>JADLZL010001602.1:0-1338243 GCA_015844335.1 Chrysopogon serrulatus | reverse complement strand
GTCCTCCTCCATGGGCTCCTCCTCCTCAGACTCGTCCTCCAGGTGCTCCTCCTCCATGGGTTCCATCTCAAAGTCATCTTCTTCCTCCCTTAGCTGCTGCTGCATGTCCTCCAGGACAGTTTTGCCAAAGGTGATCACCACACGTGGAGGGATGTAGCCACCGGTTCTCTTGCGGGCTGTGCACTTGGTACGGGCCATCTATATAAGATTGAAAAAGTTGAGGATTAGAACAAGGATAAATTTTCACAACAGATAATAGATAGAATATAAGCAATAATTTTATAGCAAATTAAAAGAAACAAAATAAAGGACATATGAACCTAAAGAACGTTCATTTCTAGCTAGGCTGATCGTCCTACAGTCAGTAAAGCTTTGATACCAATTTGTCGCATCCAGTTTCGCATAGCAAAACTAAGCACTCATATATGTGCGCCCAGGATGTCCCAATACACATATAATCTCAAATTGCAATAATATCAAAGCAAAGTACTTTATTACATCGAATATCCATTACATTATTATCACATAGTTTTGCTCGAACGCAATATTAAACGAAAGCGATAAACTAGCCCAAGCTACCACAGGGACTCCAACTGGCGAACATCATCTAGTACTCCTGGACATCTTCAGGAAACTCCTCATAACCAGCATCGGTTACCCATCCGAGATTTTCCAAAGTGATATAAAACAAGCGTAAGCGCACCATGCTTAGCAAGTATAACAAAGAGATCCATGAGGCTCAAAGGCTTGACACGGTTTAACAGCGGTTAGCAATTTTAGTTAGTCATATTTTATTAAACCTGAAACACTACTTTAGTGAATAAACCAACCCAAGGTAGAATAATAATTAATCAGAATTAAATCATTCCCAACCAACCATGTAACCAAGGTAACCACTAATCAAGAAGGATCCAGGCCACTCATATCTGAGAGCACGGCTGTTATAACAGTTTAAATGATTTCTGCAGAAATTGTACAACTTTACCCACCGAGCCGTGATTCCCATATGTCGGGGTTTGCAAAACCCACAATACCTTTTCCGAGAAGGCGTGACAGGATTTTACTACATAACCCTTCACTAGTAGCTCTAACAAGTCATAGCCGCTAAGGTTTCATCCATCTAGTTGTATGGAACCCCCCTTCAGGAGTGGCACTCATGGTCGCGGCATAGCAGACACAACGGAAGGAAAGGTGACATACCAGCTAGTGCCCCCCTCTTGCCCTGACGGTAAGCTACAGACGAGCTAGAACAAAGCTAGTTACCAAGTTAAAGTCAGAGCCATTTGACACCCGGGGTTGTACGCAAACTCCTGGGTGGCCGCTTCAGGAATAAGTCCTTATGGAGAGGCACCAAAGCACCAAAAGAAACCCAATGCTTTGGCCCCCTAAAAGTTGCTAAAAAGCATAAATTTTAGCATAGATTTCATATACCATTAGACATTATTAAATTATTTATTTTGGTTATGCGCAGCAGCAGCTAACCAACATGCATCCCAAACCATAGGTGACAAGGATATATGGTACAAAATTCACCTAGGTAAAGTCCTTATTGGTAAACAATTTAGACACATGCATATATATGGATTATAGAGTTCTTAGGTACAAGGGGCCTTTGTTACACTTGCCTTCCTCAAAGTTATCTTCCTGTACTGGTCCTCAACCTGCTCGTCAACAACCTCGAACTGATCGTCTTCTAAACATAATCCACATCACCATACAAGCATCCACACCAAGCCATACATGCAAACAAATATATTTCTATTAGAACAGTACACTAAACAGTAATAACAGAGAGTAAAAAGCTTATAAAACTAATCTACGTACTGCTACGAACACATGAGCGCAAGAATCACTCTAATCGGATTTAAAATGCAAAAGTTATGCATAAAACAAGATTCAATGGCATTTATGTAAATAAACTGAACTCGAATTTTGGACTAAAACAACTAAAATCTGGTTCCTGCCTAGGCTTGGACGGCACACGTGAGGAACATACAAAAATCACGGTGAGCAGCATCATGGACGCCGATGAGCCGAGCACACCGGCGAACCGCCAGGAAGGCATTCCCGACCACCTCGATCGTAACCGATAACATAGGGCGACGAGCGGAGCAACGCGAACTCAGCACGGTGCAAAACAAGGGCGGGGAGCACGTCACAACTACGGCCCCTGGCGGGGCTTAACCGATGGCGGCAGCGGCTCGCTGGGGGACGGCGTTCCAGAACACAACTCACGAAAAGAAAGACACAGGGACGAAGAGGGGTATATCATAGACTCGACGTGTGGTTCTCAGCGTCCAGGAAGACTCCTTGACGGCCGGCAACGTGCTGCGGCGGACTGCATAGGTGAATGCCACCGGTGAGCACGAAATCAAGAAATTAGTGACAAAATTGAAGGGGAAAAGGAACCAACGGCCGTGGCAGAGCACCACGAAGCTCCTCCACGCGTTCCCGGCGTCGATTCGGCTCCGAATCGGCGAATTTGTGGTTGCAGTGGTGTGCGAGTAGAGCATAAGGCAGAAGGGGGCTTGGCCAGGGAAGTTTATAGGCGGCTGGAGGGCAGGCGAGGGGGCGGCGGCCGTTACCCCTCGGTGTCATGGCTGGGCTTGAGGGCGCCCCTTTGATGGCCGCCATTACTCGACAATTGAAGGAGGCGGCGCGGCTTCTCCGGTTCGACGAGGAAGACGAGGAGCTAGCGTACAGAGAGAAAAGGGAGGGGTACGGGAGGTGCTGGCCTGTCCAGCTGCTGCCGAGCAGGCCAACTGGGCTGGTGCGGTGCAAAGGAAAGAGACAAAGGGCAGGCCGAGGCTGGCGGCTCCAGCCCCTACCTGAGATGGTTTTTCTTTTGTTTATTCTAGAGAGAAAAAAACAAGTTTGGGCTTAGCGCTGGGCTGAAAAGGAGGAAAAGAAAAAAGATTAAAAGAAAAGCCTTTTTCTCTGATTTTGAAACTTGGTCAAATTAAAATGAAATTTAAACTTCACGACAAACAACCTAGCCCTACACTCAACCAAAATCATTATGCTTCGGCATGAATGCAACAAACATGTTTCTAAACCTTATAGTTTATTTTAATTACTTAAAAATCATTATTGGGCCTAGGTTAAAATGCATGGAAAATTAAATAAAAGTTCAATTTAATTACTAATTTACAAATAAATTTTTAGGGTATTACAGACAGGATACTACCGAAGGTTCATAGAAGGATTTTCAAAGCTTGCGAAACCAATAACAGCTCTGCTTGAGAAAAATGCAAAGTTTGTATGGTCCGATAAGTGCCAAGCTAGTTTTGAGCAGTTGAAAAAGAGATTAACAATAGCCCCAGTGCTAGTCCTTCCGGATACCACCAAAAGCTTTTCCATATATTGTGATGCATCAAGACAAGGTTTGGGCTTTGTACTTATGCAAGAAGGGAGAGTTGTTGCCTATGCATCGGGATAGTTACGAAAGCATGAGTTGAACTATCCAACACACGACTTGGAGTTGGTAGCTGTGGTGCACGCATTAAAAATACGGAGGCACTACCTGATTGGTCATAAGTGTGAAATCTACGCTGATCATAAAAGTCTGAAGTATATTTTCACTCCGTCAGATTTGAATTTGAGACAGCGCAGATGGCTAGAGTTAATTAAAGATTATGATCTGGAGGTATATTATCACCCTGAGAAGGCAAATGTGGTGGCTGATGCACTCAGTCGCAGAAGTTATGCTAACATGATTTGTGTGTCCCAATTCTCAAAAGAGTTACAGGAAGATCTTGCATTACTAAACCTATCAATAGTGGCTAATACTGCGGAGTTGGTAGTAGAGCCTGTTCTCGAGAAGGAAATTCGTAAGGGGCAGCTGGAAGATGAGGATATCATAGACGTTGCTGAACGTATAGTTATCGGCAAGGCCCCTGGATTTAAAATTGATGACCAAGGAACTGTATGGTATGGTAAAAGGATTTGTGTACCAAATTCAAAGCCTATCAAGGAGATGATACTTAATGAAGCTCACAATTCAGCATACTCCATTCATCTTGGAAGCACAAAGATGTACCTCGATCTTAAGGAGAAATATTGGTGGTATGGGTTAAAAAGGGATGTGGCAGAATATGTGGCTGTGATACGTGTCAAAGAGTTAAGACAGAACATCAATGACCTGCAGGACTACTGCAACCTATGAAAATACCTAAATGGAAATAGGAGGAAGTAGGTATGGATTTTATAGTGGGATTGCCTCAAACACAAAAAGGGTATGATTCCATATGGGTGATCGTAGATCGGTTAACAAAAGTGGCTCATTTTCTTCCTATCAAAACCACATACTCAAGGGCAAAGTAAGCAGAGCTATACATGGAGAGGATTGTGTCTACACGGGGTTCCAAAGAAGATAGTTTCTAATAGAGGAACTCAATTTACATCTCACTTTTGGCAGAAACTCCATGAGTCCTTGGGCACAAAACTAAATTTCAGTTCTGCATACCATCCCTAGACAGACGGACAGACTGAAAGAACAAATCAAATCCTAGAAGACATGTTGAGGGCATGTGCACTACAATATGGTACTAGTTGGGACAAAAGCTTGTCATATGCAGAGTTCTCTTATAATAACAGTTATCAGAAAAGTTTAAAAATGTCACCTGGTAGACAGTGCAGAACTCCATTATTTTGGAATCAGACTGGAGAAAGTCAGGTATTTGGTCCTGAGGTATTAAAGCAGGCAGAAGAATAAGTTCAGGCCATTTGTCAGAATCTAAAAATAGCTCAGTCGAGGCTGAAAAGCTATGCAGATACCCGAAGGAGAGATTTAGAGTTTAAAGCTGGTGACTTCGTATATCTCAAAGTTTCACCAATGAGGGGAATTAAGAGGTTTAATGCTAAAGGAAAGTTGGCACCAAGATATGTGGGTCCTTTTAAGATTCTAGAAAGGAGAGGAGAAGTGGCCTATCAATTTGAGTTGCCAGAAAATCTATCGGGGGTACACAATGTGTTTCATGTGTCCCAACTTAAGAAGTGTCTACGCGTGCCTGAGGAACAGTTGGCCTTGGAAGAGCTGGATATTAAGGGAGATCTCACGTATACAGAGTATCCTATCAAAATTTTGGACATAGCAGAGAGAATCACTCGGAGTAAGATCATTAGGATGTGTAAGGTTCAGTGGAACAGACATTCTGAGGATGAGGCAACTTGGGAAAGAGAGGATGATCCAAAGTCAGAGTATCCCCATCTTTTTCAATCTTTCGAATCTCGAGGACGAGATTCATCTTAAGGCGGGTAAGTTTGTAACACCCTAAAAATCATTTTTCGAGGTTAGTAATTAATTTTGCTCCTTTCTATTTGTTTCCCATAAATTACCTAGGTCAAATAATAATTTTGATAAATGCTAAATTTAAATATAAGGCTTTAGAAACATTTTTCTTGCATACATGCTGGTGCATAGTATTTTTGATTGAGTGTAGGTGTAGTGTTGAGTGGTTTGAATTCAAATTTGGTTTGGATTTCAACAAAGTTTGCAAAATCTAGAAATAGAAAAGCCTTTCTTTTTCTTCTCTTTCTTCCTTTCTCCTTTCTTGGCCCAAAGCCGAAGCCGGCCCAGCCCTTTCCCCTCCCATTTTTCTCTTTTCCTGCGCGCACCAGCCCACAATGAGGCCCAGGCCACGGCCTGCTCGGCCTCCTCTCTCTCCTTCGCTGTGCACACCCTGCAGTTGTGCCGTGGTGGCCCAGCTCGCCCGCGCGAGGATCGGCCCGCTTCCTCCGCTCCCTCTCCCCACTGACTCGCTCGGGCCCACATGCCAGCGCACTCGCAGCCGCTGCCCCCTTGGCCCCATGTGTCAGCGACCTAGTGCCCCTTCCCCTACCTCCAGCCGAAGCACTGCCACCACCGGTTCACCCCACCTGAAACTGCCGCCGTGAGTGGCCATAATGGCCATTCAGCCGCCCCGAACACCGTAGTGGTGCACCCACTTCCCTCCACTGCCTCTCCCCGGCCTATAAAGCCAAGGCCGAGACCCACCGGTCTCTCCCTTTCTGATCACCACACCCCACCGCCACCGTTCGCTTGGGCGCTGTCCCGGCAGCCCGCCCCGCCGTCGTCGCTGTGCCGACGACCTCCAGAAGTTTATGCCACGCCCGACCAATACCTCTCCACCCCTTTCTCGCCTTTTCTCCGCTAGCAAAAGCTCACCGGAGCTCCCTTTCTCTCTCTGCAGATTGCCGCCGCCGTCATGTTCTTCGTGGTGAGCCCCTGTGCCGGAGCCGAACCCACTAGCACACTCGTCGAGAACCCTGCAGCCGCCCGGTGCCCCCCCCGCCATGAACCGAGGCTAGGAGCACCGCTTGGCTGTATGGCGGCGAAGCTTCGGGCATGCCCCCCGCAATGGCTAGTCCACGGTGGACTTGTGGACCGAGCGCACGGCCCCGGTCCATGCTGTGTACACGCCCCAACCTAGTCGCGTCGCGCCGCGTGGCGCCGTGTCAGCGTTAGCCTGGCAGCAGCCACGCATTTCGCACAAAGGCCCCTTTATTTTCCTAAAATTAACCCACGGTCCATCTCAGTTCAAAAAGATATATTTTTAGTCCTATTTTCTTATGTTTTAGACCCTGCAGTTTTGGAAAATAGGACCCGCCGTCCAAACCGCGTGGAAAAATCAGATTTAATTCTTTTAAATTTGAAAAGGAGTTTGGTTTAATTATAGGAATGCCATTGCACTTTGTTTTCTAACATAACTTTCACATTTTAAATCCGATTAGCGTGATTCTTTCGCTCACGTGTTCGTAGCAGTGAGTAGAATAGTTTTATAAACTTTTTATCCTCTGTTTATACTGTTTGGTATAATGTTCCAATAGAGATATATTTTGTTTGCATGTGATGACTGTCTGGATGTCTTGCTTGGTGATGATCTTGCGTATAGGGGGCGAGGTTTTCGAGGATCTGGAGTTCGAGGAGCAGTACCAGGATCAAGCTTGTGAGCAAGGCATGTATAGCCAATGGTTTCCTTGTTGCCCAGCAATAATTAATCACTTTATATACATGTGCATGTGTCTAATTTTGATATACCCTAAGGACATGACTAGATACTTTTGGTCTACAATCCTTGTTACGCTTGGCATATGGCAATTGGTAATCTTGACTTATGGTTATATATAACAATGGCTAAAATATGCTTTTTAACAACCAAACGGGGGCTAGAGCTTGGGTTTCTTATACTCCAGTTACTCTCCATACGGACTTACACTCAAAGCAGCAACCCAGGAGGTCCGTACATCTGAAAGAATCACGTGGCTCTGGTCTCAGCTGTATAACTAGTTTTCTCTAGATTGTTAGTGGTTACCGAAAGGCGCAAGAGGGGGAACTAGGTTGTAGAATGGCTTCTTGCCTGTCAAGATGTGTAGCTGGGCTGCGGTCATTTGTGCACCAGTCTTGAAAGGGGCCTCCATTCGCCTAGATGCTGAAACCTCACGGCTACTAACTTGTTAGGGTTGCTAGTGAAAGGTTTCGTAGTGAAACCCTGCCATGCTTCCTTGGAGGAGGTGATGTGGGCCTTGCAAACCCCGACATATGGGAATCACAACTTCCGATTAAAGTTGTACAAACTCTATAGAGTTCTTTAATCTGATATATCAGCCATGCTCATGGACACAAGCGGCCTAGATCCTTTTTGCATGGCCAGATATGTGGATGGATATGGGATATCTTTAAAGTTGATTATATAATCAACTTGCACATGGGATATGGGTTCCCTCACTGAATTAGTAACTTAGCGATAAAAATAAAATATGATCAACTAAAATGCTAACCACAGTCAACCGTGTCAAGCTTTTGAGCCCTGCATCCCCCATAGTTATACTTGCTAAGTATGGTTCACTGATGCTTTCCCTATAATCAACAAAATCTCGGATGGTTACCAGACGAGGAGAACTATGAGGAGTTTTTCGAGGATGTCCAGGACTACTGAGGAGGGCGTACCACCAGTCGATGTCCCCGTGGGATGGAGCTTTTTTCATTTTACGTATCCGCTATGTAAATAAAGCTGTTGGCAATGATGTGTCAGGCATGATGAAATGATGTAATAAGTTGTAAACGCTGTTCGTGCGATGATAATGCTACAATTTGTAAATATATGTGGTTTGGGACTTCCTGGGCCCACATATATTATTTCTCAGTTTTATTTATAAAACTAGGTTTTTACAAGTAGCAACATTGTGACGGATGCCATGACCCTTCAAGTAGTTGTGAAACTTCTTATCAGTGAAGTGGGTTCCTCCATCACTAATCACCATCCTTGGAGCTCCAAATCTTGGAAATATCATTTCTTCAAACATTTTTCTAGAATATTTTGAATTAGGATTCTTGTATGGCATAGCTTCTACCCACTTGGATACATAGTCAACTGCCACTAAGATGTGCTCGCAGTTCTTTGACTTAACGAATGGTCCTATATAGTCAATTCCCCAGACATCAAAGAGCTTAATTTGGAGATTATTGGTGAGTGGTATGGCATCTTGTGAATTGATATTTCTGTGCCTCTGACATGATCCATATCTCTAGACAAAGTCTTTTGTGTCTTCATACATGGTTGGCCAAAAGAATCCACTCTGCCAAATCTTTGCATGAGTGCGGAATGCCCCATAATGCCGTCCATATGGTGATGAATGGCGCTTCTGAATGATTTGAATGCCTTCTTCCACCGGGTACATATTTTCTCGAGCAAGCCATCAGCCTAGACTCGAAGAGGTATGGTGGATCCCATATGAGGAGACGACTCTCATAAATGGTTTTCTTTTATTCTCCCCTAGTGCTACATAACCTGCAGCCATAAAGTTGATAATATTCGTGTACCACGGGTCTGATTTTGTTACCTTGAATAGCATGTTGTCCCTCAGTGAATCATTAATAGGCAATTCCTGTGAATTCTCAAATTGCATTCTAGACAAGTGATTGGTAACATGATTGTTTACTCCTTTTCTATCTTTTTATTTCTAAGATCTAAATTTATCAATAGCAAAGATAACAGCTAGAAGCTCATTTTTTTGTTGTTGCATAATTAAGCCGAGCTCCGATCATAGTTTTGCTAGCATAAGCAATTGCATGATGCTTCCTATCTCTAGTTTATCCCAAAACTGCCCCCATAGCATAATCAATAGCATCGCACATAATTTCAAACGGTAAAGACCAATCAGAGGGTTAAATGATTGGTTTAGAGATGAGTGCTTCTTTAATAATATTAAAAGTTTTCAAACATGCATCATCAAATTCAAAAGTTACATCCTTAGCTAACAAATTAGTCGGTGGTCTAGCAATATGTGAAAATCTTTTATAAAATAGTGATAAAAACCACAATGACCAAGAAAACTTCAGATTCCTTTTATATTCACCGGTGGAGGTAGTTGTTCAATCACTTCAATTTTAGCTCTGTTTACCTCTATACCTCTTTCAGACACTAGGTGTCCTAGCACTGTTCCTTCTCAAATCATGAAATGACATATTTCTCAATTAAGGACTAAGTTGTTTTCTTCACATCTTTGCAAAACCTTATCTAGATTTTCAAGACAATCATCAAAAGTTTTTTCATAAACAGAAAAAGTCATCCATAAAAACTTTCCCGATTTCTTCAATCGTAATAGAAAATATGGACATCATACATCCCTAAAAAGAAGTAGGTGCATTACATAATCCGAAAGACATTCTACGATAAGCATAAGTTCTATAAGGACATGTAAAAGTAGTTTTACCTTGATCATCGGGGTGGATAGGAATTTGGTGATATCCAGAATAACCATCAAAAAAATAAAAGAAAGAGTGATTCACCAAACGCTCTAACATTTCATCAATGAAGGATAGCTGAAAGTGATCTTTCCTTGTTGCTTTATTTAGTTTCCTATAATCTATGCACATACGCCATCCAGTGATGGTTCTCTAGGGGATTAGTTCATTTTTATCATTTTTTAACAATAGTCATTCCACATTTTTTTAGGTACAATTTGAACAGGACTTACCCACTCACTATGCGGCACATGATAGATGATCCTAGCATGCAACAGCTTCAAAACCTCTTTCTTAACAACTTCCCTCATCGCATTGTTAAGTCTATGTTGGGGCTCTCTAGAGGGTGTAACCTTAGGATCGGTTGGAATGCGATGGATATAAAGAACAAGACTAATTCCTTTAAGATCTTGGAGTGAATATCCAAAAGCAGCACGCTATTTTTCTAAAGCAGTTATCAAACGCAAAAATTCTTCTTGAGAGAGTTTATCACTTATGATTACAGGAGAATCCTAATAATTATTCAGAAAAACATATTTAAGACCGTAAGGTAAGGGTTTAAGTTCAATTGAGGGCTTAGGTGGCTCTAATAATTTATCGAGAGGTTTAGGATTAGTGGGATCCTCATCCTCTTTATCGATGAAGAGCTGGGCTTCATCATCTAAGTCTGGTTCAATTAATTCTTCAATAAAACTAGCTTTGACCTCCTCTATAGGGTCTGGCTCAGGAAGCAGATCTACTTTAGTTTTCAAAGAATGAGTTACAGGCATAGAGAGCTTAAAACATTTCCCGAGTTTAACATCTAATTTCCCTTTTTGACCTTCCCTAATAAGCCTTCCTATTGGTATACCTATTAACATATCAAACTCCAGACATCAAAGATATGGAAATTCAAAGAAACTTAGATTCCATTAACCAAAATAGAAAGGGCACATAATACTCCTAAACTTAGAATAATATGACCTGAAATACTTTTCAAAGTTTTAGTAGTTGCAATTAATGGCATCTCTTTCAAAAAATCCTTTAGCCAATGAAAGAGATATGATATTAATACCCACAATTAGATTGTAAAGAGTAGCAAAAGGATGTTTATCAATTTGACATTCAAAAGAGACAGAGGAAGAATTTAAACGAATAACATCATTTGAAAGCTCTGATTCTTCTAACCACTCTTCACTTAAAACAAAGACTAATTCTTTCGTGAACTTTTTAAAGAACTTTACCTTAGAAGGGTAAATAAGGTTAACATTTCTAAATTCCTTAGATTCTTGAGGTTTCATTATTACCTGATAATTCAAGATGTTTCCATAATCATCAAAAAGATCATCCCCAAAATCAGGCATAAAATCCAAAATTGGAGTTTCCTCTTCTTTATTCAATAGTTCATGTTTTAAAATAGCTAAACGTTGAGATGATTCAGGCAAAAATTCAGATTCAGCTATCAACTCTTCTTTTTCTTCAGGAAGATTATTTAATATATTCATGAGAATGGTTTTTGTATGCGTAGCAGTAATATACATAAAGGCTCCTCCCATAGCCAAATTAAGATATTCCTCAGTTTTTTCATTAAGGCCTAAAAAGAAATGTTGTAAAACAATGGGTTTTGGCAAAGCAAGACTAGGACCTGAATTTACAAAACCGTCAAAACGTTCCCAAGCCTTACCTATGATTCATTATCTAATTGTTTAAAACCTATGATTTCAAAATGAAGTTTACTGACTTTTTTTGATAGGGGAAAATTTAAGACAAAAGCTAGAACATAAAACTTCTCAATCTCCTTGACTACTCCCAACATAACGTTTATACCAAGTGTTTAGCCTTTCTTCTTAATAAAAATGAAAAGAGCTTCCATCTTAACGTTTCGTCAGCCATACCTTTAATGTGTAGACATGCACAAGTCTCTTCAAAATCACTCAAATGGGAATAGGGGTTTTCGCTAAAACTACCAGAAAAAACATGTTCCTGAATTAAATGAATTAACGCCGAGCGTAGCTCATAGCTAGATGATGTAATTGGTTTAGATAATTCTATTGGCTATAAACATGATCCCAATGGTGTTTCGTATTGACATAAGAGTTGAAATACGGGTTTCATATTAAAAAGATAAAAACAAAACTAAAGACTTAAAGATAAAATAAAAAGTAAAAGTATATTACAAGATTAACTAAACTTAAAGTCAACTCAGCAAACCATTCCCCGACAACAGTGCCAGAGATGCTTGTTAGTATTAATTAAATGCACCCAAGAAAATAAGATTATCCACAAGCGCATTTATACAATACCGTTGTGGCACTTCACAAAGATTAACCCGGTTTTAAATATCAAACCCCAAGGAACAGTAGTGACGATGACTAAGTCTATTAACTTAATCTAATGCACAATCAAGCTAGAAAATAGCGAGAACAAGGAGAAAACTTTAGATTATTTAGTTCGATCTCTATAAGCATTTATTTTATATCATATGATCACGAGCGATAACTTAATAAGATAGGAGTAGAAATCGAGTTCTCTCCTACCAAGCATATTTTTTTGCTTGCCAAACCTATTAACGGAAAGTGGACTATAGAGGATTCAATGAAGCTATAAGTCACCTTCACGAGCTACCACTATATAGAAAATCAGGGGACATTCACAAATAAACCTAGCACAAGCACCACGCGTATGCTACGAAATACTACTTTAATCTAGAAGCTATCAAGGTCAAAGTACTGAACAAGAGTTGCAAACTAGAAGGATAATATGATCAAAATGCTTACTTTAATCTGAAGTTGACTACCAAAGAATCTCAAGATGCAAACTCCGGGCGAGGAAGCTTGATCCTGAAGAATACAGCGATGAAGCAGAACCGACAGGCTAGAACTCCTTTAGATGTCTACTCTCCAACTCTATCTCTCTAATTTCTAAACAAGAACTAGTTCTAGATTGAACTAGCCTCTCTTGATTGCTAGCCTAGATCTCTACTAGATATGAATTAGGGTTTCTGGCTCTTTAGCTCTTGATCTGGCCTCCTCCAGAGGGTACAGGCCCATATTTATAGCCTGGTGAGACGAACAACAACCGCTGGACCAAACTGACTTAATATGGGGTCAAGATGCATCCTCAAAGGCGGTGGAGAGGCTTGTAGAAGATGATAGGTGGGCCCTACTGTGGGGGGCCGGGTGGCATAACAGGTGGGGCCGGCCCCCCACCGAAAGCTACTGGGCTCTTTCTTTTGTTGTTTTCTGGAACATTCCTAAGTCCAATGATGATATTTTTTGTCGCGGTTAAGTTTTGTTGCTTTTATGCAATTGAATCCTTATTTGCATACTTTCTGAGTAACTCCCTGAAAAATTAGCAATTCACTAATACTTGTAGAATTTGTTAGTAATTACCGCCTATTCTATGACATTGTTGTATTTTGCAAGGAAGGTTGACGGTTAAAAATAGATGTTATCTATCATCAACAGAGTTATTTCTCTAATATTCAGGTTAGACAATGTTATTGAAATGGCTAAAGTGCTTTGAATGAATTATTATTATTATTATTAATGACTAATCTTTTATTATGTGACTTATCCCTATTATGAGCAGAGTATATGACATTGGTTGAATCTCGCATTCATTGCATATAGAGTAGAATTCCCATTTAGCTAGACTTCCTAGTGATATAAATATAAATCGACAATGGTATAATTATCTATCCGCTTGCAGAACTATTCTTTATACATATCCATTATTATTATTTTTGCCTAGTCACATAAAATGGTAGATTAATTATTAGTACCATTAATTCTTCCTAGTTATATAATTAGGGATGACAACCAAGTTCAATCCTTAGGAGTGTAGGTAAGAAATAGGTGACTAGTTATTAAAGACAAGTTACTCAGTACCATACATCTTTTGGCATTGTTTAGTTATAATGGTAATGTTAGTAGATGTCAATACTCACTGAACAAGAGGCAGCCGACAAAAAGCAGCCAATTTGAATATTTGTGAACCAATTGTGCCTTTTAATGTAAAGAAGAGTTTGTTAGTCACTAGATCAAATTTTAGTTGGTGGGTTGGTGTTGACGGTGGATAAAGTCAACTTTTAATAGATCAATAGACACGAGAAACACATGAATATCTAGAAGGCTAGGGTATTATCGACAATTTTCATGAGTTTTGGTGATTTATCAATTTCTAGGGATCAATCCAAAAAGTGGCGGAAAAGGACTTAATTATCAAAATACAACTCGAATTATCCTCAACTCAAGAATACTCCACCGAACTCTAGAAGCATCCGTAAGACACCGGAGTAAACGGGAGGTGGGGCCACCACCAGGTGGGGCCGGCCAGCCCCCACTTGCTAGGCCGGCCGGCACCCTCCTGTGGGTCCCAGTCACCCTCCGTGAGCACCTTTCGCCGCCTTTGAAGATCAATCTCAGCCCTACGTAAGGTCGGTTTGATCCAACAGACGACGTGCATCCCACCGAGCTATAAATATAGGGCCAGACCCCCTAAGGAAACCCTAATTCATTCAATTCATTCAACACCAAGTTAGTTGGAGATCAAGTCATCCAGAGCCTAAAGCTCTAGTTCCTCATAGCCTTTCTAGTTCATAGTTTAGCCTAGTTGGATCTAATTTAGAGGGAGTCAAGATATATCAATCGATCTTGGATTCCGAAAGTTGTCAAGAAGAGAAGAGTTTGGTATAGTTCTTATGCTCTCTTCTTTCTTACTGTATTATCTGTGTTTGTATGATATTTACTAGCAGTATTGTTATTCATCTTAGTTTAATTATTATGTTCATTGTCAACTTTAATACATCTAGTTTAGTTGGTTTGCTATTATGTTCATGCACTAGTTCGTATAGCGCTCATCTATTTGATTGTATGGTGAGTGGTAGGTAGTATGTAGGCATGGTGCCTAGATGTTGTTGGTGTTTTTTAACGTCATTGCTAGTTTTACATTCCCAGCACCAGTGCTAGACATGCTTGTGGGCATTCTTAGCATTATTACTGGGATTGCATCCCTAGCAATGAAACCAAGAAACATCTTAATGGTAGTTCTTAACGATTACAGAACAAGTCTGTAAGCACACAAAATTACAGTTGTAGCATTTCATCCGAAAGTATTCAGGGTATCATATTTTTCCAAGGGAAGGCACAGGTATAAAAGACTCTATCAGGTACATGAGCAAGATAACATGTTGTATAGTAAACCAAAGTTCATAGCAGGGGTAAACAATGATAGATATTTGGATTGTGTGACACACACACGGAAACCAATCTCTAGAATAAAGAATAAAGAATAAAGAAAGAAAGAAGAAACCTAAACTGGAGTAGGCATCCTAGTGTACACTGGATTGCACCTACTCTGCTACACTGTACCCTTGATGTGGGGATTACAAGGGACAGACAGGGCTATCACCACCTGCCGCCCACCACCACAACCATCGGGTACGAGACAAATGAGGGTGGCCTCTAGCTTAGACACCATGTTTATGCGATCGACTACTACTCTAGCGTCGATCAGGGTGATTCGTCTTTATCAGGGACCCTCTACTAGAGCATTTGTTACTAATCCAAGCAATGAACAATGAATCCGTAAACAAGTTTAGGTAAAGCTCTTCTAATCAAAAGACATAGAAAATCATAACAACCTTGAACACCTACTTGGTCAAGATCCTGTTAAGGTACCAAAAATGTGCTCATTGAGAGATGAGCAGGGGAAGACCGAAAAAAGATGGTTCTTCCCCAACTCTCCCTCACACCCCTCTCTACTCCACTATAACTAGCCAACTAAGGAATAAACCCTAGAATATGATGTTCTTATCCCTATGGATAAGATAGCTCTTAACCTAGTGCATGGTATGAACGATAGAATAAACAAGATCATATGCTAAACTAGTAACATAATAATCTAGCTCTAGTTTATAACCAAAATTATAGAACAAGAACAAGAATAAAATGAAGAACATGATATGAATCAAAGTAGAGAATGCTAGATTGATCATACCAAATCTCCAAGAGCTCTTTCTCTCCAAGTACAAGCCTTGCCTACGTCCAAAATACTACTAAAAAGAGAGAGTACAAGTGTGGAGAGGGAGAGAGGCTCCAAGTGTGGTGTGTGTGAGAATGTGAGCTCCTCCCCTCTCTTTATAGGTGCTAGAGGTCGGTTAGGGGGCCGAGGGCATTAATGCCTGGTGAACCGACCTCACAACCGCCTCCACGAACCGCCAGAGAAAAATAGGCCCATTTGGCAGTGTCAGGGGTGCGGCCACACCAGGGTGCGCTCTGTTGACACCTCTTAATGTTATCTCTAGCAACGGCGCTAAAAATGCTTGTGAGCAGAGCATCACTACTAGAATGCCAAGTTGTCATCCCCAGCATAACACCAAGATGTGTGGTATTAAATCATGCCACCATTTAGAATATATAAATAGTATCAGCAAGCGCACAGATCAATTACCATTGTAGCATTTTACCCAGGAGTATTCCAGGTATCGTTATTTATATTTTACCACTGGGAAACAATGGCTAAAGACATTGATAGTTCACCATCATGTATCTACTAACTAATATACCAACTAGATCTAAGTAGAGGTAAGTGGTAAATGATAAGAGTTATGCACAATATCACACACAGAGGAGAATCCTATAATATATGTATAGTCAGGCTAACTTGAGAGGCCAATGGGAGAGTTCAAGGTTTCTATGTACTTCTCTATTACTCAAGTTCTATTCTAGTTGACACTAGAATGTAACTAATGCATGGGTAGTATAGCACACACAATAGCACTTCAGAGCAACAGTACCTTTCCAACTCTCGAATAGATGAGAAAGAAGTAGTTGGGGAAGGCTGCCAAAAGCTCTACGAAACACCAAGTCTGACATGGTGGAATATGAAGGCCACATAGAGCTGTCACCCCTATGGGCTACCATAACTAACCGTTAGAATTGGGTGCAACCTCAAGTAACCTATAGCCTAGACACCATGTCTACACTATCGATTACTACTCTAGCCATACGTAATAACTAGAGCACCTAATACAGGCGGAGATCCTATGCTAAGGTATGATAACTAGACTAACCATACAAATAAGGCATAGAAGTAAATAGAGAAGATAAATATACTAAAGAATAAGTCTTGCAAAGTTTAGATACAGAGATATACCAGACCTCCAATGCTCCATAATGAGATCCGGAACGAAGCCTCTCAACCCTAGCTCTCAACTAGCTAATCTATTACATTGAAGAGTCTAGCCCTAATCTCCCTGGTGTGTTGATCTCCATGAGAGTATGATCCTCAAAGGGACACCTCTCGAATGGATCCCAACGAATAATGAATTAGGGTTTCAAGGGATGTCCCTCCCCCTGGGGACTGGGCTGCTTTTATAAGGAGGAGCGATTAACGTGAGCCCTTGGATCGAACCGACATCGGCAGACGGCTGAGATTCTTCCTCAAAGGCGGTGGAGCAACCTGGGCAAGCGGGCTGCCAACGGGCCCTGGGCCAGACCGGCCGGTCTAGGGTGGGACCGGCCGGTCCCACCTGGTGGCTGCCGGGCCTTCCCTTCGGCGTGGTGTCTTCTGGTACCTTCTAGATCCTTCCTGTGTAGGTGCCGCTTGCAGGTGTGACATCTTTTCATCCGGGACTTTAAATATGGTAAATGATATGTCCGTTTCGATCATCTCGATGAGCCCGTTGCAATGGTGCATTTTAATCCATCATTTGAGATACTTTTATACTGTCATATTGGTCAACTTTGGTAGCTTTTCCAGTATGTACCAATAGAAATATAGATTCACCAAAACTCGTGGAATTTGTTAGATCAAAACCCTATACCTATGCTTGTGGTTCATTTCATGTCAAGTTTGATGATAATTGATGGTTTATAATTGACATTTATGACCATCAACAAGTTCCCCCAAGCTTAACCTTTGCTAGTCCCTTAGCAAAGCTAAACTTAAAAATTGATATAGATGTTTGTAATTCTTAGAGCATTGTCGCAACCTCGATGTAACTCCTCAAAAGTATACCTGCATTCAGACAAAAATTCTCCTCCAAACTTAAGCGATAATCGAGCTGACTTTCTAACTTACTCATGTTACCTTTGACTATGGGGCTTATCAGCTCTTCCTTGGGCCTTGAGTACTTGACAGACAGAAAGATTCCACCCAAGCACTATCTCTCAAGCTCTTCGCTCAACTATCATTCTGGAGTTTTTAAGGGTTTTCAAATAAAACTCAGAGTTTCCCATGTATGACACTCTCAAGTCCTCTCAGTATATGTGGTATTTGTGGATTCTCACCAAGGCAGTGATGATGGTTGCCTTTTTCTTCATCCTATAACTAAAGCTTATGTGGAGCTCATAGGTGAGGAGAAAAATTGAAAGAGCAAACTTGCAATGCATGTGTTGTAAGGTCAAACAATGGATCCATGGAGAAACAAGTCATACAGTCGAATCAAGATGTATAGGTGGATGGATACAGTGGATATATGGTGGAACCTAATTCTACTCAGCTCCCTGAATGCCTATCTCTCTCTTGGACTTTGAAAACTAGCCAGAGGTTATGAGCTGTCTTTATTTTTTTCTCAGAGAGTTGGGCATCTATGCACCCATTGTTTTCAGAATTTGGACACTTGTCCATTTTTCTTTTCTTCTCCCTTCTCTCTTTTTTTCAATTATCCTTTTGTATAGCTCATAGCACTCCTTTTGGCACTTAGGGATTTGGAGAGATAGCAATAGGAACCTAGAGCATTTATTGGGTGGCTATCCTAATGGAAATATTTTTGGTGTTCTCTCCCAGTGTAGGAGAAAAATATTTTTTTGAAATGGATGTAGATGGAATGGCATGTTATTGCGCCTACTCCAGTATAGAGTAGTGCATATGGAGGTGGATCTTGATTTAAGAGCATGACAAATTTCTCACTAGGGTCACAAAGGTTGACAAAACTCAATGCATGACAAGCAGCATGTATGTGGAAATTTAACTAGCCTATCTCATCATGTTTGGCTCTGATGGGAATGTAAGCTTTGTCATATAGGAACTCATCATATTTTTGTATTTTTCAAAAGATAAATCTCTAGAACTCTAGTGTCACTTAGAACAAGATAGATAGCAGCTCAGACTTTCTCAATCTTATCAATCAGGTACTTAGATTTAGTTCAAGCATATGCAACCCACAAGTTTTAGGCTTAGAGCAAATTCTCATGTCAAAACAATTGGAGCTAAAACTTGGGAAAAGTTATGTCTAAACTCTAGGCACTTCAAAGGTGTTGTAACAAAGCAGCTTATCATCATTTCAGATCATCTCAAGAGCTTCCTTCTTATTGACTCTATCTAGACAAACATTTTTATTTGGTTTTTCATTTTTAAAAACTCATACTATATAAGACTCTAAAGACTCTAAAAAGCATGGACTCTCATGTGCCCATATATTTTTTGTATTTTTCACTTTTTTATGACAGACTCGATAATCACGTAGGTACACTTACCTGGGTACCTAGGGAATGCCTTCCCCTAAGCTAGTTGTTGTCGTGGTTGAGCATTGAAGCTGGGCAGTCCTCTCGATGGAGCTCATGCTTGCAAGAGCTGATGTAGCCGGGAACCTCAATCTCATGCAACAAGAAGTTGCTTCCTCTACACGGTGATTAGCTGTATGTTGAGAAGGTGTACTTCGAGTGATGTAGATGATGATTCCTAGGTGGACTAGCTCTTAGAGTCATCCTGCAGCAAAACATCTCATAAAACACCAAAACTCGTGGAACGGGTTAGGATAAATAGTTAGTGGTTAGCCATTCACAGACTGGTTGTTGTGAGAGGTTTTCAAAGGTTATTACAGTGCGTACAGTGCAGCAAGATGCTCAATAATTATTTTTAGATTTTCTTTTTATTGAACAGAAAGGAAATATACATGCTATTTTTATTTTATTTTTAGGCCACCACAGTGAACACTCCTTTAGTTTGCACTATAGGGATGTCACATGGGGCTTTGAGTTTTTCCAAATGTTTTGTTGTTTTCAATATAAGGACGATAGAAACTAACTATGAATTAAAAGTGCAAGAAAATAAATAGATAACTACCATTATTACCTTATGGCAAGGGTTCAGAGTTTAGAGTTCTCCAGACAAGACTTCTCGTCGTCATCACTCTTGGGGGGCTTCATCGGATCTCAAGGATGGGGACCCTAACGCTAGACCTCCTGGTGATAATGACTTGGTTGAGGAGGTTACCTTTTTCTTCTATACCTTTGTAGGTTGGGGATGTTTCTTAGGTGTAGTAGATTCTTCTTTGCTTGCCTCCTCCTCAATGTTGCTCTTTTGAGAGCGATTCCTCCAGCACTTCTCTCCTGGAAGTTGGAAGTGGATTTGGCCTGATCCATTATAGATGATGGCGTTGGTAGTGCTGAGGAACGGTCTCCTAAGGATGATGGGTGTCTCATCTTCTTCTCTCATGTCCAGTATCATGAAGTCGGTCAGGACGTAGTGAATGTGGATTTTGACCGTGATGTCCTTTGCTACTCCCTCCAGAAATCTCATCGTGCTGTTCGCCAGCTGCAGATCTAGGAGACGAGGATGCAAATGGTTGCATTTTCTTCTATCAACCTCTCTTGATCTTTACTAGTTTTAGGTTGATGTCCATTGGAGCTGCAAACTCGAGTTCCTCCTTGATTTTCTTTGTCTTCTAATGGTGGGTGGAAAGTTTATTCTTCTTTGATGATGCACCAGCCGTCTTGATGATCGAGGAAAGAACTCCATTAGTACTTGCATCATCTCCAATGACTTGTGGGTGTCATCCTCCTTCCATGATTGTTCATAGACTTGGGAGACACCATCGACATACTACCATTGATGACCGATGTTTATTGATAGGGATGCACACTATGATGTGGTGGGATCCGTCATCTTGGTCTTTGCTGTCGACATTCGAGTGTCTTCGAAGATGCTGATGAGATCAGGCATCAGTTTGGCCTATATAGGCAAAGTTGCATCCTGCTTGTCATTGCCATCCTCACTTGAAGACATAGAGTAAGAGTCACTCTAGTTCTATGTCAAGGATCCACGTCATGTTCCTTAACCAACCGCAAACTTGCCTTATGTTCCTTTGACTTGTATGCAAACATGCTTGAGATGGTGGAACTGTGGTGGAGCACAAGCGATAGGTCGACTGGCCAATGAGAGGAATGAGCCGGTCAATCTACTCATACTAGCCTGAAGGCCCTTTTGTCTTGCAGGTTGATTGGTCCACTGTCATGGTGAAGTGTAGAAGGTGTTGAACTGTGCTCACATTGATTTCTTTCCATCTTAGTCCTTTCTATACACTTATTCTCCTTCCTTTTCATTTGGAACCATGAACAGACATTTATTCTTTTTTCCTGCAAAAATGTTAATGGACACATACCCGAAGGATTGCAATAAATTTAAAATATGGGTTGTTGTCCATTTTTATCTACGCTAATGAAAAGATGGTTTTAGGATCACTCTAGCATAGATTTTGTTTTTCATCTCTTTTTTCTTGTTTGCTACATTCTTTCATGGCTCAAAGCAAAGGTAACTTTGTAGCAAAAGATAAAGTTTGATACTTACAGTTCTTCTATGAATGATGAGTTGTTCTTCTTTTGCGCAAAGCTATTGGACTTCATCACAAGCCTTGATTTATCTCTGATGTGAGTTCATCTCAGGACTTACCCAGATTGTATTTATGAGCTTTCTATAGGGGTTAGTCCAACAAATATAACCTATGTCTACACAAGCACTCTTTAGTTTAATAATCAAACTAGACTCCATGTCTAATTTGACTAAGGAAGGCATTTTAACCTAAGCACCATGCTTAATTTAAAAAAAAGCCTATAAAAGTATGTCGAGTGCTTCCAAACCAAAGTATACTATAGCAAACAAAGGTAGCATATGAGCACATAGAGATTTACTCAAACAGAGATGAACGCATGGTCATGTATGGTGAGAATGTTTTTTTATTTTTTTGAAGTAGAGATGCAAGTGCTATGCATGTGTGCAAGGAACTAAATATGCTACGGAGTTGATATAAGATAGAGTATATGCATGGATTGTTCAATGCAAACATGCAGTGGGATGCAAAAAGATAACTACTCATCAAATTTAAAGTCTATGAGCAAGACTATCTCACCTTTCATGATCATACTTACCATGACTCACAATGGAATTTGTGAGTAGTGCAGCGTTATCATTCGTCACATATGATGAACTTTGGCTTCTTGTGACGATGATTTTTCTCCAATCTACACATGGTTAGAGTAATATATGTTTATACGAACCTGTGAGATGGCAGGGCTCCATTGTTGATGGATCATGAATGTTCAGGCACCCTGGATTCTTCAATATCTCCCTTGTATTGTTCTTATGGAATTTTGCCAGAAGGTTGAGCAATTGATTTCCTGCTTATTCCATAACTCAATAAACACAGGGATAATCCTACTAAAGCTAGTGGCAAACTAGGTTAGCAGATATCAAGATCAATATCAAAATCTTTACGCCAATTGTTTCCCGACAACGATGCCAAAAATGCTTATTGACACCTCTTAATGTTATCTCTAGCAACGGCGCTAAAAATGCTTATGAGCAGAGCATCGCTACTAGAATGCCAAGTTGTCATCCCCAGCATAACACCAAGAGATGTGGTATTAAATCATGCCACCATTTAGAATATATAAATAGTATCCACAAGCGCACAGATCAATTACCATTGTAGCATTTTACCCGAGAGTATTCCAGGTATCATTATTTATATTTTACCACTGGAAAACAATGGCTAAAGACATTGATAGTTCACCATCATGTATCTACTGACTAATATACCAACTAGATCTAAGTAGAGGTAAGTGGTAAATGATAAGAGTTATGCACAATATCACACATAGAGGAGAATCCTATAATATATGTATAGTTAGGCTAACTTGAGAGGCCAATGGGAGAGTTCAAGGTTCCTATATACTTCTCTATTACTTGGGTTCTATTCTAGTTGAGACTAGAATGTAAATAATGCATGGGTAGTATAGCACACATAATAGCACTTCGGAGCAACAGTACCTTTCCAACTCTCGAATAGATGAGAAAAAAGTAGTTGGGGAAGGCCGCCAAAAGCTCTACGAAACATCAAGTCCAACATGGTGGAATACGAAGGCCACATAGAGCTGTCACCCCTATGGGCTACCACAACTAACCGTAAGAATTGGGCACAACCTCAGGTAACCTATAGCCTAGACACCATGTCTACACTATCGATTACTACTCTAGCCATACGTAATAACTAGAGCACCCAATACAGGTGGAGATCCTATGCTAAGGTATGATAACTAGACTAACCGTACAAATAAGGCATAGAAGTAAATAGAGAAGATAAATATACTAAAGAATAAGTCTTGCAAAGGTAAGATACAGAGATATACCAGACCTCCAAAGCTCTATGATGAGATCCAGAACGAAGCCTCTCAACCCTAGCTCTCAACTAGCTAATCTATTACATTGAAGAGTCTAGCCCTAATCTCCCTGGTGTGTTGATCTCCATGAGAGTATGATCCTCAAAGGGATGCCTCTCAAATGGATCCAGATGAATAATGAATTAGGGTTTCAGGGGATGTCCCTCCCCCTAGGGTCTGGGGCTGCTTTTATAGGGAGGAGCGATTAACATGAGCCCTTGGATCAAACCGACATCGGCGGACGGCTGAGATTCTTCCTCAAAGGCGGTGGAGCAACCTGGGCGAAGCGGGCCGCCAGCGGGCCCTGGGGCAGACCGGCCAGTCTGGGGTGGGACCGGCCGGTCCCACCTGGTGGCCGCTGGGCCTCTCCTTCGGCGTGGTGTCTTCTGGTACCTTCTAGATCCTTCCTGTGTAGGTGCCGCTTGCAGGTGCGATATCTTTTCATCCGGGACTTCAAATATGGTAAATGATATGTCCGTTTTGATCGTCTCGACGGGACCGTTGCAATGGTGTGTTCTAATCCATCATTTGAGATACTTTTATATTGTCATATTGGTCAACTTTGGTAGCTTTTCTAGTATATGCCTGTAGAAATATAGATTCACCAAAACTCGTGGAAACTCGTTAGATCAAAACCCTATACCTATGCTTGTGGTTCATTTCGTGTCAAGTTTGATGATAATTGATGGTTTATAATTGACATTAATGACCGTCAACACACCCGCACCCTGGGTGGGCCCTCCTGGCCCCGCCTTTCTCTGGTGGGTCTTGGGCTAGGCCTGGATCAAGCCCATGTCGGGGATTTGCCCAGATCCGATCTTTTGGTGGGCCTTCTTCTCATTTGTCCATTTTGGACTTGCATTTATGCTTTTGGGATTGCGCCTTTTGATCACATTTCCAATGTATTTTGTATGTATATCCTGCAAAACACTAAGTCTCCAATACATGTGGAAATAGATTAATATGAGTAACATATGTGTATAAGATGTACTAGTTCTCCTCCATGTCTCTTAATTGGCGGTCGGATTTGGTCAATAAGTACCGCCAACAAGATCCCCCAAGCTTACCCCTTGCTCGTCCTGAGCAAGAGCTAAGACATTGGTTGTCTATAACAAAGTAACCTTCCTTGATTTAAATAAGTTGGCATTTTATCCACCCTCTTACCTTGATCCCTGTGGGGCTTGTTGCTTCTCCAAGTCTTGGGCAGTTGCAAGATAGAATGTTTTATAGAATCCCCATTCATCCATACTTTGATCAACTTTCTATCTAGAGGTTTTAAAAGTTTTGTAAAATAAAAGCACGTTCCTCGAATGATTCACTCGATCGCTCAATGTGTATATGTATCCTCGCCAAAAGCTTTTGCTATTTTGCCTTTCTTTTTCATTCCTACCATCTAAAAGGCTTATTTGGAGTTCATGGGTAGGGACAAACAAATGAGGCATACTTGCATCACATATATTACTATGTCAAAAACTGGACCTCACGGAGATACCAGTAATACACTTTGATCAAGAAGTGCAAGTGTGTGGATTTTTTTAGGGGAACTCCGTTGCATGTCTCTCTCCCCCTTTGCTTTTATTTTAACATGGACTATCTATAGATATATTTTTTTCTTCTCATACCTTTTGGCATGAAAATATATATTTTTCTTGGACCTTCATGTGTCCAATTTTTTTCTTGGACCTTCATGTGTCCATCTCTTTTTTTATAGCCCATATTTTCTTTAGAAAAAAAGAGAAGTTTTGGAGAGAGACTCATGACATGGTGATGGAGTTTTATTTATTTTGGTGGATGGATGGCATGTTTTTGCGTAACTCTCAGTGTAAGAGTCAGCATTTACCGAGAACATGACATAGATGGGCCTAGCTAACTCCTCACTTCTCGGCTCCCGACGTTACCATGTTGTGTGGATCAAGAAGACTGGTAGCCATTGCTCTGTTTATTTTGCACCAACCCTTCTACTACCACTAGATACCATGGAGGGTCAGTTGAAGTACATTGGAGCCAAGTCACAATTGTATTGTTAGTTCTTGTTGCTTCTTGTGTCCAACTGTGACTTGTTGGGTAAAAGCTACAAGAGCCAAGCCCGATTATTCTTTCCTATTTCTCTACTGGGCCCGTCTTCTGATTCCCGTCTGCTCCATGAAGCCGTCAAGAATCGGGAAAATGTGAGCCGTGGTGTTTGCTTTGGATATGCTCTGGCTTAAAACATTTATCTTAAAGCCATATTGTCTTGGCCATGACCTAAGCTTATGCTTAGCAAACCACCACTCTTGTCTCTTTGGCCTGAGGATTTGGACATACGCCGGGAGGGCTAAGTCAAGTATCAAAAAATGTCTCTGGTGTTAATCGATCTTCCTGCGTCTTGTCATCTTTTCACGTATTGAGTGTTCTCTTGCCTTGTGTCTCGCTTCGTGGAGTAGCTGCTTCGAGTTTAACGATGCTCAGACTGAGACCCGCTGGAAGAAGAGAACGTGGACGACAACAAGACCCGTAGAATGGAGTCGACCTAGGAAGAGGAGACCCTGCTGAATGACTACACCAATGGAAGGAGATTTGTACCACTACTACCATGACATCGCAGGTGTCATAGCAGCACCTTCTTTTAGAGAATCCTATTAGACATTGCATATATAGAACTACAAGCGCTTTATGATTATTCCTTTTGCTAGTATCTTGATGCATGCTACTGCTTGAGCCATTATTACCTGATTTCAACCACTCTACCATGTCACCCAGCCTTGCGCTCGCGTTCACTTACTTATATTTATCTGTCTGCTTGCTTGCATCTTACATTACCATACCTGCTTAAACTCCACTCGCATTGTATCTTCGATGTGATGCTGGTGGTGAACCCCTAGGAATGGTTTGGCTTGGGATGCTAGATTTGGTGAACTGTGAGTGTGCTGCGTGTGTCTTGGGTGCATGGAGAGTGAGGATTGTGTCGACCGAGCTAGAGTATACGACGAGTGTTGACGGTGGATAGCGTCAACATTTAATAGTGCAATAAACATGATAAATAATCGATCCACTTGCAATTAGAGAAGTCTAGGGTTTTATCTGACAAATTCCATGAGTTTTGGTGAATTATTATTTTCTAGAGATTGTTCCAGAAAAGCACGGAAAAGGGCCTAACTATCAAATGTAGTAACGAAAGCGGAGGTCTGGAGGAGACACTATTGGGCTCTACAAGGATCAAGAAAACAGCACGACAAAGCGGAGGCCTAGAGGAGACAGTTGAGGGCCGACCGACCCCAAGGAAAATACCGGGCGGCCTCCCCCTAAAACAAAACCCTACGCCCTTCTGGAAGCTTCCTCCACCGCCTTTGAGGGTTAATATCCACCGTACCTTAAGTTAGTTTGATCAAACGGCTGTCGTGCATCCCACCGGGCTATAAATACTGGGCCAGACCCCCCCTCCCTGAGGGCACCACATTATTATGGAGATGTAGAGGCATCCCTCGAATGGATGAACTCTCACCTCTAGAGAATTAGGGATAGACATTCCAATGTAGTAGGTTAGTTCTAGTCAGGAGTTAGGGAGAGTGGAGCCACGTCCCGGTTCTGGAAGAGTCTTTAGAGTCTTGGTATGTCTTTGTATTTATTCTTTGTAAGACTTATGCTTTAATACATTTATCTTCTCTATTTACTTTATGCCTTTCATATTATGTTTAATATAGTTGTTATATCTTGGCATGGGATCTCTGCTCGGATTGAGTGCTCTAGTTATCATATGTGATTAGAGTAGTAATCTTTAGTGTAGATATGGTGTCTAGGCTAGGGTTTACCTAAGGTTGCGCTCAATCCCACGGTTAGTTGTGGTAGCCCTAGAGGTGACAGCTCTGTCCGGTCTTCATATTCCACCACGTTCGGGTTGATGTTTCATAGAGCTGTTGGCAGCCTTCCCCAACTACCTTCTTCCCAGTCTTATTCGAGAGTTGGAAGGGTATTGCTGCTCCAAAGTGCTATTGTGTGATTGCTATATCTACCCATGAATTAATTATATAGAACCAAAGTAATACAGAAGTATTTAGGAACCATGAACTCTCCCGTTGTCCTCTCACTTTAGATATCTACTCTTTTATCATAGAATTCTTCTGTGTGTTTGTGTCATTTATACATAACTCCTATCATTTATCATTTACCCTCTACTCTAGTCTAGTTGGTGTACTAAGTTAGTAGATACATGATGGTGAATTATCAATGTCTTTATCAATTATTTTCTAGTGGTAAAATATAAATAATGATACCTAGAATACTCCCGGTAAAATGCTACAATGGTTTTACGTAAACTTATGCGAATCCTTCATATTTTAGTTGTGCATAAGAAATACCAACAAGCATTTTTGGCGCCATTGTTTGGGGAAACAATTGGCATAGAGATTTTGATATTGATCTTGATATCTACTAATCTAATCTACTACTAGCTTTAGTAGGATTACCCTTGTTTTGTTAAATTGTGGAATAAGCGGGCTATCAAGCTGCTTCAACTTTATGGTGAAATTCCACAAGAGCAAGACAAGAAGAATATTGAAGAACTCAGGGTGCCTGAACATTTATGATCCATCAACATGCCATCTCACTGGTATGTATAAATGTATATATTATTCTAACCATGTGTAGATTGGAAAAGAAAGGTCATCATCACATGAATTCAAAGTTCATCACATGTGACGAATGAAGACGCTGCGCTAATCACAAATAAGTTTGATCAAGAAAGGTGAGAAAGTCTTGCTCATTGGCTTTAAATTTGATGAGTAGTTATCCTGTTACATTTCACTATATGTTTACTTTGAATAGTCCATGCATATACTCCATCTCATATCAAATCCACAGCATGTTTAGTTTTTTGCACACATGCATGCCACTTGCATCTCTACTTAAAACTGAAAAAAAAACAAAACAATATTCTCACCATGCATGATCATGCTTTCATCTCTATTTAAATAAATCTCTATGTACTTTCATACTACCTTTGTTTGCTATAGTATGCTTTGGTTTTGCAAATCTTGGACATACTTTCATAGGCTTTTAAATTAAGCATGGTGCTTAGGTTAAATAGCCTACCTTAATCAAATTAGACATGGAGTTTGGTTTGGTTATTGAACTAGAAATTATTGTAGTAGACATTGGATATTTTGTTGGACTAACCCCTGTAGGAAACTCTCAAACTCAATTCGGGTAAGTCAAGAGATGAACTCATATCGAGAGATGAATCAAGGCATGTGATGAAGTCCAATAACTTTGCACAAAAGGAAGACACAGCTGATTCTCCAAGGAAGAGCTGTAAGTATCAAAGTTTATAAATTTAATCCTTTGTTGCAAGTTACCTTTGCCTTGAACCATATAAAAGTGCAGCTACTATTAAAATTTGTTAAAAGAAATCTATGCTAAAGTAATTCTAAAAGCCCATCCTTTTATTAGCATAGAAGAAATCCACATAAAATCATGGACCATAACTCATATTCTAGATTTTGCAATCCTTCGGGTATGTGTCCACTAACATTTATGCAGGAAAAGAAAAAATAAATGTCTGATCATGATTCAAAATGAAAAGAAAGGAGAACAAGTGTATAGAAAGGACCATGGACCAATCATCCTGTAAGACATAAAGAGACTATTCATAGAATCAAATCAAGGTTAGAGGTATTCTTCAAAATTATATCTTCACCTTAACCTTATTTAAAAATTTAAAGTAATGGTGAATTATTTAAAACACGAGCTATAAATTAATCTTTAAATCCTTGGCAAACATTATCCATACCTTAAATAAATAGTATATTTCTTCAGGTATGTGTTGTCTACTAATCCCTTGCAGAGAACAAACAATGAGAGAAACAGAAGTTTGAAAGAGTGAGAAAGGAGTACAATTTATGATACAAGATGCTACTGATCAACTCAAGATGCAAGAAAGGAACAGACCATTGAAATTTATCTACCTTCTACCACATGGTGTCATCATGCTCCAGTAATAAAGGTAACATTTTAAAGAGCTCATGCACTTGATCTCTATCTTGTCTTTATGAGCAGAACACACTTCAAGCAAAGTGTGAGGAGATTCCTCAAATTCTACAAGTGAAAGTTCTAAATCAGTAATAATGATGCACATAAGATTGGCTTTGAGATGCTAATAAAAAGAAAAGAAGAAGGTGGCACCACCATTGGAAGCGCCACTAGTGGAGACACCACCATAATCCTCATCCTTCGGAGCAAACTGAAGTACTCAATTAATGAACCATTGCAAGGAGTCTAGTTCGAAGGACTCAAAACATCGAACCCTCACCGGAAGGTAACATCGGTAGTTATCCATATTTACTTTCTTGCATTGCATGATTTATTCTCTTTTTTAGCATGTTTACTTTTCTATATTAGTATTGCATAGAAAACAAACAAAAAAATAAATAGGCATGCATTAGGCTGAATTTATCTTAAAAACTTGAAGCCCCATGAGAACCCCTTTTGCAGTCTAAAAGTTTATAGGAGTTTTCACTGTGGCGGCATAAAAATATTAAAAAAATATCATATATAGTTACTTTCTGCATATAAACCCAGAAAACTCTAAAAAAATATTAATTGGGCATCCTGTTATAGTTATGTTATCATAAAAATACTTTGAAACCTCCACAACACCCAATCCTCTAAAATGGCTAATCATTAACCTAACACAGTTCCACGAGTTTTGGTATTTTGTGAGAGCTTTCTGCAGGATGACTCCGAGAGCCAGCTCACCTAGGTATCTTCATCTTCATCACTCGAAGTACACCTTCTCGATACATAGCTAACCCCTATGTAAAGGAAGTAACTTTCTAGGTGATGAGATTGAAGTATTCCTGGCAACACTTGCTCTTACAAATATGAGCTCCTCTGCGAGGACCACTCGGCTTCAACGCTCAACTACGATAACATCCAAATTAGGGAGAGCATCCCCTACTTATCAGGTAAGTATACTTATGTGATTATTAAGTCTATCTTACAGTCATAAAATACTAAAAATATGTGGGCACATGAAGGTCCACGTCTGTAGAGCCTTTTGTGAGTCCATTAGTTAAAAAGAAATAAAAAGATGAATAATCATTAAAATTAAATAAAGATACTTTAGCTATTTATTAGGGTGTGATCATAGAGTGTGTTTACGATTCTGTCTAGTTTATTAAGAGTTAAACAAAAACTAAAGAACAATAAACCTTTGTCTTGGAGATGATAAATAGTTGCTCTAACTTAATTTCTTTTAAGTGCATAGTTTTCAACCATAAATTCTCCCGAGTTTCAGGTATAACTGTTTTGATGTAAGAATTTACTCTGAACCTGAAACTTGTGGAGGCATATGCTTGAGCTAAGTCTAGGAGATTGAGGGATATGATATGAGAAAGTTTGAGCTGCTATTTATCTTATTCGTAGCAATACTAAGTTCTGGAGATTTATCTTTTAAAAACTAAAAATTTTACATGATGAGCTCTTGTATGACAAAGTTTGAATTCCTACCAAAGCCATATATGATATACATTTAGATTAGGAGAACCTTTGCTCATTCATACTACTTGCTCTACATTGAGTTCAGTCAACCTTTGTTATATACCTTATGAGAGTCTTGTCATGCTTTTAAAATTAAGATCACTTACACACTCCACTTACATATGCATTGCTCCTACCCAGGGAGTAAGCGCAATCATTGTTCCACTTTTATCCAGATCCACCTTAAAATTGTTTTTCTCCTACACTAGGAGTAAACACCAAAAAAATATACTATACCCCATAGGACAACCCCTATTTAAATGCTCCAAGTTCCTATCATTATCTCTCTAATCATTTTGTATTCAAAGGAATGTATGTGGCTATGCAAAAGAAAAGTATCAGAAAAAAGAGAGAAGAGGGAGTAAAAGAATGGACAAGTGTCCAAGCATTTAAAACAATGGGTACATAGACACCCGCCTCCCTATAAAAAAAGAAGAAAAAAAAGAAAAAGAAGAGAAAGAATAAAGATAGCCCATGTTTTCCTATGAAAGTTCTAAGTCCACGAGAGAGAGATTTATTTTTAAAGAGCAAAAGTAGAATTAGGTTTAGCCACCATATTCATCCATCCACCATATTCCATACACATGCACATCATGGTTTGATTGTATGACTTGATTCTCTTTGGATCCATTGTTTGACTTTACAATATATGAACTGTAAGTATGCTTACCTTTGTTTAATGTCACTCCTATGAGCTCCACTATCATCTTTAGTTGTAGGAGGGCATGACATTATTAATCCCTCAGTGAGATCTATAAATACCACATATATAAGAGACTTGAGGGTGTTATAAATTAAGCTCTGAGTTTTATTTTGAAAACTTGCAAACACTCTAGAATATTTATTGAGTGAAGAATTTGAGACATAGTGCTTGACTTGATTGTTCTATCTTTCAATTACTCAAGACCCACGTAAAAGTTGAAAAGCTCTATAGTTAATAGTAAAATAGGTAAGTTTGAAAGTTAGAGCAGTTTTGTCTAATTTGGAGGAGAATTTCTGTTTGAAGGCATGTGTACTTTTGAGGAGTGAAAGCATTGTAGCAACTCCTAATCCAAGTTTATTAGTTAGGCTTTGCTAAGGGACTAGCAAAGGGTAAGCTTGGGGAAGCTTGTTGACGGTGGATAGCGTCAACATTTGATAGTGCAATAAACATGATAAATGATCAATCCACTTGCAAATAGACAAGTCTAGAGTTTTGTCTGACAAATTCCATAAGTTTTGGTGAATTATTATTTTTTAGGGATTGTTCCAGAAAACCACAGAAAAGGGCCTAACTATCAAACGGAGTAACGAAACTTAACCACGATGGAAACATACCCTATTGAGCTCTACAAGGATCAAGAAAACACCATGACAAAGCGGAGGCTCAGAGGAGACAGTGGAGGGCCGACGGCGCCAAGGAAAATACCGGGCGGCCTCCCCCTAAAATGAAACCCTACGCCCTTCTGGAAGCTTCCTCCACCGCCTTTGAGGGTTAACATCCACCGTACCTTAAGTCGGTTTGATCAAACGGCTGTCGTGCATCCCACTGGGCTATAAATACCGGGCCAGACCCTCCTCCCTGAGGGCACCACATTATTATGGAGATGCCTCGAATGGATGACCTCTCACCTCTAGAGAATTAGGGCTTGACATTCCAATGTAGTAGATTAGTTCTAGTTGGGAGTTAGGGAGAATGGAGCTACGCCCAGGTTCTGGAAGAGTCTTTAGAGTCTTGGTATGTCTTTGTATTTATTCTTTGTAAGACTTATGCTTTAATACATTTATCTTCTCTATTTACTTTATGCGTTTCATATTATGTTTAGTATAGTTGTTATGTCTTGGCATGGGATCTCCGCTCGTATTGAGTGCTCTGGTTATCATATGTGGTTAGAGTAGTAATCTTTAGTGTAGACATGGTGTCTAGGCTAGGGTTTACCTGAGGTTGCGCTCAATCCCACAGTTAGTTGTGGTAGCCCTAGAGGTGACAGCTCTGCCTGGTCTTCGTATTCCACCATGTTTGGGTTGATGTTTTGTAGAGCTGTTGGCAGCCTTCCCCAACTGCCTTCTTCCCAGTCTTATTCGAGAGTTGGAAAGGTATTGCTACTCCAAAGTGGTATTGTGTGATTGCTATATCTACCCATAAATTAGTTATATAGAACCAAAGTAATAGAGAAGTATTTAGGAACCTTGAACTCTCTCGTTGTCCTCTCACTTTAGCTATCTACTCTTTTATCATAGAATTCTCCTGTGTGTTTGTGTTATTTACACATAACTCCTATCATTTATCATTTGCCCTCTACTCTAGTCTAGTTGGTGTAATAAGTTAGTAGATACATGTTGGTGAACTATCAATGTCTTTATCTATTATTTCCCAGTGGCAAAATATAAATAATGATACTTGGAATACTCTCGGTAAAATGCTACAATGGTTTCCTGTGCGCTTGTGGAATCCTTCATATTTTAGTTGTGCATAAGAAATACCAACAACAAGCCTGGGACAAGTCTTACTGTGTGATGCTACCTGGGCATCCTGTGATGTGATGTGATTACCTATGACGGGTAAACGTGTTGTGATGGGTGTTAACGGTGGATAGCGTCAACTTTTTATAGTGCAACAAACATGAGAAATGATCAATACACATAGAAGATAGGGGTTTTAACTAATAATTCCATGAGTTTTTGTGATTTTATATTTTCTAGAGAGTGTTCCAAAAAACCGCAGAGAAAGAACATAATTATCAAACAAATTAGCAGAATTATTTCGTGCTTAAACATGCGCCATTGGACTCTAGATGGACCAAGGAGGCAAACCACCAAAGTTGGGCCCAAAAGGCCCAACTTGGGTGCCGGGCGGCCTGAGCCCTTGGGCCGGCCGGCCCCACAACTTTGCCACCTCAGCTCAGCTTCTAGAAGCTTCCTCCACCACCTTTGAGGGTCCATATCCACCGTACGTGAAGTTGGTTTGATCCAATGGCTCATATGCATCCCACTGGGATATATAAGGAGCCTCCTGGCCCCCTGTCTGAGGCATCCCTGAAGCCCTAATTCATTATCTCCAGTTGGATCAGTTGAGATGGGTCCCTTTGAATGGAACTACCTCTTAGAGTAGCTATCTAGTCTTAGAATTAGAGAGAGGAGTTGAGAGTAGAGTTTTGGAGGAGTTTTGGCCTGTTGGTGCTTCTCTTCGGCTGTATTCTCTGGGATCAAGTTCCCTCGCCCGAGACTTGCTTCTAAGGTGCTTCAATCATCGTCTTCTTATGTAAGTAACTTTGTATTCATATTGTTCTTCTAGTTCACAATTCTTTTGAGTACTTTAGTCTATAGGACCCTGTAGATTGAAGTAGTAATATAGGTGTAAGCGTGGCGCTTAGATCTAGATTACTTGTGAATGTCCCCTGTCTTTCCAGTAGATGGTAGCTTGCGAAGGTGACTTTATAGCTTCGTTGAATCCTCTATAATCCATCACTCATTAGAAAGTTTGGCAGCCTTATATAGATGCTGGTGGGGAAGAACTCTGATTTCTACCCCTATTCAAGTTATCTGGCCGTGTTAGAACATTAGAAAATACATTTTTACCAAGTTTCGAAGTAATTATAGTTTTAGTGATCTCCTCTTGGCTCTATCTAGACTTGATTTCTCCTCCAGGTTAGGTTGGACCATAGTTATACTCACACGTTTCCTTATGGATACGATATTTAAAACCTCCGGGTGAAGTGCTACATCGGTATTATATTTATACGCTTGCGGATAGTCATATTTTCTTATGTGCATTTAATTTATACCAACAAGCATTTCTGACGCTATTGCAGGGGAAACGGTTGCTGAGTTAATTGCGAATCTAGCTTTACCTTGTATTATACTTTTATTTTTTCCCGTTTTATCCCATTCTCTTCATTATTTTTGTGTTCATCCTTATGGATGCTTTTAATTCCACTCCTATATGCTTACATGGCATGTGCAAAAGCTTTGGGCCACCAAAATCTGTAGTGCCTATCATAGCACCTGGCTATGAGCTACGCCCATGTCTAATCAATATGATTCGGGACAAACCCTTCTCCGGAGAAGGCAATGAAAACCCATAGTTACACCTACAATAGTTTGAACAGACCTGTGCATGCTTGCGAATCGCTGGCATGTCCGATAAGACATTAAGATGGAAGCTTTTCCCATTCTCTTTGATAGAGAGAGCTAAAGATTGGTATAATCGAGCCATAGGAAGTATGCAAGGGGATTGGAAAACATTATACTCTGAATTCTGTTTACACTTTTCCATCTCCAAAGTAGCTAGCCTTCAAAAAGAGGTTCTAACTTTTAGGCAACTAGAACAAGAATCTCTTAATAAATCATTGGATCGTTTTAATGAACTCATCACATTTGGTCCTGGCCTTGGTATTCCAGACCCCGTGCTTCTTTAACATTTTTATTTTGGTCTTACCAAAAAATCTAAGGAATCCCTTGATTTAGCCTCTGGAGGAGCTTTTCTTCACTTACCTATGACTGAAGTAAGGCCTATGCTAGAAAGATTGTTTAAGCCTATTCTGAGCTCTCCGAGGAAAAGAAGAAATCATCTCCCGAACAAGAAGAGGAAGTTTTGGTAGCTAAAACACAATCATTTCAATCCCAAGATTCAGCTATCAATCCTAAACCATCAAAGTCTCATAATGATGATTTAGACTTTCAGTTAGCTAAGATGTTTGTACATCAATATAAATTAGATCTTCTCAAAAGAGCATCTTGGAAAAAGTGTCCTCAACTTTCTTTCCCTCCTAAAGGACATCAAGAAGAATACAAGGATGGTATGTCTAGTGATGTTATAGAAGGAGAGCCAAACCACTTAGTAATTAACTTCATCTGCTCCCCTTTTGTGCCCACATTAGATGACTTATCTGAACCCATCTTTAAACACATCCTTCACCCTGATGATCCTTCTTATGCTCTCTCTCCTAAGTCTCATAATGACCCTAGAAACTCACTAGAATACCTAAAGGATAGAAGTCATAAAGACTATAGGAATGATCAAGAAGAGCAATGCCGATAATGGCAAGAATGCATGGAACATATGAAAAATTCATATGCTATTGTCAAAGGATGGATGGAAGAGGATGAAGCCTTAGTATTAGCATCTGAACTTGGACTAGATTTAAATAGTGAGCTTAAATCAATTTCTTCAATAAACATGACTCACTCAAGTTCAAAGGAAGCCTTAGATGAGACCAATGCTAGAGATATGAATTTATGGGAACTCCTAAAAGATAAAACATCCAATAAATGTCATAGGCATGAAATAATAGAGACAAACTTATTGCCTATAGACACCCATGAAGAAGCACCTATGGAGTTTGAAAACGGAGATCACATGAATAAACATGGAAATTATTTCATTAACACCCCATCAAATCCATACTCATATGAGAAATCTTCTAGATTTATTGGTTTCTCTAATGCTTTGCCACACACGAGATCTTCAACCCCCCATTTTACCTGTTTTTAAAAAGCTTTGTAAGGGTGGTTGTAGATGCATATGTTTATCATAAATATTGTAGATCTCGTTGTAATCTTGAGATAACATAAGTTTGCACCTTTTTCTATAATGCCCTTATGAATTGAGCATAGAAATATAATTGTGAAAATATTCCTTTGGGTATTTCTATCGCTAACCATTCTAGGTTTGAAGTAACAAAATGAATAATGGTAGCACCAGGTATATTTGACCAATCATCATTCAACATTGAATTATATCCATCCAACCTTAACTTTGCTTTGCAAAATTCAAGCTTGGGGAATGGACTTATTTGAGAAATCTTAAATCATATTGCTAATATTGGTTATCTCTAGCTTTTTAATTCATGTTGCATAATAATCATGATCTTTCATCTCTATTTGAATAACACTCTATAATGCTTTCATGCCACCTACATTTGCTATAGTATATGTTTAGGCTTTGAAGTAGTTTCATATATCTCTTAAATGAAGCATGGTGCTTAGTTTAGGAGTGACGATCTTATTTTCAAAGGGCTTTTAAACTAGCTACCTAGATTAAAATGCCTTCCTAAATCAATCTAGATATGGTGTCTAGGTTGATTTTTGAGCTAATAGTATGCTGTAGTAGATATTGGATATTCTATTGGACTAACCTCTACAGAAAATTTTTAAAATTAATCTGGGTAAGTCATGAGATGAATTCAAATTAGAGTTGAAGCAAGGCACATGATAAACTTCAATAACTTTGTAGAAGAAGACACAGCTCATTCATCTTGGAAAAACTATCATTCACTTTATCTTATACTGCAAGTTACTTTTTGCCTTGAGCCATGCCTGTATGGAACATGGTCTATGCTAAAATAATATCAACACTATCTTTTTATTAGCATAGACGAAACACAATAAAATTCTAGACAAACAACCTATCTTTCAAAATTCTATACTCCTTCATGTATGTGTTGTCCACTAATCTGTTGTAGACATAAGAATGAGTGAAGTGAAAAGAGTGAGAAGATCAAGGAAGCAAAAAGATGGCAAATGGATAAGAAAGAAAGAGTGCAACGAAGAAGACAAGTTGCTCAAGAACAACTCAAGATACAAGAAAAGAAAGGACCACTGAAAGACATCTATCCTTTGAATGGATCAGTTGAGAGGGGTCCCTTTGAATGGATCTACCTCTTAGATAGCTAGTCTTAGAATTAGAGAGAGGAGTTGAGAGTAGAGTTTCGGAGGAGTTTCGGCCTGTCGGTGCTTCTCTTTAGCTGTATTCTCTGGGATCAAGTTCCCTCGCCCGGGACTTGCTTCTTAGATGCTTCAATCATCGTCTTCTTATGTAAGTAACTTTGTATTCATATTGTTCTTCTAGTTCAAAATTCTTTTGAGTACTTTAGTCTATTGGACCCTGTAGATTGAAGTAGTAATATATGTGTAAGCGTGGCACTTAGATCTAGATTACTTGTGAATGTCCCCTGTCTTTCCGGTAGATGGTAGCTCACGAAGGTGACTTTATAGCTTTGTTGAATCCTCTGTAATCCATCACCCGTTAGAAGGTTTAGTAGCCTTATATAGATGCTGATTGGGGAGAACTCTGATTTCTACCTCTATTCAAGTTATCTGGCCGTGTTAGAACATTAAAAAATACATTTTTACTGAGATTCGAAGTAATCATAGTTTTAGTGATCTCCTCTTTTCTCTATCTAGGCTTGATTTCTACTCCGAGTTAGGTTGGACCATAGTTATACTCACACGTTTTCTTCTGGATATGATATTTAAAACCTTCGGGTGAAGTGCTACATCGGTATTATATCTGTACACTTGCGGATAGTCATATTTTCTTGTGCGCATTTAATTTATACCAACAATGGGGAGAATCCTAGGTGTGAGCCTCTGAGGGGTGGAGCCCAGGAAGGTGCTGTGATGGCATATAAAATAGTAACTTGCTGAAGACATTCTGGTTTGGTTAACCCTAAGGACTTACTAGTCTCAGACCCACCAGAAATCCTTGCATCCCACTCACTCTAGAATGGGACGGAGCTGGCTGGACTATATGGTAGAGCAATGCGACTACTATTGGGTGAAAGAGTGTAGGAAGGTATGGGCATTGGTGGACTCACACCCTTCCAAGACAACATGGTAGCCACTGGGACCCGGTACCATGTTTCACCATATTAGTCATTCTAGACTAGACATGGGGTGTTCCAGGGCTGAGGTAAGTGGCCTTGTTCTAGGCTAGCAAGCTATCAGAATTCTACCTAAGAGATTTATGGCTCCGAGAATGGCCAATCTTGTGGGTGTGTAAAACCTCTGCAGAGTGTATGGTTGATTGATCGATCCATATGCCGACTCATTGGCTATGGACCTTTCCTAGTACCTGTGCTCACTAAATAGGAGGTGAGTCCTCCTTTCTCCACCTAGGTATATGGTATTTCCGGTCATGAGCCTTGGGGCTGCAGACCATTGAGACAGGCCGAGAGGGAGTTGGCCTACCGACCTGAGAGTTATATGTGGTAAGGTGTGGTGGTGGTGAAGTGGTGATGGTTTAGGATGGATGGGATGATGGATGGATGTGTGAGTGTATGTGGTTGAGAATGGGTTAAAACTTGACAAATTATTATATTATTTTCTACTTGTTGTCACTTCACATGTGCTAAGGATGCAAACCACAGCCAAATATTAGGATCACTAGATCCTTTGTTTTATCTTTTTAATAAAGCTCATTGGTGCTGACCATAGTCTATACGCATCTGGCAGTGTGCAGATTTACTACTTCTCAGAGATGTCGAATTTAGAAGGATTAGGAGGTCTCATGCCAACGCTCAAGTTTGGTTCCAAAGATAGAATCTGCGCCGCTGACCCTCTACTCTGATGATGCCCGTGAAGGACGAGCCTTCATTCAACGACATGTTTCTACCAACTCTGATGATGACTAGATATGCTTTTGCTAGAATTACTCTGTAATAGATCTATTCTCAATTGATGCCTTATCTTGTAAATGTTGGTATTTCTTATGCACTAATTAAAATATGAAGGATTCCGCAAGAGTGTAGAATACCATTGTAGCATTTTACCAGGAGTATTTCAGGTATCATTATTTGTATTTTACCACTGAAAAACAACGGTTAAAGACATTGATAGTTCACCATCATGTATCTACTAACTAGTATACCGACTAGACTAAAGTGAGGGTAGTGGTAAATGATAAGAGTTATGCATAATGTCACACACAGAGGAGAGTTCCATAATATATGTATAGTCTAGCTAGCTTGAGAGGATAACAGGAAAGTTCAAGGTTCCTATGTACTTCTCTATTACTCGGGCTCTATTATAGTTGACACTAGAATGTAACTAATGCATGGGTAAGTATAGCACACACAGTAGCACTTTGGAGCAACAATACCTTTTCAACTCTTGAATAGGTGAGAAAGCAGTAGTTGGGGAAGGCTGCCAAAAAGCTCTATGAAATATCAACTCCGACGTGGTGGAATACGAAAGCCTAATAGAGCTGTCAGCTCTGGGGCTACCACAACTAACCATAAGAATTGGGCACAACCTTAAGTAACTTATAGCCTAGACACCATGTATACACTATCGATTACTACTCTAGTCACATATGATAACTAGAGCACCTAATACAGGCGGAGATCCTATGCTAAGATGCGATGACTACATTAACCATACAAATAAGGCATAGAATAAATAGAGAAGATAATTATATAAAAGCATAAGTCTTGCAAAGATAAGATACACAGATATACCAGACCTCCAAAGCTCCACCATAAGATCCAAAATCAAGTCTCTCAACCCTAACTCTCAACTAGCTAATCTACTACATTGAAGAGTCTAGCCCTAATCTCCGTGTTGTGTTGATCTCCATGAGAGTATGATCCTCAAAGGGACGCCTCTCAAATGGATCTCAATGAATAATGAATTAGGATTTCTAGGGATTGCCTCCCCCCTAGGGTCTGGGACGCTGCTTTTATAAACCAGAACGATTAATATGAGCCCTTGTATCAAATTGACCTTAGTGGACGGCTGAGATTCTTTCTCAAAGGAGGTGGAACCTGTGGGCCAAACCGGGGCCAAATTGGCCAAAATAGTGGACCAGCCAGTCCAGGAGTGGGAACGGCCGGTCTCCCCCTGTGATTATGTGGGCCCCACCTTCCGCGAGGTGGTGTCTTCTAGATCCTTCTTTTGCAGATGCCGCTTGCAGATGTGATATGTTTTCATCCGGAACTCCAAATAAGGCAAATGATATGTCCGTTTCGATCATCTCGACGAGCCCGTTGCAATGGTGCATTCTAATACATTATTTGAGATACTTTTACACTGTCATATTGGTCAACTTTGGTAGCTTTTCCAGTATATACCTGTAGAAATATAGATTCACCAAAACTCGTGGAACTCGTTAGATCAAACCCTATACCTATGCTTTGTGGTTCATTTCATGTCAAGTTATATAATAATTGATGGTTTATAATTGATATTAATGACTGTCAACAAGCTCCCCCAAGCTTAACCTTTGCTTGTCCCTTAGCAAAGTTAGAAATAGATATAGATGTTTATAATTCTTAGAGCATTGTCGTAAGCTTAAAGTAACTCCTAAAAAGTATACCTGCATTCATACAAAAATTTTCCTTCGAGGTTAAGCAATAACTAAGATGACCTTCAAACTTACTCATGTTACCTTTGGCTCTGGGGCTCATCAGCACTTACTTGGGTGTTGAGCAATCGAAAGACAGAAAGATCCAGCCAAGCACTATATCTCAAGCTCTTTGTTTAACTATCGTTCTAGAGTCTTTAGAGGTTTTCAAATAAAATTCAAATTTTCCCATCTATGACACTCTCAAATCTCTCAGTATATGTGGTATTTGGGGATTCTCACCAAGGCAGTGATGATGGTATGCCTTTCATTTCATCCTGTAACTAAAGCCTATGTGGAGCTCATAGGTAAGAAAAAAAACTTGAAAGTGCAACTTGCAATGCACATGTTGTTAGGTCAAGCAATGGATCCACGGAGAAACAAGTCATACAGTTGAATCAAGATGTGCAAGTGTATGGATATGGTGTATATTTGATGGAAGTGGTAAAACCTAATTCTACCATGCTCCTTGAAAACAAATCCCTCTTTTGGAATTTGAAACTTGGCCAGAGAGTATGAGCTATCTTATTCTTCTTTTTTTAGGGAGGCAGGCATCTAAATACCTATTGTTTTCTCAGACACTTGTCCATTTTTCAACTCCCTTTTCTTTCTTCCTTTTTCAAATATTTTTGCATAGCTCATGACGCTCCTTTCAGCATTTATGGATTTTGAGAGATAGCAACAAGAACATTGGAGCACTTATTAGGTGGCTATATAATGGAAATATTTTAGGTGTTTTCAGCTAGTGTAGGAGTAAAATATAACATCCAGTTTTAAAGACAAAACCAGGTACGCCATATGTGTGTTGAGGAAGTCCACACATACAACCACAGAGTGAATAGTATCAGAAAACAATGTTATATATAATGTAAACATAGGTATATTAACACTTACATTAATCTTCTCTTTAGGCTCTATTCTTCATAGGGACGATTGACTGGGGTAGCATATGCCTAGCACTCCAATTATTTCTCAGAAAACCCACTACATCCACCTTCTGTTACCCATTCGGGATTTTGCCAATGTATTGAAAAGTAAAGACAAGTGTAAGTATATGTCGTACTTAGCAATATAATGTGGGGTCAATAAGGGTCAAAAGGCTGACACGGTTCACAGTAGTTAGCAATTTTAGTGAGTCATAGTTTCAGCATTAATGAGTAGCATCAAGTTTAGCACATTTCCCAGATAATCATATGATCGTGTAAACATGAATAATGTATAGCAAAAACAATAAACATTAGTAACCGTCTCGTAAATCATTATTCCATAAGAAGTCTAGGCCGCTCATGACCGCGAGCACGGCTGATATACCAGTTTTTAACACTCTGTAGAGGTTGTACACTTTCACCGCGAGTCGTGATTTACCCTTTTTGCCCGAGGTCGCGAGCCTCTTGATCCACTTCCAAGGAAGGTCTATAGGATTCACTATAAAGTTTTTCAAAGGTTCGTCTAACAAGTTAGGGCCGCTAGATTCTCGGCAAGCAGACATCGAATCCCCCTTCCAATTGGTTCACACCCACAGCAGCACACATAAGGACAGAGACCATGCTATATCCATCATGTCAAGCTCCTTATGCGCCTTTCGGTAACCTTTAATAAGCTAGAAAAGATCCTCATACTTGACTAAAATCAGAGCCATGTAGCCCTCATGGTTGTACTGTGTAAGTCCCGGGTGCTTCCTTACAGATAAGTTCTTAGGGAGGACACGAGCAAACAAGTGCCCCCACCCACTAGTTTTTGTGGCTAAAATGTCACATTTTAACATTATGAATAGACCATTAGTCAAGTAACAAATCATAATAATTATTCATGAGCACTAGCAAAACACTACCCAATGCATAATCCCATGGTATCAAGGTACAAGATTCAAATGCTAGGAAATCCTTAATGGTGATCAAGGTAGACTCATGCATATGAATTTTAACATTATGAATAGACCATTAGTCAAGTGTATAGGTAACAAGGATGATCCCTTGCTATACTTGCCTTTACACTTGCTCAAACTTCCTCATACTTTGCTTTTAGTCTTCAACTTCTCATCTGCAGCACACATAGGTGGTTCTCATTCTACTCATAGCAAACACCATGCATAGGCAAACATACAAGCAAATAAATAGAAACCACTAAGAACAATACATCACGCAAGAGCAAAAAATAACGTGCTAAAAAGGGAGCTAATGTTACAGCCACGAGGTCGCAAGAAACATCGATAACGGAACTATTCGCTAAAAAGAAATGACTAAGCGCAAGTTTTATATTACCTGAGTGAAATAAAAGCCTACGTGCTTACCATGTGACGTATATTAATTTAGATTACACAAATTCATATTTTATTTTAATAGTCAAGTTAAACTAACCATATTTTATTTATAAACATGCATGTATCATTTAATCAATTTAAACTTTAGCTTTGCAAAAGAATTAAACATGTGGAGCATCTATATGAGCTAATATAACATCAGGTTCGAACTATGCAATATATATTTAATGAAAACATAGTTAAGTTGGTATTAATCCAATTTAACACTTATTTGTAAAAGAACGATTTAGAGAACCTATACTGATTTTTATTTAGAAAATAATTGCATAAATATTAATCATATTAACATTTAATTTATAAAATTCCACAAATATTTTACATGATCATTGACACATAGATTACGTTAACTTAAGACTAATGCAACGACAACGAGCTTTAATGGAGCTATGATTAAAAGAGAAAACAACTACTGAAAATTTTATATTTACAAGCAGAAAACCTATGTGCTTCATTTATTTTAGTTTAATAAAAAGCATGGAAAGGACATATCGAAGAAATATCCTAAATTGGAGTTAAGTCAAGTTATATTATTTATAAGAACTGAGATAAAACTTGTCATGTTTTATTTATAATTGTTGTCATATAAATTAACCAAATTAAAATTTATATACACAATGTGGTTTAACTAATCAAATTATAATTTAGAAACATATAGATTAACAATAGTCAAATTAACATTTAATTATGAACAGTGGCATGAGAGTGTCGCTTCTAGAAAGGAGATTATGTAGCTAAGCCTGCATGGCGTTTGCTAGCTTCTGCATTATTAACATGCATGCACGGTGCCAATTGCTTTTAATTCCAAAAGGTATTGAATATATATATTAATCAAATTAGTATTTAAATTAACACATCATAATCAAGTGACATAGTAATGTGAGCATTACTACGTAGAGCGCGATGTTACAAAACTAACATAGCAAGAATTACTTGATGAATCGACGATCAAATGATTAAAAGGCAAAGATTAAAAGATCTCGTAACAATTCTTTAATTACCTATCCTTCCTATTGGCAAAGCACCTACAGAACCCACTAGTACACAGACCATTTCTGTTGACACTAGCGTTTTGTTTCTACTGGCGGTTTTTCTTTAGAAATGACCTATAGAAATCGGCCCTATTTCTACTGGTGGTTCTCTTAAGGAACCGCCCGGTAGAAATACGATTTCTACTGGCGGTTTTCTTAAGGAACCGCCAGTAGAAATTGGTTATTTCTACTAGCGGATTTCTTAAGGAACCGCCAGTAAAAATCGATTTCTACTGGTGGTTTCTTAAGAAATCCGCCAGTAGAAATAATTTGAAATTAATTTTTTTGAGTTTTTCAAACTTCCTCGGATGGAAAAACTCCCAAAATAAAAGTTATAGATCTCAAAAAGTTATGAAACTTTGTAGTTGACAACTTTTTCATTTGAAATCATCTTTTTATGGAAAACTACGAACGGAATTTTTAAATTTGAGATTCAATTTTTGCAAATGACCACGGATGGAGAAACACTCTAAATGAAAGTTGTAGATCTTGAAAAGTTATGAAACTTTGTAGTTGAACATTTTTTTCATTTGAATTCATTTGGACCCTCAAATATTCAATTTTCAATCGGGTTTGTATAATATGTGGGGAACAAAAATGAGATATAGTCACAAGTGAGTGTGTGGTGCAGTGGTAAGGGAGGGATCGCGTGAGGCCGAGGTCACGTGTCCGAACCCCGCTAGCCGCGTAGTGCGCGATTTTACGCGAAAAAATACGCGGCTTGCGACTTCGATTTCTACAGGCGGTTCCTTTTTAAAAATATTTTTTTGCAATTTTTTTCCTGTTTTCTGGTCAACGATTTCTACAAGCGGTTCCTTAAGAGAACCGCCTGTAGAAATTGATTTCCACTGGCGGTTTTCAACTAACCGCCAGTGGAAATCGGCTATTTTCATTAGCCTCTCCTACTGGCGGTTGGAGAAAACGCTAGTACAAATGTGTCTCCAACTGCCAGTATAGTGCTTCTCTGTACTAGTGACCTGACCATGGTTGCCTGCTGCTTCGTGCGTAAGAGAGAAAGGCCTTGGCCTGAGGCAACAGCCGGCTAAGCTTGTGGAACTAGCAGCGCCAGCGAGACTCTGTGCAGCCATGTGTAGGGCACAGCTGACCGGCAGCCAGCTCGGCCCGGCAAAGTCGCAGCAGCAGCAGCAGAACAGTAGTACCATAGGCCTAAACTAGATGACGCACGGGTATGTAGCAATAACAGCTGAAACGATAACGTGACATGTACCAAAGAAACGAGTACTTGCAGAGGCTCACCAGGCCATGGCGCTCGCCGTCCGGTTGTCGTTGCAGGGTCAGAATGACATGCGCATGCGAGACTTGAGGATGACATAGAATAGAGATGAGGGAAAAATCTGCCGTCTTAGAGATTTTCAAACTAGAGACTCCCTTTACGGTAGTTTTGGTGAGGTTTGGCCAAGGATTGGTATATATATATAGGGAGAAAAACATCCCACGTTAACATCAACTAGCGATATGGTACTAATTGATTTTGCACTCCCCACCTTTACTAATGGGCCTCAACATCGTTAAAGTCCATTAGTAAATAAATGCATGGGCCTTTGGGATTTCTTAAGGTTATTGCACATCGGCTTTTGAGGGCTGGTGGCAAAATTGAGATTTTATTATTTTCAGAATTAGTTATTTTTAGGATCAAAATAATTCTAGAAAAGTCTAGAATTACTATTTAAGCCATGAAAAATACTCCCAAAGCTCCAAAAATCTAGGGAAAATTCTCAAAGACATTATAGAACATGGTGAACCCAAATAAAGTATTTGGATCTCATGCAAAGATATTTTGGAGTGTGCAAAAATTAGAATATGCTCTCAGAAAAATTAGAAAAAGATCCGGAAGAACCGAAAAAAATTCTCAAGAGCTTCCGAGAGATAGGTTGATGGACGATAAGCTAATAGGAGAGATTTGGATTACAAAGAAAAGATTTTAGAAAGCTTTAAATGAAAGCTTAAGCTAAAAACAAGGAATTTGAAGATAGAAAAAGACAAGACAAGCCTAAGAAAGATAAACGACTTACTAAACATGTTTTGAAAGCTTTACTCACAACAAACAAGGTCAAGCAAGAAGCAAACATCACATCATCAAACGCTTAACAAATTAGTTTAGAAATTTTTAAATTTTACATTTTTCCTGCAACTAAATTTGCACTAAATTAAACTAAACAAGAGAAATTTTATCGGAAATTAAACTAAACATGACAAATTTTATCCGAATATTAAAAATATTTATTTTATTTTGTGTTTTCTAAGCACAACCCAAAATCAGAAATTTTGGGGTGTGACAGAAAATATTTTTGGAATAGATGTAGATGTAATGACATGTTATTGCGCCTACTCCGAGTAGAGTAGTGCATATGTAAGTGGAGTGTAAGTGGATCTTGATTCAAGAGTATGACAAATTTCTCACAAGGGTCACAAATGTTCACAAAACTCAATGTATGACTAGCAGCCTATATATGAAAGTTTATCTAGTCTATTTCATCATGTTTTGCTCCGGTGGGAATGTAAGCTTAGAAACTCATCATGTAGGTTTTGTATTTTTTAAAAGATAAATCTCCGAGAACTCTAGTGTCACTTAGAACATGATAAATAGCAGCTGAGACTTTCTCAATTATATCAATCAATTGCCTAGACATAGTTCAAGCATATGTAACGCATACAAGTTTTAGGCTCGAGCAAATCTTCATGTCAAAACAGTTGAAGCCAAAACTTGGAAAAACTTATGCCTAAAAACTAGGCAACTTTTCATCAATTAAGATCATCTTCAAAGCTTTTTTTTATTGACTCAAAATCTAGATAAATACTTTTATTTGGTTTTTTATTTTTGAAGACTCATACTATGTATGACTCTAAAGACTCTACAAATATGGACCTTCATGTGCCCATATATTTTTGGTATTTTTAGGTTTTTTATGATACTATGGTAAGCTTTCATGTGCTCATATTTTTTTATATTTTTAAAGACTCTATGACTGACTCGATAATCGCGTAGGTACACTTACCTGGTTGCCTAGGGGATGCCTTCCGCCAAGCTAGTTGTTGTTATGGTTGAGCATTGAAGCTAAGCGATCCTCTCGGAGGAGCTCATGCGTGTAAGAGCAAGTGTAGCTGGGAATCTTGATCCCATCCAACAAGAAGTTGCTTTCCTTCACACGCGAGTGATTAGGCGTGTGTTGGGAAGGTATACTTCAGTGATGATGAAGATACCTAGGTGGACTAGCTCTTGGAGTCATCCTGCAGTAAACATCTCATAAAACACCAAAACTCATGGAACGGATAAGGGTAAAACGGTTAGTGGTTAGCCATTTCAAGGATTGGATGTTGTGGAGGCTTTGAAGTATTTTTTAGAGTAGCAAAGTTGTAGTAGGATGCTCATCTAATATTTTTAGATTTTCTATTTTTTTCATGCAGAGAAAGTAAAACATGTATGCATGATATTTTTGTTATTCTTTTATGCCACTACAGTGAAAACTCCAATGAGCTTTTACACACCGAAGGGAACTCACATGAGGCTTCACGTTCTTTTTTGATGAAATATGAATGTATATTTATTTTCTTTTTTTCTTGATGTAGTGCTAGTGCAAAAAAAATAAACATGCTAAAGAGAAAATAATTCATGCAATGCAGGAAAGTAAATATCGATAACTACCAACTTACCTTTCGACGAAGGTTTGGTGGTTTTAAGTTTGCCAAACTAGACTTCTCCTTTGTAGGTTTCTTGGAAGAGTGCCTTGTTTGATGATTGTTCCTTCTTGTGCCAAACTTATTAGAATCTTTGACTTGATATTAGTTTGACAGGTTCATCCTCCTTGTTCATCCATCTTGTTCTTCTAAGGTTGATTCCTTTAGTATTTCGTTGATTGAGGCTCCTTGTTGACAATATTCACCTTGACCTATTTTGCACCATCTAATCCAAGAGATCAAGATGCAGACGGTTGCAATTTTTTCTATCAACCTTTCTTGACTTTTACTGATTTTAGGTTGATAAGTTGATGTCCATTGGAGCGACAAACTCGACTTCCTTCTTGATTTTGTTTGTCTTCTAACGGCAGGTGGAAAGTTTGTTCTTTTGTGATGACACACCAGCCGAATTCTCCAAGCCTCATCTGTTGAAGCTTCCCCAAGCTGCATCAAGTACCGACTGATGTGCTCTATGGTGCTAGTATCATCTTGGCCAGAAAACTTGGTCAAATCTGTCGGAGGCTTCACTCTTGGAGGAAGTGCCACTCTATTGTACCATTCTAGATAAGGAGATTTGTATGAATAGGATTGATTCTTCGGCTTTAGGCCGAACTGATTCTGCATCATGTCAGCCATCCTATGCATGATGACATCAATATCTGACTTTGGAGCCCCACGTGTTTGCCTTCCAGAAGGTATCCCTGATGCACTCCTATACCCTGGATTCGGCAAAGCATCCAGAGCAGTATAATCAGTAAATTCCTGATATCCATCTCCATACATGTTTCTTTGCAACCTGTTTGATGCCGGGGACACTTTGAAAGCAGACTGCGGCACATCTTCTGTTGTGCCAAATGTCACTTGACCATAGGTAGGAAGCTGCTGTTTCTCGTTAGGGACTGGTCCGTCTTTGTTTGAACCAGACGCTCCTTCATCTCTAGTAGGCTTTTCTTGGTATTTTGGCGGGTTGAAAAGTGTTGGTCCACGAATTGGTCCTGCATTCTCTTCAAAATACTTATCAGCCGATGGGCCGAAAGTACTAACCATGATTGCACGAAAGGTGTTCAAGAAAGCTGTGTTATGATTTGTAATAGTTTCTCCTAGAGCTTTGTGAACCAATTCTGACACCTTTTGAGCCTCTTCTTCTTCAGTGTAATTAGATTGATGTGGAAGAAGAACCCTTGGCAATGACTGCTTTTGGAAGACTTTATTGCTCTTGTTCTTGGTGAAGGACATCAAACACTTTTGCTGAAATTGATCACATGCTTGTTGCACGAACTCCCTTGAATTCTCCGGCAATTCATCCAAAGTTACATCTAGAACGTGATTGTTGTTGACTTCAGACATCTTGAACAACGGGGTCCCACCAGGCGTGCCAAAAAGTGTGTTGACACAAAATGCGACGCACTGTGCCTCACACACAGCAAGCCGAAAAGCATGGCTTCAATCAAACAGCCGCACGGTTTGGAAATCCGGAAGCGTGCCAGTCAGTTTGACCTGAAAGCTGACAAGGGACAAAAGATTGTTAAATACAAAATCGGAACATGCCGGATGAGACCAGACAGTTCCGTATATACGGCCCTGAAGCCACTTACGACGACATACAGCTATAAAAGCTGTCTGCCAATCATGCATATGATTCATTCGGCTAATATGAAGACAAAACACGTGGAACATTTGATTGCCGAACGCGCATATATGAGAAGACATGTTTGAACAAGTAAAAATTGATCATGAATTGAAAGCATAACCAAGCTCGGCAATCCAAATTTATTCGGGGTCCATGAAGAAGGAACAAACAAGCTATCACGAATAAACCCGTCAAGAACTTGTATCCGCCGCACGACACCCAATCCTATCAAGATTCAAAACGCTTCTAACATGCAAGAACCCACAACATGTAACAATCTAGATTGATCTTATTTTGCTATATAGGCATATGAGCTATCTTTCATGGTGACATGATATGTAAAGACAAAGAGCAAATAGATCTATGAAAATAAAGAGCCGAAAACAACCAATCTAGATTGGGCAAAAGAGTGTTACAAATAAATAAAAGCATTAAACACATGCAACACATGATAACTTAATGAATCTACTAGATTTTGCCAAAATCTAATAGAGCCGATAACTATCTTGCTTCACTAAGCTATCAAGCGGGCGCCAGCCGCACGGCCATCTAGTCGAGATAAACAAAGCATAAGCAAAGACTTCTTGATCGTCAAGCAGACGCCTGCCGCACGGCCATCCAGTCGAGACAAACAAGACTACTTGCATCAATATCTAAATCCACCGCATGATACTAGACATGATAGCAAGGTTGCCGGAACTTACGGAGGTCGACGGATCGATGGCTCCTCTCGAAGAACTCCGACGACACGACAAAAGGACTCGAAACTTGGCACGGGGCGGTTGTGTTGATTTGATTGTGAATATCCTTTACAATGGTCGAGGGTTTATATTTATACCCTGGACATAACATGAATTCTAAGAGATTACGATTTACACAATATATTAAAGGTAACTCAAAAGTATGGTGATTCTCTTGCTATGGTCTTCCTCGAGTCCTTGATCATCACGTTCTTCTCCTTCTATTCGGTTTCTTACTTGCCACCTTTTGTTTTTCCGAATGGAGCCATTGCCTTCAAAGATAGCCGACCGCATGAATGTTTGCCGAATCGCCTAGAGTTAGCCGACCGGACACGGATGCTTACCGAATAGTTCAAGGTTAACCGAATGGATGCTTGCCGAATGCTCCGAATACTTGCCTTTTCGCCCGCTTTCTTGGGGCCCACTGTCATCTTTTCGGCCTTTACCAAAATCCAAAGTGTTAACACATGCCCCCTCAATTTTGGGATAAAAGTGATTTTATTCGAAATTGACCATAAACTTGTTCCTCATTTAGGTCAACACTGTTCAAACTCGCAGCCGCCACCCAAAATCCCGAACTCTCCGATCTTAGATTCAAACCCATTTTTAGTACTTCAATGGCGACCCAGGATGGAGTTCCGGAGGTAATCCTTGCTTTTTTATGTATTCGGCAATTTCTTCATCAATTTTTGCTTCATCGACTTGTTTCTTCGGTTGCATTGTCTGAAGGAATACAAGGATGAGATCTTGATCCCCTACGCCGCGAACCCTGATTCATATTTCTTGGGGCCGATGGGAGATCCTAACCCGATTGAATTCATTGAGAAGGAAACTCTGAGGATCCCTTTCAAATCTGGAATCACCCCGCCGAATCAGTGGCCCAACACCTTCAAGACTTGGCCGTTTCCTCCAATTGCCGGATGGCGAAATTGGTACCGGAGGATGCTGGAGAAAAGCAGCAGTCAATGGGAGTCCCAAGACATTCAGCATTGCCTGGAGTTATCCCTGTCAAGAACACCCCGAAACGACTCCCTTCTGATAGCAGCCACCCACTTCGGTCTGATGCTGCTAATGCCTTCATCTTTGGTCATGGCCCAATGTCTTTTACTTTGGCCGACATTTTCATGATGACCGGCCTAAATGTGACAAAGACCGGTGTACCCTTCCAAGTACAAAGATAGCAAAGAACCAAAAGGCGCTTAAGTGCGGAGGTGGATGGATGAAGTACATCAATACTTACAAATCATCCGGTACTCGTACTTGACAAAGAATACAAGGCTTTCCTGAACATGTGGTCAGCAGATTCATCTTCTATGGAAAATCAAATGAGCCGACTCAATTACATGGTAATGGCTGAAGAGTTGGCTGTAGGCACCCTGATTCCCTTGGGCAAGTATTTCTTAGGGGATGTCTATCACATGATGCACAAGACCGTTGTTCAAATGCGTCAACATGGGGAAATACATTGTGTGAATGGTCCTTGGTGGTTTGTCCAGATGTGGCTGCAGTTGTACATGCATCAAATAGTGTCTGTAGATCTCCATGACTTGGGCTTCCCTTCAGTTAATCATGCTTTGAGATGACACAATAAAAAGAAAAGGCACGCCAAACATATGGAGAAGCAAAGATCCTCTATCAAGCATTGACATAGACATTGGTCACCTCTTCAAGCTGTTCTTCAAAGGTTTTGAGAATGTACTCTGGCTCCCTTATAGGGAAAATGAGAATTTGACTCTTCCCTGCAAGTTTAGTTATGAGTTTGGGTGCTCAGACCAAGTGTCCATAGAGATTTTCAACTCCTTTATCAAGCCTTGCACTTTACCAGCAGAGTTCCACCATGGAAGGTTACTGCGCCCCACTTATAAATTTTATAACCCAAACATGGTGGCCAGACAGCTAGGATGTGGACAGTTGCCCCCAAGGCTGTTCTTCTCTAGGATCATAAAGCCTAGGGAAGAGATAAAAGATGATATGGAGGCTAAAAAAGTTTTTGAACTTGGATGGGACTTGCCAACATATGCACCTTCCCCACTCGGATTGATACATGCTTTGCCATCCCTTGTTTGCTTCCCCGGTGGCGAGAATGGCGTGCCCACATCTTTAATATACCAAAGGCATCCTTTATGCCAAGATTTGCAGGCTCAATTTGCTTCTGACAGTGAGGTAACTTTCTTGTACCTATATTTTCTCACCATTGGATTCATTCCTGATTTTAACACTTTGTCATTCACAGGATATTGAGCCTACTCCTCCTTCTCGAAAGCAGATTCAAGATTACCAGTTGGGCCTATTCCCCGCTTTGGGATATAATGCCCCTACTTTGGCAGCTTTCATGAAAACCCCAAAGAGTTTTGGGTTCAGCACTTCCAAGAAAAGAGAGCAAGAGGAAAGCCACTGCTGAATCAAGCAAGGATGTCACTGTGCCCAGGAGAGCAAGATCCAAGAAAGCTAAACTGTCTCCCAAGGTACACCCTTGTCGGGCTTTTTGTTTAGGCAATAATTTTGTACTCACTTCCTTTGCCTGCAGCCACAGGTTAAACTTTCAAGATCGGCCAATGCTTCAACAACCATTGAGATCCCTCCTCAAGCCTCTGGCTGGAGATGCAAAATCCAAGAAACCACTAGCTATACTTGGTATTATTATCCTAGTTGATCGTTCCCTTTCTTTGTACTAGATGCACTGAATAGTTCTCATATTCTGCTACTTCTACATTTTAGAAACAGATCAACTCTTGGACAGGACAGCAGAAGAATCCTCTTCTCACAAGGCTTCTAGCTCATCATCCCTGGGCATCCAATCAAGTCCTCAACCAAGCCGGAGTAGGATTCAACCCGAAGAAGACTCTATTCAAAAGGTAATACTTCACTTCATTGGTTTCTTTAACAATTTTGACCAATCGGCTAATGATTTTCCTTCCTTTAAGGATGAGGCCAAGCCGACTGTTAGCTACTCTTTCACAGTTGAAGAGTACATCAATGAAGGAGGCGAAGAAGCTATATCTCAGCAGAGGTTATCAACAGAGAACCAGTCTCGGCTTAAAGAAATAGCTCTTTTGCTAACCAAGGACATCAACATTCTGGTCCAAGATGCAGATCAGATAAGGGACCTGGTTGAACTCATTGACCAAGAAATCCCTCCAACTCTCAGGGTTTCCTTAGAATCTGCAACTCATCTTGATGACCATCTTGGTAAGGTCAGGAGGGCAAACAAAAACATGGCCTCTAGAGCTGCTCTACAGAGTGACAATCTGATGAAGAAGCAACAAGCCGAGAGATGCATTCGAGATTTAGGCCGCTAAACAATCTTTGTCAACTTTGGAGCCTAAACCGAAAGCTATGGAGGAAGAAAAGGCCCGGGCTGGAAGCTCAATTGGTTCGCTTAAATGCCAACATCCAGTCCCACAAAGATAGAATTGCCAATCTGCCGAGCTCCATAGATGCAGCCAAAACAAAGATAGCATCTGTCATCAAGGAGAATCAGCAGATCAAAACCAGGCTTACCAAAATCCAAAGCTCAGAGGATGACGACAAGAAGGTGCTGGAGGAAGTTAGCCGAATTAGGAATGATGCTATAGATGCAATCAAATTGTTCCTAGGCGAGTGAAGCACCGGCTTTGTAATGTACTCATATGTATCATACTATATTCCTGAGCAATTGTATTCCTTGTTTATGTTTTGCCCTTTTAATCTCTCGCCTCGATTGATGACATAGCCGAATACCTCAAGCTTCCCGATTAAGAGGATAGCAAACCGCCTCGGGCTTCCCGATTAGGAGAATAGCCGATCCCTTTGAACCGTCGTTTTTTGATTTAGCCGAGCCTCGCCCCAGTGCGTAACGGCCCAAAAGGAGTAAACCCTACTTCGTCGCTTGGGATACCCCGAAGTATAAGCCACGATCCTCACTTTGGATTATAAATAAAGCCCTTGCTCGGCCTTCACTGTTACCTCCGACTAGCATACTCATCGCCGTCTCTTCATCTCTCGCCTCATCCAACCCTAAGAAGAGGATCAATCCTTCGTAGCGCCAATGTCGGCGGCGGCGGCGATGATCGCGGCAAGCGTCCCCGCCGAGGGAGAGGCGAGAGGGAAGTCGAGCACCGCGCCGTCAGCGCCACGGGTGAGAATCAATCAGTGGCTTCTTTGCGGTTCACGCTTCATGTTCATCTCCCCTAACCTTGGTTTTCTTCATCTGCTTAGGGCGAGGGTCATCACTGGCCAGCACCACCTCCTCCCTCCGATGGTGGTGACTCAACCGGGCACCTTGGACCAGCCGGTCCCTGTCTCCGGCTCCTCGAGTTCGTCGAGCTCTTCCGAGTCCGACAACTCATACAACGCCAACCCTTGGGGTCCGGCGGAATCAGAGGGTGAGGACCCTCTGTACATTCACGAGGAGGCGCTCCGGTTCCGCAAGGAGAGGGATGAGGCCCGGAACGAGCTGGGCGACGTCTCCAAGCAGTTCGGCATTGCGCAAGCAGTTCTGCGACGCCATCACTAGTTCGGCATCCTCACATAGATTTCTTTTCTCTCAATCCTCTTCGTGTGCTGACCTGCTTTTCTTGTTCAGCACTGTCTGCAGAGAATGAGCGTCTGAAGGCAACGGCGAACAGGGTGGCCGACAAGGTGAACGCCTAGGGGGAGACTATCAAGGCACGCCTGGATGCTGTGGACGGCCGCATTGATCAGGCCGTCATCCAAGGTGTGCACCTTGGCGCATCTCTTGGTCTGGCGGCGATGTCTTCCCGGACCGGCGAAGACTATTCTGTCCAAGCCGTGGGCTTTGCTGGCGGCCCTCCTCATGAGATTGAGGACGTCAACGAGCGCCTGGAGCAATATGAAGATCATGCTACGCCCTCGCCGAGTCCACCAATCCTCAATCCGTCCCCGATAAGTTATTCCGGGAGTAGTTTGTAATTAGGGATTGAATGTAAATAATCAAATTACTTTCTCGAAGATGCGTTTGTTCTTGTGTTGGATGCCGAATAGTTGTCTTCAGCATTTTTTCTGAATAAAAATAACTCAAAATGATGTTTCCCGAATGTAATGATGTCATTTTAGCCGAGTAGATCTTAGTCTTGCGTTGCAATCGATTTGACGTGTCATTGAGTATTGTCATTCAACGCTTCACTTTCTCTTCTTCCGATAAACCAACCGAATAATGCCCAAGTCAATTCCAAACCATTCGGCTATATTTTTTGTACTAAAGGCGATACAAACTGTATCGGCTATTTGCCGATTTCACAATTTTTTTGGCTAAAGGCGATGTTGTTTCATCGGCCGTTTTTAACTTCAAAACTCCTTTTATAAACCAACCTCAACAATGGGGTAATATTTTTTAAGATATCGTCCATTGATAGCTCGGCAAATTCTTCTCCAAACAAAGTCTTCAAAATATATGCATTGCCGGGCACACATCTTTCTACCCGAAAGGGTCCTTCCCAATTCGGAGACCATTTGCCGAATGCCTCGTCTTTTGATCCAATCGGTAGTATAGTCTTCCAAACCAGATCACCTTCGTGAATTGCTTTATCTTGACTTTCTTATTGTAGTATTTGGCAACACGTACTTTGTTTTTCTCAATGTTTTCCGAAGGCCTTGAGACGAATCAGATGCAAATCCTCCAGTTCATCTATCATCAGATTTGTATAATCTCCTTTTTCCAAATCCTTTTGTAACATAACTCGTCTTGAACCCGTTTGCAACTCCCAAGGTAACAAAGCATGATGCCCATAAACCAACTCATAGGGAGATGTTTGAGTCGACCCGTGACAAGCCATTCGGTAAGCCCACAACGCTTCATTAAGAACCAAATGCCATCTTCTTGGCTTCTCATCAATCTTCTTTTGAATGATCTTGACCATAATCTTATTTGATGCTTCTGCCTGGCCATTGGCTTGTGCATAATAAGGAGAAGAATTATACAACTTGATTCCCATGTCTTCACAAAATCACAAAACTCCGAAGAAGTAAATTGAGTTCCTTGATCGGTCGTTATAGTTTGAGGGATTCCAAACCTATAAATTATATGCTCTTTAACGAAAACTGATCATATTTTCTCGACGTGACCTTCTTCAATGGAATAGCTTCAACCCACTTGGTAAAATAATCCGTGGCCAAGAGCACAAACTTATGTCCTTTGCTCGAAGGAGGATGAATTTGACCAATTAAATCTATGCCCCATCCTCTAAATGGCCAAGGTTTGATTATTGGGTTCATAGCGAATCTTTGGAGCCTTCTGAATATTGCCAAATTTTTGACAATCATGACATCCCTTATAATATTCAAAGCAATCTTCCAAAGCATGGTTGGCCAAAAATAACCAGTTCTCCAAATTATCCACTTCATTCGGTAAGGCGACCGATGTGCACCACACACGTCCTTCATGCACTTCATACATCACTTTTTCTGGCCTCTTTTTTTTGACTCAAGCATTTAAGCAATACTCCATCTATAGATTTATAATATAATTGATCATCAAGAAGCACGAACTTGAGGGCTTTATACCTGAGCTTTCGGGAAACTCTCTGTGATGGATTTCTTAGATATTCGATGATTTCGCATTTCCAATCATTAACCACTCGCTCATTATTCAAAACATCTTCATCTATAGTGAAGATCTCTTGATTTTCACGATATCCGTAAGCGACTGAGCTAACCTATTTGCTTCTTCATTGTGCCCCCCCTAGGGATATGGTGCAAGGTTGCTACCCGAAAGCTTTTCAAAAGTTCCCGGCATTCTTCATAATATTCTCTCAACACATCACTCTTGCATTCATATTGGCCGGTTAATTGGTTAATTACCAGCTCGAGAATCCCCAAAGATCTCAACAAAGAACGGCTTTCACTTCTATAAGAAGCCGAAGCCCTCTAAGCAATGCTTCATACTCCGCTTGATTGTTTGTAACATAAAATTCAATGGGAATAGCATACTCAAAAGTTACTCCTTGTGGAGAAATTAAGAGAATACCAGCACCACCACCTTTGCAACAGGATGAACCATCGAAGAATAAAGCCCAAGGCACAATGCTTACCATTTCAACAGAAAAGATCACGATGTTGTGTAATAAAATCGGCGATAATTTGACCTTTTACCGCTTTTGCCGATTCATATCTCAAATCAAACTCGATAAAGCCAAAATCCACTTGCCAATCCTCCCATTCAAAATTGGCATCGATAGCATATGCTTTATTACATCAAAACTAGAAACTACCACGCATTCGGCATTTAATAAATAGTGCCGAAATTTGGTACACGAAATAATACACACATAAACAAAGTTTCTCTCAGAGCCGAATACCTTGTTTTACGGATCCAAGAGTTTTCGGCTAAGATAAGCTATCACTCTCTCCTTTCCTTCAAACTCTTGTATGAGGGCCGATCCTATTGTTAGACTATCGGCCGCCACGCATAAACTTGAAAGGCTTGTCAAGTTGTGGAGGTACCAGTATTGGTGGCGCCTTCATGTATTCCTTGATTTCATCAAAAGCCTTTTGTTGTACGTCACCCCATACAAATTCTTGACCTTTCTTGAGCTTTAAAAGTGGAGAAAAAGGCAAGACTCTTTCTGATAAATTAGATATAAATCTTCTCACAAAATTAATCTTGCCAAGCAATGACTGTAACTCTGTGAGATTGGTTGGAGGAACAACCTTGTCTATTGCTTCCATGCTCTTTTTCCCAACTTCAATCCCTCCTTTATGAACAAGAAATCCCAAAAACTCACCAGCCGAGACTCTGAAAGCGCACTTATTTGGATTCATTTTCAAACCATGCCTTCTAGTGTACTCCAGAGTCTTCCTCAAATCGGCTAAATGCCCTTCATAGTTTCTAGACTTGACCACCACGTCGTCAATATAAATCTCTACGACTTTGCCGATCAACTCATGAAAAATGTAATTCATAGCTCTTTGATAAGTTGCGCCGGCATTCTTTAACCCGAATGTCATGACAATCCATTCAAACAAACCAATATGACCAGGGCATCTGAAGGCTGTCTTTGATATATCTTCTATTGCCATGAAGATCTGGTTATAACCAGCATTCCCATCCATAAAGCTAATGACTTCATACCCGGCTGCTGCATCTACTAGCAAATCGGCAACTGGCATTGGGTATCCATCCATCGGAGTGGCTTTATTAAGATTTCTAAAGTCTATGCATACCCTCATCTTTCCATTCTTCTTGTATACAGGAACTATATTTGAAATCCATTCTGCATACTTGCATGGCCGAATAAAATTTGCTTCCAACAATCTTTCGATCTCTTTTTTCACATCAGCCAATACCTCCTCTTTATAGATCCTTCGTGGAGGTTGTTTGTAAGGACGATAACCGGACTTAATAGGTAATCGATGTTCAACAATAGAGCGATCCAATCCGGGCATCTCTGTATAATCCCAAGCAAAACAATCTTTGAATTCCTTTAAAAGGGCTATTAACTGTGATTTGTACTCCGGATTCAAACTTGCACTAATGTACATCGGCCTTGGCTTAGTACCATCACCAACATCTATTTCTTCTAACTTGTCGGCCGACATAAAACCATGCCCCAACTTTCCTTTGTTGCCATCGATTGGGTTACCCATTAAAAATTACTGTGAGAGCCGACTGCTTGGATCGGCTGTTGATCCCTGTTGAAGACATTCACAGGACCTTCTCCCCATACTTTGCCGGAAAAACAATCAATACCGTCATATTCCCAATAAGCGGGCTCCGCAGCAGCAACACTTACAGAATCATCAGCGTGGACAACCTCAATGTCGTCTCCAACCCATTGAATAAGAATTTGGTGCATGGTTGAAGGGATGCAACAATTGGCATGGATCCAGTCTCTTCCCAAAAGCAAACTGTACGCCCCCTTGCCATCAATGACAAAGAAAGTAGTGATCAAAGTCTTTGATCCAATCATCAACTCGACATGTACAGCTCCTCGAGTATCAGAAGGATTGCCAGCGAAATCTCTAAGAACCATGTCGGTTTTTAACAAGTCTTCACTTGTCATTCCAAGCTTCCTGAAAGTTGTATATGGCATAATATTGATAGCAAAGACCTCCATCAACAAACATTTTAGTCGAGGCTTGCCATTGACGTATCCTTTTAGATAAAGTGGTTTCAAGTGACGATATTTAGCCGGTTTATCGAAAGTTGCCTGTTGTGTCAATACCAGCTGAGCCATCAAATCTTGAAACTCACTTTCATCAAAATCGGAGTATACTTCTTCTTGGACGTCTTGGTTTTCAGGAGCTATAAATTCTAATGGGAGGAAGAAAGCCATACATGCATCACCTGAGGATCCATGCTCATCGGGTTTCTTCTTAGGGCGCCATATCGGTTTCTCTTCAAAGATCTACTTGCTTCAGTTCTTTTGTTCCTTAAGCGCTGAACTCTCCTCTTTGGACTCTTTCTCAGTCCCCCGAGGGCACCACTTGTCCTTTTTGCGCCATATATTCATGGGGACCTTCCCCTCCGTTGTATCCTTTATAATGAGTCCAACGTTGATCTGCAAACCTTTTTCTTGGCTGATTTTCAAAACTGTCTATTTTTAGGCGCCGATCGTCCTCAGGAAACTGCATTCCAAGTCTTTCATGGACTGGTCGGCGGTTGATTCGAGACTGCCTGTATCCGAAATACTGATCACTGCATTTGGGGCAATTGTTTCTAGCAGGCAACTTCAAACCTTCGTTCCAGCAATGTTTGAAGAATGAACAACCCCAATGAGACTGCTCCATCTCTCTCACATGCTCTTCTTGCTCTCTGCGGTACACCTCTTCTTCGTATCTCCGGCGTTCCTCTATAAACTTTTGTTCTTCATAATATTCCCGTTCTTGCTGTCTTTGCCATTTGTTCAGCAAAATACGTGATGTCACCCTAGGCTTGGAACTTTCTCCTCTTTCGGTTCGGCTATTCTTGAACCGAACTTTTTGTTTTAACTCTTCACTTGTGATTTGTTGATCAGGGTCGACAGTGCCATTCTTCTTCGCTTTGTCGAGGTTAACACCTTCATCTTGCCTTTACCTTTAGAATCATCCATAGAGACCATATTCACAGAGAACAAAATCATATTTTGAGGAAAAGGTTGACCATCAATCTTCATCTTGCCATCGAACTTCAGATGTCCCTCCTGGATAGCCTTTTGAATCCGCACTCTGAACACTCGGCAATCATTAATGGAATGAGAATTAGTGTTATGATAACCACAATACTTCTTGTCTTTCACTCCTTCAGGACGTAGCATAGGATGTCCATCTGGTAGTTTAATGCGTCCTTCCCTTACTAACAGATCAAAGAGCTTATCGGACTTGGAGACATCAAAGTCATAAGTTCCTTTTTGTTGCCTCAACCAACGCTGGCTAACTTGAGTAGGCTCCTTTGCCCAAGTCAATTCGGCTGCGGCTATCTCGTCATCATCATCATACTCAGCCGCTTCTTCCAGAAAACTTTGATACATTTCACTAGCAACATTTCCCTTTTGGAAGCGGTTATCTCTTTTGAACCCCGAGCTTGATTACTCATAGCAGCCAGTCGCTGTGAAAGTTGACCAAGGTCATCAAATTCCATGCCGAACAGTTTCTCTCTGACATTCGGCTGCATGCCTGCTATCGCCATCCCAGGCAATTGATCATCTGGCAAGTTCAATGAATAACAAAGGTTCTTGGTCTCTCTAAATCTGCAAAGATATTCCTGCGGTGTTTCATTAGCTCTCTGTCTCAGACTCATGAGGTCGACTAGCTTCTTTTCATTAGTGCCGGTGAAGAAGTACGCATGAAACTTCTGTTCTAGTTCCGCCCACGTACCAATGGAATGGACCGGCAGGGAGGTGAACCATGTGAAGGCTGGCCCTGTGAGAGACAAAGGAAAATACCGAATTCTCCAAGCTTCATCTGTTGAAGCTTCCCCAAGCTGCATCAAGTACCGACTGATGTGCTCTATGGTGCTAGTATCATCTTGGCCAGAAAACTTGGTCAAATCTGTCGGAGGCTTCACTCTTGGAGGAAGTGCCACTCTATTGTACCATTCTGGATAAGGAGATTTGTATGAATAAGATTGATTCTTCGGCTTTAGGCCGAATTGATTCTGCATCATGTCGACCATCCTATGCATGATGACATCAATATCGACTTTGGAGCCCCACGTGTTTGCCTTCCGTAAGGTATCCCCTGATGCACTCCTCGCACTCGATTCGGCAAAGCATCCGAGCAATATAATCGATAAATTCCTGATATCCATCTCCATACATGTTTCTTTGCAACCTGTTTGATGCTGGGGACACTTTGAAAGCAGACTACGGCACATCTTCTGTTGTACCAAATGTCACTTGACCATAGGTAGGAAGCGGCTGTTTCTCATTAGGGACTGGTCCGTCTTTGTTTGAACCAGATGCTCCTTCATCTCCAGTAGGCTTTTCTTGGTATTTTGGCGGGTTGAAGAGTGTTGGTCCACGGATTGGTCCTGCATTCTCTTCAAAATACTTATCAGCCGCTGGGCCAAAAGTACTAACCATGATTGCACAAAAGGTGTTCAAGAAAGCTGTGTTATGATTTGTAATAGTTTCTCCTAGAGCTTTGTGAACCAATTCTGACACCTTTTGAGCCTCTTCTTCTTCAGTGTAATCAGATTGATGTGGAAGAAGAACCCTTGGCAATGACTGCTTTTGGAAGACCTTATTGCTCTTGTTCTTGGTGAAAGACATCAAACACTTTTGCTGAAATTGATTACATGCTTGTTGCACCAACTCCCTTGAATTCTCCGGCAATTCATCCAAAGTCACATCCAGAACGTGATTGTTATTGATTTCAGACATCTTGAACAACGGGGTCCCACCGGGCGTGCCAAAAAGTGTGTTGACACGAAATACGACGAACCGTGCCTAACACACAGCAAGCCGAAAAGCATGGCTTCAATCGGACAGCCACACGGTTTGGAGATCCGGAAGCGTGCCAGTCAATTTGACCTGAAAACTGACAAGGACAAAAGATTGTTAAATATAAAATCGGAACGTGCCGGATGAGACTAGACAGTTCCGTATATACGGCCCTAAAGCCACTTACGACGACATACAGCTATAGAAGCTGTCTGCCAATCATGCATATGATTCATTCGGCTAATATGAAGACAAAACACGTAAAGCATTGATTGCCGAACACGCATTGCATGAGAAGACATGTTTGAACAAGTGAAAGTTATCTACGAATTGAAGCATAACCAAGTTCGGCAATACAGCCGACTCGGGGTCCATGAAGAAGGAACATACAGGTTATTATGAGTAAACTAATCAAGAACTTGTATCTGCCGCACGATACCCAATCCTATCAAAGTCTAAACGTTTCTAACATGCAAGAACCCACAACATGTAACAATCCAGATTGATCTATTTCGGCTACGTAAGCACATGATCTATTTATCATGACGACATGAGAGTAAAGACATTAGAGAGCAAATAGATCTATAAAAGTAAAGAGCCGAAAACAACCAATCTAGATTGGGCAAAAGAGTATGACAAATAAATAAAAGCATTTAAACACATGCAACACATGATAACTTAATGAATCTACTAGATTTTGCCAAAATCTAATAGAGCCGATAACTATCTTGCTTCACTAAGCTATCAAGCGGGCGCTTTGCCGCCGCGGCCATCTAGTCGAGATAGACAAAGCATAAGCAAAGACTTCTTGATCGTCAAGCGGGCGCTTTGCCGCACGGCCATCCAATCGAGACAAACAAGACTACTTGCATCAATATCTAAATCCACCGCATGATACTAGACATGATAGCAAGGTTGCCGGAACTTACGGAGGTCGACGGATCGATGGCTCCTCTCGAAGAACTCGGCGACACGACAAAAAAGGACTCGAAACTTGGCACGGGGCTGGTTGTGTTGATTTGATTGTGTATATCTTTTACAATGGTCGAGGGTTTATATTTATACCTGGACATAACATGAATCCTAAGAGATTACGATTACACAATTCATTAAAGGTAACTCAAAAACATGGTGATTCTCTTGCTATAGCCCTCCTCGGAGTCCTTGATCATCACGCTCTTCTCCTTCTATTCGGTTTCCTGCTTGCCACCTTTTGTTTTCCGAATGGAGCCACCGCCTTTAAAGATAGCCGACCGCATGAAATGCTTGCCGAACCGTCGAGTTAGCCGTGCGGACACTTGCCGAATAGTTCAAGGTTAACCGACCGCATGAGCGTTTGCCGAATGCGCCGATCTCTTGCCTTTTTCGCGAGCTTTGCCGAACGGGCCCACCTGTCATCTTTTTCGGCTCTTACCAAAATCCAAAGTGTTAACACATGCCCCCTCAATTTCGGGATAAAAGTGAGTTTTATTCCGAAATTGACCATAAACTCTTTTCTCATCTAGGTCAACACTGTTCAAATCTGCAGCCGCCACCCGAAATCCGAACTCTCCGTTCTAGATTCAAACCCATTTTTAGTACTCAATGGCGACCCAGGATGGAGTTCCAGAGGTAATTTCTCGCTTCTTTTATGTATTCGGTAATTTCCTCATTGATCCTTCGCTTTTTCTGATTCACTTCCTCTGGTTGCGTCACTCTGTTGAAGGAATACAAGGATGAGATCTTGATTCCCTACGCCGCGAACCCTGATTCATATTTCTTGGGGCCGATGGGAGATCCTAACCCGATTGAATTCATTGAGAAGGAAACTCTGAGGATCCCTTACAAATCTGGAATCACCCCGCCGAATCAGTGGCCGAACACCTTCAAGACTTGGCCGTTTCCTCCAATTGCCGGATGGCGAAATTGGTACCGGAGGATGCTGGAGAAAAGCAGCAGTCACTGGGAGTCCCAAGACATTCAGCATTGCCTGGAGTTATCCCTGTCAGAAACACCCCGGAACGACTCCCTTCTGATAGCAGCCACCCACTTCTGGTCTGATGCTGCTAATGCCTTCATCTTTGGTCACGGCCCAATGTCTTTTACTTTGGCCGACATTTTCATGATGACCGGCCTAAATGTGACAGCACCGGTGTACCCTTCCAAGTACAAAGATAGCAAAGAACCAAAAGGCGCTTAAGTCCGGAGGTGGATGGATGAAGTACATCAATACTTACAAATCATCCGGTACTGTACTTGATAAAGAATACAAGGCTTTCCTGAACATGTGGCTGTGCAGATTCATCTTCTATGGAAAATCAAATGAGCCGACTCTGAATTACATGGTAATGGCTGAAGAGTTGGCTGCAGGCACCCTGATTCCCTTGGGCAAGTATTTCTTAGGGGCTTTCTATCACATGATGCACAAGACCGCTGTTCAAATGCGTCAACATGGGAAAATACATTGTGTGAATGGTCCTTGGTGGTTTGTCCAGATGTGGCTACAGTTGTACATGCATCAAATAGTGTCTGTAGATCTCCATGACTTGGGCTTCCCTTCGCTTAATCATGTCAAGATGACACAAGAAAAAGAAAAGGCCTCCCAAACATATGGAGAAGCAAAGATCCTCTGTCAGTATTGACATAGACATTGGTCACCTCTTCAAGCTATTCTTCAAAGGTTTTGAGAATGTACTCTGGCTCCCTTATAGGGAAAATGAGAATTTGACTCTTCCCTGCAAGTTTAGTTATGAGTTTGGGTGCTCAGACCAAGTGTCCATAGAGATTTTCAACTCCTTTATCAAGCCCTGCACTTTACCAGCAGAGTTCCACCATGGAAGGTTACTGCGCCCCATTTATAAATTTTACAACCCAAATATGGTAGCCAGACAGCTAGGATGTGGACAGTTGCCCCCAAGGCTGTTCTTCTCTAGGATCATAAAGCCTAGGGAAGAGATAAAAGATGATATGGAGGCTAAAAAAGTTTTTGAACTTGGATGGGACTTGCCAACATATGCACCTTCCCCACTCGGATTGATACATGCTGCCCATCCCTTATTTGCTTCCTGGTGGCGAGAATGGCGTGCCCACATCTTTAATATACCAAAGGCATCCTTTATGCCAAGATTTGCGTGCTCAATTTGCTTCCGACAAAGGAGGTAACTTTCTTGTACCTATATTTTCTCACCATTGGATTCATTCCTGATTTTAACACTTTGTCATTCACAGGATATCGAGCCTACTCCTCCTTCTCGAGCAGCTCAGTATTACCAGGCTGGGCCTATTCCTGCTTTGGGATATAATGCTCCTACTTTGGCAGCTTTCATGAAAACCCCAGCAGTTTTAGGTTCAGCACTTCCAAGAAAAGAGAGCAAGAGGAAAGCCACTGCTGAATCAAGCAAGGATGTCACTGTGCCCAGGAGAACAAGATCCAAGAAAGCTAAACTGTCTCCCAAGGTACACCCTTGTCAGTTTTTGTTTAGGCAATAATTTTGTACTCACTTCCTTTGCCTGCAGCCACAGGTTAAACTTTCAAGATCGGCCAATGCTTCAACAACCATTGAGATCCCTCCTCAGGCCTCTGCTGGAGATGCAGAAATCCAAGAAACAACTGGCTATACTGGTATTATTATCCTAGTTGATCGTTCCCTTTCTTTGTACCAGATGCACTGAATAGTTCTCATATTCTGCTACTTCTACATTTTAGAAACAGATCAACTCTTGGACAGGACAGCAGAAGAATCCTCTTCTCACAAGGCTTCTAGCTCATCATCCCTGGGCATCCAATCAAGTCCTCAACCAAGCCGGAGTAGGATTCAACCCGAAGAAGACTCTATTCAAAAGGTAATACTTCACTTGATTGGTTTCTTTAACAATTTTGACCAATCGGCTAATGATTTTCCTTCCTTTAAGGATGAGGCCAAGCCAACTGTCAGCTACTCTTTCACAGTTGAAGAGTACATCAATGAAGGAGGCGAAGAAGCTATATCTCAGCAGAGGTTATCAACAGAGAACCAGTCTCGGCTTAAAGAAATAGCTCTTTTGCTAACCAAGGACATCAACATTCTGGTCCAAGATGCAGATCAGATAAGGGACCTGGTTGAACTCATTGACCAAGAAATCCCTCCAACTCTCAGGGTTTCCTTAGAATCTGCAACTCATCTTGATGACCATCTTGGTAAGGTCGAGGGGGCAAAACAAAAATATGGCCTCTAGAGCTGCTCTACAGAGTGACAATCTGATGAAGAAGCAACAAGCCAGAGAGCTGCATTCTGAGATTCAGGCTGCTAAACAATCTTTGTCAACTTTGGAGCCTAAACTGAAAGCTATGGAGGAAGAAAAGGCCCGGCTGGAAGCTCAATTGGTTCAGTTAAATGCCAACATCCAGTCCCACAAAGATAGAATTGCCAATCTGCCGAGCTCCATAGATGCAGCTAAAACAAAGATAGCATCTGTCATCAAGGAGAATCAGCAGATCAAAACCAGGCTTACCAAAATCCAAAGCTCTGAAGATGACGACAAGAAGGTGCTAGAGGAAGTTAGCCGAATTAGGAATGATGCTATAGATGCAATCAAATTGTTCCTAGGCGAGTGAAGCACCGGCTTTGTAATGTACTCATATGTATCATACTATATTCCTGAGCAATTGTATTCCTCGTTATGTTTTGCCCTTTTAATCTCTGCCTGATTGATGACATAGCCGAATATCTCAAGCTTCCCGATTAAGAGGATAGCAAACCGCCTCAGGCTTCCCGATTAAGAGAATAGCCGATCCCTTTGAACCGTCGTTTTTGATTTAGCCGAGCCTGGCCCAGTCCGGTAACGGCCCAAAAGGAGTAAACCCTACTTCGTCGCTTGGGATACCCCGAAGTATACACCACGATCCTCACTTTGGATTATAAATAAAGCCCTTGCTCGGCCTTCACTGTTACCTCCGACTAGCATACTCATCGCCGTCTCTTTATCTCTCTGCCTCATCCAACCCTAAGAAGAGGATCAATCCTTCAGAGCGCCAATGTCGAGCGGCGGCGATGATCGCGGCAAGCGTCCTGCTGAGGGAGAGGCAGAGGGAAGTCGAGCACCGCGCCGTCAGCGCCACGGGTGAGAATCAATCAGTGGCTTCTTTGCGGTTCACGCTTCATGTTCATCTCCCCTAACCTTGGTTTTCTTCATCTGCTTAGGGCGAGGGTCATCACTGGCCAGCACCACCTCCTCCCTCCGATGGTGGTGACTCAACCGGGCACCTTGGACCAACCGGTCCCTTTTTTCCGGCTCCTCGAGTTCGTCGAGCTCTTCCGAGTCCGACAACTCATACAACGCCAACCCTTGGGGTCCGGCGGAATCAGAAGGTGAGGACCCTCTGTACATTCACGAGGAGGCGCTCCGGTTTCGCAAGGAGAGGGATGAGGCCCGGAACGAGCTGGGCGACGTCTCCAAGCAGTTCGGCATTGCGCAAGCCGAATGGGAGGATCAGCGCAAGCAGTTCTGCGACGCCATCACTGGTTCGGCATCCTCACATAGATTTCTTTTCTCTCAATCCTCTTCGTGTGCTGACTTGCTTTTCTTGTTGTTCAAGACTGTCTGCAGAGAATGAGCGTCCCAAGGCAACGGCGAACAGGGGTGGCCGACAAGGTGAACGCCTGGGGGGAGACTATCGAGGCACGCATGGATGCCGTGGACGGCGGCGCGTTGATCGTGCCGTCATCCAAGGTGTGCACCTTGGCGCATCTCTTGGCCTGGCGGCGATGTCTTCCCGGACCGGCGAAGACTATTCTGTCCAAGCCATGGGCTTTGCTGGCGGCCCTCCTCATGAGATTGAGGACGTCAACGAGCGCCTGGAGCAATATGAAGATCATGCTACTGCCCTCGCTGAGTCCACCAATCCTCAGTCCGTCCTGAATAAGTTATTCCAGGAGTAGTTTGTAATTAGGGATTGAATGTAAATAATCAAATTACTTTCTGAAGATGCGTTTGTTCTTGTGTTGGATGCCGAATAGTTGTCTTCAGCATTTTTTTCGAATAAAAATAACTCAAACGATGTTTCCCGAATGTAATGATGTCATTTTAGCCGAGTAGATCTTAGTCTTGCGTTGCAATCGATTTGACGTGTCATTGAGTATTGTCATTCAACGCTTCACTTTCTCTTCTTCCGATAAACCAACCAAATCGAAATGCCCAAGTCAATTCCAAACCATTCGGCTATATTTTGTACTAAAGGCGATACAAACTGTATCGGCTATTTGCCAGTTTCACAATTTTTTGGCTAAAGGCGATGTTGTTTCATCGGCTGTTTAACTTCAAACTCCTTTTATAAACCAACCTCAACAATGGGGTAATATTTTTTAAGATATCGTCCATTGATAGCTCTGGCAAATTCTTCTCCAAACAAAGTCTTCAAAATATATGCATTGCCAGGCACACATCTTTCTACCCGAAAGGGTCCTTCCCAATTCGGAGACCATTTGCCGAATGCTCTGTCTTTTGATCCAATCGGTAGTATAGTCTTCCAAACCAGATCACCTTCTGTGAATTGCTTTATTTTGACTTTCTTATTGTAGTATTTGGCAACACGTACTTTGTTTTTCTCAATGTTTTCCAGTGCCTTGAGACGAATCAGATGCAAATCCTCCAGTTCATCTATCATCAGATTTGTATAATCTCCTTTTTCCAAATCCTTTTGTAACATAACTCGTCTTGAACCCGTTTGCAACTCCCAAGGTAACAAAGCATGATGCCCATAAACCAACTCATAGGGAGATGTTTGAGTCGACCCGTGACAAGCCATTCGGTAAGCCCACAACGCTTCATTAAGAACCAAATGCCATCTTCTTGGCTTCTCATCAATCTTCTTTTGAATGATCTTGACCATAATCTTATTTGATGCTTCTGCCTGGCCATTGGCTTGTGCATAATAAGGAGAAGAATTATACAACTTGATTCCCATGTCTTCAGCAAAATCACAAAACTCCGAAGAAGTAAACTGAGTTCCTTGATCGGTCGTTATAGTTTGAGGGATTCCAAACCTATAAATTATATGCTCTTTAACGAAACTGATCATATTTTCTGACGTGACCTTCTTCAATGGAATAGCTTCAACCCACTTGGTAAAATAATCCGTGGCCAAGAGCACAAACTTATGTCCTTTGCTCGAAGGAGGATGAATTTGACCAATTAAATCTATGCCCCATCCTCTAAATGGCCAAGGTTTGATTATTGGGTTCATAGCGTCTTTGGAGCCTTCTGAATATTGCCAAATTTTTGACAATCATGACATCCCTTATAATATTCAAAGCAATCTTCCAGCATGGTTGGCCAAAAATAACCAGTTCTCCAAATTATCCACTTCATTCGGTAAGCTGACTGATGTGCACCACACAGTCCTTCATGCACTTCATACATCACTTTTCTGGCCTCTTTTTGACTCAAGCATTTAAGCAATACTCCATCTATAGATTTATAATATAATTGATCATCAAGAAGCACGAACTTGAGGGCTTTATACCTGAGCTTTCGGGAAACTCTCTGTGATGGATTTCTTAGATATTCGATGATTTCGCATTTCCAATCATTAACCACTCGCTCAGTATTCAAAACATCTTCATCTATAGTGAAGATCTCTTGATTTTCACGATATCCGTAGCGACTTGAGCTAACCTATTTGCTTCTTCATTGTGCCCCCTAGGGATATGGTGCAAGGTTGCTACCCGAAAAGCTTTTCAAAAGTTCCCGGCATTCTTCATAATATTCTCTCAACACATCACTCTTGCATTCATATTGGCCGCTTAATTGGTTAATTACCAGCTTTCGAATCCCCAAAGATCTCAACAAAGAACGGCTTTCACTTCTATAAGAAGCCGAAGCCCTCTAAGCAATGCTTCATACTCCGCTTGATTGTTAGTAACATAAAATTCAATGGGAATAGCATACTCAAAAGTTACTCCCCTGTGGAGAAATTAAGAGAATACCAGCACCACCACCTTTGCAACAGGATGAACCATCGAAGAATAAAGCCCAAGGCACAATGCTTACCATTTCAACGAAGAAGATCACGATGTTGTGTAATAAAATCGGCGATAATTTGACCTTTACCGCTTTTGCCGATTCATATCTCAAATCAAACTCGATAAAGCCAAAATCCACTTGCCAATCCTCCCATTCAAAATTGGCATCGATAGCATATGCTTTATTACATCAAAACTAGAAACTACCACGCATTCGGCATTTAATAAATAGTGCCGAAATTTGGTACACGAATAATAATACACACATAAACAAAGTTTCTCTCAGAGCCGAATACCTTGTTTCTGGATCCAAGAGTTTTCGGCTAAGATAAGCTATCACTCTCTCCTTTCCTTCAAACTCTTGTATGAGGGCCGATCCTATTGTTAGACTATCGGCCGCCACGTACAACTTGAAAGGCTTGTCAAGTTGTGGAGGTACCAATATTGGTGGCGCCTTCATGTATTCCTTGATTTCATCAAAAGCCTTTTGTTGTATGTCACCCCATACAAATTCTTGACCTTTCTTGAGCTTTAAAAGTGGAGAAAAAAGGCAAGACTCTTTTCTGATAAATTGATATAAATCTTTCACAAAATTAATCTTGCCAAGCAATGATTGTAACTCTGTGAGATTGGTTGGAGGAACAACCTTGTCTATTGCTTCCATGCTCTTTTCCCAACTTCAATCCCTCCTTTATGAACAAGAAATCCCAAAAACTCACCAAAGAGACTCAAAAGCGCACTTATTTGGATTCATTTTCAAACCATGCCTTCTAGTGTACTCCAGAGTCTTCCTCAAATCGGCTAAATGCCCTTCATAGTTTCTAGACTTGACCACCACGTCGTCAATATAAATCTCTACGACTTTGCCGATCAACTCATGAAAAATGTAATTCATAGCTCTTTGATAAGTTGCTTGTAGGCATTCTTTAACCCGAATGTCATGACAATCCATTCAAACAAACCAATATGACCAGGGCATCTGAAGGTCTGTCTTTGATATATCTTCTATTGCCATGAAGATCTGGTTATAACCAAGATTCCCATCCATAAAGCTAATGACTTCATACCCGGCCGCTGCATCTACTAGCAAATCGGCAACTGGCATTGGGTATCCATCCATCGGAGTGGCTTTATTAAGATTTCTAAAGTCTATGCATACCCTCATCTTTCCATTCTTCTTGTATACAGGAACTATATTTGAAATCCATTCTCATACTTGCATGGCCGAATAAAATTTGCTTCCAACAATCTTTCGATCTCTTTTTTTTCACATCGGCCAATACCTCCTCTTTATAGATCCTTCGTGGAGGTTGTTTGTAAGGACGATAACCGAACTTAATAGGTAATCGATGTTCAACAATAGAGCGATCCAATCCGGGCATCTCTCAGTATAATCCCAAGCAAAACAATCTTTGAATTCCTTTAAAAGGGCTATTAACTGTGATTTGTACTCCGGATTCAAACTTGCACTAATGTACATCGGCCTTGGCTTAGTACCATCACCAACATCTATTTCTTCTAACTTGTCGGCCGACATAAAACCATGCCCCAACTTTCCTTTGTTGCCATCGATTGGGTTACCCATTAAAAATTACTTGTGAGAGCCGATTTGCTTGGATCGGGTCGTTGATCCCCTTGTTGAAGACATTCACGGGACCTTCTCCCCATACTTTGCCGGAAAAAACAATCAATACCATCATATTCCCAATAAGCGGGCTCCTGCAGCAGCAACACTTCTTACGAATCATCAGCGTGGACAACCTCAATGTCGTCTCCAACCCATTGAATAAGAATTTGGTGCATGGTTGAAGGGATGCAACAATTGGCATGGATCCGATCTCTTCCCAAAAGCAAATCAGATGCCCCCTTGCCATCAATGACAAAGAAAGTAGTGATCAAAGTCTTTGATCCAATCATCAACTCGACATGTACAGCTCCTCGAGTATCGGAAGGATTGCCCGTGAAATCTCTAAGAACCATGTCGGTTTTTAACAAGTCTTCACTTGTCATTCCAAGCTTCCCGAAAAAGTTGTATATGGCATAATATTGATAGCAGCACCTCCATCAACAAACATTTTAGTCGAGGGCTTGCCATTGATGTATCCTTTTTAGATAAAGTGGTTTCAAGTGACGATATTTTGGCCGGTTTATCGAAAGTTGCCTGTTGTGTCAATACCAGGTGAGCCATCAAATCTTGAAACTCACTTTCATCAAAATCGGAGTATACTTCTTCTTGGACGTCTTGGTTTTCGGGAGCTATGAACTCCGATGGGAGGAAGAAAGCCATACATGCATCACCCGAGGATCCATGTTCATCGGGTTTCTTCTTAGGGTGCCATACCGGTTTCTCTTCAAAGCATCTACTTGTTTCAACTTCTTTGTTCCTCAAACGCTGAACCCTCCTCTTTTGGCTTTTTCTCGGTCCCGAGGGCACCATTGTCCTTTTGCCAAATATATTCATGGGGACCTTCCTTCTTCATTGTATCCTTTATAATGAGTCCAACGTTGATCTGCGCAAACCTTTTTCTTTGCTGATTTTCAAAACCATCTATTTTTTTAGCGCCGATCGTCCTCAAGAAATTGCATTCCAAGTCTTTCATGGACCGGTCGGCGGTTGATTCGAGACTGCCTGTATCCGAAATATTGATCACTTTGCATTCGGGGCAATTGTTTCTAGTAGACAACTTCAAACCTTCGTTCCAACAATGTTTGAAGAATGAACAACCCCAATGAGACTGCTCCATCTCTCTCACATGCTCTTCTTGCTCTCTACGGTACACCTCTTCTTCGTATCTCCTGCGTTCCTCTATAAACTTTTGTTCTTCATAATATTCCCGTTCTTGCTTTGTCTTTGCCATTTGTTCAAAGAAAATACGTGATGTCACCCTAGGCTTGGAACTTTCTCCTCTTTCGGTTCGGCTATTCTTGAACCGAACTTTTTTTTTTAACTCTTCACTTGTGATTTGTTGATCGTGGTCGACAATGCCATTCTTCTTCGCTCTGTCAGAGGTTAACACCTTCATCTTGCCTTTACCTTTAGAATCATCCGTAGAAACCATATTCACAGAGAATGAAATCATATTTTGAGGAAAAGGTTGACCATCAATCTTCATCTTGCCATCAAACTTCAAATGTCCTTCCTGAATAGCCTTTTGAATCCGCACTCTGAACACTCGGCAATCATTAATGGAATGAGAATTAGTGTTGTGATAACCACAATACTTCTTGTCTTTCACTCCTTCAGGACGCAGCATAGGATGTCCATCTGGCAGTTTAATGCGTCCTTCCCTTACTAACAGATCAAAGAGCTTATCGGACTTGGAGACATCAAAGTCATAAGTTCATTTTTGTTGCCTCAACCAACGCTGGCTAACTTGAGTAGGCTCCTTTGCCCAAGTCAATTCAGGCTTGCGGCTATCTCGTCATCATCATCATACTCAGCCGCTTCTTCTAGAAAACTTTGATATATTTCACTAGCAACATTTCCCTTTTGGAAGCGGTTATCTCTTTTGAACCCCTGAGCTTGATTACTCATAGCAGCCAGTCGCTGTGAAAGTTGACCAAGGTCATCAAATTCCATGCCGAACAGCTTCTCTCTGACATTTGGCTGCATGCCTGCTATCGCCATCCCAGGCAACTGATCATCTGGTAAGTTCAATGAATAACAAAGGTTCTTGGTCTCTCTAAATCTGCGAAGATACTCCTGCGGTGTTTCATTAGCTCTCTGTCTCAGACTCATGAGGTCGACTAGCTTCTTTTCATTAGTACCCGTGAAGAAATATGCATGAAACTTTTGTTCTAGTTCCGCCCACGTACCAATGGAATGGACCGGCGGGGGAGGTAAACCATGTGAAGGCTGGCCCCTGTGAGAGACAAAGGAAAATACCGAATTCTCCAAGCCTCATCTGTTGAAGCTTCCCCAAGCTGCATCAAGTACCGACTGATGTGCTCTATGGTGCTAGTATCATCTTGGCCAGAAAACTTGGTCAAATCTATCGGAGGCTTCACTCTTGGAGGAAGTGCCACTCTATTGTACCATTCTGGATAAGGAGATTTGTATGAATAAGATTGATTCTTCGGCTTTAGGCCGAATTGATTCTGGCATCATGTCGGCCATCCTATGCATGATGACATCAATATCGACTTTGGAGCCCCACGTGTTTGCCTTCCGTAAGGTATCCCCGATGCACTCCTATACCCTGATTCGGCAAAGCATCCGGCAAATATAATCATAAATTCCTGATATCCATCTCCATACATGTTTCTTTGCAACCCGTTTGATGCCGGGGGACACTTTGAAAGCGCATCTGCGGCACATCTTCGTTGTACCAAATGTCACTTGACCATAGGTAGGAAGCTGCTGTTTCTCATTAGGGACTGGTCCGTCTTTGTTTGAACCAGATGCTCCTTCATCTCTAGTAGGCTTTTCTTGGTATTTTGGCGGGTTGAAGAGTGTTGGTCCACGGATTGGTCCTGCATTCTCTTCAAAATACTTATCAGCCGTTGGGCCGAAAGTACTAACCATGATTGCACGAAAGGTGTTCAAGAAAGCTGTGTTATGATTTGTAATAGTTTCTCCTAGAGCTTTGTGAACCAATTCTGACACCTTTTGAGCCTCTTCTTCTTCTTCAGTGTAATCAGATTGATGTGGAAGAAGAACCCTTGGCAATGACTGCTTTTGGAAGACTTTATTGCTCTTGTTCTTGGTGAAGGACATCAAACACTTTTGCTGAAATTGATCACATGCTTGTTGCAACAACTCCCTTGAATTCTCCGGCAATTCATCCAAAGTTACATCCGAACGTGATTGTTGTTGACTTGGACATCTTGAACAACGGGGTCCCACCAGCGTGCCAAAAAGTGTGTTGACACAAAATGCGACGCACTGTGCCTCACACACACGACAAGTTTAAAAAGCGTGGCTTCAATCGAACAGCCGCACGGTTTGGAAATCCGGAAGCGTGCCAGTCAGTTTGACCTGAAAGCTGACAAGGGACAAAGATTGTTAAATACAAAATTGGAACATGCCGGATGAGACCGCATAGTTCCGTATATACGCCCCCGAAGCCACTTACGACGACATACAGCTATAAAAGCTGTCTGCCAATCATGCATATGATTCATTCGGCTAATATGAAGACAAAACACGTGGAACATTTGATTGCCGAACGCGCATATATGAGAAGACATGTTTGAACAAGTAAAAATTGATCATGAATTGAAAGCATAACCAAGCTCGGCAATCCAAATTCCGATTCGGGGTCCATGAAGAAGGAACAAACAAGCTATCACGAATAAACCCGTCAAGAACTTGCATCCGCCGCACGACACCGGTCCTATCAAGATTCAAACGCTTCTAACGTGCAAGAACCCACAACATGTAACAATCTAGATTGATCTTATTCGGCTATATAGGCATATGAGCTATCTTTCATGGTGACATGATATGTAAAGACAAAGAGCAAATAGATCTATGAAAATAAAGAGCCAAAAACAACCAATCTAGATTGGGCAAAAGAGTGTTACAAATAAATAAAAGCATTAAACACATGCAACACGTGATAACTTAATGAATCTACTAGATCTTGCCAAAATCTAATAGAGCCGATAACTATCTTACTTCGCTAAGCTATCAAGTGGACGCCTGCGCACGGCCATCTAGTCGAGATAAACAAAGCATAAGCAAAGACTTCTTGATCGTCAAGTAGACGCTGCCGCCGCGGCCCTCCAAATGAGACAAACAAGACTACTTGCATCAATATCTAAATCCACCACATGATACTAGACATGATAGCAAGGTTGCTCTGAACTTACGGAGGTCGACGGATCGATGGCTCCTCTCGAAGAACTCAACGACATGACAAAAGGACTCGAAACTTGGCACGGGGCGGTTGTGTTGATTTGATTGTGAATATCCTTTACAATGGTCGAGGGTCTATATTTATACCCTGGACATAACATGAATTCTAAGAGATTACGATTTACACAATATATTAAAGGTAACTCAAAAGTATGGCGATTCTCTTGCTATGGTCTTCCTCGGAGTCCTTGATCATCACATTCTTCGCCTTCGATTCGGCTTCTTACTTGCCACCTTTTACTTCCTGAACGGAGCCATTGCCTTCAAAGATAGCCGACTGCATGAATGTTTGCCGAATCGCCTAGAGTTAGCCGACCGCACGGATGCTTACCGAACTGCCCAGAGCTAGCCGAATGGATGCTTGCCGAATGCTCCTGAATACTTGCTTCTGCCACGTACTGGCCCACCTGTCATCTTCTCGGCCTTTACCAAAATCCAGTGTTAACAATAACGTCAACTTTTATTAGAACTTTAGACATGAAGGGATATATGAATACACACTAGTCTAGGGTTTTAACTGGCAATTTCCATGAGTTTTGTATATTCAGTATTTTCCAGGGATTATTCCAGAAAAGCATAAAAGAGAGATTAGAGTGCATAATTATCATGAAACATAATCACGAAGGCAAAACACCGTCATTGGGCTCAGGAAGCATCCAGAAGACACCCGAAGCAACGGGACCCCGAGAGGCCCACATGTGGGGCCGGCCGGCCCCACTGCCACGCCGGGCGGCGCCCTAGGGTTAGGGTTTGCCCCCGCCTTTTGGAGTCTTCTTCCATCGTCTATGAGGAGTCATCCTGGCCCTTGGTTAAGTCGGTTTGATCCTGCGGCGCACGTTCATCCCACCGGGCTATAAATACCGGGGCAGACCCCCTCCCTGGAGACACACCATCATTATTCATCAAGGCCTCTAGCCATCAAGCATCAAGAAGCCTTCTAGTTCATCAAGAGCCTTCTAGTTCATAGTTCTAGTTTGTTAGATTAGAAGTAGAGGAGATCTAGTTCTTCATCGGGATCTAGAGCCTCCGGCGTCTGTCTGGAGCGCAGGAGTTCGGTATGGTTCTAGTTCTTTCTTTCTTATTGTATTCTTTATTATGATTAGGGAGACAATATTCTTAATCTCTTATATATTCTTAATTACAATAGTCATTGTCTACTTTAGTTATATGTCTTGCATAGTTAGTTTGATCTTATTGACTTTATGTAATTGCTCGTATAGCGTTTATCCAAATGTACAATGGGTATATGATGAACAATATGTAGACATGGTGTCTAGATATCTTGTTTGTCTACCAATGCACCCTGATGTGCCAGGACGTGTGGTAGTCCGCGTAGGTGACAACTACGTTGGTTTCTCTGTAGTCCACCCCCCGTATGTAGGACAGCAGGGCACGGTCGCGAAGTTGGATGATGACTCTATTTCACATCCTTCCTAGATGATGCCCCTTTACATGTAATCATGACATGTAGGATTAACTTAATAATAATTGCTAGATGTAACACTAATTAGAGTTATTCATTGACATAGTTATAGAATTACCTTAGACCGTTATCTCCTTAGTTTATCCATTGGCTAACTATGATTATGACTAGAAAGTGCTCTGATGTTTATCCATATATTTATGAAGCATGGTTATGCTTATCACCCGTATTATCTATATTTATCTTGTGACCTCTACCTGTTATGAGTAGAGTAGATGATATTGGTAATATCACTTATTCATTGTATATAATTCATTATCAGTATAATAGATTAGAGTTTATTACAAGCTTTCCCAGTGGTATAAATATAAATCAACAACCTGGTAGAACTCCCTAGGTAAAATGCTACAATGGTATAATTATCTGTCCGCTTGTAGAACCAATTTTAGTTTATATCCATATTTCTGCCTAGTCATAATAAATGGCATATATATATAAATATAAACCTATATTTATTCTTTAGCATTATCATTAGGGATGACAACTTAATTCATGCTTAGGAATGCTAGTGATAGATAAGTGGCTAGTTGCTAATGACAAGTTAATTTAATACCATGTGTTTCTAATCTCGTTAATTAGTAATGACGTTAGAAATACCAACAAGCATTTTTGGCGCCGTTCTTTGGGGAAGGCACAATAAACTTAGAAAATATTGATAAGATATATACATAGTGGATAAGGTTATATTACCAATCGATCTCTAACTCAAACAGGTACACCCTTGTTTTTTATTATTTGCTTATCTTATGCAGGGTGAAGAACTTCACTGACGATCTAGAGAAACTCCTTAGAAAGAAGAAGTTTATAAAAGCAAGGGACAAATTTGAGTCACCATGAAGAACACCCATTGCTGCTCAAGCTAGTTCTTCAGAGGAGCCAGCTCCAACACTAGAAGGAGAAATAGAAGAAGAATTTGAAGAACATGTAGAAGAACAAACAGAAGAGCAATTAGGAGAAAACCTAGCTCCTATGTTTGAAGGCTGGTTGAGAAGACACTGCGTGAGTTCTCTGCCCCAACAACAGCAAACATCCAGACTGGACCAGCAGTCAACACTAGGGAGAATGGATTCGAGGTCAAGTCTGCTCTTATCACCATTGTTCAAGCCAGTCAATTTTGTGGAAAAGCTCATGAAGATGCAAGTGCACAGTTACAACACTTTCTAGAAATCTGCAGCACCTTCACGATCAGAGGAGTACCAAGCAATACTATTTTACTCTGTCTCTTCCCATTCTCACTATTGGGGAAAGCTAAGAAATGGTTCTACATCAACAAAGATAAGAACACTACATGGGACCTGTGCTCAACCGCTTTTCTGGCTAAATTCTTTTCTACAGGCAAGACGAATGCTCTGCGTGGGAAAATTGTAAGTTTTCAACAGCAATATGACGAATCATTCACTGAAGCATGGGAAAGATTCTAAACTACATTGAAGACTGTCCTCATCATGGAATAGAGGAGTGGCTATTAATGCAAACTTTCTACCACGGGCTTGTCTCTAGCACCCGTGAGTCTATTGATGCTGCAATAGGAGGAGCTTTCGTGTCACCTAAGCTCTCAGATGCTAAAGCACTTGTTGAAAAGATGGCCTCAAATCCAAGCTATAATGAAGAACGTACTCAACCTCACAAGAGAGGAGAAGGTATCCATCATCTTAAGGAAACTGACATGGTCACTGCTAAGCAAGACCTTATTATGAAGAAGCTCGACATAGAGAAGAAGGAAGTCATGCACATTGATGATTCCCATATGACATGTGAAGAATGTGGAGACTATGGACATTCAGCTGTCAACTGCCCTACACTACAAGAGGATGTAAACTTCATCAACAACAACACCTACTATCGTCCTCAGCAAAACTAAGGATGGAATCAGCAACCTCGACAATGTAATTACCAAGGTAACAACCAAGGTAATAATTACAAAAATTACAATCTTCCACCTTTAAGAGATTTAGTTGCTGGTCAATCTAAGTTGTTAGATCAAATGTCTAGAAAGGTAGCCTCGAATGATAAAGCATTAGAAAATATTAATACTAGAATGGACACCTTTGCTTCTGCTATAAAGAATCAGCACAGCTTTAATAAAATGTTAGAATCACAATTAGCTTAGTTAGCTGCTGTTGTTCCTCCATTTGAGAAAGGTAAGATTTCAGGCCAACCGGAAGATTTAGAAACCACTAACCTTGTTGATATTCACAATGCAACCCAATATCATATTGAGCCTGCAGATGTACAGTGGATTGACCACTCTCTACCAGAGAAGATGGGAGACCCTGGAAGACCTGTCATTCCTATCTCTATAGGATGTCACAACTTTCCAGAGCCTATCTCAACATTATGCCCAAGGTATATAAGAAAATATTAAGTGATCTTCTGTTGTACACAAATATACGTTTGCAGCTTGTAGATCAGTCTATTTGCTACCCTGAGGGAGTACTAGAAGAAGTTGTCATCAGAGTGGGACAATCATACGTCCCAGTTGATTTCGTGGTCATGGAGACAAGAGTAGATGAGAAGGCACCCATAATTTTAGGCAGACTATTTCTATGCACAACAAAAGCCATCATCTATGCGGAACATGCCAAGATCGTCTTATCTATTAAGGACAAGAAAGAAAGATTATGTTCAAGAACCACATCTTGAAAGGTGCTGCAGCCCCGAAGCAATTTCATCAATAAGAAGAGCAACTACAGCAATCAGTGCCTAAGAAGAGAAACAATAGAAGATGGAGAAAGATCAAGCCCCAGCATGCACCTGAAGAAACCACTCAACTAATTACTGCTCTTAACATAGAAAATGATCATATGCTACCCCAACCATTCCCGACAAAGAGAGGTGATCCAGGTATACCAATCATTGAATGCACAATCAAAAACACCACCTTCGCCAACACCATCTGTGACACCGGATCAGGCTGTAACGTAATGTCAGAACATGTATATGATGATCTATTTAATGATTTACCTTTATACCCAACATATATTCAGTTGCCGATGGCGGATCAATCACTAAGATTCCCTGAAGGTATGGTCAAAGATGTCGTGGTAAGAATTCAAGATAAATACATACCCGTAGATTTTCTAGTTCTTGATATGCAGGGAGACGATGAATCCCCGATCCTTCTGGGAAGACCATTTCTTTACACAGCCAATGCTATCATCTACATCGGGTCTGGGCAGATCCACTTCAACTTACCCACTGGAAAGGTACGCCGTCAATTTAGAACACTTGTTAACCATGAGCAGATCAGAAAGCAACGAAGCAGGAGAAGACACCAAGACCACCGTTAGGCTGTCCAGCCTCACTATGGATGGAAGCATTCCCTGGCAAGATTGTGAAGTATGAAGACTGCTACAAGGAGTAAGAAGAGAACATACAAGCACCACGCTGGAGTGAGTGGGAAGCGGAAGCTGAAAGGATGGACCAGATTGCCAAGGCAGAAAAAGAAGAGATCCAAGCACAACTAGAAAAATGGGAAGAGGACAATAAAGCTGAAGAGCTAGAGCTAGAAAAGAGAGAAGCAGAAGAGACAGAAATGAGATGGAAGGAGAAAGAAGAGGCACCTACTACACCACCGGGAGATGGAAAATTGACTGAGGTAACCTCAGACGATAAACCCGCTAAGTAAGTATTCTCCTTTATCTAAGTCCTGTTGGTAGACTTTAAATTCCGTACCCTAGCCATAAGGATAGAATGGTAGTTATCTAATTAAGTTCAATAGTAATTTTACTTTAATATATATTTAGTAGCACATTTATGTTTGCACATTAAATATAAAAACAACAAAAATATTTATGCTTTATTTATTGCATCACAAATACTGAAGCCCCATGTGAATAACTTATGGTAGCTCCCGTAGGAATATTTGCTGTGGTGGCATAAAAAATAAAAATAGCATTCATATTTATTTCCTGCATTATAAAAATAGAAAATTCAAAAAAAAAGAAACATGAAATCCTGCTTAAATCTGTCAACGTAAAAATTCGCTCATCAAGATAATGAATTACTCTTTGGCTGACCGCTAACCCATTATTAAATTCGAGCCTCGAGTTTTGGTTTCCCTTTTGTGGAGTGTAATTATGCAGGAACAATATTATGACAAGGAGAGAATCTATCAGTGGCAACCACCAGGCCCGCTACTGGCTAGCTCGCTCTGAAGGATATCTACATCAAGTATTACAAACATCTAGCTTGGGGGAGGAGCATCCCCTAGTTATCAGGTAACTATACCTAGGCGATTATCGAGTCTATGTTATATAGTCATAAAATACCAAAAATATGTGGGCACATAAAGGTCCACAAGTCATAGAGTCTTTTGTTAGTCTATTAAATCAAAATAATAAAAATATATAATATATAAAAACCAAATAAATATTTAGTTATATATATTAGAGTATATTTAAAGACAGTCCAGGCTAGAGCTAATTAAAAACTTGATGAACATTAAAAATCTTATCTTGGAAATGATGAATAGTTGCTCTATTGTCATTCTTGCCAAGTACCTAGTCACCAAACTTAGATTCTCCTGAATTTAAAACATTGCTATTCTAATCTGAGAATTTACTCTAAACCTAAAATTTGTGGAGGCATAAGCTTGCGCTGAGTCTAGATAGTTGATTGATATGATTCATGAAGGCCGAGCTGCTATTTATCTTATTCCTAGCATTACTAAGTTTTGGAGGTTTATTTTGGAAAATTTTAAATTTATATGATGAGCTCTCGTATGACAAAATATGAATTCCTACCAAAGCCAGAAATAATATCTTTAGAGATAGGAAACCTTTTCACATTAAAACTACCTGCTTTGCATTGAGTTCGATTAACCTGTGTCGTATACCTTATGAGAGTCTTGTCATGCTTTTAAAACCAAGATCACTTGCACACTCCAGTCTACATATGCATTATTCCTACCCTAGGAGTAATCATGATTATTCACACATTTCCATCCATGTTCATCATAAAAATGTTTTTCTCCTACACTAGGAGTAAACACCAAAAATATACATATATACCCTATAGGATAACCCCTGTTATAAATGCTCTAAGCCCTCACTGTCATCTCTCCGATCATTATATTCAAAGGATGCATGTGGCAATAAAAAAAAGAGGGAGTTAAAGATGGACAAATGTCCCAGCAATTAAAACAATGGGTACTAGATGCCCACCTCCCTAATTTAATAATAAAAATAGAAATAAAGATAGCCCATGTTTTTCCTGAGAAAAGATTTAAGAGAGTTATCTTCAAAGAGCAAAAGTAGAATTAGAATTAGCCACAAATACCATACATACACCTATCCACCATATTCCATACACATGCACATCTTGGTTTGATTGTATGCCTCGATTCTCTGTGGATCCATTAGTTGACTTTACAATATATGCATTGCAAGTATGCCTAACCTTGTTATTGCCATTCCTATGAGCTCTACTATATATATCCTTAGCTGTAGGAGGCATAACATCATTAATGCCTTAAGAGAGAACCATAAATACCACATACACTGAGGGACTTGAGGGTGTTATACAATTAAGCTCTGAGTTTTATTGTGAAAACCTATAAAAACTCCAGAATATTGGTACTACGAAGAATTTGAGACATAGTGCATAACCTGATTGTTCTGTCTTTCGATTACTCAAGGCTTCTGCAAGAGCTATAAAGCCTTATAGTTAAAGGTAAAATAGGTAAGTTTGAAGGTTGGAACAGATACTGTCTAATCTGAAGGAGAATCTTTGTTTGAAAGCATGTGTACTTAAAGAGTATAACAACATTGTAGCAACTCCAGATCCAAATATAATAGAAGTTAGGATTAGTTTGTTTACCAAGGGACTGGCAAAAGGTAAGCTTTGGGGAGTTGTTGACGGTGGATAATGTCAACTTTTATTAGAACTTTAGACATGAAGGGATATATGAATACACACTGGTCTAGGGTTTTAACTGACAATTTCCATGAGTTTTGAATATTCAGTATTTTCTAGGGATTATTCCAGAAAAGCATAAAAGAGGGATTAGAGTGCATAATTATCACGAAACGTAATCACGAAGGCAAAACACCGTCATTGGGCTTAAGAAGCATCCAGAAGACACCCGAAGCAACAGGACCCCGAGAGGCGCCCTAGGGTTAGGGTCTGCCCCCGCCTTCTAGTCTTCTTCCACCACCTATGAGGAGTCATCCTGGCCCTTGGTTAAGTCGGTTTGATCCTGCGGCACACATTCATCCCACCGGGCTATAAATACAGGGGCAGACCCCCTCCCTGGAGACACACCATCATTATTCATCAAGGCCTCAAGCCATCAAGCATCAAGAAGCCTTCTAGTTCATCAAGACCCTTCTAGTTCATAGTTCTAGTTAGTTAGATTAGAAGTAGAGGAGACCTAGTTCTTCATCGGGATCTGGAGCCCCCGGTGTCTGTCTGGAGCGCAGGAGTTTGGTATAGTTCTAGTTCTTTCTTTCTTATTGTATTCTTTATTATGATTAGGGAGACAATATTCTTAATCTCTTATATATTCTTAATTGCAATAGTCATTGTCTACTTTAGTTATATGTCTTGCATAATTAGTTTGATCTTATTGAACTCATGTAATTGCTCGTATAGCATTTATCTAAATGTACAATGGGTAGATGATGAACAATATGTAGACATGGTGTCTAGATATCTTGTTTGTCTGCGAGTTCACCCTGATGTGCCGGGACGTGTGGTAGTCCGCGTAGCTGACAGCTACGTTGGTTCCTCTGTAGTCCACCCCCCGTATGTAGGACAGCAGGGCACGGTCGTGAAGTTGGATGATGACTCTATTTCACATCCTTCCTAGATGATGCCCCTTTACATGTGATCATGATGTAGGATTAACTTAATAATGATTGCTAGATGTAACACTAATTAGAGTTATTCATTGACGTAGTTATAGAATTACCTTAGACCGTTATCTCCTTAGTTTATCCATTGGCTAACTATGATTATGACTAGAAAGTGCTCTGATGTTTATCTATATATTTATGATGCTTGGTTATGCTTATCACCCGTATTTATCTATATTTATCTTGTAACCTCTGCCTGTTATGAGTAGAGTAGATGACATTGGTAATATCACTTATTCCTTGTATATAATTCATTATCAATATAATAGATTAGAGTTTATTACAAGCTTTCCCAGTGGTATAAATATAAATCGACAACCTGGTAGAACTCTCTAGGTAAAATGCTACAATGGTATTATTATCTGGTCCGCTTGCAGAACCGATTTTAGTTTATATCCATATTTCTGCCTAGTCATAATAAATGATATATATATATAAACCTATATTTATTCCTTAGCATTATAATTAGGGATGACAACTTAATTCATGCTTAGGAATGCTAGTGATAGATAAGTGGCTAGTTGCTAATGACAAGTTAATTTAATACCATGTGTTTCTAATTTTGTTAATTAGTAACGACGTTAGAAATACCAACACGTAAAGGGGAGGTCAACTGGCCAACGCAAGGAATGAGCCGATCAAGCTACTCTTACTAGCCTGAAGATCCCTTTTGTCTTGTAGGATGATTGGTCCACTATCATGGTGAAGTGTAAAAAGTGGTGAAGTATTCTCGACATCGATTTCTTTCTATCTTGGTCCTTTCTATAGACTAGTTCTCCTTCCTTTTCATTTCAAACCATGAAGAGACATTTATTCTTTCTTTCCTGCAAAAATGTTACTGGACACATACCCAAAGGATTGCAACAAATTTGAAATGTGAGTTATGGTCCATAATTTATGTGAATTTCATCTACGCTAATCAAAAGATGGTTTTAGGATCACTCTAGCATAGATTTTGTTTATCATGTTTTGTATTTGTTTACCGCATTCTTGCATGATTCAAGGTAAAGGCAACTTGAAGTAAAAGATCAGGTGAAACTTTGATACTTATAGTTCTTTCTGAAGGATGACCCGTGTCTTCTTTGCACACAGTTGTTGCCTTCCTTGATTCATCTCTAATGTGAATTCAACTCATGACTCAGCCAAATTGATTTTGAAAGTTTCCTGTAGGGGTTACTCCAACAAAGATAACCAATGTCTACACAAGTAGTTTTTTAGTTCAATAATCAAACCAAACTCTATGTCTAATTTGACTACGGTAGACTATTTAACTTAAGCACCATGCTTAATTTAAAAGCCTATGGAAGTGTGGCGAGTACTTCCAAACCAAAGCATACTATAGTAGACAAAGATAACATGAAAGCACTATAGAGATTTACTCAAATAGGGATGAAAGCATGATCATGGTGAGAATGTTTTTTATTTTTAAGTAGAGATGCAAGTGCTATGCATGTGTGCAAGAAACTAAACATGCTATGGATTTGATATGACATAGAGTAGATGCGTGGATTGTTCAAAACAAATAAGCAGTGGTATGCAACATGATAACTACTCATTAAGTTTAAAGTCCATGAGCAAGACTATCTCACATTTCTTGATCATACTTACTATGACTCATAATAGAATTTGTGAGTAGTGCAGCATCTTTGTTCGTCACACATGATGTCATTGGATTCTTGTGACGAAGACCTTTTTCTCCAATCTACACAGGGTTAAAATAATATCTATGTTTATACAAACCTGTGAGATGGCAAGGTTCCCATGTTGATGGATCATGAATATTCAGGCACCCTGGATTTTTAATATCTCCCTTGTCTTGTTCTTATGAAATTTTGCCAAAAGGTTCAACAATTCACTAGTACACAAAAAGCTCTATACAAAGCGGTTGGTATCCCATTTTCACCGGCATTTTCTCCAACCGCCCGATGGGAGAGGCCAAAAAATAACTCATTTCCACCGGCGGTTGGTTGAAAACCGCCCCGGTGGAAATCGATTTCTGAGGCAGTTCTCTTAACAAATCGCCTGTAGAAATCGTTGCCTAGAAAACGTGAAAAAATAGCAAAAAAATATTTTTAAAAAGGTAAAAATATTTTTGGAACTGGGGAAGGCACCCGCCCGCCGTGCTACGCGGCCAGGGGGGTTCAAACCCATGACCATGGCCTCGCGCGTATCCCCTCTACCACTCCACCCACACGTCACTTGTGTCTATATCCCATTTCGGTTTCCCACATATTATCCCAAACTCATGGTAAATTCAATATTTCGGGGTTTAAACGAATTCAAATGAAAAAAGTGTTCAACTACAAAGTTTCATAACTTTTCGAGATCTACAACTTTCGTTTAGAGTGTTTCTCCATCCGAGGTCATTTGCAAAATTTGAATTTCAAATTTGAAAATTTTGTTCGTAGTTTTCTATAAAACGAAGATTTCAAATAAAAAAGTTGTCAACTACAAAGTTCCATAACTTTTCGAGATCTACAACTTTTATTTTGGGAGTTTCTTTATCCGAGGAAGTTTGGAAAACTCAAAAAAATAATTTTAAACTATTTCTACTGGCGGATTTCTTAAGAAACCGCGGTAGAAATCAATTTCTACTGGTGATTCCTTAAGAAAACCGCTTGTAGAAATAGGGCCGATCTCTACAGGCTGTTCTAAAGAGAAACCGCCAGTAGAAATAAAATGCTAGTGTCAAGAGAAATGGTTTGTGTACTAGTGATTGACGTCTTGCTTATTCCATAACACAATAAACATAGGGGTAATCCTACTAAAGCTAGTGGCAGACTAGGTTAGCAGATATCAAGATCAATATCAAAATCTTTATGCCAATTGTTTCCTCGGCAACGACGCCGAAAATGCATGTTGGTTTTGTAATACCCTAGGTGTTAGTCACAGGCTAAGCAGTGAGATTAGACTTAAGCAAGATATGTTAAATGATCGTCTTGACCTCTATCTCACATCCATCCCCATCTATCTCGATCATTGAAAAAGTTTGGTGAAGTTTGGAATCAATATGCCACATGAAATGATAAGTTATACCATTGCTTGAATGGCCTTATCAAGTGCATGAGTACATGGAGTGTCAACCAAGCCTTGTTATGCTGCCCAAAGGACTCTAATTGGACTTAGAAACAAAAGTCATGAAAGGTTCATGTTGAGCAAATGCCTAGAAAATGCTCCTAAGTGACGGTTTGACCTAGGTGACCCTAGAGCACTTTTGTTTGACCATTTATAAAATGCAGTTTAGAGAGTTTGTATGGCTGTACATCCTTAATCAAAGTTTTAGAGAATTTTATAAGGAATAAACTTTGTTTAAGGATCAAGTCATGAAAATGTGTGCAACATGCGCATAAGGGCTCACAATTCAGACTACAGCTGCTGTTTGTCCAGATTTCAAAATATTCTAAAGTCTGAAATCGATGTCCACGACGTTGACGTCTCGCGTTCTCTAATTTTTGCTAAGTAACTTGAGGTGGACCAAAAATAGAAGTTGAAGATAACTACTTGAAAAAGAGCATGCCAAAAGATGACATCGATTGGACTCGATTTGACAACGTTTTGACAACTGTTCTTAATCACTTTTAGCTCACTGACAGCAGCAAGTTTGATGTTATTTATCTCCTAATCTGTGGTGCCACTGACTGGGCGCCCTTAATAAAAGATGTAGAGCGTTATGTGGACTGCAAGTTTGCTTTTGGGCGCAAGGTCCAAATCGGCCTGGAAGGGCCCAAAAATGGCCCACACCGAACCCGCCACGACACCCCCCATGTGTTCGACGTCAGGCTCCAATGAGGACATGCGCCGGCCATGCTCAGCTCGCGTCCCCCACCATTGCTGTCCATGCTGCCGCGTGCCCTGGCGCGCTCACCTGTCGATGGGGAGGGGGCCGTGGCCACCCTCGTCCTCACTCTCACTCTCTGGAGCTTCCTCTGCCTCTCCCGGCCCTATCCTTCGCTCTCCCTTACGCTCCCGTTCGCGCCAGCCCATGGCCGACGAAGCAAAAGCTCCACGTCAGCACCGTTCTCTACCCCGGTCCTCCTCCTCTCAGGCCGGCCGCGACACATTCTTCTCCCGGCTTGCGGCACCACCTCCGATCGCTATCTTGGCTCCGCTTCGCCGCCGTCGCCGGTGCCGCACATCGCCACGGTTGCGGCCCCTACTGGCAGCTGCTCGTGGGCACTGGCCAGGCCGCCAGCGCAGGCCTCAGGCCTGGCCCGAGGCTCCTCCACGGGCCGCGCGGGCCCAGAGGCCGCCCCGCCTTGCCTCGCCGCCTACATCCCGGCCGCCTGCGCCCGAGGGGCCGGTCGACCGTCGAAACAAGCCCCTGCTCCCTCAGTCCTCTGCCTCCGTTCTGTTCATAGGAACAAGAAAAGGGAAGAAAACGAATTAGAAACTTTTGTCGGGGTTCCTGATGCTTAGTTGGCAGAGAGGGAAATTCTCAAATCTAGCCTTATTTGATTTCTCGAAAGTACAGGGGTCCCGGTGCAAAGTGCTTGTCTCTTATGGTTTTCTTTTTTCTTTTTCTAGTAAATGGCTGAAACTTCTATAATTCGTAGTAAATCACAAAAAAATCGTAAAATGGCAAATGAGAGCTTTTTGGAATCCTTATGAGTAGGTCTATGCAGTGGTATAAAAATATTACATGTTTTAGTAGAAAGTTTGTGCAGTAAAATTTGATCTTTGCTATCTAGGGTTTGAGTTGGAGAAATTCATATCTCAAGTGCTATTGCTCCATTTGATGTGAAATTTTTGTGGTAGGCTACTGATGCTATGTGTGTACTATGATAAAAATTTGAGGTTGATTGGATACAGTATTATTGAGTTATTTAGATATCTTGCTTGATGTCTAGTAAATGGTTTTAATTGATTTATAATTAAAATAAAAATGTTAAAATAGAAAATATGTTTCTACTACCTTTGTATAATGTTGTTGTGATCTGTGGATGCTTAACACGGCCATGTATTTACTGAAAGTATTGAGTTTTAGAATTAACTTGCTCTCACACGATTTATTGCTTTGGCAGTTTATCTTTTTCATAGAGATTGCTAAACCTATTCAAATGCTATGAAATATGGAAGGTAGACTAGTGGTAATATATGTGAGCTACTGTAATTTTCTTAGAATTTACTGTGTACTTTTAATATGTGTTCCATATATGCTCCTTATTCCACCTGGCTAGTTAAATAAATGAAAAAGGGTATGATAATAATTTATTTGAGGTGGGTCATCATATTTTCTGGTGTTTGTTTAATATATGTAAACTTTTGTTACTAATGGTTATGTTTAAATTGCAAGTCTCAACATGAGTAATATAATTATTTCTTAAAATCAGCCTTTCTGGATAGTTTGTAAGACTTTAAGTTTAGCATGATCAAAATAATGTTTTCTAGAAAACTTGTGAATACCAAAGTTGTAGATAATTTATGTATCTAGCTGCTTTTAAAATTTGGTGACATTTGGCCTTGTGGTTTGGAAACTACAGCTATAAAATTTTGGGTAGCAGTTTTGGTTGCTCCCTGTCTTATCAGGACCTGATCCTGTACATGTGTGATTTTGACCTGCTAATCCTATAAATCATACTTTGATAATTAAAGATAAATTATAGACAATTTTATAATCTTTCTAGATTATCTTGTTACAAGTCATTTAGAGTTGTATAACTCCAGATATGATTTATTTACTCAGCTATTGTGTGTATGTCCAGAATTTGATAAATTTTAGTTCTAGTTTACTTTGTATGTTGATTAATGTGGCTCATGTCTTTGATGTTAGTTAACTTAATACATCTGAGATCTTGTATATTGGTGTCATGTTTGATATGCTAGCTATACCAATGTTTGACATGATTGTGAATAGTTTGCTCTTTAATTGCTCATATCATCTAGTGTGGCTTGATATTTGTCTTGCATGCTTGAGGCTGCATCTTTTATTTGCATTCTTCATATTCATGCACTTGCATCTTGCATCTCATCTAGATACGCTAGATGAACTACGTAAAGGATGAGATGTTGGAGTCAAACTCGAAGACGGTGCAAGCTAACTTGACTGACTTTGGGTCATATTCCGTGCAAGCCCCGAGCATTCTAAGTCTTCCATCTTTATAAAATGTAATTGAGTATCTTATGTTGTTTATTGCATTAAGTTGTAGAAGTTGATTGGAAACACTTGTTGCATTTATATCCTCTCATTGTCCAGGAAATTATACCTTGAATCTTATTTAAGTTCAGGAATCGAGATAAATGCTTAGCCATGCTTAAACTGGTAGAAGTCGGGTGGTTCCCCTGTCATCCGCGAGATATAGGTTGTGAGTTCTCTAGTCACAGTTGGCTATATATGCTATGGTGGAAAAGAACCATGTGTTAAAAATAAAAGAAGACCAGGCAGGGACAGTGGACCCTGTCTAGTCGCTTAAGGACTGGAAGCGTTGTTCATTCTTGGTCATGTTGAATGCAGCCCAACACATAGTTGGCCAGGCCTGAGTGCCATGACCGCGAAGCCGAGTAGCCCAACTCAAGACGGGAACACGGGCGACGGTTGGGCAATTCATGGGAAGCAGCATACTAGACCAAGGGCAAGTATGTATAACTGTCCTGGCGTCGTCCTTAGGTTAGCATGGCTTGAACATCATGGCTACCGTCTTTCCGGTCTAGCCAATGTGATAACTGGACCCGCGTCTGAGTTGTACCCTGGTAACCTAACATGACTCTGATAGTCTGCCTGGGTGTGTGTTGGGAATACCCCCAGAGCTCAGTTGCAATCGATTCGAATCACTGTCTCTCCCTGACAGTGAGAACTTGACCACAGCCTGCGGCACCGTAGAAGTCACTAAATAATGATGGTTCTAATATTAACAATAATCATGATGATAGCTGTACTAAACTGGATATGGTTATTAATGCTTATATAATAAAGTGATCGTTTTGTACAGGTGCTAATATAGATGAAGGGATGATTAATAATAATCTGCTATTAGTATGATAAAATACTGCTCTCATGTATCATGCTTTTATACAAAATGTTGTCAAGCTAGCCCTACCTATATAAAGCCTTGCATACTCCTTGGTGTCACATTATTTCTAGTTTATGATGGGTAAGCCTAGCTGAGTACATTCTCGTACTCAGGGTTTTATTCCCACTTGTTACAGGTTGTGATGTATCATGACTACTATAAGAATTGGCTGACTCCTACCATAGCAGAGGAGTATGATCATGGGCATAACCCTTTTTATCTTTTTTGTCTCTAATACTTTTGTTGAAATTGGCCTTGGTACTCGCATGTATTTAAACTAAGAATGACATTAATTCCAAATTACTTTGCTTTCACTACGTTGTATTAATTATATTAAACTCTGATGTATGTTAAACTATTTATGAAATGGATGTAACATTTGACTTGTTTTATTGAATCAGTACGATCTTGGCTTATATGTTGGTCGATTTGAAGTCCTTCATGATTTTAGTGGACTACCGGGATTATATGGGCTCAAGTGTGAAAAATTACTCACTTCGGTGATTGTTTTTATACTTGTGCTCTTATAATTTAGATGGTTCCGTTACAGCTGGCATCGAGCAAGATTCAACATTAAACATATCATTTGTGTATTTAAAACAAAAGCTTTTGTTTACAAAAGATTAGTTTTGATAAAACTACTAGCTACATATATGTAGGTATGTTCAAATCTAAATTTTAACTTAAGTATGCCAGTGATCAAATCCAGTTATGCCTAAATAAGAACTCTTAGGTGGCTATATAAGTACTAACTTGGGGGTTTTAATTTTGCATCTACGCCCAGGCCAAGGTATGTATGTTTGATGACCGCAAAACGCTAATCCCTCATGGTCTGATCTTGGAATCTTTTACTTGTGAATCATGTAGTTACCTTATCAAGCTCAATCTCCGATCGGTATGTCAAGTTTTTATCTTAGAGTTTACTCAATTCATCTCAATGCTATTAGATATTTTGTGCCACAATCTTTGATTGGAATATCGGCCTTGCCCTTGGAGTTTGATCCCTTCATCTCCAACCTTTCTAAGTCTTAGAAAACTTATCAATCTTGATCTCATGATCTTGCTTACCATGACTGAGTCTCATGTTAACCACTTATCTAATAGTTTTCTTGGTGGACGTAAGGCGTGCATGGAAATAAAGCAAGAATCTTCTACTCTGATGTCTTCAATTAATTAATACTGTTCCCTCGATGTTTGTGTTTTGATCTTCGAATCGCACCCTTGTTGACTCTAAATCTGGTGACTACTTTTGCTTACTATCCCCCCCCTTTGAATGGTGCTTGTTCTTATGATCAAATCTGTGCTATTTGAAATTTTCTATTGGGTGTAAGTTTAGTAATGGTGTTACGGTTAGCATTCTATGGTGCCGTGACGGAACCTAGGGCCTCCTTGTGGGCGGCCAACACATGGTTGTGCTGCTAGGTGCGCACTGGTATCAAGGCTGCTAGTCAAAATCCATTGCAGAAACTATACCGTTGAGATATCATCCTATAATCTTTCTTTGGTCATTTTTCCATATCTTATCAGAAAAGTCCATGTGTTCATAATTCAGCTTGTGCGCTGTGTCATATCTGGTTGGTGGTTGGCTTGGTAATGGGGTTATGATTAATAACTACCGGTGCCACGATGAAATCGAGGGCTTCATGTGGACTGCAGCCACATGATTATGTCGCTCGGCACACATGGGTATCGTAGTTTTAGTCATGATCTATTATGGAACCACACTAATAAGTTGTCCCGTTGTGAGCTTTTCCTTGGTTATTCCTCTGTTTCATCCTAATGCCCTCACCAAGCTTAGTGTTGTAGCACTTCCTTTTGAAGTTGCAAAGAGGACGACCTTTGAACAGCAGGTCACTGACATAAGTAGAGGCCTCCGCTTTATCCTGCCCGTGAACCTTGGTAACCTTTGTGTAGTAGTTAGTACCATCTGATTGATAAAAAGGGCGCACAACACTTCAAGTTGGATCAGTTATCGACGACCAAAGACTAATGGACATGTATATTTTTTACAAGTCACCCGATGTTGATTCCTTCTTGCTATTTCCCTGGAGTCACTTGAAGGCTATGCATGCAGTGAAAATCAACCCTCTCGTGATGTGACCCCTTTTCTACTGACTTTGATGGTAATTGTCGGTGATGGAATCAACTGCAATGGCTTGATGTGAAGCTGAAGACTTGGAGCTTTTTAGTATTGAAAGGACAACTAATTAGTTACCAAAAACAAAGGTTGATCTCCAGCTAGGTAATGACTCTTTGGTAGCTATGAAGGCTATGTCATAGAACCATGTTATACAAAGGAAATCTATAGACTAGCTAGCAATGCTTGGGTCAGTCTCACTTTCAGAACTTGCAGTAAACATGTCAGCTCCATCTTGGACAATCACACAAATAGGTGGATATATTTTACCAACCTATAGAGCAATCAGAATCAATCCCTTAGTCTCGAGCAGTCAAGGTGTGCCAACTATCAACTACCAAATTGAAGACCGTTGAAAAGTGTCAAACAACAGATTTTAAATCTTGGAGCTGCTCTTTGGTCCTTAAAGGAAGCCTCAATGTTAGAAGTAGTCTAATTAGACCGCGTATGTTATAGTATAAGTCAATCCAACTTACCATGTGACTGCACCGTGATGGAAAATGGTGCTCAACTTGCTGGTAGTTTACTGTTTCTCTAGCTTAGTGAATGCTTGCAACCTTTGTTGTCCTCCAAACCCCGCTATTGTCTTTATTCTACGGTAGGTTTGAATGCTAACTTGTCCTTGGTACCTTCTTTGTGTTTTTACCCAAGAGATTGCATTCAATTCAATGCAAATAACTGTTACCACTTAGATACGAATGTTTCCATAATGAAGGATCGTCGAGAACGTTGAAGCCAACAGATCAGGTATTGCCTTCACCACTTATTCGATAGACCTAGGTGCTACAGCATTGCTATCAGAGAAAAAGAATTGCACATATGGAATCTTATATAGCTTTCCATCGATTGGCATCTAAGTGATGAGCCGTCACCACTAGTGTAGACCTTATCTTTTAGTTAGTCGGTTTTCCATCACCTTAGAGAATGTTACCCTATCTGTGATCCTATCTCTCTTGGAAAGTTGTACTCAAACCATTTTGGTAGAGGACTACTTTTCAAACTTCATGGACTAACGTAAGACCATTGCCTTAAGTATTCTTTTTGAGATTGTGATCTAGTGCAAGTTCATATGGCCTATGCTACATTCTTCTATCAAAGTAGATACTTGTGAGTAATTAGTCCATGAAACTAAAGTGATCTTCATCTATCAAGAACAATCTACTATACTGTCTTGGATTCCTCCCAAAGTAACAATACTTCATGGAAGTCAATGAAGAAAATTCTTCAAACAAGAGTTAACCTCCCAATGACGTGAAAGATCAGAAAGTTGTCCTGTTGCTAAACTCATTCTCCTCCTTCGAGTACGATAAGCATAACCACATGTTGGATGAGCTTGATAAATGGAGCTACCGCTTTTGGCGCTTCATTGTTAAGCCCTCAAAACAACTAGTCATGCTCACCGCCCTAATAGAGTTTGAGAAACTATGTGCTTTCACCATAGTTTTGAGTAAGTGATATGCTTCTCTTCTCTTGAATGCCTTTTGTCCTGAATCTCGGGATGAGATTCCTTTAAGGGGGAGGGCTGTAACACCCTCGGTGTTAATCACAAGCTAAGCCACAAGTTTGGACTTAAGCAAGATATGTTTAGTGATGATCTTGATCCCTATCTCACATCCATATCCATCAACCTTGATTATTAGATGATTCACATGAAATGATAAGCTACATCCTCGCTTGAAAGGCCTTATCAAGTGCATGAGTAGATGGACTATCAACCAAGCCTAGCTATGTTATCTAAGGAACTCTAATTAGAGTTAGGAACAAAAGTCATGAAGGGTTCATATTGAGCAAGTGCCCCGAAAATGCCTGTATGTGATGTTTTGACCTAGGTTGACCCTAGAACATGTTTGCTTGACCTTTTTAAAGTGCAGCTTAGACAGTTTACATGCCTATGCACCCTTAATCAAAGTTGTAAAGAATTTTATAAGGAACAAACTTTGTTTAAGGGCCAAGTCATGAAAATGTGTGCAACATGCTCAATAGGTGCTCACCAGTCAGATTTGAGGGCTGGTTTGGAGATTAGAATAGTTCAACAAAGCTGAAAATGGTGTTCCTGAGATTGACGTCTCGCGTTCTCCAAATTTTGCATAGCAACTTGAGTTGGACAAAAAATAGAAATATAAGGTAATTGTATGAGAAAGAGCATACCAAAAGATGAGATCGATTGGACTCGATTTGACAAGGTTTTGACAACTATTCTTAATCACTTTTAGCTCACTGACAGCAGCAAGTTTGAGGTTATTTATCTCCTAATCTGTGGTGCCACTGATTGGGCGCCCTTAATAGAAGATCTAGAGCGTTATGTGGGCTGCAACTTTGCTTTTGGGTGCTAGGTCCAAATCGGCCTGGAAGGGGCCCAAAAATGGCCCACACCGAACCCGCCACGACACCCTCACATGTACGATGTCGGGCTCCAATGAGGACACGCGCCGGCCATGCTCAGCTCGCCCCCCCCCACCATTGCTGTCCATGCTGCCACGTGCCCTGGCGCTCCTGTGTCGATGGTGAGGGGCCGTGGCCACCCGGCGTCCTCACTCTCACTCTCTGGAGCTTCCTCTGCCTCTCCCGGCCCTCTCCTTCGCTCTCCCTTCTGCTCCCGTTCGCGCCAGCCATGGCCGACAAAGCAAAGCTCCACGTCCAGCACCGTTCTCTGCCCTCGGTCCTTCTCCTCTCAAGCCGGCCGCGACACTTCCTTCTCCAGCTTGCGGTGCCACCTCCAGTCGCCATCTTCAGCTCCGCTCGCCGCCGTCGCCGGTGCCGCCTATCGCCATGGTTACGACTCTTGCCCTGGCCGCCCGTGGGCGCCGGGTTAAACCCGCACCAGCCTCAGGCCTGGGCCGAGCAACTCCACAGACGCAGCGTGAGCCGAGGCCGCCGTGGCTCTGCCTCGCCGCCTCTGTCTGGCCGCACATCGAGGCCGGTCGGCCGTCGAGCTAGCCCCCCCGCTCCCTCCGTCCCTCCCCGCCGTTCCGCTTCGCTCGTAGGAACAAGAAAAGGGAAGAAAATGAATTAGAAACTTTTATCGGGGTTCCCGATGCTTAGTTATCGGAGAGAGAAGTTTTCAGATCTAGCCTTATTTGATTTGGTAAAAGTCTAGGGTTCCCGATGCAAATTGCTTGTCTTATATGGTTTCCTATGTTTTTTTTCTAGATAATGGCCAAAATTTTATAAATTCATATAAAATCATAGAAAAATCGTAAAATACCAAATAAGGACTTTTTTGGAATCCTTGTGAGTAGATATATCCAGTAGTATAATAATATTGCATATTTTAGTAGAAAGTTTGTGAGGTAAAAATAGATCTTTGCTATCTAGGGTTTGCTTTTGATAAATTCATAACTGATGTTATAGTGCTCCAAATAATGTGAAATTTGAATGGTATGCTACTGATGATATGTGTATGTTATGATAAAAATTTGAGGATCATTGGTTGCAATATAATTGAGTTATTGACTTGTCTTGCTTGATGCCTAGTAAATGTATTTAATTTATTAATAATAGAAATAAAATTGTAAAAATAGAAAATATAGTTCCAATAGCTTTGCATGATATTATTATGATCTTTAAATGCTTAACATGTCTATATATTTACTGAAAATATTGAGTTTTAGAATTAACTTGCTCTCACATGATTTATTGTATTAGTAGTTTGTTTTTTTCATAGAGATTGCTATATTTATTCAAATGCTATGAAATTGGGATAGTAGACTTTTGGGAGTACATGTGAGCTACTGTAATTTTCTTAGAATTTCTTATACACTTTTGATATGTGTTCCATATATGCTCCTTATTTCACCTTGTTAGTTAAATAAATGGAAAAGGGTATGATAATAATTTAATTGAGGTGGGTCATTATATTTTCAAGTGTTTATTTAATATATTTAAACTATTGGTACTAATGGTTTTGCTCAAATTGCAAGTCTCAACATCAATAATATAATTATTTCTTAAAATCAGCCTTTCTAGACAGTTTGTAAGACTTTAAGTTTTGCATGATCCAATTGATGATTTCTGAAAAACTTATGATACCAAAGTTGTAGATAATTCATGTATCTAGCTTCTGTTAAAATTTCGTGGCATTTGGCCTTGTAATTTGGAAACTACAGCTATTCAATTTTGGGTAATAGTTTTGGTTGCTCTCTGTCTTGTCAGGACCTGATCCTGTACATATGTGATTTTGACCTGCTAAACTTGTGAATTATGCTTTGATAATTAAAGATGAATTGTAGGTAATTTCATAAGCTTTCCATATTGTTTTTTTGCATGTCATTTGGATGTGTGTAACTCTAGTTATAGTTAAATCTTGTAGCTGCTGTTTACAGTCTAGAAATTGATTGATTCTAGTTATAGTGTTGCTTTGTGTGTTGCTTAGTGTAGCTCATGTCGTTATTAATGGTTAAAAAATATACTTGAGACCTTGTGATATTTGAGTCATGCTTGATATGCTTATTATCTCTATGTTTGGCTTGATGTGGGTAGCTTGCTCTCTAAATGCTCATATCATCTGGTGTGACTATGCATGTCTTATTTTCTGTATGTGATGCATCGTCTATTGCATTTTTATGTATTCATACACTTGTATCTTGCACTTCATTTAGGTACGCTAGATGATAAGAACGAGATATTGGAGCCAAATCCGAAGATGGTGTTTGGTGGATTTTATCCCAAAGATGGAATGGAGATGCTCGCGAAGCAAGTACCATCTGACAATACTGAATTGTGTCATATTCTAGGCAAGCCCCGGAGCATTCTAAGTCTCCTATCTTTTATAAATACAATTGAGTATCTTATGTTATTTATTGCATTAAGTTATAGGAGTTGATTGGAAACACTTGTTGCATATATATCCTCTTCTTATCCAGCAAATTATACTTTGAATCATATTTAAGTTCAGGAATCGAGATAAATGCTTAGCCATGCTTAGACCGGTAGAAGTCGGGTGATTCCCTGTCATCCGTGAGATATATGTTGTTACTTCTCTGGTTATGGTTGGCTATAAGTGCTATTGTGGAAAAGAACCATGTGTTAAAAATAAAAAGAAGACCGGGCAGGGACAGTGGACCTTATCTGAGTCATTTAAGGACTGGAAGCATTGTTCGTGCTTGGTCATATTGAACGCAGCCCAACACATAGTTGGCTGGACCAGAGCGTCTGACCACGAAGCCGAGTAGCTCCACTGAAGACGAGAATGCGGGGGGCCATTGGGCAATTCGTGGGAAGCGACACACTAGACCAAATGGAGAGGAGAGAGAAAACTAGATCTAGAGCTTGGATTTGCTATTTTAGAGGAGGAAAGAGAGGGTTTGCCCTCGGATTGGGTCCTCAAAGTTTAACTCTTGCTCTCCAACTCGTATTTCCTTTTTTATTGCTTGATTAGGGTGTAGTTTCTTCTCTAGATCTAAATCTAGATCTAATGCATGGAGGAGAGAGAAAACTAGATCTAGAACTATTCATTTGCATTTTAGTTGTATTTCTTTGCTTATCTGAATTTTTCGTTCCATGTGAAAGGTCGCCGTTCGTCATGGCAGACAGGGAATGGATGTACAAGACACAGCAGCTGGCCAATATGTCTTTCCTAGGCCATGTCAAAAAGTTTGTTGCCACAGCAAAGAAGCATCGTTTGAGCTTGGGTCGGGAGCGTAGCATTTGTCCGTGTAATAGCTGCAAGAACAACCTTCTCTAGGAAGATAACGTGGTGCAATCTCACCTGATCCATCATGGCTTCGTCAAGGATTACACAGTTTGGAAGCATCATGGGGAATCAGATCCGACTCCCACCAATGCATCCAAAGGGACCTCGTCGATGACCTCGGAGGCGCCCGCACCGGTGAATGTCGACGGCGAACAACAACCGCCTCCATCATCAACAGCAGCGGGCAGCGAGGGTACAAATCGGGGTTTCATCAGCATTGCTGATATTCTTGACGACATGGCAATTAATGATGGTGGTGGGGATGATGGTGAGCATGTTGATGTTAATGCATTGGTGCCCGAAGATGCAGAGGTATTTGAGAATCTTGCTAATCGTATGGACGAAGACGATGTTCTGTTTGGGGATCCAAAGTGGCTAGAGAATTTCAAAGAAATGAAGCAGGCGGCAATTGATCCGCTGTACAAGGAGTGTCCAAAGCACTGGACGGTGTTACGTTTTAACCTTCAGTTACTGATGCTGAAAGCTCGTCATGGCTGGTCCAACACCAGCTCCAATGACCTGCTACGTATCCTCTCCGATATGTTTCCAGAGGGTAATAAAGTCCCCGCCAATACCTATCGAGCAATGAAGTTGATCCGTCCAGTGGCGATGAAGCTTAAAAAGTTTCATGCTTGCCCAAACCACTGTATCCTATATCAGGGCGAGTATGAGAAATTGGAGAGCTATCCACACTGTGGCACGAGTCGGTACAAGAGGAATGCTGGCTGTCGTGTGGACACGAGTGACGAGGGACCCACCAAGAGGGGGCAGAAGAAGAAGAAGACCACGAAGCATATCCCGTCACCTAAGGATTAGGAATAAGAAGGTTACATGCAGAGAAAAAGTCCTGCACTATCAGTGTGGTACCTACCCGTGATCGATCGGCTGTGTGCTCTATTCGGCAATCCAGAGGATGCGAAGCTCATGACATGGCATGCATCAGAAGAACGCAAGAAGAATGATGGCCAGCTGCGACACCCGTCCGATGCAAAGGAGTGGAAGCGTTTCGACGCCATGTTCCCAAAGTTTGGTGACGAGTCAAGGAACGTTAGGTTCGCACTGAGTACAGATGGGATGAATCCGTTCGGCGACCTGAGTAGCACCCACAGCACATGGCCTTCATCCTTACCATCTACAACCTGCCTCCCTATCTACGTCAGAAGCGCCGATATCTTTTACAAGGAGTTGACGAGAGGGCACGTGACTTCTTCTATGCCTGGCGGCCGAAGAAGGTAAAGGAGGGCAGGACGAAGTAGAATGAGCCCTAGATCGAGGAGGCGAAGAAGGCTTTGCTCGCGATCCACGTGGCCAAGTAACAAGGCATGTTCCAACCTCGGAGGGAGCACGACGAGTTGACCGAGGCGCTCGAAAACCCCGAGCATCGCGGCCGTGTCTGGTGCGTCTCCTTGAGGCAGAGCTGGAAGAATGTGGACTCATGGAAATCCGACGCTAGCTCTCACCACACAAGGCAGAGGTACAAGGAAGGGCTCATGCAGAAAGGTAGAGATGAGGCAGTGCAAGAAATGATCATGGGCAAGGTACAAGATGCTTTCACGAGCACTGACCCCAAGATGGTAGAGTTGAGGATGCAGATGTTTCATCAGGCTGGCATGTTGCCACAACAAGGTCAGGCCATCGTCGAACAGGGCCAGATGGTGCCGGGTACCTCACAACAGCAAAGGTACCCTGTCGATGAGATAACGGAGCCATCAGAGTGCAAGCTCTAGGTGCCCTTTGGCCGGACAGGGAAGACGAAGAAGGTTGTGGCGGAAGGCGAGGTTAAGCCACCAAACGATGAAGCTAGGTACAATGGCAAGCCACTCCCGCCCGACTACGCCTTAGTGCTTGTGTCATACACTGAAGATGACTTTGAGGACCAAGAACTTGATTTTCCAATTGAAATTGGTGGCACAAGGCTCGGTGACACACTCAGGGAGATCGTGCTATGGAACAAAGCGGATATCGAGCTAAAAATGCCGACGCCTACGGTACAGCCATCATCATCTCCCCCGCCCGGCGGCCCAAGTGATGACGACGACGACGGCGGCGGCAACGACAATGCTGGCGGTGGCCATGGCGGCAGCAGTCCACGACGGAGCCCTTCTCCTGACAAAGGCAACCCACAAGGAGGTGCATCGGGCCACGAAACACCACCTCCAAGCGGCCAAGATGGGAGCAAAGAGTGTCCTCCTCCACCGAAGAAGCCAACAGACAAAGAAGGGGGAGGGCGCCGCAGAGTGTCCTCCTGCGCCGGAGAGGGCAACACTTGATGACTGCCCCTCAAACATTCCTTTGGAGGCTTGGGAGGCGTACAAAATAGCTGAGTCGGGCCTCTATAATTTCTCAATGACGTTCAAAAGGTACATATACTACTAACAAACCGAATATGGTCAATAGACTTTTTGTACATGAAGCTAACACAATTTTCCAATCGTCTCAAATATAGGCCACCAAGCCCGGTGTCACTCCTGCCCCTGACTCCAGACTGCCCCGACCACTTTGAGAATGGTCAGTTCATGTTGCCTTTGGGCCAGCTCGTCCAGGAGGAGGTGTGGGAGGTTCGGAGGTGGCATATATGGTATATGCATGCATCCAAGTTAGGCATGAAAGACTTCATTGTGCGGGTCCCAAAAGAGTACTTTCATTTGGACGATGATTGCTATTTCACCCTCGACTTCCATGACATGCATAGGTTGCTGCGGCGCAAGGACCTCAACGTTGCCCAAGTCACCCTTTTTGCAATGTAAGCCTTTTCATTGCTGTTGCTATGTTTTTTGGATCAAACTGACCAATGTGATCACGACAACCTGTGCTACCAGGATGCAAGCATATATATGCAAGGAAGTAGGGGAGGATATTATCTACCTATCTCCAATGCATATTACCCAGAGGGCCATCATTGGGTATGATGTACCGGACACGGATCCGCGGTTTGGCGGGCCTGGACGGGATTGAACGGGTGCTAGCCCGGACAAGGCTTCAAGACGAGATCAAGTTTAGAAAGGGACAGTACATCCTCCAAACCATGAAGAAGGTGCCGGAATATGGGTGTATTCTTGCCGCGCACCAGTTTGGGTAATAAGTTCAAACGATACTTGCAATATCTATTGGGTTCACTGCTCCTTACATTTCATGATTCGAGATCTAAATTGATTCAATGGTGTAGCTTGGGCATCATGGGCCACTGGATTGTATTCATAATCTACCCTCAGGATGGAAAGGTGGTCATATTCGACTCCTTGCGGAAGACGAACAAGAAGGCGTACGTGGATTTCAAAGAGTGTCTCCGATAGTAAGTGATGACACATATTTATTTACATACTTATTGGCGCGTATGAGCTTAGTTGTTGACACTAGTGGTTTTCATATATACAGCACTTACAGAAAGTACTACGAAGACCCTGACACCTTCGATCGAAGGTCCAAGAAGAAGAAGGCAAAGTATAGACACGTACTAAAAGTGAGGCGAGAATTCCCGGTAAGTCCTGAAACTCATGTCGTGCTACATCGTTCATGCTCTGTATATGTACTAACTATATATATTACGTGTTGTATATATATCGTACATGCAGTGCGCCAAACAACCTGAAGGTAGTCTTCTATGTGGGTACTACGCTTGTGAGTACCTCAGGGCCTACGGCAAGTATAGCGACAGCTATCGGTAGCTCAAGAAATCACTTGGATGGTGGAAAAGGTGTAGGGTGCTGGACAACATGAACATCCGGCAAACAATCTCCAACATCTGTAAGTTTGTAATGGACCAATGTTGTCATGTCGACGGTCAATTCTTCTACCAGGACAGTGAGCTGGGATCAGCGAAAAAGTATGAGAGGCTGAGGACACAGCTGAATATGCATGATTACGTGTTGCCGGAACTCTGACTAGCTAGAGCATCTTAGCTTCTCGATCATTTACAACTCATCTATTGAAACTTGTATTGTTTGGTTAATATTGTATTTGTAAATACGAACTTCTTGTATTGAATCGTGGAACGACATGCGACGACAAATGAATGGATGTAATATAGGTGTTTATCCTTTATCTGCGTGTATTCTTTGGTGGTATGTGTTTCAATTCGAATTTCAAATTCATATTTAAATCAATTTAGAACAGTCCAGCTCTTTTTTTTTCTTCTCAGTAATATGTTAACAGAGGCGGGCTCCCTAACAGAACCGCCTCTGTTAAGTGTATTAAAGGAGGCGGGCACTTTAAGAAAACCGCCTCCGTTAATGCATTTTATAGAGGCGGTTGGCTCAATGTGACCGCCTCGGTTGTTAGGATTAACGGAGGCGGTTGTCTTAGCGTGCCTGCCTCGGTTGTTAGTATTAACAGAGGCGGTTGACCAACAGCCTCAGTTAAGGCCATGATTAACCGTGACCTGTGCTCCGAGGCGGTTGGGATAACCGCCTCCGTTAAGCCGTTTTGCCCGCCTCCATTAAGATTACAGTAGTAGTGCCCTGAGCTCAGTTGGAATCGATTCCAATCGCCGTCTCTCCTGGATAGTGAGAACTTGACCATTGTCTGCGGCACCATAGAACTCACTAAATAATGATGGTTCTAATGATGATGATGATAATGATGATAGCCGTACTAAACTGGCTATGGTTATTAATGCTTGTTATAATAAAGTGATTGTTTAGTATAGGTGCTAATCTAGATGAAAGGTTGATTAATAATAATCTACTGCTAGTATAATAAAATACTGTTCTCATATAACAAGCTTTTATGCAAAATATTGTCAAGCTAGCCCCACCTAAATAAGCGTTGCATACTCCTTGGTGTCACTTTATTTCTGGTTTATGACGGGTAAGTCTAGCTGAGTATATTCTCGTACTCAGGGTTTTATTCCCATTTGTTGTAGGTTGTGATGTATCATGATTACTGCAAGAATTGGATGACTCCTACTATAGCAGAGGAGTTTGATCATGGGCATGATCCTTCTTAGCTATCTCGTCTCTAATGCTTTTGTTGGAATTGACTATGGTGCTGGCATATATTTAAACTAAGAAGGATGTTAATTCTAAATTACTTTGCTTTCACTACTTTCAAACTTATGTTGTAATATTTATACTGAACTCTGATGTATGTTGGACTATTTGTGAAATAAATATAACATTTGACTTGTTTTGTTGAATCATTACGATCTTGGTTTATATATTGGTTGGTTTAAAGTCCTTCGTAATTTCAGTGGACTACTAGGATTATATGGGCTCAAATGTGAAAATTTAGTCACTTCGGTGATTGTTTTTGTACTTGTGCTCTTATAATTTGGACGGTTCTATTATAGGTATTTCTTATGCACAATTAAAATATGAAGGATTCTGCAAGCACATAGAATACCATTGTAGCATTTTACCGGGAGTATTCCAAGTATCATTATTTGTATTTTACCACTGAAAAACAACGGTTAAAGACATTGATAGTTCACCATCATGTATCTACTAAATAGTATACCGACTAGACTAAAGTGAGGGTAGTAGTAAATGATAAGAGTTATGCATAATGTCACACACAGAGGAGAGTTCCATAATATATATATAGTCTAGCTAACTTGAGAGGACAATAGGAAAGTTCAAGGTTCCTATGTCACACTCAGGCTCTATTCTAGTTGACACTAGAATGTAACTAATGCATGGGTAAGTATAGCATACGCAATAGCACTTTGGAGCAACAGTACCTTTTCAACTCTTGAATAGGTGAGAAAGCAGTAGTTGGGGAAGGCTACCAAAAAACTCTATGAAACATCAACTCCGATGTGGTGGAATACGAAGACCTAACAGAGGTGTCACCTCTGGGGCTACCACAACTAACCGTAAGAATTGGCCACAACCTCAAGTAACCTGTGGCTTAGACACTATGTCTACACTATCGATTACTACTCTAGTCACATATGATAACTGGAGCACCTAATATAGGTGAAGATTCTATGCTAAGATGTGATGACTACATTAACCATACAAATAAGGCATAGAAGTAAATAGAGAAGATAATTATATAGAAGCATAAGTCTTGCAAAGATAAGATATAGAGATATACCAGACCTCTAAGGCTCCAAGACAAGATCCGGAACGAAGTCTCTCAACACTAGCTCTCAACAAGCTAATCTACTACATTGAAGAGTCTAGCCCTAATATCCCTGGTGTGTGTTGATCTCTGTGAGAGTATGATCCTTAAAGGGATGCCTCTCGAATGGATCCTAATGAATAATGAATTAGGGTTTCTAGGAATTTCCTTCCCCTGGGGTATAGGGCTGCTTTTATAAACTGGAACGATTAACGTGAGCCCTTGGAACAAACTGACTTCGGCGGACAGCTGAGACTCTTCCTCAAAGACAGTAGAACCCGTGGGCCGAAGCGGGCCAAATGGGCCAAAATACTGAACCAGCCAGTCCAGGGGTGGGACCGGCCGGTCTCCCCTGTGATATGTGGGCCCCACCTTCCACGAGGTGGTTTCTTGTGTCTTCTAGATCCTTCTTTTGCAGATGCCGCTTGCAGATGTGATATCTTTTCATCCGGAACTCCAAATATGACAAATGATATGGCTGTTTCGATCGTCTCGACGAGCCCATTGTAATGGTGCATTCCAATCCATTATTTGAGATACTTTTATACTGTCATATTGGTTCACTTTGGTAGCTTTTCTAGTATGTACACTAAAAGAAACCTGTAAATCCGTGACGGAATTTTCGTGATGGTTTTAAAAAACATTACTAATAGGAATCAACAGTGCTGGATATCCAACCCAGGACCCAATACCTATTGCATATATAAATGAGCCCCGAAATCCTAACTGTACCTAGCCTTCAGCCCCACTCGGTCCCTCGCCCTCTTCCCTACCAGCCGCTGCTCCCATCGGAACACCTCCCAGCTGCTCCGCCACCCCCCATCGTACCCTAACCCAAGGACACCGACAACGCTCCCATGGCGACGACACGACCATCCGCCCATGCAAGGCAGCCCTCGATGGCAGCGCGACCTCCCTGCGGGCACGGCGGCGCTCTGGGCAGTAGCCCGGCCATGTCCGCGCCAACGGCGGCTCCCCCTGTGGCGCGTCCATGCCGCGTGCACGGTGGCCCCCGGCGGTCATGCCCACGCGCCCGACCAGGCCCTTCGGCTAGCAGATCCAACCGTGAGACCAGTCTACATGGCGGCGGCCCCTTCCCTCAATGGCTGCAGCGGCGGAGACTCCCCCCGACATGCAGATGTGAGACTCGTTGTGAGTATGATTTGTTCTAAGCAATTCAATTTACACAACAGATCGATAGCCAACTCTGGACCAATCCACATAGTTCGTCATCCTGTCACCTGCTTAGGATATAGAAACCCCGGTAACCCACCCACTGTTTGATGTCTAGTCCAGGTTCCTGATATCACAGATCCACTATTCTGGATTAATTTAATAGCAAGGTCACGAATGTACATCTATTGTTTTTTTATTGCTTTTTAGGAGATAATTTCCTCCCGATTGATTACCTCATTGCCTGTAAGCCACGCACAATGTAGAATCTGCTACTGTGTAGGTTCAGTTCTTAGATTCAACGCCCCTGTAAGGCCACCCACAATGATTCCTTTTTCTTAATCTGATTTTTCATTCCATAGCAAGTTTATTCTTTTACTGGATCATATGGCAGATAGAAAAAAAAAATCCACTTTTCAATCTGATTTGTCATCCCAAAGAGCAATTAGTTGTTTATTCTTTTGCTGTACCATATTGCAGATAGAAAAGAAATCTTGACCATTTTAGTCACAACAAAACTCACAACTGGGCACTACTGCAGACTACTGAAAAAAATGACATTATTTGCGCTGCCGTTGGAATTGAAAAAGATTATGTCATCTCATATTATAGATGTTCCTTAACAGCACTGCTCACTGCATCTATCTTTATGACAGTGCTTTTTGGTTCTGTGATTTTGTTGTTCCAAAACTAAGTACTGTATGGAAGACTCCCAAAAGGATGGCATGTTTCTTTGTAAAAAAACTCAAATTGTTGCCTTCTACCTACATCGAGCAGCACTTGAGAATACTGACCTTTAACTTGCAGAGCTTGTTAAAATTAGTAATGTGATTTGATTAAATGGGTGGGGTATGCATGCCCTTATTAGTAATTCTGCTAAATTCCCAACAGCTCTGTTGTAGATCAGCTTGTGTGCACTTAATCCTCTGTCCTGCCCTACTCAATATTATATTTGCCTCAAAGCTTGATTAGTGGCTGATTCAAAATCATTGTATGAATATAGCTTGAATAGTGGCTGATTCAAAATCATTCTTTGAATGTGCCTGTAATAATTAATAAAAAATATCTGCTGTTATGTTTGCCTCAAAGATTGACTAGTGAATGATTCAAAATAATTGTATGAATGTGCCTGTTTTAATAAATAAACGAGGATATCTTCTACTGTACCACTAGACTAGTGACTGTTGTCTTCTTTTTTTAACTCTACTCATAGCTTGTTAGCTCCTGTAAATGATCGAGTTACAGTGGGATTGCAAAAATGAGTTTCTGCATCACTTGGTTCAGTAGTAGGTCCTGCATAATTTGGTTCAGTATGACTTGTCTTCTTACAGTTTTGCTTTCGTGTTGCTTTGTTAGTCTGGTTCTTACTAAACATCTAGTTCATTGTTGCTTTGTTTGATTCAGATTCACATTTGCATCGAAACATACCTGTGTAGGAATGCTCAGTTCACATGTGTTTTTGTGCTATGATCTAACAGTAGCTAATGAAATTTATTTATTCTGATAACAATCTAGTCTGAGATAACTGTGTAGGAAGGCTCAGATTATATTTTTCTGTAACCTTGATATCTGATTGTGACTCAGAATCATTGTATAAATCTGCTACTATTAGACAGCGTAAACTGTAAATGTAGTAGATAAATATAGACATGCATTCCTTACAACTGCAGTTTTCAGTAGTTCAGAAGAGCAGCATGTGAGATTCTGAACTAGCCTTCTCTTTACTTGCAGTTTTCAATATTTCAGAAGAGCAGCCTTGGTTGATCGATTTGTAGCAGCAGCTTCAGTTCTTCTGCAAAAGCGGGTAGATAAAACCACAACAGCTTGGCTCTTATCTTAGGCGAGCAGCAATAATAGCCAAGCATTAATTCACAGTTGCTATAGCTGTTGCTGCAGCCACTACCAGCACTATCTAGCTTTAATCAATTACAGATTGGCGAGCATCTTAGTGCTTATATACACTTACAAATAAAAACATGTACATGTATTCATTTCAGTTCTTGTAACAAAAATTTGAGTTAGTGCATTTCCATTGAAGCTACTACACAACTACCTTGTACTAATTTTACTTGTATGGATTTACCATGATTTTGTTGCCATATGCGGCTTGCTAGCTATTTATTTTCTTCCGTGTTTTGTTTATTTGCAGGCTGCAACAAGCAACGAGGGAAGTGAGGGATATGTGTGCTATAGTTTTTTTTGGTAGCCATGAATTCTTTTACTTAACTCTTGTTACCTGATGTTGTCATTCCTGTGTTGGATAAAATGTTACGTGATCTCTAATGTATTACTGGATACTTTGTATGTGTTGTTTAGGCTACATGTGTTTATATTATATGGGCTAATATTTATGATGCATGTGTTGGGATTTCATGGTCATTACGAGATTTCTAAAAATCGACAAGAATGCTGTCACATCCCACGTCAGCACTGACATCCACGTCAGCATCCATGTCAGTATAATGATGAGGTGGCTATTTAATCCGTGACCATTATATTTCATCACAGGAAATGGGCTTGGGCTGGGCTAACTAGGCCTCGGGCTCTACTGTGACGGTTTAAGATCGTCACCCATTCCATCACGAGAGTCAATCTATGACGCTCAATCCATGACGATATCTAAAACCATTACGGATGCTGCATAATGACAGATTTTTGGTAATCCGTGATAGAAATTTTTCATGATAGATTAATAGGTTTCTTGTAGTGGTGCCTGTAGAAATATAGATTCACCAAAACTCATTGAACTCATTAGATCAAAACTCTATACCTATACTTTGTGGTTCATTTTATATCAAATTATGTGATAATTAATGGTTTATAGTTGACATTAACGACCGTCAATAGTGAACTTGTAATATCATGATGTATGACTATGATATCCACTGATATATGATAATGTGAAGGAATTATTCTTTGGTTTTATCACATTATAACTCATTCTGTGAATTTTCCCTTCATAAAAAATCGAGGATGTTTCATACTTGACCCTAGGACGAGACCTTTAGTACCAAACACTAGTATAGAAGCTAAATATTGTATCTGTAGTAGAGTCATAGCTACTAACACTTGATTCTTCTCTCTACCTTGAATTCTACTACTAAATAACCGATCCCGCTCTGAAAAGTTATGAAGCTTAAAAGGCTTAGGAGTTGCCTTTAGTCAATACTATGCATATAGGAGTTGTAATGCTATTTGATTGTTTGGGTCTTTTTGCTTCTTATGTTTCTTATGTTTGTATTGCCTGAGCATAGAATATAAGAATAATTTATCCACGTATAACTAAAGGCTAAAACCAAGGCCGTGTTATGACTAGACAAGTGACTTTGACCGCCACTTGGAAATACTGGGCCAAAGCATCATATCTTTACTCGTCCATTTCAAAATTAATTTTGATTTTTAACTACGCATGTTCAAAATGCTCTCTCCTTGATTGAAAAACTTCTCTTGATTACAAAAAGCAATCCCATTTTGAAGGAAAGCGGTTTGAAAAAAGAATCTCCTAAAGTTTCAAAAGAAAATAATTTTGGCTCCTTTCTCAACCTACTCTAGCTTTCAAAAGCTATATGGAAAGCGATTTGGAAACCAATCTTCTTTCCAAAAATGCCTCTCTACCTTGAAAAAGTCTCTTCACAAATAAAAGCAATTTTCTTTCAAAAGGAAAATGTTTCAAAAAGGTTTTATAAAGATCCCTCCTTATCGAAGAAAATAATAACATACTCCCGTTTCAAAACTTTATTTGACTTCAAAAGTCGTACAAACAGCTTGAAATTCGGTTTCTTTTTTCAAACGTGCTCCAAATTCGCTTTCAAAAGCAAAACTTCATTTTCTAAATAACAAAACATTTTCAAAACAAAAATCTTTTGGATCGATCTTGTTTTAAAATACTTTGAGTTCACGTTGTGAGCCAAATTCCCCTTTGAAAGCAACCAACCCTGATTTCAAATGTATTTTCAACCGATTTTATAAAACAAAATTTCTTGTGAAAGGATTTTGTTGTCAAAATTTTCAAAAGTTGCTTTTAGAGTCAAAACGCACTTTCTAAATCTGATTTCAAGAATTGTTTTCTGAAAACTGAGTTTATTGGTGAAAGCTTTACTTTAGATTTGAAAAAAAATGGTTTTGAACCCTCGCATACTTGGTGTCTTTTAAAAAACTTTCTTTTATTTGTAAAAAGCTAGCACACAAATTTTTAAAATGATTTGAATCTTAAACCCCCACTTTTCAAAAAAGGTTTGGAAAAAAAGCATTCAAAGGCTTTTCAAAATCTTTTGGGGTGTGCTCTAGTTTGATCAAAATAAAACTTTTGATTTAAAAAGGGTTTCTGTTGACGGTTGAACCAAAGAAGTAATTAGGCAAGCCCCTTTATTCCAATCTCCCGCACCTCCTCTCTTCCTTTCCTCTCCCTCGCCCTTGCCCTTTGCCCCAAGCCCGCCCGCCCCCCTAGGGCACGCCCTAGGGCGCCGCCCATGGCCGCCCCCCGCCCCTCGTCCTCCCCCCCATCCACTAGCCCAAATCCACCATCCCGCTGCGTGTGTTACATAAGCCCTATATCTAGTGTTGGTGTTATTTTGTAATCATTTTATACAATTGTTGGTGGTATAAAATCTGAGTTGAGAACCACCAACACAAAAACAACTTGAAAGTGGCATAGTCTCGTTAGAAGAGTTATGCACATACTAGACGACGAGAGTTGATCTTCGAACTGGGAGATTATGTGTACTTGAAACTGTCACCAATGAAAGGCATTAAGAGGTTCAATGTGAAGGCAAGTTAGCACAAAGGTATGTTGGTCCCTTTAAGAGAAGAGGTGAACTTGCTTATCAACTAGAACTTCCAGAAAGTTTATCTGGTGTGCGGAGCTTAATGTGAAGGAGAATCTCATATGAGGAGTACCCAATTAAGATAATAGAGACAGCTAAGAAAGTCACTCATAGTCGGGTCATCAAGATGTGCAAAGCGCAATGGAATCAATATTCAGAGGCAGAAGCTACATGGGAAAGAGAGGATGACTTGAGATCAGATTATCCATACCTTTTTGAGACACCAGTAGCAGCGGAATCTCCAGGGCGATATTAATTTTAAGGGGGTAGGTTTGTAATACCTGGAAATTTGCATCACTTTGAAATAGCTTAATTTGATTATTTATCAAGGTTTTAAATCGCTGGCTAAGGGTATTTAGCGGATGACCTTATGTTATTTATACTTCTATGTGTGCATCTCAACATAGGAAATAATTATTTTTGGTTAAATTAAAATTCATCCTAAGGTTAGGCACATGTTTATGCATACGCTGGCGCATTTTATTTCCTGTATTGAGTGGTTTCTTAACTGAAACAAAACTAAATTTAAATGTATTTGAAAACAGTTTCAGAAAATTCAGAAAAGAGAATCCTTTACTCCCTCCTCCTTCCCCGCCGAGAGGCCCAACTGGCTGGCCCAAGTAGCCACCAGCAGCGCAGCGTGCAGCAGCGGACGCACCACGTCTCTTCCTCTATTTGGCTGACACGTGGGACCCCGCCAACAGTGTCGTCTCCCTACCCTTTCCCTTTGCTGTGCACGAGGCAGACACGGCCAACACCGAGGTCCCCGCACCGAGCCCCAATTCTAGGATTTTGGGCATGCGTGCTGCGTCTAAGCCGCCTATATAAGGCATCGCCCGTCCCTGCTCTCTCTTTTCCCCCATCTAATCGCAGCAGCTGCCCCTTCACGAGCTAGCAGTGCCGCCCGGAGCCCTAGCTCCCGCAGGCACGCGTCCGTTCGTCGTTCCGCCGCTCTTCCATCCTTCGCAAGCAGTTGCCGAGGTTTTCTGCGCAGTAGTGGACCTCTCCACCCCTTTTTCCCTCTCCCTTTTGCCCTCGCTTACTCACAGTTCGATCTCGAACTTCACAGGAAGGTCGTCATCCATCTGCCTAGCCGCACATCATCTTCGTTCGTTTTCGGCTATCGTTTTTCCCCTGGGTGAGTCTGCGAGGTCTCCTCTATCTTCCAGCTCCTTCCCCGCTTTAAACCGTGGTCCATAGGCCAACATTCGCAAGCGTCAGCGAGCTTCTCACCAGAAAGCATGGCAACCACCATGCTGGACACCCTGTCCCCGCCCAGGAAGTCTCAATCTCTCTATCTCCTTTATCTATTTCAAGCCATCCATCTCAAGATTGATGCCTAAGATCTCTCTATACCTCTTCGTCATCTTTTTGCTAAAGAGAGCCTCCACATTTTGATTTTGAACCTGCAGTGTGCTCCACTGATTCAAAATTCTGATTTTAATTTAATCAAAAAAAATTCTGATTTTAATTATTTTAGGTTTGAAATTAAGTTCTCAGTATTTACGATAATGCCATCCAGAGTTCAAATCAGCATATCTTTCTCATTTTAAATCTGATTTTTGTGCAATTTATGTTTCCATGATCGTAGGGACGTGTAGATTATTTTTATAAGATTTTCAACCTATTTTTATACTGTTTGGTGTAATGAGCTAATTATAGTCTTGTTTTCTTCGTGCATGATTGTCTGGATGCTTGTGCATTGTTTATGTGTTGATCGGTTCAAACGGTGATCAATTTGTCGGTGACAAAGGCAACTACTTTGAAGATCAGCAGGACCAGCAACAATTTCCTGAGCAAGGCAAGTATAATATGGGATTTTCCTTGTGTCCTATTCATTTAATCCACTAGGTATTCATACTTGTCTGTGTCTATACCTTGATAACCATAGCAATTTTTTCTAGTTGTTGAATCATGTCAACCTTGTACCTATGGGTTTAAGCATTGGGTAGTATGATGCTAGTGCCAAATTAATGCTTAGGATCATGTAACTTGATTAACGATATATGCAACAAACATTAAAAGATGCTTTTTTGCAACAAAAAACAAGTGGCCTGGAGCATAGTTTTTGTGATGCTCTAGATTCCTCTCAAAGGAATTATCTGTAAGCGGATTTCTCTAGGACTTATAGTACAACCATGAGTGCTATATGGCTCTGGCTTTAGTCAAGTATAGGGACTTTTTCTAGCTTGTTAGTGGTTACCGAAAGACACAAGAGGGGTGTGTTCAAGGTTAGGTTTAGTGTGGCCTCTGTCCTTATGTATGCTATTGCATGTGTGAACTATTTGGAAGAGGAGCTCTACACTTGTAGGCCACAGAAACCAAGTGGCCCTAACTTGTTAGATGAGCCTTCGAAAGGCTTCATAGTGGGACCCTGCTGTGCACCTAGGCAGTGTGATTTGGGAGTATTTAACCCAAGCATATGGGAATCACAGCTTATGGGTAAAGATGTACACAATCTGCAGAGTTAACTAAACTAATATATCAGCTGTGCTCACGGTCACGAACGGCCTGGACTCCTTACTGAATAGTGTTTTATGGAATGATCATTAATATCATTGTTTTTGCTATACTTTAATCATGTTTACTTGATCATATGGTTATTGGGCTATTACTTTGTTGTTGCTACTCAATTGCCAATAATGTGACTTAATAAAAGCTATTGCAGTTAAAACCATGTCAAATGACAATGATGATAAATTATGGAGCTGACGGGCCAAAAGAGGGGCCCAAGGAGGATCCCGCCGAGGAAGGTGGGCCCATGGCTGGCCCTACAGAGGGCAGCGTGGGGCACCAGGGAGGGACGGCAGCCACCCTAGCCACCGCCACCCCTAGGCGCGTGGGCAAGGGTGCCACGAGCCCCACCGCGGCCGTACGCCACCGTCGCCGCAATCCCCACCACAAAGTTACCTTTTATTATTATTAATCAATTAGGTAATTAATATTAGGTAAACTTGAAAGTCCGTATTCAATAAGGACTTTCCCGTTAGAGCCCAATCGGGACTATAAATAATAGCGGATTATAATCAATTTGGATTAAGAAGTAATTGGGAAAGTCCCTTTATTCCAATCTCTCTCGCGCACGTGCCTTCTCTCTCCCTCCTCCCCCTGCCACGCCGCCCACCCTAGCCGCCGCCTTGCTACCACAGCCGCCGCCGCCAAAGCGCCGCCCCTTTATGGTGCGCCACCCTTTCCTTCTCCCTCTCCTCCCCCAATCCACTAGCCTAAATCCACCCTCCACTGCGTGTGTTACAACTGGTATCAGACGACCAGAAGTAATTCACAGCTTCCACCACCATGACTGCGTTCAAGAAGATCCTCGATGCCTTTAGCAACACCTTTGATGAGCACTGAATGAGGTGAACCGCTGCCTCGATGACCTCAGTGATCACCTCTAGATCGTGGAGGAATGCCGTGCTACGAGGAACAGATCTACACTGACATCGTTGACCTCTCCAGGACCCATCAATGGCGCTGGCATAGATGGGAATGCGCACGTCATGCAAATTCAAGAGCTTCCCATGGCTATCCCTGCACCGGCATCAGCACTGCGCAACGAGGCACAGACAGCGAAGGAGAAAGCAGAGAAGAGGATCATGGAACGTGTTGTTCCCGAGACTCCACTCTGGCGCCCGCTGTACAGTGTCAGCATGGTTGCGCCGACATACAATGGCGCTTCAGATCCGTTGCCGTGGATGTCCAAGATATAGCTTCTGTTCCTCCTGTACAATTTTTCAGAGGAAGGAAAGATAACCTATGTGTTGACGGTCGTTAATGACCAAATTTACCCATCAACAAACTCTCAGAAGAGACATATTTATGATTACCAATATAGACTTAGGGTTTACACTAACAGAATTCCACGAGTTTTGGTGAATCTATGTTTCTACAAGTACATATCAGAAAAGCTATCAAAAAGGATCAATATGATAGATTACAAGCACCTCAAATGATGAGTTGGAATGCACCATTACGAAGAGCTCATCGAGACGATCGAAACGGACATATCATTTGTCTTTTTCGGAGTTCCAGATGAAAAGATATCAATTTCACGATGGGGGCTGCACTAGAAGACTCCAGAAGTCATGAGAAGACACCACGCCGAAACGGACCGCGAGCGGCCCCAGAGCCAGACCGGCCGGTCTGGCCCTGGACCGGCCGGTCTGCTACAGTGCCAAATGGACCCAGCTTCGGCCCACATGCTCCACCGCCTTAGGGTTTCAATCTCAGTCGTCCGCCAAAGTTGGTTTGATCCAAGGGCTCACATTCATCCCACCGGGCTATAAAAGGAGGGCAGGACCCCCCCGGGAGGGAGACTTATTCATTTGCTATTTTTTGAAACCCTAATTGAGAGGTGTCCCTTGAATGGATAACCTCTCGGGGGCCAGCCATCAAGAGAAGATTTGTCCTCTCTAGGATCTAGTCTTTTAGATAATAGTGAGATGGAGAGTGAGGGAAGAGTTAGGAGGAGGTGCCGGCCTGTCGATGCCCTCTCTACGGCTTGTACCTTGGCGGGATCAAGCTCTACTTGAGCTTGCTCCTAGGATGTCTCTGGTGATCAACTTCTAATACGAGTAAGTTCTATGTCTTTATTGTTTATCTGGATCATGACTCTCTTTGAGTGCTTTATTCCTGTTCTAGAGGGATTAGAGTATTATCGTAAGTGTAAGCATGGTGCTTAGGCTTAGGATAATCGTGGATGCACCCTATATTCTAGTGGTGGTCAGGAGTGACAGCCCTGTTTTCCACCCCCCGTCTGTAGGCCAAGTAGGACGCGGCTGCTAAGGAGATCAACATCCTATGTCGGTGTCTCTCCTCATGTAATGTCCCTAGTTAGCAATATAAGACATAGGCTTGACCAAGTTAGAAGAAGAGAACTGTAGTTATCCTCTCTACTCTCCTATTATCATCAACCTTGATTGCTACGTTCAACCCCATTAATTGTCGCCCTAGTTCTATCTTAGTTCTATCTAATCTAGTCTTTACCTTCACCTTATTGTTACCCCTAGTTAAGTTAGACCGTAGTTGATCTCACGCGTTTTTCAGTGGAACAAAACCTGAAATACTTTTGGGATAAAGGTACAACGGTATCCATGCACTTGCGGATAATTCAGTGGGCGTTAACAGATATCAACAAGGTTTTTAGCGCCATTGCCGGAGAAACAGTTTGCTGAGTTGACTACGAACCTAGCTTAACTTTTCTTTTTCTTTTATCCTTTACTGCTCTCTTCTTTCTTTCTTCATTCTTTCTTTCATTCTTTTCTTTTTGACTTTCGGTTTAGCATGAGTCACACTCCTATCAATCAATATGCTGAACTTCAGAGCCTATATTAGCACCTAGTTATGAGCTGCGCCCATATTGGGTAGATTTTATTCAAAAACAATCCTTCTCGGGAGAAGGCGATGAAAACTCATACTCACACCTACGGGAATTCTTACTGAGATGTGCATGCTTTTGCATTGCTGGCGTGTCTGATAAGACTCTACAATGGAAGCTTTTTCTGTTCTCTTTGACTGGAAAAGCTAAACATTGGTACAACAAAACCGTAGAAAGTATGCAAGGAGATTGGGAATTGCTATGCTCTAAATTTCAATCTAAATTCTTTCTCATCTCTAAGGTAATTGATCTTCGGGGAGAGGTTTTATGCTTTAAACAGCTAGAGGAGGAATATCTAGAAATATCATGGGATCGCATTAATGATCTCCTCACTACAGGCCCTAACCTTTCCATTCCAGACCTGGTGTTGTTCTAACACTTTTACTTAGGCCATAGTAAGGATTCTAAGCAGTCCCTTGATATAGTTTCTAGAGGATCTTTTCTTCATATGTCTGCTAGTGAGGCAAGGTCTTTGCTTGATAAACTTTGTGGAAGGACACCTTGCCCTAGCATTCAATATGAACCCCTAAGAAAGAGAAGGAATTGTTTTTAAGACAAGAGGAAGTTTCGATAGCTAAATCACACTTATTCCAATCTCAACATTTAGCTATTAGTCCCGAACCATCCATGCCCCAAAATCCACCAAGAGAAGAAGAGATTCAACCCTTGAAAAACTGTCTTGATGTTGATGTCGGGAAGAGCCTAAACTTTCAGTCCTATATGAGACCTTCGAGTGAATATAATTTAAATCCTTTCAAGAAGGAATCTCTTAGAAAGCATCTTCTTTGGGAAGAATTCAAGGATGGCATGCCTAGTAATACCATAGAAGGAAAGCCAAGTCATTATGAATCTAATTCTATCTTCTCTCCTTCTATGCCCACACTAGATGTCTTGGCTCAACCCATCTTAAAACCCATCCTTGACCTCGAAGAATTCCCCGACTCTTGCTCTCCCGAGTCTCATGATTACCCTAGAGATCCACTAAGACACTTAGAGCATAGGAATCATGAGGGACTCAAGGATGACCAAGAAGTGCTACAACAATAGCTGGAATGTGTAGAATGGATAGACCATGAAGAAGCCCTAATTGAATCCAGCCTAGTCCTAGATCCAAACGATAAACCTATAACTTATCTAAGTTTGGAGGAGGCTATTGACAAGACCAACTTGAGAACCACCAATCCCAAGGAGACCCTGGACAATAATATGATTGGTGAATGTCATGAAATGAAGGATACAATATTTTTGCCTATAGACATTCATAAAGAATCACCCTTAGAGATTGGTAAGAAAGATGACATCAACAAGCATGGAAGCTAATTCATAAGGACCTCATCAAAGCCATGCTCATATGGCACATCTCCTAAATCTCTTGGTCTCTCTGCCATGATCACACATGAGATCTTCAGCCCCCTCATATATTCTGTCCATAAAAACTTTAAAAGGGTGGTTGTAGATGCATATGTTTATCATAAATATTACAGATCTCAATGTGCGGATCTTGAGGTAGGTAGATAAAGATTGGAGTTGGAGGGGTAACCACTTCACCATCTTGAAGCAAAATTCTGAGGTTTCCTAAAATGAGCTTTTGACCAAGAACTAGCGCTTTCGATAGACAACATGAACATTCACCTTTTGCTGAACTGCCCTTGTGAATTGAGTACAGAGATATAATTGTGAACATATTCCTTTGGGTATTCTTGTCACTAACCATTTCAGGTCTGAAGCAAGAAAAATAAAGGATGATGGTACCAGGTATGTCCAACCAATTAGTATGCAACATTAGATCACATCCATCCAAACTTGATCTTGCCTTGCAAGAACTCAAGTGTGGGGGAGATGCTTCTCTGAAAAAATCTTATACTATGTTGCTGATCTTGGTTGTCTCTACCTTTAAACCATACTCAACTCACCATATAATAATCATGCTCTTTCATCTCTACTTGAATAATAAATCTCTACAATGCTTTCATGCTACCTATGTTTACTATAGTATACATAAGGTTTTAAAGTATTCTCACACACCTTTTAAATTAGACATGGTGCTTAGTTTAAATTGTTTTCTAGAATTAAATTAGACATGGTGTCTAGTTTGATCTTGAACCAAGAGGTGTGCTGATTTTGCTTCTAAAGGCTTTTAAATTAAGCATAGTGCTTAGGTTGAAATGCCTTCCTGAATCAAATTAGACGTGGTGTCTAGGTTGATTTTTGAACCGAAAGTATAATTTAGTAGACATTGGATATTTTGTTGGACTAACCCCTGCAGGCAATTCTCAAATCTAATCTGGGTAAATCAAGAGATGAATTCAAATTAGAGATGAAGCAAGGCACATGACGAACTCTAATAACTTTGCACATTGAAGATACAGCTCATTAATTATTGATGGAAGAACTGTAAGTATCAACGATCATTCACTTTGTCTTTAGCTGCAAGTTACCTTTGCCTTGAACCATGCTTGCATAAAATATGAGAACCCATCTTTCTAATTAATGCACATGATTTAGAGACAACAATCCCCCCATTTGAATTGGTATACTCCTTCGGATATGTGTTGTCCACTAATCCTATGCAGGCATAAAACAAAGATTGAGACAGAAATCCAAAATGGCAAAGAGCATAAAAAGAAGATAACATGACAAAGGGATAAGAAGAAAAGAGCACCATCTAGGAACAAGAGGAACTATGAACCAAGATGTGAGGTTGACCAAACAAGGAAAACATCGAGCAAAACAAAAGGACCATCAAGACTCATCTACTCTTCACCGCATGGTGTCATCGTACTCCAATGATGAAGTTACATCCAAAGGTAAATGGTCACTACTTAAAATGCTTCTCCTTGATTTTCGTATGAACATGAATAAAGAAATTAACATGTTTGAGTAATAATTATCCATGATCAATCATGATTAACTCAACATGTCTAGTTCTTGAAAGTTGTTCATAGCATCACTATCTTGATCCATAGTCTTAACCAAATAAGCTAAAAAGTTACACACCTTATTCTTGGAAGATGATAGTCATAACCATGAAAATATTGACACATCATGTACAGATAGATAATCCTTCCTTGGGTTAAGATTTTCGACTCTTGCAGCCTAATGAACTTAAATGTTACATCCTTGCTCAACCTTCTAAACCTGCCACTCATGTGGAGATTAAACAATGCATATAATAACAACTCAATGTTGTTCAGTATGACTAAGGTTAGAGAAGTGGAATAGAAGTTATGGTTCTGTTGGTGTTTTCCCACCAATAGAGCCCATGCACTTGAGCTCTACCTTGTCTCCATGAGCAAGACATACTTCAATCCAAGTGTGGGGGAGTCAATTCCCTACTTTGTGCAAGTGGAGGTTTTGGACCTATCAAAGCAAAAATCAATTCTCAAAATCAAGACGGGTTAGGTAGAAGAAGGTGACACATCATAAAGGGCATCATCATAGAAATCTTTGTCTTCACTTAAAGAGTTAGCTTGGAGAAGAAGCACTCCCATGCACCCAACCAAAGAAACTCCATGTCGTGACAACTCTGGAGGAATTAACAAGAAGGGAAAAGTCCTGTCCGGAGGACTTTAAAATCCGAACCCTTGCCGTGAGGTAACATCGGTAGTTATCCATATTTACTTTCTTGTATCGCATGTATTATTTTCTCTTTAGCATGTTTACTTTTCTGTATTAGCATTGCAATAAAAAAATAAAATTAAATATGCATTCATCTTATTAGATAATTCATGTATTATAAAACTTGAAGCCCTATGTGAATAGTTCTATGGTGTGTAAGACCCCTTAGGAGTCTTCACCGTGGTGGCATAAAAATAACAAAAGTAATCATGCATACATGTTTTCTTTTCTGCATAATGAAAGTAGAAAATCTAAAAATAATCATTGAGCATCTTGCTGCACTATATACCCTGTAACAACCTTTGAAAATCTCTCACAACAACCAGTCCGTGAAACGGCTAACCACTAATTGCTTACCCTAATCCGTTCCATGAGTTTTGGTGTTTTGTGAGATGTTTGCTGCAGGATGACTCCAAGAGCTAGTCCACCTAGGAATCTTCATCGACATCACTAGAAGTACACCTTCCCAACACACAGCTAATTACTGTGTGGAGGAAACAACTTCTTGTTGGATGAGATCGAGATTCCCGGCTATTCTTGCTCTCGTAAGCATGAGCTCCATTGTGAGGACTGCTCAGCTTCAATGCTCAACCACGACAACAACCAGCTTGAGGGAAGGCATCCCCTAGATACCCAGGTAAGTGTACCTATGTGATTATCGAGTCAGTCATAAAAAATAAAAAATACCAAAAATATGTGAGCACATGAAGGTTCACCATAGTATCATAAGAAAATTTAAAAATACCAAAAATATATGGACACATGAAGGTCCATGCTTTTTAGAGTCTTATATAGTATGAGTCTTTGAAAATGAAAAAACCAAATAAAAAATGTGTGTCTAGATAGAGTCAATAAATGGACAAGCCCTTGCGATGACCCTTAAAGATGAAAATGATGAAAAGCTGCTCTGTTATAACACCTTTGAAGTGCCTAGTTTTTAGACATAAATTTTCCAAGTTTTGGCTTTAACTGTTTTGACATGAAGATTTGCTCTAAGCCTAAAACTTGTGGGTTGCATATGCTTGAACTAAGTCTAGGTACTTGATTGATTTGATCAAGAAAGTTTGAGCTACTATCTATCTTGTTCCGAGTGACACTAAAGTTCTGAAGATTTATCTTTTAAAAAAATGCAAAACCTTACATGATGAGTTCCTGTATAACAAAGCTTACATTCCCACCAGAGCCAAACATGATGAGATAGGTTAGATAAACTTCCACATATATGCTGTTTGTCTTGCATTGAGTTTTATCAACCTTTGTGACAATTGTGAGAGATTTGTCATACTCTTGAATCAAGATCCACTTACACTCCACCTTCATATGCACTACTCTACAATGGAGTAGGCACAACAACATGTCATTCCAACTACATCCATCCAAAATTATTTTGCTCCTACACTAGGAGAGAACACCAAAAATATTCCCATTAGGATAGCCTCCCAATAAATGCTCCAAGTTCTTGATTGCTATCTCTCAAAAATCTTTAGTGTCAAAAGAAGTGTTATGAGCTATGTAAAAGTTATCATGAAAAAAGGGGAGTTAAAAATGGACAAGTGCCCAAGAGCAATGGGTACTTAGATGCCTGCCTCCCCGATGAAAAAAATTAAAAAAAAAAATAATAATGTTGACACTTTGGATTTTGGTAAAGGCCGAAAAGGATGACAGGTGGGCCGGTGCGTGGTAGGCTCGCAAGAGGCAAGTGTTCAAGAACATTCGGCAAGCATCCATTCGACTGACTCTGGGCAATTTGGCAAGTATACATGCGGTCGGCTAACTCTGAATGGTTCGGCAACACTTGTGCGATCGGCTAACCCTGAACGATTCGGCAAGTATTCGCACGGTCGGCTATCCTTGGAGGTGGTGACTCCATTCGGGAAGCAAAAGGGGGCGAGCAGAGAGTCGAAATAAAAGGAAGCAAATGTAATGATCAAGGATTCCGAAAAGGACTAGAGCTAAGAATCGCCATGCTTCTGAGTTACCTTTAATATATTGTGTAATCGTAACCTCTTAGGATTCATGTTATGTCCAGGGTATAAATATAAACCCTTGACCATTGTAAAGGATATTCACAATCAAATCAATACAACCGCCCCGTGCCAAGTTTTCGAGTCCTTTGTCGTGTCGCCGAAGTTCTTCGAGAGGAGCCATCGATCCGTCGACCTCCGTAAGTACCGCAACCTTGCTATCATGTCTAGTATCATGCGGTGGATTTAGATATTGATGCAAGTAGTCTTGTTTGTCTCGACTGGATGGCCGTGCGGCAGGCGTCTGCTTGACGATCAAGAAGTCTTTGCTTATGCTTTGTTTATCTCGACTAGATGGCCGTGCGGCAGGCATCCGCTTGATAGCTTAGCAAAGCAAGATAGTTATCGGCTCTATTAGATTTGGCAAGGTCTAGTAGATTCATTAAGTTATCACGTGTTGCGTGTCTTTAATATTTTATATATTTGTAACACTCTTTTGCCCAATCTAGATTGGTTAGTTTTGGCTCTTTACTTTTGTAGATCTATTTGCTCTTTAACGTTCTTATTCTTATGTCATTATAATAAATAGATCATATGCTTACATAGCCGAATTAGATCAATCTAGGTTGTTACATGTTGCGGGTTCTTACACGTCAAGTACGTTTAAATCTTAATAGAGCTGAGTGTCGTGCGGCGGATACGAATTTTTTATTAGGTTTGCTCGTGCTAGCTTGTATGTTCCTTCTTCATGGACCCCGAGTCGGTTAGTTTGCCGAGCTTGGTTATGCTTCAACTCATAGTCAACTTTTACTTGTTCAAACATGTCTTCTCATGCATGCGTGTTCGGCAATCAATGCTTTACAAGTTTTGTCTTAATATTAGCCGAACGAATCATGAGCATGATTGGCAGACAGCTTCTATAGCTGTATGTCGTCGTAAGTGGATTCAGGGCCGTATATACGGAACTGCCTGGTCTCACCCGGCATGTTCCAATTTTGTATTTAACAATCTTTTATCCCTTGTCAGTTTTCAGGTCAAATTGACTGGCACGCTTCCGGATTTCCAAACCGTCTGGGCACTCGATTGAAGCCACGCTTTCTGGCTTGCTATGTGTGAGGCACGGTCACGTTTTGTGTCAACACACTTTTTGGCACGCCCAGTGGGACACCGTCGTTCAAGATGCCTGAAATCAACAATAATCATGTTCTGGATGTGACTCTAGATGAACTGCCAGACCAGTTGAAGGCAACAGTCCAGCAAGCATGTGAGCAGTTTCAGCAGAAGTGTTTGATGTCCTTCTCTAAGAATAAAAGCAACAAAGTTTTCTAGAAACAATCGTTGCCAAGGGTTCTTCTTCCACATCAATCTGATTACACTGAAGAAGAAGAGGCTCAAAAGGTGTCAGAGTTGGTTCACAAGGCTTTGGGAGAAACTATTACAAATCATAACACAACTTTCTTGAACACCTTTCGTGCAATCATGGTTAGTACTTTCGGCCCAACGGCTGATAAGTATTTTAAAGAGAATGCAGGCCCAATGCGCGGACCAACGCTTTTCAATCCGCCAAAGTACCAAGAAAAACCTGCTGGAGATGAGGGAGCATCTGGCTCAAATAAAGGTGAAACAGCACCCCATGAGAGACAACAGCCTCCTACTTACGGCCAGGTGACATTTGGTACAACGGGAGACATGCCCCATCAGCTTTCAAAGTGTCTCCAGCATCAAACAGACTGCAGAGGAATATGTATGGAGATGGATATCAGGAGTTTACTGATTACACCACCCTGGATGCTTTACCTAACCCAGGGTACAAGAGTGCATCAGGAATACCTTCTAGAAGGCAAACACGTGGAACTCAGAATTCAGACGTTGATCTTATTATGCACAGGATGGCTGATATGATGCAGCATCAGTTCGGCCTAAGCCAAAGAATCAGTCTTATTCATACAAGTCTCCTTATCCAGAATGGTATAATAGAGTAGCACTTCCTCCAAGGGTGAAGCCTCCAACAGACTTGACTAAGTTTTCTGGTCAAGATGATACTAGCACCTTGGAGCATATCAGTCGATACTTGATGCAGCTTGGGGAAGCCTCCACAGATGAAGCTTGGAGGATTTGGTATTTCCCTTTGTCTCTCACAGGGCTAGCTTTCACGTGGTTTACCTCATTGCCAGCACATTCCATTGGTACATGGGCAGAGCTAGAGCAGAAGTTCCATGCCTACTTCTTCACGGGCACTAATGAGAAGAAGCTGGTCGACCTCATAAGTCTGAGACAGAGAGCTAATGAAACACCACAGGAGTATCTTCGCAGATTTAGAGAGACCAAGAACCTTTGCTATTCATTGAACTTACCAGACGATCAGTTGCCTGGGATGGCGATAGCGAGCATGCAAACAATGTCGAGAAAAGCTGTTCGGCATGGAGTTTGATGACCTTGGTTAACTTTCACAGCGGTTGGCTGCCATGAGCAATCAAGCTCAGGGGTTCAAGAGAGATAACCGCTTCCAAAAGGGGAATGTTGCCAGTGAAATGTATTAAACTTTTCTGGAAGAAGCGGCTGAATATGATGATGATGACAAGATAGCTGCAATAGAACTGACTTGGGCCAAAGAACCTACTCAAGTTAGTCAACGTTGGTTGAGGCAACAAAAGGGAACCTATGACTTTGATGTCTCCAAGTCAGGCAAGCTCTTTGATCTATTAGTAAGGGAAGGACGCATCAAATTGCTAGATGGACATCCTATGTGCGCCCTGAAGGAGTGAAAGACAAGAAGTATTGTGGCTATCATAACACTAATTCTCACTCCATTAACGATTGCCGAGTGTTCAGAGTGCGGATTCAGAAGGCTATCCAAGAGGGCCATCTGAAGTTTGATGGCAAAATGAAGGTTGATGGTCAACCTTTTCCACAGAATATGATTTCTTTCTCTGTGAATATGGTTTCTGCAGATGATTCTAAAGGCAAAGGCAAGGTGAAGGTGTTAACCTCTGACAGAGCAAAGAAGAATGGTACTATCGACCCTGATCAGCAGATCACAAGTGAAGAGCTGAAGCAGAAAGTTCGGTTCAGGAATAGCCTAGAATTACATCACGTACACTGCTGAACAAATGGCAAAGGCAGCAGGAAAGAGAGTTCTATGAAGAACAAAGGTTTATGGAAGAACGCCGGAGATATGAAGAAGAGGTGTATCGTAGAGAGCAAGAGGAACACATAAGAGAGATGGAGCAATCTCATTGGGGGTATTCGTTCTTCAAGCATTGTTGGAATGAAGGCTTGAAGTTGCCTGCTAGAAACAATTGCCCTAAATGCAGTGATCAGTATTTTGGGTACAGGCAATCTCGAGTCAACCGCCGTTCGGTCCATGAGAGACTTGGAACACAGTTTCCTGAGGACGATCGGCGCTTAAAAATAGACAGTTTTGAGAGTCAGCAAAGAAAGAGGTTTGTAGATCAACGATGGACTCATTATAAGGGATACAATGGAGAAGGAGGTCACCATGAATATGTATGGCAGAAAGGACAGTGGTGCCCTCCAAGACCGAGAAAGAGTCAAAAGAGAAGAGTTCAACGTTTGAGGAACAAAGAGCTAAAACAAGCAGATGTTGAGGAGAAGCCAACATGGCGCCCTAAAAAGAAGCCCGATGAGCATGGGCCTTCAGGTGATGCATGCATGGCCTTCTTTCTCCCATTAGAATTCATAGCTCCTGAGAACCAAGACGTCCAAGAAGAAGTATACTCCGATTTCGATGAAAGTGAGTTTCAAGATCTGATGGCTCAGCTTGTATTGACACAGCAGGCGGTTTTCGATAAACCGGCCAAGTATCATCATTTGAAGCCACTTTATCTGAAAGGATACGTCAACGGCAAGCCTCTGACCAAAATGTTTGTTGATGGTGGAGCTGCTATCAATATCATGCCATATACTACCTTCAGGAAGCTTGGAATGACGAGTGAAGACTTGTTAAAAACCGACATGGTTCTTAGAGACTTTGCTGGCAATCCTTCTGACACTCGAGGAGCTGTACATGTCGAGTTGATGATCGGGTCAAAGACTTTGATCACCACCTTCTTTGTTATTGATGGCAAGGGGGCATACAGTCTACTTTTGGGAAGAGACTGGATTCATGCCAATTGTTGCATTCCTTCGACCATGCATCAAATTCTTATTCAGTGGGTTGGAGACGACATTGAAGTAGTTCACGCCGATGATTTCGTAAGTGTTGCTGCTTCGGAGCCCGCTTATTGGGAATATGATGGCATTGACTGTTTCTCTGGTAAAGTGTGGGGAGAAGGTCCTATAAATATCTTCAACAAGGATCAACAGCCGATCCAAGCAGTCGGCTCTCACAGTAATTTTTAATGGGTAATCCCATCGATGGCAACAAAGGTAAGCTGGGACGTGGTTTTATGTCGGCTGACAAGTTAGAAGAGATAAATGTTGGTGATGACTCTAAGGCAAGGCCGATGTATATTAGCGCAAGCTTGGATCCAGAGTATAGATCACAATTGATAGACCTTTTGAAAGAGTTTAAAGATTGTTTTGCTTGGGATTATACGGAGATGCCCAGATTAGATCGCTCTATTGTCGAACATCGATTACCTATTAAATCCGGATATCATCCTTACAAACAACCTCCACAGAAGATTTATAAAGAGGATGTATTGGCTGATGTGAAGAAGGAGATTGAAAGATTGTTGGAAGCAAACTTCATTCGGCCATGCAGGTATGCAGAGTGGATTTCAAATATAGTTCCCGTATACAAGAAGAATGGGAAAATGAGGGTCTGCATAGACTTCAGAAATCTTAATAAAGCTACTCCGATGGATGGATACTCGATGCCAGTTGCTGATTTGCTGGTAGACGCAGCGGCTGGATATGAAGTCATTAGCTTTATGGATGGGAATGCTTTGGTTATAACCAGATTTTTATGGCAATAGAAGATATCTCAAAGACAGCCTTTAGATGCCCCCGGTCATGTTGGTTTGTTTGAATGGATTGTCATGACATTCGCGTTAAAGAATGCCGATGCAACTTATCAAAGAGCCATGAATTACATCTTCCATGAGTTGATCGGCAAAGTCATGGTGATGACGTGGTGGTCAAGTCTAGAGACCATGAAGGGCATTTAGCCGATTTGAGGAAGACTCTGGAGTGCACTAGAAGGCATGGTTTGAAAATGAATTCAAATAAATGTGCTTTCGAAGTCTTGGCTGGTGAGTTTCTGGGGGTTTCTTGTTCATAAAGGAGGGATTGAAGTCGGAAAAAAGCGAGCATGGAAGCGTAGACAAAGTTATCCCTCCAACTAATCTCACGGAGTTACAATCATTGCTTGGCAAGATTAATTTTGTGAGAAGATTTATATCCAATCTATCGAAAAGAGTCTTGCCTTTTTCTCCACTTTTGAAACTCAAGAAAGATCAAGAATTCATATGGGGTGACGTACAAATGAAGGCTTTTGATGAAATCAAAGAATACATGAAGGCGCCACCGTCTTTGGTACCTCCACAACTTGACAAGCCTTTCAAGGCATGCGTGGCGGCCGATGGATTAACAATAGGATCGGCCCTCATGCAAGAGTTTGATGGAAAGGAGAGAGTAATAGCTTATCTTAGCCAAAAACTATTGGATCCAAAAACAAGATATTCGGATACAGAGAAACTTTGCTTGTGTGTATTACTCATGTACTAAATTTCGGCACTACTTGTTAAATGCCGAATGCGTGGTAGTTTCTAGTTTCGATGTGATAAAGCATATGCTATCGATGCCAATTTTGAATGGAAGGATTGGCAAGTGGATTTTTGCTTTATCGAGTTTGATTTAAAATATGAATCGGCAAAAGCGGTGAAGGGTCAAATCATTGCTGATTTTATTACACAACATCGTGGTCTTTCTATTGAGATAATAAACATTGTGCCTTGGGCTTTATTCTTCGATGGTTCATCCTGTAGCAAAGGTGGTGGTGCTGGTATTTTCTTGATTTCTCCACGAGGAGTAACCTTTGAATATGCTATTCCCATTGAGTTTTATGTTACTAACAATCAAGCAGAGTATGAAGCATTGCTTAGAGGGCTTCGGCTTCTTATAGAAGTAAAAGCTGTTGCTGTTGAAGTCTTTGGAGATTTTGAGCTTGATCAACAAATTGACTGGCCAATATGAGTGCAAGAATGATGTATTGAGAGAATATTATGAAGAGTGCCGGGAACTTTTGAAAAGTTTTCGAGTAGCAACCTTGCATCACGTCCCTAGGGAGCACAATGAAGAAGCAAATAGGTTGGCTCAATCTGCTTCTGGATATCATGAAAATCAAGAGGTTCTCACTATAGACAAAGATGCTTTGGATGCCGATCAAGTGCTTGATGATTAGAGATGCGAGATCGCTAGTTATCCGAGAAATCCATCACGTAAAAGTTTCCCCGAAAGCTCGGGTACAAGGCCCTCAAGTTCGTATCAATTATATTATAAGTCTATAGATGGAATATTACTTAAATGCTTGAATCAAGAAGAGGCCGAAAAGGTGATGTATGAAGTGCATGAAGGACTATGTGGTGCACATCAATCGCCTTACCGAATGAAGTGGATAAATAGGAGAGCCGGTTATTTTTGGCCAACTATGCTAGAAAATTGTTTTGAATATTATAAGGGATGTCATGATTGTCAAAAATTCGGCAACATTCAAAAGGCTCCAAAGATTCGCTATGAACCCAATAATCAAGCCTTGGCCGTTTAGAGGATGGGGCATAGATTTAATTGGTCAAATTCATCCTCCTTCGAGCAAAGGACATAAGTTTGTGCTCTTGGCCACGGATTATTTTACCAAGTGGGTTGAGGCTATTCCTTTGAAGAAAGTTACATCAGAAAATATGATCAGTTTTGTTAAAGAGCATATAATTTATAGGTTTGGGATCCCTCAAACTATAACGACTGATCAAGGGACTCAGTTTACTTCCTCAGAGTTTTGTGATTTTGCCGAAGACATGGGAATCAAGTTGTATAATTCTTCTCCTTATTATGCACAAGCCAATGGCCAGGCGTAAGCATCAAATAAGATTATGATTAAGATCATCGAGAAGAAAATTGATGAGAAGCCAAGAAGATGGCATTTGGTTCTTAATGAAGCATTGTGGGCTTACCGAATGGCTTGTCATGGCTCAACTCAAACATCTCCCTATGAATTGGTTTATGGGCATCATGCTATTTTACCATGGGAATTGCAATCAAGTTCAAGACGAGTTGTATTGCAAAAAAGATACGTGTTGGATGAATTAGAAGATTTATATCCGATTCGTCTTAAAGCACTAGAAAATATTGAGAAAAACAAGATACGTGTTGCCAAGTATTATAATAAGAAAGTTAGAATGAAGCAATTTGCGTAAAGGTGATCTGGTTTGGAAGACCATACTACCGATTGGAACGAAGGATAAAGCATTCGGCAAATGGTCTCCAAATTGGGAAGGACCCTTTCGGATAGTAAGATGTGTACCGGCAATGCATATATTTTGAAAACTCTATTCGGGGAAGAGTTTACCAAAGCTATCAATGGAAGATTTCTTAAGAAATATTATCCCAGTGTTGAAGTTGGTTCATAAAAGGAGTTTAAAATCAAATATAGCCGATGAAAGAACATTGCCTTTAGCTTAAAAATCCCATAGCCGATACAGTTCATATCGCCTTTAGTCCAAAAAATATCTATGTTTTAGCCGAATGGTTTGAAATTGACTTCGGCGTTCTGACTGGTTGGTTTATCGGGAGAAGAGAAAAGTGAAGCGTTGAATGACAATACTGAGTGATACGTCACGTCGGTTTGCAACGCAAGACTAAGATCCGATCGACTAAAGTGACGCCACCGCATTTGGGAAACATTATTCAAATTGTTTTGATTCAAAAACACTAAAGGCGCCTATTCGGCATTCAACACAAGGGTCATGAACAAACACATCTCTAGAAAATAATTCATTATGCACAATCAGTCCCTAATTATAAGCTACTCTTGGAATAACTTATTAAGAACTGATTGGGGATTGGTAGATTCAGCGAGAGCAGCAGCATGATCTTCATAGTGCTCCAGACGCTCGTTGATATCCACAATCTCATGAGGAGGGCTACCAGCGAATCCAGTGGCCTGGAAGGAGTAGTCCTCGCCGGTCCGAGAGGTCATCGCCGCCAGACCGAGAGACACACCAAGGTGCACACCTTGGATGACGGCCTGATCAACACGGCCGTCCATAGGATCCAGGCGTGCCTCGGCAGTCTCCCCCTGGGCGTTCACCTTGTCGGCCACCCTGTTCGCCGCCGCCTTCAAACGCTCATTCTCCGCAGAAAGTGCTGGACAAGGAAGATGAGTCAGTACATGAAGAAGATTGAAAAGGAAGGAATCCGTGCAGGGATGCCGAACCGGTGATGGCGTCGCAAAGCTACTTGCGCTGATCCTCCCATTCGGCTTGCGCAATGCCGAACTGCTTGGAAACATCGCCCAGTTCGTTCCAGGCCTCGTCCCTCTCCTTGCGGAACTGGAGTGCCTCCTCATGAATGTACAGAGGGTCTTCTCCCTCTGATTCCACCGGACCCCAGGGGTTGGCGTTGTATGAGTTGTCGGACTCCGACGAGCTCGACGAACTGGAGGAACCGGAGACAGGGACCGGATGATCCGAGGTGCCCGGCTGAGTCACCACCATTGGGGGAAGAAGGTGGTACTGGCCAGTGATGACCCTCGCCCTGAGTAAGCAGAATGAATTGAACTCAGGGAAGATGAACAGAGAGAAAATCGCAAGGAGGCAACCAGTTGATTCTCACCCGTGGTGTTGACGGCGCGGCGCTCGGCTTCCTTCTGCCTCTCCCTCGGCAGGCCGCTTGCCACGGTCATCGCCGCTCGCCATTGGTGCCCTAGAAACTAGATTGCTTTCTGGGTTGATTTGAGCAGAAAGGTGAAGAGAAGGCAATGAAGGTGTATGATTGAGGATGACGATGAAGGCTAGAGAAGGGCTTTATTTATAAGCCAAAGAGGAGATCGTGGCGTATACCTCGGAGTATCCCAAGCGACGGAGTACGGTTTACTCCCTTTGGGCCGTTACCGGACTGGGCCGGATTCGGCTAAATCAAAAAACGACGTTTCAAAAGGAATCGGCTATTCTCTTAATCGGGAAGCTGAAGGCATTCGGCTATGTCATCAATTAGGACAGGGATGAAAAGGTCGAAACATGACAAAAAATGCAATTATTCAGAAATACAGTGTGTTACATATGAATGTATTACAAGGCTAATACTTCACTCGCCTAGGAATGATTTAATTGCATCTATGGCTTCAGTCCTGATTCGGCTAACTTCATCTAGCACCCTCTTGTCATCATCTTCAGAGCTTTGGATTCTGATAAGCTTGGTTTTGATCTGCTGATTCTCCTTGATGACAGATGCTATCTTTGTTTTGCCGCGTCTATGGAGTTCAGCAAGTTGGCAATTTTTGTGAGACTGGATTTTTGCATTCAATTGAGTTAACTGAGCTTCCAGCCTAGCCTTCTCCTCCTCCATAGTTTCTAGTTCAGGCTCTAAAGTTGCCAAGGATTGTTTAGCAGCCTGAATCTGAGAATGCAGCTCTTTGGCTTGTTGCTTCTTCACCAGATTGTCACTTTGCAGAGCAGCTCTGGAGGCCATATTCTTGTTTGCTCTTCTGACCCTACCAAGGTGGTCATCAAGATGAGATGCAGATTCTAGGGGAACCCTGAGAGTTGGAGGGATTTCTTGATCAATGAGTTCAACAAGGTCCCTTATCTGATCTGCATCTTGAACCGGATTATTTATGTCCTTGACTAGTAGAAGAGCTATTTCCTTTAACCGAGCTTGATTCTCTGCTGATACCCTCTGCTGAGATGTAACCTCTTCACCTCCCTCATTGATGTACTCTTCAACTGTGAAAGAGTAGCTGACAGTCGGCTTAATATCATCCTTAAGAGAAAGAAAAATTATTAGCCGATTGATCAAAGTTGCTAAAGAAACCAATGAGGTAGAGTATTACCTTCTGAACAGAGTCTTCTCCAGGTTGAATCCTGCCTTGGCTTGGTTGAGGACTCGGCTGAATGCCCAGACATGATGAGGTAGCAACATAATGAGGGGAGGGTTCTTCAGCCATCCTGTCTAAAAGTTGATCTGATACAAAGCAGCAGAATGTGAGTACTATTAAATGCATCTAGAACAGGAAACCCAGATGACTAACTGAAAAATATTACCAATGTGGCCAGTAGCTTCTTGGATTTCTGCATTTCCAGTAGAGGCCTGAGGAGAAGTCTCAATGGTTGTTGAAGCATTGGCCGACCTTGAAAGTTTGACCTGTGGCTGTAGGCAGAGGAAGTAAGCTCAAAAAATTATTGCCTGAATGAGATTAACAAAATGTACCTTAGGAGATAGTTTGACTTTCTTAGATCTTGTTCTCCTGGGCACAGAGACATCCTTGCTTGATTCGGCAGTAGCTTTCCTTTTGCTATCTCCTCTTGAAGGTGCTGTACCCAAAGCTATAGGGGCTTTCATGAAGGCCGCCAAAGTAGGGGCATTGAAACCCAAAGCAGGAATAGGCCCAGCCTGATAGTATTGAGCCACTTGAGAAGGAGGAACATGCTCAATATCCTGTGAATGACGGAGTATAAAAATCAAGGATAAGCCCAATAGCAAGGAGAACTATGAGTACAAGGGGATTATCTCGCTGTCAGAAACAAACTGAGCTTGCAAATCTTGGCACAGAGGATGCACTGGTATGTTGAAAATGTGAGCACGCCATTCTTGCCACCAGGAGGCAAACAGAGGATGGGCAACATCTATTAATCCAAGAGGGGAAGGCATATATACTGGCAACTCCCATCCCAACTCAAAAACTTTCTTGGCCTCTATTTCATCCCCTATTTTTTCTCTGGGCCTTATTGTTTTTGAGAAGAATAGCCTTGGGGGCAGCTGACCACATCCTAATTGCCTGGCTACCATGTTTGGGTTATAGAATTCATAAGTAGGGTGTAGCAACCTCCCATGATGAAATTCTACCGGCAGGACACAAGGTTTGATGAAAGAGTTGAAGATCTCTGTGGACACTGGGTCTGAGCAGCCAGTTTCATAGCTAAATTTGTAGGGCATGGTCAGGTTCTCATTTTCTCGATAGGGAAGCCAAATCACATTGTCAAACCCTTTGAAAAACAGCTTGAAAAGATGACCAATGTCCATATCGATGATTATAGAGGATGCTGCTTCCCCATATGTCTGACAGGCCTTCTCCTTTGCTGTACCATCTTTAGCATGATTGACTGAAGGGAAGCCCAGATCATGAAGGTCCACATAAACTATTTGATGCATGTACAGCTGTAGCCACATCTGGACAAACCACCAGGGGCCATTTACACAATGGATTTCTCCATGACTGCTCATCTGGACAGTGGTTTGATGCATCATGTGATAGACAGCCCCCAAAAGAAATTTGCCCAAAGGGATCAAGGTGCCTGCAGCTAATTCTTCAGCCATAACCATGTGATTCAAGGTCAACTCGTTGGACTTGCCACAAAAGATGAATCTGCACAGCCACATATTCATGAAGGCTTTATACTCTTTGTCAGCCACAGCACCAGTTGACATGTAGGTTTGGATGTATTTTGTCCATCCACCTCCTGATTTGACTACTCTCTCGGTTGCTGTTTGCTCTTGTATTTGGAAGGATATACGGCATCAAGTCAACATTAAGGCCAGTCATCATGAAGATATCTGTCAAAGTAAAGGACATCGGACCGTGGCCAAAAATAAAAGCATTGGCAGCATCAGACCAGAAGTGTGTGGCTGCTATCAAAAGGAGTCATTCCGGGGCATCTCCGACAAAGATAGTTCCAAGCAATGCTGAATGTCTTGAGAGTCCCAGTGACTGCTGCTCTTGTTCAACATCCTCCGGTACCAATTTTGCCATCCGGTAATTGGGGGAAACAGCCAAGTTTTGAAGGTATTCAGCCACTGATTCAGTGGTGTGACTCTGGATTTGAAGGGAATCCTCATGGTCTCCTTCTCGACAAACTCAATTGGATTGGGATCTCCCATCGGGCCAAGAAGATAAGAATTAGGGATCACCGCGTAGGGAATCAAAATCTTGTCCTTGTATTCCTTCAAAGAATGACGCAACCAGAGAAAATGGGTCAAAAAGAAGCAAAAGATCAGTTTCAAAATTGCCGAACACACGAGGGAAAGCGAGAATTACCTCTGGAACTGCATCCTGGGTCGCCATTAAAGATTTGAAGAAGGTTTGAATTTGGATCGGAAGACTCTAGTTTCGAGCGGCGGCTGCAAGTTTGAGCGGTGTTGACCTAAATAAGAAAAGAGTTTGTGGTCAATTTCGGAATAAAATCACTTTTATCCCGAAATTGAGGGGGCATGTGTTAACACTGGATTTTGGTAAAGGCCGAAAGGATGACAGGTGGGCCAGTGCGTGGTAGGCTCGCAAGAGGCAAGTGTTTAAGAACATTCGGCAAGCATCCATTCGGCTGACTCTGGGCAATTCAGCAAATATACATGCGGTCGGCTAACTCTGAATGGTTCGGCAACACTTGTGCGGTCGGCTAACCGTGAACGATTCGGCAAGTATTCATGCGGTCGGCTATCCTTGGAGGTGGTGACTCCATTCGGGAAGTAAAAGGGGGCGAGCAGAGAGCCAAAATAAAAGGAAGCAAACGTAATGATCAAGGATTCCGAAGAGGACTAGAGCTAAGAATCGCCATGTTTCTGAGTTACCTTTAATATATTGTGTAATCGTAACCTCTTAGGATTCATGTTATGTCTAGGGTATAAATATAAACCCTCGACCATTGTAGAGGATATTCACAATCAAATCAATACAACTGGCCCCGTGCCAAGTTTTCGAGTCCTTTGTCGTGTCATCGAGTTCTTCGAGAGGAGCCATCGATCCGTCGACCTCCGTAAGTACCGGCAACCTTGCTATCATGTCTAGTATCATGCGGTGGATTTAGATATTGATGCAAGTAGTCTTGTTTTTCTCGACTGGATGGCCGTGCGGCAGGCGTCTGCTTGACGATCAAGAAGTCTTTGCTTATGCTTTGTTTATCTCGACTAGATGGCCGTACGGCAGGCGTCCGCTTGATAGCTTAGCAAAGTAAGATAGTTATCGGCTCTATTAGATTTGGCAAGGTCTAGTAGATTCATTAAGTTATCACGTGTTGCGTGTCTTTAATGTTTTATATATTTGTAACACTCTTTTGCCCAATCTAGATTGATTAGTTTTGGCTCTTTACTTTTATAGATCTATTTGCTCTTTAACGTTCTTATTCTTATGTCATTATAATAAATAGATCATATGCTTACATAGCCGAATTAGATCAATCTAGGTTGTTACATGTTTCGGGTTCTTACATGTCAAGTACGTTTAGATCTTAATAGAGCTGAGTGTCGTGCGGCGGATACGAGTTTTTTATTAGGTTTGCTCGTGCTAGCTTGTATGTTCCTTCTTCATGGACCCCGAGTCGGTTAGTTTGTCGAGCTTGGTTATGCTTCAACTTATAGTCAACTTTTACTTTTTCAAACATGTCTTCTCATGCATGCGTGTTCGGCAATCAATGCTTTACGTGTTTTGTCTTAATATTAGCCGAACGAATCATGAGCATGATTGGCAGACAGCTTCTATAGCTGTATGTCATCGTAAGTGGCTTCAGGGCCGTATATACGGAACTGTCTGGTCTTACCCGGCATGTTCCGATTTTGTATTTAACAATCTTTTATCCCTTGTCAGTTTTCAGGTCAAATTGACTGGCACGCTTCCGGATTTCCAAACCGTCCGAGCACCCGATTGAAGCCACGCTTTCCGGCTTGCTGTGTGTGAGGCACGGTCACGTTTTGTGTCAACAAATAAGATAGCTCATACTCTCTGGTCAAGTTCCAAAATCCAAAAGAGAGATATGTTTTCAAGGAGCATTGTAGAATTAGGTTTTCACCACTTCCACTAAATATCCACCATATCCATACACATGCACATCTTGATTCGACTGTATGACTTGTTTCTCCATGGATCCATTGTTTGACTTCACAACATATGCATTGCAAGTTTGCTCTTTCAAGTTTTCTCCTCACCTATGAGCTCCACATAAACTTTAGTTATAGGATGAAAAGAAAGGCATAACATCATTAGTGCCTTGCTGAGAATCCACAAATACCACATATACCGAGAGATTTGAGAGTGGCATACATGGGAAACTCAGAGTTTTATTTGAAAACCTCTAAAAACTTCAGAATGATAGTTGAACAAAGAGCATGCGACATAGTGCTTGGCTAGATCTTTCTGTCTTCACGATTGCTCAAGACTAAAGTAAGAGCTGATAAGCCCCATGGTGAAAGGTAACATGAGTAAGTTTAAAAAGTCAGCTCGCTTATTGCTTAAGCTTGGAGGAGAATTTTTGTCCAATGCAGTATACTTCCGAGGAGTTACATCGAGATGGTTACAATGCTTAAACTTATACATATCTTTCGATAACTTTCTGAGCTTAGCTTTGCTATGGGACAAGCAAAGGTTAAGTATGGGGGTGTTGTTGACGGTCGTTAATGACTAAATTTACCCATCAACTAACTCTCAGAAGAGACATATTTGTGATTACCAACATAGACTTAGGGTTTACACTAACAGAATTCCACGAGTTTTGGTGAATCTATGTTTCTGCAGTACATATCGGAAAAGCTACAAAAAGGATCAATATGATAGATTACAAGCACCTCAAATGATGAATTGAATGCACCATTGCGAAGAGCTCGTCGAGACGATCGAAACAGACATATCATTTGCCTTTTTTGGTGTTCCGGATGAAAAGATATTAATTTCGTGATGGGGGCTGCACTAGAACACTCCAGAAGGCGTGAGAAGACACCACGCTGAAGTGGACCACGAATGGCCCCAGAGCCAGACCGGCCGGTCTGCTACAGTGGCCAAATGGGCCCAGCTTCGGCCCACATGCTCCACCGTCTTAGGGTTTTAATCTCAGCTGTCCGCTAATGTCGGTTTGATCCAAGGGCTCACATTCATCCCACCGGGGTATAAAAGGATGGCAGGACCCCCCCGAGGGAGAAACTTATTCATTTGCTATTCTTTGAATCCTGAATTGAGAGGTGTTCCTTGAATGGATAATCTTTTGGGGGCCAGCCATCAAGAGAAGATTAGTCCTCTCTAGGATCTAGTCTTTTAGATAATAGTGAGATAGAGAGTGAGGGAAGAGTTAGGAGGAGGTGCCGGTCTGTCGGTGCCCTCTCTACGGCTTGTACCTTGGCGGGATCAAGCTCTACTTGAGCTTGCTCCTGGGATGTCTCTGGTGATCAACTTCTAATTCGAGTAAGTTCTATGCCTTTATTGTTTATCTGGATCATGACTCTCTTTGAGTGCTTTATTCTTGTTCTAGAGGGATTAGAGTATTATCGTAGGTGTAAGCATGGTGCTTAGGTTTAGGATAATCATGGATGCACCCTATATTCTGGTGGTGGTCAGGAGTCACAGCCCTATTATCCACCTCCCGTTTGTAGGCCAAGTAGGACGCGGTTGCTAAGGAGATCAACATCCTATGTCGGCGTCTCGCCTTATGTAATGTCCCCAGTTAGCAATATAAGACATAGGCTTGCCCAAGTTAGAAGAAGAGAACTGTAGTTATCCTCTCTACTCTCCTATTATCATCAACCTTGATTGCTACGCTCAACCCCATTAATTGTCGCCTTAGTTCTATCTTTGTTCTATCTAATCTAGTCTTTACCTTCACCTTATTGTTACCCCTAGTTAAGTTAGACCGTAGTTGATCTCACACGTTTCTCAGTAGAACAAAACCTAGAATACTTCTGGGATAAAGCTACACCAGTATCTATGCGCTTGCGGATAATTCAGTGGGCGTTAACAGATATTAACATTATGCAGCTTTCCATCTGATAGACATCGCATCTACATGGTTCATGAAAATCTTAGCAGCTAAGCCTATTGATGATTGGAAGCTATTCACGTGGATCTTTTGACATAAATTTGTTCACCTTCGGGCACCAGAGTTTGCAGAATGGCCGTGGCAGATTGACACAGTGGATGACTATATTTAGCGATTCAGTGCACGTGAAAATTAATTCACTAATGTCAGTAAGTTTGAGAGACTTCACATCTTTCTTTCTAGATTATCACTTGTCCTGTGCCGTCTTCTAGATTCATCTTCCCTGACATCACTGGAGGCAGCCAAGCAGTTGGCTCTTGAGCTCGAGCAGCAGCAGGAACTTTCGCCATGGTCTATGAGACGGGAGACAAGAGCTTCACCGACTTCTCCCTTGTCAGCAGCCGATTTCTTAGATTCTAACACTACAGTTCTAGACACTACAGCATATGAGGCGGATGTCAGCGATGGTGTCGAGGACCGGGATACATGCCAGGTGATACTAGCATTACCAGCTCCACAATCAGGTGGCACGGACTTTGACATCATGGCCACTCTACGTCAGGCAACACTGGATGACAGAGAGCTATAGGCGATCAGCGTCACCATCAGAGTCCATGGAGCAGCACCAGCTTGGTCGGTACGTGATGGGGGTTGTTTACTATGATGATCGCTTTTACATTCCAGCTACATCCACATTGCTTTGTGAGATATTTGCAGCATTTGGGTTGTTTTTCTTAGAACAATTAGCAGTGGGATTTCATTTGTCTACCTCGACACCATCTGTTTAGACGTTTCCTTCTAGTATCCTGTTTTTGCAGCAGTGGCCGACTCATGAGATAGATGCAGCTACATCTGTTTTCTATGATGACAATAGCCAGTTAATTATCCAGGTGGACAGGGTCACTATAGGATTGGCAGAGGATGGAGCACATGTGGTGTCTCCCAGGATTATACGTCAGGAGACCTCATTTTTGTTGAGATACATCACTTCTACATAGCACCCGCTATAGTGGTCCACTTGACTGTGTGCAGACATATTGGAGGACAGGCGGATGTGGGACAGACATATGAGATTGCTAGCCTGCCACAAATCATGCAGAATCTATACTTGTCTGGTGTTCTATCTGATCTAGGTTTTGGTGATGGGAGAGACAATGCAGTTGGGAGCTCTGGTGGGTTCGAACGGTATGTCAGTGGCTGCTGTGGAAATCTCAAATACTGTTTCTTCTTCGCGGCAGACTATGCTACAGGTTCTGGACGAGCTTTAGGACACTTTCTTCTTCAGCTGTGGAGAGGAATCTGAAGCAGCAACCACCCCCCTTGTGGCACAGCTGATTGGACTAAGATTCAGCCCGAGGACGCGCTGATCGGAGAAGAGAGGAGTTCCGTCACACGTTAAATGACGACGGTGACAAATTATGGAGCTGACGGGCCAAAAGAGGGGGCCCAAGGAGGATCCTGCCGAGGAATGTGGGCCCCACGGCCTGCCCTAGAGAGGGTGGCGTGGGGCACCGAGGGAGGGATGGTGGCCACCCCGGCCGCCGCCACACCTAGGCACGCGGGCAAGGGTGCTGCCCCACCCACCGCGGCCGCCCACCGCCGCCGCCGCAATCCCCATCACAAAGTTACCTTTTATTATTACTAATTAATTAGGTAATTAATATTAGGTAAACTAGAAAGTCCGTGTTCGATAAGGACTTTTCTCGTTAGAGTCCAATCGGGACTATAAATAATAGGGGATTGTAATCAATTTGGATTAAAAAGTAATTGGGCAAGTCCCTTTATTCCAATCTCATCTCGCACCTTCTCTCTCCTCCTCCCCCCCCGGCTGCCCACCCTAGCCGCCGCCTTACTACCACCACCCGCCACCAGCGCCGCCTGCTGTGCGTGCGCCTCTCCCTCCTCCAATCCACTAGTCTAAATCCACCCTCCCACTGCGTGTGTTACACTCATAAACCCCATATTATTCTTATTGAGTACGAGATATACTTATACATTGCCTTATTTTCAATGCTTAGAAAATCCTCGATGGGTAACAAATTTTAGAGAATATGAGGACTTTCCCCGAGGACTACTAGACTTACAAATCGACCAGTCAGTCGTTCCCTGTGACATTCGAGGCGCCATTAGTTATCTTTATAGCTATATTTCTACTTGATAGACTTTGATTATTATTATTTATGTAATAAATAATTTATTTGAGATGTAATAAAGCACTGTGCACGTATTCCTTTTATAATTTGTCTCTTATATGTGTGTTGATTTCCGGGCACACATGAGATTTATGTACTTGGTTTTGTCTTTAAAACCGGGTAATGACACCGATCCGAGCAATCGGCTCAGAAAGTTTATGCTAGTGGATACTCTAGTTGACAATATTTCAAAGCCGATAATCTACCATATATATATATATATATATATACTTATAATCGTATTTCTCTTACGTCGTTGAGCCACGTCGCTGGCTACTGTTCACACGCAGCCTGACACTGTTCACTGAACAGTAACCATTCTAATAAACAGTACCGCCCGGTATGAACAGTAACTCCAACCAGTGTTGACCCGTTATGGAACAGTACCGCCCATTACTGTTCACACCTTCTTTTTTCTCTCTCCCCTGTACTCATGCTCGATAACCCCTCCCCTCCCCTCCCCGCGCAAAGTGTGGGGTTCCCACCTAGTTACAAATATTATTATGGTTTTGAGAATTTAAATCCTCGTCAGTTAAAGATTTTGGAAAAAATATTGAGACTGGTAAATTAAGGACTGTCAAGATAGTTACAGAGAAATACTTCCTTGAAAAAGATTTTAAATATGACTACCAGATCAGGAAGGAAACTTATTGGATTATCTGCTTGACAAACTTATGCTTTCAAAATACTAGAAAGAATTCACCGGAACGTTCAATGGAGAGTACTTCAAAAAGATATTACTTAAATTAATTTATAGCCGATTGTTACGAGCAATCAGGCTCTGAATAGCTGATACCGTGTGTATTGCCTTTAGCAGAAAAATATAAAATTACAAGAATATAAGACAAGAGCCGATGCGTACCAGCATCGCCTTTAGTGTAAAAACAGAAACAATCACAGTGAGAACCAGAGTGCAAATCTTTCTCAGAACAACAGATGACTGTTGCTGCTCAATGGCAGAAACACAGAGAAACACGGAGCTACTCGATGACAGTTTTTCTCAGAAGATTGAAAAGAAAGGGACGTAGGTGCATTAATATATACTAGTGGACAGGCACGTGCAACACGCACGTGCCAATAAAAATATTCATTCGTAAAGGAGAAATTGAGGTGAAAATTTTTAAGAAATAATATGCACATGCTAGAGAATTCATTACATATTTCTCCGGTTACAATTCTATTTAGAAGTCTCAAAATTTTCAAACACCAAATATATATTCTGATTTGAAATCGCTTCCTTTTACGCCAGCGATTAATATATAAGATCCTGAAAGGCCATGCGCAAGGCCAATGTATGCAGTGCTCCGCCTGTGTGCCGATCGTGGCACCATTGCAGGGCCAGCACCAGTGCCCTCCATGCTCTTAGCAGCATCACCATTTCCTTCCTTTACTTGTTTAATGTGAAATCATGAATCTCATCATTGATATTATGAAAAGAATCATGAGCTCAGACAGGTTGATCATAATCTCCATAGTGTGTGTTGCTTCCTCCAGTGTTGCACCAAAAGGTATATTTTTTTTCTCAGCTGGTTGTTTTCATGCTTGCTCCGAAACATGATGATAGTAGTTGGCCTTTCCATCATTGACCATTGGTTGTTACACAATCTACAAAATAGATAAGGGCCAATAGGGTTTATTTGCATGTTTCTAACATGTTGTATGCTGCAAAAAGAGGAAAAATGACTACTAATGCAACATCAATATATAAAATAATAAGAGGCAAAAAGAGAGAGAAATCAGGAGGTCCTCAAACTCTGATGTCAGCGTATTCAATTTCACCAGAAGTTAATCTCTGTAATGTAGATATGTACTGACCAAAAGTGGTGGTACTAAACCATCATTTTGTAAGATGGGGTTGAAATTGTTTCCAGTCACACCAAGGTCTTTGGTTGTTCCAACATACTGTACATAACAGAAAATTAAACTTTGCATTTTCTCTGGCTCTGTTGTTTAAGTGGTTTCGCGTAATTTAAAAATTAATTTAGAAATATTAAGGATACAAATTTATAAAATTATAAGAAAAAAAAGATAAATTATACAACTCACGTGTTAGTGTGTTGCTCAAGATGGATGGATGAACCATTAGCACCAAATTTAACGAATTGCAAGATATATGCAACTGCCACTTACGGTTGCCATGACACTGTTAGGCCACTGTATGGCTTCCTAGTATTGCCATTCAAGTATGTGTTTGGGCCACAGCCCATGGGTCAAGAATTTGAATCACATGAGTCAATCATGAAGCGTCAGATGGAGAATTTGTGGGCAATAACGATGACATGACCATCATCTTATTAAACAAAACTCCAATCTAGTAGATAAAGCAAAAAGTTGTTACAATGTATATGACAAATGATATAAAGTCACCTAATCATATAAAGTTGTTACAATCTAGGATCTTCTTGTTTTCAGAAACACAAATCATGTCCATTGTAAAGTTTTTTAGCCTCCTCATCCCAGACATGACGTTCTTGGACAAGAGTGAAGTCTTCAAGCAGTTTTGTTGATTCATTACTCTCATGTGCTTCAGCGTTTCAATTTTTTAAAAACCTAGTTAAGATTTCTGTCAGTACATCATGTTTGCATGACAACATTAGAACTTACTGCACAGCAGGTGTCCATTCATGATATGCAGTCCATCCTCATTTGCATTGATCCCAAATTTGAAATGACCTGAAAACATATAAAATCCAGAAAGATTGATGATGCAGATAAGGTGATATTTTGCGGCATAGGCAGCAGCTATATAGATATGAGCATTTGAATGTATTATAAGCCTAACTTTAGAAAATTCTTCAAGACTTCCCTTATTTTCCTCAATGGAGCCTTTCTGGTCCAGGAATCTTTTTATCCACGTTGTGAAATGGTCCTTAAATTTATCCAGCTTGGCATTAGGCCATGCACGTGCGGCACGCACGTGTTCATAGTAAAATCTCATAAACCTGCGATGGAAGTTGCTCCCATAACACCATGGACGAATCATATATATGCACACACATACATTTCTGATAAAAAAATATTATACTCATGGTGATGGTGTTTGCAACCCAAATTCAAACATTATGACAGTTTGCTTCTGTCCATTTCAAATACCTGTATTATTTAGGTATGGTAGAATATAGTGTCAAGTTAGAGAGCTCATTGAGTATCGTGTGGCCCCAACACTCAGAGCTGAGCCCAATAATTGGACCCATCGCATGACCTTCTGCTCCTTAATTTAGAATATGTAGATCAACAACCTGCATAGAATGCAAACCCTGTTAGAAACTCAAAATTTTCCATAAATCAAATTAAAAATTTTGAAGCATGAATAACAGTAGCAGAAAAAAAGAGACAGCAGAATCATTTTCTTAATCTCCAACTTGAAAGAAAGAAATAAAACTGCTATTAATACCTTTGCAACATTTAGTAAATCATCAATTAATGGCAAGCTTGCCATGCTGGAAACCTTGTTCGAGTTTCTTTCTGCCCTGGAAAAGTAGATAGACACAAAAGCAAAGTGAGATCAAACTAACCGACTGGACTGAAAATGTGGTGAGATGGTTAGAGACTTAGCATAACTTTATGGCTCATGAGTTCAAGTATGCAAACACAAATTTCAGAGGACATATCTTAACTTTTTAATTTGGGTGTCAAATTCTTCTCTCCTTATTAAAAATATTATTGTACATCTTATCTCCAAGTACAGTAAACCAGTGTGCATTCCCATAGGATGGAAATGTAAATGAATGTATTAATCAATTGGTATAGATTCACATATTCAGACTGGTATAGATTCACCTATTCAGACTGAAGCGTGTTGCTTTTCCAACACATGTAATCCTTTTCCTGAGTATCTACACGCCCTAGAACCTGGCAAGGAGAAGGTAGAAGTATCGTAATCTTATCCATGCCAAGTTCATAATTCATTTCTGTGCCATTATGGATAATCTCATACTAATACTCAGTATCAAGAAACCAAAGTTCTGAGAACTGTACCTGCTCATAATAACCCTCCCCAAAAAGTCAACTCATTTAGAGATCTCTCACAAGGATGCAATTCTCTCCTCTTTGGAAAGTTTCTGTGTATGTTCTCAGCGGTATAGAAAGTTCCTGAGAAACAAAACAGTTCTCAATGATCCACTTATTTTCATCAAGGCATCAAGCTGTTTTTGTACATGCTTAGCAATATTTGCTATCCCTATATATTACAGATGAATCATAAAGCAAATGTCTGGTCATGCTAAAACAAATTGTTAAGAGAAAGATCTTCACTAATTTAACAGAGTGAATAACAAATGGTTAATGGTCAGATGAAGGCATCACCATTGGTATTTTCTGAAACGCAGCAAGCTTTAGTGATGACAGACCTGATCCTAGCAAATAAACAGCACTGTGACACAAACAGTTCGTCCAATAATCTCCATTCACCCATCAGCTTGTACAGGATTTGATTGCCTATGTGATTGACCAGCAGTGGCAACGGCAACAGCAGTGGTGGAAGTAGGCGATAGCAAAGGCAGCAGTACCAACAGCAACAGCGGCGGGTCAAGTCAATGGCCCTCTGGCCTTCCTCGATTTGAATACCCACCTGTACGTGCGTGTTGGCTCCTGGTGTTTCACCGATGCCGCACAGCACAGAGCCATCGAATTTAGAATTTTAGATTGGTTCAAGATTCAACAAAAGGAAAATGAGTTAAAAAAACAAAAAGAAAATTCACGGATATAGTAGTATGCCCACACACGCTTCTTCCGGTTTGACAAGCTTAGTAAACCAATCTCCAGATTCTGGACATGGAACGACTGAAGCAAGGAAGAACATAGCGGCAAATCGAATCAACCGCAACGAACCTGGAGAGAAGGCAAATCGAAGCAACGAACTTGGGGTAGGACGTTACGCGTAGGGCGTCGGGGCGACAGTTCTCGGCGCAGCGGAAGCCGACGTCGAGGAACGGGCAGTCCCTGGAGTCATAGAGCGGGTATCCGCCGCCGCTGACGCCGCAGATCGCACTCCTCCTCCAGTCCTCACCGACGCAGTAGCCGGCGCGGAGACGGGCCGGTTGTCCACATCCATTGCCGCCGTCGCCACGGATATGGAGACCCCGCCCGGCCCAGATCCTCCCGTGCATGACTGTTTCTCACGTTTCCTGTATTGCGTCGAGGAGGCATTCAGGAGGCGCGGAGCAGTGGCGTCGTCGTTGGGGAGGCGGGTTGCAGAGGCGCCGGGTGGTCTGGCCCGAGCGGTTTTACGAAAGCGGATGGGGAGGAGGGTGTGGGTATGCTGGTCGACGGGCGCGATGTCGCCGTGTGGGAAGAAACCGCCGTGGGTACATGTGAGCGCGGCATTTGGCGGTGTCGGAGGAGCCGGTACATGTGGGTGGGTAAGAAAGGTTTCGGTGAAAAAACCTTTGATCGGAGTCGATGGTTTCTATGCGAAAACACATGTTCCATATGTCAGGATGTCAGGAGATTGTTGAGTCCCACAACGAACGGTTAATCAAATGCGTTAGATGCACATCCAAGGAATGAAAACTAAGGTGGGTAAGATGGTTTTGGGTAACACACATTTTTCAATTCCTTCACTCCTTTATAGTATAGAAAAGTTCTTTTTACAGTCCAGGAGGAAAACATCAGAGAAACACGGATTGTTCCATCACCGGCAGCAACACTGCCACCGAGATCAGGAACTTCCTCGGCAAACTAACTACGGGGCGAGGAGCGGACGGGCTCTAGCCCAGTTGGTAGCGCTGGCGGTGGCCAGGCTGCCCACCCACGGTTCGATTCCCAGTCTGGGCGACTGTGGGTGCCGCACCCGGGGTTGGGTGAGAGTGTGTTGTGCGTATGTTCAGATACTACAGCTGTACCTTTGAAATCCAGGCTCAAAAAAAAACTACGGGGCGAGGAAAACCTTGTCGACAATATACCCGGGCGGGATTATTTCCGCCATTGCATCACCGAGAGGGGTGAACACCTCTACCAAGTCGTCATAATCGTCGTGGTGACGCTCATTGATGAACTGGGGAGTGAGGCTCAGGCTGAGCTCCGCCCCATCCTGAAGCTGGGCGGCGGCCAATGCGTGGACGACGCCTTCGCGGACGCCATGGAGGGCCACCTCCCGAAAACACACCTCGAAATCTTGGAGATGCTCGATCTCCGTATCGCCATGAGCGTTTACGGCGTTGGTGACGGTAGCGATGGCCGACCTTAGGGACTCGTGCTGCTGCGTCAGCTCTGCAAAACAAAACATAAGGATCATCAGATGGACAATGCATTATTGGAAGATTGACTTCAACAAATGAAAGTTTTCTCTGGACGAACTTACCAACGATCCTGGTATCGGATTCCGCCAACTACTCCTTGGCAGCGTGGGCTTCGGCCTTGGCAGTGTCTAGACTCTAGAGCCGCCTGCATCTTGGCGAAGGCGCTCTCCAGCAGCGAGGTTCGCTTGCACTCCTCGAAGTACAAGTCCCTCGCAGCCTCTGCCTGGCGTCTGCAGCTCTCAATGTCACCGCCGATGAATTGGGCGCCCATCCCTGCTGAGTTTGAGGAACTAGAAGGGTCTGAACCGCCAGAATCCGCTGGTCCTGCTACCGTCGTCGTGGCAACAAGGTGCCGATGATCGGCAATGGAAATGTCCCTATAGATGGGTGCCGATGATCGGCAATGGAAATGTCCCTATAGATGGAGTTAGAATTAGAGTTCAGATCAGAAGGTTAGCGACAAGGGTTTTTTCTGTGATGCTTCATCTTACCCTGGGATGCAGCGGCGACGGTTGGGTGTCCCGTCTACTTCCTCCGAGACTGTCGGGCACTTCCCACGGTCGGCCATCAGGATAGAAGGACGAGAAGGTTGAAAAATATGAGGAGGCGCTATAGATCTGAAAGCTATAGGGATTGTTTGCTAATGGCGAAGAGAGCAAGAGTGGTTTTCTCCGCTAGCCTCGGCTCGGATTTATAGATGATGGACATGATGCTTGGTGGGCCAAGTGGACACGTGGAGTTGTGGGCAACGTGTCCCGGTTCCCAAAATCGAGGAGAAGGTGAGCAGTTGAGCTGGTGGACGTTCGAGATTATTAACTGCAGTTATGAGATTTCGGTCAGGCCCGGGCAGTTTTCTGGAAAAATCCGCTGGAAAAATCCGGATCGGCTGAATTGTGTAACTTTGCCGATCCAATGAGAGGATGGTTTGCCTAAACAAGATGAAATAGTCGATCAACTTTGCCGATCCGGTAAGATGGTAGTTTGTCAATTGAACTAAGGTAGCTGATTTATGAGAAGGATAACAGAGTTTTGAGTAAAAATCAGAAATTAGCTAGACATTGGTAGTGACAGCAGGTGGCTGCAGAGCTTCAAGATGGTGTGTTAATTCTACAGACACGGGTCATTAAAAGAGAAGTGATGAAAATCAATCACAGGAAGGGTAAATATCAGAAAATTACCTTGATTCCTTGCATTGGCTGCATCCAAATTCGCTCTAAGGGAACGAATCTCACTCCCAAGTTTGTCGCGAGTATCAGACAGATGATTAATGAGGAAGTGTGCGTGGCCAAAATCCCAGCTGGCGTCAAGGAAAAGAGCACGGTATTCATTTCTCTCTTCGAGGAGGCACTGAGCATCTCCTGTACTGGGGACAGCGGATCTGCCGAATGACAAAGAAGAAAATTTCAAGGGGGATTGATTTGCAAAGTAAGAAAGATCAATAGAAATTAAGATCTTACCCTTGGATCCGGCGGCATTAAGTAACGAAGTTGGTGGTACATCATCTATAGCACGCTTTCCGTTCTCCATTTGCTTGAAGAAAACTGAAGGAACAAAGGAACAACAAGTAGCAGAAAAGCAGAAAAGCAGGAAAGGCTTGTTCTCCTGGAGGGATCTATTGTTTGCTATTTATAATCCCAAGAAAAAGGTGAAACCGCTCAGAGATAAGGAAGAAGGCAAAGATTCTATAAAATTAGTTCGAAAATCACAGAAGTTTGTTACGGCATATAGTTAAAAAGTCAATTAAAATTAGAAGAAAAATATTGGTATATATATATATATATATATATATATATATATATATATATATATATAGTAACGCTATTCTCCCTTTGTGTAGAATATTATTTTATGCCATGCACATACCCGGTCCGAACCCGTTCCCGCACACCCAACCCCTCCCTGCGCGCCGCGCACCAGGCGCGCCCGCCCGCACTCGCGTCGCTCCTGCTGCCTTTTTCTGTTCCCTGCGTGCCCTCAGCCCCTCACCCACTTGATCGGCCTGCTGCGGTGTCAGCACGGGCCCATGTGCCAGGCGCTGCATAGCTGGTGCTCGGGCGTGCGCGTGCAGGAGCGCTCCTCACTACCTGAAGGCGTGTACCCACACCCACCTGACACACACACTGCATGCACCCACTGTCCCACTTCTGACACACACACACACACACTAATATAATAGACAATACTAGCGACCACATGCTAGAGTAGTTTTTTCAGAAATTTGATTTAGTATTTATTAGTATTGTTGTTAGCTTGGGTATTTATTCAGCATGTGTTAATATTTCTTAGATTTTCTTTAGTATTTCTTAGTGTTTTTCATTCTCTACTAGCTAAAATTTTGCTTCAAGTATTTGTTAGTACAATCGTTTAGTATTTGTTAGTACTCTTTGGTATATATTAGTATGTTGCTTCAGTTACTATTGGTATAATCCTTCGGTATACTAATAAAATACTTAAAGGTACTAACAAAATACTTGAAGCTACATAATTCAGTATACTAATAAAAATAATTGAAGATACTAAAAAAATGCTTGAAGCTACTGATAACTACTTAAAGGTATTAGCAGCTGTTGAAGTTATAATACCGGCTGTACCAAGTTGCTGATAAAAAAACTTAAAGATACTAACAAAATACTTAAAGATACTGATAATATACTTGAAGGTACTAAAGAAATATTGGAACATACTGGTAAAATACTTGAAGATATTGACAACTACATAAAGACACAAGCAACATATTGACAAAAGTATTGAAAAATACTTGAAGGTACTAACAATTACTTAAAGATGCTATATTAAGGTTAAAAGTATTGTCAATTACTACAGTATATGCATGCACGTAATCATCATTCTATAATGTGCAAGTGATTAGCACCTAGTACTCCGTATAATGTGCATGCAGAGGCATTCACACACATGCCAAGGCAACGTCACACGGCAGCTCGGGAGGAAAAAAGACAAAGAAAAGCAGGTGCATGTGCTCCAGTCAGGTGCATGCACGCACAGGCGAACAACAAAGAACAGGAGCGGATGAGTGGCCGAGCCAGTGCGGGCGCGTGGGTGTGAAGTCTGGTGCGGAGGGTGCGGAGCGCGCGGGACGGGTCTAGCGCAACCGCGCGAGGGGTGCGGGCGGGCGGTTTAATTAGCTCGGTCGGTTGGATCGGGTTGAGTCTGGACGGGTGGGTTGCTTGTGTCTTGGTGTAGAATAGTTATTTTCCATAGAATAGCACGTGTGTGTATATATATAGGGTGCATTTTTATACTCCCGTGAGTAGTTACTTCCATCTTTAAAAAATATATTACGTATCTATTCATACTTATTTATCACTTTGAGTATATTTACATACTCATACTAAGATACTTCAAATCTTCCTATACAAAAAAATTTCAAAGGAACCCATACCTTTTAATATATTACGAAAATGCCACTTACTGTAGTATATAAAATAAGTATAACCACATACTCTATGTATGTATACATACTTGACATATATACTACTATAGATGGTCTAGTACGATCATATACTTTATGTACATACTCTTTGTTCGGTCATATACGCTCTAAATCTAAAGATATACACATGGGAGTAACTACTCCCTAGGAGTAGGAAATAATTTCCATATATATATATATATATATATATATATATATAGAAGAGCAAATCTCGGTACATTCCAGTGTTACAAAGATTACATGGATTGAAGGGAGATCTGCTAAAAATTAAAAGGGGAAATACGTCTCTTCGAATAGATTTCACCAGTTGCAAGGTGAAGTGCTGGAACATGGCAAGCGCCCTAGCGGAGCCGAAGAAGTTTGGGGGTCTACATCCAGATTCAGCTTCAAGTTCAAAGTCCTGATGGATGATGAAACCAAACTAGAAGCAGAGCCGGACCTAGAATATCATGTCGCACGGCCAGTGGCCATACGAAACAGTCGCTGAGCACAGATAATGGGGCGGCATAATAAAAGGGTGAAGGACAGTACATCCTGAAAACCCACAAAAGAGGTTGATGGATTCGAAACAAAGGCAAGAAGAACCATCTCACAAGGTTTCTTCTAGCCACTTTAGCCGAATCCATAACCATTTGGAGTTCTAGCGATGTGAATATCCCTACCCTTATCACAAGATTTCTTCTAGCTATAAGAAGAAATGGAAAGAAAAGCATCTAGCCATAGAGGATCAGATATGGTTGAAAAACATTCAAGAAGGGCAGAAAGAAGAAGTATTTGGAGAGCAATGACTGGAATAAGGTGGTGAACTTCTATTTTGAAGGGTAGCCGATATTTGTAGGCATTTAAAGAAGGGAAGGCGAAGATCAACAGTCTGCTCGTGACATTTGAAGATAAGAACGGTGACTCGGCTAGGCGAGATTCGATAATGAGAATCATCGCTAATTAAGAGCTCTAGAAAAATAGTGAGTCTCGATTACTAGGATGACAGAGACTAGATGTGCCAGAGAAGTCGAGAGGACATTTTGAAGACATTGTGTGTGTGGACCCAGAATCATTGAGGGAATTCAAGATAATTTTGGAATAAAATCAGTTTTATCCCAAAATTGGGGAGCATGTGTTGACACCAGAATTTGGTAATGGATTTTGCTTATGGAATCCATGGAGAAAAGATATAGAAACTGTTGGTTTTCTCTGAATCGGCTAAGCATCGCCAAAGAGGACATGACATCAGCAAAGCGAAATCTTCTTGATGCCGGCATAGGAAGATCGAAGGCACGTTGGACTATACCAGAAGGGAAAGATTAGATTCCAAGTTATCATCTATCGTTAATTTTTTATTTTTATAATTATTCTTATTCAGTTAGGACTCGTGTTAGAGCCTTGGGTATAACCCCGGCTGTTGTAAAAATATACACAATCAATACAACAAACCTTTCGGCTCCGTGCTAAACCTTAGGAGTAGGAGTAGAGTAGATCCGGTGAGTTCCTCAGACGAGTTAGGCTACATCAGCATCGGCCGACCTCTGGCTTGCTTGTAAGTATTAGCTATGGCTTATATCTAGTTTACAAGGCTGCATTAGCTATGACCAACCTCATGTATGCTTGGTATAAGCTATCGGTTTATATCTTGTTTATAAGGCTGCATTGGCTAGACCAACCTCGTGCAAGCTTGATATAAGATAATTATCAATTTATGTTGTGATTTGAGTATGTCATCGGGTGAATAGATGCAAATTATGGCATAAGTTAGTTATCGGCTCTATCGAGACATAGCACTCTAATAGATTTATTAAGTTATCGATGATATTGTTTGTTTTTTCAATTATTTATTTTAATTACAGCAATATCACCTTGCCTGATCAAGATTGATAGTGTTTGGCCTTAAATCCCATTGAAACCCACCGTCTTTTATGCTTAATTTATGATTCTTATTTATGATGGTTCATTTCCTGTTCATATCGGCTAAATTCATTCAATCTTGATCGTCCATATTGTGGGTTTAAAGCTTATTTGGTCTCGAATAAATCTATAGTTTGGATAAGCATGGTCCTGTGTAATTGTTATGGCTGCCATCTTCAAGATCTCCACTGTCAATAATGCTAGATTGGGTTTACTTAAGCTATTAGACTGATTCGTGGTCATGTAAGATTTTGTTCTTGCTTTATGGTTCGTATAGACTAAATATATAGCCGATGAGGCAGAGTTTTCACTCATAATGTGCGTGCATGAATTCACTTAAGTTTTAATCGATCTATTGAATTTGTTAACTGTATTTTGATATTGTTATTACGGCTGCCATCTCCACGATCCACACTGTTAATAATATCGAGATAGATTTAGCCATCTTAATGGATCAGCTAGATTTATTCTGGATTCTTGCCCGCATGTTACCCGTATGATCGTATCGACTAAACTGGATCGGCTAAAGGTTATATACCTTCCATGTGCATCTAAATAGGTGTTTTAGTTTATTCTTTACTTTTTATATATGGATATTGACTCTCTAGTCAATAGCCTTCATCATTGGCCTTTGAGCCACAAATTGGAACTGTCTGGTAATTAAAACCGGCACGTTCCGCCTTGTGTTACAAATTGGTTTATCCTTGTCAATTGCAGGGTTAAATTGACGGGCACGCCAAGGTTTTGAGATCCAATCTAGCTGGCGTCTGAGGTCATCAAGGAAATCTTCTGTGACCCACTCCATAGATCTCCCGGCCTCCAAAGTGTGTGTTGGTCTAGCGCAGCGAATGCCAGACTGGTGAGATAGAGCTCCCGTAGGAACCGTCCTCTCCCCCGGCACGGCCGGCTATGGGAGTATTTATAGGTGGTTGGGAGCTGGGACGACCGTACACATTACGCTTCCGTCCTCTGGCTGGGCCCACGCACAGGGAAAAAAGGGTCTCCGGCTACCAGGGACTGTACCGTCCTTTCTTCCTTAGTCTTACTGCCCCCTCTCAACCACCCAGAGGCCCCACTGATTAGGTGCCAGCGGACTAGAAGAGAGGGGGCCACCAGACCCCGAACGGATCCCCTTTCGCACCCGCGAAAAGGATTTCGTGGTACCGAGGCTCCTTTCGCTGCGCCGAGAACCACATCGCCCCCTCTTCCGACGCTATGTACGATGCCCTTTTCACCTGTGCGAGTAGGCTTTCGCTATGTCATGCCGCGATGCGCCTGCAGCAAGGTGGCGGGGCCCCTAGCGCAAGGGTCTCCCCCCAGCACTATGCTACGCACCAGACACGTTTTTGTGCCAACACCTCTCTACTTTTTTTTTGCTATTAGAAGAAGAAAGCTATTAATTGGTGAAATAGATGTTAATATACATCTTTCTATAAATTCATCGAACTTATAAAAGTCAGACTTATGAAAACTTTAAAAGTTACTTTGTTTAGGCATTCATTTGGTTTTGGAAACTATTGCATTTCAATATTTTTAGAAAAAGCTATGACATCCAAACATGATCTAAACGTATATGTTTTTTTGGCTAGGTTGAACTTTTGTTTCGCTTCGTTTTTGTCTATATCTATATAAGCCTAATATTAAAGAGGCAAAATTTATCTCCACCAGGACCCTGAACAAAATGTACTACTAGTCTATTAGAGCAGAAAGGGCAAAATGAAGTACTACTAGTCTATTAGAGCAGAAAGGGCAAAATAAAGCCAATCAATGACATTAACTTACATAGCCATCATCATCACTCGAAGAAGCAAAGATTACCATGCCAATTTCCCAAGTGGGAACTTTGGTTGGTTGACGTCAATTTTGCAATAATCTCAAAAGATGAAAAGAAAGAAGCATCATTATATTAGTTGTCATCATGTCATGTGTCAAAGTACAAACAACTAGAAACATTGTCGTCATGCCGTTTCAGCTTACAAGCCAATAGTATTTTTTTTCTCATGCAAAATTAGCTGTTCTATAGTGTTTTGGCTTATCAACCGCCTTATATATAAGTCCTGCCTAACAGTTTTAAGGGCAAAAGAACAGGTAGGAAGAAGAGGGCAGCTGGCATAAAAGCTACTGTAAAATTACTGATCTGTACTAGCTAGCAGTTGGCAGCCTGACGACCCACGTCCGTATTCGTTGCGCACTGCCTTTTTTACTGTAGATATGGATTGGATTTTTTTTTTTTTTTTTTTTTTTGAATCTGCCCAGTTTTGATTCTTCTTGGTTTGTCGCAATCAATGGCAACAAGGCTCTTGTATTGTGTTTTTTGGGTTAACCCAATTACTGAGAACCAAGTGAAACAATGGTTTTGGGTTGACCCAAAAAAAAAAAAAAAAAAAAAAAACCCTGGGTCGCGTGGGTCAATATGTGGTTGGATTGTGCGACCCAGAAAATAACTAACCTGGGTCGTGTGGGTCAGTACTGAGCGCCGTCAGCTGGATTCCTTTTGTGTGCACTGCTGCACGTAGCTGACGCGCTCATCAGCTGACGACGAATTCCCAGCTTTACAGCGCGTAGGGTACTCAGGGCACGGAGAAATATAATCCGCGTATGGTACATTCACACACGCACACGGCACACGGCACACGCACGTGAATGGTATGTATGTGTTGAGGGTACTTTCAGATAAGTTTCTGGAAGACGACTTACAAAAATATAAAGAGGATAGGGAGGGTCGTGCCAGTTTAATTAACTGAAAATAAAGAGGTTAGGTTCCCAAGGTCCTGTTGATGAGTTGTTATTGGCCCAGGTCCGGTCTGAGAAGGCAAAGCGACGGTCCGAGAAGTGCTGTTCCTACTTGTAGCTGACACGAGATGAGGCTATCCGCACTCATCGTCCTCTATTTCTCTCTTCTATACTGTCCAGTCAGCAAGATTCTCTTCTCTATATCCAATTCTCCCGCATCCATCCATCCTTTATATCATACTCTATCCACTGTGGGGTCCACTTTTCACTTCTAGTTTTGAAGGATTTATTGCAACGAATTCAATGGTGCAATCGGAATTTAATTTGGATTTATGATTTGTGAGTTATAATATTTTTTGCTAGTTGAAATAGGTGGGGCCCGCGCTGGATACTCCTCTCTCTCCTGCTCTCTCACGGGCGCGCATGCTGGGGGCCGCGCTGGATGCTATGTCATGTTGCTCTCTGACACACGCGCTGGATTCCGTAGCTCCGGGAAACCGCTGCAGCTGGCGGACGACCGGCCGTGGCGTACCGTGTAGCGTACCCCGCTGCAGCTGGTTTCTCCGCCATCGAACATACGTGGTACCGACGTGGCTGGTACCGGAGGATTTACCGCACAGCAGTGCGGACAGTCTGAGCAGACATGTGGGAACGGAATGAATCAGCAGCGTGAGTCAACGGGCGGCGAAATTTGCTAGTCCCACTGGCACGTGCATCGGCACTGGGACGGAACGGACGGAGCTTTGGCCGGCCCCGCGGCGGCTTGCAGAGAAGAGGAAAAAAAAAGGTTCAGGTGTAGTACATAGTACAGACAATAATCCAGGGGACACAGGTGACCAATAACTTTTCCCATTTGGCGCACGCGGCTGGCGATGCCGCGTCAAAAGCTGGAAGAACCCTCTTGTCAGAACATGACAGGAAAGCTGGCGGCGGCGCGGCAGCAGTAGTGGCGGGGCACGCACTGTCACCGCTAGTCATTGGGCAATGGAGAGCCACACGAGAAAGGCTGCGTTTTTTTTTTTTTTTTGATAATTGGCAGAATTTTATTAGCAGCAGTGTGCTGCAAAGTTAGATATCCAAGTACAATCGAAGCATCCTAGGGCTCTTACAAGAGGACATTCAGATACATGGTGAATATTAGAGCATTGAGTGTTTCTAGATTCAGGCATTTCGGCCAAGCGAATGCCAAAATATGCTAGTCTAGGGTACATCTTGTTGGATTTATTATGGGCTAGGCCCTTATTAAATTTAATAATAAATCAAGTAACTCTATGGTATGTAATGGTTTAGTACCATACGAGATTTTGACTATATGTTGACTCATCTTATATGGTTAGACTTTATCCATCTATATATGTTGAGAGGATGAGAAAAGGACAAAGGTATGCCGCGACGCGCGCCGCCGCCGCCATCCATCCGCCGAGGGCGGCAAGCGGCGAAGCGGGCGGGTGTGGTTTTTACACCCACTTCCATTGATTGCGGGAGTTTTATCTCTTTTGCATTATGCCGTCTCGGTCTCTTCACTTGTTCGGCTTCTGGTCTCCTGGCCTCTCTCCATCCTGTTACGAGATTAAAGGGCCGTCGTCTTGGTCTGTCCCGTCTCACCAGAGAACTCATAACACCATTCCACTGCATCATGGCTTTCCTCGCCTTGTGAGTCTGCGCGCACAGGAACGCAAGAGAGCAGGTGCCTCCTCTTTCTGCACCGATTGTGATCCACGACTTCGAGCAACCCGCTAATTCACACACCATGACTGGCGGTGCTAGTGGGAGTGGAGCCTCCGATGGCCTCGGCAGGGGATTCTCCTCTGGGTACACGCTAATCTTTGTTTTGTTCATCAACATGCCATGGATCCATATATTTGATCACGTTTGTGTCATGCTCATATTTTCTGTGCTCTCTGGTATGTCGTTTATGTCATGGATATATCCTATTTATCATGTTTTTGCTGCTCATGTGATCTATAATTTTGTTAATATGATGTACATGCCGATGATCATGCCATGGTTTATCGTTGCAACTCATGTTTATAATCATGTTTATTTTCTCAATATTTTGATTATACATGATGCTTGGATTATGTCACATGCTGTCACATATATATGTCATCATAATTATGCTGTTATTTTTCTAGATTAAAATAAGATTAAATTTGCCTAAATTTCTAACACATCTTTCACGCCATAGGAGGTAAGAGTTCCAATAAATCCTTGCCCTTGATTTTTACAGAAATAAAATGTTTATGAGTGATTAAATTGTCTCCTAGAGTTCTCTATTTCCCTTTCTAATCCTTGTCTTTTAGCAAGATGAGAAAAAAAGCCTCTCTCAAACAACTCCTAATCCATCCTTCTAAAAATTACGCAGTTCGGAAATTCGGACCCTTTGGGCGTAACTTTAGGCGCCGCCTAGAGCCACGCATATCCCGGCTTCTAATCTTGTAGGAGGGCTAAAATGTATATAGAAGCAAATTCAGGATTCCTGCTGAGAAAAACGATTGGTGGGAGCGTAAATGGATATGGAATCAAATTCAGGGTTTCTGATGCAAAACATATTATAGATCGTGAGATTGAACATGTTTTGATTTTAGAAGTTGGAAAACATGGAGTTTTTAGAAGGATTATTTAAAAAATTCTTGGATATGCTCCACCAATTATTAAAGAAACGAATCCTCCCATGAAGTGGCATGCAATTAACAATGGAAAGTCCTAGCTGGTACTTCTGCTGACAACAGAATTTCATTTGCATTCCCTGTAGTGTTTAGCTAGAGACATACCTTGAAGCCGTGCAAGTGCATTGCCGAGGATGTTTTCCTGCTGCTTTACCTGTGCTTCCTCCGTGGTTAACATCATCAAAGCCATTTCTGCTGAAACCGTCTTGTGAACTTGGAAAACAGTCCCAGCTTTGTACCAGGAAACTTTTGTCCGCAGGACTTGCGCGTAGTACGAGTAATCAGCTAGTCTCAGCTGAGTCAATAATTCAGTCATACACACTGCATTCCATCGGGTTCCCATGCATATATGTATGCAATCAGTCAGATTCTCCAAGACCGACTGATGGGACCCGCGGCGGGGCAATGAGAATCTGACGACCTCTTTTTTTTTTTTAATTACTCGTATGAGTACTAGTTTGTTAAGGCCAGTCTCAATGCACGATCTCATCTCCTGGTTTCCAAAACATGAAATAGACATGTGAAACAGATCTCTTCCTCAATGGATCATTTCATTGCACAGTTTCATGCTTTATTTTAGCCTTTTCTTGGTCCCACCAGTCTCCTGTTCTCCCTTTCTCCCCACCGTGACAGTGCCCGAGCTCACGGCGGGCAGCGGAGACCGCGGCAGAGGGCAGGGCCGAGCACGCAGCTCAGCGATCGCGGGGCGGGTGCGCGCGGGCCAAGCTTCGCGGCCGGGTGCTTGCGTGGCTAAGATCGCGGGGCGGGTGTGGCGGGCGGCGGAGCTCGCGGGGGGCTGAGCGCGTGGTGGCGGCCTATTCGCCTCGCGCCCGGCGTCCTGGTTGGGCAGTGGAGCTCCCCGCACGGGCCAGCGGAGCCCCGCCCGGCGGCCCTCCCGCCCACGGCCGGGCGAGGCCGCGCCCAGCGGCACTCCCGCCCACGGCCGGTGAGGTCGCGTCCGGCGGCGCTCCCGCATCAAGCTCTAGGAACCCGATGGGAGCCCAGCAGGATGCCCCGATCCGGGGCTGAGCAGTGCGGCGTTGCTAAGGGCCGCTCCCACGCCTCGCCTCGTCCGGAGCACACTACGGAGGGCATCCGTACGGAGCAGCTCCCGCCGGGCGAACAAGCGAAGCGGCCGGGCGGATCTCGCCCTGCCGGCGGAGAAGCGCCTGGAGGCCACGACAGGGGCGCGGTGGCCCGCGTTGGCTTTTCGCCCGCGGTGGTCCGGCGACCGCGCCGTGCGGAATAGCGCCCCACGGAGAAGCAGTCATGATGAAACGAAGGCCCTTTCTCAGTGCGGGTTTCACATCGTTTCCAATGTTTTGGAAACGGAGCCAATTCGTTTCGTGGTCATGAAACTTATTCCTTCTCTCTCCTTCTCGTTTCATCCAAAAAGCTGATGTGGCACTGTATTAAATGTGTATGAAACCCTCCATAAAACTCCATTGAGACTGGCCTAAGTACAACTCAGAGGCCGGAAAGCAACTGGCCGGGGCAGGCAGAAGGAGGTGGGAAGTCGATCTTTTGACGTTGTCAATTAATTTCGCGGCCATTCTTTTTGTTCCTCGATCTAGGACGGGGAGAGGCAGGAACATTCTCCTCCTCCTCATGCACGCATTAATATAGTATATACGATGATGACAGCTAGGGCAATCAAATAATCCTCGTACTACAAAGTCTAGGACCACCCTAGAGGGAGCGCAGACTTAGTTTTCTCAAAGACACGCGCCTAATGATACGGTCATTTTCTAAAATCCATTAGCGCCTAACAAACCGGAGTGGAGGGAGTATGACACAACAGTACATACAGGAGTACTGCGTATACTTTTGTATAGGGAAATGAAACTAAAAGAATGGAACATTCTGCCGCCGCGCCTCTCCTCCTTCCCGGCGTTGCTTGCATGCCTGTGGGGTGTGGGGCGTGGGGGGAAACCTTTTCGGGATCGTATATGTAGATTCGACATGCATGATCATTGCTTGCATGCATTTGCATCAAGGACTAATTAAGATGATGCCAACGCAATCAAGCGCAAAGTCAAGAGCATTTTTGGGCTACAAATTAAAATGCGGCATTCGGGTATGATGGACATGGAGAACGATTATTTTACTTTTGGTATTCTCCCTCTTAGCGAAGTATGAGGTCGCGAAAAAATTTACTTCTGGTATTGATCCAAGAGCAATGTATTGCAACCCTGATTTTTGAGTGCTAGTCACCAGTGGACACTGCAATAATTCAAGCTTGCAGGAATCGAAGGCTTATAAAGTTCGTGTCTTCCGGCAGGCAAAGACGACACGCCAATGAGGCCCCGCAAAAAAAGACAGGGGCATCATGGAAACCTAGATAAAGAATTTGGCAAGAAAAAAAAAAAGGGAAAAGAAAGAAACCTAGCTAGCTATATAGAGACCCCTTCTTCAACCTAGCTAAAGAGTACCTCTTCTTCGCCCCGATCACTGGAGGCTGGAGCAGTGCTCCTTCCATATCTCCACCGGAGCTGGGCAGGGCCTCGTGGAGAGGACCTCCGTCCCGTCCCGTGCGCTGCTGCAGCTGCAGGTGAGGTGAGTAAATTAAACCTACTAGCTTTAATTTCATTTCTTGGGCGGTTAGTTTTTAATATATCGGAGCTAGCTAGCTTTTGTATTTTGTGTTTGGCCGGTTGGTTTAATCTACAGGAGATTTGTGTGTGTTTGGCGTTCTTATGCGCGCGAGTAGCTAGTAGTCTTTCCGGCCATGAATTAACACCTCCTCTCCTCTCCATGTCCATTATATTGCGCTAGCTTCGAGGTGATGGGTGATGAGTATAGACTCCAGGCAACTACCGATCGATGCTCCTCTGACCGCACGGGCGCGCGCATATGCGCAGTGACCGCACCCACGATCTAGCTCACGTGCTCTAGTGCACAAACATGCACAGATGCCAAACTAGAGCAACTCCTGTTGGTTCCAGAGATCAATGGAAATCTGTTGGCTCAATTCTATTCTCTACATGATATCACTGTCGCGGGTCTGATCCTGCTCCTTCGGCCTCTCGGCGTCTAGCCGGGCAACTGCCCTACTCGCTGCCCGAGTTTCTAGCTAGCGTGCATGATATGGTTTTGCGGGCGAATTCCCTTCACTTTCCACGAGGGGAAAATCCACAACCCGAATCTGCTTCTCTTGCTCAGTCACGATGGCATGTCACGCGTGTTGGTGCAAGGACGTATCGCCATGATGCATGGCTCCCAGTCCCAGCTACTCGACCGACATCACGCTATCGCCTCGCCGGTCGCCGCCGTCAAAGTTCTGCGCATAGGGATTGCTGACGGAAGTCGTTGACTCGTTCGACCTGCGCCGCGGCCAAATGAGTGGCCGCTCGCCGTCGCGCCCCGGAACGGATGTCGACGAAAACGTGCGTCATGCATGCTACCCGCACACAGTGCCGCGGCCGCCTCGTCGTCTTCGCCGAGCTCCACAGCCCGCGTGCGCCGAACGGCGCCCGTCACCCATCCACCACCTGAGCCGCCACGCTTGCCGGTCGTGTCTGCTCCTGGCAGTGCGACAAATCGATGACGATGACCGCGGCCTCCAGATGCCTGGGCAGCTGACGGACCAGAGCCCTACTCGCTGGGCAGCCGAACCATCCTGCACTACGACGCGCGCCGCCTATCCGCGGGGCTCGCGGCGCACCCGGACGTACGGTGACCACCTGCTGTTGCGGGCGTTCAAGAACAAGGCAGACTACTGCCGCGTGCACAGTCTCGACATGAAATCCTTCCCCTTGTTTAGTTTCTAGCTATGGTTAATCACCCGGCCTGTGACTGTGGTTGCCAAAAACTAGCCGTAAGTATTGTAAGGGAAGGGAACAGGTCTCATATATAGCAACTCCCCTTGCTTTTATTATCCATGAAATAGAAAGATCCAGTTAATTAATTCCATAAGCTGGTTTTTTGGATCCTGATCTACCTAGGGTTTTGCATGACAGGTTAACGTCATGTATCATGTCGTTGCTACACTCATGGGAATTGCTAGGCGACAGCAGGAAGAGGCTTTGAGAACTCAGCGGATTCGCTTCCGTGTGCTCCGACGAGCGACAAACGAATTTCATGACCGAAATGTCATTGGATGTGGAGGGTTTGGGAAAGTTTACCGGGGAGTTTTGAAAGATGGGGCCAAGGTTGCTGTGAAACGAAGGGACACGTACTCTCAACAAGGAGCCAGAGAGTTCCAAGTCGAGATGGAGCATTTGTCAAGGCTGAACCACCCCAATTTGGTTTCTCTGATTGGGTACTGTGACGAAAAGGATGAATTGATCTTGGTTTACGAGTACATGGAAGAAGGGACTCTAACGAGCCATCTCTATGGCCCTCCAGGTAGACCTTCACTCAGCTGGAAGCAGCGTTTGGAGATTTGTGTGGGAGCAGGGAAGGGACTGCACTATCTCCATACCACTTCTAATGGCATCATCCACCGTGATGTCAAGCCTGACAACATCTTGCTTGATGAGAACCTGTGTGCCAAGATTGGTGACTTTGGGCTATCAAGGGATGGTCCTCGGCTAAACCAGACTCATGTCTCCACTCGAGTGATGGGTTCCTTTGGGTATATTGATCCTCAGTATTTCCAAACGGGGCAGCTAAGCGTGAAATCTGATGTCTACTCTTTTGGTGTTGTCTTGCTGGAGGTGATATCTGGCAGACCAGCGGTAGAGAATGGTGAGAGCTTGGTGATCTGGGGAAAGGTAATGCTAGAGGAAGGAAAGGTGGAAGAAATTGTTGATAAGGAAATTTTAGGCACAGTCCACCCACATAATCTAGCGATGTTTGGCAACATTGTGTTGAGGTGCCTGGCAGAAGAGAGGATGCAACGGCCAACGATGGAAGAGGTACTTAGGGACCTCGAGTGTGAGCTGGATCATTGCGTTCATGCGGAAGAGGAGGTAGCTGCTGGAAACTCAGATGAGGAGTCTAGTCATCATGCCATCTCTTCTCAGCCAATTTTGCAGGGGAGAGGCAGAGCTTTGCAACGATCTCATGGTAGAAATTACGACAGATATTCAAGCTTGTCTCATCATGCTGGTCTTTCCGCTACGTCGATGAGCCTGGGGTAAGGGTCTTGTCGAGCTCGAGAGCAACATTGAAGATGAAAGCTCGCATAACTTATGATTCTGAACCAGAGTACTCGTCTTATAGGAGTGTAAAGCAGGAATAATACATGATCGAGAGGTGTTATTGCTCTCCTCCTCCTCCTCCTCCTCCTCCTCCTCCTTCTTCCTCCTTCTCCTCCTCATTTTGGTCTCGACTGTAATTGTACTCAGTGGCGGAGCCAAAAATTTTGTGGAGCATGTGGTATATTTGGTGGCGGAGCCAGAAATTTCGTAATAAAAAACATCTAGCCATCCATCCAGTAGACTCTAACAACAATAATGCCATTATAAAAATAAATCTATTAAATGACCCGTAAACACAATAAAAGCTCGTGGTATATGCATTAAATCACCCAAATACTCCCATCCAACAGACGCCGCTACGGTACGGTAGCGTGTGCCCATCCTCCTCCTCGTGGACATCCTCTGCCTGGGAGATTCAGCGTGCAACAGGCAGGTGCAGACACAATCAAACCCTACCGCTGGCGGCGCCGGCGTCCGTTTCACGGGGCCAAACCATGCTGAAATTTTAGTCCATCTAGCGTTGTTTCCCGTGTTTAGTTTGCAATCTGTTTGTTGTTTGATATTTATATTTTTGTTCCAGATCATCGAGGAGCTGATGCAGAAACGCACTGCAGGCCTCCATGAGCACGTAGATGCAGGGAACTCGAGTTTAGCAAGCTCATCGATACAGACCTCCGTCATAAACAATTAAACTACGTAGACATGCATGGATCCGGATGAGTACCAGGCCACCTAACGACGACAACTAGTCAGGTGACAAAGAACGTCTTCTTCTTAGTGCTGCTGGCGTTGCTTCTGCTGGCTGGTTGCTCGGCTGCTGCACCTTCAGCCGCCGTGTGGCCGCAGCCACCATGACCGAACGCATTTGAAGTGTTTCGGTGTGCTCAAGGCGTTGCTGGGTGATGCCGCGTCATCACTCAATACAGGTTAGAGCTAAATGCAAATGTCCTTTCCAGCATCATTTAGTCTGTATATATAGAGCTATATATGTAATTTGTATATAAATTGTCCAGTTTACCTTATATGAGATCTGAAGCCAAAAATTGTCATAACCTTCATTACACACGAGCTATCTGGCTGATAATCGTCTACAAACATAAGAAAAGGATTAATATACTATTCGATTATATATTGAGGAATCATTGCTAATTGGCATTCTACTCCCTTATAATTAATAAAAAGACAGGGTCCACATAATATATATATATATATATATATATATATATATATATATATATATATATATATATATATATGCACGCAGCTGCCTGAACAGCCACATTTTGCAAATTCCACGCGCGCATCAACGTCGAACTAGCTAGACAGCAGCCTCAACGTCACATATCTCATCGATCCAAATACATAACTGAATACTACTACTACGTATACGTACGCACTGTATGTAGCTTGCGTGCTTTCAGTAGCGCAAATAAACAAACGTACAAACGGTGTACGCAGCTTCGTTCTGGATTGGCGCAGACCTCGCCGGATTGCTTCAGCCTTCAGTTCAGCAGCTGGAGCTTTTTCGTTTTATAAAATAAAATAAAATTCCGACCCTTTTGAATCTCAGCATATACAATCTAATACGGGTCTTAATTATAAATCCATGGTTGCAGTACCATGCGTATGGCTCCCAAACAAAAGATTCAGGCAGGGATACGTTAGTTCTACTGCATGCCGAGGTGCTGCTAGACTGAAATAAGCTGGAACTGCCAGTGTCGAACAGCAATTACTTTTTATACAGTATTATCTTTGAGACGCGGCAATCATGCGATTCTGTTGATTAGAGCCTGGCTGCAATCTACTTCAAGCTAAGTATGCAACGGCTGTTATTTTTCTTCTTATTTTTTCGGTGTTGATTATTTCTTCTTCTTTTTTTTGGGAAAAAAAAGTGTTGATATATAACTTCGTCTCTCTGCAGCACAATCCATGGGACTGCACGTTATCAACACGACATTATCATTTCATCGCCTGCTACCACTCTGTACGTGATGGCCTGGTCTAAGCCCCCAATCAGCTCCACCCACGTGCAGCAAAATGGGAACACAAATCAAAAAAATCTAATGCGCGTGGGGGCCATTTGAAGACAAAAACTAGTACTCACTCTGTCCCTACAAACTACAACTTCTAGAATCCATGCCAGTCTAACTTTTTTAAGTTTAACTAACTTTGTAGAAAAGAATATTAATATTTATGATATAAAATAAATATCTTATGAAAATATATTATATTATAAATTTAATGGTACTAATTTGATACCATAAATCTTAGTGTTTTTTCCAGAAGTTCGGTCAAAGTTTGAAAATTTTTGACTTAGAACAACTCTAGAAGTTGCAGCTTTTTAGGGATGGATGGAGATAATAATAAAATATTTATTACTCCTACTAGCGGACCTTGACCCTAACCCTGATGACAAGGATGCTTGTCCCAAGCGGCTTAGTGGCCTGGTTGGTGGGACGGCTGGCCTCCTCCTATGATGGGGCTCCAAGGCTACATACCCTATCCATCCCGGCTCAGTCTCAGATGATGCGCGCACGACCTATCCGTGTTACGTACGTATATATGCGTACATACACGGTATGTACACTGTAACAACGCGGCGGTTAGGGTGCATCGAACACGGCGGCAACGGCGAGGGGGAGGCGGCGGTGTGGGTGGCTAGGGCGGCAGCGGTAGCGGTTTGGGGTAGCGTGGGAGAGGGAGGGGGCGGCGGCGTGTGATATATAGAGAGCAGAGAGGAAGGCAGCGGTAGTGTGAGAGAAGAGAGAGGAGAGGTAGAGAACATTCGCCCAAATTCTATTCTTGATTGATTTGGTTACATGCTCCTAGTATTTAAAGCCCCGATAGAATTTGGTCTTAAGCAAGGTGGAAGAGTCCTTAACGAACATAGACTCTTCCTTTCCCAAACCAACTGGCTTCCATTTATTAACTAATTATTTTTAATTTGCAGAACTGTCCAAAAGAAAGTCCGCGGGAACATGGAAGGAAAGCGACGGCGGCGGCGCGGGAGGCGCGCAATAGGGGTGGCAGTCACCCCACCTAGGGTGCGGTGCCCCCTCCCTACTCCTAGGGCAGGCCATGGGGCCCACCAAGGGCGGTGGGGCCCCTCTCACGGGCCGCTTCCAGCCCATTGTTGATGTTGGTGATCACCGCCCGCGTTAGGCATGTGACATAGCTCCCCCTTCTCCTCTCGGCGCGTCCTTGTGCCGAAACGGGACCCAATCGTTGATGCCATCAGGTGGTGTCATCGCGTCTGTGGGGACCATCTCAACCAGGCCGATGAGGTGGCTTTGACATGGGGTCACTGAGGATGATGCTCTCCCGTGTGCGAAGTGGAGCATACTCGAAATAGTAGTGGAGGGTGCCGATGTAGCCGTGGAGGAGGTAGCCAGCTACACAGTGGGCCTACGATATGCCAGTAGTCCTATGCGCCGATGAGGGAGCGTGGCACCGAAACCAACATCTCAAAGCATGACAACAACCGTGGTGGAGCATCAGAGTTGCGAATATGGTTGTCGATGTCGGGGCCGATTTAGAGTGGCAAGCGTCTCCATATAGTCATTGTGGTGCATGTTCGGGGGCTCGCTATGAGGTTAAGCATCGTGCCGTAAACGATGGCGCCTTTATCGAAGGCTATCGGTGATAGGCGATGCGTGGACATCTTTAGGATTAGGTCGATGTAGATGTTGCCAACACAAGCAAGGAGGCAGTCGGCCTTGTCGAGGAAGACCACCATCACGTCATCGATGGCTTGGCGATGGAGCCAAGGATTTCCCTCAAGTGTATGTCTGGGCATCCTTGCTTGTGTTCCCTTGGTCGTTAGAGGACCGTGAGCACCCAAGGCCAACATCTTGAAGTTGGTGGAGCCTCCGTAACGAAGAACCTGCAGGAGGTCAGGTAGCAATGGCGATGCTGCTGGTAAGTAGAAGTGGTCATCGAAGAAGACAATCCCTTGATCCATGGACCAAGCTCTAGCGGCATGACCCTCATGGATCACAGTGACAATGAAGCAGAGGCCACTGTCTTCCAAGATAGCGTTGCGTAGGAGAGTGAAGATGGCGCTGTTGGGGTTGTCGATGTTGTCGAGAGCATTAGGTAGACGGGCTCTTTGGACCTATTGATCAGAGGTGTAGGCACATGCATCACCGAAAACCAAGTAGGACGTACCATGGAATGCATTTCTATATATGGTCGAACGAGGTGTCATAGCCAGCGATGACAGCGAGCTGCCTGTAGGATGTGCGGTCGCCCATTGCGATAGTGGAGGAGCTCCATGGCGGTGAAGTCTGTTGACGGCCATTATTGCATAAAACTACCCGCCAACTAGCCTTGAAAAGGAGACAATTATGAACACCAAAGTAGACATAGGGTTTACACTGACCGAATTCCATGAGTTTTGGTGTTTCATTATTTTTGCAGGCGTAAACCGAAAAAGACGCAACCATAAGAGCTTATCGGAGCAAAGAAATGGAAAACGGACTTCACGGCTACACTGGAACAATCTAGAAGACACCAGAAGGCACCACACCGAAGGAGGGGCCGAGTGGGCCTAGGGTGGGACCGGCCGGTCCCATTCCAGACCGGTCGGTCTGCCCTGGGGCCCACTGGCGGCCTGGTTCGCCCGGTTCGCTCCACCACCTTTGAAGATCAATCTCAGCCGTCCGTCAATGTCGGTTTGATCCGATGGCTCACGATCATCGCCTAGGGCTATAAAAGGAGAGGCACCCCCTTGGGAGGAGAGCCCAGAAACCCTAATTCATTATTTCCTCTCTCAAAGGAGAGCGAAGGGTTCCATCCTCAGAGAATTAGATTAGAACTCCAATACTTCAAGTTCTAGTTAGGCATTAGCTAGCAAGGTTTCAGTAGAGTTGAGCTACGCTCAGGATTCTGGAGTCGTCATCCAGGAGGCTGGTATAGCTTTGTATCCCTCTTTATTTATGACTTTGTTCTTAATTACTATGTTTCAGCTTATTAAGTTCCTAGTTTATTCTAGTGTTTTGCTTGATATAGTATTAATTGATAATGAATTATTTCATATGATCGTAAAGCGCTTAGCTCATTACTCAAGTGGGTTAAGTGGTAGTAATTATGTAAGCATGGTGCTTAGATATGCTCTACCTACGAATGCACCTTGTAGGCCGGGTTTGGTGGTAGATCGCGGGTGTGACATTCCTGTTGAGTCCTTTGTATTCTATCCCTCGTCTATAAGACTAGCGGAATGCTATTGCGAAGGAGGAGAGTGTTTTATCCACAAACCTCCCTAGCAATGTTCCTTGTGAGTACTTTAGAGTCATCAATACTATAGATGAAAGTAACATGCTAGAGTAGATGCAAAGACTTAGTAATTCGACACTACATAGGAATTCAATCTCTTAACTAATCTCCCTTTTTTACGCCTTGCTACATTAGAGAGTTTCTACTTCTATCTCTGAGTAATTTATCATTGCCCTACACTTATCATTTATATATCTATATGGCTTACCCCTGTATAAGTATGTCCTTGTCATGTGGATTCTATCTAAGTATGTATACACATCAATATTCTTTAGCTGTCCTTTCCCATGGGATTAAATAAATTCAACAATTGGGTTCACTCCCAATAAAATGCTATAATGGTATTTTATTTGTGCGCTTGCGGATACTCATTTATATTTAAGATAGTTGCATAATTTAATACCACACCTCTTATGTCGCTCCTGGGGATGACAACCCGGTGTAAATGCATGGTGGCTTAAGAGGTGTCAACAAGTATTTTTGGCGCCGTTGCCGGGGAAAGGCTAAGCTATAAAGAGATATTGATCAAATGCATACTTATAGATGGAACCATGACTTGGTACCTCTGCTTAAGCAGGCTTACCCTTGTTTGTCTTTGTCTATATCATATACAGGGTATTACAGGATTGGTCTTGATTCATCATCATCTTCCATCAATTTCAATCAAACCAATCAAGAGTTCGTTTCACACCAGTTTCTGAGCCATGGCTGACAAGACTCTACGAGAGTTTTCTGCTCCAAGCACGAAGGACATTCGCACTGGAGCAACACTTCCAATCAACAATCTTGAGTTTGAGCTCAAGCCAAGTCTCATTAACATGGTGCAAGCAACTCCGTTCAGTGGAAAGATTAGTGAAGATGCTAGTGCTCATCTTCAGAATTTTTTGGAGATTGGTAGCACACTTATCATCAAGAACGTCGCTCAAGACATCATATTTCTTCATTTGTTCCCGTTCTCGTTAACTGGGAAAGCGAAGCAGTGGTTCTATGCAAATCAAGAAAACATCAAGACATGGGCAGATTGTTCGAAGGTCTTTCTAGAGAGATTCTTCCCTTCAGGCAAGACCAGTGCCTTAAGAGAGAAGATTACTGGTTTTCAACAGCAGAAAGATGAACCTATTCTAGAGGCATGGGAACGCTTCCAAGACTATATATTAGATTGTCCCCATCATGGAATAGAGGATTGGTTGCTCATGCAAGGCTTTTATCATGGATTATCCAAAGGAGCACAAGGGCAACTAGATGCTACTGCTGGAGGAACATTCCTGTCACTCATGGAGACGATAGCCTCTAATCAAGGCTGGTTGTTGGACTATGCTCTGCACTACAAGATGAGTGAAGAAGCTGACATTGAAGAGTTGAGTGCAGTTTCAGCCAAGATGAATGTGTTATTAGATTGGCTCAAACAGTGAGACAACTACAAGAAGGATCGTCAGGCTATTCAGGATGCTATGGATTCTCAAGAAAGAACTGAAAGATATTTAGGAATGACATATTCCCCTGATCTGCCAGAAGATCTGAGCATTATTGGCAACACCCAAGGGATGGATCAAGTCAAACAACCATCCTTGTGGAATGCGATCCGACAGCAGCCAAAGATCAATGAAGAATTATCATAAAGGCTAGCTTCTAATGAAAAGATCATAGAGAGTATGAATCTTAAGATGGAGAGTTTTTCTTCTGCCATAAAGGATCAACTGAGCTATAACCGAATGATTAAATCACAAGTAGCAAAGTTGGCTACTGCTTTGCCCATTGCCACCAGCTCCGAGCAAATAAATGCAATCACTACAAGAGGAGGCAAGAGTACTCAAGATCCCCCATATTCTGAAGGTACACATCCTAGAAGGGCAGTAAGAGTGCAGGCATCGCCAGCAGCACCTACGGAGAAGAACAACAATGAAGTAGAAGAAGTTATACCACCATTAGAGCAAGAGCCCCAGCGCAATTATAATGGCACCAACTTCTTACCATTTCATCGGCAAAGAAAAGAAAGGATGGATGAGCAGTTTGGGAAATTTGTGGAGGTTATACATCACTTATATATCAATGTGCCTCTGTTAGATGCCCTACAAGTGCCTACATATTCAAGATACCTCAGAGACATTCTAAACAATAAAAGGCCACTGCCCACCACCGAAGTTATCAAGCTCACAGAGGAGTGTAGTGCGGCCATCCTGAACACATCACTAATCAAGAAACAAGACCTAGGATGCCCCACTATTGAGTGCTCAATTGGAGATCAAGTGTTTGAACATGCACTATGCGATCTTGGCGCCCGCATGAGTGTTATGCCCAAGACAGTCTTCAATAAACTCAACTACTCCAAACTCACACCCACGACGATGTGCCTTCAACTCGCGGACCAATAACTTTGCCGCCCTGAAGGAATCACCGAGAACATTCCGGTAAAAATAAGAGAGTTCTTTATTCCAGTTGATTTTGTTGTGCTTGACATGCAGGAAGCAACAAATACACCACTTATATTGGGAAGACCCTTCTTGAGCACGGCGAATGCTCACATTGATGTTGGGGTCGGAGAAATCCGATTCCATATCAATGGTAAGGAAGAGAGATTTGCATTCAAGCCACGACCAGAACAATACTCTCACTCAGAGAGGTGTGAGGAGCAAGAAGATTTAAGGTCTCCAACTCCGGAACCGATAGACGCTATCAAGACATAATCATCAGGAGAAGTCCGGTCACGGAGGACTATAAATATCGGACCCTCGCCGAAAGGTAATCGGTATTTATCCATTGACTTCTTATATTCTAAAAAACCAAAAATATTTTTTCTTATCATTTGGTGTTTCTATAAATCTAAAAATACAAAAATAATTAATCAGTGGGACCCATAAACACTAGGACCCACTTGTCATATCACTTACATCATGTTTACATAGGATTCTCATCTCCACTCATCTCCTGCTGTCATCCACTCCCTCTTTTCCATCGAAAGTTGTAAACACATACAGTTGAAGGGATGTTGGAGCACCAGGAGGAAGGAGTGGCCAAGTGGGCCCAGTGTGGGACCGGCCGGTCCCACATCAGACCGGCCGGTCTCCCCCTCCTCTCCTATAAAAGGGCAACTGCCCAGTGAGTTCTACTCGCACCTCAGAACCCATTTTCACTCCTTTCGTCTCTGAATTCTGAAGTTCTCTTCCTTGTTCTTGCTAAAGCCAATTCTTAGAGGGAGAAGGAAAAAGAGAGAGAGAGTAGATGTGCTAGGAGGTTGCTTAGTGACTAATGGAGGGAAGTGTTGTTAGAGTTTAGAGGAAGAGTAAAAGTAGAGGAGGTGCTGCTCAAACTTAGAGGAGATAATAATTATCTAGGGGAAACTCTACTAAAATTTGGTTGTGGAGGTAATCACCCCACAAGGACTACTAACCCTGGACGACTGACCCTCTAATTGTTGTGGTGGAAACCTTCCCCGCAAGGACTGCTAACTCCCTCTAACTTTTCTTCTTGTTATTAACTCGATCTATTTATTTTTCGTGTGCATTTATTTTCTGTATTTACTTCCTTGTGTTTTTCTTGTTATGTGGAGGTAGCAATATCCCACATTGTTTTCTGTATTTCTGTGCACTAACCCTCTTGTGGAGGAGTACATTCCCACAATTGTAATCCACTCCTGGAGCGGTTATCTTCATTATTATATTTTCTAACCCCGCTCCCGGAGTTGTTGTCGTTTTTGGTTCTTAACTGCCTACAGGATAAGTGGCTTGTGGAGAGGGATCAAGAGTGGACTTAGGTCCCGGTCCACACGATCAACTCGGAGCTCCTCTTCCCGAGAGAGCTCTGACATGCAGGTTGACGAGATGCCACCTGCTAGCAACAGGCCATCTTCTTCCTCGATGGTTATACACCGTCTGATGGAGGAACATGACCTCAAATGGAAGAACGATGAAGAGAAAGAGAAGTACAAGCTCATCAAGAACCGCAAGCTCGTCCTTACCACAGTGTACGATCCTGAGCTTCTCCAAGACATAGGTATGGACACTGAATTCCAAACCATCTTTTCAGCTATGGGTTGGACGGGATTTGCGGATATTTCTGAGCCAGGGTGCAAATTGCTTACTGCTAAATTTCTATGCACATTAAACTTTGTTGAAAATGGAGTAAAATTCTGACTCTTTGGGATTGAGAAAACATTGACTTGGAAAGAGCTAAGCCTAGCTCTAGGTTTCCATGCTGAGTGCTCTGTAGATGTTGATGCTGTCATTCCCAATTTCGTGAGAGAGCAGTTCTGGAGAGACATAACTGGCCAAAACTCACCCACGCATGCCAAGACTAGTAGCATTCAATTACCCACATTAAGGTTCATGCATAGGTGGTTGGCATTTACTCTCTTTCCACGAAATGACACTAGCACAGTGAGGATAGATGAGCTTAAGTTGCTTTATGCCATAGTGAAGAGTAGGAAAGTTGCCACCGTTATGATGATGATGAGACAGTGGTTAGAGGTTTTCCGATTTGGCTATGATATCGAGTGCACCTCTCTTGTGATTCGGATTGCTAGCTATCTCGAGTTGTGGCAAAATTCACCTGTTCCGTACATTGGAGGAGGACGAGGTCGTATATCATACGACTACTTCCGCCAAGGTCAGACCTTGGTGAAGAGAGGAGACGTTGTGATAATGAAGATCAATAACAGGTAGATCCGGTTACCTAACCCGGAGCTCAATTTGTACACCACCAGTTCTCTTCTTGTCAATGTGCAGGTAACAGCAGCGACACCCATACGGAGCGCGTCAGCATGTTTCACCAATGTGCAGCCCACTCACTATTATGGTACCGACCCAATGCCACAAGGACCAGCCTACACCAGCTACATGAACTTTGGAGAAGCAGAGTCTTCCCACAGAGAACAACCTTCACAAGACAGTTGGGGCCAGTATGCCCAACCATCGCCACAGGCTAAAGTCCTCTGGGGAGAGATGGTGGAATGGCCATCAGGTAATTTTAATAGCTATCAAGGAAGAATGTCTATTAATTCACAGGAAGTATCCTCTGGAGGGTATCAGTGTGGCCGTGCATCGGACGTAGGGATGGGCTACCACGAGCAACAAATGCTACATCAAAGGGATAACCAGAGCCTCTGCAACATTGAGGAGCAGACTGCCACCCTCGTTACGCAAAACACCTCCATCCTTGGACAGCTACACCTACATGACCAGTACCACCAGCAGATGCAGAACTGGGACTACCTCTTCCAGCACATGGGCGCAAGGCCGCCGCCGCGACATTGATCGACTACTGCAACATCCAGCTTGGGGGAGAGCACCCACAGTATTTTGAGGTAAGTTATCTGTGCCTTTGTTTTTATTTTTCGTTTGAATTGTTTGATTTTTAGTTTGTTCGTTAGTTTGCTTAATAAAAACCATAAAAACTAAATAAAAAGAGTGTGTTTATAGGTGTGCTTAAATTTCATTATGAATAAAAAGAACTTGGAGAAAAATTTTGTTGACATGGAAATGATGAATAGTTGCTCTATTAAATTCTTTTGAGTACCTAGCTTATAGTCAAGAGTTCTCCTAAGGTTTCAGACACAACTGATTTGACTTGAATACTTACTCTGAATAATCGAGACACATGGGTAGCATGTTCCTGATCTTAAGTCTAGGTAGTTGACGAACATGATTAGAGATGGTTAGAGGTGCTAGTTATCTTGTTCCAATGTGATGCTGAAAATCTAGGGATCTAATTTTGAAAACTTAAAAAGAACACATGATGAGTTTCTTGTATGACAAGCTTAATTCCCACGAGCCATATTGCATATCCAGACTAGGAAGCTTTTACACAGTTGCTGCTTGTTACTGCATTGAGTGTTGTCAACCTTGGTGACCCTTGTAAGAAACTTGTCATGCTTTTAAGATCAAGATCCACACACTCCAGCTCATATGCACTACTCTACCCTAGAGTAGGCACAAAAACATGCCATTCCATCCATCCAAAAATGTCCTACTCCTATACTAGAGGTAGACACCAAAAATATCCATCCACCAAAAGATATGCTCCAGAGTTTCCTGTCATCTCTCCAAATTGTTTTGTGCCAAAAGAGTGAGCTATGTAAAAGAAAACTGAAAGTTGAGGAAAAAATGGACAAGTGTCCAAGAAAGAAAAAAATATCTGAAGAGAAAAAGAAAGAAAAGATAGCTCACATTCCTAGCAAGGTTTTAATGTTCCAAGAGAGAGTCCATTTGAGCATGGTAGGATTAGGTTCATCACCTTTTTGCCACCCCCAAATATTCCTCATATTCCACACACATGCACATCTTGATTTGATTGTATGACTTGTTTCTCTTTGGATCCCTTGTTTGACTTCACAACACATGCAGTACAAGTACGCTTATTCATGCTGTCTCCACACCTATGAGCTCCACATAAGCTTTAGATGTAGATTGAGATGAAGGCACAAGCTTCATTGCCTTGGTGAGGAATCCAAAAATACCACATCCAGGAGAGATTTGAGAGTGTCATACAATGAAACTCTGAGCTTTATTTTAAAAATCTCTAAAGAACTCCAGAGACTTGGTTGAGCAAAAGAGCTTGAGACATAGTGCTTGACTTGATCTTTCTGTCTTTCAACTGCTCATGACCAAAAGAGAAGGATGTTAAGCTCCATGGTTAAAGGTAATATGGGTAAGTACGAAAGTCAGGATAGTTCACTCTAAGACTAAGGAGAATTTCTGTCTGAAAGCATGTGTGCTCTTGAGAAGTTTGATATTGCAGCAACTCCTGATCCATTTAAGAGAGTGGTTTGCTAAGGGACTAGCAAAGGTTAAGCTTGGGGGAGTTGTTGACGGCTATTATTGCATAAAATTACCCGCCAACTAGCCTTGAAAAGGAGACAATTATGGACACCAAAGTAGACATAGGGTTTACACTGACCGAATACTACGAGTTTTGGTGTTTCATTATTTTTGCAGGCGTAAACCAGAAAAGACGCAACCATAAGAGCTTATCGGAGCAAGGAAACGGAAAACGGACTTCACGGCTACACTGGAACAATCTAAAAGACACCAGAAGGCACCACACCGAAGGAGGGGCCGAGTGGGCCCAGGGTGGGACCGACCGGTCCCACCCTAGACCGGTCGGTCTGCCTTGGGGCCCACTGGCGGCCCGGTTCGCCGGTTCGCTCCACCGCCTTTGAAGATCAATCTCAGCCGTCCGTCAATGTCGGTTGATCCGATGGCTCACGATCATCGCCCAGGGCTATAAAAGGAGAGGCACCCCCTTGGGAGGAGAGCCCAGAAACCCTAATTCATTATTTCCTCTCTCAAAGGAGAACGAAGGGTTCCATCCTTAGAGAATTAGATTAGAACTCCAATACTTCAAGTTCTAGTTAGGCATTAGCTAGCAAGGTTTCAGTAGAGTTGAGCTACGCTCAGGATTCTGGAGTCATCATCCAGGAGGCTGGTATAGCTTTGTATCCCTCTTTATTTATGACTTTGTTCTTAATTACTATGTTTCAGCTTATTAAGTTCCTAGTTTATTCTAGTGTTTTGGTTGATATAGTATTGATTGATGATGAATTATTTCATATGATCGTAAAGCGCTTAGCTCATTACTCGAGTGGGTTAAGTGGTAGTAATTATGTAAGCATGGTGCTTAGATATGCTCTACCTATGAATGCACCTTGTAGGCCGGGTTTGGTGGTAGATCGCGGGTGTGACATTCCTGTTGAGTCCTTTGTATTCCATCCCCCGTCTATAAGACTAGCAGAACGCTATTGCGAAGGAGGAGAGTGTTTTATCCACAAACCTCCCTAGCAATGTTCCTTGTGAGTACTTTAGAGTCATCAATACTATAGATGAAAGTAACATGCTAGAGTAGATGCAAAGACTTAGTAATTCTAACACTACATAGGAATTCAATCTCTTAACTAATCTCCTATTTCTGCCTTGCTATATTAGAGAGTTTCTACTTCTATCTCTGAGTGATTTATCATTGTCCTACACTTATCATTTATATATCTATGTGGCTTAGCCCTGTATAAGTATGTCCTTGTCATGTGGATTCTATCTAAGTATGTATACACATCAATATTCTCTAGCTATCCTTTCCCATGGGATTAAATAAATTCGACAATTGGGTTCACTCCCAATAAAATGCTATAATGGTATTTTATCTGTGCGCTTGCGGATACTCATTTATATTTAAGATAGTTGCATGATTTAATACCACACCTCTTATGTCGCTGCTGGGGATGACAACCCGGTGTAAATGCATAGTGGCTTAAGAGGTGTCAACAAAGTCCCATGAGACACGTCCTTGGCTGGTTAGCCATGGCATGCCAAGGATGACATCGATGTCATTGCCAAGGTCCCGGACAAGTGTGTCGAGGTAGAAGATATCTGCGTCGATGATGAGCGGAACATGGTGTTGGCATTTCTTAACGTCATCACAGAGAATAGAGGTAGAGTCTATCCCCGACAATGGCGCTAGAAATGCTTGTTGGCATACCTTAGTATCATATCACCAGATTTAGGCCTGGCCATGGTACCAAGGTATACCTCACCTCTTATTCCCTTTACTGCTACCAGTGATACACCTCTAATGATAGTTTCAGGATAGCCTGGCATGGGAACTATGGCATACCAAGACTATTCTTACCTCTATCAAGAGAGTTATATCTCTAATAACGTTAGGACTATAGCCTTAGCGGCTAGTGCCTTGAAGATGCTCTACGGCACACTTTCAGCATTGCTTAACACTGGTGCCAAAACTATATTGCTGACTACAGTAGAGAGAGTGGTGATACGGTAATTCATTGCAGTCATGGATATGAATCCGCAAGCGCACGGAAATACTGTTGTAGCATTTCAACCCAGAGTATTTCTAGATGTCGTATTTATATTTTCTCCAAGGAAGACTAGTGTAGATTTTAGTATGAAACCATAATCATGAATACTATACTTTGTATGAAAGATAGACCAATATTTATAACAGGGGTAAACAATAATGGTTTTTATGATAGCGGACACACACACAAGTAAATGACTCTCAAGCGGGGAAGATGATGGCAGTATAAAGAATAAAAGAATAAAGAATAAAAGATTATCCTACTGGAGCAATGGACCTAATACAGCTAATGCCTAGAATATAATAGTTAGACAAATACATGAGTTAAAGATAAAGTTGTCTTTACGATGGATCGGAAGACCACCGGGCACTGGTCTACCAGTCAAGCATGGGTGGCAATTTAGACTCCTACACCATAGCCGAACGTGGGGGATTACAAGGTACAGACAAGGCTGTCACCACCAGCCGCCTACCACCACATTCGTAGACTATGAAGTGCAATCACCGGTTCCCCTATACCCGAGCACCATGCCCACATATAGAAAAACTACCCAAGTCCCCCCGGATCTCTCACCCTACGGATGAACGAGTAAAGAACTTGGATCACTACACCACAACCCTTAATCAGCAACTGACTGCAGTTGCAAAAAGTTGTTCATTAGCATTGGACGGTGAGTCGCTAAAGGTTTGTGATTGACGGTCAGTTGCTAAAACCAAATACGGTGATGGATAATCCGTTGCTATAAATATTTTGCTTTTTGCGTTTAACAGTCCATTGCTATATCTTAGTATTTGGGTCAGACCGTCCGTCGCTGAACAAAGCCGGCCCATGGTGGGCTCCAAAAGCCATCTCGCACCCTCTTTTGGCCCAATAATAATTCCCTCGAAACCCTAACCTCCTCCATCGAGGCACCACACACGCAGCTACAATAGGAAAGAACATACACATTTCAGGCCCTCATCCGCGCCGCCGCACCAGTTCGACGCCCCGCGCCGCCACACGCCACCGCTTGCCGGATGTCCGCCGCCTCCACCTCGGTGTCCTAGCACCTGGGCTGGATGGCCGCCGCCACCACCTCGGCGTCCCAGCGCCTAGGCTGGATGGCCCCCGCCGCATCCTCACACCCTTGATGCCTCAGCAGCTGCCGCCACATGCTGCAGCTTCGCAAAATCAGCACCACCCTGCCTTCCCCAAGATCTCGACTGCCGCCGCCGCACCTAAACAGCTGTACCAGAGCCCGTGTGAGCAGGATCTGGACTGCCATCCACGCTGCCGTCTTTGGCAACGCCAGCTGGCCCTGGATGAGCTCATCGACGTAGTCTAAGCGCTCAAGGTCGTCGCCTCCTTCTCTCCATCGTTGTGCTCTGCTGAATACCGCAGGCCGACCACTACTTCCACGCTGGGCGAGCTGTGGAAGTCCAACAGAGACTACACCCTCACGACGCAGGTGCGTTTGCTCTGTACGATACATACGTACTGTTGGGAGAAAAGAATTAGTATTTCATACTTTGCAATGTAGTTCAGGTATTATTCCCTCACCCATTGTCACTTAGATCTGCAATCTAAATTTAGCCCTTGTCATTAGTCATTACTTGACTTCTAATCTTGTTTGGACATTTAGCCATATTCTCTTGCTAGTGTGTACAGGATTTGCTTCTGTTTGGATACATCGATGTACTGTCCCAAATGCAGAGGCTGTGTCTAGGAACAGGTGCAGATTAGCATTCCTTCAATATGGCACTAGCACTTTCCTAAAAAAAATTACTGTGAAGTAAGAACTGGGGGCTGTTTACAAGCTGTAAGAAAAAAATGGACCTGAGAAAAAAATCTATTTATAAACTTGGTTTGTCATTCAGTTAAGTAGTCTACAAAAATCTTTTTATAAACTTAGCATTCCTTCAATATGGCACTAGCATTTACCTAAAAAAAAATTACTGTGAAGTAAGAACTGGGGGCTATTTACAAGCTGTAAGAAAAAAATGGACCTGAGAAAAAATCTATTTATAAACTTGGTTTGTCATTCAGTTAAGTAGTCTACAAAAATCTTTTTATAAACTTGGTTTGTCATTCAGTTAAGTAGTCTATTGGTACTTGCATGATATCTGGTCTCTGTAGTGCAAAAGGTCCATGCCTTATTTCCACGATTGCAAAAGTTCTGTAGGACAGGTTCTTACTGTTAGCTATTACAGTGACTTTAGTTGGTCTTGTATATATTTATCAATTTGATCTTGACTTGTATAAATTAGTTATTTCCTGCAATGAATTATCATCAGTCATCAGTTCGTTGCATCGGGCTGAAAGAAGTTGAAGCCCATCCGGAGTTGATGGATAAGACAATTCAGCAAGGTGATGCTTTTGCTGCTGTCTTTGGTGAGCAAAACGGCTGATTCCATGTCTGAATACTTGCATGAATTCTACTGCAGTTGCTGTCTTGTTTATGATTTTTGCACATTCTTGTGTATCAAGGTAGTAAGTAATAATGTTTTCTCTCTTTTTCAGGTCTTCTGTAGCATGAGAAGAGGAGGCTACTCCATTCATAACAGCAAGGTAAACCAGCTCCTCTCCCTTTACCTCAATCCATAGTTGTTCAAATGAAATTTGTTGATCTACAAACTGTATGTACAAGTATTTGATGTGCGGATTAGACAGAGGATGGCTTGTTAGCTTCTCTTGTCAAGTTGTCATTTCGTTATCTTTGCTGTTTGCTCTGAGACTGCTGTTGAATTGAAACGCTGCAATGTCTGAGAAACAATCAACTCAAGTAGTGAAATCTGAAATACTGGAACTAAAACACACAAACTAGGGGGTAAGCATTGGATGTTTCATTTCTAGAGGCAACCTGAATTTGTGACTTGTATTTGTCGAACTATCTCATCTCTCTCCTTGTGCATTGGAACAATTAATTTTGTTAGATAACTCATTCCATATCTTTTTTTTTCAGGAACTTCTGGGTGCTGCTGGACAACAGCTTGTCAACACCAAGCTGATCGTAGTGCTAATAGATGTTAGATACCTTATTTTTGATTCATCAGATACTTCAAACAAGGACTATTTTGATGTTAAATGACATTACATATATATTGTTCGATACATGAATCAATGTTTAGATAATGTCATCATTTTTGAATGTTATGACTTTTGTGTATGTGAATGTCATTAGCTATACCTTCAGACCAACTTTTATTTTTTTCACCTATTTAATTGAGCTTGATGAACTGTCAGTTGCTAAAAGTTTATATTGCGATGAATTGTCCGTTGCTAAAACTGCTAACAAATTGTCCGTTGCTAAAAGCTGGAGCGATGGACAGTCCGTCGCTAAAGGTGAAGTCCGTCGCTGTATACATATAACCACGGCTTCAACCGCGACTACCAGGGTCCGTTGCTATAACTTTTGGCCACGGACTGTCAGTCGCTGTACAGTCCTTACAGCAACTTCAAGTCAGTCGCTGATTAAGGGTTGTGGTGTAGTGGATGTTGTGCGATGAACCACCATCCCTCTCACAACTCTATTACTAATCATCTAAATATACGAATGGTTAAGAACAGAACTCTATATGCTAAGAACATGATATGAACACTATGAACTAGCAAGCATATCATGAACAAGGCATATGAACTAAAAGCCCTATGTTCTATGATCAAATCACTCAAACTATCATCTAGTTCATATAACAAGATCATATCACTAGAACTATACTCTAGTTCTAGAACATTGCTATATTGAAAAAATGAGAGGAAGAACATGATGGAAGGAATTGTATTCATAACCAAGACTAGCCAAGATATCTCCTTCTCTTATAAAATGAGCCTTGCTCCTCTACTACTACTAAGAATAAAGAGAAATGTAGAGAGGAACACTTGAGAGTACAAGTGAGAGGTGTAGTGTGTGTTGTGTGAAATGGAGAGCTCCACCCCTTGCTTTATACTAGGTCCAGGTTGGTTCAGGGGGCAGGGACATTAATGACCAGCCAAACCGACCTCAGCACTGCCTCCACAAACCGCCTGTGAAAGATGGGCTGGGCCGACCTCTCTAGGGGTGTGATCGCACCCTGGTGCGGCCGCACCAGGGGTGGGCCCCCTTGGGCTCAGTCTCGGCCCAGTGCCCTCTTGCTCTCTCTGGACCTCTCTCCTGTGGGTTGTTGGCCCAGTTGAGTCCTTTTGGTTTTGGGCTTTACTTATTTTGTGAAATACGTCTTGCCGAAAAGCATATTATTGTGACCTTTTCCTCTTTTCCTTGTATGTTTCCTGTAAATCAATAATACTCCAATACAAGTGGAAATAGGTCAATAGTAAAAGCATATGTGAGTATGGCTATGATAATTCTCCCTTTTTGGATAATAGTTGGTGGTTAGAGTATGTCAGTATTTACCGCCAACACATGTAAGGAGGCACCCCTACTTCTTGTAGGCCATTGGCGTGACGTTGATGATGTCGTGGCTAGAGCCTAAATCCACGAAGATTAGAACGCCTTCTCTGTTGATCGTCCCAGTGAGGAAGAACAGAGGGGGTTCCCTAAACTCTAGAGTCCAACTTGCCAATGATCATGTTGCAACTAGTGCCATTGGTGGGCAACAGTTTAGTTCACGGCTGTGGAATTGGTGATGGTGGTTGATGCAGCATAGCGAGCGATAAGGACGGGGTTGCCATCCTAGGAGCCTCCAGCAAAGCCAGGAAGCACTGCTCGTACGCTTTAGCGAGGGAGACGACAGATCCCATCTCGCTGGAGTCGAGCATGTTGTCGATGATCGGTGCAGTCGTCGAGATGACATCGTGCTCCTGAACGGCTTCCTTGGGCGCCATAGGTGCCGGTGTTAGCTCTTTCTCCACCATCGTGGAGAGGTGGTCGTTGAAGTCATTGAGCTTGTTGCGGACATCGTCAAACTTGGTGTAGACGTTGGTGGAGAATTCGGCGAAGAGCTTGTTGAACATGGCAAAGTCGGCCATGGCAGCGACGTGTAGATCGATCTGGTCTCACGATACCAGCTGTAACAGCGTGGCGGGTAGGGTGGTGTTGATATCTCATAGCGTCATCAAAATAACAATGCTACAAGATGTATGGTGCTAATTAACTTGTCTTTAGCAACTAGTCATCACCTATCTCTTACCTTTACTCCTAAGCATGGAACTAGGTTGTCATTCCTAATTATAAAGCTAAGAATAATTAATAGTATTAAACTAATCTATTATTTTATGTGACTAGGTAGAAATAAATAAAGATATATATGAACTAAGAATGATTCTGTAAATAGACAGATAATTATACCATTGTAGCATTTTACCCAGAGTATTACCAGGTTGTCATTTATATTCTACCACCGGGAAGGTATTGCTAAACTAATAATCTATAGTATTGATAACACTTGTATGCAGCGAATAAGAGATGTAGCCAATGTCAAACTCTCCTCAAAATAGAAATATATCACAAGACAAAGATAAATAGATAAATGATAAATATAATCAGTCATAATAAAATACTACTAATTCACTTAGAGCAATCTAGCATGTTAACATCATCTAACCCAAATATAGAGAAATAACTCCTAAGTATTTTAGATACAGTCAAACCTACGTCAACTAGTGCAAGTATGTATAACAATCATCGTTAAGTAATACTACCATAATTCTCAAACACATCGAAGCAATGAACAGAAAAAGATGAGTACAGAAACCTCTTGTATACGAATATACTCTTAACCTGACAATTCCACTATACCAAACTACCGTACGGGGGGAGGCCTACAAAGGACTCAATGGATCTATCACATCCATGATGTGCCTCATAACCTAGCACAACTAGAGATATCCGTAGATAGATAATGTATTTAGGCTCCATGTCTACATACAACCTACCACTCACCACACAATTGAATAGATGAGCGCTATATGAACCAAAGGCATGAATATAATAGCAAACTAACTATACTAGACATATTGAAGTAGATAATGAACAATGTAATCAAAAACATAATAATGGAGAACAATATTGTTAGTAATAATCGTACAAACACAGATATTACAATAAGAAAGAAGAGAACTTGAGAACTGTACCAAACTCTTTTCTTTTTGACAACATCAGGAATCCAAGATCGCTGAAGAACTTGACTTCCTCTAATCTAGATCTGACTAGGCAAAACTATAAACTAGAAAGGCTCTAAATAAACTAGGGCTTCTAAACTCTAGATGACTTGATTATCTGATGACTTGAACGAGGCATTGGATGAATTAGGGTTTTCTGGGTGGTCTGGCCCTGTATTTATAGCCCGGTGGGCGTCCGTTGGATCAAACCGACTTTATGTAGGGCTGAGATTGATCCTTAAAGGCAGGGGAGAAAGGTTCCAGAAGGGCGGCGGTTAACACTACAGTGGGGTGCCGGCTGGCCTGACAGGTGGGGCTAGCCGTCCCCATAGGTCAGCCTCCTCTTCTCTCCTTCGCTCTAGTGTCTTCTGGATCCTTCTGGAGTTTGGTGGAGTATTCCTGAGTTGCGGATAATTCTATGATATATTTTGATACTTAAATCCCTTTTCCACTATTTTTAGAATTGGTCCCAAGAATTTGATAAATCACCAAAACTCATAGAAATTGTCAGATAAAACCCTAGTCTTCTAGATATTAATGTGTTTCTCATGTCTTTTGATATATTAAAAGTTGACCCTATCCACCATCAACAACTCCCCCAAGCTTACCCTTTGCTAGTCCCTAGCAAAAACCTAGAGTTGGATCAGGAGTTGCTATAATACTTTCATATCTAAACAGGTACACATGCTCTCAAACAAAAATTCACTCAACTAATATTCTAGAGTTTTGTAAGTATGGAGCTAGATTAGACAAAACTGTTCTAACTTTCAAACTTACCCATATTACCTTTAACTAAGGAGTTTTAACCTTTAGTTGGGTATTGAGTAATTGAAAGATAGAACAATTAAGTCAAGCACTATGTCTCAAACTCTTCACTCAACTAATATTCTAGAGTTTTGTAAGTTTTCACAATAAAACTCAGTGCTTAATTGTATGACACCCTAAAGTCTCTCGAAGTATGTAGTATTTATAGATCTCACTGGAGCATCAATAATGTCATGTCTTCCTATAGCTAAGGATTATTAGTGGAGTTTATAGGAGTGGCACTAAAACAAGGATAAATATACTTACAATTCATATATTGTAAAGTCAAATAATGGACCATAGAGAATCAAGTCATACAATCAAACTAAGATGCGCATGTGTATGGAACATAGTGGATAGGTGTATATATAGTGGCTAATCCTAATTCTACATTTGCTCTGTAGAAATAAGTCCCTCTTCTTTCTTAGACTTTAAAACTTTTATAGAAAAACATGGGCTATCTTTATTCTTTCTCTCTCTCTCTTTCTCTTTTTTTCAGGGAGGTGGGCATCTAGTACCCATTGTTTTGATTGCTAGGACACTTTTCCATCTTTTACTCTCTTTTCTTTCTCTCTTTTTTCAATACTTTTGCATAGCCACAAGCATCCTTTGAATGCAATAATTATTAAAGCGATAGCAATAAAGACTTAGAGCATTTAAAATAGAGGTCGTTCTATAGGATATATTTTTAGGTGTTTACTCCTAGTGCAGGAGAAAAATATTTTTTTAGAGTGGATGTGGATAAAAATAGAAGATGGTTGCGCTTACTCTTAGTATAAGAGTAATACATATGTAAGTGGAGTGTGTGTGATCATGATTTAAAAGCATGACAAGACTCTCATAAGGCATACAACAAAGGTTGACTGAACTTAATGCAGAGCAAGCAGCATAAACGAGCAAAGATTTCCTATTCTAAATGTACTAGCATATATGACTTTATTAGGAATTCTAATTTTGTCATACAAGAGCTCATCATGTCCGGTTTTGAATATTCAAAAGATAAATCTCTAGAACTTAGTATTGTTAGAAATAAGATAAATAGTAGCTCAGACTTTTTTATATCATATCCATCAATCACCTAGATTTAAATCAAGCGTATGCCTCCACAAGTTTCAGGTTCAGAGTATATTGTTATATTAAAGCAATTATATCCAAAACTTAGGAGAATTTAAGATTAAAAACTAGGTACTTGAAAACAATTCCAGTAGAGCAACTGTTCATCATCTCCAAGATAAAATCTTATAGTTCATAGTTGATTGTAGACACACACGGTCGGCTAATAACTAAGACTTCTTTTTATTGGTTTTTAGATTTTATTTATTTTACTAAAGGACTCATAAAAGACTCAACAGATGTGGACCTTCATGTGCCCACATATTTTTTTGGTGTTTTATAACTATAAGATAGATTCAATAAATCGCATAGGTATAGTTACCTCATAACTAGGGGATGCTCCTCCCCAAGCTAGATGTTTGCCGTATATTGCTTGGATGATCTTTAAGAGCAAGCTTACCAGTGGTAGCTCACTATGGGTCTCACTCCTTAGTCATAGTATAATCCTACACAATTGTACTGCAAAAAAAAAACCAAAACTCGAGGCTCAAATATGATAAGGGATTAGCGGTAAGCCAAAAGAGTAATTGATTATTTCTTTGTGAGCAGATATAAATTTTTAGATTTTAGCAGGATTCTTATTTCTCTCTTTTTAAGATTTTTATTTTTATCATGCAAAGGAATAAATAAATATGAATTTATTTTTGTGCCACCATAATCAACATCCTCATGGGTTCACCATAAGTCATGGGGCTTTACAGTTGTATGATGTGACAAAGTAGCAAGTTGTTCTTAAATGCAACAAGTTATGAATGCTAAAGACTTATTATAAAGATAACTACCATGTTACCTTATGGTGAAGGGTACGGAATTTAAAGTCTACCGATAGGACTTACCGATAAGACTTATTATAAAGATAACTACCATGTCTGAGGAAGCTGTTAACACTGGATTTTGGTAAAGGCCAAAAAGATGACAGGTGGGCCAGTTCGGCAAAACTCGCGAGGAGGCAAGAGATCAGCGCATTCGGCAAACGCTCGTGCGGTCGGCTAACCTTGAACTATTCGGCAAGTGTCCGTACGGCTAACTCAGGGCGATTCGGCAAGCATTCGTGCGGTCGGCTATCTTTAAAGGTGGTGGCTCCATTCGGAAAGCAAAAGGTGGCAAACAGGAAGCCGAATAGAAGGAGAGGAGCGTGATGATCAAGGACTCCGAGGAAGACTATACCAAGAGAGTCGCCATACTTTTGAGTTACCTTTAATATATTGTGTAAATCGTAATCTCTTAGGATTCATGTTATGTCCAGGGTATAAATATAGACCCTTGACAATTGTAAAGGATATTCATAATCAAATCAATACAACCGGCCCCGTGCCAAGTTTCGAGTCCCCTTGTCGTGTCGTCGAGTTCTTCGAGAGGAGTCATCGATCCGTCGACCTCCGTAAGTACCGGCAATCTTGCCATCATGTCTAGTATCATGCGGTGGATTTAGATGTTGATGCAAGTAGTCTTGTTTGTCTCGACTGGATGGCCGTGCGGCAGGCGTCTGCTTGATGATCAAGAAGTCTTTGCTTATGCTTTGTTTATCTCGACTAGATGGCCGTGCGGCAGGCGTCCGCTTGATAGCTTAGCGAAGCGAGATAGTTATCGGCTCTATTAGACTTGGCAAGATCTAATAGATTCATTAAGTTATCACGTGTTGCATGTCTTTAATATTTTATATATTTGTAACACTCTTTTGCCCAATCTAGATTGGTTAGTTTCGGCTCTTTTCTTTTATAGATCTATTTGCTCTTTGACGTTCTTATTCTTTTGCTATCATGATAAATAGATCTCATGCTTACGTAGCCGAATTAGATCAATCTAGATTGTTACATGTTGTGGGTTCTTGCACGTTAAAAACGTTTAAATCTTGATAGGATTGAGTGTCGTGCGGCAGATGCAAGTTCTTGATGGGTTTATTCGCGATAGCTTGTATGTTCCTTCTTCATGGACCCTGAGTCGGCTGAATTGCCGAGCTTGGTTATGCTTCAACTCGTAGTTAACTTTCACTTGTTCAAACATGTCTTCTCATGCATACGTGTTCGGCAATCAATGCTTTACGTGTTTTATCATTATATTAGCCGAATGAATCATATGCATGATTGGTAGACAGCTTCCATAGCTGTATGTCGTCATAAGTGGCTTCAAGGCCGTATATACGGAACTGTCTGGTCTCATCCGGCACGTTCCAATTTTGTATTTAACAATCTTTTTGTCCCTTATCAGGTTTCAGGTCAAACTGACTGGCACGCTTCCGGATCTCCAAACCGTGCGGCTGTCCGATTGAAGCAACGCTTTTCGGCTTGCTGTGTGTTAGGCGCAGAGTCACGTTTTGTGTCAACACACTTTTTGGCACGCCCGGTGGGACAACTTCATTCAAGATGTCTGAAATCAGCAACAATCACGTTCTGGATGTGACCTTAGATGAATTGCCAGAAAATTCAACGGAGTTGGTGCAACAAGCATGTGATCAGTTTCGGCAGAAGTGTTTGATATCCTTCTCCAAGAACAAAAGCAATAAGGTCTTCCAGAAGCAATCGTTGTCAAGGGTTCTTCTTCCACATCAGTCTGATTACACCGAAGAAGAAGAAGCTCAAAAGGTGTCAGAGTTGGTTCACAAGGCCTTGGGAGAAACTATTACAAATCATAACACAGCCTTCTTGAACACCTTTCGTGCAATTATGGTTAGTACTTTCGGCCCAATGGCTGATAAGTATTTTGAGGAGAATGCAGGCCCAATCCGTGGACCAACGCTTTTCAATCCACCAAAGTACCAAGAAAAACCTGCTGGAGATGAGGGAGCATCTGGTTCAAACAAAGATGGACCAGTCCATAATGAGAGACAACAACCTTCTACCTATGGTCAGGTAACATTTGGTACAACAGAAGATATGCCGCAATCTGCTTTCAAAGTGTCCCCAGCATCAAACAGGTTGCAAAGAAACATGTATGGAGATGGATATCAGGAGTTTACTGATTATACTGCTCTGGATGCTTTGCCGAATCCAGGGTATAGGAATGCATCAGGGATACCTTCTGGAAGGCAAACACGTGGAGCTCCAAAGTCAGATATTGATGTCATCATGCATAGGATGGCTGATATGATGCAGAATCAATTCGGCCTAAAGCCAAAGAATCAATCCTATTCGTACAAGTCTCCTTATCCAGAATGGTACAACAGAGTGGCACTTCCTCCAAGAGTGAAACCTCCGACAGATCTGACCAAGTTTTCTGGCCAAGATGATACTAGCACCATAGAGCACATCAGTCGGTACTTGATGCAGCTTGGAGAAGCTTCAACAGATGAAGCTTGGAGGATTCGGTATTTCCCTTTATCTCTCACAGGGCCAGCCTTCACGTGGTTCACCTCTCTACCGGTCCATTCCATTGGTACGTGGGCAGAACTGGAACAAAAGTTTCATGCATATTTCTTCACGGGTACTAATGAGAAGAAGCTGGTTGACCTCATGAGTCTGAGACAGAGAGCTAATGAGACACCGCAGGAGTATCTTCGCAGGTTTAGAGAGACCAAGAACCTTTGCTATTCTCTGAATTTACCAGATGATCAGTTGCCAGGGATGGCGATAGCAGGCATGCAGCCGAATGTCAGAGAGAAGTTGTTCGGCATGGAGTTTGATGACCTTGGTCAACTTTCACAACGACTGGCTGCTATGAGTAATCAAGCTCAAGGGTTCAAGAGAGATAACCGCTTCCAAAAGGGGAATGTTGCTAGTGAAATGTATCAAAGTTTTTTGGAAGAAGCGGATGAGTATGATGATGATGATGAGATAGCTGCAACTGAATTGACTTGGGCAAAGGAGCCTACTCAAGTTAGCCAACGCCGGTTGAGGCAACAAAAAGGAACTTATGACTTCGATGTCTCTAAGTCAGACAAGCTCTTCAATCTGTTAGTAAGGGAAGGACGCATCAAATTGCTAGACGGGCATCCTATGCTGCGCCCCGAAGGAGTGAAAGACAAGAAGTATTGTGGCTATCATAACACTAATTCTCACTCCATTAATGATTGCCGAGTGTTCAGGGTTCGGATTCAGAAGGCTATCCAAGAGGGACATCTGAAATTCGATGGCAAAACGAAGATTGATGGTCAGCCTCTTCCACAGAATATGATTTCTTTCTCTGTGAATATGGTTTCTGCAGATGATCCTAAAGGTAAAGGCAAAGTAAAAGTGTTGACCTCTGAAAGGGCTAAGAAGAGTGGTACTGTCGACCCTGATCAGCAGATTACTACTGAGGAGCTAAAGGAAAAGGTTCGATTCAAGAATAGCCGAACCGAAAGAGGTGAAGCTTCTAAGCCTAGAGTTACATCACGTATTCTACTGAACAAGTGGCAAAGGCAGCAAGAACAGGAATACTATGAAGAGCAGAGGTTTATAGAAGAACGCCGGAGATATGAAGAAGAGGTGTATCGCAGAGAGCAAGAAGAGCACGTGAGAGAAATGGAGCAGTCTCATTGGGGTTGTTCATTCTTTAAGCATTGCTGGAATGAAGGCTTGAAGTTGCCTACTAGAAACAATTGTCCTGAATGCAGTGATCAGTACTTTGGGTACAGGCAATCTCGAGTCAACCGCCGTCCGGTCCGTGAAAGGCTTAGAATATAGTTTCCTAAGGACGATCGGCGCTTAAAAATAAATAGTTTTGAAAACCAGCAAAGGAAGAGGGTTGCAGATCAACGATGGACTCATCATAGGGGATACAATGGAGAAAGAAATCCTCATGAATACGTCTGGCAGAAAGGACAGTGGTGCCCTCCAGGACTGAGAAAGAGCCAAAAGAGAAGGGTCCAGCATTTGAGAAACAAGGAGCTAAAACAAGCCGATGCTGAGGAAAAGCCGACGTGGCGCCCTAAAAAGAAACCTGACGAGCATGGACCTTTGGGTGATGCATGTATGGCTTTCTTTCTCCCATCGGAATTCATAGCTCCTGAGAATCAAGATGTCCAAGAAGAGGTATACTCCGATTTTGATGAGAGTGAGTTTCAAGATTTGACGGCCCAGCTTGTATTGACACAACAGGCAACTTTCGACAAGCCAGCCAAATATCGCCATTTGAAGCCACTTTACCTGAAAGGATATGTCAACGGCAAGCCTTTGACCAAGATGTTTGTTGATGGAGGGGCTGCTATCAATATCATGCCATATACTACCTTCAGGAAGCTTGGGATGACAAGTGAAGACTTGTTAAAAACCGACATGGTTCTCAGAGACTTTGCTGGCAATCCTTCTGACACTCGAGGAGCTGTACACGTCGAGTTGATGATTGGATCAAAGACTTTGATCACTACCTTCTTTGTCATTGATGGCAAGGGGGCATACAGTCTGCTTCTGGGAAGAGATTGGATTCATGCCAATTGTTGCATTCCTTCAACCATGCATCAGATTCTTATTCAGTGGGTTGGAGACGACATTGAAGTTGTGCACGCTGATGATTCCATAAGTGTTCTTTTCGAGCCCGCTTACTGGAATATGATGGCATTGATTGTTTCTCCGGCAAAGTGTGGGGAGAAGGTCCTATGAATATCTTCAATAAGGATCAATAGCCGATCCAAGCAGTCGGCTCTCACAGTAATTTTTAATGGGTAATCCAATCGATGGCAACAAAGGAAAGCTGGGACATGGTTTTATGTCGGCCGACAAGTTAGAAGAAATAAATGTTAGTGATGATACTAAGCCAAGGCCGATGTACATTAGTGCAAGTTTGAGTCTGGAGTATAAATCACAGCTGATAGCCCTTTTAAAAGAATTCAAAGATTGTTTTGCTTGGGATTATACGGAGATGCCCGGATTGGATCGTTCTATTGTTGAGCATCGATTACCTATTAAGTCCGGCTATCGTCCTTACAAACAACCTCCACGGAGGATTTATAAAGAAGAGGTATTGGCCGATGTGAAGAAGGAGATCGAAAGATTGTTGGAAGCAAATTTCATTCGGCCATGCAGTATGCGAGTGGATTTCAAATATAGTTCCCGTATACAAGAAGAATGGAAAGATGAGGGTATGCATAGACTTTAGAAATCTTAATAAAGCTACTCCGATGGATGGATACCCGATGCCAGTTGCCGATTTGTTAGTAGACGCAGCGGCCGGATATGAAGTCATCAGTTTCATGGATGGGAATGCTGGTTATAACCAGATCTTCATGGCAATAGAAGATATCTGAAAGACAGCCTTCAGATGCCCTGGTCATATTGGTTTATTTGAATGGATTGTCATGACATTCGGGTTAAAGAATGCCGGTGCAACTTATCAACGGGCTATGAATTACATCTTTCATAAGTTGATCGGCAAGGTCGTGGAGATTTATATTGATGACGTGGTGGTCAAGTCTAGAAACCATGAAGGGCATTTAGCCGATTTAAGGAAGACTCTGGAGTGCACTAGAAGACATGGTTTGAAAATGAATCCAAATAAATGTGCTTTCAGAGTCTCGGCTGGTGAGTTTTTGGGATTTCTTGTCCATAAAGGAGGGATTGAAGTTGGAAAAAAGAGTATGGAAGCAATAGACAAGGTTGTCCCTCCAACTAATCTCACGGAGTTACAATCATTGCTTGGCAAGATTAATTTTGTGAGAAGGTTTATATCCAATCTATCAGAAAGAGTCTTGCCTTTCTCTCCACTTTTGAAGCTCAAGAAAGATCAAGAATTTGTATGGGGTGACGTACAACAAAAAGGCTTTTGATGAAATCAAAGAATACATGAAGGCACCACCGGTCTTTGGTACCTCCACAACTTGACAAGCCTTTCAAGTTGTGCGTGGCGCCGATGGTCTAACAATAGGATCGGCCCTCATGCAAGAGTTTGAAGGAAAGGAGAGAGTAATAGCTTATCTTAGCTGAAAACTATTGGATCCAGAAATAAGATATTCGGCTATGGAGAAACTATGCTTGTGTGTGTATTACTCATGTACCAAATTTCGGCACTACCTATTAAATGCTGAATGCGTGGTAGTTTCTAGTTTTGATGTAATAAAGCATATGCTATCAATGCCAATTTTAAATGGAAGGATTGGCAAGTGGATTTTTGCTTTATCAGAATTTGATTTAAAATATGAATCGGCAAAAGCGGTAAAAGGTCAAATTATTGTTGATTTTATTACACAACAACGTGACCTTTCTGTTAAGATGGTAAGCATTGTGCCTTGGGTTTTATTCTTCGATGGTTCATCCTGTAGCAAAGGTGGTGGTGCTGGTATTCTCTTGATTTCTCCACAGGGGATAACTTTCGAGTATGCTATTCCCATTGAATTCTATGTTACTAATAATCAGGCGGAGTATGAAGCATTGCTTAGAGGGCTTCGGCTTCTTGTAGAGATAAAAGCCATTGCTATCGAAATCTTCAGGGATTCTGAGCTAGTAATTAATCAATTGACTGGTCAATATGAGTGCAAGAATGATGTGTTAAGAGAATATTATGAAGAATGCCGGGAACTTTTGAAAAGCTTTCGGATAGTAACCTTGCACCATATCCCTAGGGGGCACAATGAAGAAGCAAATAGGTTAGCTCAAGCTGCTTCTGGATATCGTGAAAATCAAGAAGTCCTCACTCTAGATGGAGATGTTTCGAGTGCTGAGCAAGTGGTTGATGATTGGAGATGCGAAATCATCGAATATCTAAAGGATCCATCACAAAGAGTTTCCCGAAAGCTCAGGTATAAAGCCCTCAAGTTCGTACTTCTTGATGATCACTTATATTACAAGTCTATAGATGGAGTATTGCTTAAATGCTTGAACCAAGAAGAAGCCAGAAAGGTGATGTATGAAGTGCATGAAGGACTGTGTGGTGCACATCAATCAGCTTACCGAATGAAGTGGATAATTCGGAGAACTGGTTATTTTTGGCCAACCATGCTAGAAGATTGTTTTGAATATTATAAGGGGTGTCATGATTGTCAAAAATTCAGCAATATTCAGAAGGCTCCAGCATCTGCTATGAACCCGATAGTCATGCCTTGGCCATTTAGAGGATGGGGTATAGATTTAATTGGTCAAATTCATCCTCCTTCAAGCAAAGGACATAAGTTTGTACTCTTGGCTACGGATTATTTTACCAAGTGGGTTGAAGCTATTCCTTTGAAGAAAGTTACATCGAGAGAACATGATCAGTTTTGTTAAGGAGCATATAATCTATAGGTTTGGAATCCCTCAAACTATAACGACTGATCAAGGGACTCAATTCACCTCCTCGGAATTTTGTGATTTTGCCGAAAACATGGGGATTAAGTTGTGTAATTCTTCTCCTTATTATGCACAAGCCAATGGCCGGCGAAAGCATCAAATAAAATTATGATTAAGATCATCCAGAAGAAAATTGATGAGAAGCCAAGAAAATGGCATTTGGTTCTTAATGAGGCATTGTGGGCTTACCGAATGGCTTGTCATGGCTCGACTCAAACATCTCCCTATGAATTGGTTTATGGGCATCATGCTTTTTTACCATGGGAGTTGCAATCAAGTCGAGACGAGTTATATTGCAAAAAGATTTGGGAAAGGAAGATTATACAAATTTGATGATAGATGAGTTAGAAGATTTGCATCTGATTCGTCTCAAGGCATTGGAAAATATTGAGAAAAACAAGATACGTGTTGCTAGATATTATAACAAGAAAGTTAGAGTGAAGCGCTTCCGACGAAGGTGATCTGGTTTGGAAGACTATACTGCCGATTGGATCAAAAGACAGAGCATTCGGCAAGTGGTCTCTGAATTGGGAAGGACCGTTTTGGGTGGTAAAATGTGTGCCTGGCAATGCATATATTTTGAAAACTCTATTCGGAGAAGAGTTTACGAGCTATTAATGGAAGGTTTCTTAAGAAATTTTATCCCATGTTTGAAGTTGGTTCATGAAAGGGAATTTGAAATCAAGCATAGCCGATGGAAGAAACATCGCCTTTAGCCCAAAAATTGTGAAACCAAAATAGCCGATATGGTTCATATCGCCTCTAGTACAAAAAATATCTACGTTTAGTGGAATGGTTTGAAATTGACTTCGGCATTCTGACCGGTTGGTTTATCGGGAGAAGAGAAAGGTGAAACCTTGAATGACAACACTCAGTGACACGTCAAATCGTTTGCGACGCAAGACTAAGATCTAATCGACTAAAGTGATGTCACTGCATTCGGAAAAAATCATTCAGGGATGCTTTGATTCAGAAAAATACTGGAGACAACTATTCGGCATCCAACACATGAGTCATGAACAAGCATATCTTCAGAAAGTAATTGGATTATTTACATTCAATCCCTAATTACAAGCTACTCCTGGAATAACTTGTTCAGAACAGACTGAGGATTGGTAGACTCAGCGAGGGCAGCAGCATGATCTTCATACTGCTCCAGACGCTCATTGACGTCATCAATCTCACGAGGAGGGCCGCCAGCAAAGCCCACAGCTTGGACAGAGTAGTCTTCGCCGGTCCGGGAAGACATCGCCGCCAGGCCGAGGGACGCACCAAGGTGCACACCTTGGATGACGGCCTGATCAACATGGCCGTCCACAGCATCTAGGCGTGCCTTGGCTGTCTCCCCCTGGGCGTTCACCTTGTTGGCTACCCTGTTCGCCGCCGCCTTCAGACGCTCATTCTCTGCAGACAGTGCTGAACAAGAAAGCAAGTCAGTACATGAAGAATATCGAGAAAGAAGAGATCTGTGCAGGGATGCCGAACCAGTGATGGCATCGCAGAGCTGCTTGCGCTGATCCTCCCATTCGGCTTGCGCAATGCCAAACTGCTTGGAGACATCGCCCAGTTCGTTCCGGGCCTCGTCCCTCTCCTTGCGGAACCTAAGTGCCTCCTCATGGATGTACAGGGGGTCCTCTCCCTCCGATTCCACCGGACCCCAGGGGTTGGCGTTGTATGAGTTGTCGGACTCGGGGAGGCTCGACGAACCGGAGGAACCGGAGACAGGGGACCGGGGCGATCCGAGGTGCTGGTTGAGTCACCACCATTGGAGGAAGAAGGTGGTACTGACCAGTGATAACCCTCACCCTGAAAAGATGAAGAAGATCAGAATCCAGGAAGACAAACAGAAAGTGCAAGCCACAAGGGGGCAGCCGATTGAATCCTACCCATGGCGTTGGCGGCGCGGCGCTCGGCTTCCCTCTGCTTCTCCCTCAGCAGGACGCTTGCCACGGTCATCGCCGCTCGCCATTGATGCCCTAAGAAACTAGATTGCTCTCTGGGTTGATCTGGGCAGAAGAAGCAAAGAGACGGTGGTGAAGGTGTTTGGTTGAAGATGACAGTGATGGCCAGAGGAGGGCTTTATTTATAAGCTGGAGTGGAGATCGTAGCGTATACCTCAGGGTATCCCAAGCGACGAAGTAGGGTTTACTCTTTTTGGGCCGTTACCGGACTGGGCCAGGCTCGGCTAAATCAAAAACGACGGTTCGAAGAGAATCGGCTATTCTCCTAATCGGGAAGCCTGAGGCGGTCTGCTATCCTCCTAATCGGGAAGCTTGAGGCATTCGGCTATGTCATCAATCAGGCAGAGATTAAAAGGCCGAAACATAACAAGGAATGCAATTGCTCAGGAATATAGTATGATACATATGAGTACATTACAAGCCAGTGCTTCAATTGGCTAAGAATAGTTTGATAGCATCTATGGCATCATTCCTAATTCGGCTAACTTCCTCTAGCACCTTCTTGTCATCATCCTCAGAGCTTTGAATTCTGGTAAGCCTGGTTTTGATCTGCTGATTCTCCTTGATGACAGATGCTATCTTCGTTTTGGCTGCATCTTTGGAGTTCGGCAAATTGGCAATTTTATCTTTGTGGGACTGGATTTTGGCATTCAACTGAACCAATTGAGCTTCCAGCCTAGCCTTCTCCTCCTCCATAGTTTTCAGTTCAGGTTTCAAAGTTGCCAGGGATTGTTTGGCAGCCTGAATCTGAGAGTGCAGCTCTTTGGCTTGTTGCTTCTTCATCAGATTGTCACTCTACAAAGCAGCTCTGGAGGCCATATTCTTAGTTGCTCTCCTGACCTTACCAACATGATCATCAAGTTGAGTTGCAGATTCTAGGGGGGCCTTGAGAGTTTGGGGAATTTCTTGATCAATGAGTTCAACAAGGTCCCTTATCTGATCTGCATCTTGGACCAGAATATTGATGTCCTTGGCTAGCAGAAGGGCTATTTCCTTTAGCCGAGCCTGGTTCTCTGCTGATAACCTTTGCTGAGATATAGCTTCTTCACCTCCCTCATTGATGTACTCTTCAACTGTGAAAGAGTAGCTGACAGTCGGCTTGGCCTCATCCTTAAAGGAAGGAAAATCATTAGCCGATTGGTCAAAATTGTTACAGAAACCAATGAGGTGAAGTATTACCTTATGAATAGAGTCTTCTTCAGGTTGAATTCTACCCTGGCTTGGTTGAGGACTTGATTGGATGCCCAGGGATGATGAGCTAGAAGCCTGGTGAGGAGAGGATCCTTCTGCTATGTTGTCCAAGATATTATCTGAAAGAAAGTGATGAAATGCAAAGTGCAGTGGTTAAATTTAGCAGGAGAAAGAAAGGAAATGTGTGGAGAAAATTATTACCAATATGGCCAATAGCTCCATGAAGTTCTGCACTGTCAGCAGAGGCATGAGGGGAGGATTCTTCTGCTGTCCTATCCAAGAATTGATTTGTTTCTAAAATGCAAAAGTAGCAAAATATGAGGACTATTTAGTGCATCTAGTACAAAAAAAGGAAACGATCAACTAGGATAATAATATCAATGTGGCCAGTGGTTTCCTAAATTTCTGCATCTCCAGCAGAGGCCTGAGGAGAAATCTCAATGGTTGTTGAAGCACTGGCCGGTCCTGAAAGTTTGATCTGTGGCTGCAAGCAGAGGAAAATAAGTATAAAATTATTGCCTAAACAGGACTGGCAAAGATATACCTTAGGAGACAGTTTGGCTTTTTTGGATCTTTTTCTCCTGGGCACAGTGACATCCTTGCTTGATTCAGCAGTGGCTTTCCTCTTGCTCTCTCCTCTTGGAGGTGCTGAACCCAAGGCTGCTGGGGTTTTCATGAAAGCTGCCAAAGTGGGGGCATTAAACCCCAAAGCAAGAATAGGCCCATCCTGGTAGTACTGAGCTGCTCGAGAAGGAGGAGTAGGCTCAATATCCTGTGAATAACAAGGTGTTAAAATCAGGAATGAATCCAATGGTGAGAAAATATGAGTACAAGAAAATTACCTCACTGTCAGAGGCAAATTGAGCTTGCAAATCTTGGCATAAAGGGTGCACTGGTATATTAAAGATATGGGCACACCATTCTCGCCACCAGGAAGCAAACAAGGGGTGGGCAGCATGTATTAATCCAAGTGGGGAAGGTGCATATGTTGGCAAGTCCCATCCAAGTTCAAAAACTTTTTGGCCTCCATATCATCTTTTATCTCTTCCCCGGGCTTTATGATCCTAGAGAAGAACAGACCTTGGGGGCAGCTGTCCCACATCCTAGCTGTCCGGCCACCATGTTTGGGTTATAAAATTCATAAGTGGGGCGCAATAACCTTCCATGGTGGAACTTCTGGCGGTAAAGTGCAAGGCTTGATGAAGGAATTGAAAACCTCTATGGACACTTGGTCTGAGCACCCAGACTCATAACTAAACTTGCAGGGAAGAGTCAAATTCTCATTTTCCCTATAAGGGAGCCAGAGTACATTCTCAAAACCTCTGAAGAACAGCTTGAAGAGGTGACCAATGTCTATGTCAATGCTGACAGAGGATGCTGCTTCTCCATATGTTTGGCAGGCCTTTTCTTTTACTGTGTCATCTTCAGCATGATTGACTGAAGGGAAGCCTAGGTCATGAAGATCTACAGACACTATTTGATGTATGTACAACTGTAGCCACATCTGGACAAACCACCAAGGGCCATTCACACAGTGTATTTCCCCATGTTGACGCATTTGGACAGTGGTCTTGTGCATCATGTGATAGACAGCCCCTAAGAGATACTTGCCCAAGGGGATCAGGATGCCTGCAGCAACTCTTCAGCCATTACCATGTGATTCAGAGTTGGCTCATTTGATTTTCCACAGAAGGTGAATCTGCACAGCCACATGTTCAGAAAAGCCTTGTATTCTTTGTCAAGCACAGCACCAGATGATTTGTAAGTATTGATGTACTTCATCCATCCACCTCCTGACTTAACTGCCTTTTGGTTGCTGCTATTCTTGTACTTGGAGGGGTACACTGGTGCTATCACATTTAGACCAGTCATCATGAAAATGTCGACCAAAGTAAAGGACATTGGGCCATGACCAAAGATGAAGGCATTAGCAGCATCAGACCAGAAGTGGGTGGCTGCTATCAGAAGGGAGTCGTTCCGGGGTGTCTCTGACAAGGATAACTCCGGGCAATGCTTTGAATGTCTTGGGACTCCCGATGGATCTTTGCTTTTCTCCAGCATCCTCCGGTACCAATTTCGCCATCCGGCAATTGGAGGAAACAGCCAAGTCTTGAAGGTGTTCGGCCACTGATTCGGCGGAGTGATTCCAGATTTGAAAGGGATCCTCAGAGTTTCCCTCTCAATGAACTCAATCGGGTTGGGATTTCCCATCGGCCCCAAAAAATATGAATCAGGGTTCGCGGCGTAGGGAATCAAAGTCTCATCCTTGTATTCCTTCAACAGAGTGATGCAACCAGGAGAAGTGAATCAGGAAAAGCGAAGGATCGATGAAGAAATTGCCGAATACATGAAAGAGGCGAGAAATTACCTCTGGAACTCCATCCTGGGTCGCCATTGAAGACTAGAAGTGGGTTTGAATCTAGAACGGGGAATTCAGATTTCGGGCGGCGGCTGCAGATTTGAACAGTGCTGACCTAAATGAGAAAAGGGTTTGTGGTCAATTTCGGAATAAAATCACTTTTATCCCAAAATTGAGGGGGCATGTGTTAACACTGGATTTTGGTAAAGGCCGAAAAGATGACAGGTGGGCCAGTTCGACAAAACTCGCGAGGAGGCAAGAGATTAGCGCATTCGGCAAACACTCGTGCGGTCGGCTAACCTTGAACTATTCGGCAAGTGTCCGTACGGCTAACTCTGGGCGATTCGGCAAGCATTCGTGCGGTCGGCTATCTTTAAAGGCGGTGGCTCCATTCGGAAAGCAAAAGGTGGCAAGCAGGAAGCCGAATAGAAGGAGAGGAGCGTGATGATCAAGGACTCCGAGGAAGACTATACCAAGAGAGTCACCATACTTTTGAGTTACCTTTAATATATTGTGTAAATCGTAATCTCTTAGGATTCATGTTATGTCCAAGGTATAAATATAGACCCTTGACCATTGTAAAGGATATTCACAATCAAATCAATACAACCGGCCCCGTGCCAAGTTTCGAGTCCCCTTGTCGTGTCGTCGAGTTCTTCGAGAGGAGTCATCGATCCGTCGACCTCCGTAAGTACCGGCAACCTTGCTATCATGTCTAGTATCATGCGGTGGATTTAGATGTTGATGCAAGGAGTCTTGTTTGTCTCGATTTGGATGGCCGTGCGGCGACGCACGCCCCGCTTGATGATCAAGAAGTCTTTGCTTATGCTTTGTTTATCTCGACTAGATGGCCGTGCGGCAGGCGTTAAACTTGATAGCTTAGCGAAGCAAGATAGTTATCGGCTCTATTAGACTTGGCAAGATCTAATAGATTCATTAAGTTATCACGTGTTGCATGTCTTTAATATTTTATATATTTGTAACACTCTTTTGCCCAATCTAGATTGGTTAGTTTTGGCTCTTTTCTTTTATAGATCTATTTGCTCTTTGACGTTCTTATTCTTTTGCTATCATGATAAATAGATCTCATGCTTACGTAGCCAAATTAGATCAATCTAGATTGTTACATGTTGTGGGTTCTTGCACGTTAGAAACGTTTAAATCTTGATAGGATTGAGTGTCGTGCGGCAGATGCAAGTTCTTGATGGGTTTATTCACGATAGCTTGTATGTTCCTTCTTCATGGACCCTGAGTCGGCTGAATTGCTGAGCTTGGTTATGCTTCAACTCATAGTTAACTTTCACTTGTTCAAACATGTCTTCTCATGCATACGTGTTCGGCAATCAATGCTTTACGTGTTTCATCTTTATATTAGCCGAATGAATCATATGCATGATTGGCGATATAGCTTCCATAGTTGTATGTCGCCGTAAGTGGCTTCGGGGGCGTATATACGAACTGCTATGCGGTCTCATCTGGCACGTTCCAATTTTGTATTTAACAATCTTTTTGTCCCTTGTCAGTTTTTAGGTCAAACTGACTGGCACGCTTCCGGATCTCCAAACCGTGCGGCTGTCCGATTGAAGCCACGCTTTTCGGCTTGCTGTGTGTTAGGCGCAGAGTCACGTTTTGTGTCAACAGAAGCCTTAGTCAACTCTTCGTCTTGCTAGGATGTCTCCTTATTCTCTTCCAACCATCTCTAATTCTATTCTTGTATTTCTTTTGCTTCTTGGTTGACAATTTGCTCCATTCTCTCAGCTTCTTTGTCCCACTCACTCCAGCGAGGTTTTTCTACTTCTTGTTCATTGAATTGATCTATGTACCTTGTGGCTTCACTAGGATAGTCTCCTCCTTCCTTCAAAAGCTAATTTGCTTTGCGGTGGGATCAACGTTTCCTGTTGCGTAGCTTTTTAGGCGAGTCATTGTCAGTGTAACTATTGAAATTACAATGTACCTTTCCAATAGGTAGATGGAAGCGGACATGTCCAGATCCAATGTAGATGATCACATCAGCAGTATTGAGGAATGGTATTCCTAGAATGACAGGTGTATCATCGTCTTCCTGCATGTCAAGAACCAAGATATATGTGGGGATATAATAGTCTTTAATCTTTACCGTGATGTTCTTTACTATGCCTTCTCGAAATCTTGTTGATAGGTCTACCATCTGTAGCTGCATATAGGTTGGGTATAACGGTTCACCACCAAATAGATAATTGTACACTGCCTTTGACATGATATTGACCCTAGATCTAGTGTCACAAAAAGTCTTGGGAAAAACCATTTGCTTAATAGTGCACTCAACGGTCAGGACTCCTAGATCTTCCTTCTTGATAATATATGGTGGAGCTAACAGATGGTCATGTTCGCTGTTGACAGAGTTGATTAATTGAACTGTCTCTTCTGGAATCTGGCTAAGGTTGTTCTTTCTCCCTCTTCTGTTGTTGTTCTTCTTCTTCTTGGGTTCAGCTGATTGTTGAGCTTGTTCGTATGGCTTCTGTGGGAATAAAAAGACAATCTTGGCATGCTCCGCATAGATGATCGCTTTAGTTGTGCATAGGAATGGTCGATCTAATATGATAGGTGCTCTTTCATCTCCTCCAGTCTCCATAACCACAAAGTGAACTGAGACATAGGATTGCCCCATGCGAACAATAGCTTCTTTGAAAATTGCCTCGGGGTAACAGATGGATTGATCTGCATGCTGCAAACGTATAGTTATGTACAACAAAGGATTTTCTAGATTCTTTTCATAAATTACCTTAGACATGATGTTGACACTTGCCTCAAAATCACAGATAGCTTCCGGAAAGGTATGACACCCTATTGAAATAGGAATGACAGGCCTTCCATGGTCACCTTTCTTCTCAGGAAGTGATTGGTCAATCCACTTCACATCTGCTGGTTGAGTGTAGTAGTGCCCTACATTGTGAATATCGGCAAGATTTGCAATTTCTAAATCTTCCGGTAGTCCTAGAACCTTACCTTTGTCCATTGGAGGAATAGCGGCTGCCAGTTGAGCTAATTGTGATTGTAACATTTTATTGAAGTTGTGTTGGTTTTTAATGGCAGAAGCAAGGGTATCCATTCTAGCATTTATATTCTCTAGATCTTTATTATTTGATGTTACCTTTTTAAACATTTGGTCTAGTAATTTAGATTGACCAAAGCAACTAGATCTCTCAAAGGTGGTAAATTGTAATTGCTATAGTTATTGTTACCTTGGAAATTACCTTGTCGTGGTTGCTGATTCTATCCTTGAATTGATTGATTCCATCTTTGACCTTGTTGAGGATGGTAGTTAGTGTTCTTTTTGATGTAGTTCACGATCTCTTAGAGTTCGAGGCGGTTGATCTTTTGAATGCCCCCGGTTTTCTACATTCTTCCCAAGTCATGCAAGAATCATTAATGTGCATGAGTTCTCTCTTCTCAATGTCTCTGCTTTCAAGTTTCTTCATTATGAGGTCTAGCTTTTCAGCGATTGTATCAACTTTCTTGAGATGATGTATACTTCTTTCTCTCTTGCGAGATTGAGTATGTTCTTCATTCCAGTTTTAGTTTGAGGCCATCTTTTCAATGAGTGCTATTGCATCGACGAGCTTGAGTGACAAGAAAGCTCCTCCAAATGCGAAATCCATGGATTCACGTGTACTAGAGACTAGTCCGTGATAGAAAGTTTGCATTAATAGCCAGTGGTCCATTCCATAATAAGGACAATCTATAATGTAATCTTGAAAACGTTCCCATGTCTCTGGCAGTGATTCATCATGTTGCTATTGAAAAATTGAAATCTTCCCTCGCAGCGCATTGGTCTTGTCTGTAGGAAAAAATCGGCCGAAAAAGCGGTAGAGCAAAATGATCCCATGTAGTGTTGGTAGCTTTATTAGCATAGAACCACTATTTTGCTTTTTCAAAAAGTGGAAATGGGAATAAGCGAAGTAGGATGGCATCTTTGGTATATCTTTGATTGTGAAGGTACTGCATATCTCCAGAAAGTGTTGTAAGTGTGCACTTGCATCTTCATGTGCCTTTTCACAAAATTGATTAGCTTGCACCATAGTGATGAGCATAGGCTTGAGCTCAAATCTGTTGTCTCCAATGTTGACATTAGGCCCAGTACAGATGTTGGCGGTTGTTGGTGCAGAAAACTCACTTGTGTCTTCTCAGCCATAGCTTCAAACACTGGTGTTAAGTTAGCTTCTAATTCTAATTCTTCTCTTGCGGATGATGGAGCTTGCTCTTGTGAAGAACAAGTTTTGGTGGAGGGTGTTCCCGATGGTGATTCAAAAATATCCCTCGTTCTTGCAAACTTCCTTCTTCTTAAAAGTTTGTCCGGATCTTCGGTGAAATTATCCAGAAGATCAAAACCGTTCATTCATTACCCTACATAAGATACACAAGTAGACGAAACAAGGGTAAGCTTATTTGCGTTAGAGGCAAATTGTGTGATCGATCTTATTTATGATGCATATGGTTATCAATACTTTCCTAAGTTTATTAACCTTCTCCGGTAACAGCGCCAAAAATGCTTATTGACATCTCATAGCGTCATCAGAATAACAACGCTACAAAATGTATGGTACTGATTAACTTGTCTTTAGCAACTAGTCACCTATCTCTTATCTTTACTCCTAAGCATGGAACTACGTTGTCATCCCTAATTATAAAGATAGAAATAATTAATGGTATTAAACTAATCTATCATATTATGTAACTAGGCAGAAATAAATAAAGATATATATGAACCAAGAATGATTCTACAAGCCGATAGATAATTATACTATTGTAGCATTTTATCTAGAGTATTACCAGGTTGTAATTTATATTCTACCACTGTGAAGGTATGACTAAACTAATAATCTATAGTATTGATAACACTTGTATGTAGTGAATAAGAGATGTAGCCAATGTCAAACTCTCCTTAAAGCAGAAATATATCACAAGATTAAGATAAAAAGATAAATGATAAATATAATCAGTCATAATAAAATACTACTAATTCATTCGAGCAATCTAACATGTTAATGTCATCTAACCCAAATATAGAGAAATAACTCCTAAGTATTCTAGATACGGTCAAATACTAGTACGTAATTGATTTTGCGAGGCGGTGCCATTTTATTAACCGTAATGATCACAAAATCCAACCGCCACGTAAAAATACTTCGATTTACCGTAACGGATGTTTTTATTTACCGTGGCGGTCAATAATAACCGCCACGGTAAATCGATTAACCGTGGCGGTTGCCTTTAAGACAACCGCCACGGTAAATCATAGATTAACCGTGACGGTTGCTTTTAAAAAGTAACCACCACGCTTAATGGTTAAAAATAGAAAATAATTCATAATTTTTTTTTATATGAAATTGGATAAAGACAAGCTTTATATCAAAATTATAGCCCTCCACAAGATCTACAACTTTGTAGTTGAGAAGTCTTTGAATTGAAACTGTTTCGGTCCCAAAATATTGTTTTAAGTGTGCAGATTTTGAAATTCAAAATTTAAAATTATCAAATGATCTCAAATGTTGACAAAGTCTATACAAAAGTTATAGTATTCAATAGAATTTACAACTTTGTAGTTGAAAATTTTTTAATTCAAAGATGTTTAGGGTCCCAAATGTATGCTCGAAAGTTATAGAGTTTGAAATTTAATTTTTCATTACCTAAAAGATTTCAAATGTTCACCCAGTTAATACCAAAGTTATAGTGGACAACCTGATCTATATCTTTGATATTGATAACTTTTTTATTTAAAGTATTCTAGTGTTTTAAATATGTGTTTGAAATTTACATGTTTTAAAACTAATTTTTTGAATTTTTTCAAACTATCTCCGATGGAGATACAATCTATACCAAAGTTGTAGTACTTGAAAAGATTTAAAACTTTATAGTTAAAAGTTTTTTATTTGAGTTCATTTAGTAGCCAAAATATCCAATATAAGATTACAAAATATTAATATAAAAAGATAACGTATTATATATAGACATGAATGATTGAGTGGTGTGGTGGTAGTATGTCGAAGTGTGTAGCGTGGGGTTCTCGGGTTCGATTTCGGAGGTCGCAATATTTTTGGGTTTTTTTTTTATTTTTGGACAATATTAACCGTGGCGGTTATCTTAACACGACCGCCACGGTTAATGCGATTAACCGTAGCGGTTGTTTTTAAATCGACCGCCACGGTAAATCGATTAAATGTGGCGGTCGGACCAACCGTCACGATTAATCGATGATTTACCGTGACCTATGCTTGGTGGCGGTTGAAAAAAACCGCCGGTTAATCATTTGCAACCGTCACCAATAAAAATAATGTACTAGTGAAAGCTATGTCAACTAGTGCAAGTACATCTAACAATCATCGTTAAGTAATACTACCATAATTCCTAAACACATCGGAGCAATGAACAGGAAAAGATGAGTATAGAAACCTCATGTATACGAATATACTCTTAACCTGACAATCCTACTCTACCAAATCACCGTACGGGGGAGGTCTACAAAGGACTTAATGGATCTGTCATATCCACGATCTATCTCATGACCCGGTACAACTGGGGATATCCGCAGATAGGTAATAAATCTAGACCCCACGCCTACATACAATCTACCACTCACCATACAATTGAATAGATGAGCGCTATACGAACTAGTGCATGAATATAATAGCAAACTAACTGTACTAGACATATCGAAGTAGACAATGAATAATGTAATCAAGAACATAATAATGAAGAATAATATTGCTAGTAATAATCGTACAAATACAGATATTACTGTCAATGTTTTATCACCGATAGGCTGTCTCGAGGCTACCCAGGACAGTTGTTTGTTCGAGTCTCGTTGAATCTAACGGAACTTGGCGGTTGATGCGCGTGATGAGAGCGACTTTATACTGGTTTAGGCCCTTGAGTATCTCGAGTAATAGCTCTAATCCAGTTGGGGTGTTGTTGATTGTAGAGTATTGGTTCTGTTTACAAAGGGTACCCTCAGCAGCCCTTGATAGTCCAGGTGCTGCCTAGGGTTCTTTTGTATCCTAATCAGATTACAGGATAGAGTTCTAAGCTCTTTCCTGTACTATTTTCCTTGTATACATGGATTTGTTCCGTGTTGCCTTCGGTAAGGAACCCCTAGGTTCCCCTATCGATAAGCCCCCGAGCATTTCAGGATTGAGCTCTGGGAGTGAAATCTTGAGATGATCTATATTTTGCTTCTTTTTTGGAGTGCACTTTAAGTGCACTCATTGAGTGTCGCCCCCGAGCCGATTGCTTATTTTTGTAGAAAGGAGCCTGAGGGTCTTTTTTTAAAAATGTTGTTGTCTTGTGGTACCCTGCAGCACCCGAGCCTCTTGCTTCTTTTCGAAGAAGGGAGCCTAAGGGTCTTTTTTGAAAAATGTTGTTGTCTTGTGGTACCCTACAGCCCCCAAGCCTTTCCTGGTTCTTTTTATCTGAGGAAAGAACTCGGTGAAGGATTTTTTGTGTTTTTTCATGGTTTGTCTTCACACTATTGCTTTGCTTAGATGCATCTTTCCTTCTGATGGTGGTAGAGTTACTTTCTTTGTGTTTCTAGATATTCTGTTTCTTGTCTTTTATGGTGTGTAGGTACTGTTCCGCATGAGTGGGAAGCTTTTACTCCTCCTGCTACCCACTTTGAATGTGACTTTGTCCTTTTGAGATTCCTTTCCCTCTATGAACTTGGTGTATGTGCACCGATTTCTATTTATAAATACCTTCCCTTTGATGCCTGGAGTATCCATCTCTTTGTTCTCTCTTTGTTCTTGTTTTAGTCTTCTTTAGTCCCATTGGTGTTTTTTCTGAGGAATATGATGGGAATGAGTTTGCTGTAGTGTGTGAAGATGACGAGCCCCTGGGCGTCTCTTCTGCTTATCTGTAATCTTTTTAGCAAATGTTGGAGAGGCTGTGACGTGGGTGGCATTCGCTGCGCTACCTCGTTTTGCAGCTCGTTTCCTTCTTGCTCCCGATGATGTCTCTCTCTTGGACCAACACGTATTGTTGGCTCTTCTTCGGTGAACTACCTGAACTGAGCCATTGTTATGTCTTCTTCCTCGCCCTTCTTGCGTGGTGGAATTCAGGCCAACGTGCATTGGGGGCACTTGCTTGGTTATCCCTGACATGTGAGGCATTTCTGGAGGTGTTTTTGCTTTCCGGCCAATGCGTTGCTCTAGGATGCCTACCCCACCTGCTGGTGACATTGAATCTTGGTGGAGGTTCTTGCCTAACCTCAAATTCTACAGGGTTCTTTGTCCAATATCTATTGCATGCTTATCCTTAGACTGATAACTGAGTATTAGTCTTTGTTCCGTCGTTTCTTTTGTAACATCAGATGAAATCTGAGGATAGCAGACCTCTTTGTATAATTCTATCCTTGTAATGATATTTGAGAGGAAGATCTGAAACTCTTGTATCGTCAAAATTGTGTCTCTGTATGACTTGTAATGTTGCTACACTTTTCACTGTGTATGACCATATTTCTGGGTTGTTTACACTTGCTTCCGGGTTGTTTTTCAATCTTTTGAGTTGTTCTGTGATCCTCTAAGTTGTTTCATTTTTTTGCTATGTTGTTTTCTTGGATATCTGTGTGTCGTTGTGCTATAATGGGCCCCCATCTTATACGGCTCGACCAAAAAAGATTTTCTCTGTAACCGTTGCTTAGCGGGCCTTAGTGGGCCTCTTCTAAGCTTTATATAGTCCTTCCATATCATTTATTTGCTTCTCCTGCTCTTGGTTGTTTGCAATATACTCAGTCTTTCTAAAACCCTAACTTCCTTGAGCTCTCTTCTTCCGCCGTCACCAGAACTTTTGTCCACGCCCTGTTCGTTGTTCTTTCCTGATCTTTAGAATGGGGAAGAAGTCTTCCAGGAGTGCTGGTAGCAGCAAGCTTGTTGAGGTAGATGAGGAATTTTTTCTTGATAGGATTGAAAACCCTGATTTCCTAAGGATGCGTGCTTTGCAGAAGGAGTGGTTGGCTTGTACGACTACGGAGGCGGAGACGGAATTACTTGTCTCCCGTGGTCTTCTTCATCACCAGACTTTTTCTGAGTATGTGATTCTGAGTGGGCATCTTGTTCCTGCTTCTTCCCCAAGCCAGATGGTGATGTTTCAACATTTTGTCTTATTTGGCTTGTCCTTTCCTCCTTCTGTCTTTCTTCTTGAATTTCTTGCGTTCTTTGAGATCCTCCTTCATCATGTTACTCCTAATGGAGTTCTTTTCCTTGCCGCTTTTGCTCATCTTTGTGAGGTGTTCCTTGGTATCTGTCCTTGTCTTCCTCTATTTTGCTATTTTTTGGTTGAAATTTGCCAATAATGCTGCTGTTCCTTCCCTTGGTTGTCGCGTCCTGCAATCTGTCCAAGGTCGAAAACTTGATTTTTTCTAATTTTCCCTTATCGATCCCCTCAAGTGGAATGATAAGTGGGTTTATATTCCTAAGCCTTCCTCTTTCTTTGACTCTGATTATCTGACTCCTCCTGCTCGCTCTGACCGTTGGGGTCTGAAGCTTACTGATGCCGAGACTTCTTCCCTAAAGCCTCTCCTTGATAAAATTCAATTTCTTAAGGAATCTGGTCTTACTAGTCATGGCATTATTGCAAGTTTCATTCACTGCCGTGTGCAGCCTCTGATGCAGAGGGAGCACTATGGCTTTGAATATGAGGGTGCCAGTGATGCTTCTCGGATTGTTCAGGATACTAAACTTTCCAACTTGGAGATCTTTGAGTGCCTTTGTAAAATGCTTTCCAATGTGCCTTGCTTACCAGCAATACCGGATCTTGAGTATTCTGCTTCCAATCCTCCCTAGAGGTGAGAATTCATGGTTTTAAGTGCTGTCTTCTTTTTCCCTTTGTACATCTTTTGACTGATTTTGCTGTTTTATTTTTCTTATTTTTAGGGTTATGGTCGGGCTTTCAGGTTTATTCTTCCTGTTGATCCTGCTGCCAATCCTTCTGGGTTGAAGTCTCTTCTTCTTCTGCTCCGAGGTTAGAGCCAGAAGTCTTTTCTCTAGGGATCGCTTTTGGCCAGGTTTTATATGTTGAATATACTTTGGATCCAAGGATTGCTAATATGATTATGACATCTAGGCGAAAAAGGTCAAATTTGGGTGCTTCTGATCCTGTGGGAAAGAAATTACGCCCTTCCTCTGCTTCTCCTCTACCTTCTTCAAGTAATATTATCATAGGTGAGAGATATTGATTATTCTCGCTCCTGCTGTTTTGATTGTATTCTTTTAATTGATATCTCTTTTTCCAGGTGGTGTTTCTATCGTCCTTCACGAAATTGAAGGTGATGATGGAGATGACACCATCCCCCTTGCCGTTCGCCGGTGAGTTTTCTTTTTGCTTTCTGTGTTGTTTTATTCTGACTCTTCATTTTTCTGAGTTCTTTTCTTGTCTTTAGACATTCTGAGGCTACTGGGGGTTCTTCCTCTTCTCTTGGTTTGGATCTTCCTCCTTCTGAGGGAAAAGTTGATCTATCTTCTCTTGTTATTCCTGTTGCTTCTCAGAGTAGGCGCCCGGGTAGTTTCAAACTACCTGTGAAGTAAGCTTTATGCAGTTATGTAGTTTTCTGCCTTCTTTCTTCTTTTTCATGTGTGTCTCTTATTCTTGACTTCTTTTTGTGCTTGTAGGCCTGCTTCCTCTACTGTCGAGGCTTCTACTGCTCATCAGTCTTCTCCTAAGCATGCTGAAGTCTCTCCATCCAGTGAGTTTTTTGTTTGTCTCTTAGTGCTATCCTTCCTTTTGTGATCTAATATGTTTTTATGCTTCTTAACAGGGTACCTCGTTGATTTCCCTCTGGAGGTTGATGAGTCATCTGGAACAAAACCTGTGCTAGGGGAAGCTTCTACTGACCCTTTATCTTTGGTTGTGGGGAGTCCTTCCCAATCCTTGGCTTCTCCAATCATGACTACTGTTTTGCCAAGTAGTTAGGGTAGGGTTGGTGAGGAGGTTCCTTCTTCGCTAGTCCACGGTTTTTCTAGTGTTGATGACTTGATTCTGAATCATGAACATCGACTGGCGGAGTTAAAATCTGCTTACGATGAATTCTCTACCAAGTTTGGTGTTCTCTTAAATGTAAAACTTGTTTATCTTGTCTCAGAACTTTTTAATACTTAATTCCTCCTTTTCTGACTTTCTTCATTTTTTCTAAAGTCTTTCTATTTGGACCAGGATCTGTTGTATGGCCATGAAGAGATTGTGATTGCTACAAAATTGAATTCTCAGCTTGAGGCAACTCAGAATGAGTTGCTGAATATTAAAGAAGATCTCCTGAAGGAGCAGCAACAACGCCAGCTCACAGCGGATGTGGCCTCTAAAAAGGAGAAGGCATTATTTGAGGCTCATTCTCAGATCGAGTCTCTGAAAAAGGACATGTCCAAAGGAGCTTCTTAATTTCTTTTTCTTCTGTCGTCATTTTTCTTCTAATTGTTCTAACTTGTGTTTTATTTCCTTGTCCAAACTAGCTGCTGTCCAGGACAATGATAACCTTTCCAAAGAGGTTCGCCGTTTGAAGATAGTGGCAAAGTCTTCAGAAGAGGAGGCCCAAAAGGTAAGGAGCCTTCTAGATTCTTATCGCCACCGGGTTGGTGATCAGCTTGTAGCTAGATAGATGCGGAAGGATGCTGACTGAGATATATTTCAGGTGATTACCACTATTCAAACTATGAAGGATCAACTTGCTGCAGCCAACGCCTAGTTTCAAGCGCTCTGGGCCTCTTTTAGTTATATTTTTTCTTTTATAGGTCCTAAGGGTGATGAACATGTAAATTTTGAAACTTTTGCTCCTCAAATCCCTTCTCGGTTTTATGGCTTCTTGAAAGGTACTTTGCGCACTTGCATGAGTAACCTTTTGGGTCAATTCCGAGTTCTTTCTCCTTTAGCTCCCCTGGACTGGTTAGCTGATGAAAATCCTAGTGAAGAATACCAGGCAGAAGTGAGTTCTGCGGAAGCTGAGCTGGTTGGCCTTTTAACTAAGTTAGTTGATCGTATAGAACTTGGGGATGAGCCCCCTCCTGCTCCTCCTGTGTGAGGATTTGATTCTTGAACAATGTTTCCTATAATGATAATGCGTTTGTTTCTTCTTCCTTTGAATTTATTCTGTTCCTAGAAATAGTTTTTCCCATTCTTGCGTTAGAGTTGCTTCATCTTTGATGCAGTCTTGTATATAGTCGGTAGAGTTGTTTTTCTTCATCTGGATGACTTCTTTGACGCAGACTTGTATCTCCGCGTGTCTGTAGAATTCCAAACATTTTTGATGCAGTATTGTACTTTGCGATAGAGTTGTTTTCTTCATCTGGGCGACTTCTTTGACGCAGACTTATATCTTCACGTGTCTGTGGAATACCAACCCTTTTTAATGCAGTATTGTACCTTGTGATAGAGTTGTTTTCTTCATCTATGTGACTTCTTTGACTTTTGTCTTTCTGATTGTTTTTTCTAATTTGCTTCTTTGCAGATATGACTACTCATTTCAATGAGCTTCAAGCAGCTGGGAATGCTACTGCTCTTCATGTCAATGCCCAGGGTCCTACTGTGGCGGCCCGGGTGGAGAATATCCCTGCTCGGATTAATCAAGTGGCGCTCAATGGTGTTCGTCAAGGGGCCAGGATTGATCTCACAAACGCCTAGGTTGAGACAGGCATAGATTTGAGCATGCTCAATTTTTCCCTTCCTTTTGATCAGGATTCTGTGGAAGACCTAATGGAGAGCTTTGAGGCAGCTATAGATCAGATTGTTGATAAAGTAGATCCAGGAGACATTGTTCTCCAGAACTTCATAGAGTAGTTTGTAATAGGATTTTCTCTTTCCCCCTTTTTTGTAAATACCTTCCTTTGGTTAATGAGATGACTTTCCTAATCGCCATGAATTGTCTTCTTCTGTTGATTTCTTACCCATCGAGGTAAGGATTATTACTGTGATTTTCTACTCATTGAGTCAAAGTTGCTTGTTACTTTCTTTTTATTGAGGTGAATTTCTTAGCTCTTGTTTATGGCTGAAGTATAGTTCTTTGCTCTAGTTATTGCGCCAACAATCTTGTGAAGGAGATCTTTATTGATTTTGATAAAAAGATGTTGAAATCCTCTTTCTGTCATGGCGGAGCTGTTTCCGCCGTTGCCTCCTATGGAGATTTTTCTGCATGCCTTAGCAGGATTATACCAACAATCCTGTAGTAAAACGGTGTTGGAGTCTTCTCTTCGTCGTGGCAGAGTTGTTCTATCGTTGTCTTCTTATGATTGATAGAGGTTTTCTGCATGCCTTAGCAGGGTTACACCAACAACCCATAGTAAAAAGGTGTTGAAGTCTTCTTTTTGTCATGGCAGAGTTGTTCTGCCGTTATCTTGTATGATAGATGGAGGTTTTCTATATGCCTTAGTAGGGTTACACCAACAACCCGTAGTAAAAAAGAGCTGTGTATCACAGCTGGGTTTTCTCGCATACCTTAGCTTGGTTGAACCCATAAACCTCTTAAATAGAACACTAGCTTAAGTGCAGTGAGCCTAGGTCTTCTCGTATGCCTTAGCTTCGTATGTACCCATAAACCTCTCAAATAGAACACTGGCTTGAGTGCAGTGAGCCTGGGTTTTCTCACATGCCTCAGCTCGGTTGTACCCATAAATCTCTAAAATAGGCCATAGAAAGTGGCAAAAAAGGTGCTGTTTTATTACAGCTGGGTTTTCTCGCGTTCCTTAGCTCGGTTGTACCCATAAAACCTTGTTGGCATAAATTAACTGCACTCCATTAAATAAGTTTTAAGTAGGATTATCCGCAAGCGCACAGATATCATACCAGTGTCACATTTTACCCGGAGGTTTTAAATATCGTATCCACAGGGAACAGTTATGATGATGACAAAGTATTTAGACTTAACCCTACAATTCATATGTGCACGCCAAGATCAAGAGAAGAGCAGTGACCACTTACCTTAGGATATTACCTTCATTATTAGAGCGTGACGGCACTAAGTGATGAAGGGTAAATGATTGGTGGTCCTTTCCTTCTCTTGCATCTTGAGTTGTTCATGGGTATCTTGTCTCCTCTATTGCACTCATTCTTTTGTCATCTTTTGCTTCTTTGATCTTTGACTCTTTTCGCTCCATTCATTATGATGCCTGTAACAGACTAGTGGACAATACATACCCGAAGGAGTATACAAGTTTTAAACATAGGTTGCTTGTCCAGTATTTTATTTTGTTCTGTCTATGCTAATGAAAGGATAATATTGATATTATTTTAGCATAGATCATATTTTATACAGACATGGCTTGAGGAAAAGTAACTTGTAGTAGAAGATAAAGAACCATTAATACTCTCGGTTCTTCCATCCATGATGAATGAGTCTGTGTCTCCCTCTACAAAGTTATTAAAGTTCAGCATGTGCCCTGTCTCATCTCTAATTCAAATTTATCTCATGACTCACCCAAATTAATTTTGAAAGTTTTCTATAGGGGTTAGTCTATAAAATATCCAATGTCTACTACAGTATGTTATTAGTTCAAAAATCAATCTAGATACCACGCCTAATTTGATTTAGAAAGGCATTCTAACCTAAGCACCATGCTCAATTTAGAAAGCCTTTAGAATTACCCATATGTAATACTTCTAAACCAAAACTTACTATGGCGTATAAAGGTAACATGAAAGCGCTTATAGAGATTTTATTTAGACAGAGACGAAAAGAGCATGATTATTATGCAACATTTTAACATGAATTAAAAGATAGAGACAACCAATATTAGCAACATGATTTAAGATTTTTCAAGTAAGCTCATTTCCCCAAGCTTAAATTTTGCAAAGTAAATGTAATTCAAAGTTGCATGATGATTGTTTTGACATGCCTAGTGCTGCCATCAATTATTTTCTTACTTCAAACCTACAATGGTTAGTGACAAAAATACTAAAGGAATATTTTGATAATTATATTCTATGCTAAAGATGCAAGCTCAATTTATTTTTTAAGAGTGGTTATTTTGGGACACAAAGTTGTTCTTGGGAAACCTTTCGATTATTATACTTCGAGTTGGTGAGGTGGTTTTCTCTATAACATTAGCCTTTGTATAGCTATATCAAGATTACAATGAGATCTATAATATTTATGACAAACATATGCATCTACAACCACCCTTTTAATGATTTTATGAACAGGTAAGATAAAGGGGTGGAAGATCTTGCGTGTGGTAATGTTATAGAGACTAATTGATCTAGGAGATTTCTCATATGAGCATGGATTCGATAAAGTGTTAATGAGATAATTCTCATGCTCATCGATGTGATCTCCCTTTTCAAAAACCATGGGTGTTTCTGTATGGATGTCTATAGGCAACAAGTTTGTCTCTATTATTTCATGCCTATGACATTTATTAGATGTTTTATTTTCTAGAATTTCCCATGAATTGATGTCTCCAAGGTTGGTCTTGTCTAAATTCTTCCCTAAACTTGGGTAAGTTCTGTTTATTAAAGAAATTGATTTAAGCTCACCATTTGAATTTAAACCAAGTTTAGATGCTAGTGCTAAATCTTCATCCTCTTCCATCCATTCTTTTGCAATAGCATATGTATTTCTAGTATGTTTTACGTATTCCTGCCATTGTTGCTCTTCTTGGACATTCCTATAATCTTCATGACTCCTATTCTTAGGATGTCTTGATAGATTTCTAGGGTCATTATGAAGTTTAGTAGAAAGAGCATAAAAGATTCATTGGGGTCAAGGATAGATTTAGATATGGGTTTAGGGACATTTACTATGGGCATAGAAGGGGAGAAGATAGACTTTATTCCTAAGTGGCTTGGCTCTCCTTCTATGGCATCATTCGATATGCCATCCTTGAACTCTTCCCAGTGTCTTTCAGGTGGGAAAGGAAGTTGACGACACTTTTCCCAAGATGCTTTTCTGATGTGTATTGATTTACGAGCATCTTAGCTAACAGGAAGTCTAAATCATCAAAGTGGGATTTCAAAGGTTTAGGATCGATAGCTAAATCTTGGGAATGAAATGATTGTATTTTAGCTACCAAGACTTCCGTATCCAGTTCGGGTGATAAGTCCTTCTCTTCATCGAGGAGCTTAGAATCGTTACCTTCTCCCGAGAAGGGTTTATCCTGAATCATATTAATTAAACATGGGCGTAGCTCATAGCCAGGTGTTATGTTAAGTTCATTAGATTTTGGTGGCCTAAAGCTTTCGCGCATGCCATAAAGACAGATAACAATAGAATTAAAAGCATCTATAAGGATGAGCACAAAAATAATGAAGAGAATGGGATAAAATAAGAAAAGATAAAAGTATAATACAAGATTAAGTTAGACTAAGTCAAAATCAGATAAACCGTTCCCCGGCAATGGCGCCAAAAATGCTTGTTGGCATAAATTAACTGCACTCCATTAAATAAGTTTTAAGTAGGATTATCCGCAAGCGCACAGATATCATACCAGTGTCACATTTTACTCTGAGGTTTTGAATGTCGTATCCATAGGGAACAGTTATGATGATGACAAAGTATTTAGACTTACAATTAGGCTAGATAATATCAAGAAAGAGAAAATAGCTATTGCACTCTAGTTCTGACAACCGGTAAGCTTTGTATAATACCGTCTAACTGGGCAAGTCACTCAAATAGGAGAAGAAACAGAGTAATCTCCTACTAAGCACCTATTAGCCTATCTGTCCTATCAACGGGACGTGGACTACAGAGGATTCAACGAAGCTATAAAGTCACCTTCGCGAGCTACCACTATCCGGCTAATCAGGGGACATCCACAAGTAAACCTAGCCTAGGCACCACGCCTACACTACGAAATACTACTTCAACCAAGTAATGACCAAGATCAAAGCACTCAATATGAGATGTGAACTAAAGAACGAATAAAAACAAGTTGCTTACTTGAATCGGAATGGCGAATACTAAAGTACCTCAGAACGCAGCTCCGGGCGAGGGAGCTGAATCCAGACGAATACAGCCACGAAGAAGCACCGATATGCCAGAACTCCTCTAGAATCTCTACTCCTCTACTCAATCTCTCTAATCTCTAAACAAGACTAGATCTAGAAGAACTAGTCTCTCCTAATTGCTACATCTAGATAAACTAGAACTAGATCAACTAGAGGGACGCTAACCCTAATTATGTAGAGAATATGAAGCACCGGGGTGTAGAATGCCTCTAGAAGGGGCCTTGGGGCATCATTATATAGGTCGAGGTGGAGTAGGGGCAAGGAACTGCCACGTCATCGATCCGCATCTTCATCTTGTGTGCACCGTCGGATCAAACCGACCTTAGATCGACGGAGGGATGCTTTGCTTGGCTTCCAAGGAAGCGTGGGAGGATGACTCCAGAAGGTGGTGGACAGGAGCCCTAGGGGGGCGCCGACCGGCGCCAGGGTGGGGCCGGCCGGCCCCACTTGGACTCCCCTTTGGGTCCCGCTGCTTTGGGTGTCTTCTAGACCCTTCCTGAGCCTGATGACGATGTTTTCCGTCGCGGATAAGTTTTGTGATAATTATGCACTATAATCCTCTCCTTTATGCTTTTTTGGAATAATCCCTAGAAAATACTGAATATGCAAAACTCATGAAAATTGTCAGTTAAAACCCTAGACTAGTGTGTATTCATATATGCTTTCATGTCTAAAGTTCTAATAAATATTGACGTTATCCACTGTCAACAAACCTCTAGAATAGAACACTATCTTGAGTGCAGTGAGCCTGAGTTTTCTCGCATGCCTTAGCTCGGTTGTACCCATAAACCTCTAAAATAAGTTGCTCTTCTTCTTTAGGTGTAGAATCTTCTTAGTTGACTTATATGCCATGTATTCTTCAGTGGTACGTCGTCCATTATGGTTAGCTCATATGTTCCAGGTCCTGTTACTTTTTGAACTTTGTATGGTCCTTCCCAAGGACTCAGTAACTTGTGTTTTTTATCTTTCTTTTGTATTAGTTTTAAAACCAAGTCTCCTTCTTTGAATGATAGTGCTTATGTACTTCTGTCATAATGTCTTCTTAGTCCTTGTGAATATCTGGTATTCTGTGAAATTGCAGTGTTTCTGACTTCTTCTAAAGAATCAATTTCAAGTCTTCTTGTTTCTTCGGCTTCTCCTTCTTCATATTGTTCTATCCTTGGAACTGTCCCAAATCAAGTCTGGCTTTTTTAATACGCTTCGATCCATATACTAGGAAAAAAGGAGAATATCCTGTTGCTTTACTGATCTGGGTTCTTAGTCCCCATACTACTTTGGGTAATTCATCTATCCATTTTCCTCCATAATCCCTTAAGTCTTCATACAGTCTTGGTTTTAACCCTTGTAGAATCAATCCATTTGCTCTTTCAACTTGACCGTTGGCTTGCGGGTGGGCTACTGACGCAAAATTTATTTTGATTGCACAGTCTCTAGCCCATTCCTGGAACTCTCTTGCTGTGAAAGGTGAGCCGAGATCTGTGATTATTTGATTTGGTATCCTGAATCTGTGCATGAATTCTTGTATGAATTCTATTGCTTTGTCTGCACTGTACTTGACTAGTGGCTTGTATTTGATCCACTTGGTAAACTTGTCAATTGCTACAAAGATGTATTCGAATCCTCCTTTTGCTTTCTTCAGGGGTCCTACTTAATCCAGCCCCCAGCATGAGAAGGGCCATGCTGGTGGTATACATATTAAATTATGTGCTGGAAGATGTGACTGTTTTGCAAACATCTGGCATTTTTTGCAAGTCTTCACTAGGTGTTCTGCATCTTTGAGTGCTGTTGGCCAGTAGAATCTAGATCTGAATGCTTTTCCCACCAGAGTTCTTGATGCTGCATGATTTCCGCAACATCCTCCATGTATTTCATCTAAAATCTCAATTCCCTCTATTTGGCTTACACATTTGAGTAATACTCCGAATGATGCCGCTCTTTTATAAAGCTTGTTACCTACCATAGCGTAGTTTTTGCTCTTTCTTACTATTTTCGCTGCTTCTGTTTTGTCTTTGGGTAGCTTCTTTTCTTTGATGAATTCTATGATTTCTTGCATCCAGTTTGTTTGGATGATCATAATTTGTTGAGATATCTGAACCGTCTTATCAACATCCATTGCTTCTTCAGATTGTCTTATTGATGGTGCCAATAATTCTTCCATGAAGATTCCAAGTGGTACTTTGGCTCTATCTGAGCCTAGTTTTGCTAGCACATCTGCTGCTACAATTGAATCCCTTAATACATGGTGTACTGCTAGTCCTTGGAAATTTTTCTCCATCTTTCTAATTTCGGCACAATAGGCTCCCATGTTATCTTTGGTACAGTCCCATTTTTTGTTTATTTGGTTGATTACCACTGATGAATCTCCATAGACAAGGAGTCTTCTTATTCCCAAGCTTTTTGCCACTTTTAATCCATGCAATAAAGCTTCATACTTTGCTTCGTTATTCATGGCTTGCCATAATATTTGTAGTACGTATTTGAGTTGTTTTCCTTCAGGAGATATTAATAGTACTCCTGCGCTAGCTCCCCCTAGCTTTAGTGATCCATCAAAATACATCTTCCAATGGTCATTGATAATTTTTGGTCCTTTTTGGTTGATCTCTGTCCATTCTGCTATGAAGTCTATTAGAGCTTGAGATTTTATTGCTGTTCTTGGTTTAAAATCTATCTTGAAAGTTCCCAATTCGACTGCCCATTTTGAAATTCTCCCCATGGAGTCGTGGTTTCTTAGGATGTCTCCAAGTGGAAGATCTGTTATCACTGTGATCTTGTGTTCCCGGAAGTAATGCCTTAATTTCCTTGATATTATTAATACCGCGTATAATACCTTCTAGACTTGGGGGTATCTTGCTTTTGATTTTGCCAATACTTCGCTAATGTAATATACTGGTCATTGAACTTTATAAGTGTGTCCGGGTTCTTTTCTTTCAACTATGATAGCTTTGCTGATAATGTTCCTTATTGCTGTGATATAGAGTAGCAAGTCTTCTTTTCTTTGTAGTGGTACCATTACTGGAGCTGATGTAAGATACTCTTTTAGTTTCTAGAAAGCTTCATCGGCTTCTTTTGTCCATTCAAATTTTCTAGTCTTCTTTAATAACTTGAATAATGGCATTCCTTTCTCCCCAAGTCTTGATATAAATCTGTTTAAAGCTGCCATACATCTAGTAAGCTTTTGTACGTCCTTGACATTTTCTGGAGGTGTCATCTTTAGTATTGCTTTGACTTGTTTTGTACTTGCCTCAATACTTCTGTTCTCGACTAAGAATCCTAATAATTGCCCAGATGGTACCCGAAGATGCATTTGCTTGGATTAAGTTTCTACTTCTAGGCTTTTAGATTCTTGAACGTTTCTTCGAGGTCAGTTATCAACATGTCCGGTGTTTTGGTTTTTATCACCACATCGTCAATATATGCTTCAAAGATTGACTCCTATCTAATCTCCCAAACAAGTCTCAGTATGGCCCTTTGATAAGTTGCTCCTGCGTTTTTTAACCCAAAAGGCATTGATTTGTAGCAATATGCCCCATAAGGTGTTATGAAAGAGGTTTTGCTTTGGTCTTCTTCTCGCAAAGAGATTTGATGATATCCTGAGTAACAATCTAGAAAAGAGAGTAATGCTGATCCTGCTGTTGAATCAATGATTTGATCGATCCATGGTGGGTTGTATGGGTCTTTTGTGCAATGCTTATTGAGATTTGTAAAATCAATGCACATTCGTAACTCGTCTGTGTTCTTTTTGGGCAGTATTGGATTAGCCAACCAGTCTGGGTTTAGTATTTCTCAGATGAACCCTACTGCTAAAAGTTTGGTGAGTTCTTTCCTGATAGCTAGTCTTCTGTCTGGTGCAAATCATCATAGTTTCTGTTTGATTGGTCTTGCTCCTTTATTTACGTCAATTATGTGCTTTCGGCAGGCATGTCTGGCTGTTTCCAGACAAATATATCTTTATTGTCCCTAAGAAATTTGGTGAGCGTGAGTTTCTATTTGGGGTCTAGTTCTACACCGATTATTGCTGTCTTTCCTGGGTCACCAGTTTGCAAATCAATCTTTTTTGTTTTTTGCTTTTTCTGATGGAGTGAAACTGTTGGTCTTGCTCATATTTTTATTTGGTATTTGGATCCCTTCTTGTTTGAGTTCTTCAGCTAGCGTAGTGATTTCTTCTATGATCTTCAAATCTTGCAACTTTTGAGATCTCTGAACTGCTTGAATGTCGCAGTCATAAGCTTTCTTTAAGTCACCTTTTAGTGACAGGACTCCTTTTGTCGTAGGCATCTTTAGTAAGAGATATGGGTAATGTGGTATCGCCATGAATTTTGCTAATGCGGGTCTTCCCAGGATGGCGTGATAACATGATTCGATGTCTGCTACCTCAAATTTGGTGAATTCTATCCTGTACTTTTCTAGCGTTCCAAAGGTGACTGGCAATGTAATTTGTCCAATAGGCATTGACGCTTCTCCTGGTATGATTCCATAGAATGGTGTGCTGGATGAGGTTAGCATTCCTTCGTAATCTATTTTCATTTACCTGAGTGTTTCCACAAATATGATATTCAGCCCTGCTCCTCCATCAATTAGAACCTTCGGTACTGCTACTCCAGCTTTGGTTGGGGCGAGAACTAGGGGTAGAGTCCTGTGTTGGCTGTGCTAGTCCATTGATCATCCCTTGTAAAGTGTATTGGGTACTCTGACCAATCGAGATATCTAGGTGTTGCAGGCTCTGTTGCCATAATCGTTCTGTGAGCTAATTTTTCTTGCCTTCGGCTTCTTGTATTTGGCACCCCCGAGTAAATTACCCCAACAATCTGTCTTTCTGCTTCTTGGTAATCTCCTTCTGGCTTCTCCTCTTTCGCTAAGTTGTTTTCCTCTTTGTTAGTCTTCCTTCGGTACTCGTAGTTTCTCCTACTATACTGATTCTCGAAGATGATGCAATCTATCAACTTGTGACTAGATTAGGATGGAAGCGACATGGAGTGCTTTCAAATTCTTTGATCTTCCTGTCCTTGTATTCTTGCTTTCACTTTCTAAATATCTTCTTTTGTTATTTATTGCTGCAACCGTATTTTCTTGTCTAGGTCTTTTGTCATACATTCTGTTGTCAAAACGATTTCTTCTATCTAGGTTGTCACGTTCCGGGAATCTACTTCCTGTTCTTTCTTCAGAAGAGATCAACTTTCAGTTGCTCTTTTGAATTCTTTGTTGGTTCTTGGGTTTTCACTGCAGAAATCTTTGAATTGCCATTTTGAGAGGATACCGTCCCCAAACGCCTCTACTACTTCTCTGTCCGTAATGTCATGAACTTGTGCCCTTATTTCTCCAAATCTTCAGTAGAAATCTCTGAGATTTTTATTCCTTTGTTGTCTCAAACTTTTCAACTCTACTGGTGTGATTGGATGTGTTATAATTCCTGCGAAGTGGTCACAAAAAGCTCTTTGTGGATCTTCCCAATATCTGATAGATCCTAGTCTTATTAGTTTATCAAACCACTGTAGTGGCATGGATTCCAGTGCAATTGGAAAAAATAGTGCTTTAATATCATCGTTTCCTCCTACCAACTCTATTGGTTGCAAATAAACTCTGAGCCATTGTCTGGGTTCTATCTTTCCATCATATTTGGAATGATTTGAAGGTTTGAATTTCTAGGGTAGCTTAATGACTTGTAGCCTTCTTACGAAGCATGGGAACCTATCACAGGGTTGCTCTGTTTGATAATGCATTCTGTCGTATTCTTCTTCTCTCCTAAAATATTGAGTCTGAGTTCTTCTTGTCGATCTAACATCTCTGAATTTGGAATCGCCTTGCTCTTCTTCTAAGAGTTCTGTTCTTGCTGGAGTGTGATGACTTTTCTGCGGGATTCTTTTTGTTCTCACTTCGTTGTTACTACTGCTTTCTCCTCCAAGTTGTTCAAAAGCTGACTTCCTAGGATGCTACTGCCGATTTCTAGGTTCTTTTTCTGCCTCAGCGGCCTTGTTCTTTTCTGCTTCCTTTTCTTGTTCCTTCTTGTTGAGTTCCTCTAACTCTTTAGTGAGATCTTGAATCCTTTGTCTATCTGAGTTTTTCTATTTCTCAGCTTCCTTCTTTTTCTTGTTAAAATCCATCAATTCTTCTTATATTTATTCCAGGCTTGTTTTCTTTGAACCGCCCGGGTTCTTCTTCCATGCTCCAATTTATTTTTCTTGATCCTGGCTTGTTTCTGTTCCTCACTTTCGTTTATATCGGTATTCTCATCCGGTGATATATTTGACTCTGACTCGTCGGATGATCTTACATCTGGTATTGCTGGTGGTTGTAAGGTAGAATTTGCCATATATATGGTTCTCTAGGTTCTTTTAAGCTTGAATTGCTTTTTGTCTTCTCTGAGGTGTCATCGGTTGAACTGCTGAGTTTGTTTCCTTCTTGATATGGGAGTTCTTCGTAATGTCCTTCGTAATATGAATAATCCCGAGGGTTTGGCCAAGAATAGTCCGAATAATGCTTCACTGTCTCCAGGTTGAGCAGGTTGCTTCGTATATGATCATCTTGAATTTCATGCTTCTTGGGGCAAAATTCCTGTACAATACGAGCTGTATTTTTCAATCCAAAAGGGAAGAGAGTTGTATTGTTACCTGAGATCTTTAGAAAAAATTTGTCCTCCTTTTTCGAGTCAATTTCGTAGCCTTCTTTATCCGCCTCGATCTTAGAGATGTTGAGTTTCTTCATCCCTTCGGTGAGTTCGACTTGCCTTAGGATTTTTACGTCTGGTTTGTCTTCTTCGTCGAGGAGATGACTGTAAAGTTGTCTGTTGTGATCCACCATGCAGATCCATGAGCCAAAGATGAAGATTGTTCCCTCGATGAAGCTCATGTTGATGGCGAGGTCCGCCAAGCTCTCGAGGAAGAATTCGTCGAAAGCCCATACCTGGCGTGCTAGCTATCGATGTTTTATCATCGATAGCTTGTCTCGAGGTTACCCAGGACAGTTATTTGTTCGAGTCTCATCGAATCTAATGGAACTTGGCGGTTGATGCGCGTGATGAGAGCGACTTTATATTGGTTCAGGCCCTCGAGTATCTCGAGTAATAGCCCTAATCCAGTTGGGGTGTTGTTGATTGTAGAGTATTGGTTCTGTTTACAAGGGGTACCCTCAGCAGCCCTTTATAGTCTAGGTGCTGCCTAGGGTTCATTTGTATCCTAGTCGGATTACAGGATAGAGTTCTAAGCTCTTTTCTGTACTATTTTCCTTGTATACACGGATTTGTTCCGTGTTGCCTTCGGTAAGGAAACCTTAGGTTCCCCTGTCGACAATTACAATAAGAAAGAAGATAACTTCAGAACTGTACCGAACTCTTCTCTCCTTGATAACGTTGGGAACCCAAGATCGCTGAAGAACTTGACTTCCTCTAATCTAGGTCTAACTAGACTAAACTATGAACTAGAAAGGCTTTGAATGAACTAGGGCTTCTAAACTCTAGATGACTTGATCATCTGATGACTTTAATGAGGTATTGAATGAATTAGGGTTTTCTGGGGAGGCCTAGCCCTATATTTATAACCCGGTGGAATGCACGTTGTCCATTGGATCAAACCGACATCACATAGGGCCAAGATTGATCCTCAAAGGCGGTGGAGGAAGGTTCCAAAAGGACAGCAGCTAACCCTACAGTGGGGTGCCGACCGGCCTGACAGGTGGGCCGGCCAGCCCCACAGGTCAGCCTCCTCCTCTCTCCTTCGCTCTGGTGTCTTCTGGATCCTTCTGGAGTTCGGTTTAGTATTCGTGAGTTGCGGATAATTATGTGATATATTTGGATAATTAAATCCCTTTTCTGCTGTTTTCTGGATTATTCCCTGGAATTTGATAAATCACCAAAACTCATGAAAATTATTAGATAAAACCCTAGCCTTCTAGATATTAATATATTTCTCATGTCTTTTGATACATTAAAAGTTGACGCCATCCACCGTCAAAAGGTGGATCAGGCATGGCGGCAACAGCGAGGCGGAGGCGGCGATGTTGGCGGCTAGGGCGGCAGCGGTGGCTTGGGGTGGCATGTGCGGTGTGGGAGAGGGAGGGGGCTGTGGCGTTCGACAGAGAGGAGAGAGAGGTGGCGGTAGCGCAGGAGAAGAGAGAGGAGAGGTATAGAGCTTTCGTCCAATTCTACTAACTTCCGTTTATTAACAAATTATTTCTATTTTGCTGAATTATCCAAAAGAAAATCCGCGGGAACGTAGAATAAAAGTGGCGGCGGGCGGCGGCGGCGGTAGGGCGCGCAAAGGGGCGGCAACCGCCCCACCTAAGGTGCGGCGTCCCTCCCTGCCCCAGGGCAAGCCGTGGGGCTGACCAAGGGCGGCGGTGCCCCTCTCACGGGCTGCTTTCGGCCCATTATTGATGTCGGCGATCACTGCCCACCTTAGGCGTGTGACATACACGGTATGTACACGTACAGCACGCGTACAAGCATGCACCGTACGACGCACCTGGATGGTGCAGGCACACAGGCACAGGCCGGCGTACGTTGAAAAGCTGATGATCTGTACACCTACTATACCTACGGTAAACAGAATATGTATACGTACATATTTGTGCAAACAATGCTAAAGCATCAACATATCAATTAATGCGAGGGCTGGGTAATTAATCAGCATGCATGCATAATAGCGGACATAATATGTGCAAACAATGCATGCATGCATGCATGCATATTAACCCCTACGGTACGCCATTGTTTGCATATACTGGTCGTATGTTAACCGTGTTAACATAAAGCGATGGAGGCTTTTTTTTTTTCCAGAATTCTAGGGCCGTTACCCCCTGTCTTTTAACTGAAGTCGAGACACAACATTCATTACAGCATAACAGATGCATCCCACCTGAGGAGAAGAACCAGTGTAACCTAAAAGCAGTGGGCAAACAAGTCTATAGCTGAAACTAGATTCGAAGACACCCAAGCTAGCACTACAGAAAGCGACCAACAAATCATCAGGCCACCGACAGCTTGCAAACTGAAGATGTATTGAGGACGAAGGAAGACTACAGCTCCACCATGTTTCCAGCAATAGCTTCCAGCCCCTTGTCATCCAAAACATGCACCATCCTTGCTCTTGTTTTGAGGTCCTGAATCTTGTTCGTCAACATATTCATCTTGTCCTTGGGACATAAAATAAGCCATTTCTGAGCTAAATAAGCAATTTTGGTCAAGAGTATCTCCATATACACTCTGCCAACCATGTCTCTGGAAACAAATTAAAGATCATTAATCCCTCAGTCTCCATGGACTCCGATCCAGAGTGCAGCAGCTAGTATAATATTTAAGACATAGTTTCGTTTATTGGAAAGCCAAAATTTACCAATATCATCAAAAGAACAGCCGACTCTTGCATATTGAAAACCTGACCGATTTTCACCCACATCTATTTATAGCTATAGCACACCCAAAGAACAGGTGATTCACAGTTTCTATTTTTAACAGCAAAAGAGGCAGGAAGCATCGTCCTCATCTACTTCTTCTTCTCTTAATTGCCCAGATTATTCCCAGTGAGAATTTTATTTTTTGGAGACCAACCAAAGAAAACATTGCACTCTGGGAGGGACCTTCAGACTCCAAACGGAAGGAACTAATACTGGTTTATTAGTGCCCCTAAAATTAATAACTGTGTACAGAGACTGGACTAAGTAATAAACACCGCTAGAATTAAACTTTTTTTTAGAAAAGGGAATATATTATTTGCCAGCTTCTGCATCGATTAATGCATATAGCTGTTCCTTATTATAAATGGTTCAAATCTGAATGACAATCCAAGGAATCACAAAAATAAATGTTTGAGCCATGACTGAAGCGAAAGTTGTAACGAGGGAATCCTAAATAGCAATCATATTGCTAAATCTCCAGCCGTGCCGAGCAGACTTGTAGTGCGACTGTCTCTATGACTCTAAACTTGCAATGCGACGGAGACACGTACGGGTTAGCAGCTACTACGAGACTACTAGAAGTAGTACAAGTAGTCGTAGCATTCATGGTTAGCAGCAGAGACCGAATTAAAGCACAGAATCATGGGTGCGTTATTAGTTAGTGGACGTCCGCAACAAACCCTGCCGTTTAGTGGACAAAATTAAAGTTGCGGCTCCCACTTGTACCAGCGTGCAGTGGGGGCGGAACGAGAAAGCAGACGAAGATGATGAAGACGGTTTAGGCCATCGGACACAGGTATATACTAATACTGTAATACTAATACTACTATAAATAGAATTTGTGTTGAGATGAGACGAAGGAGCGTGGCCGGCGGCGACGTACGACGATCCATATCGTGTGGAGACAACGTACAGCCGCAAGCGAAGACTCGATGGGCGCGTTTGGTTCTCTTCCCGGTTCAGCACTACCGCAGACTCGTTTTCTCCCGTCGGTCTGATCCAATCCCCTCGGCTGGCGACCTCCCGTCACGAGCGCACCTACTATCCCCAGCGTTCGCGAAATACCGACCGAGAAAGGCTCCCCCGTCGGTTGGGTACCGTCACGGAGCCTGGATTCACACATCCCGCGCGCGAGCCCCTCAGTTCCCGCTCCAAGCAGCTGTACAGGCCCACACGACAGTGTCTGCAGGGACCCGAAAAATTTCCCACCGCGCGCCTGTGAGTTGTGAATATCCAATCTCTTCGCGTTTTCTCCCCCCAAATCGTGCCTCCTCATCCTCTGCACCTCGAGAGCCGCCGCCCCCAGATCTGGTGCCCTGCCGTGACAAATCCAGCGCCGCCGCTGCATTCATCGCTAGATCCGCGTTCCTCTATGGCTGCAGACCAGGATTCTCGACGTTTGGCGTACCGCAAGGCCTTCAGCCTCCCGTTCGCCGTCGAAGAACGCAGGGGCGCGTGAAGACTCGCCACCGCCGTCTCCAGGTCCAGCACCATCTATTATCCTGATTCGAGTCCAACTTATCTTCTTCCTCGTGCTACACTTCAGTCCTTCAATCTTGCATCCATGGCTGCGAGTGCTGGGGGTGACTTGGGGGTGGGCATCCGCGCAGGAGCCAAGGTAGGGCGAGCGCCCTACCGGGGATCCGCCCCTGCCGCCACCACAAGCGCCGTGGCCATCCAAAACCCAGACCGCCGGCGCCAGCAACCCCTATTCATCTTCTTGTGCCGTTACCCCAGGTACTTGAGCCGCTGCACCCTCATCGTGTTCTTTGCTTGTATCTGTATGTGAAGACTTTTTTCCCCCTGAAGCAAGTTATGTTTTTTTAGAGAATAAGGAGGGGAAACATTATTGTTACTCGTAGTTCACCTGTATAGGATCTGATGCTTATGCTGTTTCTATCTTGAGAATTTTTTCGGAAGTAGCAAACATGGACCAAGATCTGACTATTGTGTTATCCAAAAAAAGATTTGACTGATTCATATAGATTTTCTGTCCTTGCATCACTAATGGAATAATATACACAAGGGCAGTCCTGAATTTAATTGATAAAGCATACACAAAGCTAGTGAGTTTCATTCACTTGCCATCTTCCCCACTTCTATCGAGTGGGACTGTAATTTAGAGATACATATCATACTTTTGCCTTTGTAAGTTTAGAGTAAAGGAGGATCTAAAACAGAACAGATCAATTTAGGTAATTTACTTACTCTTCTATAGGGGTCCTATTGAAGTGTGAATACTGAAACTAGTATCTTATGTTTTGTATAGCATGAATGAACCCCCAATATAGTATCAGGTTGCTTTGTTCTTTGTACTAACAATTTATTCTTGAACAGAAGTAAATAGTTACTGTACTCCTGATTTTACTGCAGTAAACAATTGATGTAAAGACATGTTCTAATAGATGTGTATCCAGATGTGCAGTTTCTTTGTCTTTATTGATCTATGCGTTATTACAAACATGCAGCTGTAGTGCCATCCAACATGAAGCTATGTGCACGGTGAGCATTAGGCCTTTAAAATTAGTAGTGCACAGCAGGTCTTCCAGTCATATATTCAGTTCTTTAGCTGTTGCACTTTCAGTCCTTGAATATGTTTATTGTGACCTCTATGTTCCTTTTATATATAATAGTGAATCATTTTGAAAACTTATTGTGTCTGCATGTGCTCGGGAATGGTCCTATTTATTTATTTGTTTTGGTTGTAGGGAGGGACTAAATTATAAGATCATTCACTCTGTAGTCTTGTACCCTCAAATTGATAGTGTCAGACTCACTACAACTGATGTAAATGCATTGCATGTGTATCAGTACTCTTTTTTTTATGGACCGTGAGAGCACCTCACTTTATCCAAGTTTACTCTAGCTGTGTCTATCTAGTTTTTCTAACTTGATTTTTCCTTGTAGTTGATCTCTATAGGATCTCATGCTCATATTATCACTACTGCAGAGCGTTTTTCTCTCCACTTTGATGCTTTTATCTCATATATCTTGCTGGAAGGATGGATACCAATATTTTTATCGTGTGCTGCACACTCTGACATGACATGAGCTGTAAATGTCTAAGAGGTAAATTGATATATATAGTTCTCTATTGTTGTCATTTTTTTTCTGCGTTCAGAACTGAGTTTTGCCTTCAAATTACAGAACCTGTACTGGGCACAAGTGGTTTTGGTGCTTCTGAAGTAGTTGCTAGTCACATTAATCTTAGAAAAACAAATCTGCACAATTTCTTAAAAAAACTGAGAGTTCAGTTGTTGCTTTGGCCAATTATCTGATTGCAGCCCTATATCCAAAATATGTATGAATCATTTTGGTACTTGCTTGCAGCTCATTTGACAAAAGGATTAAACATGCATCAAACATGAATGTAACTCCCGTCAGGAAAGGTGTACTTTCCGTGACATTTGTTTCCTGACGGGCCATCCCTAACGGTAACCGTCACGGAATGTTTTCCCTGTCGGTTTTGGGTACTTTCCCTGACGGTATCCTCCGTCACGGAAAAAGTTTACTGGGGTAGTGAGCCTGCCTTGCATCTCACATCGAGGCCGCCGAGAGCCAGGCTCACGCCATGCATGTCTCCATGATTGGTTGCATGCAGCTGCTGGGCTAAGAATCGAAGGGCAGCTGTTTGGTTGGCAAGACATCTGAGCTCCAGCACACCGTGGAGAGTCACGGACGGTGGCCGCATGCGCCGCGCGAGGCAGGCCGCGTGGAAACGCGATTCATTTTCGTTTCCGCGGAGCCAGGCCGGTGGAGAAAGTTTGCATGAGCTGGACCTGGCCCGACGCACCATTCAGACATCCAAACACATGTTGCCTATATCTCCAGAGCCTGGTCCAAGTAAATACAGGTACATAAACAGGCCCGATGTGTCCCGGCCCCGGGACATGCATGCATGGCAACATAGGAAAAGCTAGCTAGCTTGCTAGTAGCTTATTTAGCTAGCTGGCACTTTAATAATTCTGTGCTAATTAATACTCTCCCTGTCCCGGAAAACTGCAACTTCTGGAATTGTCTTAAGTTAAATTTTTTTAAACTTTGACCGAATTTCTAGATAAAAATACTAAGATGTATATTACCAAATTAGTACCATTAGATTTATTATACAATATATTTTTATAAAATACTCATTTTATGTCAAAGATATTAATGTTTTTTTACAAAGTTGGTCAAAGTTAAAAAATTTAACTGGCATGGATTCTAAGAGTTGCAGCTTTGAGGGACAGAGGGAGTAACATAAATCCCCAACTCGCTCGATCCACCAGTGCAGCACAGCACGACGCTAGCTAGAGAACAGCTAGCGATCGAGGCACCACGACGACGACGACGGCGGCGGCAGAAGAGAACGTACGATGAAGCACTGTGGGCGGCGCAGGAGCACGTACTGGGCATGGTGGTGTCGAGGCGAGGCGACCCTGCTCCGTGTTTGTTATATGATGATGTGATCGATGGCCATAGTATACACATGCACCAGGGTCACTGGGTCAGGGCCGTGCGTCCGTGGCAGTGTGGCACCAACAAGCAGCGCTAGCTGTCTGCTCACGGCCGGCACTCACCTGAGCTAGCGAAGCGATTGAGCGACGGGGACTGGACTGGGGGCGCGCCGCCGCGGCAATCTGTTCCCGGTCACGGACGACGGACGTACTATACGTGGTCATGTCACCGATGACATGGCATGCATGCACGATCTATCAGACCGACGGCATAACCACTGACCAAGCCGCGCGCAGCAACGTCACGACGACGACGACGCGGCCAAGGATACGTACTACTACGTACGAGGGAGAAGGAAAGAGGAGCATGCGTTGATGGTCGCACGCAGCGGGAGGTCTTGGAGTCCGGCCGATCGGACCGGATCACCCGTCCGGCAGCGTGGCGGGGCGACTGTTTCTCCTGCCAAAAACAATTTTCAGCCAGCCCGTGTGGACTGTTTCCACAGTGGGCCACCGACGGACTTTTTTTTTTTTTTTTTTTTGCTGCTCGCTTCGCAGTCGTGCCGGCATGGGCAGAAAGCCGCAGTGCAAATAAAAGGAGACGAGCACACCGGATTATTGGGTCGGGCCCACCTCATCAACAAACTAAAAACATCGTAACTGCTAAACCAATAAATTCTGATTACAGTATCAGGTTTCTTATAATAAATCCTTCGAAACAAGATGTCACATGGATGTATTTGGATATATTACGTGAATATCACTAAATATACTATAGAACATCACATGTATACTAATTGAACATCACAAAAAAATATCATAGAATATCACATGTAACGAAATTAAAATCCGATTTCACCATCTTATTACTTGCAGTAAACTCTTAAAGAAAGACCCCACATGAATATTTTTAGATTCAACTTTATTAACAAACATTTACCTCATAGAACAGTTTTCTATTAAGTGCATTGATGTTCTATGTCCATGATAAAATGTTTCGTTTTCATCGGACAAATAGTCCGTTACCATAAACTGTCACACCCCAAAATTTCTGACTTCGGGTTGTGCTTAGAAAGCACGAAAATAAAAAGAATTGTTTTAATATTTGGATAAATTGCCAAGTTTAGTTTAAGTTAGTGCAAATTTACTTTAGAAAAAAAATAAATTTTAAAATTTTTCTAAACTAATTTAACAGACGTTTGCATGTTGTAATGTTTGCTTGCTGTCTGACTTTGTGTATTTAGTAAAGTTTTCAAAACATGTTTAATAAGTCGTTTATCCTTCTTTAGCATATCTTTATCTTTCTCTATGATCAAATTCCTTGTCGTCCATCTTAATTATTATGTCAGACCTTCTAAAATCTTTTCCTTCAATTCTAAATCACTTATTTGAGTTTATCATCCATCAGCCTATCTATGAAATTTTCCTGAGAATTTTTCGATTTTTCTAAAACTCAATCTCCTATTTTTCTGGAACCATAATCTAATTTTTAGATGCTCTAAAAAAATAACTTTTGGTGATGAGCTCTAAGTACTGAAATTGGCTTCCACATACTGCCACCTTAGTTTTCTACTTCTTGAGTTCGTATCAGAATCGGAATTAATCCAATCTCCAAATCACCTGTCCAATCTCTGACATGATGATGCCTTCCGTATGCCCAGCCATGCCAAATCCGGCCATGTTCCTTTCGATCCAATCTAATTGCTGGCAGGAACTTAGCACGTATTGAGCTCAAATTCCTATATTTGTCGTGTAAAGTCATATACAGACACACACGCCGGGCTGTGGGACATAAAACCAAGCTGCAGCCGCCAGCGTCGGTCTTTTCCAACATAAGATAACAATTGTTCCGAATGTGCCCTACTTTGTTCCTGCACTGCCGCCGGCATCTTCGAAATCTGCACAAACTGCACCGGAGATGCAGTTTAGAAGGCGCTGTAAAGGCGCAGCGTGCTCTACCAACTATTGCAGAGCTCCGGCCATCGATCCTAGTTTGCCACTGGTGAGTGTTGGTGTAAGCCTGCTGTATGCTTATGTGGGGAGTCGAGGTGGCAACCGTGGTGTCAGGAAGGGCGAAATTCGAATTGGCCTGGAGCGAGAACGGTTGGTGCCAAGGCAACGGGGTGGTGACCACGCCCACGGGGCGGTTCAGCAGACACAGTGTGTGTGGTGTGACTTTGTACCGAGTTTTAAGAGTATGTAAGGGTGTAATTGTGAACATTAGCTTTAGGAATAAATAGCTGGATGTAAGAGGAGCAGAGTAGCGCCTTGAGTGAGTTGTAGTCATCAGTGTATAAACTATCGTGAAGTGAAAAGGGGCACTGTCATCCCTGTTGACAGTTGCCAGTTCATCGAGTTCATGTGTGTTCTATGTGCGCGTTCTTGATCTAGGCTTAGCCACCCCTGACCTCTGTCAACTATACAAGTTGGAGCATCAAAGTTTAGGCGAGCATGCAGGATCAAGGCGTCTTGGAGGTGGTTGAACTGGTGGAGGAACTGTCGGATCAAGGCACGATGGCGGTTGCAGCGAGGAAGATGATGGACACCAAGGTACAAGCTCGCATCTGCTTCAGTGCCTGCCCGACAACTTGCTGATGCAGGTCGCCACGAAGAAGACAAGGAAGGAGGTCTAGAAATCACTCAAGGCAAGGTTCGTGGGGCAGAAGCATGTCAAGGAAGCAAGACTGCAAACTCCAAAGAGTGAATTTGATGCTCTGAGGATGAAGGAGGATGAGTCGGTCGATAGCTATGCGGGGAAACTGACGAGTATGTCAGTACGCTATGCTAATCTAGGTGGATCACTTGATCATGCGGCATCGGTGAAGAAGATACTTGACACAGTGCCAGATCGGTTCATCAACGTGGTATCTAGGATCGAACAATTTTTTGATCTCAAGAAGATTGCCTTTGATGAGGCTGTCAAGAGATTGAAGGCCTTCGAAGAGTGCACAAAGCGGAGTTCAGGCAGTGCACGGACTAGTGATGGTCAGGTGCTGTTGACACAGGTGGAGTGGGAAGCCTAGCAGAAGAAGGTGTCAGGAGAGAACTCTAGTGGTGGAAGAGGGCATGGCGGTGGATATGGATGGGGTTGTGGCCTGGACGGTGGAAGCTGTGGCCGCGGCAGTCAATCTGATGGTGGCAAGGATGACATAGGGAAGCGTGATAAAAGCCACATCAAATGTTTCAAGTGTAAGGGATATGGGCACTATGCCAACAGGTGTCCTGGTGAAAACAAGAAGCAAGAAGAAGCTCATCATGTCAAGAAAGTAGAGTATGAGCCGATGGTGTTGTTAATTGAAATGGTGGAACCGGGTAGCAACAATGCCTATTGTCGAAAAACGGTCAGGCTCAGGAGAAGATGAACCTGAATGTCGTGAAACTGGAGTCAAAGTTGCATTTTACTGGAGATGAGGAGTCAAGCGGTGGCCTGTGGTATTTGGATAACGGTGCTAGCAACCATATGACAGGAGATCGATAGAAGTTCAGGGACATCGACACCACCATTGGTGGCAAGGTATGGTTTGGAGATGGCTTATCTGTTGATATTCATGGTAGAGGCTGTATTCTGTTTTAAGGTCTGTCAGGAGAACACTGGTTACTGTGTGATGTCTATTTCATTCCTAAATTGAGAAGCAATCTTATTAGCTTGGGTCAGTTACTGAGATAGGCTATAAGATAGAGATGGGTGATGAATTGATAGAAGTGACAGAGAAGAAAACAAATAGGGTGATCATGAGGGTTCAGCGAAGTGTTAATAGACTGTATAAGATTCAATTGAATTCAGTAGAGCTAGTAAGCTTCCTTGCTAGTGTTGGTGAACAATCTTGGCTTTGCCATGGGAGATTAGGACATGTAAAATTTTTAGTCCATTAAGATGTTAGTAGAAAAGGAGATGGCTAGGGATGTACCACTGATCAATCACCCTAATCAGGTATGCCATGCTCGTTTAGCAGGGAAGCCAACAAGAAAGTCATTCCCTTAGTGTGCACAGTGGAGGACAGATGAGCCTTTGGAGTTAGTGCATATTGATCTATGTGGACCTATTGTACCTAAAACAGCTAGTGGTAGTAAATACTTCATGTTGATTGTGGATGACTGTAGCAGATGGATGACAGTTCATTTTCTAAAGACAAAAGTCCAAGCTGTTACTGCATTTGACAAGTTTAAGGCAGAAGCAAAAAAAAAGTGTTGGGTACAAGATCAAGATAGTTAGGCCTGAAAGAGATGGAGAGTTCCTTGCAGCAACATTCAAAGATGTATGTGAGCAGTCTGGGATTAGAAGGCAGTTCACTGCACCTTTCTCTCCATAGCAGAATGGAGTTGTAGAAAGAAGAAATAGAACTGCCATGGAAATGGCAAGGTTAATGATGACAGGCAGGAAAGTTCCTGGTGTTTTTGGGGTGAACCTGTGAAACACTTAGTGTTTTTGCTGAACAGGCTGCCAACTAAAGTCATGGGCCATAGGACTCTTTTTGAGGGATGGAAGGTGTTTGGGTACAGAGCCAATGTGAGACCTGCAGTACCTAACATGAAGAAGTTAGATGACAGGAGTGTTGGCATGATCTATTTTGGGGTTGAGTGAGTTATAACCATCAGTGTACTTGAACTATCGTAAAGTGAAAGGGGCATTGTCATCCCTGTCGACAATTGCCAGTTCATCGAGTTCATGTGTGTTCTGTGTGCGCGATCTTGATCTAGGCTTAGGCTCTGGGCATAATTCTGTGTGATCGTTGATTCTAGGCCAACAGTGAGCACCTCCATCATGTCTTCGCCCCTATTTCATCTAATCATCTACACCATGCCACAATCCATCCATGGTATTTGTTCCCTAACGTGCCCTGAATCCTACCCATCTGCAGTTGCCGACCGTGTGCGGCGCCACTGCCAACATGCCGGAGCTGTGCTCGCCTTTTCTGGTCGCTATGGCAATGTTTGTCCTGTGCCCGATCCGGTGAAGAAGCCAGCGACGTCTGTTGCTGGCCGAGCCCCGGCCAGGCCCTCCCTCCCATGCAAAGCAGCAGCAGCCGTGGCCTTGGCCATGTTCTGTACGTACGGGAATTCCAAGATCGAAGACGAAGGTAATGATAGAATTGCCACTGGATCTTTTAATCTCCGTAGTTTAATTATTTGATCTTTGATTTGAGTAATTCTTGTTGCGTTAGTTTCGTAACGTCACGCTCTATGTAGCAATGCTCACGTTTACCAGGTCACTTGATTATGATTTGTTACTTTAAATACTAATTTAATTAATATATATACATTCAATGTCTTTTGGAGTAAAAAGCAATTAGCACCGTGCATGCATGTCAAATACGCAAGCTAGCAAGCCCATACATGCTTATAGCTACGTAATTTTCTTGAAACAAATATGTCCATGCCACTACTATGTGTTTATAATTAAATATTAATATTAATTTGATTAGTGATTATGCAACCACATCTCTAAATAAAAGCAACATAGGACAACATCGATCTTTAATAATTAACTGTTAACTTGATTAATGTCATATTCAATATGTTTCACTATAATTTATTTAGCCTAAACACGTATATTAAATTCGATAGATGCTCTCATGTCAATTTGTATTTGTAAGTTAAAGTTGAATCGGCATAATGATATTGAAATATTTATAAATAAAATATAATTAGCTTTAACTCGGTTTGAATTTTTTAAATATAATTTGTCTAATCTGATTTAATAGCTGTTCCATGATTTTATTAAGCTAAAATAAATTCAGCTTGCAGTATGTTGTTTCCTTTCTTTTATAAAACTCTCGATGGTCGTTTCTTTCAATGGTAGTTCTGTTGTTGACGTTTCTTGTGATCTTATGATCGTAGCAATAGTTCCCATTTAGTGTGTTGTTTTTTTCTCTTGTGTGGTGTACTGTTCTTAGTTGTTTCTACTTATTTGCTTGTATGTTTGCCTATGCGGGTGGTACTTGCTACGAGTAGAATGAGGACCTGTTTGTGAGCACTGAAGATCAAAAGGTGATGACAAGAAGCGAAGTACGGGAAAGTTTAAGCAAGTGTAAATGGCAAGTATAGCTTGGGACCTACTTCATTACTTATTCACTATATATACCATATTATATGTGCATGTGTTATTGATACCCTAGTAAGGATGACTTAGAGTTGATTATTATCTACCTTGATACCTTGGGGAACGTGCATATGAGTAGTACTTGCTAGCGCTGGATATATATAGCCATGAACTTATAACATGAATAATAGAATATGTAACAACATTAAAAGATGATTTTATTACTGTTTATAGAGATCTAGAGCATGGTATTATATTGTTGATCTAATTTCTCTCCGTAAGGACTTATCTGTATGTGATCACTAGGATTTATAGTATAAATATGAGGGCTACAAGGCTCTGGCTCTAGTTATTTTGGAGACCTTTTCTAGCTTGTTAGTGGTTACCTTAAATAGTGTAAGAATAGCTTGATGATTTGGGTATAGGTAGCTTCTAGTCTCATGTGTGTAGCCGGAAAGGAATTGCGCCATCTGAAAAGGAGGTTTCTATACCTGCTTGCCAATTGAATCTAATGGCCCTAACTTGTTAGACGAACCCTAGAGTGGCTTTATATAGTTTTCAGTGTATCAGGTCTAGCTATAACCCCATGCATTTGGAGATCATGACTCAGTGAAAGTATACACCTCTACGCAGAGTTTAATAAACTTGTATACTAGCTATGTCCATGGATACGGGTGTCCTTGAGGATTCTTATAGAATAGTTGATCATGATGTATGATGTATGATGTTTAATTATATTATTTTATATTATTCTTTATTCTTGTTCACCTGATCATGTGGTTATGTGAAATGCTACAACTTATTGCTATTAATGCTATAAATGTTAACCATTTAAAAGCTAAATGCAATAAAACCGATGTCGACCTTTTTTGAGCTTCGAACCCATTATTATTTTGTTGAGTACGACATATCTCGGATGGGTACCAGATGGTAGAGTTAGTGAGTTTTTTAAGAAGTGCTAGGCGTATGTATTCCCAGTCAACCGTCCCTATGAAGAATTGTGCCTAAAGAGAAAATTAGTGTTCGTTCCGCTTAACTCTGATGTAAGTGTTAATATAGCTATACGCTATTTTATAACATTAGTTTCTGATACTATTCACTCACTGTAGTTATATGTGTGGGACTTCTTGGGCACACATATGGCATATTTGGCTTTTGTCCTTAAAAATGGGTGTTACATAAACCAAATATTCTAAATTAACGACAGTAGTATTTTAGATTTAGGATAAACACAATATAGGTTCATGTGAATGGTATTATAATATCTGTAAAAATAGAGAAAAATGAATGATAAGATCTATAAAATATAAAGAAACAGATAAATACATAACATAACATATCAAAAATAGAAAAATTAATAGAAGTTAGAACAAGGCATAATGAAAACAGAAATAAAAAAGGAAAAAAAGAATTCATGTGAAAAAAAGAGAAAAATAAAGAGAACAACATACTAATACTAAATTGAACAACCTAAAATATACCACGGAACTTCGCACTAGTACTATGTGAATATGTAAAGATAATCATCGAACATCTTAGTTAAGCTATATCGTCATTTTAAAATAAACCATAGAACATCACATGTAGACTACCCGAACATCACGTATACAATCGAAATACGAAGAAATAAAAAAAAGCAAAACATCAACAAATAAATTACGAACATAACTAAAATAATTATCATAAATTAATAAAGAAAATAAATGAAAAGGATAATAGAAAATGAAAATAATCAAAAATAGAATAAAGCATAAGGAATAATAAAACTAATTAAAAAATAAAAATAAAAGAGAACATCACCCATATACTACCTAAACAACTTTAAATATCCATAGAACATCTTAAGAGTACTACATGAGTAATTAAAGATAACTCTAGAACAACGCAAAAAAATACATAAATACGTAACATAAAATAAAAAATAATAAAATCTAGAACCAAGCATAGGAAAAAAAAAATACATAATAGGGAGAAATTAATAAAAATATCACATGGATTTTTTTTTGAAAATTATAAAATATACAACAAACATCATATTATACTAAGTGAACATCACTAAATATACCGTGAGAGCACGGTATATATAATAAGTTTGTATCACTAAATATACCATGGAGCATGGTATAAACTAAATACATTATAGAACAACACGTGTATGTTAAGTGAACGTCACAAAAACATCATAGAACATCACATGTATATTATATGAACATTACATGTATACTAAGTAAACATCACAAAAACATCATAGAACAAATATCGTGGCGAAATACAACATAGAATATTAAATATAAGCTACGTAAACATCATAAAAATAAAAAATAAAAGATAAAAAATAAAATAATTAAAGTAATTTATTAGAGTAAAATAATAAAGAAGAAACACGCACATAAAACATGATTAAAAATGATAAATATATAGAGCATTTAAAATAAATAAATATAATAAATAAGGCTGAGAAAAGAAAATTGAAAAAAGAAAGATAAGATAAAATAAGAATTAAAAACATAGAAAAATAAAAATAAAAAAGAAAAAGAGGAATAAATAGAAATAAGGAAACAATAAAGAGAAATCAAAAGAAAAAAGGTAAAAATAAACAAAAAATATTTAGAAAATAAAATAAGAATGAAAAACATAGAAAACTAAAAATAACATCGTTGATATACAAAAGCGAACATCACTAAATATATAATAGAACATCATCGAGTATATCAAAGAACATCTCATATATATTAATGGAATATTACTAAATACATTATAGAACATTACGTGTATACTAAGTGAACATCACTAAATACATAATAGTTTATTATTAAATATACTATATAACATCCCATATATATTAAGTGAACATCACTAAATATATTATAGAATATCACATATATACTAAATGAATATAACAAGAACATCATAGCACATCACAAGTATACTACATGAACAATATTCCATCCTTGTCATTAAAAATATTCTCGGTTTAGAAGAATAATATTATAGTTTTAGGTTCATGAAATTGGTATTATAGTATATAGAAAAATAAATAAAAACATATAATAGAAAAAATTATAAGAACATCACAAGGATACTTTTTAAATATTCTATAAAATACTATAGAACATCATTAAATAGATTTTTGAATATTGCACATATTTTAGACGAACATCACTATATACATCATGGAATATCACATGTGTATAGAATATCATATATATATATATATATATATATATATATATATATATTATAAGAATATCAATAAATATATCATAGAACATCACATGTGTACTAAGTGAACAAAAATATTATATATACTACGATGACATTACATTACGGTATATTATGCGAACATTGTAAAATATATCATACAACATCACAAGACACTACTACAAAACAAGGATATTGTAACACATTCTTGTAACACATTCATTGATGTGTTACAAAGAAATTTCATAGTAACACAAAATAATGTGTTACAAACATGGCTTGTAACATAAAAAAGACTTGTTTTATCAAAATGTGTTACTAACAACAATTATAGTAACACAAAATTAATGTTACAAGTAAAATGTTACAATAGCGGTACTATATTGTAATAACACATTAATGGAGCAGATGAAATGTGTGACAAATATGAACCCTAGAGTAACACAAAATAATGTTACTATTGAAGTGTTATGGAGAAATATAGAGAAATATATACATGTGAACTTCCAATTCCTAAGCCCAAGGATATCGCAATGTGTGAGGTGCCTTCTTGGCTAATAGGCAATTACATCATGGTTCTCAAATGACACTAGAGTAGGAACAAGCAACGTTCTCAAATGACACTAGAGTAGGAACAAGAGGCAATAAGGTCGTTTAGATGCCGAAGCCCACTTTCAAATTGTTGGGCTAGGCTCAAGAAAATTTGGATGGAGTGAGATCATAAGAGGAAGAACAAATACCATGAGGAAGGAAAACCAAAACATCTATTTATAGAAATAAATGAGAACGATATAATTATTTTGATGTCGTTAGATGGACCCACTACTTTTCTAGACCCTACAGTTATATGGAGTGATCAACAGTCTGAACTTTAGTCAATAATTTTGCTTCTTCTAGGCTCTGAGAAAAGAATTAATAATGCATGTTTTCTTTATATTTCAGTCAAGCCCATATCCTATATTTATATATCATTTAATAGCAACCCTGCTTTAAATTTCAAATGAAATATTATTTAACAACATGCTATTTTATTCTACAGACCAACCAATCTAAAGATTGGTTATCAAGAAAATCTTTCATAGATATTGAAAGGCATGACCGACAAAAATATAGATAAATCAGATAAGAATCAGATAAAAGATATCCCATGACAAAAAACATGACGACCAACTAACTTTTAAACTAAAGAGCAGTTATAAGCAATAACCAAGTTTCACAAGGGCAGGAAGAGTCTCATTATTGTCTCACCTATAGAAGTCAAATGCACCCTCTGATATCTCAACTAGAATTACATGTTTCACAGCTGCATGAGATCGAGAGTCTGCAAGCAAAACAAAAAAAAAAAAAAGTTCCTGTTATTCAATTCCTACACTAGAATTAAGGCAAGAGGAACTGTTCAAAGGTTTAAAACCTTGTGCAATCTTTTGTTCGAATTCTCTATTTTGTCCACAATTGCAATCTGCTTGAGTTCGTCCTTCATAATATTCCAGCAGTAGTGCATTGAAACGAATGGACCTTCTTTGTAGAAATCCAAATAAAGTTGCAAAGCTTTGCCGTACTGCCATAGCTATCTGGTGTGGGTATGCCAACCGTCCAAGCTACAGGGAAACAAATGATCTGTTTTGTGGTGATGGCGAATCCCACGCCAACCTGCATAAAAAACAAAATGACTAATTAAATTAGTATGGAGCTTGTTATGTCATCATGTTCAACATTTATCTCGGTCAAGAACTCAACAATTGCAGCACACATTCTACGTTCCTGTATTACATCTCAACTTCAAAATATCCTAATATTGCAGTCAACTGAAAGAAGACAAAAACTAACCACAAAAAAAAGGTAAATCGCTATTTGTAGGATCTCAGATTATTAGGCCCTGTTAAGCGCATCCGAAATTCCCATCTGGGAATAGCACGATCAAGGATCCATCAACCAAATCCAACGTCTAGTCACCTGCCCAGAAACAGAGCCATAAAAAAGAAACAAAAATAGAAGGCTTGATGTCCACCCAGATAAAAATAAATGGTTGTACCAGCGCCCGGACGTCCGGATGGAACCCACGTCCGGACGCCCGCATTAGCGCCTGCTGCATTGCACATGACGATTGAGGGGCCTACTCCCCGCTTCCCTGCACCCGCACCGGACGTCCGCGCCAGGCGCCGGCGCATGCTGCACGCACACGGGGGGCCCCGCCCGCACCACTCTCTATGCTTCTCTACTTCCCGCACCCTCCACGCCTCCTGAACCGCCCAACGGCTGCGGGTAGGTGGACCACTCCCCCTCCATTCTCGACATCTCAGCAGTGCAGCTAGTGGCTCCCGTTGCGACATGCACAATGGCCCGATCGACTTTTGAAACATACAAATATAACACTTGAAACATACACAAAGAGACAGATGAAACAGTTGAAACATACATCTGAAACACTTACAAACACAAAAAAAACACTTTGAAAATCTTCGTAAAAAAATACGCAACGTTCAGACGAAACACTTGAAGCATTTGTGTGGAACAAAATTCAACATACAGATAAATGTTCTTGCAAACTTACATATGAAAAAACACATGAAACATTTGAAACAGATGCCTGCAACATAAGTGTACAAATATTGAAACATATGCAACATCTCAATCTATTTTTGCGACATCCACATAAAATAGTTGCAACATACCTCTGAAATATGTGAAACAGCTGGAACATATGTCTACAACATGAGTTTCCGAGCACAACATGTCGACGGCGGTACGAACTGACACGGTTGAGACAGCCACAACCGCATATGGCGGCACCCCTGACGTGGTGGAGTGGCTTCGACAGGCCTACGACAGGTCTACTAGACGCGTCTCTGGGACGATGGTGATGAAAGACATGAGGCCGCGCGCGGCTGAAGAGCTTGGCGAGGAAGATGATGGTGTGGCCCTGCGCCTTGGCGCCTGCGCGGTGTCGATTTGCGCGCAGGCAGAAGCGAGCGAATCGATGCAGGTGAAGAGGGCGTGCGGGCATAGCGAGGTGAGCAGGAGTGAGCAACGCGGGTGGAGCGAGCGGCGGCGAGGCGTGTGGATAGAGCGAGGCGAGCAGGAGCGACGGCGCAAAGATGACGGTGTGGCCCTGTGCCTTGGCACCGTCAATCTGCACGGTGTCGAACTGCGCGCGAACAGGAGCGAGCGAATCGACGCGGGTGGAGAGAGCGACGGCGGGGCGTGCGGCATAGCCAGGCGAGCAGTAGCGAGCAGCACAGGTGGAGTGAACGGCGGCGAGGCGTGCGGACAGAGTGAGGCGAGTAGGAGCGGCGGCGCAGGTGGAGTGGAGCGAGGCAAGTTGGGTTCGATGCGTGTGGACAGATATGAGGATAAGGATGGGGTTTTTTTATGAAATGAGTGGACAGCCGTGAAGCAGGAACGAGTGGCTGGAGTTGTCCGGAATTTTTACTGCGCCGAACGCCCGGGTTACAGCGTTACCGAAAAATAAACCACGTACTACAGCTGCCATAACTTCGATTCTTAGCACAAAACCCATGTTACATCTAGCGGCTTTGATTTCGGCCACAACGTGGAAATCTTGCTGCGGTACCCTATTTCGATCTGTTTCACTTAAGACCATATGGAGATTATTAGCGGTTTTACCTGTAGGAGTGGAGGGAACCATGGATTCACCAGGCGGTGGGAAGGCAACATGGGGCTTCATTGCTGCACCCATCCACATGCACGGAGAACTAGCGGATGCAGGAGTTTGAGAGACGAGAGTTGAGACAAGTGAGGAACGACCTCCTGGCCCGTTTGGATCGATGGCTCGTCACTTGTAAAAGTTTGGAGATTGGGGATACTAGGTTTTGAGGGAAGCTACGACGACTACGAGAGGTTACGATGGATTTAGACTGCGTGGATGCCTTGAAAAGGAGTACGAGAGAGATTTGGCCATTAGGTGTCGCGGGAAACTTGGCGCGTGGGTGTCGCGGGAAATCCAGGGAAGATTTGGCGCGCCGAACATGCGGATGGTGCAGGGAAGATTGAACAGGAGGGGGAAGGAAAACTAAAAGAGCGCGCGAGGGACCACTCGAGTCTCGAGACACACGACCCATCATGGAGCGTGAAAACAATTTGAGGAGCACTGCATTTAAATTTAAATATATTCCAAAATTGAATTCTCCAAAATCATGAAAATTTCCCTGCAAATATATTACCGCCGAAGATTTAGTTATTTTATATAATATAAATATCTCGCTACATAATCTCTATATTGCAAGAACTATTTGTTACAAATATTAATTTATTATATTTGTTGTTTCGATATTTTCAATTAAGGGTGCATAAGGAGCTAGATGAGTACTCCCTCCGTCCCTTTTTAACTGTAAACTAAGCGCTTCTAAAAAATAAATGCCGGCAATTTTAATAAATAGTAAATATCATCAATTAGTATTATAATTACTATCATCGGAAAGATATTTGAATCTAGTTTTTTAACAAATTTATTTGAAAACATAAATATTGCACGTATTTTCTATAAATCAAGTCAAACTTGTGGTACGAAAATCCACGGCGACAATTAAAAAGGACAGAGGGAGTATTCTTTAAGCTCTCATAGAAATTGATATATTATTATTTGTCATACACATTCTTTGATACCCAATTCCCAAAAAAAAGCTTAACCAGCCAAGCTAAAATTAAATTTCATTGAAAGAACTACTTTGGAACTTGAAAAACAAAAATTGCAATTAGAGTTAAAACAAATCATTGAGTTACCTCAACAACCTTTTTATTATCAAAATTAATATATTATTATTTTCATATTCATTCTTTGATACCCAATACCCAATTCCAAACATGCTTAATGAGCCAACCTAAAATTAAAAAAAATAAATCTCATTCAAAAGAACTAATTTCGATCTGGAAAAGAAAAAGGTGTAATTAGAGCAATTTTAAAATGAATCATTAAGCCTCGCATGTGACTACAAATTCACTCTACGCTAAATTCACTCGTGTCTAAAGGACACAAACAATCCTATCATATTCACTTCACCCGATTATGAAATGAGTATTTGGGGCCCAAATCTAATTCAAATGAAAACATTTTCAACTATGAAGTCGACCTTTAAATTTCATTGTTTCTCCATGAGACCATTTGGAATTTTATAATTTTAAACGTAAGAAATCAAACATATTTATCTTGGAAAAATGATTTCAAATGAAAATTTTATTGCCTATAAAGTTGTAAAACCATTTGAGGTCTACAACTTTGATTTTATGATCAGACTCTACACCTTACTCGATCCTAAATCGTAGAGGTATGGGAGATAGTGTAGGACCAAGAAGATGTTCTATATTGTAATTTGGTATGGAACCGGACCCACTCCATATTACATTGCTCTAATTTCTATGGGAACAAACTTCATCTATCATAGTCATATAACGAGATATAAAATATAAGTATACTAAAAACTCTCTAGACATATTAAAATAAGAACAATAATATTTATATTGGTCATATTAACTTAATTAGAAATATTATATTGGTTTCGTTATATATAATATATAGAAGTTATTGAGTGTGTACGACTTCCTTGAATTTAATACTTTCTCCCAGGCCAAGCTATTTTGATGCGTACATTATTATTCTTGAAAAAAATGATATGTACGTGTTTCCGCCCAAATTTCCGTCCAACGAATCCGCTAACTCAAACATATCTATCTATTCTATCTATCTCTATCTCCAAAGATTTCAAAAATTATGGAGGAGCGAAAGATTTGAAAATTGTTTTTTATCATAAAAACTTTTTGCAAATCATAGAATCATAGATCTTATCCCTGTGACAGATGGACCCACAAGAGTGACCGGAGATGACATACCGAGCATTCATATTGGGTTGCACCAGCGCCCGGACGTCTGGACAATGGCACCAGTCTGGACGCCCGCGTCTCTAGCCCTACAAGCGGCTTGCGTTCACATGTGCTCACATCAACGTCTGCTTCACGTGCGCCTGCTACTTCCTCCTCTCTACTGCTAGCATACTGCTGAAGGCCCGCGCATGCTGCTAGTACTAAGGCTCCCTTTTTCTCTCTCTTTGCATGCTGCTACTGTTGAGCGTGTACTCCCTCCTCTTTCCTGCTCCTTTCTCTCTCCTTGCATGCTGCTGCTCTCCTTTACTACTGAGTGCTCGCATGCTACTACTGAGTGACTCTCTCTCTCTCTCTCTCTCCTTTTTCCTACTCTCTCTCTCTCTTTCCTGCTCGCATGCTGTTGTTGCAGAGTGCTGCTACTGCTACTACTAGCGCCTAGTTGCTATGAGCCATGTGTCCTCATCGGCTGCTGTGCATGAACATGGGACCACACCGGGATCTCATGTATAATGACCCACTATGACCTATGCAGCAGCAACACCACGCAGTAAACTTGTGCTCCCCTACGAGATCTAATTTTAAATTATCCAAATAATAAAACATTAGCATACATACATCTGAAATAGATGAAATACTCGAAATATACGCTTGAAACATACATCGCCATAGCTACATATATAAAAAATAAATCTACTTTTATGATATTCATATGAAACACTTGAACATAAGTTTGAAAAACTCAAAAACATATGTTATTAATGCAGTATATGCATTTGAAAGCATACATCTAAAACACCTAAAACATAGGCTTCCAACATACATATATTATTAATGCAGTATATGCAACATTTCAAATGTACTTTTGCAACATGCAAATACACTTTGCAACATTCAAACAAAAATACACGAAACATGAGTCTAAAACGGATGAAACATGGGCCTAAAACACTTGCAACATCTTAGATATATTTTTGTAACATGTTAATTACGCTTTTGCAACATCCGCTTTTGCAACATGTAAAATACATTTTTGCAACATCTAGACGAAATACATGAAATATGAATCTAAAAATGAATAAAACATATATATACAAACTATTGTAACATATACAAAACATCTCGATGTACTTTTGCTACATTCAAATAAAAGAAACTGCAACATACATAGAAACACATAAAACACATTATTACAACATGCGTTTTTAGCAGATTGCAACATCTCATTGCTGCCCCTGACGGTGCCAGTAGTGGTGGGCCGGTAGCAGCGGCTGCACGAGCATGGCAGGGACGCAACAGGAGGGGCAGAGGACAACCGTGGCTCAGACGCGATAGTGCTCTGCACGTGGTAGGCAGGGTCGGCAATCTGCTGGCTGAGCGCCGCGCCTGGCAAGCAGGGCTACCAGCCGAGCACTAAGGCTTAGAGTATGGCCGCACGCCGCGCGTGGCCGGTAGGACCGGCAGTCCGCCGAGCACCGTGCCGTCTTGGCAGGCCAGCAGCCGAGCACCAAGGCTTGGAGTGTGGCCACCACCACGATCAGCACTAGCGGCATGCAAAGCACCACCCGCCACCAACATCGGGCTTGCTTGGGCGAACGGGTGGTGCGGGCGACGAGAGCATAACCACCACCGACGACGACGGGAGGAAGCAAGCGGCGCATGTCACAGCAGAGAGTGGGAGGTTCAGACAACAGAGGAGGCAGGGAGGCAACGGGCACATGGCTGGGAGAGGGCAGCTTCGTGCCGCGCCGTCCTACAATAGCGCCTGGTGGCCATCCATGAGATCCAAGAGGTCGTCGAGGCCCATGTCGTCGAACGTCCGCAGGAGGAAGAGACAGATGAACCTAGCAGTAGCAGGATGTGGATCCGCTGCTTCGAGAGCACTAGCTCCGAGCAGCTCACCAGAAAACCCATGGCGACTAGTCTGGATTTGCTAGCTTTTCTTTGTGCCTCTTGGCTTTGGAACGGTGGTGGCCTGGTGGGCATTGCCCCTGGAGCAGAGAGAAATAAGTGGAGAAGAGGAGAGGATAGGAGAGGAACTAGTGGAGGAGAGGAGAGGAGCAACTGAATGGAAGGATTTATTATTTTTGTCTAAGAGTCACGGGCAGGTGCTGAGCAGTCACGTCATGGGCAGGAGTGCGGTGGGATGAGCCAGTATTTATGTGCCACGTCCGGAACAGGATGAACGTCCTAATCCTATCATTACCGATTCATATTTCACGCTGCGGATGACTCCTCGTCCACGTTTTATTGACCCGCAAAAATTTTACCCACCCGTTCTCGCGATCTATGCCGCCCCTCGCCCCCTCGCGCTGCAACTGATCTCCTATCGGCGCGATCGCCGCGAGCGCCCTACCCTCACCCCTGGTGTGGCATCGGTTGCAGGCCCTCCTCGATCTCCTCCACTCCAATCCATCCTTCCGAACCTGATCAATCCCGGCCAGGGATGATGGCCGCCGGTGACAGCGATGACCTCGCTGCCCTCCTCAACCGCCTGGTGAGCCTCCGCTTTGACGCCGACCTCGTCTACCGACTACAGGTAGCCCAGGCCATCCAAGCCTCCCTCCGCGCCCGACCTTCCCGCAACGCCGCGGCCTTGTCCTGCTCTACGCAGTCATCATCGCAAGCCACCGCGCGCAGGGCCCAATCAAGGGATCGGGACCTGGCGTGTCTGTGGCGGTGCTCGCGGCGGCAGTGGTCGATCGAACCGCTGGGGGACGTGCTTTTCAGGGTCCAGAAGCCAGTGGAGGGGTTCATAGGAGGCCGTGTTATGACGCTCATCGAGGGCCTCCACGCCACGCTGAGGCTGGGCATCCGGAAACGCCATATGCATGTATGTAATAACAAGGCTCATCTTTTTAGTTGTCCCATCCAACACAAAAACGCATGCTCTTGTTCAATTGATAAAGTTCTCCTTTATTATACATCCCATCCTGAGCATTGAGGGAGAACGTAGTCGGTGAGGATGCAGCGCTGAGTACTACATTCCATAGTGCTGTTTTCATATGTGTATGTGTATAAGTGTATTTATCTCATTTATTATTATTATTAGTCTTCCTCTGAGAGGAGAGAAGAGAGAGGATAAATGCACTATTCGTTATGCTGACGGCAACTGGGATTTGGGACGTCATTATTCCTTGGCAGCATGATCTCTCTCTACTTCACTTTTGTGTTCATCACTTGTTTTTGTTTGCCGTAAAGTTTGACCATCAATTTTTTCTGTAATACAGAGGTTAAACATAGACATATCTGACCCCATTAGATTAGATGTACAAAGCTATTTGGATTGGTCAGATCATCATAGATTTTCACTAGAAATTGAACATATTTCTCTTTTGCTCAACAGAAAATATGCCCAGTTATTTTTAAAAAATTACAAAAAACAGAAAAGTGCTCTTGTTCAGTTCATAAACACTTCTTTCTAGGTCAAAGATTAAAACGTACGGTGCATCTGTAGTAGCTAGTAAGACAACCTTTTAATGTCCTGAATCTCATTATTTGTTCTGCAAGAATTGTAGACCTTGAGGCTGATATATTATAGTTACATGTTGAGTTTCAGGCGCCATTATTGGATGCATGAATATTTGGTTTACAATCATGTAAATTCAGCTGCCACAAAAAAGCTGAATGCATTTTCTGAGTAAAGGGAGGACTTGGGAGTTTTACTCTGACTTTGTTTTAACTTTTTGTATGACAATTTTTTTTATGATTATTAATTGAATATTGTTGCACAGATGGATGTCATATGTGTTGCTCACGGACAGTGGTTGATCACGTGAACAAAAAAAATGATGATACTAACCTATGCTACTCTGGTTAGAAAAGCTGACACTCAGTTTGAGTTATATGGGAATGATGACATTAAGGTGAAATAGCACATCAGTACCTTGCTTTTTCATGTTGAATTTCTCCCTACCCTCCTGCTGTGCTTAAGTATTTTAGAGACTTCAATGTGTTGCACCCACCAGAATGATGGATTTCTTAAACACAGGGATGAATTTATACTTGCTTGTGAATTTAATATTTATTAATCCACAAAGGATTTCATGATAACTCAGGCTGCTATCTTTTTTCTCTGACTTGTATAAAGAACGCATGAGTCTGGTTTCTTGTATTTAAGAATAATAATACTCTTACTTTGTTACATATTAATATTTTTAACTAGTAATTATCATTTGATTAGAATCAGTGCCGAAGTGACAATAATGACAAGGAATAGAAGAATAGGAAGAGCAGGCAATATTTCATCGATGCTTCGATAATGGTTCTAGACTAATATAGGTACACGTATGAATTAAATAAAGTATATTGTAATAATGCATAATACAACTATCTTTTTCTTCCTTTTAGTTTGATTTTTGTCAAATGAATTCCACCACAAGTAGAAAAGGTATCTATGAACCACACTTTACTATAATTATAGTAGATTTTTTTATTATATTATTTCATATGTGATTTTATATGTGTAAGAGTCATCACAGAGGGCTTGAAAAGACTACAACCATTGCACATCAGGAGGTGGCTCTTGATAAGGCTACATGCCACACATAAGCAACCCCCTCTAATGAAGGTAGATGAACATAATATCACTTGTTCTAATTGCATGATCTTGGTGTACAACTAAAGGTTGTTGGTTTCTAACAGATTATATCTAGATGAACATAATATCACTTGTTCTAATTGCATGATCTTGATGTATAACTAAAAGTTGTTGGTTACTAAGAGATTATGTCAAATTAATGTAGGTTGGGTCCACGGTGCTACTAATAATTTCAAAATATCCTAATAAAGTTAATGTGACCTATGCAACTCTTTTGAGCACTAATCTAGTAGCTATTGTCTAACATAGGAAGTCAATACTACAAAGTGTATCAATCATCTTATTGTAAAAGATGAGCACTAGTGAGGCCCATGTCTGAGTGCAACAATATTGGTGATTTCCTTGCTAAAAGAGTCATAATTGCTTGGGCTTTAATGTTTGTATGTTCAAACTAGCTTTCTAAAGTTTACATCAATACATATATATGTTCTAATTTGTAATATTACATTTTCTGTGCAGGTTCAAATGAATAATGATTGAATTCCTTCATTGATGTGTACAAAGAAAGGACAAAGAAGCAATGGAATTTATGAATATTAGTTTTTAAATTTTTCTTTATAATTTGGACTATGTATATTTATTCTCTAGAGCCATATCATTATGTACATATACAATCACTTGATCTGAACAAGGACTAACTTAAAATCTTTCTATGATATATGTGGATCTTACTATAATTATTGAAATTTTTTGGTTTGCGTAATTTTGCAATATGTTATGTTTAATTTTGTGGTTCTACAATAAACTGTGTCACACGTATGGATAAAATAAATATTTTTTTCATAATTTAAATGTGTTACAATAGATATTAAAAAATATTACAACATGTGTTCCTTTGTTCTATACTGTGCTCTACAATAATTTAAAAGTGTTACTAGACCTAAAAAAGTGTTACAATAGGCTATTTCTGTAACATTCGGCAAATGTTCCAATAGATTAATAAATGTGTTACAAACTATCTAGTCGACCATAATATGAAGTGTTACTAAAACAAAAAATAAGTGTTCCTAGAAAAATCATTGTAACACTAGACTAATGTACCTATAAACAAATAAATGGTTACAAAAAACCAGTCTATAGTAACATGGCCAATTGGAACACCAAAAAAGATGTGTTACTAAGAAAGCTAGTAACACTTCTTTTAACGTGTAGTAACATAAGTTGGTGTTACTATATCCCTACGTGGTAGTAGTGAGAAAACACATGAACATAAAAATACATCCCAAAATATCACATGTATAATATGTGAACATAAAAAACATAAAAACATCACATACATACACATGAACATCACAATAAATAAGATAGAGCATCGTATAAAATAAGAAAAGAAAAGGAACAGAAAAAAAAAAAAAGAAAGATAAAAATATAAACATAGTATCTTATGGAATATAAAAAATAAAAATTAAACATGAAAAATACTTAAGTAAGGTAAAAATAGAAATAAATACATAAACACAGAGAATGCCTCATAGAACATCAGCTACATGAATATCACATTTATACCACGCGGACATCAAAAAATACATCTAGAACATCACACCTACACATCAACATACAAAAAAATCAGAGAATATCATATTTATAACACGTGAACATCATAAAAAATGCTAAAACATCATAGGTATACTATATGAACGTACGATATTAAACATCACATCTATACTATATGAATATATCATGATTATAGAAAATAAAGATTAAACATAAAAATAATTAGGTGTTGATGGTCATTAAGTAACTAAATTAATCATCAACTAGATATAAAAAAGAATGCAATTACGATCACCAACATGGATATAGGGTTTGCACTGACAGAATTCCATGACTTTTGGTATTTTATTGTTTCTACAGGAGTAAAGAGGAAAAGATGCAATCTCGAATGATATCGAGCATAGAAAGAGAAATCGGACCGCACGGTAGCACTGGAAGATTCCAGAAGACACCATAAGACAACCCGTCGAAACTGGACTAAAACCAAGCCAGGGGGGACCAGCCGGTCAACCCCTAGACTGGCCGGTCCCTGGTGGGCTCCGCTCATGGCTCGCTTCGCCCATCTCGCTCCACCACCTTTGAGAAATAATCTCAGCCGTCCGCCGAAGTCGATTTGATCTGATGGTTCGCGTTCATCCCACTAGGCTATAAAAAAAAAGCAGGACCCTAGAGGAGAGCCTCATTCATTCATCTCCCATTCAAGTCTGATCATTAGCCAGAAAACCTAATAAGAGCTCCTTAGCTAGGGCCTAGATAGCTAGATAGAACTAGAGGGAGGCAAGCACTTGCTTGGATTCGGGATCCCATCAAGGGCATGGATTGGTATAGTTCTTTACCTCCTCTAGCCTTTGTTCTCTGTTATTGTATATACATTATGATTGCTACAATTGAATTGATGAATATCATATTGTCTATATTCATAGTTTATGTGTTCTTTGTCTATTATAGTTATATCCTTATTATAGCTAGATTAACATTATACTTATTCATATATTCGAATAGAGCTCATCTAATCGATTGTTAGGTAGTGGCCAACATTGTGTAAGCGTGGTTCTTATATGTTGTTTACCTGTAAATGCACCCTGTAGGCTGGGTTAGGTGATAGATCGTGAGTGTGACAATCCTGTTGAGTCTTATGTATCCCACTCCCATTTATAGGCACAGTAGGACTTGTATATGAAGGAAGGACATGCTATGTTCTCAAACTTCCCTAGTATGTCCCGTATGGATAGATATAATGCTAACTCTTAGCGATGACTACTAAGTATAATTGTACTAATCATAGTATGTATTAGCATATAGCTAGAAATAATTTAGGAATATCTCTTGATGTTCTATTAGTAACCCTAATGATATATATAGCAAGGAGTCTCTATCTATTTATGCTAATAATTTATACTTATCATTATCATTTATCTTGTGACTTACCCCTGCATTGAGTAGTGAGGACATAGTTATATACATCCATCATAAGATAGGTCATATAGCATTCCTATACACCAGCAGACCTTCTCAGTGAAAAAATATAAATCGACAACCTGGTAATACTCTAGGTAAAATGCTACAATGGTATTTTATCTGTGCGCTTGAGGATACCTAGTTAAATTCTAAAATAGTTGCATAATTTAGTACCCGCTTCTGACATCATTGCTGGAGATGACAACCTAGTAGTTTATGATGATGATAAGAAGTGTCAACAAGCAGTTTTAGCGCCTTTACCAAAGAAGGTATTAGTATTTGTAAAAAGGGATAGGAAACAAGACATAACCAACTGATGTGATAGAGAAAACCATAGACCCCTACTCAGTGCAAGCTTACCCTTATATGTTCTATTTGTGATATCTTATGTAGGGTAATGAATGAGTGATTTTTATCTGCTAGATAATTATATTGAAAATTTAGAGAAACTCTTTTAAAGAAGAAAATTCTAGCAAGTGAGGGATATTTTTGAATCTCTATCAAGAGCACCCGCTGCTGACATTCATTCCTTGAAGAGTTCTCTCCAAGCACCAACAACATCCGTACTGGACTTAATGTCAATGTTGGGGAGAATGGATTTGAGCTTAAGCCAGCCCTTATCAACATAGTGCAGGCTAACCTAATTTGTGGAAGGGCACAAGATACTAGTGCTCATCTCCAACACTTTCTAGAGATTTACAGCACTTTCACCATCAAAGATGTACCAAGAGATTCTATATTGTTGTGTCTGTTTCCATTCTCACTATTAGGAAAGGCTAAGCAATGGTTCTACGCCAACAAAGACAATCACACAACTTGTGATAAATACTCCACTATCTTTCCAGCAAAATTCTTTCCAATGGGTAAGACAAATGCCCTAAGGGGAAAGATTTTAAGTTTCTAGCAACAATATGATGAGTCAGTCCTAGAGGCATGGGAACACTTTCAAGACTATATTTTAGAATGTCCTCATCATGGAATAGAGAATTGGCTCCTCATGCACTTTCTATCATAGGCTCACTAATAGTACCCATGAGAATGTTGATGCTTTACTGGAGGTGCATTTATTATGTCACTTACAATCCCAAACGCTACTATGCTTTTATGGAGAAGATGGCAGCCAATCAAGGTTGGAATAAAGAATGCCAACAACCCCACAAGAGGAGTGGTGGAATGCACTAGCTCAAGGAGGTAGGCATGTTGTCCGCCAAGATAGATCTACTCATAAAGAAGCCGGAAGACAAAGCCGCTTAGAAACAAGATGTCATGCACATCAATGATTCACGCATGACTTGTGAAGTTTATGGCAACATGGGATATTCAGACAACAACTACCCTAAGACCCGAGAGGATGTGAACTTCATCAAAAATAACAACTATCATCCTCAAAATCAAGGATGGAATCAGCAAAGACCTAACTGCCAAGGTAGCTTTCAAGGCAACAATAATTACAATAGCTATGCTCAATTGCCATTGAGAGAAGTCATTTTCAACCAAAATAAAATTGTAGAGAGGTTATCTAGGACGGTAGCATCTAATGACAAAATATTAGAAATCATAAATACTTGTTGGTATCTGTTAATGCCTACTGAATAATTCCACAAGCGCACGGATATGTTGTAGCACTTCACCGGATAAGTATACCCAGTTTTAATATCGAACCCAAAGGAAGATGTGTGAGGGTCTTCTAAACTACACTAAACCATCTAAGTAGCAAACAAGACTGTAGAAGGTAGGGATATAGAGGGGACAACTAAGGCTTCTAATTCAGCCTCAAGTAAGTTATGATTAGGATGCTTTACTGGGGAATTGGATAGAGGAGCATAGACAAAACTGTAACCCAACTACCAATTATTCTCCTGCTCGGCCTACTGACGGAATAGTGGGATATATAAGATTCAACGGAGCTATAAAGTTACCTCTGCGAGCTACCACCAAATCCAGACAATAGGGTACATCTACGAGTAACGAAGTCTAAACACCACGCTTACACTACGAATACTACTCTAACCCAAGAGCTACAAGGATTAAAGTACTCAAAACAGTCACAAACCAGTAAAACAAGGTAAACAATGTTACTTACTTGAACTCAGAAGTCGACTCCAAAGCAGTCTCAGATACAAGCCGTAGAGGTAGCATCAACAGGCCGATACTCCTCCAGAACTCTCTCTTTTACTCTATCTCTCTATCTCTGAAGAACTAGCATCTAGAGGTATAGAACTAGCTCTCTCTTCGAATGCTAACTCGAGAGGTCATCCATTCAAGGAACACCTCCTGGGATCCTAATTAGGGTTTCTCGCTAAAGCTCTTCTCTTCAGAATGGATCCTCCTCTCTGGGGGGTTGCCTCTCCTTTTATAGCCCTAACGAATCAATGCGAGCCCTTGGATCAAATCGACATTGGCAGATGGTGGAGATCAATCCTCAAAGGCGGTGGAGTAGACCGGGCGAACCGGAACGCGAACGGGGCCTACCCCAGCCGGGCGGTCAGGGGCCGGCCGCACCGGGCGGTGGAGTAGACCGGGGCGAACCGGCCGCGAACGGGCCTACCCCCTGCACCGGCCGGGGCCAGGCACCGGCCGGTCTGGCCTGGTCTCCTCTGGCCCTCCACTTTGGTCCAGCATCTTCTCGTTCCTTTTGGAATCTTCCTGTGTCACCTTGGCATCCAATCTTGCATTCTATGTTGCAGTGTAGCTAAAAAGTGTGTCATTTCTGGTATTCACCTGCAAAACCATTGATTCACCAAAACTCGTAGAATTCATTAGTCAAAGCCCTACTTCTAGGTAGATGAATTGCTTTTATGTACTTTGGAAGGTTAGTTGATGGTTGGATTTGAACATTAGGGACCGTCAACAACACCCCCACACTTAGGCTTTTACTCGTCCTCGAGAAAAGGTTAGATAACTTTAGGCATAACTCCAGACAAAGATATCAACATAAGCTCATTCGTGGTCATTTCTACACTGTGAGATTCAAAGTGTCTGCCATGCAACTTCAGAGAGTTGAAGAGTAGAACAGCTGAACAGATTACCTTTATCTCATTGCCAAGTCCATCGGAGATTTTTTTTGCAAGATTTTTGAAATGAAACATAGCTTACCTGCTCCTCAATGTGGTACTCTCAAATCACTCATTATATGTATTATGTGGATCTCACTTAGGCATGGATGAGTGAATGCCTTTCCTTGCAACCTACCTCTAATAGGCTTATGTGGAGTTCAAAGATTGGGCAAGGAATAGTATACTTACCTTATACGTTACTGGGCCAGCGTAAGAGTCCTAAGGAGAGAAGTGTCATAGTCCTAGATCAAGATGTGCATGTGTGTAGAATATATGGTGGCTATCCTGATTCTACTATGCCCATACTTTGAAGGATATATCCCTCTTGCTTGAATTGGAGTGCTTGGAGACAATGGGCTATCGTGGATTTTTCTTTTCTTCCTTTCTCAGAGAGCTACGCATCTGAGTGCCTATTCTTTTTAGCATTTGGACCCTTGTCCATTTTTTTCTTTTTGAACTCTCTTTTCTTTTTGCATAGCCCATGTTTCCCTGCACAAAAACTTTTTGCAAGACAGAGATTTCTAATAATGTTAGAGCATAGGTAAACGAGATCCTACTAAAGTCTTTTTGGGTGCGTACCCTCAGTGTAAGAGTAGCATATTTTCTATGTGAATGGAAAAGGTTGCGTCTACCCCTAATGTAGGGATAGTGCATATATGAAGTGTAAGTGGATCTTGATCTTGAGAGCATGATAAATCTCTACAACACGGGTCTCAAAAGCTGATAGAGCTCAGTGCAGGACAAGCAACTTATGTAGAAAGTTTACAATCATGTATGGCTCTATAGGCATCAAAGACCACAGAGGAGTAGCATAGCTATTATTTTTATGGTTTTTGAAATAAATGCTCCAATAACTAGGCATAGAAATTCAGGTTCTCACGTTTTATTATCTCATACTTGTCAACAACTTAAGAGGCATGGGGTCCCTATAAAGAGTTCCCAATAGCAGCAAGTGTTACAGGAGATGAATTATGTGATTGTTGCCTTAAGTAATAACTAAGCTACTCATCTTTGAGGTGTAATCATGTTTCATTAAAGGATATTCAATTAAGCTCAATATCAATGAGAGTGTTTTGGAGTGCGTACCTGGTTCTTGTTGAATGATTCTCCTTCTGAGTTCTTACGGGTTGTCTCCCCCACACTTGTTTCCTGTTTCCTTTTATGCACAACAAGGTGGAGACAAACATATATCCAGGGAGAGATGATGACTCTAAAGACTCAACTTCTTTATTATTATTAGGCACATCTACTACACAAAGAATGAATTGAAATTAACTAAGTGAACTAATTTAACCAAGCTAACTAACTAGCAAACTAACTAATACCTGATTACACGTGTGCCTATTTATCTCGATCTCTAGTTCTGTCTCTCAAGCTCCTTGACCCTAGCCTTGAGCGCTTTGTTCTTAGTGCGCAGCCGCTCTTGACTAGCCTCTAAATTCCCTACACGTTGCACAGTGGTCCCAATGACCTTTAGTGCATCAGATAGGGCTTGGGCCTGGAGATCTATTCTCGTTTCTAAGATGGCCAAGGACAGGCGAGGTTGTCTTGGGGCTGGTGCAGTCCTCACCTTCTTCTTCGGGGGCTCCGGATTGGCTCTTGGTGGTGGCTTGAGCTTTACATTGCTAGGGTCCACCCGCACACCATCCAGAGTCACTCGCTCCTTCTCGGTGGTGTACTTTGCACCGGTCACCATCCCAAACTTGGTGGTGACCCCTAGCAGCCTCTCTCCCTCTCTAGGAGGTAGTAACTTAGTGCCTTGGGGAAGAGCAATGCTAGGTTGACCTGGTGGTAGTGGCTTATCTCCCAGAAGCGGTCAATGAGCTGGTGGCGCGATGGCAGGCCTCCTGATGGCCTGAGCGTAGAAGGCCTCCTCCATTGGAGCTCCTTGAGGTCGAGCTCGGACGACCTCCTTCGATGGCACCGGGACGATCGCCTTGGGGGGCACCACCGCCAGCTGCTTTGGCAGGATGACCGCCAGTGGGAGGACTTCCTCCGGCTCTTCGACCGTGTAGGGATAGTTTGGGCTCGCCATTTGGTGAAAAAGTGGAGAGGTGGAGAACTTCCTTGCTATGGGCTGAGAGAGGAGAGCTCTTGGGATGAGAGGAGAATGACCCCATGGGCTGTTTATATAGTCCTGGTAACTTGAGGTAGGGGGCATTCCATCCTAATCTATCCCGAGCATCTACCGTGAACAAAGCGGCGACGGATTCGATTCAAAGTGGAATATCCGAAACCCTAACGGAACAAGCTTCGACCCGAGAGGCGGCGAACCGAGGTGGCGCGGCGCAGGCCGACCGCCCGGGCCAGGGGTGGGACCGGCGGTCCCACCTGGCCCGATTTCGGTGCCGCTCCGCGGGGTGCATTGTTGGCCCGTTATCTCTCCAAACTTTCTCTGTCGCGCCCAATTCGCAGACAGTTTTATATTTTAATAAATTAGGGAAAAGCTAGAAAATAAACTTTATCTAATTCCTCGAGTGGTCTAGAAGGTTCTAGAAAAAATTTAAGGCGTTGGCCATTTACCTTGAATAACGTACCTTCGTTGTTTTGTAGTGCCACTGCTCCATGTGATGATGCATTTACCACCATGAATGGCCCTTCCCACTTACTTCGTAGTTTACCATGCCCGAATAATCTTACCCTGGAGTTGAATAGTAGTACCTTATCTCTCGGGGCTAAAACTCTTCTTCTTGATTCGCTTATCATGCCACCTTTTGGTCCTCTCTTTATAGATCTTTGCGTTATGATATGCCTTTTCTCGCCATTCATCTAATTCTGAGAGTTGCATTTTTCTTCTTGTTCCAGCAGCTTCTAAATCCATTTTCCATCTTTTAATTGCCCAATGAGCTTTGAACTCAAGCTCAACTGGCAAGTGATACGTTTTGCCGTAGACAAGCTGATAAGGTGACATGCCAAGAGGCGTCTTATATGCTGTTCGGTATGCCCATAACGCATCGGGTAGCTCTTCCTTCCAAACAGTTCCCATCTCGTTGACTGTCTTTTGTAGAATGTTCTTGATTTGCTTATTGGAGGTCTCTGCTTGGCCACTCGTTTGAGGATGGTAAGGAGTAGCTACATAATGTTGGATCCCTTGCTCCATTAAGTACTTGCGAAAGTCCTTGTCAATGAAGTGAGTTCCTCTATCACTGACCACCATCCTTGGAACACCGAATCTTAGAAATATTGTCTCATGAAACATCTTCTTGGAATTCTTGGAATTTGCAGCTTTGCATGGCATGGCTTCTACCTATTTTGAGACATAGTCAACTGCCACTAGAATATACTCATAGTTGCCTAATTTTGGAAATGGTCCCATGTAGTCAATTCCCCAGACATCAAAGAGCTCAATCTAAAGATTATTGGTGAGTGGCATGGCATCTCTCGAGTTGATATTACCGTGCTTCTGACATGCTCCACATCTTCGGATGAAATTCCTAGTGTCTTCGTACATTGTTGGCCAAAAGAATCCACTTTGCCAAATCTTTGCATGAGTTCAGAACGCTCCATAATGACCTCCATATGGTGATGAGTGACATCTTTCAATAATCTGTAGTCCTTCCTCGGTGGGTACACATCTTCGGAGTAGTCCATCAGAATACACTCGAAAGAGATAAGGATCATCCCATATATGTAGACGGCTTTCATAGATAAGCTTTCTCCTGTTCGCCCCTGGTGGTACATATCCTGCAACAATAAAATTGACAATATTCGCGTACTAGGGGTCCGACCTGGAGATAGCGTAGAGTGTGTTGTCTCGAAGGGAGTCATTGATTGGTAGTTCCTGCATATTCTTGAACTGCATTCTAGGCAAGTTATCAGCAATAGGGTTTTCTACTCCTCTTTTATCTTTTATTTCTAAGTCAAATTCTTGGAGTAGCAAAATCCATCTTATGAGTCGTGGTTTAGCATCTTTCTTAGTGAGCAGGTATTTAAGAGCAAAGATGATCAAGTATAAACAATTACCTTTGCTCCTACTAAGTAAGATCTAAATTTGTCTATAGTAAAAACAACAGCTAGAAGCTCTTTTTCAGTAGTTGCATAATTAAGTTGAGGTCCTATCAAAGTTTTGCTAGCATATGCAATTGCATGATGCTTTTTGTCCCAAAACTGCCCCCACAGCATAATCACTTGCATCACACATCAATTCAAAAGGCAGCGACCAATCAGAGGGTTGGATGATTGGTGCAGAGATGAGCACTTTCTTAAGAGTTTCAAAAGCTTCTAAACATGTGTCATTAAATTCAAAGGAAGCATCCTTAGCTAGCAGGTTTGTTAGAGGTCTAGCAATATATGAAAAATTATGTATGAACCATCGATAAAACCTGCATGACCTAGGAAGCTTCGAATTCCTTTAACATTAATGGGAGGAGGTAGTTGTTCAATCACTTCAATTTTAGCTCTGTCTACCTCTATCCCTCTTTCGGACACTAAATGTCCAAGCACTATTTCTCCTCTAACCATGAAATGACATTTTTGGACTAAGTGCTTTTCCTCACATCTTTGCAAAATCTTATCTAAGTTTTCAAGGCATTTATCAAAAGTTTTTTTATATACAGAAAAGTCATCCATGAAAACTTCCATTATCACTTCAATCATATCAAAAAATATAGACATCATGTATCTTTGAAATGAAGCTGGAGCATTACATAGTCCAAAAGATATTCTACGGTAGGCATAAGTTCGGTATGGATATGTAAAGGTGGTTTTGCTTTGGTCATCTGGATGGATCGGTATTTGATGATATCCCGAATACCCATCAAGAAAACAGAAGAAAGAATGATTTGCCAACCTCTCCAAAGATCTCATCAATGAAGGGAAGTGAAAAATGATCTTTTTTGTTGCCTTGTTAAGCTTTCGGTAATCAATACACATCCACCATCTAGTGACGGTTCTTTGTGGAATTAATTCATTCTTATCGTTCCTAACAACTGTCATGCCTCCCTTCTTAGGCACAACTTACACAGGGCTTACCCACTCACTGTATGGTGTTGACACCTCTTAATGTTATCTCTAGTAACGGCGCTAAAAATGCTTGTGGGCATAGCATCGCTACTAGAATGCCAAGTTGTCATCCCCGGCAATAACACCAAGAGGTGTGGTATTAAATCATGCCACCATTTAGAATATAGAAATAGTATCCGCAAGCGCACAGATCAAATACCATTGTAGCATTTTACCCAGAGTATTACCAGGTTGTCATTTATATTTTACCACTGGGAAACAATGGCTAAAGATATTGATAATTCACCATCATGTATCTACTAACTAGTATACCAACTAGACCTAAGCAGGGGTAAGTGGTAAATGATAAGAGTTATGCACAATATCACACACAGAGGAGAATCCTATAATATATAGTTAGCTAACTTGAGAGGACTAAGGGAGAGATTAAGGTTCCTATGTACTTCTCTATTACTCGGGTTCTATTCTAGTTGACACTAGAATGTAATGAATGCATGGGTAAGTATAGCACACACAATAGCACTTCGGGGCAGCAGTACCTTTCCAACTCTCGAATAAGACTGGGAAGAAGGTAGTTGGGGAAGACTGCCAAAAGCCCTACGAAACACCAATCCCGACGTGGTGGAATACGAAGGCCACATAGAGCTGTCACCCCTATGGGCTACCACAACTAACCGTAAGAATTGGGCGCAACCTCAGGTAACCTATAGCCTAGACACCATGTCTACACTATCGATTACTACTCTAGCTACACGTAATAACTAGAGCACCTAATACAAAGGAGATCCTATGCTAAGATGCAATAACTACACTAACCATACAAATAAGGCATAGAAGTAAATAGAGAAGATAAATATACTAAAGCATAAGTGTTGCAAAGATAAGATACAAAGATATACCAGACCTCCAAGGCTCCACGGCGAGATCCGGAACGAAGCCTCTCAACCCTAGCTCTCAAGTTGCTAATCTATTACATTGAAGAGTCTAGCCCTAATCTCCGGGTGTGTTGATCTCCATGAGAGTATGATCCTTTCAAGGGACGCCTCTCGAATGGATCCCAACGAATAATGAATTAAGGTTTCAGGGGATCCCTCCCTCCTGGGGTCTGGGGCTCCTTTTATAGACCCGAGCGATTAACGTCTGCCCTTGGATCAAACCGACATCGGCGGGCGGCTGAGATTCTTCCTCAAAGGCGGTGGAACCCATGGGCTGAAGCTGGGCCAAAATGGCCAAAACACCAGACCGGCCGGTCTGGGGGTGGGACCGGCCGGTCTCCCCCTATGACAGGTGGGCCTCACCTTCCATAGGGTGGTTTCTGGTGTCTTCTAGATCCTTCCTGCGCAGGTGCCACTTCCAGGTGCAATATCTTTTCGTCCGGGACTCCAAATATGGCAAATGATATGTCCGTTTCGATCGTCTCGACGAGCCCGTCGTAATGGTGCTTTCTAATCCATCATTTGAGATACTTTCATACTGTCATATTGATCAACTTTGATAGCTTTTCCCAGTATGTACCTGTAGACACATAGATTCACCAAAACTCGTGGAACTCGTTAGATCAAAACCCTATACCTATGCTCTGTGGTTCATTTCATGTCAAGTTTGATGATAATTGATGGGTTATAATTGACATTAGTGATCGTCAACAAGTTCCCCTAAGCTTAACCTTTGCTAGTCCCTTAGCAAAGCTAAACTTAGAAACAGATATAGATGTTTATAATTCTTAGAGCATTGTCACAACCTCGATGTAACTCCTCAAAAGTATACCTGCATTCAGACAAAAATTCTCCACCAAGCTTAAGCAATAACCGAGCTGATTCAAACTTACTCATGTTACCTTTGACTATGGGGCTCATCAGCTCTTCCTTGGGCCTTGAGTACTTGACAGACAGAAAGATCCTGCCCAAGCACTATGTCTCAAGCTCTTCGCTCAACTATCATTCTGGAGTTTTTTAGAGGTTTTCAAATAAAACTCAGAGCTTCCCATGTATGACACTCTCAAGTCTCTCAATATATATGGTATTTGTGGATTCTCACCAAGGCAGTGATTATGGTTGCCTTTCTTTTCATCCTATAGCTAAAGCTTATGTGGAGCTCATAGGTAAGGAGAAAACTGAAAGAGCAAACTTGCAATGCATGTGTTGTAAAGTCAAACAATGGATCCACGGAGAAACGAGTCATGCAGTCGAATCAAGATGTATAGGTGGATATATGGTGGAACCTAATTCTACTCATCTCCTTGGATGCTTCTCTCTCCTTTTAAACTTTGAAAAACCGGCCGAGAGGTTATGAGCTATCTTTTTTTTTTTTCTTTTTTTCAGGAGTTGGGCATCTACATACCCATTGTTTTATACTGGGACACTTGTCCATCTTTCTTTTCTTCTCCCCTTTTCTCTTTTTTTTCAAACTATTTTTTTGCATAGCTCATAGCACTCCTTTTGGCTTTGATAGGATTTGGAGAGATAACAACAGAAACATGGAGCATTTATTGGGTGGCTAACCTAATGGAATATTTTTGGTGTTCTCTCCCCAAAGATAGGAGAAAAAACATTTTTTGGAATGGATGTAGGTGGAATGACATGTTGTTGCGCCTACTCCAGTGTAGAGTAGTGCATATGGAGGTGGTTCTTGATTCAAGAGCATGACAAATTTCTCAATTGGGTCACAAAGGCTGATAAAACTCAATGCAAGACAAGCAGCATGTATGTGAAAGTTTAACTAGCCTATCTCATCATATTTGGCTCTGGTGGGAATGTAAGCTTTGTCATATAGGAACTCATCATGTTTTTACATTTTTCAAAAAGATAAATCTCCAAAACTCGTGTCACTTAGAGCAAGATAGATAGCAGCTCAGACTTTCTCAATCTTATCTATCAGGTACCTAGACTTAGTTCAAGCATATGCAACCCACAAGTTTTAGGCTCAGAGCAAATCTTCATGTCAAAACTGTTAGAGCTAAAACTTGGGAAAACTTATGTCTAAACTCTAGGCATTTCAAAGGTGTTGTAACAGAGCAACTTATCATCATTTTAGATCATCTCAAGAGCTTCATTTTTATTGACTCTATCTAGACAAACATTTTTATTTGGGTTTTCATTTTACAAAGACTCATACTATATAACACTCTAAAGACTCTAAAAAGCATGGACCTTCATGTGCCTATATATTTTTAGTATTTTTAGGTTTTCTTAGATACTATAGTGAACCTTCATGTGCTCACATATTTTTGGTATTTTTAATTTTTTTATGACTGACTCAATAATCGCGTAGGGTACACTTACACGGGTACCTAGGGGATGCCTTCCCCCAAGCTGGTTGTTGTCGTGGTTGAGCATTGAAACTGAGCAGTCCTCTCGGTGGAGCCCATGCTTGTAAGAGCAAGTGTAGCCGGGAATCTCGATCTCATCCAACAAGAAGTTGCTTCCTCCACACAGTGATTAGCTGTGTGTTGGGAAGGTGTACTTCAAGTGATGTAGATGATGATTCCTAGGTGACTAGCTCTCAGAGTCATCCTCATGGCAAGGGTTCGGACTTTAAAGTCTTCCGAACAAGACTTCTCCCTTCTTATTGATTCCTCTAGCATTGTCACGGCATGGAGTTGCTTTGGTTGCGTGCAAGTGAGTGCTTCTTCTCCAAGCTAGCTCTTTCGGTGAAGACAAAGATTTCTATGATGATGCCCTTTTATGATATGTCACCTTCTTCTACCTAACCTGTCTTGGTTGAGTATTGATTTTGCTTTGACAGGTCTAGGACCTCCACTTGTACCAAGTAGGGAATTGATTCCCCCACACTTCACTTAAAGTGTGTCCTGCTCATGAAGACAATGTAGAGATCAAGTGCATGGGCTCTACTGGTGGGAAAACACCAGCAGAACCAAAACCTCTATTCCACATCTCTAGTCCTTAGTCCTTTGGATGTTACCTTCATCATTGGAGCACGATAACACCGTGTGATGAAGAGTACATGACTCTTGATGGTCCTTTTGTTTTGCTCGATGCTTTTCGTTATTGGACAGCCTCACATCTCGGTTCGTAGTTCCTCTTATTTCTAGATGGTGCTCTTTTTGTCATGCCATCTTTTTGCTCTTTGTCATTTTGGATTTTTTATGTCTGCACAAGATTAGTGGACAACACATACCCGAAGGAATATACCGATTTGAACAGGGGGATTGTTGTCTCTAATTTATGTGCATTAGCCCTATGCTATTAGAAAGATGGGATTAGGATTATCTTAGCATAGTTTTTTTTCTCATGTTTTATGCAACCATGGTTCAAGGCAAAGGTAACTTGCAGTTGAAGACAAAATGAACGATCATTGATACTTACAGTTCTTCCATCAATGATGAATGTGCTGTGTCTTCAATGTGCAAAGTTATTGGAGTTCATCATATGCCTTGCTTCATCTCCAAATTGATTTCATCTCTTGACTTACCCAGATTAGATTTAGAGTTTCTTGCAGGGGTTAGTCCAACAAAATATCCAATGTCTACTATAGCATACTTTCAGCTCAAGAACCAATCTAGACACCACGTCTAATTTGATTCAGGAAGGTATTTTAACCTAAGCACCATGTTTAATTTAAAAGCCTTTGGAAGTAGGATTAGCACTTCTAAACTAAGCACCATGCTTAATTTAAAAGATGTGAGATCATACTCCAAACCTTAAGAATACTATAGCAAGCACAGGTAGCATGAGAGCACATAGTGATTTATTCAAATAGAGATGAAAGCATGATCATGTACGGTGAGAATGTTTTTTTTTATGTAGAGATTCAAGTGATATGCATGTTTGCATGGAACTAAACATGCTGTGGATGTGATATGAGATGTAGTAAATGCATGGATTATTCAAAGTAAACATGCAAAGGAATGCAACAGGGATAACTACTCATCAAATTTAAAGTCTATGAGCAAGACTTTCTCACCTTTCTTGATCATACTCACCATGACTCACAATTGACTCGTGAGTAGTGTAGCATCTTTGTTCATCACACATGATGAGATTTGAGTTCTTGTGACGATGATCTTTTTCTCCAATCTACACACGGTTAGAATAATATATATATTTATACATACATGTGAGATGGCAGGGTTCCATTATTGATGGTTCATGAATGTTCGTGCACCCGGATTCTTTAACACCCCCCTTGTCTTGTTCATTTGGAATTTCGTTAGAAGGTTGAACACTTGATTATTCCACAACTCAACAAACACAAGGGTAATCCTACTAAAGCTAGTGGTACACTAAGTTAGCAGATATCAAGATCAATACCAAAATCTTTACGCCAATTGTTCCCCCGGCAACGGTGCCAAAAATGCTTGTTGACACCTCTTAATGTTGTCTCTAGTAACGGCGCTAAAAATGCTTGTGGGCATAGCATCACTACCAGAATGCCAAGTTGTCATCCCCGGCAATAACACCAAGAGGTGTGGTATTAAATCATGCCACCATTTAGAATATAGAAATAGTATCCGCAAGCGCACAGATCAAATACCATTGTAGCATTTTACCACTGGGAAACAATGGCTAAAGATATTGATAATTCACCATCATGTATCTACTAACTAGTATACCAACTAGACCTAAGCAGGGGTAAGTGGTAAATGATAAGAGTTATGCACAATATCACACACAGAGGAGAATCCTATAATATATAGTCAGCTAACTTGAGAGGACTAAGGGAGAGATTAAGGTTCCTATGTACTTCTCTATTACTCGGGTTCTATTCTAGTTGACACTAGAATGTAACGAATGCATGAGTAAGTATAGCACACACAATAGCACTTCGGGCAGCAGGTACCTTTCCAACTCTCGAATAAGACTGGGAAGAAGGTAGTCGGGGAAGGCTGCCAAAAGCCCTACTGAGAAACACCAATCCCGACGTGGTGGAATACGAAGGCCACATAGAGTCATCACCCCTATGGGCTACCACAACTAACCGTAAGAATTGGGCGCAACCTCGGGTAACCTATAGCCTAGACACCATGTCTACACTATCGATTACTACTCTAGCTACACGTAATAACTAGAGCACCTAATACAGGCGGAGATCCTATGCTAAGATACAATAACTACACTAACCATACAAATAAGGCATAGAAGTAAATAGAGAAGATAAATATACTAAAGCATAAGTGTTGCAAAGATAAGATACAAAGATATACCAGACCTCCAAGGCTCCACGGCGAGATCCGGAACGAAGCCTCTCAACCCTAGCTCTCAAGTTGCTAATCTATTACATTGAAGAGTCTAGCCCTAATCTCCCTGGTGTGTTGATCTCCATGAAATTATGATCCTTTCAAGGGACGCCTCTCGAATGGATCCCAACGAATAATGAATTAGGATTTCAGGGGATGCCTCCCTCCTGGGGTCTGGGGCTCCTTTTATAGACCCGAGCGATTAACGTCAGCCCTTGGATCAAACCGACATCGGCGGGCGGCTGAGATTCTTCCTCAAAGGCGGTGGAACCCATGGGCCGAAGCTGGGCCAAAATGGCCAAAACACCAGACCGGCCGGTCTGGGGGTGGGACCGGCCGGTCTCCCCCTATGACAGGTGGGCCCCACCTTCCGCAGGGTGGTTTCTGGTGTCTTCTAGATCCTTCCTACGCAGGTGCCGCTTCCAGGTGCGATATCTTTTCATCCGAGACTCCAAATATGGCAAATGATGTGTCCGTTTCGATCGTCTCGACGAGCCCGTCATAATGGTGCATTCTAATCCATCATTTGAGATACTTTCATACTGTCATATTGATCAACTTTGATAGCTTTTCCCAGTATGTACCTGTAGACACATAGATTCACCAAAACTCGTGGAACTCGTTAGATCAAAACCCTATACCTATGCTCTGTGGTTCATTTCATGTCAAGTTTGATGATAATTGATGGGTTATAATTGATATTAGTGACCGTCAACATTTGGCACAGGATATATGATCCCAGCGTGTAACAGTTTTAAAACCTCTTTCTTAACAACCTCTCTCATCGCATTATTCAACCTACGTTGTGGTTCTCTAGAAGGTGTTATCTCAGGATCTGTAGGAATGCGATGGGTGCAAAGAACAGGACTGATTCCCTTGAGATCTTGGAGTGAATAGCCAAAAGTAGATCTATGCTTTTCTAGAACTGTAATCAATCGAAAGGTTTCCTCCTCAGAGAGTTTATCACTTATTATTACAGGGGATTCTCGATCATTGTTTAGGAAAGCATATTTAAGACTAGAAGGCAAGGGTTTGAGTTCTATGGGAGGCTTTTGTGGTTCCTCAAACTCATCTAGAAGGTCAGGTTCTAGCGTAGTATCTCCTTCCTCATCTAGTGGTTCGAAATCATCTTTGAAATCTTGCTCGAAAGAAGATTCAAAGGTTGTCTCTAAGACTTCTTCTATAGGATCAGGCTCAGAAAGTGGCTCAGTCTCATTATTGAGAGCACGAGTTATGGATATAGGCAAATTAAAGTTCTTTCCGAGGCTAATGTTTAGATTCCCTTTTTGTCCTTCTTGTAAAAGTCTCTCTATAGGCTGTCCAATCAACACGTCGAACTTTATGACATCAAAGATATAGAAGCTCAAATGAACTCTTATCCCCTTGACATGAATAGGTAAGACATAGAGAATTCCCAAACTTGGGAGAACATAGCCTAATGGACTTTTCAAAAACTTTGTTGTTGGGGTTAAAGGCATGTCTTTTAAAAGATCTTGAGCATATGTTGCAGACATAATGTTAACTCCCACAACAGGATTGTATAATGCTTTGAAAGAACCCTTGTGGATTTGGCAAGATATGGTGGTTGAAGTGAAATCAACTCGGATGATATCAGAGAAAGCTCTAATTCTTCTAACCAATCATTGCTTATAATCAACACAAGCTCTTTAGCACTTTGCTTAAGGAAAGCCTCATAAGAAGGATCTAAAACTTTGTCACTAGGTGATGACTTCTTTGACTTCTGTGGTCTCCTAATAGTGTAATAATTTGAGGTGTTTCAATAATCAGTGAATATATCATCCTCAATCTTAAGCATGAAGTCTGGAAGTGGAATTTCTTCCTCCTCCTGTGGTTCAGGCTCATTGATAGTTGTAGGTTGAGATGTGTGGTAGGTATGGATTCCTGATCAACTATCAAATCGTCTTCCTCTACTAGCTTCTTTAAAGGTGTTTCATTTTCGTGGATCTTTATAAGGACATTTCTCACAGCATCAGAAGTGATATGCAAGAATGATCCTCCAGAAGTAAGGTTGAGGAATTTAGAAGTTTTTCTACTCATACCCTTATAAAAATGTTGAAGTAGAATGGGGTCCGGTAAAGATAGACTAGGTCTAGAATGCATAAGATAGTTAAAGTGTTCCCAGGCTTCAGTTAGAGTCTCCTTCTTCCCTTGTCTAAAGGATAGAACTTCTAAGCGAAGATCTACTACCTTAGAGATAGGATAGAATTAGAGGCAGAATTCAGCACACAATGCTCTCCAGTCACCTTTAACACTCTCAACGTGGAGATCATACCAATGTCTAGCTTCTCCAGTCAAAGAGAAAGGAAAAAGCTTCCATCGGATAGTCTCATCGGACATATCCTTAATGCGCAAGTACGCACAGGTTTGCTCGAATTCATTGAGGTGAGAATAAGGGCTAGCATTATCTTCTCCTGAGAAAGATTGGTTTCTGACCATGTCTATTAAACATGGGCATAGCTTATAGTCAGAGGCTAGGATAGGCTTTGAGGACGGCTCTGGCTCTAAGCATAGGCTCAGAAAGTTATATTTATAGATAGGCATAGAATTAGGTTGATCCATTGAAGGATAGAAAAGGTAAAGAGAAATGAAAAAGGTAAAGAGTGATAGTATACAAATAAAGATAAGATTATGATATAGGTTAAGATAAGTTCAGAGTGATCTCAGCGACGTCTTCCCCAACAATGGCGCCAGAAATGCTTGTTGGTATCTGTTAATGCCTACTGAATAATTCCACAAGCGGACGGATATGTTGTAGCACTTCACCGAATAAGTATATCCAGTTTTAATATCAAACCCAAAGGAAGATGTGTGAGGGTCTTCTGAACTACACTTAACCACCTGAGTAGCAAATAAGGCTGTAGAAGCTAGAGATATAGAGGGGACAACTAAGGCTTCTAATTCAGGCTCAAGTAAGTTATGATTAGGATGCTTTACTAGGGAATTAGATAGAGGAGCACAGACAAAACTGTAACCCGACTACCAATTATTCTCCTGCTCGGCCTACTGACGGGATAGTGGGATATATAAGATTCAATGGAGCTATAAAGTCACCCTCGCGAGCTACCACCAAATCCGGACAATAGGGTACATCTACGAGTAACAAAGTCTAAGCACCACGCTTACACTATGAATACTACTCTAACCCAAGAGCTATAAGGATTAAAGTACTCAAAAGAGTCGCAAACCAGTAAAACAAGATAAACAATGTTACTTACTTGAACTCAGAAGTTGACTCCAAAGCAGTCTCAAATACAAGCTGTAGAGGTACCACCGATAGGCCGATACTCCTTCAGAACTCTCTCTTTTACTCTATCTCTCTATCTCTAAAGAACTAGCTTCTAGAGGTATAGAACTACCTCTCTCTTGAAATGCTAACTCGAGAGGTCATCCATTCAAGGGACACCTCCCGAGATCCTAATTATTGTTTATCGCTAAAGCTCTTCTCTTCAGAATGGATCCTCCTCTCTGGGGGTTGCCTCTCCTTTTATAGCCTTGGCGAATCAATACGAGCCCTTGGATCAAACCGACATTGGCGGATGGTGGAGATCAATTCTCAAAGGCGGTGGAGTAAACCGGGCGAACTGGGCGACGAACGGGGCCCACCCCAGACCGACCGGTCTAGGGCCAGACCAGCCGGTCTGGCCTGGTCTCCTCTGGCCCTCCGCTTCGGTCCAACATCTTCTCGTCCCTTCTGGAATCTTCTTGTGTCACCGTGGTGTCCAATCTTGCATTCTATGTTACAGTGTAGCTAAAAAGTGTGTCATTTCCGGTATTCACCTGCAAAACCATTGATTCATCAAAACTCATGGAATTCGTTAGTCAAAGCCCTACTTCTAGGTAGATGAATTGCTTTTATATACTTTGGAAGGTTAGTTGATGGTTGGATTTGAACATTAAGGACCGTCAACAACACTAAAATAGATAGCTTCGCCTCTATTGTTAAGAACCAGCTTAGCTTTAATAAAATAATAGAACAACAGTTAGCTCAGTTGGCAGCCGTTATTCTACCAACCATAAAGGTAAGATTCCTAGACAACCTCTAGAGCTCGAAACCACAAATCTTATTCATGTACATGTAGGTTACTATATAGAAGCATCATCAGGAGGATAGAAGGATGAGTCCATGCCACTCAAGAGAGAAGATCCAGGGAGACCTGTGATCCCTATCTCTATTGGGCAACATAACTTTGCTAATGTCATCTATGATCTTGGTGCTAGTGTCAACATCATACCAAAGGTAATCTTTGACCATATCTTTCCATAGGCATCTCTGTTGTACACAAATATGTGCTAGCAGCTTGCAGACCACACAGTTAAGTACCTCGAAGGAATTTTAGACGATGTGTGTATACGAATCAGATGCTTATATGTCCCTATAGAGTTTGTGATCTTAGATACTGACAGAGATCCTAAGAGTCTTATCATCTTGGGCCTACCATTTCTGAGTACCATAAAGGTTGTCATCTACACAGACAGTGCAAAGATCTGTTTCACCATCAAGGGCAATAAAGAGAAGTTTAGTTTTAGGAACAAGACCTTTGAAGCTCCTGCTGACCCAAAGAGAGCCTACTTCCCATGCAAGTCAACAAGTGAAGTAGAAGATATAAAGAAGACCAATTCAAATAGGAAGAAGAGCAAGAATAGGAGGCGAGGAAGGAAGACAGCACAAGTAGTTAAAGCAGTCGAGTATAAGCATGACCACCTCTTAGCCTCACCATTCCTGAGCAAGAGGGAGGATCCAGGCATACTAACCATTGAGTGCACTATTGGGCAGAACTCCTCGTACGATACTTTCTGTGACACTGGATCAGCTATTAATATAATGTCCAAAGATGTATGTAATACATTATTCGATACACCCTTGTACCCTACATATATGTAGCTACAGCTGACGGACAACACAACATGATTTTTGGAGTGACTAGTGAAGGATATTATGGTCAAAATCTATACTCACTATGTCCCATCCGACTTCATGATCCTAGACATGAGAGAAGAGGATGACACGCCTATCATCTTTGGGAGGCCATTCCTTAGCACCACCAATGCCATCATCTACAATGGATCAGGCCAAATCCTTTTTCAATTCCTAGGAGAAAAGATACGCTATCATTTCAATAGTAACTACAATTCTAGGTAGTCAAAGTCTACCCAGTACAAGAGAAGATGCCAATGCTGAAGGAATCGTTCTCCAAAGAACAAAGTTGAGGAGGAGACAACTAAGGAAAAATAAGAACATCCATAGCCTACAAAGGTATGGAAGGAAAAGGTAACTCTCTCAACTGAGTCATTATCGCAAGAAGGTCTAACATCAGGGTCCCTATCCTCGAGATCCAATGAAGCACCTCAAGAGTGACGATGATAAGAAGTCTTGTCCGGAGGACTCTAAACTCAGAACCCTTGCCATGAGGTAACATTGATAGTTATCTATATTTATTTCATTTACTTAGCAAGCAATTTTTGGCACCATACTTTTTAGCGTTACATAGAAAAGAATAAAAATATTTATGCATCTTAAAAACTTGAAGCCCCATATGAAACCCCTCTTGTGTAAAGATGAAGGTGTACTCACTATGGTGGAACAAAAATAAAATAAAAAATAGTACAAATATTTCTTCCTACACATAAAAAGTAAATCCAAAAATAATTAATGAGCATCCTGCTACACCTTTTGCTATCATAAAAATATTATGGAACCTATCACAACATCCAGTCCTTGAAACGACTAACCACTAACTGTTTATCCTAATCTGTTCTGAGTTTTGATGTTTGTGAGAGCTTTCTATAGGATGACTCCAAGAGCTAGTCCACCTAGGTATCTTCATCTTCATCACTCGAAGTGCACCTTTCTGACACATAGCCATACACTGTGTGGAGGAGGAAACTTTTTGTTGGATGAGATCAAGATTCTCGGTGACCCTTGCTCTAATAAGCATGAGCTCCTCCGTGAGGATTACTCAGCTTCCATGCTCAACCACGACAACAATTAGCTTAGGGAAGACATCCCCTAGGTACCCAGGTAAGTGTACCTACGCAATTATTAAGTCCAATGTAGAGTCTTTAAAAATACTAAAAATATATGAGCACATGAAGGTTCACTATAGTATCTTAAGAAAATTTAAAAATACCAAAAATATATGGGCATATGAAGGTCCATGTCTGTAGAGTCTTTTGAGTGTTATATAGTATGGGTCTTAAAAAATAATAATAACAAAATAAAATATTTGTCTAAATATGAGTCAATAAAAAGGAAGCTGTTGAGATGATCTTAAATGATTTAAAGTGTCTAGTTTTTAGACATATATTTTTCTAAGTTTTAGCTCCAATTGTTTTGACATGAAGAATTTTTTTTGAGCCGAAACTTGGTAATTGATTGATTTAATTGAGAAAGTTTGAGCTATTATTTATCTTGTTCTGAGTGACACTAGAATTCTAGAGATTTATCTCTTAAAAAATATAAAACCTTATATGATAAGTTCCTATATGACAAAGCTCATATTCCCACAGAGCCAAACATGATGATATAAGCTAGTTAAACTTCCACATATATGCTGCTTGTCATGCATTGAGTTTTGTCAACCTTTATGACCAAGATTTGTCATACTCTTGAATCAAGATTCTACTCACACTCTACCTGTATATGCACTACTCTACACTGGAGTAGGCGCAACATCATACCATTCCATCACTACTAGAATCGTAAGAATGGCCAACGGTTTTTTTTACTATCGGCCATTTACTTGGATCTACATCCATTCCAAAAATGTTTTGCTCCTACTCTGGGAGAGAACACCAAAAATATTTCTATTAGGATAGTCACCCAAATAAATGCTCCAATTAATTGTTGCTATCTCTCAAAAATTCTTAAGTGCCAAATGGAGTGTTATGAGCTATGCAAAAGTTATGCTAAAAAAAGAAGAAAAATAAAAAGAAGAAAAATAATAAATAATGGAGTTAAAAAATAGACAAGTGTCCAAGATATAAAAACAATGGGTATTTAGATGCCCGTCGCCCTGACGAAAAAATAATAAGATTGCTCATACTCTATGGCCAAGTTCTAAATTCCAAAATAAGATTTGTTCTCAAGAAGCATAGTAGAATTAGGTTTCACCACTTGCACCAAATATCCACCATATCCATACATACGCACATCTTGATTTGATTGTATGACTTGTTTCTCCATGGATCCATTGTTTGACTTTACAATATGTGCATTGCAAGTATGCTCTTTCAAGTTTTTTCTTACCTATGAGGTCCACATAAACATTAGTTGTGGGATGAAAAAAAGGCATAACATTATTAGTGTCTTGGTGAGAATCCACAAATACCACATAAACTGAGTTTTTTGAAAACCTCTAAAAGCTCTAGAATGATAGTTGAACAAATAGCTTGAGACATAGTGCTTGGCTGAATCTTTCTGTCTTTCAATTGCTCAAGACCCAAGTAAGAGGTGATAAGCCTCGTAGTCAAGGGTAACATGAGTAAATCTAAAAGTTAGCTCAGTTATTGCTAAAGCTTAGAGGAGAATTTTATCTGAATACAAATATACTTCTGAGGAGTTACATCAAGATGCTATAATACTTAAACTTATTTATCTTTTAACAGCTTTTTTGAGTTTACTTTGCTAAGTGACTAGCAAAGGATAAGCTTGGAAGAGTTATTAACGGTCATTAAGTACCTAAATTAACGGTCAACTAGCTATCGAAAAAGATACAATTGTGATCACCAACATAGATATAGGGTTTGCCCTAATAAAATTTTATGAGTTTTGGTATTTTACTGTTTTTGCAGGAGTAAATAGAAAAAACACAATTTTAGAATGATATTGGAGCTACAAAGAGAAATCGGACCACACGGCAACATAGGAAGATTCTAGAAGATACCAGAAAACAACCCGCCGAAACTTGATAGAAACCTAGCCAGGGGGACCGGCCGGTCACCCCCCTAAACCGGCCGGTCCCTAGTGGGCCTTGCTCATGGCCTGCTTCGCCTAACTCGCCCCACCGTCTTTGAGAAATAATCTCAGCCGTATGCCAAATTCAGTTTGATCCGATGGCTCACATTCATCCCACCAGGCTATAAAAGAAGAGCAGGATCCCCTAGGGAGAGCCTCATTCATTCATTCATTCATTCAAGTCTGATCATTAGCCAGAAATCCTAATCAGAGCTCCTTAACCAGGGTCTAGATAGCTAGATAGAACTAGAGGGAGGCAAGCACTTGCTTGGATTCTAGATCCCATCAAGAGTGTGGATTGGTATATTTCTTTACCTCCCCTCGCATTTGTTCTCTGTCATTGTATATATTTTATGATTGCTACAATTGAATTGATGAATATCATATTGTCTATATTCATAGTTTATGTGTTCTTTGTCTATTATGGTTATACTCTTAGTATAGCTAGATTAACATTATACTTATTCATATGTTGATAGAGACCATCTAATCGATCGTTAGGTAAGTGGTCAACATTATGTAAGCATGGGGCTTATACATTGTTTACCTACGAATACACCCTATTGACCGGGTTTGGCGGTAGATCATGGGTGTAACAATCATGTTGAGTCCTATGTATTCCACCCCCGTTTATAGGCACAATAGGACTTGTATATGAAGGAATAGCGTGCTATATTCTCAAACTTCCCTAGTATGTCCCGTATGGATAGATATAATGCTAATTCTTAGCGAGGACTACTAAGTATAATTTCATTAACTATAGAAAACATTGGCATGTAGCTAGAAATAACCTAGAAATATCTCTTGATGTTCTACTAGTATCCTAATGATATAGCTAGAAGTCTCTATCTGTTAATATTATTGTTTTATATTTATCATTATCATTTATCTTCTAACTTAGCCTTGCATTGAGTAGTGTGGATATAGTTAGACACATCCATCATAAGATAGGTCCTATAGTATTCCTATACACAAGCCAGCAGACCTTCTTAGTGAAAAAAAATATAAATCGACAACCTAGTAATACACTACGTAAAATGCTACAATGGTATTTCATCCGTGCGCTTGTGGATATCTAGTTAAATTCTAAAATAGTTGCATGATTTAATACCCACTCGATGTTATTGCTTGGGATGATAACCTGGTATTTTATGATGATGTTAAGGAGTGTCAACATTAAGTAAGATTAAATAGATTATAAAATTTAAAAAATAAAAGAAAAAAAATCACATGAAACAAAAATAAAGAAACAAATATACTTCCTCCATTCATTTATCTCCCTCATCTAAGCCTTTGGTGCAATGACCAAGAAGCAGAGCAAAAACACTCAGTTTACATTTAATCATTGCGGGCTAAGCGTATACGAGAAGTCATAGGTAAGGAACCACCAATGAGCAGCAAAGAGACAATAAATACAGACAAGCGGTAGCTAATGAACAAAGAAAAGAACAATAAATGCAGGCAACTACCAAACTAATATAGAGATTTTTGAATAAAAAGTTTTGATTAGATGAAGGAGATAAATGAACAGAGAGAGAGTAAGTTAAAGAAATGAAATAAAAATTACTAAGAACATGAAAACAAAGGAAAGAAGATTAAAAAGAAAAAAAGAAACATAAAAATAGAAAAATAGAAAGAATAACAAGAAATCGTAAAACAAAAATAAAATATGAATAAAAATGAAGAATGAAAAGAAAAGAAAAAAGCAAATAAAAATAGAAGAAAAGAAAAGAAAAGAAATAAAAAATAAAGAAGGAAAACATACGTAACTACCTACTGGAAAAAGAAAAAGGAAAAAAAAAAAACCAAAGAGAAGAGTAAAAAACCGTAGAAAACAAAAAAAAGTAAATAAAGAAAAAAAAGAAGCAAAACAGGAAAAGAAAAAACGAACTGAAACGTGCACACCTATAGACTAACTAGACCTAGCCAAAAAAAAAAAAAAAAAAAAGCTCGCTGAACTGCTGTGGCCTGTGGCCGGGCGCGTCGTGGGCCAGCTCGCTCTGGCCAATCCCGCATCTCTGTTCTGCACGTGCAGCGCGGGAAAACTAGGCGGGTGAATCTATCGGCCCCTATTAGGACGGCGTCTCCGATCCGATCATTCGGTCTGGATGATTTCTGGCACGCAGCAACATCCATCGTGTCCAGCGTCGCATTTTTTTTTTTATTTTTGAAGAGTTTAATCTTTATTGCTTCATAAACTTGTTACGGATATGCGGATCTTGTTACTCCAATCAGAGAGAGTTTTGTACTACATACTTGATATTACAAGTTGGATAATGAGCAAGTGTCTGGCAAGAAAGTAGACATGAATTTGGAAAGAAGACTTGCTCGTCTTGCCTTTTTTCTAGGCTATCAGATATTTTATTTCTCCCTCTAGTATAGAGATCTTAATTACCAAGTAGTTTCTGTCCAGCGTCGCATTTGGTCTCGCTCGGAGATGGCTAGGGATGTAGGCGGGCCCCAGCGAGTACGAGACACAAAGCAGTTTTTATGACAAATTGGCAAATGAGCCAAAACTGATCGTCAAAAGAGCATAACATGTAATCAGTCATCTATTTAAATACAAAATAAATCCATAAACTCCAAAGGGAGGTCGGTTCCGATAGTTGCTATGTTTTTCTCACGTGCAACCGAACCCATCCTTAAAATGAATAGATTCGTTCGTTCCCGTAACAAAGGGGGAATGTAGAAAGTAGATTGCTTTTCATGCCAGGAACTACTAATTGACCTCTCAAAGCTTAACGATAAGCACATTACAACCACATGATCAAACTTGATCCTTGTTTATTCTGAAATTCTATTTTTAAGCAATTTGCTCTTCCTTGTCAACAAAACAACTAATTATGGAAGGCTATGAAAAGAATTCTTGTCTCTCGAATGCCTAGCATACTAATACGTCGCATACTTGAATACTAGTGACATATTGGAGGAGAGGAAATTATGGGAATACTAGAGGGAGTTACGACCATGCTGGCTGTAAACGTGAGTTGGTCTACTCCACCAAAAACCCTTTTCGATAGTAATATAGATATAGATCCAAAGAGCCTAGAACGGGAAGCATGGACCGAATAATACACATACTCTATCTAGATAGGCGATTTCTTCTTTCATTTCAACTCAAATAAAAGAAGAAAGAATTCCGTAGTGTATATCAACTTCCTGTAGCTAGTATAAATAAAGGGAAAGAGCGCTTCCAAAATCAACACACAACACTTTAAGTAGTATCTTTCACCGCTTTTGTATTTTATCTTAGAACTAGTTGGAGCTAGCAAAGGTACATTGGAGAGCTTGACTCCCATCCTCCCTGGCGCGAAGGTGGAGAAGGCCCACGCGCGGCGCCCCTTCCCTAGCGGATCTGCCGCCTTGGCTCCTCTTCTCCTCCACCGATGGTCGCCAATGCCGGATCCGCTGCCGGCCCATCCGCTCCCCCTCCCTCGCAGACCTGCAGCCCTAGCTCCTCTTCTTCTCCACCGGCGGGCGGCATCGCCAGATCCACCGCTGGCCCTTCCACCCCGTCCCTCCCTCGCATACCCACCGCCTTGGCTCCTCTTCTCCACCGCACGAATGCCATCGCCGGTGAGGAGGGCCAGCTTGCTTGGACACGCGGCGCGGGGGTCCCTAGGACGGGCGGGCACGGCGTGCGCGATGGCAAGGAGGCTGAAGGACCTAAAACAGCGACCAGAGGGGGTGAATGTGAGCCTCAAATTTCTTTCAAAACTTTTGACCACTATCCCAGAATCACCTCCAAGAGTAAAACCCAGCAGCCACGATGTCCTTGACCCAACTAGTGGGTGGATGTTTCCAAGAAACAGCGGGGCACCACACACATAGAGAGGAAGCGTTAGCGAAGCAGGAACTAGGAGAGGAGAGCACTCGACTCCTATGGAAGAGGAGAAAGTGACAAACCAAAATACATAGGCAAACAAGTGATAAAAGTATCTTGGAAGGTTCCTCTTCAAGTTGGAAAATCAACGCAAAAAGTGAAACTCAAATCGAAGCTCAAACACGCAAGAACCAAACAAAATAGCGTACATCAGTGCTAGATTAGATCCTGAGTATAAACAAGAATTGATAGCTTTGTTAAAAAAATATAAAGATTATTTTGCTTGGAAGTATTATGAAATGCCTGGTATTGATCAAAAATTAGTTGAGCATCGTTTACCAATTAAACCTAGATATCGGCCATTTAAGCCATCCTCGAGGAGGATTAGAGCTGATGTTATGGTAGATGTGAAGGCAGAAATCACTCGGTTATACGAAGCAAAATTTATTCGATGGTTCCGATATGCAGAATGGATATCCAGTGTAGTCTCTGTATATAAAAAATGGAAAGATGAGAGTTTGCATTGATTTCAGGGATTTAAACAAAGCTACTCCCATGGATGGCTACCCAATGCCAGTTGCTGATATGCTGGTTGATGCAGCAGCAGGTCACATAGTGATTGGTTTTATGAATGGTATTGCTGAATATAATTAGATATTTATGGCGGAAGAAGACATCCACAAAACTGCTTTCAGGTGTCCTGGTGCTTTGGGATTATATGAGTGGGTAGTTATGACTTTTGGACTCAAGAATACCGGTGCAACTTATCAAAGAGCTATGAATTATATCTTTTATGAGTTGATCAGCAAAATTATAGAAATATATATTGATGATGTGGTTATGAAGTCTAAAGGTTATCAAGAGTATATCAAAGACCTCAGAGCTACTCTGGAGTGTGCGAGAAAACATGGATTAAAGATGAACCCTCACAAGTATGCATTTGGAGTATCAGCTGGACAGTTCTTAGGCTTCATGGTACATGAAAAAAGTATTGAGATTGGGCAAAAGAGTTTTGATGCAATCAATAAAGTAGTACCACCAACCACAAAGACTTAGTTACATTCCTTGATCGGCAAGATCAATTTCATTAGAAGATTCATATCAAATCTGTCAGCTAAGATTTTACTGTTCTCAGTTTTGTTGAAGTTGAAGAATGATCAAGAATTTAAATGGGGTAATGAGCAACAGAAGCCATTTGAGAAGATTAAAGAATATATGAAATCTCCCCCAGTGCTCATTCCTCCTCAAAAGTGTAAGCCTTTTAAGTTGCATGTAGCAGCCGATGACTATACAATTGGATCGGCCTTGATGCAATAATTTAAAGGAAAAAGAGAGAGTAGTGTTCTATTTGAGTAGATGGTTACTGGACCCAGAAACAAGATATTCTCCCATTAAGAAATTATGCTTGTGCTTATATTTTTTGTGCACTAAGCTTCGACATTATCTGTTATCTTCTGAGTGCACAGTAGTATCTAAGTTTGATGTGATTAAGCACATGCTAGCTATGCCTATTTTAAATAGAAGGATTGGTAAGTGGATTCTTGTATTATCAGAATTTGATTTGAGCTATGAGTTAGCTAAGGTGGTTAAAGGTTAAGTAATAGCTGATTTCATTACTCACCATCATGAAAGAGAGGTTAAGTTACTAGACTTGACTTCCTGTGCATTGTTTTTCGATGGATCTACTTGTAAACAAGGTGCAGGTATTAGTATTGTTTTGATTTCACCATAAGGAGCACGTTTTGAATATGCATTTCGAATAAAGCCGATGTCTACCAACAATCAGACTAAATATAAAGCTATTCTTAAAGGACTTCAACTTCTATATGAGGTAAAGGCCGAGACCATTGAAATTTTTGGTGATTCTCAGTTAGTAGTTAATCAATTGCTCGGCCTATATGAATGAAGAATGATATATTAAGAAAATATTATGAAGATTGCTGAGAATTGCTTGATTCTTTTTCCTTTGTTGTTATTAAGCATATTCCCAGAAATCAAAATCAAGAAGCTAATTAATCGTTTAGCTCAAAGTGCTTCTAGGTATTGGCAAATTATTAAAATATTAGCTGATGAGCTTGTTGATGATGATGATGAATGGAGAACTGAGATCTTTGAATATTTGAAAGAGCCATCATGAAAGGTATCCAAAAATTGAGATACAAGGCTATTAAGTTTGTTTTCCTTGATGATAAGTTATATTACAAAGTAGTTGATGGTGTGCTTCTCAAATGTCTCAATCAAGAGGAAGCTAAAGTTTTGATGGGTGAAATCCATGAAGGTGTTTGTGGTACACATCAATCTGCCCACAAAATAAAATGGATGATTAGAAGAACAGGGTACTTTTGGCTGACTATATTAGAGGATTGTTTCAAACACTATAAGGGATGCCAAGAGTGTCAAAGGATTGGTAGCGTTCAAAAATCTCCAGCATCAGCCATAAATCCAATTATAAAGCCATGGCCATTTAGAGGATGGAGAATAGATCTGATTGGCCAGATATTTTCATCATCAAGTAAAGGACATAAATTTATATTGGTGGCAACAGATTATTTTACTAAGTGGATTAAAGCTACTTTTTTAAGAGAAGCTTCGTCAGCTAATATGATTGAGTTCATCAAAGAGCATATCATTTACAGATTTGAAATTCCTCAATCTATTATGACTGATCAAGGAAAGATGTTTATATCCAAAGAGTTTAAAAACTTTGCCATCAGTACAGGTTTTAAGTTATGCTCAAGCCAATGGGGCAAGCAGAGGCAACTAATCAGATTTTGATCAAAATAATTAAAAAGAAGATCAGAGAACATCCAAGAAAATGACATTTGGTGCTTAATAAGAATCTCTGGTCTTATAGGATGGCTTGTTATGGATCGACTAATTATTCACCTTATGAATTGGTTTATGGGCATGAAGCTGTGTTACCTTAGAAAATTAATATTGGATCTAGAAAGGTGTTACAGCAAGATGAATTAAAAACCGATGATTATAAAAATCTTATGATGGATAATCTTGATGACTTAAGTTTTCATCGGCTAAGAACTCTAGAAAACATTGAAGCTCACAACCTTAGGATCGCTAAGTACTATAACCAGAAAGTACGAGAGAAGAAATTCAGTGAAGGAGAACTGGTTTGGAAAGTTATTTTGCCAAGTGGAACTAAAGACAATAAATTTGGCAAATGGTCACCAAACTAGGAAGGGCCTTATCGAATTACAAGAAGTGCTCTTAGAAATGCTTATTTTTATGAAGCTTTAGAGGGAGAGGAGTTTTCTAGAGCAATTAATGGAAAATATTTTAAGAGGTACTATCCTAGTGAATGGGTTGATTTATTATAGTCGATCAGTATGCTATGACATGTTCTAAATAGCTGATACGGAGAGCATCGCCTTTAGTACAAAAATGACAGAGCCCTATCTGCAAGGACAATAGCTGATGCAACACGCATCGCCTTTAGAGCAAAAACAAAATAACAAGCAGAGTGCAGAGCTATGCAGAAGAAAACATAGGATGGTTGCATAAACAGAAATTAAGATTTAAGCTGCCTCGATGGGCAATGCCAACATGGCAGAATTATCTCATTGTTTCTTATAGGCATCCACTCCTATATACAAACCAATTTTCTTCATAAAAAACATGAGATATAATATCCTCAATAGAGGAGGTCTGGGCAACAGTGTCGGCGCAGGGGGCAAACTCATCCACCAGCTCATCGAAGCCCTCATCGTTGCACTCCTCTGTGAAGTTGGGGGAGAGGGAGTCTGCAAGCTGGACGCCGTGGCAAAGCTAAGCCATCGCCAAGGCCTTGGCTGCCCCGGAGCGGACGACATGAAGGGCAACCTCCTGGACCCGATTGGGGACGTCCTGGAGGCGCTTCGCCTGGGTCTCCCCGCAAGCGTTCACCACTCCGGTGGTCGGATCAATGGCCGGACGGAGGATGTTTAGTTGCTACCGTAGGCCTGTGAATCACAGAGACATTTAATACCATAGATTCCATACAGCTCCAAAGTACATTGCACGGATCTGGCTAAAATTATGAAAGCCAATCGCTCAATGCAGAAAAAGCAAAAGAGAGAGATGATTACCAACGACAGAGTCAGACTCCGCCAGTTGCCGCTTCACCGCTGCCACAGAGTCCTCGGTGCTTTGAAGCACCGCCTCCAAGGCCTCCACCCGCTCTTGGAGCCGCTGGGTTTTCTTGCACTACTTAGAGTACAAGTCTTCAGTGGCACGGTAGCGGCGAAGAAAGTTCCAGGCATCGTCATCATCAAAGCCGACATCCATGCCAGAGGCATCTTCGTGACCGTCTGGCTTGGAGCCGGCGTGGCTGACGGCCGCCTCCTCAAAGGCCGCAGCCTACACCAGAGGGTAGGAGCTTGCGGACTCCATCCCTAGGCGGCGACTGGGCCTTGCACTGGCTGTAGCAGCGCCTGACCCGAGATTGACTCTGGGGGTAGGGCTACAAGAAACAACGAGTTAGCCCAATGCAAAATGAAATAGAAAGATTCAAATCTGAGGTATCTGCTCACGCGGTGGCGCTGGGGAGACTGATTAACCTCCTGTGAGGACTTTGGCGTCGGGCGCTTATCGCAACTGTCCGCCATGGATTAGGGTTTGCTGTGGAGAGAAGAACGGTTTTGAAAGAAGGAAAGGGAAGATAGAGATAAAGGCAAAAGAAGCGAAGAGAACCCTTTCTCAGAACCGTCAGCCTTATTTATAAAATATAAAGAGAAGGCAGACAGGCGTGCAGCGGACCTGAAAATTTTATTAACTATGACTTGGGGGTTTTCCTCTATTCTGCCGAAGGAGTAGATTGGCTAAATTGCTGATAAGGTATTTTGCCGATCCTGTCAGGAGTAAAAGCCTTAAGAATGAATGGATCAGCTAAAGGCAATTCAACATAGATTTGGTATAATTACAACCATGCAATGACAGAGTTAGAGATCCATTACAAACAATGAAGAAGTTTATATAGATTACATGTTTAATCTAGATTTCACAGAGTTTAAGGCCTAAAGCCAAATGTTACCTATTTCAGCAATCTGTTGATGATCTTCTTCGGTTGTTCCTATGACCTTGGTCTTCTTTTCATTCTTGATGTTTTGAAGCTTTGTCTTCAAGCCTGACATGATCCTTTTCTATTCAGCCAAAGATGCTGAGATCTTTGAGAAAGCTTCTTCTTTCCGCTTGATGGAATCGTTGACAATCTGCAACCTAGACAACAATTGTGCCTTTTCTTCATTGATGGCAGCCAGCTCTTGATTTATTGCCGCAGGAGAATCTTTTAAATGATCAACTATCTTTTTGACTGGCAGCATCTCCTGGATACATTGGCTTTCTTTTGTGGGTAGATCTTTTTGAGCTTCTCGAGCTGCAAGTCTAGATTGAGCACTAAAGAATTTTGGCCCATTGCCTTCTAGAAATGCAGCTGGCTAAAGAATCTCCTTCAAGTAAAGAGGCAATTCATCTTTGATCTGGTTGAAGACTTCTTTGATTGCCTCAGCATCCTGCACTAGGATGGCAATGTCCAGCTCAAGATGAGAAACTAGTTTTTGTAGTTGGACTTTGACATGATCAGACATTGCCGAAGAGATTTCTTCTAGAGTAGAAGTAGTTTCTTCTTCTATATAATCTTCTAATGAGAATGGTAGATATGGTGAAGAAACTTGTTCCTGCATAAAATAAAAGTCAGAATTTGGAGTAATGTTTATCAAAGTCCAATTCTTGGTACCTATTCTTCTAAAGTTGCCTCAGGAATAGGAACAGCCGATGGGTTCGCCATAGAAGGTTGAGTATCTAAAATGTAGGGAAATGTGAGTAGATGATTACAAAGAAGAGTGAATAGTTTTACGTCATCGGATAAATTATTATTACCTAAAGTAATCTCTGGGATGTTGCCCAGATTAGTGTCAATGACTTCTTCACTAGAAGAAGACAAGCCTTCCAAGGGGTCAGCTTCTCCTTCATAGTCGACTCTTGAGCAACAAAATGACAAAATATTCTTAGTTGATGCGTATCGAAAAAGATGGTTCACTGAGAGAAATACCTCAATTGCAGCATCAGCTAATGATTTCAGTTGCTCATCAACTCTTTGAGGAGAGCTAGCTTTAGGCTTTTTAGCCGATTTCCTGAAAGATGTGGACTTTTTTCTCCTGAGTTTGGCGATCGGCTGATCATCAAATACATCAACAACCTTTCTCTCCATCACCATTTTCAGAGAAGGTGCATTCCAACCCAATCTCGAATCAGGACACCATATATCATACTTTACCAGTGGAGAAGTTAGGCTGGCAAGATCCTGCAAGGTCAAGTAGTATGAGAATATTGTAAAAGATGTATGTTTGAAGAGGTAAAGAGAAAATACCTTAGGATCTGCTTGGAAATTGGGATCCAGGGAGAAACAGTAAGAAGAAGCTACTTCACTAAACAAGTGGTGACTCCATTCCTGCCACCAATTGTCAAATGCAAAGGAGTGAAAGGTTTGCAGTCCCATTCTTTGATGATTTCTGGCAGAAGGATCTTTTCAAATTGCAGGATACTGTTAAACTCTAGTGGAGTGAGCACTACCTCCCTTGGCTTCAGTTTATTGGTAAAGAATAAGGCTGGAGATAGCTAACCAAATCCTATTTGCCTAGCTACTATTGAGGAGCAGTGAAATTCATAAGAAGGAGGAGGCTTCTCTCTGCCATGCCTAATCTCTGTTGGCAATAGACATGGCCTTACCAAATGACTTAGAATCTTCAATTCCTCGTTATCAGAATACTCAGTCTAGAATCTAAAGGACGATGGGAGTTCAAACTCTAGGAGATCTGGATATACAAATCATTTCAAAATGCCTTCTAAGAGACCTTTGTAGAAAAGCTTGAAGAAATAGCTAATTGACCCATTAATGGTAATTGCCAATGCTGCTTCACCAAAGGACATGCATCGGCGAAATTTCTATTCCTAGATAATTGCTTCTCTTGATCTTCTGAGTAAACTAGAGAAGGGAATGATAGAGTTGTCAATTCTAGAGCTACCAACTTATGTAGATGGAGATGGAGCCAGAGCTGTAGCAACCACCAAGGACCAGTGACTGTTGCTATGGCCTCATTCTTCATCAGACACTGAGATACCTTTTTCAAAAGGCCATACAGGGCTCCAAGCAGATAATTGCCAAGGTGGATTTTAGAATTCACTGCTATATTTTCTGCCAATGCAAGGTAATTGAAGGTTGGGACACAAGCCTGTCCACAAAAAAGATACATGTCCAGCCACATGTTCAAGAAAGTTGTGTGCTCTTTGTCAGACACAGTGTTCTAGTTGGTCTTGAAATTGGTGATATGCTGAGACCAAACCCTAGATATTATGCTGTCAAGCTTTCTAGAAGGTTTAACGAACAAGTTGTGAGGGTTGGTCCGTCTGTGATATTAAGACTAGTCAGCATGTGCATATCAGCTAAAATTGGAGACATGGGGCCTTGCTTGAAGAGAAATGCATTATATGTGTTGGACCATGTAACAGAACCGACCAATTTATAAGAGCATAAGTGAAAAATCACTCGCTAAGCAAGCAATTGTCACACTTAAGCCGTTATAAACCCGGTAGTCCGGAAATCTCGAAGGATTTCAAACCCAACATCATCAATCAAGATCGTACAAGTTTAGCGTCACCATTCACATGTTACAACATTTCACAAATAGTTCGATAACATAGAGTGCGGAATTAAAGTTATTACAAACCAAGTTCTTCAAATCCAAGTAGCGGAAACAAGATAGTTTTAAAAGCTCAACCCACACACACAACCTTAAGTTTAATACGATTGCCCATTTCGATAGCCAATCCACAAAAGCAAGTGGGGAGAATATTAAGAACGACCATGCCCTCGGTACTTTAATCCACTGGATATAAGCAGGTCTCACAATACCCGTGGTAGTATGGCCATCTGCACAAACAACAAGCGGGAAAAACCCTAAGTACGAGAAGGTACTCAGCTAGACTTACCCGTCTGACTCAAAACAAAAGACTCCAAGGAGTATGACAGGCTTTATCAGGGGATAGCTTGACTCTTTTTGCATGAAAGCGGTAGTAATATTTAAAGTGATAGCTCAGCTTAACCATTCCTATTTATGCTAGGTGAGCACCTATACTATGCATCATTATAGTATATTAGTTATGATTAAGCAAGCAATTAGTAACCATAAGCATAATCATTAGCTTAACTCATCATCATCATTAACATCATTCCATAGTCATTACTATGATGATGCAGCTCAAGTCAAGTGTTCACTGTCCAGGAATGATGGCGATTCGAATCGATTACAACTGAGCTCAGGGGGTATTCCTCATACAAACCACACTCACCCGTCGGTGAGCTACAGATCACCGTGGCACATATCCGGGAAAAACAATTACGCGGACTCGCACGGAACCACCGTACCCAGGGACCGCCCGACTGCCTTAGCCAGCCATGCTGGACCTCGGACTTACTCTTCGCGCCCCTGTATTCCCCCATCCATCTCCAGTACGGTGCGAACGGGTCGAGAACCGACCCGGATAGTGTTAGGTTTCGCGGTCGGAAGTGCTTATCCGGCTAGCTAAGTATGAGGCATGCGTTCAAAATGACTTGGGGTACATCAACAGTATGGTCCTTAATCGACACAGACGGAATCACTATGGTCCAACAACCCCACAAGACTCCGTCCGGTCTCCATTTATCATAACCATAACCATCGACCAGATGATATCAACATAAGCCTTTTCATCAGTCATAAGTAACCACCTATACTCGCGGATGACAGGAAATCACCCGACTTCTACCGAATAAGCAAGCTAAGCATATTACTTGCCCTAGACTAGCAGGGTATATCAAGGTGGGATAATTCAATGGTAAAGCAAGGATATAATGTGCCAACGGTTGCACACAACTCCTATACTTAATGCAACAATCAAAAAGCATAATTAGACTGTTAGAAAGCATAGGTAAGTAGATGCTCTGGGGCTTGCCTCGTTCGAAGTCACTCGCCCTGTGATCGGGACACTCCGGTAGGTCTTCCTCGTCTCCTTCTGGTGGAACCTCCTGTTGGGGCTCCTCCTGATGACTCTCCTCGATCTCTGAAAACTGGGGGTCCTCTTGCGAACCTGTATGATGCGATGCACATGCGTAAGTAGGGCGAATGCACAACATATGATGCTCATGGATGAGGATGATTAACATTTCATTTTACTGAGTAGGTGCATATCTCTTCTCTGCAAACAACTTAACTTAATTACTGAGTACGTGCAAATCTCTTCTCTAAACACTTAGAGAAGTGCATAAAGAAGAGTGGCGTGTCTGGCACACACACACACACACATCACATGAACAAAAGAGGTGTAGTACTATTTAAAGCTAAACATGGCATTTCAGTTATGGTACTGCATAACAGGACCAGCAAGATAACATATTTAAAAGTGCACAAGAAGTAATATAGAACTCATTAAAGCATTTAATTCAAAGGCTTATCATTTCATGTGAAATAATGGGCTTGAACTGTGACCTCAGCCTAAACAGTCTAGAAAAATCTACAAAAATTACAGGAGCTACATCATGCTATAACAAGGCCATGATAAAATTTTCATCACATTTCATCAAGTACAACAGCCTACACAAAAAGATAAAGCAGCAGGACAGAAAAGCACATTTAATAACTTTGTACTGTGAAAAGTGTCAAACCACAGATTTTATATTTTTAACTAGAACTTCTTAGAACAAGAGCAGTCATCAAAAATTATTAAGGCATAATTCCTCATAATTAATTTATTAAAAATCATTTAAGAATCAGCCCAAAATTGAATTTAAATCATATTCCAATATTTTTATACAGGAACTGCATGGTACATATTTTTTTTCCAGAAACTACATCACACAACAAGTCTAACAAAACAAGAATCACATTTTTCTGAGCAATCTACAATTTGTCATGCATTTATCCATTTTTCAGCCATTAAAGCAATTAAATAATACTACACAGTAAAGTACCACAAAAATTACATCTCACATTTTTCCTAGATAGATCTATTCACCAGGAATCCAACAAAATAAGAATCATCAATTTTGGACTTCATTTGCACCAGCTATAAATTTAAAAGCATTTAAACCGATTTCTGGAAAAACAATAAAAGAAAAAGGGGAACCCTAGCCGGTCCACTCGGTCCAGTGGACGAGCCATAGACACGTGGGCCCCGCGTCCACGGCCCCACTGCCAGTCAGCCAAGCCGGGGTGTGCACCGGCGGCGATAGCTCGGGCCGGGCGGTGAGGCCCAACGGTGGCATGGGTGGCACCGGCGTGATCCTCACGCCGAGGCGCACCTGCAGGTGGGGTTCGTTGCGTGAGTGGTGGCCGAAGCGTGCCGGTGACGAGCGGCGGCGCGAGGCGCGCGGTGTGGCGGTCGGCCGCCATCTCCGGCGATGGCAAGGCCCGGCCGAGGAGCGCGAGAAACTCTCCGCGGAAGCTAAGCGGCCTCGCCAGAGCTTGGCAACCGAGATTAACGGGCGCCCAGGCTCGGGCGGCATGCATGGCGGCGGTGGCACGACGGCGAGGCGACGGCGAGCCACGGCGGAGCGCCAATCGGAGCGATTGAGCACGCCGGCCCCTCGATTCGATCCTAAGCGGCTACGGTGCGCGCGGAATGGGAGGAAGAAAGGGGACGAGAGAGGAACGCGGGGCGCGCAGAGCTCGTGGAGCTCCGGCCATGGCGGGTCGGCGGAATCCGGCCAAATTGGCCCTTACCAGAGCAATGTGGTGGCGGTGGGTGGCTCGACGCGTGCGAGGGAGACGGTGGCGGAACTCGGCGTGTGCTAGCGGCGCTTCGGGTGTGCGTGGGCGGTGGCGAACACACCGGGCGACGCTGACGCCGCGGCGGCGGTGCCGCGGCACTGCTGCCGCTGGCTGCGAGAGCGAGAGAGAGAGAGCGAGGCGAGAGCGAGCGAGCGAGAATGGAGCGAGAGTGGAGCGCCGGCGATTCCAAATCGGGGTGTAGGCCGGCCTACCTGCCCCACCGGCCAGGCATCGCTGCCACGCTGGGCGCGGCGGCGACGGCGGCGTGGCGACCGGGCGCCGACGCCGTCGGCCACAACGGCGCAGCGCAGGCGCTGGACGCGTGGCCGTGGGCAGGCCGAAAACGGCCCGCCCGCTTATGCGCTGTTCTTTTCTTCTTTATTTTTTTGAATTTTGAATCAAATCAAAACTGATAAAAATGCATCTTTTGACCCATTTCAAAGCATTTTCGGGAAAAGTGTCAAAAACAAAAGTTGTAGAAGATTTCAAGATGAACATTTTCTATTTTGGGGTCAGGTCCAAATTCTAAACAGAATTTGAATTACAAATTCATTTTGAATTTAAGGGCAATAAAATGAATTTTTCCAACTTATTTTCTTTTGCTCCAAATTCCACCAAAACTTTTGCAATAAATTTTGTTAAATCATTTTAAAATGCTAGGCAAGTGAATCCAACCTTGATCAAGTCATTTGCAAGATAATTAATTAACTAATCAAACAAGTAAGCAAGCAATTAAGAATTTAAAATGCAAGCACATGAAATGATGGAATGCAAACTAGGGTTTTGCTTGATGATGCTTATGCCATGCTTAATTATGATCAAGTTAATTAATTATTAGCCTAATGCAAGCTTAACACTTGAGGTGTTACAGCCCTACCCCCTTAAAGAAATCTCGCCCGAGATTTGGGTTTACTAACCGTGGTTTTATGGAATTCGGGATAAACTTCTTTCGAGATAATCCTCGGTTTCCCATGATGCATCTCTATCATCATGGTAGCTCCACACAACCTTGTATGTACGCACCAACCGATTCCGGGTAATCCTTTCCTTGCTGTCCACAATTCTTACAGGCTCTTCTTTATAGACCAGGTCAGCTGCTAGTCTCAAATCTTGCTCGTCAACTCTTTCTTCGGGCACACGCAAACACTTCTTTAGCTGAGAGACGTGAAAGATCGGAAAGATAGAACTCATGGACTCTGGTAACTGCAACTTGTAAGCAACTTCACCTCTTCTTTCGAGAATCTTGTATGGACCCACATATCTTGGTGCAAACTTTCTCTTGGCTCCAAACCTTTGTGTACCCTTTATTGGTGAAACTCTGAGGTAAACATAGTCACCTACTTCAAACATCAAGGGTCTTCGTCTATTGTCAGCATAACTCTTTTGTCGGGACTGTGCAGCTTTCATATGTTCTTGGATGGTTCGAACCTTCTCTTCAGCTTCGGGAACAAAGTCAATACCGTAGTATCTCCTTTCTCCCGCTTCTACCCAGTTCAATGGAGTTCTACACTTTCTGCCATACAAAGCTTCAAACGGTGCCATCTTGATACTCTCTTGATAACTGTTGTTATAGGAGAACTCGGCCAAAGGTAGCCAAGATTCCCACGACCCTTTTGCGGATAGCACACATGCTCTCAACATATCTTCGAGAATTTGATTAAGTCTTTCAGTCTGACCTGAAGTCTGAGGATGATAAGCGGTGCTGTGCAACAACTTAGTTCCCATTCCTTCATGCAAACGGGTCCAAAAGTGAGCAGTGAACTGCGATCCTCTATCCGATGCGATGGTTTTGGGTACCCATGTAAACAGACAATCTCATCAATGTAGAGGGTCAGCATATTGTTGACACTCGTTAGCGTCAACTTTTACTAGGGCTTTTTACCCGAATGAAAACAAGAAAACACACTAGTCTAGGGCTTTATCTGACAAATTTCACGAGTTTTGCATATTCTGTATTTTCCAGGGTGATTTTCAGAAAAGCTGAAAAAGAGGGATTCTAGTGCATATTTAGCACGAAAATTTATCCGCCACGGAAATGTCACGATTGGGCTCAGGAACCATCTAGAAGAAACCTGAAGCAACTGGGGCCCGAGGGGCCGGCCGGCCCCACCATGGCGCCGACCGGCGCCCCAACTCTAGGGTTTCGGCCCCCTTCTGGAAGCTTTCTCCACCGCCTATGAGGAGTCATCTTGGCCCTTAGTTACGTCGGTTTGATCCTGCGGCGCACGTCGATCCCACCGGGGCTATAAATAAAAGGGTAGACCCCCTCCCCTAAAGCGTCAAGTCATTTGGAGATCCAAATCATCAAGAGCCTTCTCTAGTTCATCGAGCCTCTCTACTTCATAGCTTTAGCCTAGTTAGATTAGAAGTAGAAGAGTTCTAGTTCTTCGATGGGATCCGGAGCCCACGGCGTGCAATGCGCACGGAGTTCGGTATAGTTCTAGTACTTTGCTCTTATTGTATTCAATATTATAATTCAGGCAACATTGTTATCAATCTCTTATATATTCTTAATTCCAATAGTCATTGTCTACTTTGATTATATGTCTAGAATAGTTGGTTTGATCTTATTGAATTCATGTAATTGCTCGTATAGCGTTTACCCAAGCGCGGCCGGGTAGATGGTAGACAATATGTAGACGTGGTGTCTAGATATCTTGTTTATCTGTGAGTGCACCCCGACGTGTCGGGGACGTGTGGTAGTCTGCGCAGTGACAATTTGTGTTGGTTCCTCCGTAGTCCACCCTCCGTGCGTAGGACTAGCATGGGCACGGTCGCGAAGGAGGTGACCCTTGTGTCTTAATACCCTCATTAGTTGATGCCTCTTTACATGTGATAATGATATAGGGTTAACTTAACAATGATTGCTAGATGTAGTTGCACTAATTAGAGTTATTCATTGACGTAGTTATTGAATTACCTTAGTATTTATTCCCGAGTTTATCCATTGGCTAGCTATTGTTATGACTAGAAGAGCTCGATGTTTATCTATTTATGATGACCGATCATGATCATTATTTATCATATATATCTTTTATCACGTAACTTATCCCCGATATGAGTAGGATTCTAGTTATGGTTTGCCTTTCACATCAATAGTATAAGTTATAGTTTGTAAGTCCTACATATAGACCTTCCCAGTGGTATAAATATAAATCGACAACCTGGTAGACTTCCCTAGGTAAAATGCTACAACGGTATAATTATCTGTCCGCTTGTAGAACCCAGTTAGTTTATATTCTTATCTTTATATTCATATCTCTTATTTCTGTCTAGTCATATTGAATACATGTAAATCTATAGTTATTTCTTAAACAATATAATTAAGGATGACAACTTAATTTATGCTTAGGAATGATAGTGATAAATAGGTGGCTAGTTGCTAATGACGAGTTAATTATATACCGACCATTTCTGGCGTTGTTGCTAGGGGTAGGATTTATCTCTGCTTTTTAGTAGTGACGTTAGAAATGCCAACACTTATTGAGGTGGCCTGTAGGTTGTCATGACAGGTAAGAAGTGAGCTGACTTGGTTAGTCGATCAACGATCACCCAGATTGAATCATTTCCTTTCTGTGTAGTTGGCAAACCGGTGATGAAATCCATACTGATATCATCCCACTTCCAAGTAGGAACTGGTAAAGGATTTAGCAACCCTGCCGGCTTCATGTGAATGGCCTTGACACGACAACAGGTATCGCATCGAGCCACATACACTGCTATCTCTTTCTTCATCTTTGTCCACCAATATCGAGGTCTTAGATCATGATACATCTTGTTGCTTCCAGGGTGAATGGATAGCTTGGAAAGGTGAGCCTCATCCATTATCTTATTCTTGAGTTCTCGATCCTTTGGTACGACAAGACGAGCGTCGAACCAAAGTACACCATTGTCATCCAGTCTGAAGTGCGGAATCGATTCCTTCTTCGTCTTTTCTTTAAGGTGATAGATACCAGGATATGTCTTTTGCCCTTCAATGATCTGTTGGTCGAGAGAACACCGAACTTGGATGTCATGCAGGACTGCAGGATGCATCAGATTGAACTTCTCTTCAAACAACGGCTTCACAGCATGATGATGTGACTTGCGACTCAAGGCGTCTGCAACTACGTTTGCTTTGCCAGGATGATAGTGCACTGTCAAGTCGTAGTCCTTGATCAACTCTAACCATCTTCGCTGCCTCATGTTGAGCTCAGGCTGGGTAAAGATGTACTTGAGACTCTTGTGATCTGTATAGATATTGCACACATTTCCCAACAGATAATGTCTCCATATCTTCAATGCATGCACAACTGCAGCCAACTCCAGATCATGCGTGGGATAGTTGACTTCGTGTTTTCTCAACTGACGTGAAGCATACGCAATCACGCGGCCTTCTTGCATCAACACACAACCCAAACCAGTCTTGGATGCATCACAGTACACATCAAATGGCTTCTCGATGTCAGGCTGCGCCAAGACAGGAGCTGTGGTTAGCAACTCTCGCAAGGTGCGAAAGGCTGCCTCACAAGCCTCTGTCCAGACAAACTTGTGCTCTTTCTGTAGTAGACTCGTCATTGGCTTGGCAATCTTAGAGAAATCTGGAATGAAACGGCGATAATACCCTGCCATTCCAAGAAAACTCCGAACTTCATGCACAGACGTAGGCGGTTGCCAATCCATAACTTCCTGTACCTTAGACGGGTTGACTGATATGCCATTTTCAGAAATGATGTGACCAAGAAAAGCAACTTCCTTTAACCAAAACTCGCATTTACTGAACTTGGCATACAACTTATGTTCTCTTAGTCTGGTAAGCACAACTCTCAGATGCTAGGCATGTTCTTCTTAATTTGCAGAGTAAACCAGAATGTCATCCAAGAATACAATCACGAACTTATCCAATTTGGGCATAAAGACTGAATTCATGAGATACATAAAGTATGCAGGAGCATACGTCAAGCCAAAAGACATAACGAGATACTCATACAACCCGTACCTAGTGACGAAGGCAGTCTTTTGCACATCCTCAGGACGAATCTTAATTTGATGATACCCTGATCTCAAGTCAATCTTGGAAAACACTTTTGCTTTAGACAACTGATCAAACAGAATAATAATTCTCGGGAGAGGGTACTTGTTCTTGATTGTTACGGCGTTGAGCGGCCGATAATCAACACACAGCCTCAAAGAATGATCTTTCTTCTTCACAAACAAAGCTGGACAACCCCATTCAGAAGTACTTGGCCTGATGAAACCCAACTTTTTCAGCTCATACAACTGTTTCTTCAACTCTGCTAACTCATTGGGAGGCATACGATAAGGTCTGTTGCATATCGGAGCTGTACCAGGTACTAGATCAATTGCAAACTCAATATCTCTGTCAGGCGGTAACCCAGGCAAATCTTCAGGAAAGACATTAGGAAACTCACAAACCATTGGAATCTCAGAGAGAAAAGATGCTTGGATAGCATATGTCAACTTGGTCATATCTGCAACTCGAGGCAATAACACCTAGAAAGTGCCATCACTTCCAGGTTCCTTGAGGGTAACCGTTCTATTCCCAGTATCAATCACAACTTGCTTATCTTTCATCCAATTCATCCCCAAGATCACATCCATAGTTAAACCAGGTAGTACCACCAAATTAACTCTATATACTTTATCCCCAATCTCAAAGGTTGCTCCCACAAGCATCTGATTAGATAGGACATCAGCACCAGCGGAACTGATGCGGTACCCATATTCTAATTACTTAAGTTCTAACTCATGTGACCGTGCATATGCTTGACTCATAAAAGAATGCGATGATCCAGAATCAAATAAAACAACTGCAGGATGTTTGTTGACAAGAAACGTACCCGTAGTGACTGGTTCTCCTTCGGGGATCTCATCCATGGTGGTGTGGTGTGCACGGGCAGGATAGGTCGTCTGCTTCTTTGGGTAGGGGCAGTACTTGGTGAAATGACCCATCTGATTGCAGTTGAAGCATGGGCCTGCCGCGGAACCCCCAGTCTTGGCATGGGCTTGAGGTGCAGGTGGGCGATAGCCCCTCTGGTTCTTTGGGGGTGGTGGAGCTGTAGGATTCCTCCTTGGTGTAGGTGCACGAAACCTTGAGTTCTGAGCAGGAGGGCGGTACTGTGGACGGTTAGCCATTGGAGGCCTGAACTGAGAAGATCCTCCCTCAAAGTTTCTCTTGCGGTTCTTGGAAGCAGCATGCAGATTGTTGTTGTTCTCCTGTGTCAAGCAGTCACTGATGAACTCATTGAAGGTAGCCCTCGAACTAATGCCCATGGTCTTGGCCATCTTGGTGTTAAGACCCCTCTTGAAGCTGGCTATCTTCTTCTCCTCAGTGTCCACATATGATGGAGCATAGCGGGACAAGTTGTTAAACTCCTGCAGATACTCATTCATACTTTTGTTGCCCTGGGTAAGCCTCATAAACTCCGACACTTTCAGAGCCATCAACCCTGGTGGAACGTAGGTGCTGCGAAACATCTGTGTAAACTGTGCCCAGGTGATGGGAGCATTCGGCAGAAAGGTGGTACGTTGATGGGACCACCAAATTCCAGCCGGACCCTGCAGCTGATGTGCCCCATACTCAACCTTCAATGACTCGGTCATACGGAGCAGGCGAAACTTGTCTTCCATGGTGTTGATCCACTCAAGAGCCTCAAGTGGTTCCTTGGCCTGCAAGAACTTGGGCGGATCGGTATCCAGAAAGTCCTTGAAGGTACTGTACTGATTGACGGGACGGTCACGGTAGCCCCTGTGGCTGGTGTTCGCTGCAATATCGCGCAACGTGGCCTCCATATTGCGCTGACTGCCGAGGAACTGTTGAAAAAGTTGCTCAGCGGTCAATGGTGGTGGAGGTGGTGGTGTCAGGTCCGTCCTGGGGTTTGCTCCATTACCCCCGTTTCCTCCGTTTCCTCCTCCACTACCATTCCCACCATTGCCTCCATTTCCTCCGTTTCCATCGTTTCCACCATTTCCATTGCCTCCGCCCTGGCTGGAACCATCACCAACCAAGGAGCCACTCACGGTGCGGCGAGTCCCAACCATCTGCATATTCTGGTACAAGTAATTATTAGGTGATGTTACAACATTGTAAGCAAATGTAATAATCATGCCAATGAATTATTGGAAGAAAATGAATTCATTCAACAACACACAGGCATAAAGATTCATTTCCACAATCCATAACATCACTAATTAGATTACTGAATAAAAGCATTATCCGGGGCATACAACATCCAAAATTGTCAGCATACATACACTGGACTTTAGGCGTTCAGGTAGCACCACAACACATGAAGATCCAACACACATGAGTCACATCTCATAAGGGTTGCATGCCAACAACAAAAGAGACAAGAGCGCAACTATGACTAGCGATGAGACTACTAGCCTACTCGTGCTCGCTACCAACGTCGGACTCAGCAGCCAGAACAACGTCGTCGTCGGGTGCAGGCTCAGGTGCGGGTGGGAGGTCAGCGTCCTCCTCGCCTCCATCAGCGTCGATGACTCCAGGCTTCATCTCAGCAGCTCCAGGCTCGTGGTGAGGGTGCATCTGGTTGTACAGCACATGGTAGTCCTCATGCAGCTGGTTGATGTACTGCTCACGGTCAAAGAGCCAGTGCCCCAGCTGATGGGCGTCATTCCGGGCTTTATTCCTCTCTGTAACCAACTGTGCCATCATCCTATCACTGTTCCTCTCATACTGCTCATAGCGTGCAACACGTGCGCGCAGGTCAACGATCACCCTGTTGGCCTCCCTCTCATTGGCCTCAGCCTCATCCCTGGTAGCTATGATAATGTCCATCTGCAGCCTCAGCTCTCGGACTTGGTCCGAGTGTCTCTTCTTCATTTCCTTCTCCTTCTTCCACAAGGTCTTGTTACAGTCATTCAGCTTGTACATGGTTGCCTGGGTAGCATCGTATGCCTGCATCATGGCATACATTGCGCTCATCGCTGCATTGTCGCTGCCATCAATCTCATCGATCCCCGGCCGGGGGCCTGCTCGGGACTCGCTCCCAAACAGTGTCCAAGGGATCATCCCTGGGAAAAGTCCCTGCCAAGGCCTGTGCTAGGCTCAGAGGAAAGCACTCCATGATCGAGCGAAGCACATAGAATGCGGCTCTGCTAGCCCCATCCTGTGCGGACACACCGTGAGGCTCGGATACGCCATCCTTCCCACTCGAATCCTCATGGAGTGGGGGAACGGTGATCTCCACAGCAACCAGGTCATCGCCGCTGCTCGGCTCCTCTGTGACCTAGGAGTATACGGGTCGCTGCTCCTCCGTATACCCTGCGTGAGCAAGCACCCTCCAGAGAAGTGTGGGCATGCCAAACTCCTCTAGAAAGTGATCCTCCCTGATCACAGTACGAGGTGCTAACTGACGACGGGGTGCCCTGCCCCCAGTGGACTTGCGTGCGGTTTGCTTGGTGGGAGCCATCTGTCAGAAATTTATCTCGGTGAGACAATTTATTAATTATCAAATTTTAATTGATAGAAGTAATCAATTTATAAGGGAAGGTAAATGTAATGACATGAGATGAACAAACATGATGTATGCACGTATCTTACATTCTCACAAACTTAGCAAAAATATTTCTAACGGATATACGGTGGCATACAACGTTCTCTCATAGCGTATAACTAGTCGTTCTACACGAATCGCTGTTATGTACCTGCAGAAAATCCACTTCAGCCCATCCCAACAGTATGAATAATGCATTGCAGAATGTAAAGATTAAGTACTCACACGCACGTGCATTCCCAAATACACGCACATGTAGTACAACTACCCGATCCTCGTCCACATGACGGCATTGTCTCAACAGACGGCACAACCCACAATTAAACACCTTGGTAAGTACATTGTTTTGACATGTAAGTACTTCCGGTATCACACTAGCACTTCCCTAGATTGCCGGTTGGACAACCATGCTCTCACAACTCCCACTTACCGAGGCGTAGAGGCATTTTGAACCATACATTACCATTCAAGCAAATGGCACCCATACAATTACCTTACTGCATGGGCAACAGTGAAAATAAAATATGATGCAAGCCCCCAAGTCAGTACTTAAATAGCCACCTAGAGTCCTTATTTGGGCATAAAGGATATGACCACTGGCACACTCTTAGTTTGCAAAAGAGATTTTCTCAAAAGACTTATAGATCTATAAGTTAAAATCCGGTTTTAAAAGCAAATTCTTTTGTTTTAAATAGACATGTGAACAGTAACCGCTAAACCTTGCTCTGATGCCAGCTGTAACAGAACCGACCAATTTATAAAAGCATAAGTGAAAAATCACTCGCTAAGCAAGCAATTGTCACACTTAAGTCGTTATAAACCCGGTAGTCCGGAAATCTCGAAGGATTTCAAACCCAACATCATCAACCAAGATCGTACAAGTTTAGCGTCACCATTCGCATGTTACAACATTTCACAAATAGTTCGATAACATCAAAGTGCGGAATTAAAGTTATTACAAACCAAGTTCTTCAAATCCAAGTAGCGGAAACAAGATAGTTTTAAAAGCTCAACCCACACACACAACCTTAAGTTTAATACAGTGCCAGCTCGATAGCCAATCCACAAAAGCAAGTGGGGAGAATATTAAGAATGACCATGCCCTCGGTACTTTAATCCACCGGATATAAGCAGGTCTCACAATACCCGTGGTAGGTATGACCATCTGCACAAACAACAAGCGGGAAAAACCCTAAGTACGAGAAGGTACTCAGCTAGACTTACCCGTCTGACTCAAAACAAAAGACTCCGAGGAGTATGACAGGCTTTATCAGGGGATAGCTTGACTCTTTTTGCATGAAAGCGGTAGTAATATTTAAAGTGATAGCTCAGCTTAACCATTCCTATTTATGCTAGGTGAGCACCTATACTATGCATCATTATAGTATATTAGTCATGATTAAGCAAGCAATTAGTAACCATAAGTATAATCATTAGCTTAACTCATCATCATCATTAACATCATTCCATAGTCATTACTACGATGGTGCAGCTCAAGTCAAGTGTTCACTGTCCAGGAACGATGGCGATTCGAATCGATTACAACTGAGCTCAGGGGGTATTCCTCATACAAACCACACTCACCCGTCAGTGAACTACAGATCACCGTGGCACATATCCGGGAAAAACAATTACGCGGACTCGCACGGAACCACCGTACCCAGGGACCTCCCGACTGCCTTAGCCAGCCATGCTGGACCTCGGACTTACTCTTCGCGCCCCTGTGGTCCACCATCCATCTCCAGTACGGTGCGAACGGGTCGAGAACCGGCCTGGATAGTGTTAGGTTTCACGGTCGAAAGTGCTTATACGGCCAGCTAAGTATGAGGCATACGTTCAAAATGACTTGGGGTACATCAATGGTACGGTCCTTAATCGACATAAACGGAATCACTATGGTCCAACAACCCCACAAGACTCCGTCCGGTCTCCATTTATCATAACCATAACTATCGACCAGATGATATCAACATAAGCCTTTTCATCAATCATAAGTAACCACCTATACTCGCGGATGACAGGAAATCACCCGACTTCTCCCGTCTAAGCAAGCTAAGCATATTACTCGCCCTAGACTAGTAGGGTATATCAAGGTGGGATAATTCAATGGTAAAGCAAGGATATAATGCGCCAACGGTTGCACACAACTCCTATACTTAATGCAACAATCAAAAAGCATAATTAGACTGTTAGAAAGCATAGGTAAGTAGATGCTCCGGGGCTTGCCTCGTTCGAAGTCGCTCGCCCTGTGATTAGGACACTCCGGTAGGTCTTCCTCGTCTCCTTCTGGTGGAACCTCCTGTTGGGGCTCCTCCTGATGACTCTCCTCGATCTCCGAAAACTGGGGGTCTTCTTGCGAACCTGTATGATGCGATGCACATGCGTAAGTAGGGCGAATGCACAACATATGATGCTCATGGATGAGGATGATTAACATTTCATTTTATTGAGTAGGTGCATATCTCTTCTCTGCAAACAACTTAACTTAATTACTGAGTACGTGCAAATCTCTTCTCTAAACACTTAGAGAAGTGCATAAAGAAGAGTGGCGTGTCTGGCACACACACACACATCACATGAACAAAAGAGGAGTAGTACTATTTAAAGCTAAACATGGCATTTTGGTTATGGTACTGCATAACAGGACCAGCAAGCATAACATATTTAAAAGTGTACAAGAATTAATATAGAACTCATTAAAGCATTTAATTCAAAGGCTTATCATTTCATGTGAAATAATGGGCTTGAACTGTGACCTCTGCCTAAACAGTCCAGAAAAATCTACAAAAATTACAGGAGCTACATCATGCTATAACAAGGCCATGATAAAATTTTCATCACATTGCATCAAGTACAACAGCCTACACAAAAAGATAAAGCAGCAGGACAGAAAAGCACATTTAATAACTTTGTACTGTGAAAAGTGTCAAACCACAGATTTTATATTTTTAACTAGTTCTTAGCACAAGAGCAGCCATCAAAAATTATCAAGGCATAATTCCTGATAATTAATTTATTAAAAATCATTTAAGAATCAGCCCAGAATTGAATTTAAATTATATTCCAATATTTTTATACAGGAAGTGCATGATAAATATTTTTTCCAGAAATTACATCACACAACAAGTCTAACAAAATAAGAATCACATTTTTCTGAGCAATCTACAATTTATCATGCATTTATCCAGTTTTTCACCATTAAAGCAATTAAATAAAACTACACAGTAAAGTACCACAAAAATTACATCTCACATTTTTTCTAGATAGATCTATTCACCAGGAATCCAACAAAACAAGAATCATCAATTTTGGACTCCATTTGCACCAGCTATAAAGTTAAAAGCATTTAAACCGATTTCTCGAAAAACAATAAAAGAAAAAGGGGAACCCTAGCCGGTCCATGGACTCGGTCCAAAGGGACCAGAGCCACAGATACGCTGGCCCTCATGTCCACGGCCCACCGCCAGTCGGCCCGAGCCGGGGTGTGCACCGGCGGCGATAGCTCGCCGGGCGGTGAGGCCAACGGCGGCGCCGATGGTACCGGCGTGATCCTCACGCCGAGGCGCACCCGAGGTGGGGTTGGTTGCGCGAGTGGCGGCCGAAAGTGGGCCGGCGACGAGCGGCGGCGCGAGGCGCGGGCGCGGTGTGGCGGTCGGCCGGCCATCTCCGGCGGCGGCAAGGCCAGCCGAGGAGCGCGAAGCCCGCGGAAGCTAGGCGGGCCTGCCAGAGCTTGGCGACCGAGATTAACGGCGCCGAGGCTTGGCGGCGTGAAGGCGGCGGTGGCACGACGGCGAGGCGACGGCGAGCCACGGCGAGGCATGGCGGAGCGCCAATCGGAGCGATTGAGCACGTCGGCCCTCGATTCGATCCTAAGCGGCTACGGTGCACGCGAATGGGAGGAAGAAAGGGGACGAGAGGCGGAACGCGGCGGCGCAGAGCTCGTGGAGCTCCGGCCATGGTGGGTCGGTAGAATCCGGCCAAATTGGCCCCTACCAGAGCAATGTGGTGGCAAAGGGGTGGCTCGGACGCGTCTGCGGGAGACGGTGGCGAAACTCGGCGTGTGCTAGCGGCTCGGGTGTGCGTGGCGGTGGCGAAACACGCCTTCGACGGCGAGATGTCGCGGCGGCGGAGCGCGGCTGGCCGCTGCTACTGCGAGAGTGAGAGAGAGAGCGTGGCGAGAGCGAGCGAGCGAGAATGGAGCGAGAGTGGAGCGCCGGCGATTCCAAATCGGGTGTAGGCCGCCTGCGGGCCCCACCGGCCAGCATCACCGGCCACGCGGGGCGTGGCGGCCGGCGGCGGGCGGCGCGTGGCGACCGGGTGCCGACGCCGGTCGGCCTCGGCGCGGGCGCGGGCGCGCGGACGCGGGCCGTGGGCCGTGGGCCGAAACGGCCTGCCCGCTTGCGCTGTTCTTTTCTTCTTTATTTTTTTTTTGAATTTTGAATCAAATCAAAACTGATAAAAATGCATCTTTTGACCCATTTCAAAGCATTTTCAGGAAAAGTGTCAAAAACAAAAGTTGTAGAGGATTTCAAGATGAACATTTTCTATTTTGGGGTCAGGTCCAAATTCTAAACAGAATTTGAATTATAAATTCATTTTGAATTTAAGGGCAATAAAATGAATTTTTCCAACTTATTTTCTTTTGCTCCAAATTCCACCAAAACTTTTGCAATAAATTTTGTTAAATCATTTTAAAATGCTGGGCAAGTGAATCCAACCTTGATCAAGTCATTTGCAAGATAATTAATTAACTAATCAAACAAGTAAGCAAGCAATTAAGAATTTAAAATGCAAGCACATGAAATGATGGAATGCAAACTAGGGTTTTGCTTGATGATGCTTATGCCATGCTTAATTATGATCAAGTTAATTAATTATTAGCCTAATGCAAGCTTAACACTTGAGGTGTTACAGACCAGAAATGGCAGGTAGCCTTGAGCATGGGCTCATTCTTCTTGATATCAGATAAGGAGAGAGAAATGCACTAATCCAAATTGCGGGTGGCCCAATCTGATCTCTTTTTAGCTGCCACCTTAATTAACCAATTCCTCCAACCTAGAATGATCGATGACCAATTCCTTAGAGAAAACTTCCTGTCCCAAATGTCTGGGTTCATGATGGATCACTTGAAGGGAACCCTACTAGTTTCAGCGACAATAACCTTGCTGGGATCTGAATCACCCATTGGGCCAAGGAAGACGCTAGTTGGAGTAGCTTTTATTGGGATCAAAATTTGGTTTTGAAGGTCCTAAGCCAGAGAAAGAAAAAAAAAGGGTGAGCTTGGCGGACGAAGAAGTAAGGGAGGAGAGAAAATGAGATTTACAGCAGGGATGTTGTTGATTGACACCATTATGATGGATAAATTAGCGGCGAAGAAGCTTGTGCTCGCTTGATAGTGATGAATCGCTCTGAGGCGGCGCCTGACTTGCTTAGGGTTTGAAATTTGGCGATGGTGACTTTGATGAGAGGACCTAGGTTTGAAAGACGAGAGGGACAGGAGAGAGTGGCAAATTGGTAAATATACCCCCATCGGCTAAAGGAGTCCAGAGACAGATATTTTATTTTAAAATTGGGGGCATGTGTTGACATCGTATTTTGGCAGATAAAGACCATTTGTGGGACCTGTCTGTCAGGGCAAGGATAGCTGGTTTGAGCAGATCGGCTAAGCGAAGGGATCAGATGATGTCGGCCAAGCTCAAGACGTGTCAGGATCAGATAAGTGAAGAAGACGTGTCGGACTTCATCAAACAAGGGAAGACTGAAGTCCAAGTTACCTTTTGTTTTGTAATTCGTATTTGATTAGGACTTATGTTAGATTTTTGGGCTATAAAATTGAAGACCAGCTATTGTAAAAATAATCACAATCAATACAAACAACCCTTTTTGGCTCTGGCCAAAACCCCTAGGAGTAGGAATAAAGTAGATATCGGTGAAACCTTCAACAAATTGAGCTGCATCAGTTGATTTTGATCTTCGGTTTGCTTGTAAGTATTGCCACAGTTCATGTCTTGTTTGCATGGCTGCATTGTTTAATCCCGTGTGAGCTTGGTTTTGAGCTAGTTATCAGTTTGGATCTTATTTGTAAGATTGCATTGTTTCGATCTCTTACAAATAATCAATTTAAGCTAGTCATTGGCTCTATTAGATCGGCAATCTAATAGATCCATTAAGTTATTGGTATTGTTTGTTTTAATTTGATTTGTTGCAAGAATATTCTTGCTCAATCAAGATTGACAGATTAGAGTAAGCTCAAACATTCTTAAGATCTACTATTTCGAATATTCATCTACATTCATACTTGCTTTTGTCAAAACAGTCGATCGGGCTCGTATCAACTAATCTGTCGATCTCAGTTGTTACATGTTGTGCGTTCGAGACATCTATTCAAATGTAAAAGGATTTAGGGTTAAAATAGATTTGATCTGATATTACTTGTTATCGGCTGTATTTTCGAACCTTGCTGTTAAGTATGTTAGATTAAATTTGTTTAATCTTAGATCCGATTATGGTTGAATAGATAGATCTTGTTCGTGCGTTATGGACCCTATATCGGCTAAAAGCCGATCTAGTTATGCTTCCACTCACGATACTTGCGCATGTGCTGATTTAAATATGGTCAAGCTCTTTAAATATGTTGGACGTAATCTGGTCTGTTTACTATTATAGACTGCATGGAAACACCCACCACTATTAAACAAGCTATTTTATTGGATTAATTATTAATATCAGCTGCATAGTAACATCCCATTGTTAATGATTAATTTATCCAATATATTCATTGATTTGATAGTTTTTAAATAGGTAAATGCTGCATGAATCGTATTTTATGATCGTATCAACTGATGAGATCGGTTAATTGCTTGTTTTACTTGTTATACATCATGGATAGATGTTCAAATCTTGCTTCTATTATCACACGCTTTATACTGTTAGGAGTTAGGTTTTTAGTCAATTTTCTTTGATCATCGACTGTTTTAAAGCCATACATCCTAGAACTGTCTGGCAACAAAACCGGCAGGTTCTATAATTTGATATTTTTCTTCCCTTGTCAATTGTAGGTCGCATTGACTGGCACACCAATGGTTCAAGTCACCAAGCTCAGCTTGTCTTGAGGTTCAGGGGATCAAGACTCTTGCTTCTGAATGGTCTCTGAGGGCTTCCGAGTGTGTTACATAGAAAACTACCTTTTGTTGCTAACAGTTTTCTAAATAGTCTGCATGTGTCTAAACATTCGATGTGATAGGTGCTAAATTTTAGCAGCAGAAAACAAACACCCTCTAAATCTACCACTTACCATTATTTCTATACTCCTTTTTCTTCTCCCACGACGGGCCATGTCACCAGTTTACCCAATCCATTCGATCTCCTATCTACCGCCACCACAAAACGGCCTCATCATCATATTTCTATAGCACTCACGTAGGGGCCACGGGAAAAAAAAAAGAACATCGCGAAGCTTTTGCGACGCTCGCGGCCTGCTAGCTTCCGCCGTCCTCCCCAAACCCGCGGCCCCCAGGTACCCCTCTGCTGCCCCAACCTTCCCTCTCTGCAGTGGCCTCACAGCCAGACCTGTGTGTCCTCCGAGCTGCAGGGAGCGCGCGCCGTCCTGCAGCTGCCGCCGCCTCGGCGCTACCCGTGTCGTCGCCGGCTAGGGCATATGTACTCCACTGAAGACCGAAGTAATCATCCCCAGCTCCATCTCCATCACCTCACGCTCCTCACCCCTACCGGCACCGCCGTCGCTCCGCCCGTCGTTGCCGCGCCGGACCTCCCCATTGCCTAGGTACGACTGACTTCTGCTCCAACATGGACTGTCAAATCTCACCCAGCCTCGCGGCCTGCGCCTGTGGTGCTACCTCGCCGCAGCAACGGCTCCCGCGCTGCACACGCCGACTCCAGCTATGCGCCGTCGGGCCACCGGCAGCTGTTGTGCATCCTATGGCCGTCGCGCTCCATCTTGGCTATGGCTGGAGGACTGTTGGGGTTCACACAAAACTATCGTCAGTCTGAACGCAGCTTGGCGTCGTGTGGCTGTGCCCATGGATGAGCTTCCTGCGCTACATCAGCGCTGCTTTTCTACAGCATCTGGGTAACATCATCTGGGAACTCTAGGTCTTTAACTCACCTCACTCTACCGTTCAGAGTTTAGACCTCCGTCGTGTTTAGCGTAAATCCAAATCTAGGATGTCGACAGGTCATACCATACAAAAGGAGCAGATCTAATTTGAATAAGATTGTTGTCATCACAAAAATGCTGGTGTGTATTACGACCATGCTATGCCATCCCATCTTAAACATCTTTGTCATGTTGCACAGGTTTAACCAAATTTTGCTTTACAAGACCAAGTATAGCAACTTTATTTCTATTTCCTGTTACAAACATAATACACACTATTGTTTACCTCCACTCACATATTGGATCAACACCTAATTCCTCTCAAGGTAGTTACTGAAATCTTGGTACGCCAGTCATCAGCTTACTAACAATTGACCTTTGTGTGTTCAATTATTTCCTTCAAATGATTTATTTACATACACGACCTTAAGTATGCTTTAATATTCAATAAGAAGTATTTTATTTTTATTTCGTGCATTGTGGCCTCTTATACGGTCCATGTCGCTATTCTTTTATGGACCTAGGGAGTTCAGATATCTATTGTGGTTTGTGTTTTTTTTGGAAAGGATTATGTGTCTTTGTTCACAGGGAAACAGTGAGACACATTGCATTCCTTTTTCCTGGAATAAATAAAGCATACGAAAACATGTAATTCACTTCTAATCTTAGTTGTACCTACTGCTGCAATTCCTTTCTTATAGCTGTGTAGAGAAAGTAGAGCCACAAAATTCATAATTGCATTCGTGAGGCCACAAGGATACCGCCATAAATACTTTTATGACCAAATGGAACGATACAGATGTTTACGTTTGGAATCTTATTTCTACTCCAGAATTGTATATCAGATAAACGTGAAGTTCGTAAGGGACATGTGTTCCCTAATATAATGCAGTTGCAGTGAAATGGAACCATTTCCTTCGTTTCCTTTACCTTTTTTTTTTTGGCTAAACATCACTTCCATATGAACCAATGACGTGTAGTATTTCAAAATATGGTACATGCCTTTTTTTGGTTATGAGAATGATGGATAGCACTCACATTTTTCTGAACATTGCAGTTGGCTGTGATTTCTGTATTGCCTTCACTAATAGGTATGAAGTTCTCTGGTGTAGTTTTCAAAGGGATTGAAACTGTTTAATTATTTCCTCATGTGAATTCAGTGCAGATAAACTGATTGCCACAAGCTTACCGTTGTTTTGATGCAACACTTATTGTGCCCTACCATGATAGACAACTCAAGGTTAGTACTCTGCTGATGCATTGGTTGGTGTAGCAGTGCAATATTAATTTTAGTGCACCATTGCTAATTGCAAATCCATGTTAATGAACCTTAATGCCTTCTGTTCGATGAAAATATGAATTAAATTATATGTGGTTCAGATTAACTCTGCTTTAATTTACATAGAGTAGGACGTGTGTATATGTTTAGATTGCCCTTGAATGTTTGACACGCCAAGTATTATTCCTATCATAGGATAGGTATTACTCTCCTGCTTTATTGAAACAGACATGTATGGTCTTGGTTCACTTCGAAAACAGTTCGATATGTTAATGTCTTTTGTCCAATCCAAATTATTAGATCACTGCTATATGTGGTTTGAACTACTATGTTTAACTTATAGCCTACTCTCTATATATGCTTTCAGGACACTTCGCTTCTAGTTAATAATACTCTCCTGTACTACAACGTACATATCCTGGGGAGGGGAGTGGCATTGGGGGCCTGGAATGGCCGCCCTGTTTGCCCCCTCCAAGGCCGGCACTCGATGTGTATATCTCAAAAAAGTTTTATATGTGTAGTCTCTTTAAATGCACTCATTCGCACTGATGGACACTTAAGATGGCTAGTTGTAGAAATAGGGCAGGCAGGCGTCTTAAGAAGACACCTCTAAATTTCTAGTGTCATGGTTTTTTAAAATGACAGCCTCCAGAATGACAATATTTTTAGGGGGTATCTTATTAACAAAACTGCCTTTAAAAACTGACTTATCTAACAAACTGAACTGCATAGGCAAACACCATTTTGTCGATATTTTATCACCAATAGCCTGTCACGGGGGTACCCGGAACAGTTTAGTTTGAGTTTCGTCGAATCTAATGGAACTTGGTGGTTGGCGCGTTTGAGACGAGCGATTTATACTGGTTCAGGCCCTCGAGTTTGTTCGAGTAATAGCCTTAATCTAGTTAGGTGTTGTTGGTTGTGTTGAGAATATTGGATCTGACTACAAGGGGTACCCTCGGTAGCCCTTTATAGTCCAGATGCCACCAAGGGTTCTTTCTGCGTCCTAGTTGGATTCATAGATAGAGTCCTAAACCTGACTTATCTAGGACTTCTAATTATACACGTAGCCTAGCTCCGTGTCTTTTTCAAATATTATATTTTGTCTTAATAACGTCTTCGGTAGGGAACCCCATGGGTCCCCCATCAACAAGCCCCCGAGCATTTCATGATTGAGCTCGAGTGAAATCTTGAGATGGTCTCCTTTGTCTTTTCTCTTGAACTGAAGTGCACTTTAAGTGCACTCAGTTAGTGTAGCCCCCGAGCCTCTCGCTTTTTTGGTACAGAAATGCTGGAGGGTCCTTTTTTGAAAGAATGAAGCCTTTGATGAAGGGTATCGTGCAGCCCCCGAGCCTTTCTGGATCCTTTTGTACAAAAGAGAACCCGGTTAAGGGTCTTTGCTTGCTCTGTTAACTCTTTTTTAAATTTTTCGTCTTCTGAGTTGTCTTTTGCTTGGAATATGCTTGTGGATATGCTTGCTGTGGCTTTGGATTTCTGACATTTCTGTGCCTTTGCTCAGTCTTCATTGAGTGCTTGTACTCTTCACCCGTGTAAGAGAAGTCATGTCTGCACTTTTGTCCGTCCTCCATGTGACTGCCCTTTCTTTAGATTCTATTTCTTTTGTGAACTTGGTCTATGTGCACCCTGTTCTGCCTATAAATACCTTCCTGTGGTATCCATCCTTTGTAGTAGTTGTGAACTTGGTCTATGTACATTTGCATATGATCTGCCGGACACGTAAAAAGGGAAAGAAATGACAATATGGCTTCACTGGTATTGCCGTATGTCGAGATTGCTTGGCGCAAGAGCCCGCTTAGTTTGTACAATCTGTGCCCAACTTGGTCATTGTGACGGCGCCTGCGTAGCATCCTGACGCTATGGTAGCCAAGCTATTGAGGGTTGCGTAGCTGCCGATGATGGTGGCATTATATCATCATCTACTGTCTGCCAAAAAAAAAAAATGAACATTGCTTCTTCCTTCCACATCGGCTGCACGGTAGTGACAGTCGTGGCTTCAAGCACGTGCCTCACTGATAGCATACCATAGGCCATGCTTTCATGTCCAATATATACTTTCATGCATGACCATGTTGTGTGCTCAAGTAAAAAAACTTGTCAGCAGGCTGGAGAGCTGATGTTAGGGAACGAGCACTAGTACACAAACTATTTCTCTTGACACTGGCGTTTTATTGCTACTGGCGATTTCTCTTTAGAACAGCCTGTAGAAATCGGTCCTATTTCTACAGGCGGTTATCTTAAGGAACCGCCAGGTAGAAATCTACGATTTCTACTAGCGGTTTTCTTAAGGAACCGCTAGTAGAAATCTACTATTTCTACGGGTGGTTCTCTTAAGGAACCGCCTGTAGAAATCGATTCTCTGAGACGGTTCCTTAAAAGAACCGTCGGTAGAAATAATTTAAAATTATTTTTTTGAGTTTTTTAAACTTCCTCGGATGGATACACTCCCAAAATAAAAGTTGTAGATCTCGAAAAGTTATGAAACTTTGTAGTTGATAACTTTTTCATTTGAAATTATCTCTTTATGGAAAACTACGAATGAAATTTTTTAAATTTGAAATCCAAATTTTGCAAATGACCTCGAATGGAGAAACACTCTAAATAAAAGTTGTAGATCTCGGAAAGTTATGAAACTTTGTAGTTCACCACTTTTTCATTTGAATTCGTTTAGACCCTCAAATATTTAAATTTCCAACGGGTTTGCATAATATGTGGGGAACAAAAATGATATCTAGACACAAGTGATGTGTGGGTGGAGTGGTAGAGGGGGATACGCGCGAAGCCGAGGTCGCGGGTTCGAACCCCCACGGCCACGTAGCGCGCGATTTTACGCGAAAAAATGCACGGAGACGGGCGGGTGCCTCCCCCGGTTCGAAAAATATTTTTTGCCTTCTTAAAAATATTTTTTTGTAATTTTTTTCGCGTTTTCTGGGCAACGATTTCTACAGGCAGTTCCTTAAGAGAACCGCCTGTAGAAATCGATTTCTACTGGTGGTTCTCAAGCAACCACCTGCAGAAATGGCCGATTTCTACTGGCCTCCCGTACTGGCGGTTCCGAAAAACGCCACTAGAAATGCGTTTAGAACCGCCAGTACAGGCCTTTTCTGTACTAGTGGAGAAACTGTTGCGATCGCTAATATGAATCAGGGCATAGTTGCCCCGGCCATTTGACAAAACCCAACACATTTAAGACAAATGCGTGCTAGCACTTGAGTCTGAATTTTGTTTGGTGTTTTTAATCGTGTCCTAGGCTCCTACGGGTCACGTCTTATGAAGATATTTGTTTTCATGGGGTCACTTTTTGCCTTGTGACGTCTGTATGGAAGAGGGAAGTCCAGATTGGAGAAGCGTATGTGATGATCCGAAGCCTATTAGAGTGAGAAATGGATGAAAATTAGGGTGAAGAGAAATTTTGCCTTTTTACAATAGGTTAAAAAGTTAGACAGATATCTTTATGTTTGTTTTCCACATATACCGACCAGAACCATTTTGGAATATGGGACATAAAAAGAAAATAGAGAGTTCGAACTCGATCCGTCAAATTAGGGGGGGTTGAAACTGGTAAAAAGGAACATGAATAGGAACTCGGAACTTTCAGAACTAAAATCGTAAAAGAAAAAACTCGTAACTCCAACCGCCGGAATAACTTGGGCCTTGAGATTAGTCTTGTATTCCAATTCATTTTAGAATATCTGAACACACTTGTATAACTCATTATGGAATCTGATGGCTTGGACATTTATCCAATGATCACGCCATGTGTTTCAATTTCTCTTGGACTTGAACGCCGAGGCTGGACTTCCGTATTGTGTGTCTCAATGCCCGCTATACTTACTCATATGTGCATGAGTGACTCTAAGATTTTTAATCAATGATCACATTATACACTCTAATTTATTTTGGTATGTGCATGGAGGCTTGGAGATTTTAATCAATGATCACATTATACACTAATTTATTTTAGAATTAGACTCCATGTACTCGGTGTAGTGACACAATCACACAATACTATAGTTCATATAGAGAATGATAAACTACCTAAATACGTTATGTTTTAATATTACGTATGGATATGTATATCACATATGTGCTAGTGCGGTAGCAGCTCATCCAATGTGCATATATAAAAATAAAAATAGAAAAATATGTGTACACGTATAAAAATAAAAATAGAAAAATCAAGGATCATATATATACTAGTGAATAGGCACGTGCGGCACGCACGTGCCCATAAAAATGTTCATTCGTAAATTGAGGAGGAACTAAAAAACAGTAGCCATATACCTGCCGTAATAAAAAGACAGCTTCAGACTGAAATAGGACAAACCAAAAACAGTAAAATTGACTATACCGGTTGGAATAAAAAGGCAGATTAGGCTGCATCGATCAAGAAATTCATGAGCAAGGAACACACAATGAAATACAATATAACCAACTTGTGTTGTACTAGCTATGAGCAATGAACAATTCACTGTTTTTTTGACTTGTACAAGTATGTTTATAAGTGATGAAGTGTGGCGGTGCTCTGGAAATGCCAACCTCATCGAAGAGAACATTTCCAGATTTTAGATCATAGTGAATGAGTTTTTGGCACCTCTCGTCTAGATAAACCAGGCCCTGAAATATTTGAACTTTTATGATTCTTGCTTCTTATTCTGGAAGAATTGGTGCTGCTTTTTGATGACTGAATCAAGATCCTTGCTTTTTTGAAACAATAGCATTGAGGGAACGTCATTACCTCATGATTGATGATTTCCTGGTCTGAGGGTTATAGATTTGGGAAGGAAAACCATCATCAATCAAAGACTACAACATTGAGAAAGAAAAGCTTCACAGAATTGATCAAAATACATGTAAAATGGAATGTTTATATGTTGATTAAGAAGATATCAAGCATTGGAAGAATTTTTTGTTTCTAGTGAGAAAAGATATCGTGTAATTATTAGTGTTGGCAGTCACCATTGTAACAGTTGTGGCTCAAAATAGAAGTATCAAACATAGAATTGCTAGCTCTAAATACTTTAGAGTTTATGGCTCATGAGTTTTATTTGTTTATTTATTTTGTTGACTCGTCTGTCATTGTTGAGACAGAGGGTGGGAAATCGGATACAATTCCTGGAATGCAGATATGTACAGACCAAAAAAGTGATTGATGGTACTAAACCATCATTTTTAAGATGGGATTGAAACTACTTCCAGTCACCAACCTCTTTGGGTGTTCCAACAGACTGTGTGCATAATAGAAAATAAAACTGTGCATTGAAAATATGAGAGCAAAACTGTGCACTGAAAATTGGGAGCAACGAGAGGAAACAATTTTAGCTTTTCAGTACAAGAGGAAAGAGAAATAAATAAAGAGAGAGTATTGCTTCAGAAATACAACGACATGCTCGTCCGCTTCTGCACTCCTTGGCCGCCGCGCTCTCCGCAGCCTTCGAGAACATGCTGTGGCCCTGTGGGGATCGAGATTTCCCGAGATCTGGCAGGCCGCCGCTGGCCGCTGCGTTGTTCCGATCGGCTGAGGCCTGATACGGATGCTTTCGCTGTGCAGATATGCACTGGATGTACGTGAACGTGGAGAAGGGGGATGACGTGGTCTCTCACCAGCGGCTGCTCGACGAGGTGCACGATCAGGAACGACGTTCGCCTTGTCCGTATGCGTCGTCGTGGTAAATTGGTAATCCGTCCGTCCACCCACTGAAATTAGATCCAGTCAAAAGAATTCCAAGAGATAACTACTGCTGACACTTACCACGGTCGAAGTCGAATTCGATCCAACCTGCAGGGGCAGCCGACGCCTGATGGGGAGCGCTTCTTCTTCCACTACCCGGTGATGCGGTGCTGGTGCAATGGTGGCATCGCAGCGAGGGCCCGGCGTCTGGAGACCGTCCGGGAAAGAGAGCCTCGTCCGCACCAGCATCTGGAGGCTGTCCAGGAAGGAAAGCATCATTGTCTCGCTGCGCTGCCAGCGCCCGTTGGAGCAGCCGCGACGGGGGCTTACCATGTTCGTTCCGATAGCCTGCTCGCTGCTCGTTGTGGAAGGTGAGATCCCTGGCAGATCACGCTGGTGCTCTTGCTGACGAAGACCACTGGTGCGGCCGCCGCAGCGAAGCCCCACGCGTGGAAGAGTCAGGGCGGCGGTTTGGCGGTGATATGGCAAGGAGGCGGCGCGGACGGGAAGGCCGGGGGTCGCTAGGAATAGATATGCACGTCGGGGAGGCGGTGATTGGATTGTCGGGCGTGCGGGTACCGGGGAGCGGTTGGATGTGGCGGGTATAGAGACTCATCGGTGAGAAAAAATCAAGCGAAACCAGGCGCAGTGTGAGAGAAACACGGTGTTTCATATGTCAGGACATATTTCTGCGGTTCTTTTTTTTGTTGGGTCCACTTGTCAGTCTAATCAATCTAAGGTGGGTAGAAAGGTTTTACAGTAACAATGGTTTTCCAATTTCTTCGCTCCTTTATAGTATAGATTAGAGGAAGAAAAGAAAGAACGTCGACTCACCATTTAATTTGGCTGGCGGGCCATAGCAACAGGGGAAGCTCAAAAAGGAATAATGGCACCGCACACTATCCTACTAAGGGGCCACGACCTTATCTTCTCAGAAAAGATAACAATAAAGGAACATGAAAGAAAATTGAAAAAAGATTTGAATTAGAATTTCTATTCAGGTTTCTATAATCGTAGAGATCTATTTAGATTAGGATTCCTATCTATAATATAGGTGGTTTAGAATCGGTCTCCGTATCGCGCTAGATTCGTAACATAAAAGGAAATTGAAAAAGGACTAGGAAAATTGCCTGTGCGTTGCAACAGGTTTTGATGACAGCATGAACATCACCACAATCAATTTCATTGTTTTAAGATGGAAACTTTTGAACCAATAATCTAGCCTAATTCATTTATTTTGCTGTGATTTCTTAGATATAATGTTGTTGGTTGTATTTGTAATTACTTGACACAACAATAAAATCCACCTATGCTTTATTGTTTAATTGCCCATGCATTGCAACGGGAGAAAAAGATTTTAATATTTATTGAAAATGACAAGAGAATGGTGCATATCTCTATCCAGTGTGATACTAAATCTCTATCTCAGCTCATGCTTTTCGTCTGATATGAATCATCCTTCGCTTAGAGCTGGCGCATCTGTGTCCTATCCAATTTTGATACGAAGACTGAATCCATATGTCCATGTTCTATGTGAAGTCCTCTAGCTCATGCGTCTCTAATCGTTCAAAAAGAATCATAGCCTTGATGCAAGTACATGGGCTTATATCTATCAAGAACAAGAGAGTATATAAAAGCGGGATCATGAGTTGGAAGAACGAAAAAAGGTTTCAGAGTATTTAATATTTAATTATATCCTTGGACCTAGCCCTCAGTCTGCTTTAGTGTTTCTCGAGCAAAGTTCCTCCTCACATACATAATAAGAGAATTGATCATGGTTTGTTTTTTCTCATCGAGATGCATGTCTACATCTACATAATAAGAGAAATGATCATGGTTTGTTTTTTCTCATTAAGATGAATGTCGACATCGACCCAATGACGATTATACAAACCTAACCCGTACGGGGATAGAAGATTAATAAAAATCGATCGTGCCAAGGATGATCTGCATCTAGGATTGGTCTCATACTCCATCTGGTCGTTCTACATCTCGTGCTCCACCACCATGAGCAGCGGGAGGCCCAACACGAGGAACGTCGCCCCTGCCAGCCACGCCATCTTCCCCACCCTTCGTGCCGACTTCTAAGCCATCGCCACTATCGCCACCATAATGATATGTAGGCCCTCTCCGCTTTCGTTGCTCGCCGATTAATGATCCTTATAGGTGATTGAGGTTCGGAGTCTACGGAACCGCGGTACATACCTATGATAGGTCGCACGGAGTTTTCATCTTTTCTATACCTAATATTTAAAAGGCAAAATTTCTGCCTTTTTTTTCATCTGGCCCATTCTAATCTGGCCCAACCGTATTGTCACTCGCTGGCTTTCGGTCCATTCACGGCCCAAGAAAATGTTAGGGTTTCGTTTTGGCCCATTCGTCACTCATCAGGCCCACGGCCTTCAATTCCCGTGGCGTGTGTGAAGGGCAGGATGGAGATGCTCGGCCTTCTCCGCTGCCCCGGGGAGCTCAGCGACATCGCCTCCGCCTCCGGCCACCGCGCGATCGGGAGCGCGACGCCTCGGAGGACGCCCAGGCCACGGGTGATGAGCATGACCCGCTCCGCCGCTCGGCCGCATCCTCGCGACGATGCGCCGCTGTTTTCCCCGGCTGAATGGGCAGGGCACAGGTTGACGAATTACTCGAGGAATTCTCGACGCCGAGCCGTGGCCGCCGGTGGCTTCGGGTGGGTGGATCCGGCGGCGCGAGCTCACCTGCACCGCATCTGAGGCCGCCGCCGTCAAGCCGGAGTCGGCCGTGGCGGCGCGAGTGCACCTGCACCGCGTATGAGGTCGCCGCCGTCAAGCCGGAGTCGGCTGCCCCCTCGAGGCCACTGCCGTCGCGGGCGTACGTGGATCGCTTCGCCTGGGCGGCGCGAGTGAACCTGCACTGCGTCGAGGCCGCCGCCGTCAAGCGGAGTTGAGCGCCTGTCCCCGAGGCCGCTGCCATTGCGGGCGTCGGGCATGATTGTGGACACGAAGTTCATCCGGTGGCGCGCTGGTTAGTGGATTTGGCGGCGTGCGGACATGTGCCGCGCCCCACCGCCATACCTGGGATTGGTGCAGTGTCCAAAGCCGCGGAGGTCCACAGCTGTGCAAGAAGCAGTTCTGTCCAAGCGAGTCCGAATCAAAGGTGACTTGAAATCCATGTTCGATGCATGTTTCTTTTAATTCCTTTTTGTGTATCCAAGTCCAAGTTGGAATTGGAATCCAATTTTGTCTGTTATTTTGCTCTGTACGTGAATTTCTCCTACTTTCTTTTTTCTTATCGAAGTTGGACTCGAATTTCATCTTTTATTTTGCTTTGCTCGATACTTATAAAAGTAAAAGCTTTCAGTGGATATCCTCGTGCAAGAGGTGTTTCTAATCCTGTCGAGTAGACTCAACCTTCGAAAAACTGATCTTGCCGAGCAACTAGACGCCCCATCATCGAAAGAAAGCTAATCTCGCTTAGTAACTAGACTCCTAACCTTCGAGTGAGTCCTGATTTCGCCGAGCAACTAGACTCCCCACCTTCAAGTGAGTCCTGATTTCAGAGTTTGTATATGAGCAGATCTTTAATGTCTGGTATTTTTAAAAAGTATTGTTCTATTCTGAGATCATAGATGTATTATTTGCTTTGATTTAAACTACTGTGATGGATGGTGATCTACAATGTCAAATTTGATATTATAGGCTAACTGATATGTCTAATTGATATGTCTTTTTTCCATTGAGATTGGAGCCGGTAATTGTTTGAAGTTTATGGCTATATATAATCATTATATCTTAATTTTATATTCTTCTTCTATTTTGTCTTGCAGAATATGGATCCTTTCAATATTAAATTAGACAATCTTGATAATTCAGATAATAGATCTTTAAAGAGACCCAAATGTTCAGATCCGATGGATTTCGAGTCTGACAAAGATTTGCATGAGAACTCCACATCCACTCGGTCACCATCCATGCAGGTATCAAACACTAATAACAGTGCTGAGCTGCTTATGTTCTCCAAACTTTATTCACCTCTAATTTTATCCAAAGTATTTTTAGAAATTACTACTATGTGAACTTTTAATTTGTTGTTTTTTACATTTTGCAGACCAATATAGGCATTGTTATGGATTCAAATGTCCTGTACTCAGACGAAGAGAAAGCTTGTGACAATATGAATCCAAAAGAAATTGCACCCCTGTCCAAAACTGAACAAAAATATGATGAACTTCCGCAAGGTATTTATTTTCCAGAAGAAATTGCACCCCTGTCCAAAACTGAACAAAAAAATGATGAATGTCACAATGTTGTTTAATTTACGTTACAAAATAATTTTTCCTTGCAGATTATACAATGACGGACAACGATTTTTGTTCTCAAATAGCAATAGAGACATCTCTGGCCAATGATATACTTGTGAAGATAGATGACATCTTTGTCAATAAAGATCAACTTACAGTCTTGTAGATCCATCAAAATATCTAAATGATGACGTAAGAGTACTAATCTGCTTTTTTAATATGTCCATCTAATATTATTTATTTTTTATTTCATTAATAATATATAATCATTACTATTTATATATTGTCTTTGTAGGTCATAAGTGCATATATCTGTTGTTTGAAGGAGCAAGGACATCTACAAGATATAAATGGCCTTAAGGTTTACTTTGAGAATCCTATTAACTCTGGACTACTAAAACGGGATGGCAACCTTACAATAAGTGAAGATGAAGATGGAAACTTCATTACAAGGAATGTTAAAAATTATTTAAGCAAAGACATGGTAACTGATATCTCTATATTTTACATGTTCATACATGTATATACTGTTTTACATATTTGAGTATGTCATTATCTCTGTTAGATTCTACTTCCAATAAATATCAAGAACACACATTGGTATTTAGCTGTTGTTCATGCAAAGAAGTGTGAGATACAAGTGCTTGACTCATTATGTTGGGAATATAATCGAGATGATCTCACCACTACGGTTTGTTACTATTATATCATTACCCTTTACTTAAATGTTTTACATTGATCCTTCTTTTATATATTATTTATTATGTATAATACTTTGTGTTTCTGCAGCTGAAAAGTCTACAGTCTCATTTAAACATTATTATTAAAAAGGACTTGTCAGCCCAAAAGTGGAAAGACATTAACGTTACAAAATGGACAGTGAAGAACAACTACAAGAACCAGTCCAAAAAGACGGGTTTGTAGCACACTATAAGTTATATGTTTATATATTTGTTTTTTGAATACTCAATATTATATAACTTTGCAGCTCATCATGTGGTCTATTCATGCTTAAGTTTATGGAATACTGGAATGGAGATGCACTTTCTAAAAGATATTACACAGGTATATATTCCTTTTCTTATGTGAATATAATTAGTTGATGGCCGATTAAATTACTGAACATTTGCTAATATCAATTATTACAATGCAGGAAAATATTATTCTATTTAGGAGCAAGTTAGCTGGCATACTAATATGCTGGAAAACAAATACAGCAGGTCTAATTCAAAATGAGGAACAAGTTCTTATCGCTGAAGTTAGTTCCAATGATACTGAAATCTTGGAAAATCAAGACACTAAAAAGGAATCCAAGACATCAGTATTAATATCAAGCGAGACAAAGTACCAGTCGCTGATGTCTGTTCTTTCAAAGATAAGTGGACATGAGTTAATAAGCTGCATTTGCGACTATATCAAATCAATTAATTGTGAACAGACTTTAAAGTAAGTTTTTTCATATTAGTTTCATATTCTTTTTGTTTTTGAATTTAATTTGCTAACACAAACAATTTCATTTTCATTAATCTTTTACAGTAAAATCTGGATACAAAGCTCCAAGCCTTATTCAATCAGCTTGAATCTTAAGAAACTGCAACATATGCTATTGGAGACTGAGCCCATGGACCAGGATTGTTTCAATTTGGTCATAGGAAAGAGCATGTCTGATTACATCCAGCAGATGAAAAGAATCAAAAAGACCAATATCAAAGCATTATCTAGACTTGTAGTTTTGGGTATGATCTTATAATTGCTCTTTTAAGTATATATACTCACTTACTATATTCGTTATTTATTCATTGTTTCTGTACCTAATTTGTAATTTTTATTTTATTTGTTAGATGATTATTGATTTTGGACGACACCCAAACTTCCGCAAAAAAAGCTAGACATGGAACAGCTAAAAGAGTCCATAAGTAAATGGTCTGGTATTCAATACAGTGTTTCAAGATGCAAATATGTAAGATGACTTGCATAGGCCTTTCAATTAGATTCTTATAATAATAACTATATTCTAACTTTTAGAATTTTGCAGATTCTTATACCAATAAGGGAATTGAGCGGTGCTTTCATTTTGTTCATATTGAACCAAGAGACTAGAACTGTTTACATTTTGGATCCCAATCCTCCTAATCCAATTTACAAGTACAACCCAAACGCAAAAATATGTGAAGAAACTCCTATGCATTTCTGAATACTTACAAAAAGCCATGGCAAAAGCATGTCCTGGGTCTAGATGGAATGAAGATATTTTCTTATGGCGTCAAATTATTTTAACTGATATTCCCATTTACAATAGGTAAACTTATTTTATTATGTTCAATTTCGATGAAACATTCTATTTACTAATTTAGCGTATATCTAATATTTGTGTTCCTAGGGAACTATCTGGTTATCTTGTTTCCATGTTCATGTCTGCATGGAAAGATGAACATCTACAATTGCCACAAATTAAGGTAAAATTATAAAAAAATCAATATTACTTTTATATAATATGCATGGTTTTGTAAACTTATGATGCTGATACATGTCAATTATTTTGTTACACACAGGATGTCTATGAAGTCAAAAAGCAATTTTTGGGACAGATATTGACTATCAAGGAGAATATATGTGAAGACAACTTACCTACTGGAGTTCGAGACATCATTAGATGTATCAAAATCAATCAGATTTAGAAATAGTTATAGCCTCCTTGGATTTTTATAGCTTAAACGTTTTTATGTATAATTATTATAGCACTTGAAACCATTTTCTATTGAATCAGTCTTAAATCAGCAATTTTATATCTGCCCAAATTTGTTTCTTGTGTGTGTTACCATTTTATGGCTAATGGAAGTGCTTAGTCACTTGATTATGAAACATCATCATTAATATCAGAGGGCTGTAGTATTGAATAAAAAACTATAAAGCTGTCTCTCTTTTGCCTAATTAGAAGCACAAAATATAATTAAATGAAATTTATGCCAGTTCAGTTTTGTTCAAATGTATTAGAGGCTCACAGCAGTACAGAAATCTATTTAGAAGGATGTCTTGTTTAAAAAAAATCTGGGCAGTTAGAACATAGGCATAACAAGTTAATGATGACTAAATAATGTTATTAGTTGTCATAACGTATTCTTGTTCCTATGTTTTACAAGTAATTTCCACCACACCATCTCAATGCCGTCTCTCGCGCTCGACAGTTTTCAAACTCACGCCCTTGGCATCGCCGCCGTTCGCGCCACTGCCAACACTCGGTAGCACCAGCAACCCACCGGTCGCGCTGCACCTGCAGCCCTCCTCGCATGCGAGTGCGCACACGACGCGCGAAACAGCCGACCACACAACATTGTATTAATTAATTAGCTTGATTGATGGTAGCCACGCCGTGTGAAGCGGCCAAGCGCTGAACACTATGCGGACTCTGCGTTATTTGCTTGATGATGTCACCCTGACATCATACACACATTAGGGCCATTTTCTTTAATAAAAATAATTCTAGAAATACTTTATACAATACGTGTTCTATTAAACAAATAATTTTAAACTATTTTACTCCCAAAATATAACTTGCCGCATATGCATGCGTCCGAGAATGATAGACGCATGCACGCCAGCGTCCGCTGCACGTTGATCGATAATTTTAAGTTCTCGGATCGTAGGGGTATATTTGTTCGGAACGTTTGTGGATCGAATATGGGATCATGATCCCTAGATGATTGGAACGATGAACCCGGAACGTAGCTATAGAAACACATTTTCAGAAAATATATATACAAAATATTTCACATATCATTTTTTCAGCTAAAAAAATTAATATGTCTAAATAAATAAAGCTATTTTAGATTGGGCTGGAGGCCCATGTATAGTTCTGAGTTGAGCTTCTTCATTCTATCGAACCCTATCATCTCGACCCAGGGCCAGGAGCCGCCGTCGGAAATGGCCGACGTGGCAAGGCTGCGACCCCATGCTCCAGCGATGCGCTGCGCAAGCCCCAGTGCCACACCCTAGCACGATGCTCCCAGACATGCCGTTGGTTGGCCATGGCACCCAAAAAGCAATTCCAGCACAAGGCTCCGTGAATAAAAATTTTAGCTACCTTTCAAGCTGACCGCATCGGTTCCGGATATGTGACTTATACATTATATTAATGTGGTCAACCCTGGATAATCTGACACGATTCATATCTATACTATAAAGGAGCGAAGGAATTAGAAATCGTTTGTTACCATAAAAATGTTGCACCCACAGTCAATGACATGTGGGCCTATTAGAGAGGAATAACATCTGACATATGAAACACCCGTGTTCCTTATTACCGCGCGGCTCTCCCCTTTAGTTTTTTTCACCGATGGTTTCCCTACCCACCTGCACGTACCCATGCCCGGTCCTCTCACCCAGCACCTGTTTTCTTCCTGAATCGCCGGGACACAGGCGCCCACAACCGCCGCATCCGCACCCCTTCTTCCCCGTCGCGGTTGCACGCTCGCCTCCCTCCGCTCCACCTACAGGCCGGCCTTCTCCCTCTTGAATCTCACTCTCCTCACGGACCTCCACGCGTAGTGCGGCGGCGTGCATTGTGAGCCGGGCAGCCGGCAGGGTTTGCGACGCCGGCCATGATTGTGGAGGAGGCGGCAACAACAGGGTAGGAGGAGAAGGGCGTGCCAGTATCACCAGCGCTGGCACCCACGGAGGACGCGGCGGCGTGTCCAGGAGCGGGTGACGAGATCGCGTCGTTGTTGCCCCAAGCGAGCCAAGGTCTGGATCTCCATCCATCCTCTATGGCTCTCCAGGTATCTGGTTTTGATTTGGTTCTTATTGCGGTCTCGGCGTTCCTCTCCATCCATCTGTATCTTTTCTCGATCCACCGCCAGGGTGACCGCTAATCATGGAACCACCCATCAGGCACGAAGCCATGAACACCGCGGCGAGCGCCCTCTGCCACCAGTGGTTTGCTGCCGATGGTCCACTTCACGCTACAACTGAAGGTGTTCTGCGCCTGCCCCTTCAATCTATTGTCTTCCACTCTCTTTGCTTCTTGCATAACAATACGTTGAGTTCTGAAATCTCCAATTGCCACTGCTGCCGTGTGCCGTTGAATCCGTTGACTCAGAGTCCTAGCAGCAGCCTCTTTCATTGTTCCAGACGAGATGGCAGCAGTATATGTTCTCTCAGAATCTTTGTTTTCTGCAGAGCAATTTCATTTTCTGCGCTGATATTATCTTCAAAATTTCAAATTTGTTTAGGAAATTTATATGCAGTTATTTTGAAGTATGTACAGTGGAGGCTCTTAGTTTACATTCACACACATAAAGAGTTTAAGGATCAAGGATGCAGATGCAGTTAATTTGATCCAATGTTGGGAGTGTTCTCGGGAAAAAAAATGATGTACTTTAATTAGGCCATTCTTCCAAGCAGAGGCATTTATGTGCCATGAGGGAAAATTATATTACAAGGATGCAGGCCACTCTCCCGTCAATATGTTCCCATCATGAGTTTGGTTGATTTCCGATAACTAGATTACTTTAATGCCTCATTGTCATTAGTTGGTTAGCTAATCTAGAGTTAGTGCTGTATTAGCTGCATATCAAGTGATTTACAGGTCATCCTTGCTGTGTGGTACATACATATTTATGATTCATGAGTGGAGCCTAAAAATATGCCTATTTTGATCTTAACTACTCTTTGGGTCTAGAGGAAAGACATAGCAGTCAGTACCGAATTCTTCATGCGGAGAGGGCTGTTAGCACCAAGAATTTGTTTTCCTTCACTTTGCAACCGAGTAACAAAGTCCATGCACACTTCCCTGATCCTAGATTTTCGTATTGGGTCAACTCAACAGTTAGAAGTTTCAATGCTTGCAAGCATATATAGAGCTGCATAATTTATCTGTAGTTTCAATGCTTGCAAGCACATAGAGCTTCATGATTTAATTCAATCCGAATGATGTTGTTGCTACCATGTTATATAAAATGAAATGATATTCAGCATGTAGATTGAGGATTGCACATGTTTGGTTTGTTTAGATGCAGAAGAAATATCCAGATCTGTTGAGAGATGATGTTTAAATGCCTTGTTTATATGACCTGCAGAGTAGTATATGATACTTAGCATAAAACTTTTGAGTTGCGGCAGATGTGCAAGGACAGCAGTAAACCTCATGGAACAGAGGTGGAAGCTAGGTATTGCCCCAACACGTCAAGCATGTCCCAGTTCTCTACAGACCACACCTGCATCTTCAATGGAAAAAGGTATAAGTTCGCTTGCAAAGTTTTTTTTTTTGACAACAGGCTTGCAAAGTTAACTATGAAGTGCGTGTGAGCTAGGGAACTGACTATTATCTTCTCAACATTTGAAGTTAACATCGATTCCCTATTTCTTTACTCTAAGAAAGCAAAGCAAGATGATGCATTTTCCAATCTGAGAACATTTTGGGAGTTGGGACAACTCAAGGAAATGCAGTCCATATGAGTACATAAATGGACAGTGAATTTTTACTGGTTTAGTAATTTTCATAACTTATATTAAGGAAACATCTTTATGATGCTGCTTATATATACACGGTTACGGACTATAGGAGTTATATTTGTTCATATTGGAAGTGTTGAAATTACTGATAGCTTATAAGCAGTGTTCAACTGAATGCTTTAAAAGTATATCCTCTACAGTATGAATGTCAGTTCCCATTAAGAGTCAATGTTGCTGTCAATATTGGCAGTAATTTAGATTTTGTGGCAAATTTAGCTGTATGTTCAGAAAATTTGTCTTCACTGCTTTTTAGACTGACCATTGACCCATAATGTGCTTACTTGTCTATTGCTTTTAATTTTTTTGGGCCGAAGTTTGTACTTGGATACATTGCATAATGTTCCCCTGGAAATCTACTAATGCACTAACTGCAAGTAGCAAACAATTGAGAAAAGTCGCGATGCTGCAGATCCTATGGACAGAAGATTCTCCACAATCTATGGATCCAACAACTGAGGAAGGTCAAACTGCTCCATGCCTTGCAACTATTTGGCAGATGGCAAGCTGAAGACATCTTACTCTCTATCTGACTGCTTCTTATATGCCACTCCATCCAACCAAATGATCCAACTCTCGCTGATCTCATAGACAAGATGCTGTCACAATATAGCAGATCAAGAAGATGGTGTGGCAAAACATGGAGAAAACTCCCAAGGCCATGCAGCCTTCCAATTAAGAGGACCATCCACAGGTGCATCTTGTCATGTGATGAGCTGAGAAAGTTGTGCTCTGTCACGGTTTCCTATGAAGAACTTTGAGACCTTGATTCAGAACTAAGTGTGCTACTGTTAGTGTAGCTAGGTCTATTTTATGCAGATCCGCACGATCAGGTTAGTGTGCATCCAAGGCTGAGTAAAGATGAAAAATGTATCCATCTAATGTACTCCCTTGTGTTAAGAAGATTGCCTTATGATATCTTACTGAACTACATATATATTTTCGGAGTTTGAAATGTACAGTTTCTATTATGCATTACAAAAATAAAGAATTAAGGCTGCGCCCTATTTTTTTTATGGCATTATGATCTTGTAATTAAAATAAATTTATTATTAATTCAACTATTATAAAAGATTTTCTATAGACACGTGCGCGTCGCACGTGCATGTCCACTAGTTAAACAAAGGGTGTCTAAATTTATTACTCCATATACAACGAATACAACTCGGATACATGATCTGCTAAACAAAGGATATTATAATATTTAAAAATTAAAGAGCAGGTTAACATTAGGAAAGGAGCCATAATAGGACACCGATTCCTTATCGAATCAACAAACTGTGTTCATCTAATCTTATATATATATAAACATCGACATGTTTTAAAATAGAAAAACACATTGTCACCAGACGCTCTCAATCAAAGATTTCAACATCATGGATATAGATATCGACGAAAACACCATTTGCAAAAGTTACAGAGCCAATAATTATCCAAGATGAAGACATCATTCAGGTCCAGCAAGGTGTCAAACTCAACAACTCCCAATACGCATATGAAAGAGGAGGCATGGAGAAGCGTGGCAACAATACTGTATATCCTGAACAAGAACAGATGATTACAGGTAAGATAACTTCAAAAAACTTTTCATTCATTACTCTATTTTATCTAGAAAAACTAAAAACACATGTATGGGCTATAGTACATCATTTTTTTCACTCATATTCCAACACAGGTGTTTATATTTTTGCAGAGCAATACAATGATGTACATCGATCGAATCCAGGTTAGTTCATTCACAATTTAACCAAAATTCTCAACTAATCTATTTGAAACTAACCTTATATGTATATTAAATTAAATATTATTTATTTAATCCAACATTATTTTCATTAAGACACATATTCATATATATAGTACATCACTATCATGCAGTCATGAGTGCCAAGGAACAAAAATGTAAGAGACCGAGAGACATAATTGTAGATGTTCAAGACATCATTCAAGACCAGGAAGATGTCGAGCTCGTCTCCCAAGAGGTACATGCAACAGCTGGTATGGAGAAGCATGGCAATCATACTATATATCCTTTTGACTTAAACAATGAACCTGCATGTGAACAGGAACAGATGATTACAGGTAAAATAACTTCAAAAAATTCCTTCATTACTCTATTGTATCCAGAAAATATACAGCCTACTGATTTAGTAAATCAGTTTTCCACTAACGCTCCAACACATGTGTATATATTTGGCAGAGCCTTGCAATGATGTGCAGCAATTGAATAGCAAGGTCAATGCTAAAAACATCAAACAAGCCATGAACCCAGGTTAGTACATTGACACTTCTAACGAAAAAGTTTAACTAATCTGATAGAAAACTAACCTTACATGCATATAAAAAAATATTATTTACTTAATCCAACAATATTTACATTAATCAACACATTCATACTGTACACATCACTCTCATGCAGCAGACATGAATGCCAAGGACAAGAAAAATAAGAAAGAGAGAGACAGGTATGCACGGATGACAGATGAAAAAAAACAAGAACAATTAAGAAGACGTCGTGAAGCCTATCATCAAAAAAAAGCAACGAAGGAATCAATAGAGACATATGTAGAAAAGCAGCAACAACAGAAGTCTAGAAAATGCACAAAAGAGAGGCAAAAATATGCAAATATGGAACCAGAAAAAAAGAAAGCTAGAATAGAACAAATTACAGCTAACCTAGAACTTAAGCACAACGCGCAGACCAAAGATTCCATAGCTATGGAGAACCCTGCATATATGGAAATAGAGCCGGAAGTGGAAACATCTATATTTAGTGAGAAACAGTGGCAACGAGAGTACACATCAAGACAGATGGAAAATATCTCTGCATCATCAGGAAAAAACACAGACGAAGGCAATGACACGGAACATCTACATCATCAAGAAGTGAAGACTAATGGTAATAATACTATAATTTTACATGAAACTACATTAGAAAACCAAAAAAAAGTTATGTGAGGCCAACCATGTTTTATGTATCATCAGATGAGGAGACAACCAAAATGAAAGATGGAGACAATGACAAACAACAACTATAGCACCAACAGGCCATGAGTAATGGTAATACTATAATTTAACATAATACTATCACATTCCAAAGCAAAAAAAACATCATGTGAAGCTAACCATGTTACTTGGACAGACGATCCCTCTGCAATGTGTCCAGCAACCAAAGAAAAAAGATGCACTAGGATCAACCTACAGCGAAGACAAAGATCATGGTAAGTTTATCAGTTATTATTTACGCTATTGTGAAATAATATCATATTACAAGCCATGAGTAATGGTAATAATAAAATTTTACATAATACTATCACATGACAAAGCAATATAAAACTTTATGTCAAGCTAACAATGTTTCTTGGATAGGCAACCCCTATTCAATGTATCCAGCCAACTAAGAAAAAGGAAGCACTAGGATCAGACTACAACGAAGATCAGGGTAAGTCATTTATTAAGTTATTCTACATGCTCGTATGAAATACAAAAATAAAATGTAAATACCAAACATTAATGTGCAGACAATGAAGGAGTCATATTTGAACAAGATTCCCACGATGAAGAATATATGCTCTCAGCTCAAGGTATGTAAAAAAAATATATTCACATCATTATATTAGTATAAGTAAATTTTACTAATTTTTTATTCTATAACTAAACAGAATGGGATATAGATGATGATATGGAAATCATAGACGACAAGGAAACAGCTTCTGAGGATTCAAACATCGCTGACCCATATGACAGCATATACAGCAACATACCAGAAAAGATTCACATGCTCAAAACCATGAAAAATTGCAAATTTTGCAATGCAACAAAGTTTGAGTACGAGTCCAAAGGCTTATGTTGCAGGAAGGGGAAGATCAAACTGTACAATCCAGATACACCACCCCAACTCAAGAGGCTATGGACGAGCAACAACTCTGATGCCGTGCATTTTCGGAACAATATAAGATTTTTCAACGGTCACTTCTCATTTACAACTCTGCATTGCCAACTAGACAGCGACACGATCGACATCCGAAAATCTGGAATATACACCTTCCGAGCCCATGGTCAGATGTACCACGACATACCCTCATTTGGTAACAGCCAAGAAAAAGCCCAGCATCTGGAGCTATAATTCTATGATGATGATCCAACCCTAGAGCATCGTTACCGTCGCTGCCGCAAGGAATTATACGAGAAAGACAAGCAGATAATAGACATAATCACCGATGTTCTACGTGAAAACCCATACTCAAAACAGTTCAGGAGCTTGGGACAGGCCCAAAACCTCGAGGACTATAGAATTATCTTAAACCTAGACCAGAGATTGGATCATAGATACAATCCACCAATCACTTCAGAGGTAGCAGCAGTATGGATTGAAGGAAACGAAAGGAGAGGTAATTCAGAAAGAAACATAATACTACATGGCACCAACAATGAGATAAAGGGCATACGAGCATACCATGGATGCTATGATCCCCTAGCATATCCTATATTCTTTCCTCAAGCCGAACTAGGTTGGCATCCAGATATCCCAAAGGTCGGTGTAGAAATGGCAGAAGTGCTAAAGGCCCGTGCAAAGAAAAAAAAAAAAAAAAAAAGAACGCCGATGACCCAGGTTAGTATATCGTATATTTCTTTCTTATCTAAAATTAAATCCCAATATATATCCATATTAAACTGACTCTTGATCAAACAATTTTAAAACAGATACAAACAGCAAGCTATGCGTAACAATGAGAGAATACTACTGCTACAAATTCCACGTGCGACCAAATATTTTCGATCCGGTGTTACATGGCGGCCGACTATTCCAACAGTTTGCTGTAGATACATACATAAAGATTGAAAACGCCAGACTAGACTACCTGTATCATCATCAGACAGAAATAAGAGCAGACCTGTACCAAGGGCTTCTTGATAGCATTAAGTCCGGGGAGCAGCAGGGAAATGAAATTGGGAAAAAAATACTTCCCTCATCATTTATTGGAGGGCCAAGAGAGAAACATCGTCGGTATCTAGATGCTATGGCTCTGGTTAGGAAATATGGAAAACCAAACATATTCCTTACGATGACATGCAACCCCAACTGGGAAGAGATAAAAAATGAGCTGAAATTTGGACAAACACCGCAGCATTGCCCAGACCTGGTTGTTCATGTTTTCAGAGCAAAACTAGAAGAAATGAAGAATCAGCTCTTCGAGAAAGACATCCTCGGAAAGGTTAAGGCGTATACCTATGTGGTAGAGTTCCAGAAGAGGGGACTGCCACATGCTCACTTCTTGCTGATCATGACAAGAAAATACAAGTACACATGCCCAGAGCAGTATGACCGAGTGATTTCCGCTGAGCTTCCTAACAAGCATAAATACCCAGAGCTATACAAACTGGTAGTAAAACATATGATGCACGGTCCCTGTGGAGCACTGAACAGAAACTGTGCGTGCACAAAGAATCGCGCGTCATGCAAGAACAACTACCCGAGGGCACTCAACGAAACTACGATAACAGGCAAGGACTCCTACCCAGTATATAGGAGACGCAACGACGGAAGGACCACAAAAGTCAGAAAATGCAATCTGGATAACAGGTGGGTTGTTCCTTACAACCCTTACCTACTGATGATGTTCAACTGCCACATAAATGTTGAGATATGCTCGAGCATTAAAGCAGTCAAATACCTTTACAAATACCTATACAAGGGGCATGACAAGGCATCTATATCTATAACTGGGGCAGAAAAAGAAGTAGAAATAGATGAGATTCGACAATACAAAGACGCACGGTGGGTGACGCCTCCAGAAGCACTGTGGAGAATATATGGATTCGAACTAAGGAAAATAAGCCCACCGGTAATGCAACTACAGCTGCACCTACCAATCATGCACATGGTCGCATACAATGGTAAGGATAAGATCAAGGATGTCGTCAACCGTGGAGGCATAGAAAGGTCAATGTTGACGGCGTATTTCGAAAGGAACACAGATGATGAAAAGGCAAGAGGCATACTATATAGAGACTTCCCTGAATACTATACATGGAACACAAAGGACAAGCAATGGCAACCAAGGAAACAAAAACATAAATACCAGATAGGCAGGATTGTCTCGGCACATCCAGCCGAAGGAGAACGATACTACCTTCGGGTAATCCTAAACCACGTGGCGGGCGCAACGAGCTATGAAGACCTTAGAACGGTTGAGGGTCAGATATTGCCAACCTTTCGAGATGCCACAGAAAAGCTCGGCCTAATTGAGGCAAACAACATGATTGATGAATGCATGATAGAAGCGGAGCTGTTTAGGATGCCATCATCGCTAAAGACTGTTCGCAACAATACTGGTGTTTTGCGAACCAAGCGACATCCATGGTCTTTGGAACAACCACCTTGAGGCAATGTCAGAAGACTATAGCAGACACTGCAAGTGCAAATGCACGGTCCAACAGATGGTGCTGAAGAATATCAGAGACATGCTGCAGTCCATGGGAAAAGACATAAAGTCATTTCCCCTTCCAGAGATTGAAAAACATCATGACACTGCAGACAACGTCGCTAGGGAGATTATAGAGGAATCCTCGATCGAGGTGGATCTAGAGGACGTATCTTTGCATGAGCACCTAAATAATGAGCAAAAGATAGCCTACGAGAAGATCCTATTGGTGATAAAAAGCAACAGAGGAGGCATATTCTTCATCGATGGCCCAGGAGGCACAGGTAAAACATTTCTTTACAGGGTGCTCCTAGCCACAGTGAGAGGCCAAGGAAAGATTGCTCTAGCAACAGCCAGTTCCGGAGTTGCGGCATCAATAATGCCCGGAGGAAGAACTACGCACTCGAGGTTCAAGATACCGCTAAGATTAGACAATGGCTCGATCTGTGGATTCACAAAACAGAGCGGGACAGCGAAGCTGCTACAGGCATCATCACTAATAATCTGGGATGAAGCATCTATGACTAAGAGACAGGCTTTCGAGGCTCTAGATAGAAGCATGCGGGACATAATGGACAAGCCAGATCTGCCATTCAGCGGGAAAACAGTTGTGTTCGGAGGGGATTTCAGGCAAGTCCTACCTGTCGTCCGAAAGGGTTCAAGAGCCCAGATAGGGGACGCGTCGCTACGCAGATCTGAGCTATGGGACTGCATGCAGCATTTGAAGCTCGTGCGGAACATGAGGGCCCAAAATGACCCATGGTTCGCAGAGTACCTACTGCGTATCGAAAACGGCACAGAACAGACAAACAGAAATGGCGAAATCCTTCTACCTCAAAGCATATGCGTGCAACAAAAGGCAGATGGCAATGGGTTGGATAGATTGATCGACCATATATACCAAAAGGACAATGCTTCTTTAAAGGATCCAAGATACATCACATCGAGAGCGATTCTATCAACAAGGAACGACTGCGTAGACAGCATAAACCTAAAAATGATCGATCGCTTCGAGGGCAAGGAGATGGTATATCACAGCTTTGATTCAGTAGAAGACGACCCAAACAACTACTATCCACCGGAGTTCCTTAACAGCCTAACCCCGAACGGACTGCCTCCGCATATGCTCAAGCTCAAAATAAGTTGTCCCATCATATTGCTTAGGAATATCGACCCAGCAAACGGTCTTTGCAATGGCACAAGATTGGTCGTCCGTGGGTTCCAGAAGAATGCAATTGATGCAGAGATAGTGCTAGGGCAGCACTCAGGAATGAGGGTTTTCTTGCCAAGAATACCATCGGATGATGAGATGTTCCCGTTCCGTTTCAAGAGGAAACAATTTCTGATCAGACTAAGCTTCGCAATGACGATAAACAAGTCGCAAGGCCAGACGATTCCAAATGTGGGAATCTACCTACCTGATCCGGTTTTCTCTCATGGCCAGCTCTATGTCGCACTCTCCAGAGCTACGGCGGCAAAGAACATAAAGGTACTAACAGGAAGACATGATGAAGAGGAAGAAGTGGAGAAAGAGGAGAAGAAGGAAACGAAGAAGACCGGTACAAACCAGACATACACTAAAAATATAGTCTACACAGAGGTCTAAACCAAATAAGTTATGCGTTGTTTGAAAAAAAGATATGAAAGACATTTACTGTTTGCAGGCTACATTGTTCAAACAATAACAGTGGAATTATATTTTGACAATACGATTGGTTGTTTCAAAATCAAAATATTCTATTCAAGTGGTGAAAACTGAAAACAATACAGGCAAAAAAAAAACCTAAAACATAAAAAAGGAAAAGCAATAAACTAGCAGCTTCTACATTTTGCAAAATAAAGAAAATATGATCTCCAGGAAGAAAATATACATACTATCAACTAAAGATCACTATCAAATAGTCACATTTGGATATTCCTAAATCTAAATGACCAAAGCATAAATTAGTAAAGAGTACTCATTAGTACTCATTAGTAAAATAACTCACCTTTGACATCTAGCTGGCTATGCACTTGAACTAAGCGAAGCTGCTCTGCTGAGCCACCTGGCTCTTCGCTCCGCTCGTCAAACCTTAACGGACTCCAAGAACACAGATCCGGCTGAGCTCCGGCCTTGGCTTCGTCGTGCGGCCGTGGAGGCGAAGCTCCACCTCCGGCTACGGCGAACGGCCGGCCAGGACTCGCAGCTGGGTGAGCTCCACCCGGGCTACCGCGCCCCCGGCCGGGCGACCTCACGCCCTGGCTCGAGGTGGCTACGGCGCGTCCTCGGAGACCGCGGGGCGGCGGCGGGCGGCGCTGAACCGGAGGGCGGGCGACGGCGTGTCATGCGGCCGGGAGGTCGAGCAACACCAGCAGCTCCGGGCGGACGACCATGCTCCAGCAGATGGAAGACGAGCATGCTGTGCGAGAGGATGGAGGAAGAAAAAGCCGTCGACGTCGCTCACCGCTTCCGGTTCCGCTTCCAGCGCGCATCCACCTCCCCACCGGCAGCAGCTCCAGGTCCCGCTCCCACCACGGCTCGCCGTAAGCAAGGGGGCTCGACAGAGATTAGGATGGAGGCGATTGAAAATGGGTCAGCTGTTGGAGAAGGGGAGTTTTGGGTCACGCTCAATTTCCCTGTACGCTATCTAAAACGCCAAATGCGTCACGCGTATAGGCAGTAACAGGCGAGCGCAACTTGTGGAGAGGAATAGAGAATTAAAACTATTTATTTATTTGTAAAAAAAAATGGAACAGGGGACTACTGGTCCAATGGGCCTTGCACCCTTGCAACTTACAGCCGGCCCTCAAACGGAACGAGAGGAGGAGACAGGAGACGGAAATTGGCTCTAGGCTAAGTACTCGAAAAATGAATAAATTAACAACAATATATACATATATACTCCCTCCATCTAAAAAACCGCAATCTTTGACTTTCAATCATCACAATTGACCATTCATCTTATTTAAATATTTATATGTATATCTACAAATGAGTAAAAAAATTAAGAACGACCATAGCAAGTGCTAGAAAATGAACTAATTAACAACAATATATAGAATATATAATTAGATATGTGAACTACATAAACCTGCAAACAATGACGGATAAAAAATGGCTGGACGCTTAGATCAACTTTGAAAAAAAGGCAAAAAAAGGGAAATTAAATACTGAAAAAAAAAAAGAATTGAAATAGTACATGCTTACTGTTGTAAAACTTAAAAAAAACTAAGCCAAAGCAAAGTCATATAAAACCGAATAAAAATTCAACCGCGGCACAACTCGTACAGAAAAAAATATTTACCCATGGCAACGCACGAGAAATTTTTTTTGAAATAGTACGTGTTTACTATTGTAAAACTCAAAAAAAAACAAGCCAAAGCTATGTCATATAAAACCGAATAAAAATTCAAACGCGGCACAACACGTACAAAAAAAAATACTTACCCGTGGCAACGCACGGGCATATTTACTAGTATTTCCTTATGTTCTTATTTTCTTTTCCAGATCAAAGATCGATTGTACCGAAGTTCGTCAATGGGACATGGTCTGACAAAAAAGCATACCAGCTATAGAGAGCAACAAAAAGTCGAAAAGAAAAATAAATGCAAACGAAAAACGAAATTGGAGTTTCGTTGATCATTAGTTTTTTCTAAAATAAAGAACTGGAGCTTGTCTTACGGATATGTACGAGAGTTGAAAAATCGAACACAAAAATGACAAAAACGTCCGTGAGAGTTGTATAGGAAAAGGGGTGCACAGAAAGAAAAAGGAATAGAAAACTTTCGTGGCCGTTTGCGAAAAGAATAAAGAACGTGATGTATTTAGATTAGGATTGACAGCCATCAAGTAACTTAAGAAGTCATGCATGTATATACGTTATTTAATTTAATAACAGTGACTCGTTAGGATTTTTGGACGTGACTTGGCAAAAAAAAATAAAAAATAAAACTTTTAGCCTTTCTATTTAGATTAGAATTAGAATTGGAATTACTCTTTGGATACTCATCGGATTGATCTATTTGGAGTAGGATTCTAACTATCCAGGACTCAATCATGAGCATATATAGATTTGGATAGAAGAAACTCTTCATTATCCGGTAGTTAGAAAAAGACGGACCAAAAAATGAGTGGAGAGAAATTTTACCTTTTTATTATTAGGATAGATTTGAAATAGGATTCCTATTCATATTACTATAATTCTATAATCATAGAGATTTATTTAGGTTATGAAAAGAGAGGACAGTTTAAGTCCTATATGTACTAATTAGTTTTTGGATTTTGGAACAAAAAAGAGAATGGGAAAAGAGGCAGAAAAAATAGGCGGAAAAAAAAGAATCCAGAAATTTTACCGTTTTATTATTAGGTATAGGTATAGTAGGTATAGATATAGATTATTGATTTTTTATTCGTAATTACAAACATATATCACAAATCTGAGAGATTGGAGAAATATAGCACAATCGTTCCACGGTAAAGTGATTACTTGCAATCGTTCCACGGAAAACGATTAGCAAGAAACTAAAATTTGTTCCACCAGATAGGCCAAAACTGGAATAACCGTTCAATGGTTGGATGACTTCTTGATTCGTACATTTGGATGTCGCCGCCGAAAAGAATGGCTCCAACGGAAATGATTACTGCTTATCGCTCCAAAGAACGACTTCAAGCTACAGCAGAAACTGTTTTGTATCATTTCTACACAGCAGCTTATAAGAATCAGAAGAAAATACAGACAATTCTTAAACTTTCAAAAAAAAAATGTTTGGCCAAAACTTTCGGAACTGACCAAAATGGACGAATCAAGAAAATTTTGGACCGTGATTCACTTGTTTTGACCCATCAAAATGTTCAGATTTAGCTAACAATTAACTGAATTTTATCCAAATTTGATCAAGAAACATATAGATGAAATAAATGAATTATAGCTTAGAAAGTTTACACTTCTATATTGAAATCAGAACTTGTAGGCATGTTCGAACTATAGACTTGACAAAACATTGAATTTGACTGAATTTTTGACTGGTACAATTTTGTTTCGGCATCACCGAAATGGGTGAACTTCACCAAAATGAGTGGAGAGAAATTTTACCTTTTTATTATTAGGGATAGATTTGAAATAGGATTCCTATTCATATTACTATAATTCTGTAATCATAGAGATTTATTTAGGTTATGAAAAGAGAGGCCAGTTTAAGTCCTATACGGACTAATTAGTTTTTGGATTTTGGAAGAAAAAAGAGAACGGGAAAAGAGGCAGAAAAAATAGGCGGAAAAAAAATCCAGAAATTTTACCGTTTTATTATTAGGTATAGGTATAGTAGGTATAGATATAGATTATTGATTTTTTATTCGTAATTACAAACATATATCACAAATCTGAGAGATTAGAGAAATATAGCACAATCGTTCCACGGTAAAGTGATTACCTGCAATCGTTCCACGGAAAACGATTAGCAAGAAAACTAAAATTTGTTCCACCAGATAGGCCAAAACTGGAATAACCGCTCAATGGTTGGATGACTTCTTGATTCGTACATTTGGATGTCGCCGCCGAAAAGAATGGCTCCAACGGAAATGATTACTGCTTATCGCTCCAAAGAACGACTTCAAACTACAGCAGAAACTGTTTTGTATCATTTCTACACAGCAGCTTATAAGAATCAGAAGAAAATACAGACAATTCTTAAACTTTCAAAAAAAAATGTTTGGCCAAAACTTTCGGAACTGACCAAAATGGACGAATCAAGAAAATTTTGGACCGTGATTCACTTGTTTTGACCCATCAAAATGTTCAGATTTAGCTAACAATTAACTGAATTTTATCCAAATTTGATCAAGAAACATATAGATGAAATAAATGAATTATAGCTTAGAAAGTTTACACTTCTATATTGAAATCAGAACTTGTAGGCATGTTCGAACTATAGACTTGGCAAAACATTGAATTTGACTGAATTTTTGACTGGTACAATTTTGTGTCGGGCATCACCGAAATGGGTGAACTTCACCAAAATGAGTGGAGAGAAATTTTACCTTTTTATTATTAGGGATAGATTTGAAATAGGATTCCTATTCAAATTACTATAATTCTATAATCATAGAGATTTATTTAGGTTATGAAAAGAGAGGACAGTTTAAGTCCTATACGGACTAATTAGTTTTTGGATTTTGGAAGAAAAAGAGAACGGGAAAAGAGGCAGAAAAAATAGGCGGAAAAAAAAATCCAGAAATTTTACCGTTTTATTATTAGGTAGGTATAGATATAGATTATTGATTTTTTATTCGTAATTACAAACATATATCACAAATCTGAGAGATTAGAGAATTATAGCACAATCGTTCCACGGTAAAGTGATTACCTGCAATCGTTCCACGGAAAAAGATTAGCAAGAAAAACTAAAATTTGTTCCACCAGATAGGCCAAAATTGGAATAACCGCTCAATGGTTGGATGACTTCTTGATTCGTACATTTGGATGTCGCCGCCGAAAAGAATGGCTCCAACGGGAAATGATTACTGCTTATCGTTCCAAAGAACGACTTCAAGCTACAGCAGAAACTGTTTTGTATCATTTCTACGCAGCAGCTTATAAAAATTAGAAGAAAATACAGACAATTCTTAAACTTTCAATAAAACACTAGTACAGAAAAAGCTTTTTACAGGCGGTTCCAGAGGCCATTTCACGGGCGTTTTTGGCCCGCCGCCTGGTAAGAGGCCGTGAAAATGTTGCATTTTCACCGGCGGTTGCTTGAAAACCGCTGTGGAAATCCATTTTCACAGGCGGTTCACATAAGGAACCGCCCGGTGGAAATGGCATTTCTACTGGTGGTTTCGTTAGGTGAACCGCCCGGTGGAAATGTTTTTCCGCCAAAAATTCTTTTGAATTTTCATTTTTGAATTGGCGCCCTCTCTCCCCCCCCTCCCTCCCTCCTCTTTCCCCCCTCCCTCCCTCCCTCTCCCCTCATCTTCCTGCCTTCTCCCCCCCCTCTTTTCTCTCTTATTATAATCAATACAAAGGCTATTTAATTATGACAAATACATCAAGAAAAAAGTAATTATACCATACAATACTTATATACATATATACATCATTAACAATTTAATTACATCATACATTGTATACATCAAAATTGTTTTCTGGCCACCATGTGATAATAAAATTTACATTGGAGAGGAATCTAATAATCATTTCGACTTAATTTCAGAGCGCTAATGTCCCTTAGTGCTCTGAACTCTGGCCTCGCTAAGGGACTTTCTAGGTGGTGATATTTTCCCTCTGTAGGAATAATTTCTCTCAAGATAAATGAGCAGAGATCCTCAATTATTCCGTACATGAGTTAGGTCGTCGAAGGTTTGGGACTCCGATTCTTGATATGCCTAAAAAGAAAGTTTGTAAGCATTATATATATTTCCATGTGTCTACGTAAATTTGCATTGTTAACGATATAAATACAAACGTTACTATTAGTGGTGTCTTATTTCGGTTCCTGATGTACCGTCCGGCCGTTCTCATGAACTCGCACGCGTAGAATCGACAGTGCAACGAACCGATTGGTTATTTGTGGCACTACATAAATTGCATACAGTTATTTACTTGTAATAACATCTTATATATCTAACATGCATGATATTGATTTATAAATTTACGTACCGGCCACTTGTGAAAAAATCTTATTTCCTCACCCTTCATGGACTCATGAAACACTCCACCTCTTAGTTTAGAGAATCTATAACATCTATGATCTCAAAAAGAATCAGTTAGCAGCAATCTTAAACTCTCATCGATTAAAAGATGCATGCTACATTTTATCGGCTTACCGTTCTAGGATGGTTTGGAATTTTGCATATCTTTCACGATCGTAGTCGGCGGAGTCAAAGACCAGCACCCTTTCGTCCCTAGGATAAATGAAGAAGCATATCCAGTGGTCGCTGCGCACGATCGAAACCGAGTTGTTATGCATTTATATAAACCGATACTTAAGCTGATGTATATATATGAACCCATACTTACCTAAAGTTATATGGGGCAACTACGACTTCCCTGTTTTTGTACTGGAGCAATGCATGGCCTATGTAGGTGGCGTATTTAGTCTCATGATCCTTCTCTAGATCTTTTATTCTCTTTGCAGTGTTTTTTTTATAGCCCCTTCAATTGATCGCTGTCGTGACCAATTCGGAAGGTGTGCTCATTCTCGCATATTTTTTCGGGCTTAGGTACCCGGCCCGTTTGAATTCATTCTTGTTTGGTCCGGGACCGTACACGAACTCGTCTTGATCATATTGCATTCTACAAGGCACAAGTGGGAAGTCAATCTGAGTAGAAGTCAATAATAATAAACGAAGTTCATGTTAGTACGAGAGGTACACTTACAATGCAAATAGCGTGACGAGCTGAACGTCAAGCCGCTTAAGGTTCATCATCAACCATATGTCCTCAAAAGTAACGAAAGCTGTACCTCGTTCACTTTTGAAAGCAGCTGGAGGTATGTTTACTTGGATTGCGTCGATCCCGACTTTAGCCGCTCGCATGTACCAGTCATGCAGTCTTTTTATACCAGACGGGAGATTTTGGAGTTGTTCCCAACTCAGTAGAGGCCTGCCGGGTACATATTTATTAGGGACATTTTGATAGTCATCCCATGTTGGCCTCACTATCTTTAGTGCTTGGATCTTTGCTGCTTCTACTGCCTTCTCTTGCTCAGCTAAGTCCACGGTAATTGAGTTGCGAGAAAGCGCAATCCCTTCCAAAAATTTGGCAGTGCCAGCTATTTTTTTCTTCGGCTCGTATGGGGAAACCAATTTGGGAACGTAAAAATTCCCTCTTCTTGGTGGGTTTTTCTTGGGTCTTCTTTGGTGGCGGCGGTGGTGTCCAAGGCGATGCTTCCATGTCTTGAGGTGGTGGGGGGACGGCAGGCTCAAGGATTGGTGTAGTTGTTTGTGGCGGAGATCCCGCCGGTTTCGATGTTGACGGTGGGGTTCTTGAAGGATCGGGCAGCCAGGGTGATGGTGGGTTTGGATCCTCGTTGACGGCCGAGATCAGTGCCGACCCCCCGAAGTTTCGGCGTGGCTTCGTGGAAGGTGGTGGCTGCGTCAATTGGACATCTCTTCGAGGCCATAGGATGAAATTATGAATGGCCTGTCCGAGTGTCTCAATACCCTCGACCAGAAATTTCTAGCATGTCATCCTCGTAGCCCGGGACGACCGTCACCACTTCTACCCCGCAGTACTCTTCTGGTATAGGATCACCATGGTAGTCACGTCCGGGGATCGCAAAGCCCGTGGCTACCTCCCTTGTACATTGATGCTTCATACCATATCGTATGAGCATTTTGCAAGGTGTCGGCCCATTGATGTCATCCACAGGGTAGTGGTGTATGTTTCCCGTAGACCCCACACTACTTGGAAAGGGAGGAGATTGAGCGGGTATGCCAATCATCTCCTGAGCTCCAGGCAAGGGTTGTGTTGGCACGAGCTGCATCTGTGGGCCTTGTGTGCTCATCTTTTGAACGCATTAATCGCACTAGCTAACGCTCGCACCACCGTGGATCAGGATTTGTTAGAAAATCTGACATCATGTTTCTGAATTGTTTCTTAACCTTTTCCTCAAAAAAGTGTTGCATGTCTTCCTTATATTGATCTCGTTTCTTATACATGCCCACCCACTCCTCGCCAAATCCTTCTTTCCATCCCATCTTCGATAAGATGCCTCGTACACGCTCAGGATGCTTAGGGTTGCCCAGTCCAATACTCAGGATGTCTCTCTCCCTTTGTGGCTTCAGTTTCCCTTGTTTAACCTCCACTGCTAGCTCCAACATCTTATCAGCTGGGGCTGTGATGTCTAAGGGACAGTTCACACCGGTAGCAGTTTGTTTAGTTCCTCTACCTCTGAGCCAATTTACGGTCCTCTCGCCAACTTCCTTTGATAGCACAGAAACGCCTTGTTTCTTTAGCTCCTCCTCCTCTGCCCGCCATTTCAGAACTTGTTTCTTGTAACCACCGGTGCCAAGGTGATAGTGGTATTTGTTCTTCTTTGCTAGTGCTGAAGCAGCTTCACTCTTGGCTTTGGCAGCTGGGTCGTTCTTCTGCGCCTTGAATATCTCCCACTGCGCAGGTGTGATCTTATACTTGCTCGTTGCGTCGTACCCATGCTTGAGAAACTTGGTATTCATCTCAGATCTATAGTTACGGAATGATGTTGCAATCTATTTAAAAAAATACTCCATGGCAAGTTTGTCCGTCCCTGTAGGGTAGACAAACCTTTCTATAAACTTGTCCCATAGCTCTTTCCTTGTATTCGCATCCACAACCTTCCACCTAGGGATTGTGATGTCCAATTTATCCGTGACCAGAAAACCAATTGCATTCCGTATCTTGGCAGCCACCTCATCAGACACTATCAGCTCTCCTTTTGGGCCGATGCTGGGAATTACATATGTCTTCTCTGGCCACTTGTTTGTTCCTCGGTCACCGCGTTTTTGGTCACTCTGTTTCCTTTTTATTGATTTGGAAGAGGTTGTCTCAGTGGTTTCTGGTGCTTCGTACAAGGGCACGTTTTCTTCATCCGCTAGAATGTCCCGCATTTGAGACAAAACCTCCTGGCCGAATGAATTCAAGAGTGTAAGGATCAGCGCGTATAATACTATGAAGGGAAGTATTGGTTTTCATGTTCTAAGTATACCTCATCATACGGATCATAATCTGGATCAACACTTTTATCGCCATGTGTATCTATGCTAGGGCATGGATCACTTCGGTTGCCGTCATCTTCCTCTTCTTCCAACATGTCACCATGGAAATCTTCTTCTTGTCCTTCTTGCTCTGGGGGTGTGTGAGTCTTAGTGGGTGAATCTGCACGCTGCTCTTCTTCTTCCAGAGGATTTACAGTTTTATGCATGACAATAACTATGTTAGTTCCTTTGATAGGGTTTTAAGTTAAGAAAAGTGCAAGGCTTCGTAATGCCGTGAAACTCACCGTGCCTCCTGGGGTGTGTGTGAGTCTTAGTGGGTGTCTCTGCACGCGCTCTTCTCGCTTCCGCAGGGATTTACGCTTCTATGCATGACAATAACTATGTTAGTTCCTTTGGTAGGGTTGTTGACATTTCTAACGCCGCTACTAGAAATAGAGGTAAATCCCTATCCCCGACAACGGCGCCAAAAATGCTTGTTGGTATTTCTTATGCACAATTAAAATATGAAAGATTCATAGCAGTTTACGTAAAACCATTGTAGCATTTTACCGGAGTATTCCGGTATCGTTATTTATATTTTACCACAGGGAAACAATAGATAGAGACATTGATAGTTCACCGTCATGTATCTACTAACTAATACACCAACTAGACTAAAGTAGGGGTAAATGATAGTTGATAGGAATTATGTATATATGACACACATAGGAGAATTCTATGATAAATAAGTAGATAGCTAAAGTGAGAGGACAACGGAGAGTTCAAGGTTCCTAAATACTTCTCTATTACTTGGGTTCTATAATAACTGATTTATGGAAGGTAAAGCAATCACACAATAACACTTCGGGACATCGAACACTAGTCACGGAAAGGGGTGAGAAAGGGACTAGGAAGCTCCGACTACGGTCCTACAAACACCAACCCTAACATGGTGGAATACGCCGGCCGTCCGTGGCTGTCACCACACGGGGCTACCACAACTATATGTTGGACTGGGTGCAATCTCGGGTAATATATAGCCTAGACTCCATGTCTACACTACCAATTACTACCCTAGTCACAATTAATAACTAGAGCACCCGATACGGGCGGAGATCCTATGCTAAAGTATAACAACTATACTAACCAATTAAATGTAATGCATAAAAGTAAATAGAGAAGATAAAATATATTAAAGCATAAGCCTTACAAAGAATAAATACAAAGACATACCAAAACTCGATGACTCTTCCGAAGACTCCTCCGAACCCTCGGCGTAAGCCGCTCTCCCTAACTCTCTACTAGAACTACATTGGAAAGTCTAGTCCTAATTCTCTAGAGATGAGAGGTCATCCATTCGCGGGACGCCTCTACATCTCCAATAATGTGGTGCCCTTAGGGAGGGGGTCTACCTCTTTATTTATAGTCTAGAAAAGCCTCCACGTCTTCTAGACAAAGCGATGTGGGACTAATTCGACTTCTCGGCAACGGTGGAGATGCAAACCCTAAGGCGGTAGGGAGGCTGTCCGTCGAAGCGGGCCTTGATTGGGCTCGAGAGCGCCGGCCGGCCCCGTGGGGCCGGGCGGCCCCACCCTCAGCAGGTGGGCCCCACCTTCGGTACATCGCCTTACGGTGCCTTCTAGAGTCTTCTAGTGTTGGTTTCGGTGTAGAATTGATATCTTTTGACTCCGGACTCCGAATATAGCAAATGATATGTCCGCTTTCGATCGTCTCGACGAGCCTGTCGCAATGGTGCACTCCAAATCATCATTTGAGATACTTTTTATTCTATGCAAAATTGGATATACCTGCAAAACGATCGAGAACAACACAACTCGTGGAACTTGTTAGAATCAAACCCTACAACTATGCTTTATGGTTGATATTATGTTATATTGAGCAATAGTTGATGGTATAAAATAGGCGTTAAGGACCGTCAACAAGGGTTTTAAGTTAAAAAGAGTGCAAGGCTTCGTAAGACCGTGAAACTCACCGTGCCTCCGGGGTGTGTGAGTCCGAGTGGGTGCCTCTACACGCTTATCTGCCTAATGCTCTTTAGATTTTGGAGACGCCATCTTCTCGATAACTTCAAATATAATAAGTCATTAACACTAAGTCATAAAGTCAATAACACTAAGTCACTAAGTCAATAACACTAAGTCATTCAGTCACTAACACTAAGTCACTAACACTAAGTCACTAAGTCAATAACACTAAGTCATTAAGTCATTAGGAAATAATACTTAGGAAATAACGCTAAGTCATTATGAAATAACACTAAGTCATTAAGTCAATAACACTAAGTCACTACGTCAATAACACTAAGTCATTAAGTCACTAACACTAAGTCACTAACACTAAGTCACTAACACTAAGTCATTAAGTCATTAGGAAATAATACTTAGAAAATAACGCTAAGTCATTAGGAAATAACACTAAGTCATTAGGAAACAACACTAAGTCATTAGGAAATAACACTAAGTCATTAGAAAATATGAGAAGACAATTGCCACGATAAGTCATTAGAAAATAACACTTAGGAAATAACACTAAGTCATTAAGTCATTAGGAAATAATACTTAGAAAATAACGCTAAGTCATTAGGAAATAACACTAAGTCATTAGGAAACAACACTAAGTCATTAGGAAATATGAGAAAATAGTGCCACGATAAGTCATTAGAAAATAACACTTAGGAAATAACACTAAGTCATTAGGAAATAACACTAAGTCATTAAGTCAATAACACTTAGGAAATAACACTAAGTCATTAAGTCATTAGGAAATAACACTAAGTCATTAGGCATAGTGATTAATTACAAAAAAGAGCGGCGAATATTTACTTATGCAAAGATGGAGAGACTAAATCGAGCGCAATGAGAACGATGAGAAGACGGTGGCACGATGATTCGCTTGTATATCGCGGTGGATCAGAAATTGATAGAAAACAAGCTCTAATTAAATGACAACAATTAACATAAACCCTAATTACAGGAGGTGGAGTGTTTGATAATTTACAAAGTATAATAATAATTTACCCTTTGTAAATTATTACCCTTTACATTAGGGTAAATTATTACCCTAATTACATGAGCTTCTAATTACATGAGGTGGAGTGTTTGATAAGATCGCGGCGGTGATCAAATTTATTTTTTATATACACATTTGCTTTTTACAATATTAATAATTTACAAAATATAATAATAATTTTTATATATACACATTTGCTAGTTCATTTAATCTAAAATATTACACATAGACAAAGTCATTAACTAATTTGTAAAGTCATTAGCTAATTTGTATAGTCATTAACTAAATTGTAAAATTCATTAACTAATTTGGAAATAAAAAAAAGCATTAGGGACCAGCCTGCCCGGCCCAAAGAAGGCCCAAGAAGGGCAAGCCGCCCCCTAACCCCGCAAGCCGGCGCCCAAATACCACGGAGGGACGGTGCCGCCGCCGCCGCCGCAACGCTGCCAAAGCGGGCTCTCGCTTGAGACATGTGTAATGTAACCCGACCAAATTATAAGAGCACAAGTATAAATCAATCACCGGTGACTAATTCCACACTTGAGCCCATATAATCCCTAGAGTCCGAAATCTCGAAGGATTTCAAACCAACAAAACATACAAGCCAAGATCGAACGCAACTTAACATAATTCAACATCCGTTACATCAAAGTTCACAAATTACATAACATAGAAGTACTTAGTTATTACAATACCAGTTTGCAAAGTGATAAAAGCCACGCTTTTGAAAACATTCAAGAACACACACTTAGTTCGGATACATGCCGATCCATAGTCATCCCACAAAAAAGCATATGATAAGATAAAGGAAACGATCTTTGCCCGAGATCTAGTCCTCATCCCCAGCAGGGTGAAGACATACCAAGCAGTAGCCTGTATAAAGGATATCATCTGCAACAAGAGGGAATAAACCCTAAGTACGAGGATGTACTCAGCTAGACTTACCCGTCATAAACCAGAAATAAATGACACCAAGGGTTATGCAAGGCTGAAATATAAGTGGAGCTAGCTTGACATTAATTTGCATAAAAGCATAAGCAATATTTAATGGATAATTAAATATACTAGCAGCAGCTTAAATCACTTTACCTTCCATCTAAGTGTGTCCTGTTCTAAGCAAACACATATTATAACAAGCATTAATAACCATATTCATTTTAATACAGCTTTCATCCAAATCAACATCATACTTGAACCATAATTATTTTAGTGAGATCTACGATTGCCGTGCAAGGTCAAGTTCTCACTATCCGGAGAGACGGCGATTCGAATCGATTTCAACCGAGCTCGGGGGTATTCCCAACACACACCCAGTGCATCGGATCGAGTCGCCTTTAGGTTACTCTTCACACAACTCAGGTCCGGGCCCGGTTATCACGCCGGCAAAACCGAAAGTCGGATAGCCGTGGATGTTCAAGTCATGCAAACCCAAGGACGACGCCAGACGCTTAGACATGCTTGCCCTTGGTCTAGTATGCCGCTATCCCGCGAATTGCCCAACCGCCGCCCCAGCGTTCCCGCCTTGAGTCGAGCTAACGAAGCCATGCGCCATTTGGCACACAGGGCCGGGCCAACTATGTGTTAGGCTGCGCTCAACATGACCAAGAGTGAAACAACGACTCAGCCTCTTAATCGACTCGGACAGGGTCCACTTTGCCCTGCCCGGTCTTCTTTTAATTAACACATGGTTCCTTTCCATGACAACACAAAAAGCTCACAAGAACCAAGAGTAACCACCTATACTCGCGGATGACAGGATATCACCCGACTTCTACCGGTCTAAGCAAGACTAAGCATTTTCATCGCCCCTAACCTAAGACATGGGATTCAGGATATAACATATATACTGGACAAGGATAGGATAAATGCAGCAACATCTTCAATCAACTCCTAAACGTAATGCAACAAACAACATAAAGTACTCAAGTGCAATTGATAAAATGTGGGAGGCTTAATATGCTCCGGGCTTGCCTTTCACAAAGGTTGCAGGCTCGTGATTAGGGCACTCGCTTAGTTCTTCTTCTCCGACGGAGTTGCTTTCGCCGGCTGGTCCCTCCCTCCTCCTCCTCCCCTGCTGCAGGTCCCCGAACTCCAAGACCGTTACCCCCTTCGGCGAACCTATTGAATGCAATGCATAAATGAGAATAATGAATGCACAAGATGATTATGTAAGAGAGTGAATAACAGCAACAACACTAAACCTCCAGCTTAGGTGATGACTCTATTCAAATCACTTTAAGTTACAGAGTAGGTGCATATCTCCTCTCTAAACAAGATTGAACACTCACCAAGCAAGTCAAGCTATAACTTTTCATCATCAGTTAAGGACATACAACCTGCACCTAATCACGTGTATAAATTAGCAAAGCATCTACAAGATATAAGTCACACACACAAGGGCAAGTATTCAAAGCAAGCACAATTCAGGATTTCTATCCTTCAGAGAGCAGCTGAAAGAAGTGACTGTAACTGGAGTTCTATAAATCCAATTGACATGTATGAGGACATTCTGGAAAGCTCATGAAATTGTCTACAACTCTTATTTAGACATTACAGACAGATTCACAATCCAAAAATGCCAAACAATCAGCTTTCCCAGATCTGTCCAGAAATTCCAGAGAGGAACCCTTTCTCTGAACCTCACAAGATAATACCATAACTCTTAAACTACTCCACCAAATGCTTTCAAATTTTAACAGCAACTAGATAATGAAATTATCTACCACTTTTCTATTGACCACAAAGTCCGAAAACACCATCTAAGCTATGCAACAACAAAAGTACCACCAGCTGTCCAGAAAAGCTTAAATTAGAGAATTAATTATTTACTCATGTTCAAACTTACAATTCAAGCTCACCCAACCTGACCAAAAGTTAAAGTATGACTAATGATTAACAGAAAATCTAACAAGCCATCCTAAAACATTAATTAAAGCACCCTTTTCAATTTATTTCATTATTTAAGGGCACAAATGAGCACATAGTAAAACTGCCCAGAAAATTCCATAAAAATTACAGTAGACTACTTATAGCTCACATGGACCCCAGTTTAAATTTCACCTTAAAATTCTAAGTACAACTACCTGTACCAAAAGAACAAGCCACACAAGCTTAAAGATGGATAATTCACAAATCCATTTGAAAAGTATTAAACAACAGATTTACAAATTTTCCTAGTATCATCATAGCACCACTATACACTGCTCAAATTTTCACTCCAAAAGAATGTGTATAGAAAACATGGTAAATATATTATCAAACAATGCCTAAAATCAACTTATTTAGCAAACTGCTCTGCAAAACAGGGGTACATGCCAACCAATATTTTTCCTATACAGGGCAGGTCAAAACAAAGCCAACCTCACAGGTTTCATATTTTTAGCACCAATTAATAATTAGTTATGCATTAACCCATTTTCCAAGGCCTAGAGAAAAATAAATAGATCAAACAAAATCTACTGCAGAACATAGCCTATTTCAAATTTTTATTAAAAACTAGACAACTTCAGAAACCTAGCAAAATTGGAAGCACATCATTTGGACACTCCTAGCTCCAGATATGATTTAATGAAGATTGGAGCAATTTTGGGAAATAAAAAAAACGAAAACCTAAATCTAAACCGGCTGACAGGCGGGGCCCGCGGGTCAACGGACCCACACGTCAGCCAGACCAGACAGAGCAGCGGCGACGGCGGATTTTGACCGCGAAAAGCTCGTCGGCGGCGGCGTCTCCGGCGAGACCGACACCACTAGCGTGCTCCCCTAACCCTAACGTGTCGATTGAGGTAGGTGGCGGGGACCGAGGTTGACCGGAGCATGGTTGGCGGCGAGCCAAACGGCCCGGCGGCGCTGCACGGCGGCGCCATTGCCGCTCTTGGCAACGGCGGGCTCAATTGAGCCGCGCGCAAGTCCTACTACACCTAGGCGGCGGGCAAAGCGTAGGGGCTAGGCACTAGGGTTGCTATGGCGGAGCGCCACTCGGCATGGCGCCGGCGGTGACTGGCGCGCGGCGGCGGCGGCTTTGTTCCGGCTAGCCGGGACCCTAATTGGCTCAACCACCTAGGGTTTCACCATCCACTACACACGAAGACTCCGGAGACAAGGCACGAGCGAGGGCGAGAGGGGCGGAGCATCGCCGCCGTGGCGAAGCCGAAGCTCGGCGGCGCCCGACGATGGCGGGCGGCGGCGGAACTCATAATGCGGCCTCACCTTTGGTCGACCGGGTGGCGCTAGCTAGCTCAAGTGATGGAGGACATGGTGGCGGAGCTCGGAGTGCGATTTGGTGGGTGGTGACGCGTGGCAACGGGCGTGAGCGGCGGCGGAGATCGCGGGGCGTTGCCGGGCGCCGCTTTTCTTCTCCGCCCGCGAATGTAGAGGGCGAGAGGAGAGAATGGGAGCGAGAGAGGCCGGGGGCGGCGTCGTGGCGACTTGGAGACGCCGTCGGCCTGACGTGGGGGCCCGGGCGCGCCGGCGCACGGACGCCAAGTGGCGACCGAACGCTGCCACGGTCGGCCACTTCTCCCCGACTGAATTCAAATTCAATTGAATTTGACTGAAACCGCCCTGTTTAGGCCACCATAACTCAAAAACTAAGCCGATTCAGAGAAAACATCAGTAATAGAAGTTGTAGATTGATGAGTGCTCTACAACTTTGCTTTTTAAGGAGTTTGCCCTGGTTTGGCTCGGTTTGCAAGTTACAAGCTATTAAACAGGGGTAAAAACACACTAAACGCGATCCACGACTTAGCCATTTTTTCAGAGGGAAAAACAGCACTGTTTCTGATCTAAATGTGCCTTTTTGAGCACCTTGCACACATTTTCAGAGCTTGGGCCTTAAACAAAGTTTGTTCCCTACTAAATTCCCTACAACTTTTATTTAGGGCCCACAGCCATGCAGAGTTTCTAGCTTACATTTTTGAAACGGTCAATGCAATCAGCTTTGAAGGCCTTTTAAGGCCAACCATCATCTAGAGACTTAATTAGACAAAGTGCTTAATACAAACATTGTTCCATTAAGTGTTCTAAGCATCATTGAGTTACTGCAGAGCACATTTGACAACTTGGCAAGTCATGACATACCATCAATCAAGCATAGCAAGCATGAGACGATCATTACATGAACTCAAACATGGAAATACATAATAACTTATCATAAACATGCATATATGAGGATGATGATGATGCTCATGACCAATTTATGCAGGTGATTTAGTGAGCCAACACCTGGGGTGTTACAGCCCTCCCCTTAAAGGAATCTCGTCCCCGAGATTAGGTAAACGTACCATTGTTCGGCAAATGACGGATATACTTCTCTTAGGTAATCTTCCCTTTCCCAAGTAGCATCCCAATCACTCTCATTGTTCCAAGTGACCTTATGAAACCGGATCACTTTCGATTACGTGTAATTCTCTTTTAGTATCAAGAACCTTCACCGGTCGTGCTTCATATGTTAAATCTGATTTCAACTCTACATCTTGGGTTTCTATTCTTTCTTCAGGCACCCGAAGGCATTTCTTGAGTTGAGAAACATGGAAAACATTAAAGATAGCACTCATCTCTGGGGGTAACTGAATTTTATATGCTACCTTTCCTCTTTTCTCCAGGATTTGGTAGGGACCCACATACCTCGGGGCTAACTTCCTTTTAACACCAAAACGTTGTACACCTTTCATGGGAGACACTTTGAGATACACATAGTCACCAACCTCAAACTCAATAGGGCGCCTTCGCGTATCGGCATAAGATTTCTGACGAGATTGGGCAGCCTTGATATGTTGCTGGATCACCTTCACTTTTTCTTCAGCGTCCTGGATTAACTCAAGCCCATAATACCAACGTTCACCAGGCTCCACCCAATGAGAAGGTGTTCGACATCTTCTCCCATACAACGCCTCAAAAGGAGCCATCTTGATACTTTCCTGATAACTATTGTTATATGAGAACTCGGCCAAATATAACCAGCTCTCCCAAGATCCTCCTGCAGATAGAACACAAGACCGTAGCAAGTCTTCTAGAATTTGATTTACCCTTTCTGTCTGACCAGAGGTTTGAGGGTGATACGCTGAACTACGGAGCAAGTTGGTGCCCAATGCTTTATGCATATGCTCCCCGAAACGTGCAACAAACTGTGGCCCTCGATCAGATATGATGGTTTTAGGAACACCATGGAGCCGATAAATCTGAGCCATATACAACTCCGCACATTGATGAGGACGGATAGTAACACTCACAGGAATAAAATGGGCAGTCTTGGTCAAACGATCCACGATCACCCAAATAGAATCATGACCCTTTTGCGTCATGGGCAAACCGGTGATAAAGTCCATGCTGATTTCTTCCCACTTCCAGCTAGGGACAGAGAGAGGTTGGAGTGGACCAAAGAGGCTTAAGATGAACGGCCTTAACCCGACAACAGTATCACAACGGGCAACAAAGTCAGCAATCTCTAGCTTCATTTTGGTCCACCAAAATCTAGGTTTCAAGTCTTCATACATCTTGCTACTACCGGATGGATAGAATAATTGGAAGAATGAGCTTCAGCTAAGATCTGTTGCCTAAGGTCTTTATCTTTGGGTACCACTAGACGATCATCAAACCATAAGACACCCCTTTCATCCACACGAAAAGCGAGTGGCTGGTTTTAACTTCATTTTCTTCTTGATATGAAAGATGCCCACGCCGGTCTTTTTGAGCCTCAATAATTTTATCTCAGAAGTGTGGAGCTCAAGGTGATATTGTGGAGTACCACCGATGCCTAAGGTGAGCTAAGTGATAGTCTCCTTGGATAGCGAACTAGAATGAGACTTTCTACTCAAGGCATCAAGAACTATATTTGCCTTTCCAGATGGTAGTGCACTTGCAAATTGTAGTCCTTGATCAACTCAAGCCACCTTCGTTGACGATATTCAACTCAAAGTTGAGTAAAGATATACTTCAGGCTTTTATGATCGGTGTAAATGTGGCACACATTACCCAACAAGTAATGTCTCCATATCTTCAAAAGCATGAACTACCGCCGCCAACTCTAGATCATGTGTGGGATAGTTAACTTCGTGTTTTCGCAAATCGACGAGAAGCATAAGCAATAACTCGCCCCTCCCGCATAAGCACACAACCAAGACCAAAGGCCCGAGGCATCGCAATAAACATCAAAGGGCTTCTCAATATCCGGTTGAGCTAAGACAGAGCGTAAGTCAACAAAGTTCACAAAGTGCGAAACGCGGACTCGCATTCCGAGGTCCAAACAAACTCTTCGCCTTTCTCTGAAGTAGCTTGGTCATAGGCTTTGCTATTTTAGAGAGAAGTCGAATAAACCTCGCGATAATACCCAAAGAAGACCAAGGAAACTACGGACTTCGAGAGACCGGGGTTGGAGGCTCCCAATCTAAGACTTGTTGCACTTTTGAAGGATCTACGTAAAACCCCATTTTCTCGAGAGAATATGACCAAGGAAAGAAACTTCCTTCAACCAGAACGCACACTTGCTGAATTTAGCATAAAGTTGATGTTCTCGCAATCTGACAACACCACCCTTAAATGCTTAGCATGGTCTTCCTTATTCTTAGAATAAACCAAGATATCATCAATGAATACCACAACGAACTTATCCAATTCCGCATGAATACCGAATTCATCGTACATGAAATGGGCAGGAGCATTCGCCGACCAAAAGACATGACAAGATACTCATATAACCCATACCGGTTGCGAAAAGCCGCCTTTTCAATATCTTCGGGGACGGATTCGAATCGATGATACCCCGAACGTAAATCAATCTTGGAAAACACTTTGGCTCGAGAGAGTTGATCAAATAAGATATCAATCCGGGGTAAAGGATATTTATTTTTGATAGTAACTTCATTTAGAGGCCGATAATCTACACACATACGCAAGGATTGATCTTTCTTCTTAACAAAGATAGCCTGACGGACAGCCCCATGGAGAGGAACTAGGACGGATCAAGCCTTGTGTCATCAACTTCTTAAGTTCTTCCTTCATTATAGCCAACTCATTAGGGGGCATGCGGTAAGGTCTTCTAGAGATGGGTGCGGCACCGGGATTAAATCTATCTTAAACTCGACGTCACGCATGTGGTAGGCCGGGCAACTCTTCCGGGAAGACATCCGAAACTCACATACCACCGGGTATGGCAGCAATATCACACCACTCAAAACAGAATTTGCCGTCGGATTTGAATCCACAAACTCTAGAAGAGGCACTAGAAAAGCTTCTCTTGTGCCCGGATCTCGTAACATAACCACTCTAGTGGATGTATCAATAAGAACACCGTTGTTGCTCATCCACTTCATCCCTAGGATCACGTCTATCTTTAGGTTAGGTAGAATGATGAATGTTTCACTATATACTGCCCACCAATATCAAGACGCACACCTCTTACTATCTCGTTAGTCGCCACGGGATTGCCCGCCGCACTTATATTGAACTTACCCTCTTCAAGGTTAATTATCTCCATGTTGTGCTCGATGCAAATATAGGACTCATGAATGAATGAGAAGCACCGTAATCAAATAGCACAATAGCAGGATGATGATTGACTAAGAACTTACCACCGTGGATCTGCCTCACCAAATGATCTCCTCAACAAAGAAAGATAGTGCACATGCCCCCCGCGGGTGCATTCTCGATTCCCCCTCGCTTCTTGGGATAAGGACAATTCTTGGACCAATGCCCCGATTTGCCACAATTCCAAAGACGGCATGTGGCTTGGTGGAACATTAGAGCGGGACGGACCGTAAGAGCCCTTAGGCGTAGCAACCGTGAAACCCTTGCGATAACCAGCCTTGTTTTGATTCTTCTTCTGAGGTGGACGATAGCGAAGAGGTGCAAAGTGGGAGGGCGATAAGGAGCCCTAGAAACCCCCGGAGCCTTGGATTGAGATGACCCAAAGATCAAAAGCCCTCTCTTACGGCTCTTAGAAGCAAAGATACATAGCATTGCTATTCTCTTGAGTAAGAGTATCACCGATAAATTCATTAAAAGTGGTGCACTTGCCGGTACTCATCGCCTTCATTAACTTAGGACCAAGACCCCGCTTAAAACTAGCGATCTTCTTAGCTTCAGTATCAACAAATTCTGGTGCATACCGGGACAAGTTATTGAAATCTTGCGTATACCCAAATACACTTTTTGTTGCCTTGAGTTAACTTCATGAACTCAAGATGCTTGATTTCCATAAGACCTGGCGGAATGTAGCGCCCACGAAAGTCACCGAAACGCTCCCAAGAAATAGGAACATTTTCGGGTAGGTGGTACGATGATGAGCCCACCAAATCCCCGCAGGACCCCTCGCAAATGTGGTGCGAAGCATACTCGCCATATTTGTCGGGCACATTCAAAGATACGGAACTTCGCCTTATAGTATTTAGCCACTCATCGGCTTCCAAATGGCTCTTCACTTCCTTGAAAACCGGTGGATTAGTGCCCAAGAAATCCTTGAAGTCACTGACGCTCCCCGATCGTGGTCCCGACGCCCACGATGTCCATCACGGTTGGCTAATTCTCGAACAAAGATCGCCCAAAGCCCGGCGTCCTTCAGCCAACATAGCCATTAGCTCACCGAGTAGGAGGTGGTGGCGGTGGTGGTGGATCAGCACCAGCACCCCCCAAAGACTACCCGCACGGGTGTTATGGCGCGGCATCTGCATCACACATCCAATTGAGCATCAGTGTTGATGTTTGGATAAAACATAGACAATGATCAAATTATGCCGAACTCAGATTCATTGGAGAGAAATACATTCATACAATAAAACAGGCACACAATAACTCATTTCCATTCCACAACATCAACAACATAATAGCACAATGATAGCGAGTCGTGCATCAATTTAACACAAAGTGCGATAGATATAATTAGCTCACACCCCGGGAGCGAAACACTTGTTCCAACAAGTCATCGAGGTCAACAAAAGCAAGGTCCGAATAGAGTCACGGCCTAATTACTATTACATCACGGATGTTCGGAAAAGATATAACAAGTGAATTACATTCATCCATCAAAAGCATCCCTAAGGGGCTAATTAGAACTAGGAGCTAGTCTAAGCATCATCCTCGAGTCGAGACCCGAGTCATCATCCGCCTCGGTGGTGCCGCATCCGGCTGAACCTCGCTCCTCGGGATCATCTGCCGCCATCTCCACATCCTCATCCTCGCCTATAACTCCCGGATCCCGCCAGGCTCGGGAGGAAGAAGAGGATGCATCTCATTCTGCCTCATGTGGATCTCCTCGTGAAGAGCGTTGTTGTATTCCTCCAAAGCATCATTCGGGCGACGGAGGTCTCTAATCTCATTCGAAAAGCGACGCTCACGGGCGGTTGGCAAATCCCCATGATACGCCCCAAGTCTGTATCTCGCTCCCCGAATGATCGCATCGCGCCACGTATAGCGGCATCCCTCTCCCCGCCACCACCCGGTGCCGGTGAGCATGAATTTGCTGTACCTCGGCCAGTGCCTCCCGCCTTGCACGGAAAGCAAAGATCACCGAGTGTTCCTTTCTCTTCCCTACTGCGTAAAGCCTCGGTGATCTCCTCATGAGCTGCATTCACTCGCCCCCGAAGGCCATGCTTCTGGTCCGCCGAAAGCTTCATAACGGCAAACATAGCACTCATCGCATCATAAGTGCTAGCTGCACGCTCATCTCATTGCGAACCAAAGCTTGGGTGGGAATTTGCTCCCATTCTGTCCCATGAGTTGGGCATTCCTCGGGGAAACTCCCAATAGGTCCCCACAGAGCTCCGGTCCAAATGATGGTCTCGACCGGATCTTCGAAGCATGTGAAAAGTCAGCAGCCTGGGCTGCCTCCCACGTAGTCACACCACTCTTAGTGATGGTGGACGGCTGGATCTCGAGGAGTGCTTGGCCTTTCCTTGACTCTCAACGTCACTTCATAGCCTTGCCCTTCCTCCTCTGTCCAGGAATAGCGAGGAGGCTTGGTGTGCCCCGCTAACTTCAACACCCTCCACAAGAGAGTGGGGGTGCCAAAGTACTCCAGGAAGTGGCCACGCTGGGGAGGATCTGACGAAGAGGAGGCCATCTGTGGAACAATATTTAATTACAAGGGTAAGAAACCTTATATAACAGAACGATTATTTTAAGGGAGGGAAAAATTTAGTGAGTGAGCAATGTATTTAATCATGATGCATGAAACGTTCCAACGTCCTCACAACCTAGAATAAATTTATTTTTCTAACGTTCTAGACGGTGGCATACATACGTTCTCTCAATATACGTAACTAGCCGGTCTACACGTTTGCGCTGTTAGTGTACCTGCAGAAGAATTCATTGCAGCCCAACAGTTCCCAATATAAAAATTTCACAAACAACAAAATCCTTGGAAAGCAGTAAAAGCTAAATACTTTCCACAAATGCGTCCCACACATTTGCTTCGGTATCACAACTACCCGACAGGTTTACCCACAATTAAATACCTTCATAATTGCATGGTTTTGACATACAATTAATCCAATATGACAATCTAGCACTTCCCTAGACCGCCGGTTGGACAGTCATGCTCTCACAACTCCCCTTACCTTGGGCGTAGCTGCAAAAATTTAATCTACAACATATATGGCTATTTCATATATGAAGGCTGCCTCCACCATTAGACCACAGGGCAGCGTATTGCGGTCATCACACTTCTCACCTTGGCATGGTCGTTGATGCAAGAATAAAAACCCTCAAGTTAGTACTTATATAAGCCACCTAATAATCCTTAATAGGGCATAAGGGATGACCACCGGCATGATAAAAATTTTAATTTCAGATTTAAATCCTAAGTAGAAACCTAGGGTTTTACCTAAAATATTCCCGCTTTTGCAAACAAATTCTTTTGTTTTTTAAATAGACAAATGGTGAATTATGTCAAATCTTGCTCGATGCCACCTGTAATGTAACCGACCAAATTATAAGAGCACAAGTATAAATCAATCACCGAAGTGACTAATTCCACACTTGAGCCCATATAATCCCGGTAGTCCGAAATCTCGAAGGATTTCAAACCAACAAAACATACAAGCCAAGATCGAACGCAACTTAACATAATTCACCATCCGTTACATCGAGTTCACAAATTACATAACATAGAAGTACTTAGTTATTACAATACCGGTTTGCAAAGATAAAAAAAGCCACGTTTTGAAAACATTCAAGAACACACACTTAGTTCGATACATGCCGATCCATAGTCATCCCACAAAAGCATATGATAAGATAAAGGAAACGATCTTTGCCCCGAGATCTAGTCCTCATCCCCAGCAGGGGTGAAGACATACCAAGCAATAGCCCTTTGTATAAAGGATATCATCTCGCAACAAGAGGGAATAAACCCCGAGTACGAGGATGTACTCAGCTAGAATTACCCGTCATAAACCAGAAATAAATGATACCAAGGGTTATGCAAGGCTGAAATATAAGTGGAGCTAGCATGACATTAATTTGCATAAAAGCATAAGCAATATTTAATGGATAATTAAATATACTAGCAGCAGCTTAAATCACTTTACCTTCCATCTAAGTGTGTCCTGTTCTAAGCAAACACATATTATAACAAGCATTAATAACCATATTCATTTTAATACAGCTTTCATCCAAATCAACATCATACTTGAACCATAATTATTTTAGTGAGATCTACGATTGCCAGGCAAGGTCAAGTTCTCACTATCCGGGAGAGATGGCGATTCGAATCGATTTCAACTGAGCTCAGGGGGTATTCCCAACACACACCCAGGCAGACGGATCGAGTCGCCTTTAGGTTACTCTTCACACAACTCAGGTCCGGGCCGGTTATCACGTCGGCAAAACCGAAAGTCGGATAGCCGTGGATGTTCAAGTCATGCAAACCCAAGGACGACGCCAGACAGCTTAGACATGCTTGCCCTTGGTCTAGTATGCCGCTATCCCGCGAATTGCCCAACCGCCGCCCGCGTTCCCGCCTTGAGTCGAGCTAACGAAGCCATGGCCATTTGGCACACAGGGCCGGGCCAACTATGTGTTAGGCTGCGTTCAACATGACCAAGAGTGAAACAACGACTCCGATCCTTAATCGACTCGGACAGGGGTCCACCGCCCCTGCCCGGTCTTCTTTTAATTAACACATGGTTCCTTTCCATGACAACACATAAAGCTCACAGTAACCAAGAGTAACCACCTATACTCGCGGATGACAGGATATCACCCGACTTCTACCGGTCTAAGCAAGACTAAGCATTTTCATCGCTCCTAACCTAAGACATGGGATTCAGGATATAACATATATACTGGACAAGGATAGGATAAATGCAGCAACATCTTCAATCAACTCCTAAACGTAATGCAACAAACAACATAAAGTACTCAAGTGCAATTGATAAAATGTGGGAGGCTTAATATGCTCCGGGGCTTGCCTTTCACAAAGGTTGCAGGCTCGTGATTAGGGCACTCGCTAGTTCTTCTTCTCCGACGGAGTTGCTTTCGCGCCCGGCTGGTCCCTCCGGCTCCTCCTCCTCCTCCGCAGGTCCCCGAACTCCAAGACCGTTACCCCCCTTCGGCGAACCTATTGAATGCAATGCATAAATGAGAATAATGAATGCACAAGATGATTATGTAAGAGAGTGAATAACAGCAACAACACTAAACCTCCAGCTTAGGTGATGACTCTATTCAAATCACTTTAAGTTACAGAGTAGGTGCATATCTCCTCTCTAAACAAGATTGAACACTCACCAAGCAAGTCAAGGTATTACTTTTCATCATCAGTTAAGGACATACAACCTGCACCTAATCACGTGTATAAATTAGCAAAGCATCTACAAGATATAAGTCACACACACAAGGGCAAGTATTCAAAGCAAGCACAATTCAGGATTTCTGTCCTTCAGAGAGCAGCTGAAAGAAGTGACTGTAACTGGAGTTCTATAAATCCAATTGACATGTATGAGGACATTCTGGAAAGCTCATGAAATTGTCTACAACTCTTATTTAGACATTACAGACAGATTCACAATCCAAAAATGCCAAACAATCAGCTTTCCCAGATCTGTCCAGAAATTCCAGAGAGGAACCCTTTCTCTGGAACCTCACAAGATAATGCCATAACTCTTAAACTACTCCACCAAATGCTTTCAAATTTTAACAGCAACTAGATAATGAAATTATCTACCACTTTTCTATTGACCACAAAGTCTGAAAACACCATCTAAGCTATGCAACAACAAAAAGTATCACCAGCTGTCCAGAAAAGCTTAAATTGAGAATTAATTATTTACTCATGTTCAAACTTACAATTCAAGCTCACCCAACCTGACCAAAAGTTAAAGTATGACTAATGATTAACAGAAAATCTAACAAGCCATCCTAAAACATTAATTAAAGCACCCTTTTCAATTTATTTCATTATTTAAGGGCACAAATGAGCACATAGTAAAACTGCCCAGAAAATTCCATAAAAATTACAGTAGACTACTTATAGCTCACATGGACCCCAGTTTAAATTTCACCTTAAAATTCTAAGTACAACTACCTGTACCAAAAGAACAAGCCACACAAGCTTAAAGATGGATAATTCACAAATCCATTTGAAAAGTATTAAACAACAGATTTACAAATTTTCCTAGTATCATCATAGCACCACTATACACTGCTCAAATTTTCACCCCAAAAGAATGTGTATAGAAAACATGGTAAATATATTATCAAACAATGCCTAAAATCAACTTATTTAGCAAACTGCTCTGCAAAACAGGGGTACATGCCAACCAATATTTTTCCTATACAGGGCAGGTCAAAACAAAGCCAACCTCACAGGTTTCATATTTTTAGCACCAATTAATAATTAGTTATGCATTAAACCATTTTCCAAGGCCTAGAGCAAAATAAATAGATCAAACAAAATCTACTGCAGAACATAGCCTATTTCAAATTTTTATTAAAAACTAGACAACTTCAGAAACCTAGCAAAATTGGAATCACATCATTTGGACACTCCTAGCTCCAGATATGATTTAATGAAGATTGGAGCAATTTCGGAAAATAAAAAAAACAAAAACCTAAATCTAAACCGGCTGACACGCGGGGCCCAGGGGTCAACGGACCCACACGTCAGCCAGACCAGACAGAGCAGCGGCGACGGCGGATTTTGACCGCGAAAAGCTCGTCGGCGGCGGCGTCTCCGGCGAGACCGACACCACTAGCGTGCTCCCCTAACCCTAACGTGTCGATTGAGGTAGGTGGCGGGGACCGAGGTTGACCGAGCATGGTTGGCGGCGAGCCAAACGTCCCGGGCGGCCTCGCACGGCGGCGCCATTGCCGCTCTTGGCAACGGCGGGGCTCAATTGAGCCGCCGCGAAGTCCTACTACACCTAGGCGGCAAAGCGCAGGGGCTAGGCACTAGGGTTGCTATGGCGGAGCGCTCAGCTCGCGTGCATGGCGCCGGCGGTGACCAGAGCGCGGCGGCGGCGCGCTTTGTTCCGGCTAGCCGGGACCCTAATTGGCTCAACCACCTAGGGTTTCATCATCCACTACACACGAAGACTCGAGACAGTGCACGAGCGAGGGCGAGAGGGGCGGAGCATCGCCGCCGTGGCGAGCTCGGCTTCGCGGCGCCCCGGCGATGGCGGGTGGCGGCGGAACTCATAATGCGGCCTCACCTTTGGTCGATCTGGTGGCGCTAGCTAGCTCAAGTGATGGAGGACATGGTGGCGGAGCTCGGAGTGCGATTTGGTGGGTGGTGACGCGGTGGCAACGGCGTGGAGCGGCGGCGGAGATCGCGGGGCCGTCGGCGCCGCCTTTCTTCTCTCCTCCGCCTCGCGAACGAGGCGGAGGAGAGAATGGGAGCGAGAGAGGGGCCGGGCGGCGTCGTGGCGACTTGAGACGCCGTCGGCCTGACGTGCGGGGCCGGGCGCCGGCGTATGGACGCCAAGTGGCGACCGAACGCTGCCACGGTCGGCCACTTCTCCCCCCGACTGAATTCAAATTCAATTGAATTTGACTGAAACCGCCCTGTTTAGGCCACCATAACTCAAAAACTAAGCCGATTCAGAGAAAACATCAGTAATAGAAGTTGTAGATTGATGAGTGCTCTACAACTTTGCTTTAAGGAGTTTGCCCTGGTTTGGCTCGGTTTGCAAGTTACAAGCTATTAAACAGGGGTAAAAACACACTAAACGCGATCCACGACTTAGCCATTTTTTTCAGAGGGAAAAACAGCACTGTTTCTGATCTAAATGTGCATTTTTGAGCACCTTGCACACATTTTCAGAGCTTGGGCCTTAAACAAAGTTTGTTCCCTACTAAATTCCCTACAACTTTTATTTAGGGCCCACAGCCATGCAGAGTTTCTAGCTTACATTTTTGAAACGGTCAATGCAATCAGCTTTGAAGGCCTTTTAAGGTCAACCATCATCTAGAGACTTAATTAGACAAAGTGCTTAATACAAACATTGTTCCATTAAGTGTTCTAAGCATCATTGAGTTACTGTAGAGCACATTTGACAACTTGGCAAGTCATGACATACCATCAATCAAGCATAGCAAGCATGAGACGATCATTACATGAACTCAAACATGGAAATACATAATAACTTATCATAAACATGCATATATGAGAGGATGATGATGCTCATGACCAATTTATGCAGGTGATTTAGTGAGCCAACACCTGGGGTGTTACAACCTGCCCCAACCGGCGGCCCTCCTCCCTGTCCCTTCCCCTCTCCTTCACATCCACGGCAAAGGCGATGGCGGCGCCCCCCCGGACACGAGGCGATGCCCCGGGGCGCCACGCGGCTTCAAACGACGATGGCGGCGGCGGCGCGGGCTATACCAAGTAAAGCGCTCCGAGTGGAAGTGGTGGTCGACGGAGATCCGAGTGGTCGTGGTGGCCGATGGTTAAGCGTCGTCTTTCAGCGGCGCGGCGCCTCCAGCCCGATTCAGCGGCGGCGCTCCTCAGCGATTCCCGCGTGGCGCTCCTCGGCGTGATTTCTGGCGGCGGCGGTGTGATGTCCGGCGGTGGAGCGGTGAGGCAACGATGGCGGCGGCGGCGGCAAAAAAATTGGGCAGCTGACGGCGCTGATTCAAAAAAAGAACTTCGCCCACCCGGACTTGTGAAAATTTCAAGTCCGGTGGGCGGTATATATAGAGCAACCATTTGCCTTTGGTGGTCTTAGACAACCGCCAGTGGAAATCATTCCACAGGCGGTTGCCTAAGACCACCGCTAGTGTAAATGTATTTCCACGGGCGGTTGACTTAGCCAACCGCCTCAGAATGTATTTCCACAGGCGGTTGACTAAGTCAACCGCCAAAGGAAATATTTTTCTTTTTTCTATTTTGTCCTTATTGTTTTTCTTTCTTATATTCACATTCTGTTATATATGTATAATATATATGTACTAATTAGTAAATTTGTTTTAGGTATATTTCTTTTAGGTTATTTCTTGTAGGTTTGTTTTTGTAGGTTATTTCTTTTACTATATTTCCTTTAAGTTTTTCTTTTAGTATATTAATTTTATATTATTTCTTGTAGTTTCTTTTATGTTAATTCTTTTAGGTTATTCTTTATAGGTTAATTCTTTTAGAATATTTCTTTAAGGTTATTTCTTGTAGGTTTGTTTTTGTAGGTTATTTATTTTACTATATTTCTTTTAGGTTTTTCTTTTAGTATTACTTTTATATTATTTCTTGTAGTTTCTTTTAGGTTAATTTTTTTTTAGTTATTCTTTATAGGTTAATTCTTTTTACTATATTTCTTTTAGGTATATTTCTTTTATGTTATTTTTTTTTTGTAGGTTTGTTTTTTGTACGTTATTTCTTTTACTATATTTTCTTTTAGGTTTTTCTTTTAGTATATTAATTTTATATTATTTCTTGTAGTTTCTTTTTAGGTTAAGTGTTTTAAGTTATTCTTTATAGGTTAATTCATTTAGAATATTTCTTTAAGGTTATTTCTTGTAGGTTTGTTTTTGTAGGTTATTTATTTTACTATATTCCTTTTAAGTTTTTCTTTTAGTATATTACTTTTATATATTATTTCTTGTAGTTTCTTTTAGGTTAATTCTTTTTAGGTTATTCTTTATAGGTTAATTCTTTTACTACTATATTTCAGTTAGGTATATTTCTTTTATGTTATTTCTTGTAGGTTTGTTTTTGTGCGTTATTTCTTTTACTATATTTCTTTTAGGTTTTTCTTTTAGTATATTACATTTATATTATTTCTTGTAGTTTCTTTTTAGGTTAAGTGTTTTAGGTTATTCTTTAAAGGTTAATTCTTTTAGTATATATTTTTTAGATAATTTCTTGTAGGTTTGTTTTTGTGGGTTATTTCTTTGAATACATACAAGTAGAAATGATGGGGACGTAATTCCCGATCTTGCGTTAGGTCCTGGATAACTCTCGCTTTGAGTGGAACGCGACACACCGATCCGGCTTCAGATCAAAAGACCCGAACCCTGCAACCTTAGCACCACGATTCCTAAGATTATCAACCGTGTCACCAACCGGTTGACCTCACCAAGAAGGCTAGTCCGTGCCTGCGAAGCGAAGAACACAAGCAAGAACTCGAGAGAACGCAGCTCAGAAAGTTGGGACAGACTGCAGATGAATGATTAAGTTCTCAAGTTGGGGTTCCACAAACCGATGAACGGCGACTGTCAATGGACAGAATAATCTAAGCAAAACCCAAAACCTAACGATGGCGGCGACTAATGAATATAAAGGTATTAGGGTTGTCGCCTACCCTGGACGCGCCCCCTTAATGGGCTCAAGACGATACACGGCCCAACGGACCAAATAAAGGTGACGTAGCACCTGGACAGATTCTGGACGCTGAATTGTTTCGACAATTGCTGTTGATCCCGAAGGAATTTTGATGTGAGACCAGTTGCATTGGCTTTCTTATCAAATTATCTTTCCAACCATAGCTGAACCATCGAAAACGGAGTCCGTATGCGTCCGTGGCGCTGACATTAAGACAGACTGCTCCTGGAGGCCGAGGTAGACTCGAAATCGTGTTGGACAGGACCTCCGGCTTGTGTTGCACGTCCTAGCTGGTCTTCCTCGCCTCCACACCTTCCCTAAAGTTCCTCATGACCCTCTCCACTGTTCCTAAGCAATATAACATCATTAGGTAGCATTCTATTCTCAAAAGTATGAAACGGATCGCTTAAGAACGAACTCACCTGTAATTTTAGTTGTCGCATTCGAGCTCGGGTCATTGGCCCTTGCGGTATAGTAGAAGGATCAGTGGTTGTATCTAAAGGAGTGATGTCCTCATCATCCTCCCCCTCTTGAAATGGAGTCGTCCTCGACTTAAGCTCATCTTCTTCTCCCAAGTATGGCTTTAAATCTGCAATGTTAAATGTAGGACTAACCCGAAACTCGGGTGGCAACTCAAGTGTATATGCATTGTCATTTATTTTCTCTATAATCTTGTAAAGACCAGCAGCTCTTGGCATTAATTTAGACTTACGCAGCTCTGGAAATCTATCTTTTCTCAAATGCAACCAAACTAAATCACCCGGTTCAAGCTTAACTTCCTTTCTACCTTCACTACCCGCAATTTTATACTTTGCATTCATTTTTTCAATATTGGCCTTAGTTGTTTTATGCAACTTAAAAATAAATTCATCACGTGCTTTAGCATCATTATGTGTTCTCTCAGTGGTAGGTAAAGGCAAAAGATCAATGGGAGCACGAGGGTTAAATCCATACACTACCTGGAAAGGACTTACCTTAGTAGTAGAGTGTTCAGCTCGATTGTATGCAAACTCCACATGTGGCAAACACTCCTCCCACATCTTTAGATTATGCTTCAAAATTGCTCTCAACATAGTGGACAATGTACGATTCACTACCTCAGTTTGACCATCGGTTTGGGGATGACAAGTGGTGGAAAATAGTAACTTTGTCCCCAATTTGTTCCACAAAGTGTGCCAGAAGTGACTCAAAAATTTTGCATCACGATCTGAAACAATAGTAGAAGGCATACCATGCAAGCGAACGATTTCTTGAAAGAATAAATCAGCAATATGCACAAATCGTCGCTTTTATGACAAGGAATAAAATGTGTCATCTTAGAAAAATGATCAACCACCACAAAAACACTATCTCCCCCTCTTAGTCCAAGCGGCAATCCCAAAACAAAATCCATAGATATATCAGCCCAAGGAATAGCAGGAACAGGAAGAGGCATATACAAACCATGTGGGTTCAACCGTGACTTAGCTTTTTGACATGTAGTGCACCGAGCTACAAACCGCTCTACGTCACGTCTCATGTGTGGCCAAAAGAAATGTGTAGATAGCACCTCCTCAGTTTTCTTAGCTCCAAAATGCCCCATCAACCCGCCTCCATGTGCTTCCTGCAATAACAAAAGATGAACGGAACCAACTGGAATGCACAGGCGGTTAGCTCAAAACAAAAACCCATCTTTTAGAATGTATTTGTTCCATGTATATCCCTCTTACAATGATCTATCATTACTTTGAATTCAGCATCATGAGCATATTGTTCTTTTATTGTTTCAAGCCCAAAGATATGACAATCAAGTTGGGACAGCATAGCATATCTTCTAGACAAAGCATCAGCAATAATATTATCCTTCCCTTTCTTGTGTTTGATAATATAAGGAAAAGACTCTATAAATTCAGCCCACTTAGCATATCGACGGTTCAATTTATTTTGAGTTCTCAGATGTTTTAGTGATTCATGATCAGAGTGAATAACAAACTCTTTAGGCCATAAATAATGTTGCCACGTGTCTAATGATCGAACAAGAGCATATAATTGTTTATCATACGTGGAATAATTAAGCATAGGTCCATTCAATTTTTCACTAAAATAAGCAATGGGTTTACCTTCTTGCATTAGAACGGCACCAATGCCAACTCCGCTGGCATCACATTCAAGCTCAAAAGTCTTACCAAAATCAGGAAGTTGTAGCAGCGGCGCGTTCATAAGTTTGTCCTTTAAAAGTGCAAAGGATGCTTCTTGTTCTTCTCCCCAGTGGAAAGCAACACTCTTCTTCGTCAACTCATTTAGTGGGGCTGCAATGGTGCTTGTTGACACCTGTTAGCGTCAACTTTTACTAGGGCTTTTTACCCGATGGACAACAAGATAACACACTAGTCTAGGGCTTTATCTGACAAATTCCACGAGTTTTGCATATTCTGTAATTTCTAGGGTGATTTCCAGAAAAGCTGAAAAAGAGGGATTCTAACGCAAAATAACCACGAAACTTATCCGCCATGAAGGACATCACGGGAAGACTCAGGAAGACTCCGTAAGACACCGGAAGGAGCGAGGGGGCGAGGCCGCCAGGTGGGGGGCCGGCCGGCCCCACCATGGCGCCGGCGGTGCCCCCCTGTTAGGGTTTGGCTCCCCCTTCGGAATGTTCCTCCACCGCCTCCAAGGATGCATCTCGGCCCTACGTTACGTCGGTTTGATCCTATGGCGCACGCGCATCCCACCGGACTATAAATGTGAGGGTAGACCCCCCCTTGGAGAGAGCCAATTCATTATTCATCAAGGTCTCAAGCCATCAAGCATCAAGAGCCTTCAAGTTCATCAAGAGCCTTCTAGTTTATAGGATTAGCTAGCTAGATTAGAATTAGAGGAGATCTAGTTCTTCATCGGATCTGGAGCCCCAAGGCGTCGGTTGGAGGAGCGAGAGTTCGGTAATAGATCTAGTTCTTAATTACTTTATTGTATTCATTATTCAGATTAGGGAGACTTTACTCTAAATATATTCATATGTTTTTAATTGCAATAGTCATTGTTTACTTTGATTATATGTCTAGTTTAGTTACTCCGATCTTATTGAATTCATGTAATTGCTCGTATAGCGTTTATCCATATGTACAATGGGTAGATGATAGGCGATATGTAGTCGTGGTGTCTAGATGTCTTGTTTATCTGCGAGTGCACCCCGATATGCCGGGGCGTGTGGTAGTCTCAAGTAGGTGACAGCTACGTTAGTTCCTTCCTCCGTAGTCCACCCCCGTATATAGGACTAGCATGGGCACGGTCGCGAAGGAGGTGACTTAGGTCTTAATACCCTCATTAGTTGATGCCTCTTTACATGCAATGATGATATAGGGTTGATTTAACAATGATTACTAGATGTAGTTGCACTAATTAGAGTTATTCAATTGACGTAGTTATAGACCTATCTCCGTAGTTTATCCAATGGCTAGCTATGATTATGACTAGTAAGATGCTCTGATGATTATCTTTAATTATGATATTTGATTATGCTATCACCCGCATTTATCTTTATTTATCTTGTGACCTCTGCCTGTTATAAGTAGAGTATACGACTTAGGTAGTATCGTTTATCATGTCCACATAGTTTCGCATCAATATGGCAATAATAGTTTATTACATAGCTTTCCCCAGAGGTATAATTATAAATCGACAACCCGGAGACTTCCCTAGGTAAAATGCTACAACGGTATAATTATCTGTCCGCTTGCGTAACCCATTAGTTTACATTTATATCTTATTCATATATTTTATCTGCCTAGTCACAATAGTACAATATAAATCTATGTTAATTTCCTAGCAATATAATTGGGGATGACAACCTACTTCATGTTTAGGAATGTTAGTAATTCAAGAGTGACTAGTTGCTAATGACAAGTAATTATATACCAACCATTTCTGGGGTCATTGCTAGGAGTAGGGTTTATCTCTGCTTTTTAGTAGTGACGTTAGAAATGCCAACAAGCATTTTTGGCGCCGTTGCCGGGAAGGCACAATAAACTTAGAACATATTGATGACCTATATACACATGGATAAAGTCATATTACCAATCGATCTCTAACTCTATCAGTACACCCTTCGTTGTTATCATTTTCTTATCTTATGCAGGGTGATGAATGAATGGTTTTTCTCTTCCAAAGAACTTTACTGACGATCCAGAGAAACTCCTTAGAAGGAAAAGGCTTGCAGAAATGAGGGAGAAATTCGAGTCACCATCAAGAACACCCTTTGCTGCTCAAGCTAACTCTTCGGAGGAGCCAGCTCCAACACCGGAAGAAGAATACAAAGAAGAAGTAGAAGAACAAGCGTAAGAGTATTTAGGTGAAAACCTAGCTCCTGTGTTTTTGAAGACATGGCCGAGAAGTCACTGCGAGAGTTCTCTGCCCCAACAACAAAGAAACATCCGGATTTGGACCGGTCAAATAACACCGGGGAGAATGGATTCGAGCTCAAGCCTGCTCTCATCACCATGGTTCAAGCCAGCCAATTCTGTGGAAAAGGACATGAAGATGCAAGTGCACACTTACAACACTTTCTAGAAATCTGCAAAGCACCTTCACTATCGAGGAGTATCAAAAGATGCTATCTTACTCCGTCTTTTCCCGTTCTCATTATTGGGGAAAGCCAAGCGGTGGTTCTACATCAACAAAGATAAGCACACTACATGGGACCTATGCTCGATTTGCTTTCCCGGCAAAATTCTTTCCCTACGACCAAGACCAATGCTCGTGTGGGGAAGATTTCAAGTTTCCAACAACAACATGATGAATCATTCATTTGAAGCATGGGAAAGATTCTAGAACTATATTGAAGACTGTCCTCATCATGGGATAGAGGAGTGGCTATTAATGCAGAACTTTCTATCACGGGCTTATTTCTAGCACCCGTGAGTCTATTGATGCTGCAAATGGGGAGCTTTCCCCGTCACTAAAGCTCACTCGATGCTAAAGCACTTCTCGAGAAGAAGGCCTCAAACTCAACATGCAATGAAGAACGTACTCAACCTCGCAAGAAGGGAGGAGGAATCCATCATCTCAAGGAAGCCGACATGGTCACCGCTAAGCTAGACCTCATCATGAAAAAAAAGCTCGATATCGAAGAAGGAAGTCATGCACGTCAATGATTCCCATATGACATGTGAAGAATGTGGAGACTATGGGCACTCAAATGTCGGTTGCCCTACACTTTGCAAGAGGATGTGAACTTCATCAACAATAACACCTACTATCATCCTCAAAGAAAATCAAGGGTGGAATCAACAACCTCGACAAGGTAATTACCAAGGTAACAACCAAGGTAACAACTTTAATAATTATAACCTTCCGCCTTTGAGAGAATTAGTTACTAGTCAATCCAAACTACTAGATCAAATGACTAGGAAGCTAACATCAAATGATAAAACTTTGGAAAACATACATGCTAGAATGGATACTTTTGCTTACGCCATAAAGAATTAGCATAGCTTTAATAAAATGTTAGAATCACAATTAGCTCAGTTAGCTGCTGCTGTTCCTCCACTAGAGAAAGGCAAGATTCCAGGCCAACCAGAAGATCTAGAAACTGCTAACCTTGTTGATATTCATAATGCAACCCAATATCATATTGAGCCTACAGATGTACAGTGGATTGACCACTCTCTACCAGAGAAGATGGGAGACCCTGGAAGACCTGTTATTCCTATCTCCATAGGAAGCCACAGTTTTCTAGAGGCTATCTGTGACTTCGGCGCAAGTGTCAACATCATGCCCAAGGTAATTTATGAGAAAATATTAAATGATCCCCTGTTGTACACAAACATGCGCTTGCAGCTTGCAGATCAGTCCATTTGCTACCCTGAGGGAGTACTAGAAGAAGTTGTTATTAGAGTGGGGCAGTCATATGTCCCAGTTGACTTCGTGGTCATGGAGACAGGAGTAGATGAGAAGGCACCCATCATTTTGGGCCGACCATTCCTATGCACAACAAAAGCCATCATCTATGCGGAGTTCGCCAAGATCGTCCTATCCATCAAAGACAAGAAGGAGAGATTCACATTCAAGAACCGCATCCTGAAAGCTTCTGCAGCCCCGAAGCAATAACAGCAACAAGAAGAGCAAGAACAGCAACCAATGCCAAAGAAGAAGAACAATAGAAACAACAGAAGATGGAGGAGGACCAAGCATGCACCTGAGGAGACGACTCAACTAATCACTGCTCTCAACACAGAAAACGATCACAGACTACCCAAGCCATTTCCAATCAAGAGAGGTGATCCAGGTGTCCCAATCATTGAATGCACTATCAAAGACACCACCTTTCCTCACACCGTCTGCGACACTGGATCAGGCTGCAACGTAATGTCAAAGCAGGTATATGATGAATTATTTAATTTACCTTTATACCCAACATGTATTTAGTTACAGATGGCGGACCAATCACTAAGGTTCCCTAAAGGAATAGTCAAGGATGTCATGGTAAGAATTCAAGGACAATATATACCTGCAGATTTTCTAGTCCTTGACATGCAGGGAGACGATGATTCCCCGATCCTCTTGGGAAGACCGTTCCTCTACACTGCTAACGCCAATATCTACATTGGGTCCGGACAAATCCACTTCAACCTACCTACCGGAAAGGTACTCTGTCAATTTAGAACATTAAATAACCATGAGCAGGCCAGAAAGCAACGCAACAGGAGAAGACGCCAAGCATACCGTCAGGCTGCTCAACCTCACTGTGGATGGGAAGACTTTCCTGGCAAGATCGTGAAATATGAAGATCGCTTCCCAGAGCAAGAAGAGAACAAACAAGCACCTCGCTGGAGTAGCTGGGCAGAAGAAGCTGAAAGGATGGACCAGATCGCCAAGGAAGAAAAGGAGGAGATCTTAGCACGATTAGAAGCGTGGGAGAAGGAAAACAAAGATGAAGAGCAAGAGTTAGAAGAGAAAGAAGCAAAAGAGACCGAAGCAAGATGGAAGGAGGCACACGACGCATCACCGCAAGATGGGGAGTTGACTGAGGTTACCTCAGACGATGAACTCACTGAGTAAGTGCTCACTGCCTAAGTCCCACTGTCGGTAGACTTTAAATTCCGTACCCTAGCCATAAGGTCAGAATGGTAGCTATCCCATTAAATGCATTAGTAAACTCAATTTATTTAGTAGCATTATCTGTTCATATATTAAAAATAATAAAAATATTTATTGCATTATTCATGGCATCATAAAGCCCCATGTGGATACCCTATGGCATTTTCCGAAGGAATACCCACTGTGGTGGCATAAAAAAAATAGAATCCTGCTTAAATTAGACAACATAAAAATAACTCATAAAGGTAATCAATTACTCTTTGGCTGACCGCTAACCCATTATTCAATTCGAGCCTCGAGTTTTGGTTTCTTGTGGAGTATTTATGCAGGAACAATATTATAGCAAGGAGGGACTATCGGTGGTGACCACCGGGTTCGCTATTAGCTGGTCCGCTCAAAAGGAATCTACACCAAATATTGCGATCATCAAGCTTGGGGAGGAGCATCCCCTAGTTATCGGTGACTACACCTAAGCGATTTTTTTGAGTCCACTTTATATAATCATAAAATACCAAAAATATGTGGACACATGAAGGTCCACAAGGTCATAGAGTCTTTTTGTTAGGAGTTTAATTTAAAACTATAAAAGATATATAACTAATAAAACCAAATAAATATTTAGTTCTATATTTATTAGAGTATAATTAGTCCAGGCTAGAGCTATTAAAATCGATGAACACTAAAATTGTTTTGGATGTGATGAATAGTTGCTCTGTTATAATGCTTACTAAAGTACCTACTTGCCAAACTTAAAATCTCCTTGGTTCTAAGCATTGTTGTTTTAATTGGAGAATTTATTCTGAACCATTAATTGTGGAGGTATAAGCTTGCGCTAAGTCTAGGTAGTTGATTGATATGATTCATAAAGGTTGAGCTGCTTTGTTTATCTTCTTCCTAGCATTACTAAGTTTTGGAGATTTTGTTTTTAAAAAATCTAAGAAAATACATGATGAGCTCTCGTATGACAAATGTGAATTCCTACCAAAGCCAAATTAATATCTTAGAGGATAGGAAAACCCTTTCACATTTAAGCTGCTTGCTTTGCATTGAGTTCAGTCAACCTGTGTTGTATACCTTATGAGAGTCTTGTCATGCTTTTAAAACCAAGAATCATTTGCACACTCCAGTTCACATATGCATTATTCCTACTTCAAGGAGTAATTGCAATCATTCACCATACTTCCATACATATTTATTATAAAATGTTCACCTCCTACACTGGGAGAGGGCACGCAAAAAATATACACACACCCTATAGGAATAACCCCTGTCTTTAATGCTCTAAGTCCCGATTATATCTCTCGATTCATTTATTGTATTCAAAGGATACATGTGGCTATGCAAAAAAAAAAAGAAAAGAAAGAAAGAAAAAAAAAGGAGTAAAAGATAGACAAGTGTCCCAAGTCAAAAAAAAAAACAATGGGTACTAGATGCCCGCCTCCCTGAATAAAAAGAAATAATAAAGATAGCCCATGTCTTTCCTGAGAAAGATTTTAAAAGAGAGTCATTCCCAAAAGAGCAAAAGTAGAAATAGGAGTTAGCCATAAATAACACATATGCACCCATCCACCATATTCCATACACATGTACATCTTGGTTTGATTGTATGCCTCGATTCTCTGTGGATCCACTAGTTGACTTTACAATACGTGTTTTGCAAGTATGCCTATCCTTGTTAATGCCAATCCTATAAGCTCCACTATATATACCTTTAGCTATAGGGGGCATAACAACATTAACGCCTCAAGAGAGAACCACAAATACCACATACATTGAGAGACTTGAGGGTGTCATACAATTAAGCTCGAGTTTTATTCTGAAAATCTATCAAAAACTTCAGAATGTTAGTATTGCAAAGAATTTGAGACATAGCACTTAGCTTAATTGTTCTATCTTTCGATTGCTCAAGACTTATGCAAAAGCCGTGAAACCCCACATTACAGTGAAATGAGTAAGTTTAAAGATTAGAGCATATATTGTATGATCCGGAGGAAATTTTGTTTGAAAGCATGTGTACTTGGAAAGTATAATGATATTGTAGCAACTCCCCGATCCAAATACAAGATCAACTAGACTTGGTGTGTTTGCCAAGGGACCGGCAAAAGGTAAAGCTTAGGGGTATTGTTGACACCTGTTAGCGTCAACTTTTACTAGGGCTTTTTACCCGATGGACAACAAGATAACACACTAGTCTAGGGCTTTATCCGACAAATTCCACGAGTTTTGCATATTCTCAGAATTTCGGGGGTGATTTCCAAAAAGCTGAAAAAAAGAGGGATTCTAACGCAAAATAACCACGAAACTTATCCGCCACGAAGGACATCACGGGAAGACTCGGGAAGACTCCGAAGACACCGGAAGGAGCGAGGGGGCCGAGGCCACCGGGTGGGGCCGGCCGGCCCCACCATGGCGCCGGGGCGGCCCCCCTGTTAGGGTTTGGCTCCCCCTTCGGAATGTTCCTCCACCGCCTCCAAGGATGCATCTCGGCCCTACGTTATGTCGGTTTGATCCTGCGGCGCACGCACGCGCATCCCACCGGACTATAAATATGAGGGTAGACCCCCCCTGGAGAGAGCCAATTCATTATTCATCAAGATCTCAAGCCATTCAAGCATCAAGAGCCTTCAAGTTCATCAAGAGCCTTCTAGTTTATAGGATTAGCTAGCTAGATTAGAAGTAGAGGAAATCTAGTTCTTCATCGGATCTAGAGCCCACGTCGCGCCCGGGCTGAGCGAGAGTTCGGTAATAGATCTAGTTCTTAATTACTTTATTGTATTCATTATTCAGATTAGGGAGACTTTACTCTAAATATATTCATATATTTTTAATTGCAATAGTCATTGTTTACTTTGATTATATGTCTAGTTTAGTTACTTCGATCTTATTGAATTCATGTAATTGCTCGTATAGCGTTTATCCATATGTACAATGGGTAGATGATAGGCGATATGTAGACGTGGTGTCTAGATGTCTTGTTTATCCGTGAGTGCACCCCGATATGCCGGGACGTGTGGTAGTCTGCGTGGGTGACAGCTACGTTAGTTCCTCTGTGTAGTCCACCCCGTATGTAGGACTAGCATGGGCACGGTCGTGAAGGAAGTGACTTAGGTCTTAATACCCTCATTAGTTGATGCCTCTTTACGTGCAATGATGATTTAGGGTTGATTTAGCAATGATTACTAGATGTAGTTGCACTAATTAGAGTTATTCAATTGACGTAGTTATAGACCTATCTCCGTAGTTTATCCAATGGCTAGCTATGATTATGACTAGTAAGATGCTCGATGATTATCTTTAATTATGATATTTGATTATGCTATCACCCGCATTTATCTTTATTTATCTTGTGACCTCTGCCTTTTGTTATAAGTAGAGTATACGACTTGGGTAGTATCGTTTATCATGTCCACACATAGTTTCGCATCGGTATGGCAATAATAGTTTATTACATAGCTTTCCCGTAGGTATAATTATAAATCGACAACCTGGAGACTTCCCTAGGTAAAATGCTACAATGGTATAATTATCTGTCCGCTTGCGTAACCCATTAGTTTACATTTATATCTTATTCATATATTTTATCTGCCTAGTCACAATAGTACAATATAAATCTATGTTAATTTCCTCGCAATATAATTGGGGATGACAACCTACTTCATGTTTAGGAATGTTAGTAATTCAAGAGTGACTAGTTGCTAATGACAAGTAATTATATACCAACCATTTCTGGGGTCATTGCTAGGAGTAGGGTTTATCTCTGCTTTTTAGTAGTGACGTTAGAAATGCCAACAGTGCTGAAATCTCTAACAAAGCGGCGGTAAAATCCAGCCAAGTCCGTAAAAACTTCGCACTTGTGTCACAGTTGTGGGCGTAGGCCAGCTCCGTATTGCCTGCACCTTGGCTTCATCTACCTCAATTCCCTGTGAAGTCACAACATAGCCAAGAAACGAGACTCGTTCGGTGTAAAAAGTGCACTTCTCGAGGTTACCAAATAAGCGCGCAGCCCGCAAAACATCAAAAACAGCACGGAGATGATTAAGGTGATCATTTAAAGACTTGCTGTATATCAAGATATCATCAAAGTATACCACAACAAATTTGCCAATAAAAGGACGTAAAACCTCGTTCATTAATCTCATAAAAGTGCTAGGTGCATTAGTTAACCCAAAAGGCATTACTAACCACTCATACAAGCTGAACTTAGTTTTAAATGCAGTTTTCCATTCATCACCTAGTTTCATTCTTATCTGGTGGTACCCACTTCTCAAGTCTACCTTAGAAAAAATCATAGAACCACTTAACTCGTCAAGCATGTCATCAAGCCTAGGAATAGGGTGACGGTATCTTATGGTGATATTATTAATGGCTCTACAATCAACACACATACGCCAAGAACCATCTTTCTTTGGAACCAAAATGACTGGAACAACATAAGGACTAAGGCTCTCACATACATACCCGCGGTCCAATAGATCTTGGACTTGACGCTGAATCTCCTTAGTCTCCTCAGGATTGGCACGATATGCAGCTCGGTTTGGCAGGTTCGCTCCAGGAATTAGGTCGATCTGGTGCTCAATCCCTCGAATGGGTGGAAGTCCGGGAGGTACCTCAGCAGGAAAAATGTCCTCGTACTCCTGCAAAAGGTTAGTGACAGAGGGTGGCAAAGCGCTAGCTATATCATCAATTGAAAATAAAGCATCTTTGCATACCAAAGCATAACATATATCATCGATTTGAGCAAGATCAGATTTATTTGCAAGCATAATAGGATGTTTCAATTTAGCTACGTGCTGCTTATCAGGTGTAGAAGCTTGTTTATTTTCATTTTCAGCAACTCGCTCTCTATCAGCTTGAACAATTTGAGCAGGGGTCATAGGTACCAAAGTAATATTTTTACCCTTATGCATAAAAGTATATTTATTACTTCTTCCATGGTGGATCGCATCATTATCAAATTCCCAAGGCCTACCCAATAAGAGAGAACAAGCTTGCATAGGAACCACATCACAATCTACAAAATCAGAGTACGTACCAAGGAAGAAGTGTACGCGTGCTATTTCTGTTACCTTGGCCTTACCTGAGTCGTTTAGCCACTGAATATGGTAAGGATGTCGATGTGGCTGAGTTGTCAATTCAAGCTTCTTTACTAAATCAGAACTCACCAGATTGTTGCTGCTCCCTCCATCAATGATGACCCGTGCACGCCAGTCCTTGATGACGAACAAAGTCTGAAACAAGTTGTGGCACTGGAACTATTCTCCCTTCTCCAACTGTGTACTAAGAACCCGTTGCACAATGATTGTGCGCTGATGACCAGCATCTTCAATGCTCAAAGACAATTCTGCATCGGAGGTGGGCTACTCTTCAATTTCATCCTCCACATCAGAAGTGCTCACATAGCCTCCATCGTCTGTAGCAATATATGTCCGCTTACTAGGGCAGTCCCTTGCGACATGGCCAATCCCATGGCAGCGATGGCACTGAATGGATGAAGAGCGTTCGGTGGAAGCTATCGAAGAAGCACTCTTGGGCGGTTCCTACAAACGAGATTTACCAGCGGCTGAAGGAGAAGACGCGGATGGAGTTGTTCGCGCGCTCGCTGCTGGAGTTGTTGGAGATGCTCCCGAAGATTTTGGGGCCTGAAACGTTGTCGTCTTGGACGTGAAGGGGCTGCTGTAGTTTCTACCCTTCTGAAGCTGTTGTCGTCCCTACAATTCCTTCTCTGCAAGCATAGCAAGCTGGAACAACTGGTTGGTAGTATTAAAATCTTTATAATCAACGATATCCTAAATTTCGTGTCTCAAACCACCATAAAAACGACAAATTTTATCCTCGGAATCCTCCTCTATCCCACAACCAAAGCATACCCTTTTGAAGCTCAGCAAAATATTCTTGAACAGACATATCTCCCTGCTCTAAACGTTGCAATTTTTTTCATAAATCACATTTGTAAAAAGAAGGAACAAATCTATCACGCATTGCTATTTTTAACCCGTCCCATGATAAAGGTGTTGGATCTAAAGTTTGCCACCAGATTATAGCAAAATCTTTAAATTCGCTAGTGGCTTGTCTAACCTTATAGCAACCAGGCACTCCATAGGACTCAAATTTTTGTTCTACTGTCATCTCCCAATCAAGATACTCCTCGGCGTCATATTTTCCATGAAAAGGAGGTATAGTAAATTTTACCTTAGCAAAAGGATCATCTTTACCTTCATTGCGTCACCCTCGAGGTCCTCCTCCCATACCTGTTTTGTTAAATTCAAGCCGTCGACGCTTGTTTATTCTCATTTGTGGACCTTTCATCAAGACTACCATCAGGTTTGTAGACTTTATCTTCCTCAAGCACTTGGCCGAAATCGAAATCCTCGTTGGCATTGGTCTCGAGCTCTTGAACCTTCCCCTAATAGTGTGGACGGGCACTTGTCCACACCCTCAAAAAGAGTAGTTGAGTTCTTTAACTTCCTTCACTAGCTTTTCCATCTGGCCGAAGCATCATATCCTTGAATTCCTGCAACCCGACTAGATAAAACAGGCAGAACGTCGTCGGCATGGTTAGTTGTCAAAGAAAATCCCTAACAACTATTTATGGGTTACTTGGTGGAATCACACCCTCACTAGACGTCTTACCAAGTTCTTACCGACGTTCTTACAATTGCAAGTAGCGGACAAGTAACACCGCGGTGGGCCGTTTGTGATACCTGTGGAGATGTGACACCACGATTGCAAGGGTCCTTTTTACATCTTGATCTGAAGAATATATGGAGCTTGGAAGGCACAAAAGGAGAGTAATATGTATATATGGCACACAAGTCAATAACAATGATAGTAATGCTGAATTATAGTCCTAAGTACTCCTTGATGCAAAATGTCTAGTGCTGCAAGTCCCGGATGTGTGAGGAGAAACAAATATGATGAACAAATATGATGGATGACAAAGCAGCTAAAGACACCGGAGAGCACACGCTGACTCTGCCGAGGGCTCGGATTTTTCCTTTTTCCTGAATTTTTCTCGGATTTTCTCAAAAGGCACTAGTAGAAATCAAACTTTTTTATTTTTTCACTATTTTTTATATTTTTCTCTGAACAAGGATCACAAAAGATGTAACCACAAAAATTGGCAACTCAAGCGAGGTGAGATGTGGTCTACACCTCCAAATGGTGTCAAGAATCTGCTCAATTTTTTTTAGATTTTTTTGATAACCGAGCGAAAAGTTATGCCTGTTTTAAGGAAGGTACCTCAAGTTATGTTTTCTGAAAGGCACAACATGGCAGCGGCAGTTAGGGCAAAGCATCCCTAAACTCCAACACCGATCACAAGTATTCGCCAGATGATGTAAGGAGAGCTGCGATGCAGGCGAAATAATAGCGGCTGGCAACCTATCTAGGGTTAGCGCGGGCGAGAGATCACACAAGGCGGCTAGCGGGGGCAAGTCGAGTAATGTGGTGGCTTCGACTTGTGTTTGGGGATGGTGGATAGGATAGATACGATTGACAAAAACTCACACAATGAACTCTAACACAACCTAACCAGCAACAAGATCTCAACCTGGACATAAAGTCAACACTACGAACTCTGAAACCGAAATATGCAAAGGCTATGGCGCGGAGAGGTTGTAGGACAGGAAACAAATATGGCCGTGGACTATGGGATGAAAAACAAACACGAACTAAGGGATAATTTCGAACCTGACGGTATACCTTAAGCTCTGAATACCACTTGATGGGGACATGATTCCCGATCTTCCGTTAGGTCCTGGATAACTCTCGCTTTGAGTGGAACGCGACACACCGATCCGGCTTCAGATCAAAAGACCCGAACCCTGCAACCTTAGCACCACGATTCCTCAGGTTATCAACCGTGTCACCAACCGGTTGACCTCGCCAAGAAGGCTAGTCCGTGCCTGTGAAGCGAAGAACACAAGCAAGAACTCGAAAGAACGCAGCTCAGAAAGTTGGGACAAACTGCAGATGAATGATTAAGTTCTCAAGTTGGGGTTCCACAAACCGATGAACGGCGACTGTCAATGGACAGAATAATCTAAGCAAAACCCAAAACCTAATGATGGCGGCGACTAATGAATATAAAGGTATTTGGGTCGTCACCTACCCTGGACGCGCCCCCCCTAATGGGCTCAAGACGATACACGGCCCAACGGACCAAATAAAGGTGACGCAGCACCTGGACAGATTCTGGATGCTGACTTGTTTCGATAATTTCCGTTGATCCCAAAGGAATTTTGATGTGAGACCAGTTGCATTGGCTTCCTTATCAAATTATCTTTCCAACCATAGCTGAACCATCAAAAACAGAGTACGTATGCGTCCGTGGCGCTGACATTAAGACAGACTGCTCCTGGAGGCCGAGGTAGACTTGAAATCGTGTTGGACAGGACCTCCGGCTTGTGTTGCACGTCCTAGCTGGTCTTCCTCGCCTCCACACCTTCCTTGAAGTTCCTCATGACCCTCTCCACTGTTCCTAAGCAATATAACATCATTAGGTAGCAATCTATTCTCAAAAGTATGAAACGGATCGCTTAAGAACGAACTCACCTGTAATTTTAGTTGTCGCATTCAAGCTCGGGTCATTGGCCCTTGCGGTATAGTAGAAGGATCAGTGGTTGTATCTAAAGGAGTGATGTCCTCATCAAGAAAGAAAAGGACTTAAACAATTAGCAAATGAATACCAAGTCAAGTAATTCATGAGTACAAATTATAACGGATAAATTGTTACATATGATAATAACTAATATTTAACTTAACTAGATACAAACTAGCCTGCTACTGTTCTGCCTTCTCGACGTGGCGCACCCATGGCAATGAATTTTTAGGGATGGTGTGCTCAGCATTCTTTATCTTCAAAGGATGATCTTCAAAGAGGGACATGTGTCCGAAATGGTTGAAGTCATCTAGGTCAATTACACCATCAACTTCTAAACCTTGTTGCTTTCCAGGAAGAACTATATGCTTGGTCTTGTCGCTACTTTTCTTCTCTTCCTTAGAAAGGATTTGTTCGGCATAGAAGATCTGTGCAGCATGGATAGCAAGGATCCAAGGATCATCCTTGTAGCCTACTTTACTTAGATCAAGAACTCTCAGGCCATAGTTGTCCACTGTGACATGTTTGTCATCAACCCATTGGCATCGAAACACAGGCGTCTTAAATGAATCGTAGTCCAGTTCCTATATCTCCTCAATGAAGCCATAGTATATAGCGTTTTCATTTGAATCATCAATGGCCTCGAAATGAAAACCACTATTTTGCGCTATGCTCTTTTTGTCTCTAGAAGTGGTACAAAACGTGAAGCCACTAATGTCATAGGTCTGCCACGATGTGACCTGCCGAGATGGTCCAGCTGCCAACCTCTTGATAGTTTGTTGCTCAATTGTTTCTCCATTTGGAATGTTCTGCTCCATTAGCCAAAAAGTGAATCGACGCTTGTGTGCCTTTGATAGCCAATCCTCTGTTTGCCCAGGGTTATGATCGCTTAGCTCTTCTATGTGTTGTGTGATCAGAGGCTCCATTATCGAGAGCTGATGCATGATGCTATGATGCGCCTCGAGGACTATATTATAGTCTAACGGGATGAATGATTTCCGGCCCATCCTCCCACACCCATGTAGTCTGCCCTCATATCGAGACGGAGGCAAACCTATTGCAATCTGGTCTTTTAGGAAATTATTGCAGAATGGATCTCTGGAATCAATGGCCTCTTCGGTAGTGTATCCCTTTATCATGGATGCCTCAGGACAAGCACGAGTGGATACGTACCCATTCAGTATCGACATGAAACGTTCATATGTCCACATCTCATGCAAGTACATGGGACCCAATGCCTGTATTTGTGGCACCAAATGCACGACAAGGTGTACCATTATATCAAAGAAAGTTGGTGGGAAACACATCTCAAGCTGTGACAATTTGTCTCAACCGTGAATTCCTGAAGAGACTCCAACTGCTCTCGGTCAATTACCTTCTATGATATCTCATTAAAAAAGAAGCATAACCGTGTGATTGCCATCTTTAAGAACACCAGACTTATAGCCCTGATGGCAATAGGGAGAAAGGTTGTCATCATCACATGGCAATCATGTGAGTTGTAGTTGGTGAGTGTAAGATCCTTCATTGACACAATGCTCTTAATGTTAGAGCAAAATCCAGATGGAACTTTCAATTTCTTCAACCAAACACATATCGCATGTTTTTCATCCGTACTCAGGTTATAGCTTGCTGCCGGGAGGTGGTACTTTCCATTATCTAGCAAAACCGGATGAAGTTCTAGTTTTATCTTCAAATTGACCAGGTCCTGACGTGAACTCAATCCTTCCTTTGTCTTACCCTTTATGTCTAGCAAGGTACCAATTATGCTTTCAAACATATTCTTCGGAATGTGCATACCATCGACCGCGTGCCGTATGTCAAACCCTTTCCAATATGGCAAATACTTGAAGAAAATTGACATCTTCTTGAATGTAGCCCCAGGAGTTGGCTTCACATCCTTTCTTGCTTTTTCATCTTTTGTCTTCTTGCCAAATACAAACTTGATGTTCTTAACTATCTCGTACACTCTATGACCTTTACTATTACCTGATGGAGCAGTGGACCTTGTTTTGTCGTGATTGTCAAAGTATCTATCCATCTTTCGCAAGCGGTACCTATGTCCTTTCGATAAGAAACGCCAGTGTCTCATGTATACTATCTTGTTGGAGGCACTGAGGGACACGTAAAAGGTTTTATCCAAGCATACTACACAAGCGACCTTACCCTTGAACTGTCCTGACAATACAAAGAGAGCTGGGTAATCGTTGATCGTAACAAAAATAATTGCTCTTAGTGTGAATGACTCTTTCCGGTATTCGTCCAACATGGCGACACCTGTATCCCACAATATTCTCATTTCCTCCGTTAATGGCTCCAAGAATACATCCATGTCAACACCAGGTTGTGTAGGTCTAGAAATAAGAGTGGTCAGCAAGAGGTATTTGCGCTTCTGCAATAAGTGTGGAGGGAGGTTGTAGATAGTGAGGATCACCGGCCATGTGCTAAGCGTGCTGCTCCTTTCGGCAAAGTGATTTATTCTGTCAGTACATAGTGCGAACCGAACATTTCTTGTCTCCTTAGCAAATTCTGGGTGGTCAGCATTGAATTTTTGCTATTGCTTCCCATTGGCAGGATGTCGAAGCTTTCCATCTACTTTGTGCTTGTCAGAAGCTTGCCAGGTCATAAGCTCTACATCCTCAGGGTTTGCAAACAAACACAGCGAACGATCAACTACCGGAAGATACCACGGCACCATAGCAGGAACCCTTCTCTGGGCATAATAGTCTTCTTCTTCATTTTCTTTGTTGCAGGGTTTTGAACTCTGTTGGGTCTTCTTTCTCTTCTTCCCTTTAGAAATAGAAGTTGCATTCTTCTCTTGTAGATAGTCTTTTTTCGTCTTGTATCGACTTGCACTACAATTTGGACATTGGTCTAAGTCTTTATATTCACCTCGATATAAGATCACGGTGATTTCTCGCACGCATGGATCTTACGGACACCCATAGTAAGCGGACTGATTAGCTTCTTTGCATAGTAAGTGTTAGCAGGCACTTTGTTCTCCTTTGGAAGAATATCTCTGAGAGTACTCAATAATGCATCGAAGCTAGAATCGGACCATCCATACCTAGCCTTCAACATCAACAACTTAAGCACGCATCCAGTAATGTCGTGAACTCGTTGGTGCAACCCTTACTCTCATCGTACAAGGGGCTCTGGCTGCTGCTGCTCTCTAAGGCCTCCATCCCTTTCATGAAAAACATTGATGGATCCGTATGACGACGTAGTAGTGCAGCCATCAATTCTCAAGGTCTTCATCCTCCACTTGAGTTACGTTGGCGTCGGTTCATCCAACATTTACATCATCATCATGAACATCGGGCACAACATGTTCACTCTCTTGGGGACAATGCTGTTACGTCTCGTGTCCGAACCGGCATACATCGTCAACAAGCATATCCGGGCCATTGCCACCAAGATTCATAGGGTCTTCGACTACATACATTGCGAGCTTCCCTCTCCATGCTTTGTCCAAATCAAGTAATCATTTATAAATCCTCGGCACCCGGATGAGCCATGATTAGACTTGTGTCTTCAAAAACAACAAGATTTCTGCATGCATTGCAAGGACAATATATGTGCTTCGTCTGTGTTCTCGAAGCATGATTTTTAGCAAAGATCGATAAACCTATGGACCTCAAGTACGTATGATGGATCTACTCTGTCCATATTATACATACATCCGAATGCTCGTCCATTGTTACCTGTTATAGAGTTTAATAGATTTAAATAATATAATCACTAAAAAGGAGACATGAATGTTTTGTGATAATAATTAACAAACCTTAAGATGATCAACAAACTCCTTCAATGGATTATAGATAGATGAAAAGGACTTCTCGCTTGTATATTTCTCAAATAATACCCATCCGAGCTAAATCACATATATTTCAAACAACTAGTTAAATAAATATGCCTATCAAAAATAACAAAAGAAGACTAAATAATAAAACCCTAATTAAAGAATCGCCGGTACTTAATTAAACAAAACATAACTAAATAAATAAAGCATCATTTTATTAGATAAAATCCTAAAAAAATAAAGGAAGACTACTTAATGAAACCCTAATTAAAGCCGAACCACTACTTAATTTAACAAAATAAAACTTAATAATAAAAGAAAAACTAATTTTAAGCATCAATATAACAAATAAACTGGTAATTAAATAAGACTAAACACAACTAAATAAACTAAACATAATAATTTAAAGCATCAATTTATTAGATGAAACCCTACAAACTAAAGCAACCCTAATCAATTTTTCTACACTAATTTCAAGCATCAATATAACATATAAACTAATAATTAAATAAGAGTAACTAATATATAAATGAAACCCTAATTAAAGAATCACCACTAAAAACATAACTAAATATTCAAATAAGAGTAACTAATAAAACTCTAAAGGTTAAACTCTAGATAAAAAAGTGAAACCCTAGATAAATAGTGACTAGAAAAATTAAAAAAAACAAAAACCTAGCTACACTTCTCTCTCACTTGAGGTGAAACCCTAGATCTCAAAAGTGGGTGGGGTTGAGCAAGAATGGTGGAAATGTAACTCTAAAGGCCAAATTCTAGATACAAAAATAAAAACCTAGTTCAAAATTATGGCTAAAATTGATGAAAAAATGGCAAAAAGCTAGTTACTCTTCTCTCTCTCTAGAGTGAAACCCTAAATCCAAAATGTGGCTACAATTGAGCATGAATGGTTAAAAAGAGGTAAGAGATATCAAAACTAACCTTTTTTAGCAACCTCCTTCAAAGAAATCAAGATCAAAACCTCTCCCCCTTGTTTCTTCTCAAATCTGGACCTCCAAAATCGCCCCCCAATGGAAGGTGGCGGCGAGCTACAGTTACAGTGGGGAAGAAGGAAGGGTTATATATAGCAGGATCAGCGAGGCGGTTCACTTAAGGAACCGTGCATTGCAAATAGATTAGCACCGGGCGGTTCTCTTAACCAAACCGCCCGGTGTAAATAGCCTCATTTACACCGGGCGGTTTACTTAAGTAACTGCGTGTGTTAATAGGGGACAACATAGGCGGTTCCTTAAGTAAACCGCCAGTGTAAATAAAGCTATTTACACCGGGCGGTTGTTTTAAGAGAACCGCCAGTGCTAATCTATTTGCACAGGCGGTTCTAGTTGTGGGACCCGCCTGTTTATTTTCACTGGCGCCCTTTTTCTAAAACCGCCAGTACAAATTTTTCCATGCCGTCAACACAAATCATCTGTGTACTAGTGAAAAAAATGTTTGGCCAAAACTTTCGGAACTGACCAAAATGGACGAATCAAGGAAATTTTGGACCGTGATTCACTTGTTTTGACCCATCAAAATGTTCAGATTTAGCTAACAATTAACTGAATTTTATCCAAAATTTGATCAAGAAACATATAGATGAAATAAATGAATTATAGCTTAGATTACACTTCTATATTGAAATCAGAACTTGTAGGCATGTTCGAACTATAGACTTGACAAAACATTGAATTTGACTGAATTTTTGACTGGTACAATTTTGTTTCGGGCATCACCGAAATGGGTGAACTTCACCAAAATTCGAACATTTCCGACCAAATCCCAAAACTTTGGTGGTGACTACTATCTGAGAGAGAACCGAAAGGAGGCACCATAGTCTTCATCGTGAATTAGGATTTTAGCTAGGTTTTGAACCTTCGAAAAGCCCCTAGTTTTTAGAGACACACCTCTTTAAAGATTCATCTCTTTACCTGATTTTAGGATTGAAGGACCAAAAACGGCGACCAGAGGGGGGTAAATGGAAGCCTCAAATTTCTTTCGAAACTTTCGACTGCTGTCCTAATATCACCTCCAAGAGCAAAACCTAGCAACCGTGATGTCCTTGACCCAACTAGTGCGTGGATGTTTCCTAGAATCAAAGCCGGACACCACACTCTCAGAAAGAAGGCATTTGCGAGGCGAGAACTCAGAGAGGAGAGCACTCGACTTCTATGGAGGAGGAGAAAGTGCCCAACCAAAATACTTAGGCCAACAAGTGACAAAAGTATCTTGAAAAGTTCCTCAACAGGTTAGAAAGCCAAAGCAAAAAGCAGAACTCGAATCACAGCTCAAATGCACAAGAACCAAACGAAACAGCGCGAATCAGCCTTTAGGCTCTTATACCAGATGTGTCCAGATGGCAAACCGGACGGGTCTGGTTTTCACGACTTTAGACAAGTCATAGGCAATTCATACCGGATGCGTTCAGTATGCATATCGGATCTGTCCAGATGCAGTTTCAGCACAGAGCGACTTGGGGAGAAAAATAGAAAACCCAATCAAACGGTGTCCCAAAATTATAAAATTTTAACCCTAGACACTAGACACTCTGAGGAAGGCCTCCACAAAATTTCAGCTCAAAAATCCAAAGTTAATTCTCTGGACGTGTCCGGTATTCACACCGGACGTGTCCGGTATGCACGAGCAGAAACCTGAAAATTTCGTTTTCAGCACCAAAACTCGATCATATCAACTCGGATTGACCTGAGATTTTGCAGAGGGATTCAAAAGGTATTTAGAAGACTACTCCATGAAGATCACAATCCCAACTCGCTGCAACTTTAGAAATCGATGAAATTCGATTCAAGAGCAAGTTTTTTCCAAAATTCTTGATTCGACCCAATCTATAGATTCATGAGGATTTAGACGAAATCCTTCGTTGGAAAGTACCAACTCATGACCAAGATCAAGTAGAAACAAGTGGTCAAGAACCAGGCAAGAACGTGAAGAAGAAAAAGAGGAGAAAACAAAGAACGGCGAATCACACAATTACCTCATGAAATCGAATCCTGGAGGACACGAGGAGATTAAGGCCTCCATTCCCATACGATCTTTGGTTCAGTTACACCGGTGGAACCACTCAGCGGACCTCTCTCACACTCACAAGCAACTAGAGGAAGAAACTTAGAGAAGGATGAAGTTAAAATAGGAGAGGTAAGGGAGATGGAGCTCTCTCCACCTTACTTATCGACCGGGCTTATTTTATTTTCTAGTTTTGCCCCTGATACAACTCTGAGCAGACCGCATGGCCCTAGGGATATTGCAGTCCAACTCGACCTGACTCGACGCAGTCTTTGATCCGACGGCCACTGCGCCTTCTCACCGGTAGCTTCGCCCCGATGCAAACTCCCTGATGCCACCATGTGCCGTCCGTCTGCCTCGGGACCTCCGCCAGGGTTTTGAGCCTCAACCCAGAAACCGCCACCGATGGTTTTGAGGCCCAAACCACCAAACCCGCCTTCGTTGGCTTTGAGGCCCAAACCAACAAACCGACCCATGTCCTTGCGCTCGTCACTACAAAAAATAACCTTATACATGACGGTTTACTTTGGTCATAAACAAGCAAAAATCCGTCACAGTTAACTCATGATGACGATCCGCTAAAACGTCATGTATCCCGCGTCATACATTAGCTGGATCGAAATAGACCGTCACCGAATGGTTTTTTGGATCGTCATGGATGAATTGGTCAACAACAATAGGATGATACTATAGTGATGAAATGAACCGTCATGGTTATGTTGCCATGTCAGCTGCTGCCATGTCATTTGGTGATTTGGTTTTGACGTGGCAGCTATGTTGCCACATCATCAGTAGGCTATCTGTGGCCCATTTTCACCAATTAGGCCCATATGTTGGGTAGTTGATCCCATATTGTAGCTGATATTATTGGGCTAGCCCAGTTGCACACTAGAATTGGCCTATTGTAGACAATAACAGATCAGTAGATATTTAAAATTAAATTACATGAAATTTTAATTTAATTTGATGGCACATTTTAAATTTAAATTCACACCATTCAAGTCATTACAGATCACCCAAAGATCATCAGATTCATATAAATATGTCATCACATATAAATAGATAGGTCCCACCATCACGTATACATCTAAATATCTAATATACTAGCTATCAGTTACATATGAAGTTTGGCACACCACAGGCATGCATCAGACCTTACACCAATCGTCATATATCTATTACCTTAATTTGAACCGTCACAGATGAGTATATTCTATGATGATCTGTTAGAAGGTCATGGGTAAACCGTCATGTATAAGAATTTTTCTTGTAGTGGTCGAAGTCCCAAGTGCCAGCCATCGCGATCCGGCCCGGCGATTCCGGGTCTCTTGGTCCAAGCCTCGTGTCCACCCTTTCACCGCTCCTGGTCCATTCGGTATGGCACACCTTACTTGACCTTCACCTCGCCGTCGACCATCGCCTCCGAGCTCAACACCTGCACAACACAAGCAAAAAGACATGTCACACACATAGCTCTCGTTACCGTCAAGTAACCACTCATCCGAAATGCTAGCAGTTGAATCAATCACTCATCATACAAAACTGAATCACAAGGGTACTTGTCAACCTTGTATTCGCGGGGGATGCGATGTCTCCACAAATCGACCGATGACTAAGTCTGAAAAAACTGGGTGGGGATTTTTGTAGATGGTGACACTTTTTAGCCTGCCACTGTGACTTTTAGTAGTGAAAGTATGATTTTGATGATAAAGAGTGCACTAATTTATCGAAAAAAAAAATAAGAGTGCACTAGAAACTTGTAGAGTGTAATACATCAACAAAAATGTTGCACTTTCTATTACATATAAAGTAGGATAAATGAATTCCCACAAGTCACAATATATAATTACCTCTTTCCTTAATTATTAGGTTCTGTTACCGTGAATATAAATTAGTATGCACATGTTTTTTTTATTTTTGTATAATGTATAGCTCCGTCGTAAATCCATGTGCTTTGAGTTTTGTCGGGGACCAAAATAGGGGCCCCTTAGGGAAAGCCCAACAAACACAAAACTTCGGCCCAACATGCCTCCCATTTCCACTATCTAATCCACGGTGCGGAGCGGACGCACGGCCCACGCCCATCCGAGCCTACCTTACTAGGGACTCGGGCGAAGCGCCAATCCTCCGCCTCGCCCGAGCCCCTGCGGGGACCTCAGGCGAGCCTCCGCTCTCCGTCGCGCCCGAGCCCCCCCAACGGCGCGGCCTCGGACGAACCGCCGATCTCCGCCCGCCCCCCCCCCCAGCGGGGCCTCGGACGAAAGCCGCCCGGCTTCCGTCCCGCCTGAGCCCCTCAGGCAACCAGGCCTCGGACGGGGCGCTGTCGCCAGTCAAAGGCCGTACCACCGATTTGGCGCATATCCACCACTGCCCGTGTCGGGGAGCACTCCATGTTCTGACGAGGGGGATGGGCATCGCCCCGCCACGGCCCACGCCGGCAATCATGCTTACGCAGCCCACAATGAAGGCCACGCCCGCCACAAGTGGGGGCACCGTGGCTGCCTAACCCCTCCGCCAGTCCCATCGCCGAACCCCGGGCGCCATCCACCACGCCAAGGCGACGGCAGCCAACGTCACCCCCGTGCGGGGAATAGACTGGACGCCCCCTCCGGTCAACCAACAGTCCACCCCGTAAGCTCGAGCCCGGATGGGCGGTCGCTGTGCCGGCGACCGGCCGCAGCTGCTCAAACCACTCTCCGTGCGGCGACAAGCCCCGAGGCTTCCCGAGCCTCGGATTCCAAAGTGGTCAAAGCTACAAAGAAGCTTCTGGGGCTCGCCACCCTCTCCGTCACGATCCGCCAACTCCACGGGGACGTTCGTCATTCCGACCAACGGGGGACGGGAGGCGATGTTGCCTTTACCTCGTCGCGATCCAGGGCGGCCTGCCCACTCCGGGACCTCGAACGAGGGAAGGACAGAAGCCCACGGCCTCACCACGAGCACGACTACCTCTTGTAAGACCCTGCCCTCCCCTTACGACTATAAAAGGGGAAGGCAGGGGCCCTTAGAAGATAGGTTCACACACTCGAAAGCCCGATATTGGCACTTCGCTCAATCATCACGAGACTTGGGACCCCGTCCCTCTCTCACTGCTTGTACACCCTACCTACAAGCACTTCGGTGCAAGATAATACAAGAACTCCTCCCCCCCACTGGACGTAGGGCCTTCTCTTGCCCGAACCAGTATAAATCCTTGTGTTCATCTTGTACACCTTCCGGGGTTGGGAACACGCACCACAAATTCACTTGTTGGTACTAGGACCGCCAGTTCTAGCACCGACAGTTGGCGCGCCAGGTAGGGGAGCTGTGCGTGTTTCGCCTCTCTTCCCGCCAAACCCCCGGATGGCCAGCGGACGTGACGACGCTTCAGGGCGACTTCTCACCCCAACTCCTCTCCACTTCAGCCACTGGAGCCAGGGACCCTGATCCGGTTCGGTGAGCTTGAGTTCGTGTCGACTGGGGTCCAGTACGACATGGAACTCCTCCCGACTGGAGTTCAGGGGCCTTCCGACGAGCCCCCGGTGGACTCGACACCGGTCCGGCGCAGGAGGCACCACGGTGCTCGCTCCCGCCGCACTCAACGGACGCACCCTGACGCTGGCAGTCTTCATGAAGATCTTTCGGCGCTGTGGCTGGACGACACCCGCCGTAGGGACGCTCAGCCGCCGTCGCCACCACGCCAGCCATTTGGCATGGCCAACGCCGCTGTCACGTACACAGCGTTGGTCTCCACCGCCATGGAGGCCCGGAGGAGGCGTCCCCGCCGTCGACGGCGCTCCACGGAGCACCCCGACGCAGACATCCCCGACGGATCCGCCCATGCCTACGAGGAGTACCTGATCAGGCAGGAGGAGCAGCGACGCCACTCCGGCACGCGCTACACCCACCCGATCCGGCGCCACCTCGAGTACACGGAACCCAGGGGGTTCATCCCGGAGCACGCCTTCGCCTTCGGTTACCCCGACTCCGACTCCCCGGACGACATGTACGACCCGACGCGCGAGTGCTTCCACGTGGAGGTTCGTGATCTCGGCGCCGACGGCCGCGACAGCGACGATGGGGATCAGGATCGTGACCCTAGGCACGCCGCTAGGCCCGCCCCAGCGGGCGCCACCCCAGCGGATCCGGAAGCCTCTCGACCACAGGGGGAGCAGACCCCGCCACCTGCGGCCACCCCGAGGGCGGAGGATCCAGCAGCCACGCCTCGGGAGCCACATCGACCCACCGTCGAGCAGATCCGCGACCTCAGGGCTAAGCTTGACCACGACCGTCTTCAGCTACGGCAGAAGATAGACGCGCTCGAGCAAGGCCACCGCGCGGCGCTCAACCCAAGCCCCGCGGCACGGCAGCACGCCCGCGACGTCCAGCAGAGGATTGTCAACGACGAGGGGGGCGAGCATCCTCCCGTCTTCCTGCGTGCAAGCCAAAACGTCGCGGCTGCGGCCCTTCTACTCCGATCAATGCCGGAGCCCTCAACCCCGGAGGGGCGCCGCGTCCGCAACGAGCTACGAGACCTCATCGAGACCGCCGCAGTCCAACAGGCCGAGAGCTCGTCCTCGCGCCTTCGCGCTCGCAAGAACGAGGGACCCACGGGCATTCCCCGGGAGGAGCGCGAGGCCTCTGTCCACCAGGATCCCTCACGAAGGCCGGCTCGCGAGCGCATCCAGGACAACCGCGGCGACCTCAACGACGGCGATGCACGCAACATCGTGAGGGAGGCGAGAGCGCGGGACGAACGCGACCGCCAGCCGCGCAGGGGCGGCAGGGCGCGACAAATGACGAGGACCGCGACGACGCGGACCCCCCGGGGCCCCGTGCCTTCAGCCGGGAGATCCGCAGCGCACGGTTCCCCTTCCGGTTCCGCCAGCCCGCCAACCTCACCAAATACTCGGGTGAGACGAACCCCAGGGTGTGGCTCAACGATTACCGCCTCGCCTGCCAGCTGGGCGGGGCGGACGACGACAGGCTCATCATCCGCAACCTTCCCCTTCACCTGGGCGACGCCGCTCGGGCCTGGCTGGAGCATCTTCCCGCCCGCACGATCTTTGACTGGACCGATCTAGTCAAAGTCTTCGTGGGGAACTTCCAGGGCACGTATGTGCGCCCTGGGAATTCCTGGGATCTCCGTAGCTGCCGCCAGAAGCCCGACGAGTCGCTTCGCGACTTCATCCACCGCTTCTCCAAGAAGTGCACCGAGCTGCCCAACGTGGCCGACACCGCCATCATCAGCGCGTTCCTCGACGGGACGACCTGCAAGGAGTTGGTCCACGAACTGGGACGGAAGATGCCCTCCACCGCCAACGAGCTGTTTGAGGTGGCCACGAATTTCGCCTCCGGTGAAGAGGCAGTGGGGGCCATCTTTCGCGACGCCAACGACAAGGACAAGCGGAAGAATGAAGAAGCCAGCGGTGCAGCGACCCGCAACCAGAAGAAGAACAAGAGGGGCAAGCGGAGGGGGAAGCAAGGCAAGAAGGAGGAAGACTCCGAGGATGATCTCGTCGCTGCGACCGATCGCAAGGCACCCCGAGGCCCCCCGGGGCCCGGGGCGTTCGACGACATGCTCAAGAAGCCTTGCCCCTTCCACAAGTTCCCCGTCAAGCACACCATGGGGGAGTGTGACTTGGCCTGCCGATTCTACCAAAAGCTCCCCCCGCCCGAGGACAAAAAGAAGAAGGAGAAGGAGGAAGAAGACAAGGATGACGGGTTCCCGAAGATCCACGATGTCTTCATGATCATCGGGGGCCTCCCAGCAAATCTTTCACCACGACAGATCAAGCGCGAGCGCCGAGAGGTTTTCTCGGTGCGCCCCGCCACGCCGCAGTACCTACCATGGTCGGCCGAGGCCATCACCTATGGCCCCGACGACCACCCGCTCTACGTACCGAACCCCGGGAGATACCCACTCGTGGTGGATCCCGTCATCGGCAACGTTCGGCTCACTAAGGTGCTGATGGATGGCGGCAGCGCCCTCAACATCCTCTACTCCGACACCCTCGATCCCATTGGGGTGGAGCGCCCGCACCTCCGACCCTCCATCTCTCCCTTTCGGGGGCATTGTGCCGGGCAAGCGAGCCTGGCCCTCGGGCAGATTGACCTCCCCCGTCGTTTTCGGGACACCATCAAACTACCGCAAGGGAGGTCATTACCTTCGACGTGGTCGACTTCCGAGGAACCTACCACGGCATACTTTCGGGCGTCCAGCGTGAAAATTCATGGCGGTCCCGAACTATACGTACCTTCTCCTCAAGATGCCAGGCCCCAACGGCATCATCACCGTTGGCTCCTCCCTACGAGCACGCGTTCAACTGCGGGCGTGGAGGCCATCGAGCATGCCGAGGCCATGGCCGTCTCCGAGGCTCTCGACTCCAAAGCGCCACGCCGGCACCATCGAGCCGTCCGATGGGGTAAAGGGAGGTCCCGCTCGACCCCTCCACCTCGTCCGGCAAGACGGTGAAGATCTGTGACTCCCTCGACCCCAAATAGGAAGCCGTGCTCGTCGACTTTCTCCGCGCGAACATCGACATCTTTGCGTGGAGTCCCTCGGACATGCCGGGCATTCTCGAGGGATGTCGCCGAGCACTCCCTTGATATCCGGGCCGGGTCCGCACCGGTGAAGCAATGACTGCGCCGATTCGACGAGGAGAAGCGCAGGCCATCGGCGAGGAGGTGAACAAGCTTTTGGCGGCGGATTCATCAAGGAGGTGTTCCACCCCGAGTGGTTATCTAATCCTGTCATCGGTTAGGAAGAAGAGTGGGAAATGGAGGATGTGTGTAGACTATACTAGCTTAAATAAAGCATGTCCGAAAGTCCCTTTTCCCTTACCACGTATTGATCAGATAGTCGACTCCACCTCGGGATGCGAGCTCTTAACCTTCCTTGATGCTTATTCCGGCTACCACCAAATAAAGATGAAGGAGTCCGACCAGCTCGCGACGTCCTTCATCACCCCCGCTCGGCATGTACCGTTATTGTAACGATGCCCTTCGGGCTTAGGAACGCAGGGGGCCACGTACCAACGATGCATGCTTTGGGCGTTTTCGGCGACCACATCGGCGAAACCGTAGAGGCCTACGTCGACGACATCGTGGTCAAGACTAAAAGGGCTGACGACCTCATCTCGACCTCAAGATCGCTTTCCAAAGTGTCTTAAGGCCAAAAGCGTCAAGCTCAACCCCGAGAAGTGCGTCTTCGGGGGTTCCCGAGGCATGCTCCTCGGGTTCATCGCCTCCAAACGCGGCATCGAGCCCAACCCGGAGAAAGTGACCGCGGTGACGAGCATGGGGGCGATCGAGGACCTGAAGGGGGCGTACAAATGAAGTCATGGGTCAGGGCGGCGGCCCTCGCCGCTTCATCTCACGACTCGGCGAGAAGGGCCTGCCCCTGTATCGCCTCCTGAGAAAGTCCGAGCGCTTCTCCTGGACCACCGAGGCCCAGGAGGCCCTCGACAAGCTCAAGGCTGCCCTCACCAGTGCCCCGATCCTCGTCCCCGCCCGCCGAGGGTGAACCCCTCCTTCTTGTGCGTCGCCGCGACCACCCCAGTGGTCAGCGCCCATCGTCGTCGAAAGGCAGGAGGGGGCCACGCCTTGCCGATCCAACGGCCGCCTACTTCATCGGCGGTCGCTGTCCGAGACCAAGATCCGCTACCCGCAGATCCGTAAGCTGCTCTACGCGGTGGTCCCGACTCGGCGCAAGCTCCGGCACTACTGACGCCATCCCGTGACGGTGGTCTCCTCCTTCCCATTGGGAGAAATCCTCCGTAATCGGGAGGTCTCGGGGCGGGTTGCCAAGTGGTCCGTCGAGCTCATGGGGGAGACTCTTTCCTATGCGCCGAGGAAGGCCATCAAGTCTCAGGTCTTGGCCGACTTCCTCGCAGAGTGGATCGACACCCACCTGCCGCCGCCCCAGCCTCCAGCGGAGGCCGGACGATGTACTTCGACGGGTCCCTAATGAAGACCGGAGCCGGCGCCGGCCTCCTTTCGTCTCTCCCCTCGGGAGCACATGCGGTACGTAATCTGCCTTCACTTCCCAGCATCAAACAATATGGCAGAGTACGAAGGCCTGCTCAACGGGTTAAAGATCACCGTCGAACTTGGCGTCAAGCGCCTCGACGTCCGAGGGGACTCGCAGCTCATCATCGACCAAGTCATGAAAGATTCAAGCTGCCACGACCCCAAGATGGATGCGTACTGCAAGGCAGTGCGCGCCCTGGAGGACAAGTTCGACGGTCTCGAGCTCAACCACGTCGTCCGGAGGCACAACGAAGCCGCAGACGAACTCGCCAAGATCGCCGCTGGAAGAGCCCCGGTTCCCCCGGACGTCTTCGCCAAAGACCTCGCAGCTCCTTCCGTCACGATCGGGGGGCAAGGGGAGGCCTCGGAGGATCGCTCCGACCCCCCCTCGGGGGCTGGAGGCCCGTCCAAGGCCCCCTCGGCATCCGAGGCTCCCTCAACTTCCGAGGCATCCTCGGCGTCAAATGCCGAGGTCATGGAGATCGACGGGGGGGCTCCAGAGGCCGACCCCAAACCGGACTGGAGAAAACCATACCTCGACTGGATCATCCGGGGAGTCCTTCCTGAGGACTTCAACCAGGCCAGGCGCACCGCAAGAAGAGCGAAATCCTTCGTCGTCATCGGGGACGAACTCTACAAACGGAGCCCCTCGGGGTCCCGCGGCGATGCATCACGGCCGAGGAGGGCCTCGCCCCTAGCCCGCAAGTTCCACGCAGTGTGTCCGCGGCCACCACGCCGCCTCCCGCTCCCTCGTCGGCGCCGCTTTCCGACAGGGGTTCTACTGGGCCGACCGCGGTCGCCGACGCCACTGAGGTAGTACGCACCTGCGAAGGATGCCCGATTACGCTCGCCGACGCACTTGCCGGCTCAGGCGCTCCAAACCATCCCGATCACGTGGCCTTTCGCCGTGTGGGGTTTGGATCTGGTAGGACCCCTCAAGAAGGCGCCCGGGGCTTCACTCATCTACTAGTCGCCATCGACAAATTCTCCAAATGGATCGAGGCGCCCCCCACCAACATTCGGTCCGAGCAGGCGGTGCTTTTCTTCACCGACATCATCCACCGCTTTGGAGTCCCGAACTCTATCATCACCGACCACGGCACCCGGTTCACGGGGCGAAGTTCAAACTTCTGCGATAAGAACCAGATACGTGTCGCCCCCGGTCCTCGGTCGCGCACCCCCCTGCACGAACGGGCAGGTAGAACGGGCCAACGGGATGATACCGCAAGGGCTCAAGCCTCGGATCTTCAACAAGCTCGACAAGTTCGGCAAAAAGGTGGCTCGAGGAACTCCCCTCGGTCCTCCGGGAGCCTCGGGACAACGACCAGCCAGAGCGGCGGGTTTCACGCCCTTCTTCCCCGGTGTACGGCGGCCGAAGCCATCTTGCCTACCGACTTGGAATTGATCGCCGAGGCTAAAAGCCTACGACGAGGCCCGCAACCAAGTGGCTCGAGAGGACTCATTGGACATGCTTGAGGAAGCCAGGGACGCCGCCCTCCCTACACTCGGCAGATACCAGGCCCGGTTCTGCGACGCTACCACGACCGACGAGTCCGGACCCGAGATCTCAGGGAAGGTGATCTGGTGCTCCGTCTCCACCAAGACAACAAAGGACGCCACAAGCTCACGCCGCCCTGGGAGGGACCCTTCATCGTCGCTGAAGTCCTCAAGCCGGGCACGTATAAGCTCGCCAACAAGGCTGGCAAAATCCTCAACAACGCTTGGAACATCCAACAGCTACGCCGCTTTTACCCCTAGAAATTCCAAGCATTGTACATACGCTTTGTACCGTTGGCTAAATAAAACTAAGTCCTTGGGCGTTTTTCCCAAGTCACAAATTCTGTCCCCAAGTAGGGACTCACGCCGAGACTTGGTTTTGGCTCACCAAAACCAAGCCTCCCTCGGGGGCTAGAAAGGGGGGAACCCCCTCCTCGAAAGTACCCCTCAAAAATCTTTTTCGTTTTCCTGGCTATCTTTCGTAGACTTTATGCTCCCGAAGGTTTCGCATACTTGGGAAAAGGCATGACCGGGGTCATCCCAAGGCCAAGGACGGCCGAGCCGCGAGGCCACCTACGCCCGAGCGCTACGGTGCCTCCACTCGCTACCCTCAGCCAAAAGAATGGCTCCAAGTGCCGCGAGGAGGTCGCTCGACTATGGAAGGGCAACGGGGCCGAGGCGTCTACTCGCGCAGTCCCTCCCTTCGGTTAAAAGAGCGACCCCCAGCTGCAAAGCATCCTCACAAGACCAAGTAGCGAATACAAACGGAAGGGAATGCAAGAGATAACGAAAAAGCTAGTACAAAAAGCACAAAGCCTCAACGGGCCGATTCACAAAGTGTCTCATAAACACAAAATCAACATAAACCTCTATTTACATGGGCACTTGGGCCCAGCCTGCAGGATCTACCGGGGAGCATCCGGGCCACCAACGTCTTGGGTGGCGACATCCACGGCCTCGGGGCCTCCGGCGCCAGCGACCGCAGCCTCGGCGTCACTAGCCTCCTCCGGAGGAGTGGAGACGACGGCGGGCGTAAAAGTAGCCACCAGTGTGGCGGGAGCCCCGCTCCTCTCGGCCTCCTCGACGAGTTGGGCCAGCACGTCGGTCTCGTGCCCCATCTCCTCTTCGGCTACGACGAGCCCCTCGGCGATCCGAGGGAGGTCGAGCCGGTAGTGGGACATGGCCAGCGCGAGCGTGTGGGACACGCCAACTCGGAGGGCCTCCAAATAACGCGCCTCCACCCGCTGCGGCACCGTCGCCAGCCGCGACACCAAGTTGCTGCCACCAGCTTCCTCAGCCTCCACCGCGGTACAGACGGCTGTGGCCTCCCGCGTCAAGGTCTCAAGCTCGCCCTGCGTCGAGTTATAGGCGGCTTGCGACACGGAGAGGCTCTCCTCCAGCTCTGTCACCCTGCCCCTTAGGTCTGCAAGAACTCGAGGGTTAGGCTCTCGGGCGGTGGAACACAGGCACGAAGACCAGTCACAACCCTTACCTCGCAGCTGGCCGCGGAGGGTCTCGTTCTCGCCGATCCCCTGCAAGGCTGCGTCCCATCGCCTTGGGTACTCCTCGCTCAGGGGCGGCGCGCCTCCGAGGCCTCCAGCTTGTCGGACAGAGACTTGATGGAGTCCGCCGAGCGCGAAGCCTCGACGACCATCGCCTCCTTCTCCGTCCGGAGCTGGTCAAGGCTCCTAGCATGGCCCGCCGCGACGTCTCTGGCAAGGGTGGCGTCCTCGCGTGCCGTCGCGGCCTCGGCCTGCAGCTGGGAGACGAGAAGGCGGAGCTTCTCGAGCTCAGCGTCCTTCTCCGACACGGCGGGTCGTCAGCCTGGGCGACCAGGCCCTTCTCGCTGAAGGTACTGATCGTGAAGGCCGACCGACGCGAGAACCTCCGACTTCCCGCCGACGTCTGCGCCAAATCCTGCAACACACGCTCTCCAAATTTGGCAGTCGGCCGGGAAGACGCTCCCCCGAGGGAAGGAGGGCTGAAGCTCACTCACCCGAAGCAAGGGGGGAGCTCCTGGCACAACCCTGACACAATGTCCCGGGCGGCCTTCTCGTAGCGGTCGACGCAGTCCGCCACACTCACCCAGATCCTCCCTCCTCCTGGCGTCATCCGGCGCGAAGGCCCCGCTCCCGGGGCCCCTAGGGCGGGCGCTCTCCGGCAAGGTGGGCTCCCCGGCGGCTGCTCACCGGACGTTCCAGTGAGGCCGCGGCACCCACGGTGGGCGCCTCGGTCGCCGCGCCTCCTCGGCTCCTCCCTGCTGCTGCGGTGGCACCCGCCTCGGTGGCCACGGCTTGGTGAAGGGCCGAGGCGGCTCCGCCTCGGCCATAGCAGCGTCGGTGGTAGCAACCACTACGGGCTCCTCCACCGCTACCTCGGGCGACATCGAGGAGTCTACCCGGCCGACACCGCCAGGGATCACCACGTCGTTCTCTCCGTCGGGCGCCTCCGCCCCGTCCCGGTGGTACCAGACGGAGCCGGCTCCTCGACCAGGCGCCACGGGCACGCCCTCGGTCTCCTCAGACGCCTGCGCCACCTCTCGCTTCCGCCGCCAAGGACCGCTCCGCGGACGGCGGCTCCTCGGCGACCTCCTCCCTCTCCCCAGTCCCGGCCGTCGGCTCGACGGCGGAACTAAGATCCACGCTCCCGACCCCCCGCCTTAGCTGTATCCGAGGGGCAAGGGGGGCCGCGTCCACCGCAGCCGTACGCTTCAAGCTGCGGATGGGGACCAGACGGAAGTTTAGCAGGCGGAAAAAAGAGCAAACGTCAAGACCAACGGCAAGGTGTAGGTACCACTTACCCGCGCACTTTAATCCTAGCTCCAGACCGGGACCCGCCCGACGGCGGGAATGCCGGGCGCCCGGACGACTGCCGCCGGCCAAAGGCGTCCTACTACGGGCCTCCGACCTGCCTCCGGCCGACACGGCCCGGCCGTGGGGACGAGCCTCTGGGGGGGGGGCGGTGACCTCCTTCCCCGTGACGTCACGCCTCCCCGGGGAGACGTCCCGGGCGCCGGAGGCATCGCGGCCCCAAATCCGCAACGCCGGGACGAGCCTCTCCCGCAGCCTTCCGGGCGGCGGGCGCCGGGCGACGAACTACCGCCCGCCCGGCACGCGATGTCACCTCCGGGGATCCAACCCCAGGCAGCGGATCAGCTCGTCCCTCGTCCCCACTCCACCCCACCATCGCCGTCGCTGCCGCCGCTGTGCTCGGTGGTGTCCGACGGCGTCTCCGCTAGAGGGAGACCCTCCTGCTCCTGACGCCGCCGCAGCCGAGACAGGTCCTCCCTCTCCTTCTGCTTGCGAAGCGTTGCGAGCCGCGGGCGCCTCTCCTTCTTCTTCTTCTCCGCCTCCGCGTGCTCGCGATTGGCCAGCTTCTCCATGGGCGATCGGGGGCTTCGACGGCCTCAGCCCTCCGCGAGCCCCTACAAGCGCGACGACCGGGGTCAAGATGGGGAAGAGGAAGAAGAGGAGCGGAACGCACAACGGCGGGGAACGGGTCTTACCAGACCAATGTAGCCCTTGTCAGGACGCATCGGGATTTTGAGCAACTGCGAATGCTCCACCGATGCCGCCGCTTCGCTTGGTCGAGGACCTCGGCAAACCCTAGGTCCTCGGCCGCCATCCGGTCCCCCCCTGGGGGCTGCCAGGTCCGCATGTCATACAAATACACCGCCGATGCATGAGAGGCAAGACGGCGTCGCTTGGGAAGCCGGCGATCACCGACGAGGCGTCCGACCCTCCTTGGTCAGGCGCCCAGGCGGTAAACACCTTCCTCGGCCGGGGTCACCCTCTCGGGATCAGCTCCCTCCGCCACGACGGGCGGCTCGAGTCGAACACCTTCCCGGTGTAGGCAGGCAGTGGCCACCGTCGTTGCGAAGGTAGAACCACTTGCTGTGCCAACCACGGTTCGAGCCGGGCGAGCCTCGCCGGGATGTAGTCCTTGCGGTGCTCGGATCGCAGGCTGCAACGTGCAGCTACCGGCCCGACCGCCAACCTCTTCCCCTTCTCTTTCTCCCCCTCCTTCCCCTTCTCTTTCTCCGCCCCGGGCGGAGATTTCAGAACAAGGTGGCCTCGAAGAAGTGGAGCCACAGGTCCCAAGTGGGCGTCGACGCCGAGGTAGCCCTCGCGCCAGCGCCCACGAAGACGGGACGCGTGGGAGATGCGTTTGGGGGCGAGGTTGTGGAGCTCCAAGCCATAATGCTCCAGGAGCGCCCGCAGGAAACGCCCCACCGGCATCCCGAACCCACGCTCACGGAACGACGTGAAGCTCACGACGTACCCCGGCGGAGGGCGCGGGTACTGATCATCCGACGACGGCACGATCCACTCCGGCCGCTGGAAGTCATTCCGAGGGCTCAGGAGCCCCCTCTCCACCAACGCCGCCAGCTCCGCCTCCGTCACGGAGCAGGACTCCCAATCCGCCACGCCAACGACATCGGCCTTGGGCGCCATCGCGAGAACGGGATCGAGCGAGGAGGGCAGCACGGGAAGTCTCTCTTCCTTTCCCCTCTCCGGCGATCTCAAGAGATTTTTCTGGCAGCGGAGAAGGCAAAGGCAAAAAGCAGCGACAGCAGAAACGAGGGAAAGGCCAACACGGCCGCCGCACAGGTATTTATACCCGACGCGCTCCCCTTCTTCGCATTAAGTGCATACCGGCCCACGATCACGCCCACTCGATTGCACACCGCGCGACGGCCCGAGGCGCCGGGCGCACGAGCGGCAGCAGCCACCGCAGGCTCAGCAAGCGCCACACACACGTTGCACGGCGCATCCCTCACAGAGGATCCGGGCCACGGAGCCCGGGGCTCTGCCATCGCGCGTGTGGCCGCAGCGGAAGACGCAGCGCCACACATCACATCCTCCGTGGGACCCGCGGCGCGCGCAAGGCAACTGCCATGACGGAGAACGTGGGGCCGCCACCGCTCGCGCGGCGCATCCCGCGCTGGCCGCCTGAAAAGACGCGCCCACACCCACGTTAAGACAAAACAGCGTTTCCTTCTCCACGGCTGGAGCCGGGCGACGGCCCACTTAAGGCCCGTGGGTTCGCAGGCTGGCCCATCCAAGGGTTCGACACCCACCCTGTGGCAACAGAGTCGGGGGCAGCTCTGGACGGCCTCATACACAACTGGCCCCACGCGAGCTGGGCAGTCCTTGCATCCGAGGCCAGCATGGCAGCTAGAGTAGGGGGATCCCGCGTGGGAGAGCACCGAGCCCTCGGGACCCGGGCGGACGGGACCCGAGCCCCACCTCAGCATACCGTGCGGGCTCTTATGAACCGCGCCTCGGGCCCAGCCAACCCCCTAGCGAATGGGGCACAAAGCGGTTCACTTGGATTCTCCCGCCAACACTCACCGGATCTAGTCGTGTTCGACACTCGTCGACGATAAGCACGACGAAGTCCACCCTCCTCCCCTCGCGGAAGGGAAGCTGAGGTGCGTAAGAAACCGGGCGGCCGAGTCCCACTGGGTCCCCCTCGTCGCTACGAGGGCTCGGGGGCTTCCCCCAACGAGCAAACCAATTTGGGAAAACGCCCTAAAAACCCAGCCGAACCCCCGGACGAGCCGACGGGCCTGGGGGGCTCGGCAGCACGAACTATCTGTCCCACCAAAAAGACGCACCAGCCCTCGGACGAGTGCCGCACTCGCCCGAGGCCTCGGAACACCCGGCGGAAGCTCGCAGCCCCCACCGGATAGCACGGCTCTCGGGACAAGCCTCAAAGCCACGTCGTGGCGAGCTAAATGCAAGCCTTCGAAGGAGTCCCCCAAACTCCTCCGAAGCCTCGGGAACTACACGCCCGGGCCAAGGCCACGCACCGCACCACTGGAAAAAATCGACAAAGAACCCGGGAAGCACGACCTCAGCCTCCGAACGAGTGCTCCCACTCCTTCGAGGGCTCGGGGGCTACTGTCGGGGACCAAAATAAGGGCCCCTTTAGGGAAAGCCCAACAACGCAAAAACTTCGGCCCAACATGCCTCCCATTTCCACTATCTAATCCACGCGTCGGAGCGGACGCACGGCCCACGCCCATCCGAGCCTACCTTACTAGGGACTCGGACGAAGCGCCGATCCTCCGCCTCGCCCGAGCCCCTCGCCAGGGGACCTCAGCCCTCCGCCTCCCGTCGCGCCCGAGCCCCCCAACGGTGGGGCCTCGGACGAATCAACCGCCCCCGCCCGCCCGAGCCCCCAAAATGCGGGGGGCCTCGGACGAGCCGCCCGGCTTCCGTCCCGCCCGAGCCCCCCGGCAACCAGGCCTCGGACGGGACGCGTCCGCCTGAGTCAAAGGCCGTACCACCGATTTGACGCATATCCACCACCGCCGTGTCGAGCACTCCATGTTCTCGACAGGGGATGGGCATCGCCCGTCACGGCCCACGCCGGCAATCATGCTTACGCAGCCTCCACAAGGAAGGCCACGCCCCCGCCCACGGGGGGGCACCGTGGCTGCCTAACCCCTCCTCCGCCAGTCCCATCGCCGAACCCCGGGCGCCATCCACCACGCCAAGGCCACGGCAGCCAATGTCACCCCCCGTGCGGGAATAGACTGGACGCCCCCTCCGGTCAACCAACAGTCCACCCCGTAAGCTCGAGCCCGGGATGGGCGGTCGCTGCGTCGGTGACCGGCCGCACTGCTCAAACCACTCTCCGTGCGGCGACAAGCCCCGAGGCTTCCCGAGCCTCGGATTCCGTGCGGGTCAAAGCTACAAGCAAGCTGGCTGGGCTCGCCACCCTCTCCGTCACGATCCGCCAACTCCACAGGGACGTTCGTCATTCCGACCAACAGGGACGGGGAGGCGATGTTGCACTGCCTCGTCGCGATCCAGGACGGCCTGCCCACTCCGGGACCTCGGACAGGGAAGGACAGAAGCCCACGGCCTCACCACGAGCACGACTACCTCTTGTAAGACCCTGCCCTCCCCTTACGACTATAAAAGGGGAAGGCAGGGGCCCTTAGAAGACAGGTTCACACACTCGAAAGCCCGATATTGGCACTTCGCTCAATCATCACGAGACTTGGGACCCCGTCCCTCTCTCACTGCTTGTACACCCTACCTACAAGCACTTCGGTGCAAGATAATACAAGAACTCCTCCCCCCACTGGACGTAGGGCCTTCTCTTGCCCGAACCAGTATAAATCCTTGTGTTCATCTTGTACACCTTCCGGGGTTGGGAACACGCACCACAAATTCACTTGTTGGTACTAGGACCGTCAGTTCTAGCACCGACAAGTTTATTAATTAAGTTATCGTACATACATGTGCTCCGTTGACCTCATAGCAGTCTGCAAAAAAAAAAAAAAAAAAAAAAAAAAAAAAAAGGAACGAAAGCTAGTCCTGTATAGTGGAAATGCTCATCAGCTAGTACCTGACCGTACGATTGACATGGTCGGTGGTGCCTTCGCCCACAACATCCAGCAGCTTTGTGACTTGCTCGCCAGCCAGCGCTCCGTCAGGGATCTCTTGGCTGACCACCCAGACCAAGAGGGGTATCGGTCCGGTGGGCCTAGTTTCGCCATGTAGCTGCGTGGTACACGCCGGGTTGCCGTCCCTCTCAAAGTATATGTATTTGTATACATGTATTATTTGTATGTATTGGAAGTGAAGAAAGATCCACAGATACGTTGTTTGCTTCTTCTTTTTTCTTGCCTTTCACGGCTCACATTATCAGCCGTGCACTAGTACACAAAGCATTTGTCTTAACGGTAGGGATTTATTTCCACTGGCGGTTTTAGCTTAGAGACACCACTGGAAATCGACAAGCGGGCCCCAGCTTTAGAACCGCCAAATGGAAAAAGGCTAGCACTGGCGGTTCCTTAAGTCAACCGCCAGTGTAAATGGCGCCATTTACATCGGGCGGTTGACTTAAGGAACCGCCAAAGATGATAATGAACATTGTCATGGCGGTTTTCTTATGTAAACCGCCAGTGAAAATGAACATCATTTTCACAGGCGATTTCCTTAAGTCAACCGCCTGTGGTGATCTTATCCTATATATACCCCCCTTCTTCCTTCACACCACAGTCCAACAGAATTGTAGCTCGAACAGTTCTTCCATGGAGAAGCTTTGGAGGTCCAGATTTCACTACATACAAGGGGGGAGGTTTTGCTCTTGATTTCTTCGGAGGAGGTGACTAAAAAAGGTTAGTTTATGTGTTTCTTGCCTCATTTCCCCCATTCTTGCTCAATCCCACCCACTTTTGAGATCTAGGGTTTCACCTCATGTGAGAGAGAGAAGAGTAGCTAAGTTTTTATTTTTTCTCAATAATTCTAGTCACTATTTTTCTAGGGTTTTCTTTATTTTAATAATTAGTTATGTGTAGTTTAATTAGCTATTAGTGATGTTTTTAGTGGTGATTCTTTAATTATGGTTTCATTAAATTTTAGTTTCTTATTTAATTATTAGTTAATGTGTTATATTGATGCTTGAAATTAGTGTTTGTTTAATTATGTAGTTATATTTTGTTTAATATAATTTATAGTTTTGTTTTAATTATGCTTGAAAGATGAGGAGGGAGAAGGGAGGAAGATGAGGGGGAGAGAGGAGGGAGGGAGGGGGGAAAGAGGAGGGACAGAGAGGGACAGAGATGAGGGAGGGAGGAGGACAGAGAGGGCGCCAATTCAAAAAATGAAAATTCAAATGAATTTTGGCGGGAGAACATTACCACTGGCGGTTCACCTAATAAAACCGCCAGTGGAAATCTATTTCCACTGGCGGTTCCTTATGTGAACCGCCAAGTGGAAATGCCATTTTCACCGGGCGGTTGCTTATGTGAACCGCCTGTGAAAATGGATTTCCACAGTGGTTTTCAAACAACCGCCAGGTGAAAATGCAACATTTTCACTGGCCTCTTGCACAGCGGCGGGCCAAAACGGCAGTGGCAAGGCCTCTAGAACCGCCTGTACAAAACATTTGTGTACCAGTGGTGCGTGCCTATGCGTATTTGGAAAGAGATGTCTGGCGCACGTATACATGCAGCCATACGCATTAGCAGCTCCTTTCGGCACACGGACGTAAAACCACGCGCATGAAACTATATCAAGAAGCCAATACGACTTTCTATAGCTTCTTTTCTTTTCTCCTAGCTTCTCAATATAGCACATATAAACACATACGCAAACTAGATAAATTTTGTACAAAATCTCATCAAACAAGTCTATATCTCCAACGGCCGGCGGGCTCCAATTGAGGATAGAGGCGGAGGAGGAGAGCCTATGGCGGAGCATGAGGGACGACCCTGCCTGCAGGATGGGTCGCATGGTCAACCAGGAGGTTGCGGCCATGGTGGTGGGTCGTGGTCATGGTTTGTCCTAATCTGAAAGACGGAGTATTCGCAGTTCTGTAGTATTCCCAAACCTTTTTTCACTTCCCTGTCCAAATAATTGGATTTCATTGTAATCCCCGAATTGTTTTGCTAATAATATCGAGAGAATTATGTATTTGGCACTAAAACAAATCGATATTCTTCTACGTGTGTTTATATTTGAGACGTCGACCTCCGATCAACACACAATTCATCGCCGCATCCACGTCACACAGCAACTGCACACTGGTGCACAGGGAATCAGGGAGCCAACAACTGCACAACACATTTATACATTGTTTTCTTCATGGAAATAATTATCATTATATGTTGGAGCATCTGGACAGTGAGAAACAACTTAATTTTCGGGGGTGAAGAGGCAAATACGCAGAGATGCAAACAGGTCTTCAAAAATGTCTTCTGCCTTATTATCCTTCACGCAAAGAAAAAGTATCTACCTCTAATCAATTCATGGCTAGAGCAGCTTATGTAATTAAGCTCATTTTCTTTGTTTCCTTTTTTGTTTCATGAATTGGCTGGTCAAGCTCTGCACTCTGGGCTCTAGCCTTTATTTTCTATTTGTCTTTTATTGTTCTTTGATCTTTAATAAATTTCAGTAGAGGCGCAAGCTCCTCATATTCTTTCGAAAAAAAACACACACACACACACACACATTTATACACACTGCTGTCCTGTGCATAGTGGCTCCCCACCATAGCCTCCATTCGGGAAACGCAGGGCCTATTTGTTTGCACGGACCAGAGATCTGGTCATGTTGGACAGAGGCAGGATCACTTGGGCCAAGTTTATGTGGTGCAAGCGGACATGTTTATTTCACTTGCGCTGTATGGGCATGGCTTGTGGAGGCCCGCATGTTGTTTGGATGTACGGAGGTAAAAAGGAGCTTAGGCTATCTGCACTGCTGTACGGTATACCATTCGGCACATCTCCAGCTCACCACAGCTCAGCGGAAATAGCAGATGTGTGCCTACAGCGGGAAACGCTAAAGCCTCCGCTAGCAGCCGGAGCATGCCAAATATAACGCACCTACCGGCCTGTGGCTGGCGTGTGCTACCCACCTGTGGCAGGCCCCACGCCCAAGGCAGAACATGCATGGGAGACAGAGGAGAGAGAGGTAAGAGCGGGCCCCATGATTTCAAACAACTAAAATATGTTATAACTCCCAAACTAAAAAACCAAATTAAATTCTGATTGCACCATTAAATTTATTTTAATAAATCCTTCAAAACAACTCACATGCATATATTTAAGTAAAATTTATAGAGAATGATAAGTGGAGCCATTGTTGGTAGTTAAAATAGAGTATGAGATATAGAGAATGATGGGTGCGGAAGAAACGTATATAGCGGAGAGAATCTTGATGACCAGGATATATGGAGGATGAAAATAGAGGATTATGAGTGCGGATAGCCTTAGTCATCCTACTCTTTTAGCTGCTTCTGGTGGCCTGAAGCTGCAACTTCTAAGTCGGGTCAAAAAAAACTGATGGTTCCTGATGCCTAGCTCATGGCAGCTCTAATGCCCGACTGGCCCATCCTCTAGTAGCGGATGCAAGTGGTACCCCCGGATTTTGATGAAACTAAGGCTATCTGCACTCTTCGTCCTCTATATCCATCCTCTAAAAATAATATTCCATCCTGTTCATCAAGATTCTCTCATCTATACCATTTTTTTCCGCACTCATCTATCCTCTGTATCATTCTCTATCCACTGTAGGACCCACTTATCACTTTATCTAAATATGTTCATGTGACATCTTGTTTCGAAGGATTTATTAAAACAAATTTAATGGTGCAATCAGAATTTAATTTGGGTTTTTGGTTTGTGAGTTATAACATTATTTAGCTAGAATTTAATTTAGGTTTTTGGTTTGTGAGTTATAACATTATTTAGCTAGTTCAAAATAGTGGGGCCCGCCTTTAGACCCATGCACTCTCTCCCCGGAGCATGCTTCCTCTGCCGCTCTCCCGTGGGCGCCTGAGTGGTGGGGCCAGTTTTGCATGGCGGATTTGGCGTAGACGCCCTGTATCCCGCCAGATTTGGCGTGGCAGCAGCAAGTCCGAGACAGTAGCGGACGCTTTACAGTCCCCGCTGTTGCTCTCCGAACCTGTATATGTTACTCCAGGATGAGATGCAGTATCCCAGTGCGAACAGTCTAATAGAACTTTAATGTAGCATATATGGCTTGGCCCACAGCTCCTACTAGCTGGCCCCATAGGGTTTGATTGCTGGATCCGCCACTGCCATCCTCCCGTTCAGGTTACTATCAAACATGGGGACGCTGCACCAGTTGGGCTTGTGGCTCGCCGACTGCAGGCAAATAAACAGCCCCGCAGTGGCCCTCCAATATAGCCGCCATCCGCTCGATCGCAGTGCCCGTGCCCGCACCCGCACCACCACGCTCGCCGAAGGCTCCGCCGCACCTCCCATATCCTCACGTGATGACCACAGTCAGCGTGTTAATTCCCAGGTGTGGCGATCCGGCGACCCGACAAACTACACGTAAGGCTGCGGGCCATCCCTGCATGCTGCCGCACCTCACCGTCCTGTAGGCTGCTGGGAGCCTGGGACCACCCGCTCCCCGGCCATCTCGCTCGGGCGCCAAGAACTGGACCGACGACGACGCCCAGTCTCCACACCGAGATGCCGTTCCGGCCTGTCGTGCGTGGCCGTGGCACGTGCACGTGGGTGCGCTGATGCAACGTCCCACCGGCCACCCACCCGCACCGACCGGCCACTCGCCGACCACACAACTGCAGATGCCACGCCAACGACGACGCACCTCTTCTTTTTCCTGTTTTATTTAGAAAATAAAATAACTAAAATACATTTCAATTTTTGATTGACAATTCATAAGATTCCGAGTCGCTTCGAGGGAGATGGACCCTGCTGAGCAAATTTATCATCGACACTAGGAGATTCTGACGACCGCCATAAGTGTCCTGGGAGCTCCTTCGTCTAAAATCTTATTTAGGCATGCAAAGTTGTTTACTCTGTATTTCTGTTGCCGGTTGTTGCATGCATTATTTGAATCTTGGTCCGGTTGTTGCATGCATTGTTTGAATCTTGGTTGCTGCTTTTACCCTGCATTGCGCATGCAATACTTATATTTGTCTCTCTACATGCTTACATATTATTATTACTATTACACTTCACTCTCTCTGGCTCTCTAAAGCAAGTCGTTTTCATGTAGTCGTAAGTTAAACCATTTTAATCTTCAACTACAAAAAAATATTTTGGGTTGAGTTTGAAAATACGAACATGATGTAACTTGATTCATCTTGAAATGTAGTTTCATAAAGGCATATACTCCCTCCATACTCGTAATTCAAGTCGTTTTTGGATAAGACTCGGATCAAATATTAGGAATATAAATCATGAATAACTTTTAAGTTTTTGAGTTTGAAAATGTGAAAAATATATGAATAGATTTTTCTTTAAAAAATACTTTTATAAAAATGTACATATATCACTTTCCAATAAATGTTTTTATAAAAAATAAGCTAAAGTTATGTTTTGTGTTGCTGTCCAAAACGACTTGAATTACCAATATGAAGGACATAGGGGTTGGTTCCGGCTTGCTCATAGTTTGATTTTTCTCAATTTACAAATTCAGCTTGATGTAACCAAAGCCAAAGCCGATGACCGAAGTTTTGTAATGTAGAAACTGAAGCTGAAACCTTGAAACAAAAAGAATCGCCATTTTGGTTCGGTTCGGCTCAATCCACTTTGATTTGGTTTTCGGATCGAAAGTTTCCGGCCTCAGATATGGAGGGAGCATTGACTATATTTTATAGAAAAAAAGTAGCAGTCAAATTTGTTTCTTAAAAACCAGGTCAGATGTCCTACACAACTTGCTTTAGGAAACCAAATGTGATGATATGTCATGGCTGTCTTAGAGCATCTCCAGCAGCTCACCAATAATTTGTCCCTGATAAAGTGGTATTGGTGATCACCAGTAGTTGTTTTTTGGAATATTATGGGAGATGCTCTAGCAGATCACCAAAAAAAACTCCCCCTATATATGGGACCTACATGTCAGATTGCGATCTATTTATTTTCTCTCTTTTTTTTTCTCTCGTTTTCTCTCCATGGCAGCAGTGACCATATTCCATCTCCAGCTCCATGATCCGGGGCCGACCCCGTCAACCTTGGTCCCAACCTTGTCATGTCATTTGAATCTTTGGCCCTTGACCACGTGCCGCTCTGAGCTACGGGCCCCGTGGTTGGTGCACCACCCAGGCAGCACACGTCGCCGCCCGCGTTGCAGTGGCCGTGGCCATGCTCCCCATGCAGCCCTTGCCGAAGTGGTGCTCACAGAGCGAGGACCGAGCACCATCGGCTAGCTGCACCGCCACCCGCACCCCTTCACGCAGCTGTACTGCGACCCCTCCAGCAGCACCGTCAGGTCATGTCGCTTCATTCTTATTGGTGTAGATGCAACTCTCCCTTTATTTGAACACCCGGCTTGAACGGCAAGGGAGAAGAGCAGCAAAAGAGAGAGAAACGGTTAGTTGGATGTGGACAACTTATTGGTGTAGATGCAACTCCCCTTTTATTTGAGGGGAGATGAGGAAGATTTTGGTGACCACCAAAAAAGAGAAAGCTATTGAGAAGCTGCTCTAATATGATAGGTTTATGAGGATAAGGATAGTATTATAGACCTGTTGAAGATGCTCTTAGTATGGGCAGCGATCAGATCCTGAAGTATGCTGGACGGTGACATTGGTGTGGAAATATTCCTTTTCATCGACCTTTATTTCCATAGACATTGACTCAAGTGAGAGGATACCTAGAGAGCACATAGTACCTAGCTAGTCATTAATTTCTTTTCTTAGTTTGTGGATAGGGCAAAGTTATTTACTAGGATTTCAGTATTACTTATGGAAACTCAGGATTGGGCATTCAGTTTAAACCGAAAGTTCGGTTTGGTTTGTTTGGTTTCTGATAGTTTTCAACAATTTCAAACTGTTAGGTTTGTTTCAGAACTGAATCCAATAGATTTGATTTTGGTTGCATATATACTTTGGTTTTTCGGTGAAAACCGAACCGACCAGAGCTCAAGAGAACAATGTATGCAAGAAAAAACAAGGACAAATCTAGGAGATGTGCCGGCGCCAGGCATTGTGCCGCCACTCCTAGCACCATGCTCGTAGTGGCGCTGCACAACCAGATACAGATGCGCCAACGTTGGAATGATCCGAGTCCGCTCAAGCCGTGTGGCTAAATGCCGCACTGCTCCAAGGTCCATTTGAGTTCGCTTGATTCATGCTGCTTTGGTGCTCCTATGTCACCTCCGCTCCTGTTCCCGCTGCGCCGCCCCCAAGCTCTATCATAGATAGGGTTAGGGATTTGTGAGTGCATGTTGGAGTGGGTGAGCGGGCTGGGTCGGGAGGGAGGAGGGTTTGGGGACACTACTTATGTCTGTTCTAGTTAACTGGGTCGAGGTGGGCCATTCGTCCGTGGGCTGCCGAGCCGTGAGGACTAGGGGTTTTTTTGATAGTTCGGTTTTCTTGATTTGCCGATTTGGCTTGATGTGAAAACCAAAGCCAAAGCCGATACTGAAGTTTTGTAATGTAGAAACTGACGCCGAAACCTTAAACCAAAAAAAAAATATTTCGGTTTGGTTCGATCCACTTTGATATGTTTTTTTTTTTTGGTCAAAAGTGCCTAGCCCTAGAGAAACTCTCTGTGTTTTGTAGATCCAAATCTTATGTTTTTTACATGCAAATGTTAGATATATAGAACTGATTTGGAAGGGGCTATTTGTTACATATAGGGTATATACAACTGGTTCGGAAAGTGGTATTATTGAAGCGTTTCCACGTCATCTTTCTTGTTACAAGAACACAAATGGCTGCGGGACAGTAAATAAACTGAAAAAAAAGAGAGAAATCGAAGTATGAACCAACAACGCGGAGCACATGGATGCTACGAGTAGACCGCGCCCAAAACGAACTCGATCATCAAGACGCATCGGCGACGAAGTCCCGAACGACGGTCCGAACGGCGACGGGGATCCTCACCGAGTGCTTGCCATCGTCCAACCACGTCAGGCTCCCGAACGTGTAGCCACCCTGCACTCTCTGCTTCGCCATGAACGTCACCTCAAACGTCGCTTTCCTAGAGCCACCTTTCTTGAAGGAGATCACCGGAGGCTCCACGCTCATCCTTACCCCCGCCGGCGCCTCCACCACGGCCCGGTACGTCGTCGCCTTGGCGGGCCCAACGTTGGTGACCGTGCGCCGGACTGTGTAGGACTTCTTGAGGGCGGGCACGGCGATGGAGGGGAGGTTGAGCTGTGGAATGTCGTCGTTGCTGGTGCCATTGTACACCTCTGGTTGGATGTCATATACCAGGCCGGGGTCCATGGCCCTGTCCGGCTGTATGTGGCCGCCGCCGAAGTCGAAGGGGTCGGCCGGTTTCCTTTGCACCGAGTTAGCTTGGATTGGCAGGCCGAATCGATCGGTCACTGATGCTGAAGCAGACGTGCAGTAGCTTGTTAGCGTTAGAGTGACATGCATATTTATATATAAATTGGTATATTACCTGTGGTAACAATGGCAGATTTGATCATGGCAGGCGACCAGTCTGGGTGAACCGACTTGAGCAAGGCGACTATAGCGGAGACATGAGGGCATGCCATGGATGTTCCGGACGCGAGCTCGTACGAGTCACGCTTGGCTGCCAAGATGCTCACTCCAGGGGCACCTATGTCGGGCTGTCGTCCAAACACGAACAGAGAAGCCAAAATGATCACTTCACTCACGACAGATTAAGGTCAATGCATCACCCAAGGGAAGAAGTTATATAACATATCACCTTGAGTGCACCAGGGAACAGTGCACTCGGGCCCCTCGACGAGAACGTGGCGACTCTAGGTGAGGCAACCTGGGCTCCGACCACGGTCGCCGCCGGAGATATCTTGGCCACCTTGCTGGCAAAATTTGCACACACACACACACACACATACGTACAGGAATCATGCATGAGAAGAGAGGAACAGGAGAGGCCGGCATCATTCGAGGATTGACTGATGAACATATACAGTAGTAGCACACATGCACGCATTATATATATAAATAAATATATATCGCCCTGGATCGATCGATCGATCATGCACACCCACGCACCTTTCGCTATTATTGATTCTGAATACGGTTTCTTTGTCCACCACCACGCAAGGCATGTGGCCTGGGCAGTACATCTGGGAGAGAAGGTCGGTGCTGTACAGCTCGAAGATGATGCCCTTGGCCCCGCCGGCGATGGCGGCTTGTGTGACAGAGGGGAGGAACGGCGCAAAGCATACAACGATATTCCCGGTGATGTTTTCGGACCTCAGGTTCTCGCTGCTGCAGCTGATGCAGGAGAGAAAAGGTTGTGTTATTTAACTATTATTAATTACTCTCTTCGTTCGAAATAGTAAGTCGTTGTGTCTTTATTGTGTACATACATATGAGGTATGTATCTAGAAAAGACAGGATACCTTATAATTTAAAATTGAGAGAGTATAACATATAATTTAGAGCGTTTGACATTCAATTTAGTGCTACTGCAACTCACTATTACTACTAAGATAATTCCCTTTAGGGCGTGCCTCCACCGTAATTCTCTTGAGAGTGTCAAATTTTTTTAAAAAATAAAAATTCTCACAAAACTTAAAAAAAGAGAAAAACATCCTGTCATCGTATGTTGTAGGCTAATCGTCATTGTTCTAAATTATAAGACTTTTGGCTTTTCTAGATATCTCATTGGAGTTCAATTTCAGCACTTCAACTCAAAAACCAGATATCATACTGACAATCAAAATTATTTTAAAGGTGGTTTTAAATATTTTAAAATAAAATTCATTTTCTATTCTCTAGAAATTCAAAAGAAAATCATTTTTACCATAAAAATATGAATCCAGTACCAATTTTTCTAAGAATTTAATCAATGTACCTAATGTTTTGTTGCTCTCTGTCTCACCCGTTCCTTGCTTAGACTATCCTTTTGTGGTAGTACCTAATGTTTTGTATAATATAATAATAATAATATAATGTACGAAAGCAAAAGTGCATGTGTTACCCATTGACCGCCAAATAGAGCGAACTAAAGTCGTCTTTGGTCTTGGATGCCGCTGAGCGGTTGTGGTAATACAATGATTGACCCTGCAAAGTGACTCACGTTTAAATTTTTTTTTTCTCCATCACATGCATATATACGGTGAATGAATGAAAGAAAATAAAAAGAACGTGACGACGACGTCGAGTGCTTGGTAGATGGTAGGCGTACGAACCACCAGCTTTTGTCCGTCGCCGAGTGTGATGATGCTTGGGAAGGAGCGATCCACCGTGGTGGCGGCCACCGTGATGACCCACGGCACGGCGTTCTGGACGGTCTGCTGCATGGGGCCGTCGTTTCCCGCAGCGAACACTACGGTGATGCCGGCCGCCACAGCGTACACCGTCTTGTGTATCTCGGTGGCGCCACCCAGCGACAGGGACAGCACGTCGACGCCATCCCCGATGGCGGCATCGAGGGCCGCGAGGACCGACGCGTCGCCGCAGCCGACGACGTGGCACGCCTTGTAGATCGCCAGCCGCGCGCGCGGCGCCCCACCACGCGCCAGTCCGGCGGCTAGGCCGCTGGCGGCGTGGCTCGCGTCACGCACGGGGGAGCCGGCGATAGTCGACGCGGTGTGCGTGCCATGGCCGTCGGCGTCCCGCACCGACTTGTACTCATCCTTGAGGTCCTCCTCCGTGGCGTCGCCACCGAACCACCGCGCGCCGATGATCTTCCGGTTGCAGTTGCTCGCGTTGAACGCCTGGCCGGTCTCGCACACGCCTTTCCACCGTTTGGGCACGGGGCTGTACCCGCTGTCGTCGAAGCTCCGTGATTCCGGCCAGATGCCTGCGCCGTAGAACACGGCATTTACTATTAGCTGGTATGTGGTTGGATCCTCCACCAATACGTCAAAATCAAACTGAATTCATGAAGTCAAATGAGTAATACTCCCTCTGTCTTATAAATCGTTCCAACTTTCTTCCGAATCAAAGCATTTCAAGTTTGACCAAAATCATAGAAAAAAATCAAAAAGAATTTATGAGATGAAATCAGTATTCTATGAAAATATAATTAATAAAAATCTAATACTTATTAATATTATTATTTTATTATATAAATTTAATCAGACTTGAGAAGTTTTGACTTTCCAAAAATGTTAAAATGAGTTATAATTTAGGACGGAGGGAGTATATCAAAATCAGAACCTGAGTCTATGACGCCGATGATTACATCCTCGCCATACTTGGCCTTCCTAAGTAGCCGTGACGACGATGATGACAATGGCTGTTGGCCGTAGCTGATGCCAAGAAAATCCCAACTCCGGGTCGTATGCAATTGGTGGTAAGTGTTTGGCTTCACGCTCACAACTCCAGGGTATTCTAGTAAGACATTATATGTTTGCAAATAAACTCGTTATTTTGATCAGTTCATAATAACCTCTAATACTAGTTGCGAGCATTAACATTGCAATGTTCAAGGTTTTCTTTGTTGGCTCGGTGAGAGGTGAGACTACGCACTCTTCAGCTCCTCCGCGTGGGGCTCGGTGAGCTTCGCCGCAAAGCCGGAGAATCCGTGCTTGTAACTGTAGACTATGGAGTTGAGGGCTTCATCCTTGCTGCTCCATTGACGACATGAAGGGCACAAACAAGATGAGGAGAAAGCCAGCTTACATATTTATAATGTGCTGTCATTACCAGCTTCAATGAGCTACGATGTCGTTAGAGTAGCAGTAAAATACCTCCCAAGAATGGAGGTCAGCGCGGCATGGTGCGATGCCATGACCACGGAAGGGTCATCGTGCTTCTTCTCACCCATGGACACAACGTAGATCCTCGTCTGAGTTTTTCAAGGAACAGCATCACATTAGTGGCAAGGCTCCTTCATGGAGAGCGAGTGAGACAGAGGCATGAAGCTCCAGGGAAGAGCCAGGAAAAAAAAAAAGAGAGAGGAAAGCACAGCTTACTTGGCTGCTTGATGATGCATCAGCGCACAGCAGGGGCAGCAGTAGCACAAGAAACTGAGGCAGTACTGCACGTGATGAGACAGAGACAGCTCGGGATCTCGAGCCCATCTTTGGATTATATTCTTTCTGATCACTGCACATTCTCTTGTGTGCATGCCCGTGTATATATAGCAGTCTTGGACCATTGCAAACAGCCTATGTGATACTGTACTAGCTACCAATGGACTAGCTTTGTCCTAAACATGGCATTGTATATCAAGTATGCCACTCTGTGAGGGTTTGCTCGGGTAATCCTCTTTTTGCCAAATACTCATATCTGTGAATCGACCAAGCCGTTACTAAGCAATTAGCCAAAAAAAAAAAAAAAAAAAAAAAAAACTCATTTTGAATAGAAAACCACTACTATATATTTTCCCTTATTCTTCTGAGTTCTTTTACAATGCTTGGGAAAGTACTATGGTACCTCCAGGTGCTTTCATTTTTTTTTATTTCCTAACTAATTAATTGAGGATGATTTTTTATAGGGTATATTGGCAATTGAGCTCACATCCCCTGCCCCTGCTATTGAACGCTACACCCTGAACTCCCGATTGCTGGCCAAATCAGAGTAGGTTCTAATTGTTACAGCGAACGCGCAGTGATGTCCACTTCCACGGGCGCACTCCTTACTGTGGACCACGGCAAGAACATCGGCGCCGTGGAGTTTGACCTCGACGAGGCCGGCCTCCTTCTGCTCCTCACCCAGCCGCGCAGCAGCCCAACCCGCCGTCCGACCATGCCGCATGTACTGCAGATCCTGTCCAAGGTCTCGCTGCCGCCAAGATCTGTCCACGATCCCGAGCTCTCCCACAGCTGCGGACGGAGGAACGGCCGGTGTGAGAGGCACTGCTGGCTGCTCTGTGCTTGTACGTGTAGGGACATGCGCTGTGGTGGCGGCGCAACCGGCGGCCGACGGAGTGGTGGCGGCGACGGTCCGGGTGTGCCAGCCTCCAAGCCATGGGGAGAAAAAAGGGAAAGTGAGTACGTGTGGGGGGTTTAGACCCCCTATACCCTCACGGCTGGTCTTTGGTCTAGCCAGACAGGGCAGCTCAGCCCACAAGACTAAGACCGATCGGCCTCTCTAGCCTGGTCGGGAGTCCCAGACGGACAATTAGAGTTATTGTCATGCAAAGCAACTAGTCGGTTAGGAAACCAATTATATCCTACTTAGATACGATCTGTTTATAACCGACCACCTCGGGATCTCAGGATCTGTAACCCTGCTCCCCAGACTATATAAGGCGGACAGGGACCCCCTCAAACATATTCGATTCTTTTTCATCAATGACAGAAGAGCAGGATGTAGGGTATTACGCATCTAGCGGTCCGAACCTGGGTAAACCGTGTGTGCTGTTCTTTCTGTTCCATCTCGCTTGTAGTCTAGAGCGTGCCTCCACCATAAATCACTACCATCGGTATACCCATGGTAGACTGCCTCCGATATTTCGTCGATAGTGGCGCGCCAGGTAGGTGGTGCGCGTGCAGACTTAAGAGCAAGCAAGATGGTTTCCTTCGCCACAACCATGGATATTGAAGCCGGATCGACCTTCACCATCGGTTCTTTCACTTGGACGGTCGCTGCGACGGGAAGTATGGGAGGAGCCCAGGCAGATCTAGCGTCGACGCCTCAGGCTCCGCCGCCACCTCGTCCCTCGGGATCAATCTCGATGGCACCACGACCAGCGTCTCGACCACCGCTCCCTCGCTACCAAGGAAGGCGGATCGATAACTCCGATCTTCTCAGATCCATCGATCAGCTTGGGAGGGGCCTCGAGGAGATGGTCAAGCAGTTGGAATCGGTCCAGAACCGATCTAACGATGATGGCTTCACTCTCGTCCAACCACGTGGCGTCGGGCTCGGGTCCACGTTGACCCTCTGCACCATCTAGGCTCCGACCTGGCTGCAGCAAGACGCGGTCCGTAAGTCCACGCCAACCCGTTCCACCGTCCAGGCTCTGACCTGGCCGCGACGAGGCGCAACCCTCAGGTTCGCACCAACTAGCTCCGCCACCCAGATCCCAATCTGGTCGTGGCTCGACCTCGAAGTGGCCCACAGGCCCGCGTCGACCAACTTCGCCGCCCAGATCCCAATCTGGCTGCGGCCCCACAAGCTAACCGACAGAGAAGAAGGATGCAGCCCTAGAATCTGGGAGATGAGTTCGACCTGGTCAGTGATCGACAGGTCCACAAGACGCCTAGTGCCAATATTGCTGTCGCAGTTCAGCGACTCCGCGACATGCAAGCTACACCCGCAATCGAAGCCCTCCTCGATCATCTCAAGGCCACGGAGGCTCAAGTTAACTTCATGCGCGAGATGTCTGCCGGCCCGTCTCGCAGCACGCATCGCGGTCGCAGGGACCAGGCGAAAGGCGGTGACACCAACGACCGGGATCGGGAGAGCCAACGGCCAGCTCAGCCCAACCAGCCCCAGGGGCGTGACAACCGCTGAAGAGAAGGCGGCAATAGACAGCCACCCCGCGCGCCTCAAGAGGTCAACCAGCCAAACCCAGCCGATCTCCGTAGTGTCATCGACGACAGATACCGGGCTCGGTATGATGCCCCAGGTCCCAAATGCTTCTCCGAGAGGCTGTGCCAGGTCAATTGGCCCAGAAGTTTTAACATCGGAGACATGAGGCGCTACGATGGCAAGGCTGACCCCGAGCAATGGATCGTCATCTACGAGACGACCGTTCGAGCAGCAGGAGGCAGCGAGCAGGTCATGGCGAATTACCTCCCGGTAATGCTCGGTGACTCCGCTAACCGTTGGCTGCTGCGCCAGAGAGACGGTTCCATCCATAGCTGGTCGCAGCTACGGCAGATGTTCATCGAGAAATAGAGGCCAACTTGCGAGCAGCCTGGCACCAAGTACGAGCTTGCCCTAATCCATGACTCTCCTTACGAGTCTCTACGGCACTACATCCACCGTTTCTCTGAGTGCTGGATCACCGTCCATGACATCAGTGTCCCGGAGGCCTGTTGACGGCTATTAATGACCAAATTTACCCGTCAACTAACTCCTAAAAGAGGCACATTGGAGATCACCAACATAGACTTAGGGTTTACACTAATGGAATTCCACGAGTTTTGGTGAATCCTTGTCTCTGCAGGTACACATCGGAAAAGCTATCAAAAAGGACCAACATGACAGATTACAAGCACCTCAAATGATGAACTGGAATGCACCACTGCGAAGAGCTCGTCGAGACGATCGAAACGGACATATCATTTGCCTTTTTCGGAGTTTCGGATGATCAGATATGAATTCCACTGCGATGGCTGCACTAGAAGACTCCAGAAGGCGCGAGAAGACACCACGGCGAAGCGGACCGCGAACGGCCCCGGAGCCAGACCGGCTGGTCCGGCCCCGGACCAGCCGGTCTGCTACAGTGGCCAAACAGGCCCAGCTTCGGCCCACGTGCTCCACCACCTTAGGGTTTCAATCTCAGCCATCCGCCAAAGTCGGTTTGATCCAAGGGCTCATGTTCATCCCACCGGGCTATAAAAGGAGGGCAGGACCCCCCAGGGCATCACACATTCATTTGCAATTCTCTCAAACTCTAATTGAGAGGTGTCCCTCGAATGGATAACCTCTCTGGGGCTAGAGATCAAGAGAAGATTAGTCCTCTCTAGGATCTAGTCTTTAGATAATTGTGAGATGGAGAGTGAGGGAAGGGTTAGGAGGAGGTGCCGGCCTGTCGGTGCCCTCTCTTCGGCTTGTACCTTGGCGGGATCAAGCTCTACTTGAGCTTGCTCCTGGGATGTCTCTGGTGATCAACTTCAAATCAAGTAAATTCTATGCCTATATTGTTTATCTGGATCACGACTCTCTTTGAGTGCTTTATTCTCTTCCTAGGGGGATTAGAGTATTATCGTAGGTGTAAGCATGGTGCTTAGGCTTAGGATAATCGTGGATGCACCCTACATTCTGGATTGGGTGGTAGCTCGCGGAGGTGACTTATAGCTCTATTGAATCCTATGTATCCCACTATCCCGTTTGTAGGCCAAGTAGGACGCGGTTGCTAAGGAGATCTACATCCTATGTCGGTGTCTCTCCTTATGTAATGTCCCTAGTTAGCAATATAAGACATAGACTTGCCCAAGTTAGAAGAAGAAAATCATAGTTATCCTCTCTACTCTCCTATTATCATCAACCTTGATTGCTGCTCTCAACCACATTAATTGCTGCCCTAGTTCTACCCTAGTTCTATCTTAATCTAGTATCTATCTTCACCTTACTGCTACCCCTGGTTAAGTTAGATCGTAGTTGATCTCACACCTTTCTCAGTTGAACGAAACCTGGAATACTCTGGGATAAAGCCACAACGGTATCCGTGCGCTTGCGGATCATTCAGTGGGCGTTAACAGATATCAGCACGCTTTTTGGCGCCGTTGCCGGGGATACGGATTTATCTCTATTTTTGGTAGCGACGTTAAGAAGTGTCAACAAGCTTTTTGGCACCGTTGCCGGGGAAACGGTTTGCTTTGAGTTGACTACGAACCTAGCTTAACTTTTCTTTTCCTTTTTATCCTTCTTTTTATTTTATCCTTTACTCCTCTTTTCTTTGTTTCATTCTTTTCTTTTCTTTTCTTTTCAACTTGTGGTTTAGCATGAGTCACATTCCTATCAATCAATATGCTAAACCCATGAGCGCAAGCTTTAGGCCACTAGAATCTTCAGAGCCTATCTTGGCATCTGGTTATGAGCTGCACCCATGTTGGGTAGACTTTGTCCAAAAACAATCCTTCTCGGGCGAAGGCGATGAAAACCCATACTCACACCTACAGGAGTTCTTACTGAGATGCGCATGCTTTCGTATTGATGGCATGTCTGATAAGACTCTACGATGGAAGCTTTTTCCATTCTCTTTGACTGGAAAAGCTAAACATTGGTACAACAAAACCGTAGGAAGTATGCAAGGAGTTTGGGAATTGCTATGCTCTGAATTTCAAACCAAATTCTTTCCCATCTCTAAGGTAATTGATCTTCGAGAAGAGGTTCTACGCTTTAAACAACTAGAGGAAGAATCTCTAGAAAGATCATGGGATCGCATTAATGATCTCCTCACTACAGGCCCTGACCTTTCTATTCCAGATCCAGTGTTGCTTCAACACTTTTACTTAGGCCTTAGTAAGGATTCTAAGAAGACCCTTGATATAGTTTCTAGAGGATCTTTTCTTCATGTGACTGCTAGTGAAGCGAGGTCTTTGCTTGAGAAAATTTGTGGAAGGACACCCTGCCCTAGCATTCACTATGACCTCCCTGAGAAAAAGAAGGAATTGTTTTCTAGACAAGAGGAAGTTTCGATAGCTAAATCGCACTTATTCCAATCTCAACATTTAGCTATCAGTCCTGAACCATCCGTGCCCCAAAATCCACCAAGGGAAGAAGAAATTCAACCTTTGGAGTATAATCTTTTTGGTGTTGATATCGGGGAGAGCCTAGACTTCCAGTCCTATAAGAGACCTTCGAGTGAACATAATTCAAATCCTCTTGAGAAGGAATCTCTTAGAAAGCATCCTCTTTGGGAAGAATTCAAGGATGGCATGTCTAATGATGCCATAGAAGAAGAGCTGATTCAATTTGATTCCAACCCCATCTTCTCTCCTTCTTTGTCCACATTAGATGTCTTATTTGAACCCATCCTTGACCCTGAAGAATTCTCTGACTCTTGCTCTCCTAAGTCCCATGATGACCCTAGAGATCCACTAAGACACTTAGAATATAGGAATCATGATGGACTCAAGGATGACCAAGAAGTGATGCAACAATGGCTGGAATGTGTAGAATGGATGGACCATGAAGAAGCCTTAATTAAATCCAGCCTAGGCCTAGATCCAAATGATAAACTCATGACTCGTCTAAATTTAGAGGAGGCCTTTGATGAGACCAACGTGAGAGCCATCAATCCCAAGGAAATCCTAGACAGTAACATGATTGATGAAAGTCACAGGCATGAAATAAAGGAGACAATATTTTCACCTATAGACATTCATGTAGAATCACCCTTGGAGATTGGTAAGAGAGATGACATCAATGAGCATAGAAGCTACTACAAAAAGACCTCATCAAAACCATGCTCATTTGACACATCTCTTGAATCTCATGGTCTCTCTACCATGACCACACTCGAGATCTTCAACCCCCTCATACATCCTGTCCATAAAAACTTTAAAAGGGAGGTTGTAGATGCATATGTTTATCATAAACATTGCAAGTCTCGATGTGCGGATCTTGAGGTAGGTAGATAAGGATTGGTGTTGGAGGGGAAACCACTTCACCATCTCGAACCACAATTCTGAGGTTTCCCAATAATGAGCTTTTAACCAAGAACTAGCGCTTTCGATAGACAACATGAACTCTTGCCTGAACTGCCCTTATGAGATGAGCATAGAGAAATAATTGTGAAAATATTCCTTTGGGTATTCTTGTTACTAATCTTACATGTTTGAAGCAAGAAAAATGAAGGATGATGGTGCAAGGTATGTCCAACCAATTATTATGCAACATTAGATCACATCCATCCAAACTTGATCTTGCCTTGCAAGAATTCAAGTGTGAGGGATATGCTTCCCTGAAAAATCTCATGCCATGTTGCTAATTTTGGTTGTCTCTACCTTTAAGCCATGCTCAACTTGCCATATAACAATCATGCTCTTTCATCTCTACTTGAATAATGAATCTCTACAATGCTTCTATGTTACCTTTGTTTGCTATAGTATGCTTAAGGTTTGGAGTATGATCACACATCTTTTAAATTAAGCATGGTGCTTAGTTTAGAAGTGCTAATCCTGCTTCCAAAGGCTTTTAAATTAAGCGTGGTGCTTAGGTTAAAACGCCTTCCTGAATCAAATTAGACGCGGTGTCTAGGTTGGTTCTTGAACTGAAAGTATGCTATAGTAGACATTGGATATTTTGTTGGACAAACCCCTGCAGGAAACTCTAAATCTAATCTGGGTAAGTCAAGAGATAAATTCAAATTAGAGATAAAGCAAGGCACATGATGAACTCCAATAACTTTGCACACTGAAGACACAGCTCATTCATCATTGATGGAAGGACTATAAGTATCAAAGATCATTCACTTTGTCTTCAGCTGCAAGTTACCTTTGCCTGGACCATGCTTGCATAAAATATGAGAACTCATCTTTCTAATTAATGCACATGATTTAGAGACAACAATCCCCCCATTCAAATTGGTATACTCCTACGGGTATGTGTTGTCCACTAATCCTGTGCAGGCATAAAAATCCAAAATGGCAAAGAGCAAAAAGATGGCACGACAAAAAGAGCACCATCTAGGAACAAGAGGAATTATGAACTGAGATGTGAGGTTGACCAAACAAGGAAAGCATCGAACAAAACAAAAGGACCATCAAGAGTCATCTGCTCTTCATCACATGGTGTCCTCATGCTCCAATGATGAAGGTAACATCCAAAGGTAAATGGTCACTACTTAAAATGCTTCTCCTTGATTTTGGTATGAACATGAATAAAGAACTTAACAAGTTTGAGTAATTATTATCCATGATCAATCCTGATTAACTCAACATGTCTAGTTCTTGGAAGTTATTCATAGCATCACTATCTTTATTTGTAGTCTTAACCAAATGAGGTAAAAAAAAGTTGCACATCTTATGCTTGGAAGATGATAGTCATGATCATGTAAAAATTGACACATCATGTATAGATAGACAATCCTTCCTTGGGTTAAGCACCTCAACTCTTGTAGCCTAATGAACTTAAATGTTACATCCTTGCTCAACCTTCTGATCTTACCTCTCATGATGATATTGAACAAAGCACATAATAGCAACTCAATGTTGTTCAACGTCACTAAGGACTAGAGATATGGAATAGAAGTTTTGGTTCTGCTGGTGTTTTTCCACCAGTAGAGCCCATGCACTTGATCTCTACCTTGTCTTCATGAGCAGGACACACTTTAAGCGAAGTGTGGGGGAGTCAATTCCCTACTTTGTACAAGTAGAGGTCCTAGACCTATCAAAGCAAAATCAAATCTCAAAATCAAGACGGGGTAGGTAGAAGAAGGTGACACATCATAAAGGACATCATCATAGAATCTTAATCTTCACCGAAAGAGCTAGCTTGGAGAAGAAGCACTCCCATACACGTAATCAAAGAAACTCCAACTGTGTCAACATTGGAGGAATCAACAAGAAGGGAGAAGTCTTGTCCAGAGGACTTAAAAATCCAAACCCTTGCCGTGAGGATGACTCCAAGAGCTAGTCCACCTAGGAATCTTCATTGACATCACCTGAAGTACACCTTCCCAACACACAGCTAATCACTGTGTGGAGGAAGCAACTTCTTGGTGGATGAGATCGAGATTTCTGGCTACACTTGCTCTTATAAGCATGAGCTCCACCGTGAGGAATGCTCAGCTTCAATGCTCAACCACAACAACAATCAGCTTGGGAAAGGCATCCCCTAGGTACCCAGGTAAGTGTACCTACGCGATTATCGAGTTAGTCATAAAAATAAAAAATACCAAAAATATGTGAGCACATGAAGGTTCACCATAGTATCATGAGAAAACCTAAAAATACCAAAAATATGTGGACACATGAAGGTCCATGCTTTTTAGAGTCTTTAGAGTCTTTTATAGTATGAGTCTTAAAAAATGTAAAACCAAATAAAAATATTTGTTTAGATAGAGTCAATAAATAGGCAAGCCCTGAAGATGATCACTAAAGATGAAAATGATGAACTGCTGCTCCGTCATAACACCTTTGAAGTGCCTAGTTTTTAGACATAAGTTTTCCCAAGTTTTGGCTTTAACTGTTTGGACATAAAGATTTGCTCTGAGCCTGAAACTTGTGGGTTGCATATGCTTGAACTAAGTCTAGGTACTTGATTGATCTGATTGAGAAAGTCTGAGCTGCTATCTATCTTGTTCTGAGTGACACTAGAGTTCTAGAGATTTATCTTTTGAAAAATGCAAAACCTTACATGATGAGTTCCTATATGACAAAGCTTACATTCCCACCAGAGCCAAAAATGATGATATATGCTAGATAAACTTCCACCTATATGCTGCTTGTCTTGCATTAAGTTTTGTCAACCTTTGTGACCCTTGTGAGAGATTTGTCATGCCCTTGAATCAAGATCCACTTACACTCCACCTACATATGCACTACTCTACACTAGAGTAGGCGCAACAACATGCCATTCCACCTACACCCGTTCAAAAAAAAATGTTTTGCTCCTACACTGGGAGAGAGCACCAAAAATATTTCCATAGATAGCCACCTAATAAATGCTCTATGTTCTTGTTGCTATCTCTCAAAAATCTTGTGTGCCAAAAGGAGTGTTATGAGCTATGCAAAAGTTATCATGAAAAAAAAAAAGGGGGAGTTGAAGAGCAATGGGTACTTAGATGCCTGCCTCCCGATGAAAAAAAAAAAAAAAAAAAAAGAGAAAAAGATAGCTCATACTCTCTGGCCAAGTTCCAAATTTCAAAAGAGAGATGTGTCTTTAAGGAGCATAGTAGAATTAGTTTCCACCACATATCCACCATATCCATACACTTGCACATCTTGATTCGATTGTATGACTTGTTTCTCCGTGGATCCATTGTTTGGCTTCACAACATATGCATTGCAAGTTTGCTCTTTCAAGTTTTCTCCTTACCTGTGAGCTCCACATAAGCCATAGTTATAGGATGAAAAGAAAGGCAACCATCACTACTGCCTTTGTGAGAATTCACAAATACCACATATACTGAGAGATTTGAGAGTGTCATACACGGAAAACTCTGAGTTTTATTTGAAAACCTCTAAAAAAACTCTAGAATGATAGTTGAACAAAGAACTTGATACATAGTGCTTGGCTGGATCTTTCTGTCTTTCGATTGCTCAAGACCCAAATAAGAGCTGATAAGCCCCATGGTCAAAGGTAACATGTGTAAGTTTGAAGGTCAGCTCAGTTATTGCTTAAGCTTGGAGGAGAATTTTTGTCTAAATGCAGGTATACTTCTGAGGAGTTACATCAATATGGCTACAATGCTTAAACTTATACATATCTTTCAATAGCTTATCTGAGCTTAGCTTTGCTAAGGGACTAGCAAAGGTTAAGTGTGGGGGTGTTGTTGATGGCTATTAATGACCAAATTTACCCGTCAACTAACTCCTGAAAGAGACACATTGGAGATCACCAACATAGACTTAGGGTTTACACTAATGGAATTCCACGAGTTTTGGTGAATCCTTGTCTCTGCAGGTACACATCGGAAAAGCTATCAAAAAGGACCAACATGACAGATTACAAGCACCTCAAATGATGAACTGGAATGCACCACTGCGAAGAGCTCATCGAGACGATCGAAAGACATATCATTTGCCTTTTTTTTGGAGTTCCGGATGATCGATATGAATTCCACCGCGAGGGCTGCACTAGAAGACTCCGTAAGGCGCGAGAAGACACCACGGCGAAGCGGACCGCGAACGGCCCCGGAGCCAGACCGGCCGGTCTGGCCCCGGACCAGCCGGTCTGCTACAGTGGCCAAACGGGCCCAGCTTCGGCCCACGTGCTCCACCGCCTTAGGGTTTCAATCTCAGCCGTCCGCCAAAGTCGGTTTGATCCAAGGGCTCATGTTCATCCCACCGGGCTATAAAAGGAGGGCAGGACCCCCCAGGGCATCACACATTCATTTGCAATTCTCTCAAACCCTAATTGAGAGGTGTCCCTTGAATGGATAACCTCTCTAGGGCTAGAGATCAAGAGAAGATTAGTCCTCTCTAGGATCTAGTCTTTAGATAATAGTGAGATGGAGAGTGAGGGAAGAGTTAGGAGGAGGTGCCGGCCTGTCGGTGCCCTCTCTTCGGCTTGTACCTTGGCGGGATCAATCTCTACTTGAGCTTGCTCCTGGGATGTCTCTGGTGATCAACTTCAAATCAAGTAAGTTCTATGCCTATATTGTTTATCTGGATCACGACTCTCTTTGAGTGCTTTATTCTCTTCCTAGGGGGATTAGAGTATTATCGTAGGTGTAAGCATAGTGCTTAGGCTTAGGATAATCGTGGATGCACCCTACATTCTGGATTTGGTGGTAGCTCGCGGAGGTGACTTATAGCTCTGTTGAATCCTATGTATCCCACTATCCCGTTTGTAGGCCAAGTAGGACGCGGTTGCTAAGGAGATCTACATCCTATGTCGGTGTCTCTCCTTATGTAATGTCCCCAGTTAGCAATATAAGACATAGACTTGCCCAAGTTAGAAGGAGAAAACCATAGTTATCCTCTCTACTCTCCTATTATCATCAACCTTGATTGCTGCTCTCAACCACATTAATTGCCGCCCTAGTTCTACCCTAGTTCTATCTTAATCTAGTATCTATCTTCACCTTACTGCTACCCCTAGTTAAGTTAGACCGTAGTTGATCTCACACCTTTCTCAGTAACAAAACCTGGAATACTCTGGGATAAAGCTACAACGGTATCCGTGCGCTTGCGGATCATTCAGTGGGCGTTAACAGATATCAGCACGCTTTTTGGCGCCGTTACCGGGGATAGGGATTTATCTCTATTTTTGGTAGCGACGTTAAGAAGTGTCAACAAGGCCATCGGGATCTTCATCGCCGGGCTCCACCAGCCACGCAACGCCGACCTCCGCAAAGAGCTCCTGCACATGCAACCAGCAACGATGGAGGATATGTTCAACATCGCCCAAGAATGGGCACGCGTCGACGAAGCCCTCGTCCAGTACGACGATGGTAGTCATGACATATACAGACGCATTCGGCCTCGTGACGGCGATGATCGTGATAGAGATCCAGATTACGATGATCGCCGAGGGCCTCGCCCTGATCGTTGTAACCACCCACGGGAAGACCGCGGCGGCAATCGCCGGGACGACCATGGCAGCAACCACTGCGATGACAGGAACTCCAACCATCGACAGGCGGCGGGACAACGGCGACGGCGATCACCGCAATCATGGCAGCCGTCAGCGCAACTTCATCAACAACGCCGACAAAGGTCAGAAGCGCGAGGTCGACGGCGACTACGGCGAGTACGACAAGATTCTTAATGGTGACTGCCCCCGTCATCCTAACAAAGGGCACACCTTTGGCGAATGCAACGGCTTCACCAGCATCTTTGCCCGCAAGCGGCAGCGCACCAACAAGAAGGGCTACCCTAAGAAGTCCAATCCACGCAACAAGTCCGTCGACGATGAGGATGATGGCAAGAATCAGCGCCACGCCTACAAAGACCCGGAGAAGCATGTGACCGTGATGATCTTTGGAGGCAAAGTGGCCACAGAAAATGCACGCGTCCGGAAGCTCCTCAAGAGGCAGATCGTCGCCCTCTCCGAGGCAGATGGGCTCGTCGCCGATGTCCACGTTCTAGCTTGGTCCGAGCAGCCCATATCCTTCAGTCGGTCTAACATGTGGGCTAGGCTACCTGACGCAGGCCGATTCCCTTTGGTCCTCGGCCTAGTGGTTGGTAGCGTCCGCTTCGAGAAGGTGCTGGTCGACGGTGGTAGCGCTCTAAACATTCTCTTTCACCAAGCTTTCCTAGAGCTTGGACTAAAAGAGGATCTCCTTGAGCCCTATGACTCACCGTTCTGGGGTATCATGCCAGACAAGCCCTCTATACCCCTCGGTCAAATCTCGCTACCCATTTAGTTCGGCACGCCCCAGCACTTCCGTGTTGACTACATCAATTTCATCGTGGCCGATTTCAATGGGTTCTACCATGCCATAATCGGCAGACCCGGCATCTTCAAGTTCATGGCCGTCCCACACTATGGGTACCTTGTCCTCAAGATGCCTACGGAAAAGGGAATCCTGTCCTTCCGCTGCAATATCCTCATGGCTCATGCCTGCGAGACAAATGCATACGCCGCGGCTGAAGCCGAAGAGATCAAGGCGCGCATGGAGATGGATACCTACAAAGCCAGGACGTCAAAGCCTGCGGAGCTCGAACCTCCAGTCAAGCAGCATAAGTGCCCTGAGGAGATTACCAAGGCACACAAGAAGGTTAGCCTGGCCCCCGAAGATCCCGACAAAACGGCAATGATCGGGGGCGACCTCGACCCCAAATAGGAAGACACGCTCATCCGTTTCTTGCAGGCCAACAGAAGCATTTTTGCGTGGAAACCTGCTGACATGACCGGTGTCCCCAGGGAACGGATCGAGCTCTTCATTAATGTCTCCGAGACAGCCTAACCAGTCAAGCAGAAACTACAATGATTTGCTCAGGAGAGGAAGGAGGCGATTAGGGCAGAGATAACCCGGCTCTTAGATGCCGGCGTCATTAGAGAAGTGTATCATCTGGATTGGTTAGCAAATCCGGTTCTTGTACGCAAAAAGAATAATGAATGGAGAATGTGCGTTGACTACACCGATCTCAACAAACACTGCCACAAAGACCCCTTCCTGCTCTCTCGTATCGACGAGGTGTCGACTCCACCGTGGGTTGCCAATTGCTCTCTTTCTTAGATTGCTATTCAGGCTATCACCAGATCACCCTTGCCTTAGATGATCAGGAGAAAACATCGTTCATAACCCCATCCGGTGCCTACTGTTACACGACCATATCGCTCGGCTTAAAAAACACTGGTGCAACATACCAGCGCGCCATACAATAGTGCCTTGAAGCAGAAATCCATGACGGATTGTGCGAAGCCTATGTCGATGATGCAGTGGTGAAAACAAAAGAGGCCTCGACTCTGATCGATGACCTCATTAGGACTTCAAGGCCCTAAATGTGTTTAAGTGGAAGCTCAACCCGAACAAGTGCGTGTTCGGCGTCCCTTCCGGCGTACTGCTCAGTAGCATGGTCAGTCAAGATGGCATACGACTAACCCCGAGAAAGTAAAAATCATGCTGGATATGAAGCCTCCAAAGTGCATCAAAGACATCCGAAAGCTAACAGGATGCATGGATGCCTTAAGCGGTATATATCCTGACTCGGTGACAAGGGTCTCCCTTTCTTCCAATTTCTCAGGGCAAAGGAGAAATTTGTATGGTCCGAAGAAGCTGACACCGCCTTCGATGAGCTAAAAATATACTTATCCTCACCACCTGTCCTCACGGCACCCACAGGGGGATGAGCAGCTGCTGCTCTACAATGCCTCCACTGACAGAGTGATCAGCAGTGTCTTAGTGGTCGAACGCAACGAACCCAAGTCCGTCTATCCCGTCCAGTGACCAATTTATTACATCAGCGAAGTGCTCAACGAAACCAAGCAGCGGTACCCACACGTCCAGAAGCTCCTTTATGTGATCCTGATCACTAAAAAGAAGGTCCTACATTACTTCCAGCAGTACAGCATCACTGTGGTTATTGAGCACACACTCAGAGACATCCTGTGCAATAAAGATTCTACCAGTAGAATTGTCAAGTGGGCAATCGAGCTCAGTCCTTTCGAGCTCGGATTCTGTAGTCGTACCACTATTAAGTCTCAGGCACTGGCCAACTTTTTGGTCGAATGGATAGACATGACGCTACCCGTATCTGATACGGTTGAAGAACAATGGAAGATGTACTTCGACGGCTCTTTAAATATAGGTGGATCTGGAGCCGGAGTTTTTTCATAGCACCCTCTGGTGGTCGGCTGTGATATGTCTTACGTATCTACTTTAAAGCCTCTAACAATGCCGTCGAGTATGAAGCTGCATTGCATGGTCTTCGCATTGCTGTTAGACGTCAAGCGACTTCTTGTTTATGGCGACTCCGCCCTGGTCATTAACCAGGTCAACAAGGACTAGGACTGCACCAACGAAAAAATGGACGCCTACGTAGCTGTGATCCGCAAGCTCAAGGACAAATTCTAAGGCCTCGAATTTATCCACGTTCCACGAACGGAAAATCAAGCGGCCGACGAATTGTCTAAGTTAGGATCATCCCGAGCAGAAGCCCCTCATGGAGTCTTTGTCCAAGATCTAATCACGCCATCCATACATGAAGATAAGCCGGCTGCACGACAAGAGGCGACCGAGCAATTGGCCCCATGTTGACATTTCTAACGTCGCTACTAGAAATAGAGGTAAATCCCTATCCCCGACAACGGCGCCAAAAATGCTTGTTGGTATTTCTTATGCACAACAAAAATATAAAGGATTCATAAGCGCCGCATGAGAAAACCATTGTAGCATTTTACCGGGAGTATTCCAGGTATCGTTATTTATATTTTACCACTGGGAAACAATGGAATAAGACATTGATAGTTCACCATCATGTATCTACTAACTTAATACACCAACTAGACTAAAGTAGGGGGTAAATGATAGATGATAGGAATTATATATATATGACACACACAGGGGAGAATTCTATGATAAGTAAATAGATAGCTAAAGTGAGAGGACAACGGGAGAGTTCAAGGTTCCTAAATACTTCTCTATTACCAAGGTTCTATAATAACTGATTTATGGTAGATAAAGTAATCACACAATAACACTTTAGAGCAACAAGCCTATCCAACTCTCGAATAAGACTGGGAAAAAGGTAGCTGGGTAAGGCTGCCAAAAAGCTCTCTGAAACACCAACTCCGACGTGGTGGAATACGAAGACCAACAAAGCTGTCACCTCTGATGGCTGCCACAACTAACCGTAAGAATTGGGCGCAAACTCAGGTAAACACTAGCCTAGACACCACGTCTACGCTAACGATTACTACTCTAGTCACGTACGCTAACTAGAGCACCTAATACAGGCGGAGATCCCATGCTAAAGTATAACAACTATACTAAACATAATATAAAGGCATAAAGTAAATAGAGAAGATAAATATATTAAAGCATAAATCTTACAAGAATAGATACAAAGATATACCAGAACTCTGATGACTCCTACGAAGACTCCTCCGGAACCCGGGCGTAGCGCCGCTCTCCCTAACTCTCAACTAGAACTACATTGGAAAGTCTAACCCTAATTCTCTAGAGATGAGAGGACATCCATTCGAGGGACGCCTCTACATCTCCATAATGTGGTGCCCTCAGGGAGGGGGTCTACCTCTTTATTTATAGTCTAGAAAAGCCTCCACCTCTTCTAGACAGGCGATGTGGGACTAATTCGACTTCGGCAATAGTGGAGATGCAAACCCTAAGGCGGTAAGAGGCCGTCCGTCGAAGCGGGCCACGAATGGGCTCTGGAGGGCGCCGGCCGGCCCCGGGGTGGGGCTGGGCGGCCCCACCCTGTAGCAGGTGGGCCCCACCTTCGGTTGATCGCCTTCCCGTGTCTTCTAGAGTCTTCTAGTGTTGGTTTCGGTGTAGAATTAATATCTTTTGACTCTGAACTCCGAATATAGCAAATGATATGTCCGTTTTGATCATCTCGACGAGCCCGTCGCAATGGTGTAGTCCAATTCATCATTTGAGATACTTTTATTCTGTGTAAAATTGGATATACCTGCAAAACGATCAAGAACAATACAACTCGTGGAACTCGTTAGAATCGAACCCTACAACTATGCTTTATGGTTAATATCATGTTATATTGAGGAATAGTTGATGGTATAAAATAGGCGTTAAGAACCGTCAACAAGTTCCCCCAAGCTTACCCTTTGCTAGTCCCTTAGCAAAGCCTAACTACTAAACTTGGATCAGGAGTTGCTACAATGCTGTCACTTCTCAAAAGTACACGTGCTTTCAAACTAAAATTCTCCTTTGAATTAGACAAAACTGCTCTAACTTTGAAACTTACCCATTTTACCATTAGCTATGGAGCTTTTCAACTTTCACGTGGGTCTTGAGTAATTAAAAGATAGAACAATCGAGTCAAGCACTACGTCTCAAATTCTTCACTCAACCAATACTCTGGAGTTTTTACAAGTTTTTGAAATGAAACTCAGAGCTTAATTGTATGACACCCTCAAGTCTCTTAATATGTGGTATTTATATGGATCTCACTTGAGGCATTTATGTTGTTATGCCCTCCTACAACAAATGATTATAGTGGAGCTCATAGGAGTGGCATTAAACAAGGATGAGCATACTTCCAATTCATATATTGTAAAGTCAAACGATGGATCTATAGAGAGTCAAGTCATACAATCAAACCAAGATGTGCATGTGTATGGAATATGGTGGATGGGTGAATATATGGTGGCTAAACCTAATTCTACTTTTGCTCTTTAGAAATAAATCTCTCTCTCTCTTAGACTTTTAGAACTTTCGCAGAAAAACATAGGCTATCTTTATTCTTCTCTTTTTTTTTAGGGAGGCGAGCATTTCAACTCCCTCTTATTTTTTTAATAACTTTCTTTTGCATAGCCACATGCATCCTTTGAATACAATAAATGATTGGAGAGATAACAATAAGAACATAGAGCATTAAACAAGGGGTTGTCCTATAGGTTATATATATATATATTTTTGGTGTTTCACTCCTAGTGTAGGAGAAAAACATTTTTTTAAAATAGATCTAGATGAAAGTGGAAAATAATTGCACTTACTCCCATGGTAGGAGCAATGCATATGTTGGTGGAGTGTGTGAGTGTAATCTTGATTTTAAAAGCATGACAAGACTCTCATAAGGTATACAACAAAGGTTGACTAAACTCAGTGCAAAGCAAGCAGCATGATTGAGCAAAGGTTTTCCTATTCTAAATGTATATCATATATGGCTTTGGTAGGAATTCAAACTTTGTCATACAAGAGTTCATCATGTAAGATTTTTAGAGTTTTCAAAAGATAAACCTCCAGAACTTAGTATCGTTAGGAATAAGAAAAATAGTAGCTCAGTCTTTCTCATATCATATCCCTCAATCACCTAGACTTAGCTTAAGCATATGCCTCCACAAGTTTCAGGGTCAAAGTAAGTTCTTATATTAAAACGGTCATATCTAAAACTCGAGAGAATTTAAGGTTGAAAACTTGGCACTTGAGAGGAATTACAATAGAGCAACTATTCATCATCTCCAAGACAAAATTTTATTGTTCTTCAGTTTTTATTTAACTCTTAACAACTAAATGGAACTGTAAACACACTCTATGATCACACCTTAATATTTGAGTGTTATTCATCTTTTTATTTCTTTTAGACTAATGGACTCATAAGAGACTCTATAGACGTGGACCTTCATGTGCCCACATATTTTTGGTATTTTATGACTATAAGATAGACTCGATAATCGCATAGGTATACTTACCTGATAACTAGGGGATACTCTCCCCCAAGCTGGATGTTGTCGTAGTTGAGCGTTGAAGCTGAGTGGTCCTTATAGAGGAGCTCATGTTTGTAAGAGCAAGTGTTGCCAGGAATACTTCAATCTCATTACTCAAGAAGTTACTTCCTTCACACAGAGGTCAGCTGTGTGTCGGAGAAATATGCTTCGAGTGATGAAGATAAAGATTCCTGGGTGAGCTAGCTCTTGGAGTCATCCTGTAGAAAGCTCTCACAAAACACCAAAACTCGTGGAACGGTATTAGGATAAAACGTTAGTGGTTAGCCGTTTTAGAGGATTGGGTGTTGTGGAGGTTTCAAAGTATGTTTATGATAACAGTATTGCAGCAGGATGCTCAATTAATATTTTTAGATTTTATAGGTTTATATACAGAAAGTACAAATGTATGATATGTATTTTTATTTTGTAGGCCACCACAGTGAGAACTCCTATAACTTTTACGCTACAAGGGTTTCATATGGGGCTTTAAAGTTTTTTTTAAGATGCATGAATGCAACCTAATGCATATCTATTTATTTATTATTTCCTATGTAATACTAATGTAGAAAAGTAAATATGGTTAAGAGAAAATAAATCATGCAATGTAAGAAAGTAAACATGGATAACTACCAATGTTACCTCACGATGAGGGTTCGATGTTTTGAGTCCTTCGAACTGGACTCCTCCTTGCAGTGGTTTGTTGATTGAGTACTTCGATTTGCTCCTAAGGATGAGGATTGAGGTGGTGTCTCCACTAGTGGCATTTCCAATGGTGGTGCCACCTTCTTCCTTTCTTTTTTGTTTGCATCTCAAAGCCAATCTTATGTGCATCGTTGTTACTAGTTTAGAACTCCCACTTGTAGAATTTAAGGAATCTCCCCATACTTTGCTTGAAGTGGGTTCTGCTCATAAAGACAAGGTAGAGATCAAGCGCAGGGGCTCTATTGGTGGGAAAACACCAACAGAACCAAAAATTTATTCATTCTCTAACCTTAGACACAATAAGATTAATATCTTGTCACATTGTTTATTTATATCTTAGGTGAGAATATCAAAAGTACAAATATAGCATTTAAGCTTATGAGATAAAGGAGTGGAGTTACTTAACCTATGGAAGGATTGTTCATCTTTATAAATTATCAAGATTAACAAGATGACTATCATCTTCCAAAATAAGATATATCATATTTGAGCATTTGGTTAAGATTGAGATCAAGAGAATAGTGCTATGATGTGTACTCTAAGATCAAGAGAAAATGATGACCACTTATCTTTAATATGTTACCTTTATTACTTTGGAGCATGATGGCACCATGTGGTAAAATATAGATGAATTTCAATGGTCTTTTCCTTCCTTGCATTTTGAGTTGATCATTAGCATCTTGTCTCCTATGTTACACTTCTTTCTCACTCCTTTAGACTTTTGCTTCTCTCATTATTTCTTCTCTCTGCAAGGGATTAGTAGACAACACATACCCAAAGGAATATACTATCTATTTAAAGTGTGGATAGTGTTTGCCAAATAGTTAAAGATTAATCTATAGTTTGTTTTTTTTAAATGACTCACCATTACTTCAAATTTTCCAACAAGGTTAAGGCAAAGATATAATTTTGAAGAATACTTCTAACCTTGATTTGATTCTATGAAATCTCCTAATATGATTTAAATATTTTTATACAAGAGAGGATCGATAGTCTATATACACAACCAAATTCTTTTAAAAATATGCTTTGATGTTAGAATGTTTGAGTGATATTTTAAAGCATACTTATAATAGAGTAAGGAAGTTTAAAAGACTAAAGATATTTATTCAAATAGAACCAAGAATATGTAGGTGAACCCAACGAGTATTTTGTTTGTTTTAAGGTTTAGAAAATTAAGCATAACATGAGGTAAGGATAACTAAGACAATGAGCAACATGGTATAAGATGTTGAATGAAGTTTAAAGTTGCATGAGGCTTGGATAATTGCACCTTATGTCTTGCAGAGTGATTGGTCCACTATCATGGTGAAGTGTAGAAGGTGTTGAAGTGTTCTTTCATCTATTCTTTCGTCTTAGTCCTTTCAATACACTTGTCCTCCTTTCTTTTCGTTTCGAACCATGGTCAGACATTTATTCTTTCTTTCCTGCATAAATATTAGTGGACATATACCCGAAGGATTGCAACAAGTTTGGAATGTGGGTTATGGTCCATAATTCATGCGAATTTTATCTATGCTAATGAAAGAATGGACTTCTAGGAATACTTTAGCATAGATTTCTTCTAACAAATTTTGTTAGTAGCTGTACTTTTTATATGGTTCAAGGCAAAGGTAACTTGCGACAAAAGATTAAGTGAATAAACTTTGATACTTACAACTCTTCTATGGAGAATGAGCTGTGTCTTCCTTTTGTGCAAAGTTATTGAACTTCATCATATGCCTTGATTCATCTCTGATGTGAGTTCATCTCTTGACTTACCCGAATTAAGTTTGAGAGTTTTCTATAAGGGTTAGTCCAACAAAATATCCAATATCTACTATAATGATTTCTAGTTCAATAACCAAACTAAACTCCATGTCTAGTTCGATTAAGGTAGGCTAATTAACCTAAGCACCACGCTTAATTTAAAGGCCTATAAAAGTATGTGCAGTACTTCCAAACCAAAGCATACTATAGTAAACAAAGATAGCATGAAAGCACTTAGAGGTTTACTCAAATAAAGATAAAAGCATGATCATGTATGGTGAGAATATATATTTTTTTTCATTTTAAGTAGAGATGAAAGTGATATGCATATGTGCAAGGAACTGAACATGCTGTGGATTTGATATGAGATGGGGTAGATGCATGGATTATTCAAAGTAAACATGCAGTGGAATGCAACAGGATAACTACTCATCAAATTTAAAGCCTATGAGCAAGACTTTCTCACCATTCTTAATCATAACTACCATGACTCACAGTGAGTTGTGCAGCGTCTTTATTCGTCACATATGATGAACTTTGACGTCTTGTGACGATGATTTTGTTCTCCAATATACACATGGTTAGTGAAATATATATAAACGTTTATACATACCTGTGAGATGGCAGGGCTTCATTGTTGATGGATCATGTATGTTTAGGCACCCTGGGTTCTTCAATATCTCCCATGTCTTGTTCTTGTGGAATTTCACCAGAAGATTCCATAACTCAACAAAACAGGGGTAATCCTACTAAAGCTAGTGGCAGACTAGATCCGTAGATATCAAGATCAATATCAAAATCTTTACGCCAATTGTTTCCCCGACAACGGCGCCAAAAATGCTTATTGACATTTCTAACGTTGCTACTAGAAATAGAGGTAAATCCCTATCCCCAAAGAACGGCGCCAAAAATGCTTGTTGTTATTTCTTATGCACAACTAAAATATAAAGGATTCCGCAAGCGCACAGAAAACCATTGTAGCATTTTACCGGGAGTATTCCAGGTATTGTTATTTATATTTTACCACTGGGAAACAATGGAATAAGACATTGATAGTTCACCATCATGTATCTACTAACTTAATACACCAACTAGACTAAAGTAGGGGGTAAATGATAGATGATAGGAATTATATATATATGACACACACAGGAGAATTCTATGATAAGTAAATAGATAGCTAAAGTGAGAGGACAACGGGAGAGTTCAAGGTTCCTAAATACTTCTCTATTACCAAGGTTCTATAATAACTGATTTATGGTAGATAAAGTAATCACACAATAACACTTTGGAGCAACAGTACCTATCCAACTCTCGAATAAGACTGGGAAAAAAGATAGCTGGGTAAGGCTGCCAAAAGCTCTATGAAACACCAACTCCGACGTGGTGGAATACGAAGACCAACAAAGCTGTCACCTCTGATGGCTGCCACAACTAACCGTAAGAATTGGGCGCAAACTCAGGTAAACACTAGCCTAGACACCATGTCTACGCTAACGATTACTACTCTAGTCACGTACGCTAACTAGAGCACCTAATACAGGCGGAGATCCCATGCTAAAGTATAACAACTATACTAAACATAATATAAAGGCATAAAGTAAATAGAGAAGATAAATATATTAAAGCATAAATCTTACAAGAATAGATACAAAGATATACCGGAACTCTAATGACTCCTACAAAGACTCCTCCGGAACCCGGGCGTAGCGCCGCTCTCCCTAACTCTCAACTAGAACTACATTGGAAAGTCTAGCCCTAATTCTCTAGAGATGAGAGGTCATCCATTCGAGGGACGCCTCTACATCTCCATAATGTGGTGCCCCCCGGGGAGGGGGGGTCTACCTCTTTATTTATAGTCTAGAAAAGCCTCCACCTCTTCTAGACAGGTGATGTGGGACTAATTCGACTTCGGCAATAGTGGAGATGCAAACCCTAAGGCGGTAAGAGGCCGTCCGTCGAAGCGGGCCATGAATAGGCTCCCGGGGGCGCCGCCGGCCCCGGGGGTGGGGCGGGCGGCCCCACCCTGTAGCAGGTGGGCCCCATCTTCTGTTGATCACCTTCCCGTGTCTTCTAGAGTCTTCTAGTGTTGGTTTCGGTGTAGAATTAATATCTTTTGACTCTGAACTCCGAATATAGCAAATGATATGTCCGTTTTGATCACCTCGACGAGCCCGTCACAATGGTGTAGTCCACTTCATCATTTGAGATACTTTTATTCTGTGTAAAATTGGATATACCTGCAAAACGATCAAGAACAACACAACTCGTGGAACTCGTTAGAATCGAACCCTACAACTATGCTTTATGGTTAATTTCATGTTATATTGAGCAATAGTTGATGGTATAAAATAGGCATTAAGGACCGTCAACACCCAGCAAGAGCCAACGCGCAGCCATTACCAGAGCAAGGGACCACTATGCAGATAGTAGCCCCGGTTAGTGATTATGTCGACCAGTCTTTAGGACCGGCCAATCACTCAGAGGGCCTGACCTCGATAAGGAGGCAACCGATCAATCGGTTGAACAGCCTGAGTCTTTTCCATCAGATTGGAGAATGCCCTTCATCCAGTACTTGACCAACAAGGCGGTACCGGATGATAAGACCGAAGAGGAGCGCCTCGTTCGACGAAGCCGCCATTATATACTGGTCGATGGCCAGCTCATGCGCAAAAACGCCCAAGTTGAAATACTCCAGAAGTGTATCACACCAGAGGACAGCGTCACATTATTGGACAAAATCCATTCTGGTACATGTGGCAACCATGCAGCATCAAGAACACTAGTCGGCAAGGCTTTTTGAGCTGGGTTCTACTGGCCCAGTGCCGTGGCCGACGCCGAACACTTGGTTCGACACTGCAAAAATTGTCAGTTCTTCACCAAACAGATCTATGTTCCCCTGCATGAGCTCCAGACGATTCCAGTATCATGGACCTTTTCATGCTGGGGACTCGACATGATTGGACTCTTTAAAATAGCTCCAGGCGGTTTTAAGTATGTCTATGTCCTCATAGACAAGTTTTCTAAATAGATCGAGTACAAACCATTGGTCAAGGCGACAGCAAAGAAGGCAGCCGACATGCTTAATGACGCTATCCACCGTTTCGGCATCCCAAACAGCATAATTACTGACCTTGGCAGCACATTCACAGGAAGTCATTTCTGGGATTTCTGTGATGACTTGTCTATCCATGTCAAATACGTGTCCGTGGCTCCCCCAAGGGCCAACGGCCAGGTCGAGCGTGCCAATGGCATGATCCTTGATGCTCTTCGTAAGTGACTGTTTCGCGAGGACGGCTTGTACCCAGGGCGATGGTTAAAAGAGTTACCCGCTGTGATCTGGGGACTACGCACCCAGCCTTGTCGTAGCACTGATGTTTCCCCATACTTCATGATATTCGATTCAGAGGCTGTACTCCCCGTCGAGGTCGCTCACCGATCTCCCAGGATCGAGTACTTTGACGAGGATACTTCGGATGCAGCACGAAAGCTCGACATCAATGCTCTGGAAGTGTTGGTATTTCTTATGCACAATTAAAATATGAAGGATTCCGCAAGCGCACAGAATTACCATTGTAGCATTTTACCGGGAGTATTCCAGGTATCGTTATTTATATTTTACCACTGGGAAATAATAGTTAAAGATGTTTGATAGTTCTCCATCATGTATCTTCTAACTAGTATACCAACTAGACCTAAGCAGGGGTAAGTGGTAAATGATAAGAGTTATGCACAATATCACACATAGAGGAGAATCCTATAATATATAGTCACCTAACTTGAGCGGACTAAGGGAGAGTTCAAGGTTCCTATGTACTTCTCTACTACTCGGGTTCTATTCTAGTTGACACTAGAATGTAACTAATGCATGGGTAAGTATAGCACACACCATAGCACTTCGGGCAGCAAGCACCCTTCCAACTCTCGAATAAGACCTGGAAGAAGGTAGTTGGGGAAGGCTGCCAAAAGCCCTACGAAACACCAATCCCGACGTGGTGGAATACGAAGGCCACATAGAGCTGTCACCCCTATGGGCTACCACAACTAACCGTAAGAATTGGGCACAACCTCAGGTAACCTATAGCCTAGACACCATGTCTACACTATCGATTACTACTCTAGCCATACGTAATAACTAGAGCACCTAATACAGGCGGAGATCCTATGCTAAGATGCAATAACTACACTAATCATACAAATAAGGCATAGAAGTAAATAGAGAAGATAAATATACTAAAGCATAAGTCTTGCAAAGATAAGATACAAAGATGTACCAGACCTCCAAGGCTCCATGGCGAGATCCGGAACGAAGCCTCTCAACCCTAGCTCTCAAGTTGCTAAACTATTACATTGAAGAGTCTAGCCCTAATCTCCCTGGTGTGTTGATCTCCATGAGAGTATGATCCTTTCAAGGGACGCCTCTCGAATGGATCCCAACGAATAATGAATTAGGGTTTCAGGGGATGCCTCTCCCAAGGGGGTCCTGCCCTTCTTTTATAGCCCGGTGGGATGAACGTGAGCCCTTGGATCAAACCGACTTTGGCGGACGGCTAGGATCAAAACCTTAAGGCGGTGGAGCAACCTGGGCGAAGCGGGCCCCGATTGGGCCAGGGCCCAGACCGGTCGGTCTGTGGTGGGACCGGCCGGTCCCCCCTGGTGGCCGCTGGCCCTCCACTTCGGCGTGGTGCCTTCTGGTCTCTTCTAGAATCTTCCTGCGTTGCCGTGGCGCCCAATTTCCCGTTCTATATTCCGATAAGCTCCTGGGTTTGCGTCTTTTCCAGTTTACACCTGCAGAAACAGTGAAACACCAAAACTCGTGGAATTCTGTCAGTGTAAACCCTATATCTACTTTCGTGATCGCAAATGCATCCTTTTCATGGCTAGTTGATGGTTGAATTCATACAATAACGACCGTCAACAGGAAGAACAACGCCTTGATACGTGTGTTCAGAATGCTCGGTACTTGGCTAGTGTACGTCGTTACTGCAACCGCAACGTTCGGGATCGCTTTTTCATGGTCGGAGACCTGGTGCTCCGACGCAAATAGAGGACGGAAGGCTTGCATAAGCTGTCCTCTCACTGGGAGGGGCCATTCATGATAAAGGAAGTTACTAGGCCTACCTCCTATAGGCTCTGCACTTTAGATGGCATCGATGTACCCAGCTGCTGGCACATCGAACAGCTTATAAGATTCTACCCTTGATAGACAGCATAGAATGAGATATGTAGTCTTCCTCCTTTGTATTCAGTATTAAGATTAATAAAGTTTGGTTCATCGTCAAACACGTTCGGCAAATGTTTTATCTGTAAAACATAGTTTTCCATAAGCCATACAGTCTAATGCTCCGACAGAAACAATTAGAAAAGACACTGTCTCTAGTTCCTCCGACCACGTGTTACGGCTCTGAGCCATAGAACACAGGGGGTACTAGCAGTCGCTCTCTAATGGTATTAGGGCCCTAAGCGTTCTGGTACCGTGCTGTTCCACAGAGGTCACCTAGACACCTAACGAGCTGATTCGCTTCAAAGGATGCTATATGACTACACGCATATAAACTGTCTTAAAACCAAATGAGTTCCATACTCATTTCAGATTAATCATATCTTGGTTCAATACCTAGCGCGACAGTTGTTAAAGTTTTATGTTTCTGATATCTGTTATTTATTTTATTTTTTCTAGTTCTTCGCACTACCTACTTGAAGTCTTGCAGTTACGAGTTCCTAGCTCTAACTTAAGTGACGGTATTCCGAATATATGGACAATTCTAAAGAAGATGCTAACACTTGGTACAGGCCGAGCAAAGCGCACAAGTATTTACGTACATCAAGCTGTTTTCCACGAATTTACAAGGGGAAGCTGGACCACTCAGGAGGACTGGCCTGATGATCCTTCATCCACCAGTTTGATGTTCTGCATCACCCTGGCTGCAGTGTCCTAGAAGCCGATCCGGAGGTTGTTAACTTGTTTCAAGCTGGTGTTAGCCGCTGCTCCCTTTTCAACCCTCTTCAGGTCGATTCGGGGATAGTGTGACTTTGCAAGTGCCAGAACGGAGGACACTGCAAACTGGCCTGCATCATGGACAAACTCCTTAAACAAGGGCGGGGCCCTCCTGCAAAGATCCATGATACTTCGGGGCTATTTATCGGGTCTGATATCGCTGCTTCCTCTAGGGACAGCTCCTTCATCAACGGCCTTAGCCCTGCCTCGACGACCTGCCAGCGCTCCTTGAGTCTCTTGTTCTCTTCGGTCAGCACCTCGAATTACGCCATGTGCTTCCTCCGGAGTTCTGTTCAAAGAATATTGATACATATCAAATTTAGAACAACAATAGGGCACAAGGAGGAAGGAGTGGCCGGCTACCGACCTGCCATCTCACTCTTCAGCTCCTCAATATGCTGCTGGGCTTGCTCTTTCTCAGTCAGCAGACGAGATAACTCTTGCGCCTTCAGCTAGTCGCCCTCCTCCAGTTCTACATTACAATAACCATAGACAGAGATTTCCTATATAATAGCAGATATTCCAGAGGTGTGGAACGGTGTTATACCTTTCTTTTGCCCTTCAAGGACGCTAACCTTGTAGGTCAGGACGGTGTTCTCACTGTGCAAGTGTTCATTCTCGGCCATAATGGGCCGGAATTGTTCTATCATGTCCGACCGTTGCTGAGCAAGGTTTTGCAGGCCCTGCAACATTGCAACACAGTTAGCTCTGGCTAATGATTAAACTGCACATCAGATGCTCAGATCGAACACCTGGATCGGGGCGTCGACCTTGGATTCGAACACTTCCCATTCCCTGTCTTTGACCTGCTGAGCTATGAAGCTTACTTTTCCTGGAACACGTTTTGGCTTCTCAGGACGCCCCAGGATTTCTTCCATTTCTTCGGGAGGGTCCTGGATGATGGGTACTCTAGCCCTAGTTTTCATTTTGCCCTGAGTCGACTTCGTCTCCTTCATCAGGATGTGGCCAACCACAGCTTCCTCGGCATCCTCACCATCTTCATGATGTGGCGACAGTGGTGCACCTATTGGGGAAGGGCGGTCCGGTTCATGACTCATCTCGTCTTGGTCTTCCGAAGCCTTGGCATGTCCCTCTGGTTGCTGATCCTAGGGACTTCCTCCTTCGTCGGTGCTAGCTTGCCTACAGTCTAACAAATGATCATGGTCAGTATATTATACTGGCTTTATTGAAAATTTAGATGTCCATACCTGGTTGACTGCTTGATGAAGAAGCTAAAGCGCCCGGCTCCTCCATGGCTCGATGACCTGCTCCGACCTCCAGCAGTGGTTCCCGTACCACCAGACCTGAGTGTGGTGGTCGAGGCTCCAGCACGGGGACTCTCTGTTGCTCTGAGGGCGACTGCTCAGAAGCCGACCTCTAGGTCGCCTCCGGTCCCCACGTCGTCGCCCCTCGTGGTGGTTCTGACACCATGGGTCTCTAGTGGCTGCTCCCTCTGCCGCCTCCGGGTGGCGATTGTGCGGCCCTCGGCGGCGTCGTCTGCGACAGGGTGCGCTGCTGTTGGCGTGGAGTGCTGGTGGCGGTGGTCGACCGACGTGGCTGCTCCTCGGAACGCTTGGCTCTGAACTTTTGACTCAGGGGAACTGTGTCCTCTGCATCAGAGTCTGAGCTGTCTATTACTGCTCGGCACTGTTGCTCTGGCTCTTCACCGATCTTTAGTTTTCCACTAGTCCTGGTACCGATGGGCTTCGCCTTCTTCGCTGGCGGTGGTGGCATTGGCGCTTTTCCAGTCGCCTTGTGTTTTAGTGGCTTCTCAGTAGCCGCTGAATTATCTTCTTCACCTCGGCCACCCTACTCGACCTCTTCTGATGGCTTGGATTTTTTTGCTGGCCTCGGATCACATCACCAGCAGGCCATGGTTCCATCGGCACGAGTGACACAAATGCTTGGCGATCCTGTCCAAGATATTGCTATAACAGATCAGAAGTCAAGAAAACACCCAGCCAAAGAGTTCTAAGAAATAATGCATTGTCACTGCCCTTTACTTACCGGAGGAGGAGGATTCTTCAAACTAAACGGGGGCGCTCCTTCTTCTGGAAAGCTATACTTGGCAAAGCCTTCAAATATCTTTGCCAACCAGTTCTCCACCTCTTCATTATCCAGACTTTCCTTGTTCTCTTGTGACGGGTCTCTGCATCCTTGGTACTCCGGTGAACGACAAACTGGCTGGCCACTACGATCCCATCAATTCTGCTAAAATCTATCAGGGATAGCAGTTCTTCGACTTGGACCATTTGATCAACATGCGGCCTTTCCGACCACCGGGGATGCGATTGAGGAATATGAGTGACATCACAAGGAACTGGTTGGCCCTCCAGATTTTGGTTGATGTAAAACTAACACTTCATCCAGTTTTTGGTGTTTGAGGTGTGCCCAATGGCCATCCAGTGGGACTTCACACCCTCCCTCAAAGCAATGTAGCACTCACCAGCCACCTGGGATCCTTCAGACCCTTCTTCTTTCTTCTTCAGATAATACAGGTGGCGAAACAAATTGAAATGTGGTGTTATTCCCAAATAACACTCTTAGTACACCACGAAAATCGCAATGGTCAAGATGGAGTTTGGGGGAAGATTGCAGATCAAAATTCCCCAAAAGATGCACAAATCCCTTAAGAAGTTATGCACTAGAATCCCCAATCCCCGCGGAAAGTAATCCTCAAAAACCACAATCTCATCTGGTTGGGGGTTGGGATAGCGTTCACCTGCTGGCGGCACTCTCCATACCACTAGTTCTGGTGGTGGTAGCAGACCACCCCGCGCCATTCCCTCCAACGACTCCCACGTCGTCAGGGTTTTCTCCCAGTGGGTCTCCATCAGTTTCTTGTGCGCCGCCTCCGCCTTCGTCATCTTCTTCTTCCCCATTGCTCGTACGTATGAGTGGTGGTGGGGAGTGTAAGGGTGCCGGTAACTAAAAACCTAGTTCATGCGCCGGAGATTGAGGAGAAGGCACGGCGGAAATGGAACGACTGCTGAGAGTAGAAGCGGAGGCGGCGGCCGTCGGGCTATTTATATGGTTCGGGTGGCCCATTGACTCTCCCGAGATCATTGTTGACCTTCTTTTTACCCTAATTTTTAACTGAGCTTTCCTGGGTCGAGTTACCTTTATCCGGTTACTTTTTCTATACGATATGGACACGCCGTTTACTGAAGTCGTGGTCCGCTAGTCTTACTGGGGACTAGGCCCACGACTCAACTGCGTGGTTAGGTTGGTCCACCAGTCAGAATGGGAATTGCGGTTTTGCAGAAGTCATATCTCTAGCTCTAGTCGACTAGATTAATCTGGGGACTGGGCACTCAGCCAAGCTATCACTCTTAAGTCCTGGTCGACCGGATCGATCAGTTCTGAATCTGGGCACACGGCCAAGCCATTCTTAAGTCCCTGGTCGACCAGATCGGGCCTGGGATCGGCCACACGCCCAAGCCACTCTTAAGTCCCGATCGACCCGGATCGATCCTGGGGGGCGCCACACGCCCAAGCTGTGTACTCTTAAGTCTTGATTGACCAGATCAGTCTGGGGACTGGGCTCACGCGATTAAACTATGTAATGGTCGATTAGCTCAGTCTGGGATCAATATTGAAGATTTGCATTTTTCATGATTAAGATGCACTTAGATTACGTCTGATAGGACATCCAACAAGGACATTAACACGCATGGTGCATAGTTCTCCGCAAAAGATGGGATCAATTAGAACCTAGTTACAAACTACTTGCCTATGGCATTTTGTACAAAATGTACGACGCCTGGCTACTGGAGCGCGAGCGTCGCATGGATTTCGTCCCAGAAGAAGCTTCTGTTTAAGGACCAGTAAACCCATGGAACTGCAAGCAGTCCTCTACTAAGCGTCTGCCGGCGAACACGCCTAACACCCGCTGGGGCCCTATGGAGCGTCATTAATGACGTCCTCCACCGTCACCTCCTCCACTATGGCATCGGCGGCGTCGTCAAAATCCAGGATGAGATGCTCCAGGTCCGCGATGCGTTCCCCCTCTGGAAGGCCGGCGAGGCCCCGGAGATCCACCCCGGAGCGACGCTGGGCAACGGCCAGCGCCCGATGACGCCCCCACGGCGCACACCGTGGGACACCACCTCCCGGATGCGGCCGGGCGTGTTCTCCAGCCTGCTCCCGGAGGGAGTCTCCAGCAGCCTCGACGAAGGCGACGACTGTTTCTGTCACCAGGAGGACGGTCTGCAGCTCCTCCTCCAGCTGGGCCACCCCCAGGTCCGCCTCTTCCTGGTTGGCCTGGGCCTGCTGCTCCTCCACCTCCGCTTGCTCTAGCGCCGCCATTACGGCGTTCAGCCGTTCACGGAGTTCAGCCATGGCAACCGTCCTAGTTACCATGGCATGCCGCCCTCCAGCGCTCCCCTCGCTGGTCTGCTCGGCGGCGGGGAGAAGGCACGGGGTAGATGTGCTGAGGGTCAGCACCCTGCAAATTAAAATCACTTCAGATTAGATGACAATTTCATCCCTAATATGTGCAACACAGTAAAATGGTGGCCTACCCCTCGCTGCGATGACTCCTGTGGGGCTGACTGCTCAGTGAGCCCTCCGCCGGCCGCTTGCCGTGGTCCATTGACTGATGCGGGCACGACGAGCGAGAGGACTGGAAGATGAAGAATTGGGCAACCGACTAGGGTTTCTTTAGAAGTGGAGTGTCCTTCCTCGTCGCCACGCTTCCTACTTATAAACGGATGTCTCACAGATACACCGGCGAAGGCAAATCGCCGCATAGCTACGCAACGGATAACATTCCCCCACGATTGTAATGTGCCATCATTACGGCCATGACCGAAGGCGAACCATCACGGCACGGTCTCCAGTAGAGTTTTTTCGGCCTCCGCGTCAGGATTTTCTTTTTTGCCCCTCTGACAATGCGGAGGGCTACCTGGGCCGTTGTTTGAGTATCAGGCTCATTTAGTTGGGCTCCCGGTTTCAATTATTTGGCTTTTCACAAATTTACATCTTTTTCTGAAAAAGGTGGTTTATTCCAGTGAGCCACAACATAATCCTCGTCTTCTAACAACCTTGGGGACTACGTGGGCCCACGTCACTTGGCAGTGACTGGGCCTGTTTCTAATATGGGTTCTGACCCTTACCACTTATATAGCTTTTCTAAAAAGCTAGTTTCCTTAAACTAAACCAATAATATCTAATATCATGTGCTACAGTGGGCCCACATCTCTAGACATGAGCTACTTTTTTCTTTCTTCTTGAGCAACATGCATCTTTCAAAGAGGCTTGTACTACTTCTGAGGTTGACTTTTTCGTCAGACTGGTTGGCTCCATGTCAAACTGGTCGACTCTTCACCAAACTGGTCGGCAGGTCGATTATAAGCTTCGACTATGCAAGGTTACAGTCTGAACTGGTCGGCAAGCATCAAGACATTGTTGTTCCTCAAGATTCATAGTGCTCGGGGACTAGCTGTGGGGGTTTAGACCCCTATACCCTCACGGCTGGCCCTGGCCTTTAGCCTCGCCAGACAGGGCAGCCCAGCCCACAAGACCAAGACCGATTGGCCTCTCTGGCCTGGCCGGGAGTCCTAGGCGGACAATTAGAGTTACTTGTCATGCAAGACAACTAGTCAGTTAGGAAACCAATTGTATCCACCTTAGATACGATCTGTTTGTAACCGACCACCTCGGGATCTCAGGATCTGTAACCCTGTCCCCCAGACTATATAAGGCGGGCAGGGACCCCCTCAAACATATTCGATTCTTTTTCATCAATAACAGAAGAGCAAGACGTAGGGTATTACGCATCTAGCTGCCCAAACCTGGGTAAACTGTGTGTGCTGTTCTTTCTGTTCCATCTCGCTTACAGTCTAGAGCGTGCCTCTACCAAAAATCACTACCATCGGTATACCCGTGGTAGACTGCTGCCAATATTTCGTCGACAGTACGGGTTCAGAGATTGAGATCGAGTGGGATGGAAAATCTTAGTTTTGCCCTTCAATCAAGAAACTAAAATTATCGATTTAACCTTAGCCGAGAAAATAAATATAGAAAAAAAATCCGGCAAGGGTCCACTTATTTGGGTACTAGGCCCATCTATTTTAGTACTATCCCCATCAATTTGGTACTTTTAAGTACTTACACATGAGTATCTCCTATTTTTACACCGTCTGATCTTGCTCAATCGATGGTTCATTTTTTTTTGACCATTGTAAAATTTCTCTATTCTTTTAAGCTGAAACACCTAATGTTCCTATTAATAATGGGCTAAAGGCAACATTTGTCTCTAGCACTGTAAAAAGTGATTTTTCGAGACAACCCATTACTTTAAATTTGAAGCAAAACCTAAAAAGAACCATTTTTTAAAATAGACCCAATATTAGATGCAGGGTTTCTAAGCAACTGCCTCTATAATTCATGTTTTTAGAGACGGGTGCTAATGTCAGGGGCGGTGGATCTTGGGGTATGTCTGGGTATTGTTGGAACAATTAGTTTCGGCAATACCTAGCAGCTTATTCGCGTAAGATGAAACAGATGAGTAGCACATAAGACACAAGGATTATATTGGTTTGGGCAAGTGGTGTCATACATCCAGTTGGGAGTGGCTTCTTCTCTGTATTCGTACGCTTGGTTACAAGGGTTGTGTGTAACTAAGCACTAAAATGTAAAGAATGTGGGATCCTGATCGAGAGGCCCTTACCCCTCCTTATGTAGCACGGGGGTGGGGTTACAGTAGATCCAATCGGCTAACAGATGCGTTTCGTAGTTTGTTGCATTGGAATGCGCAATAGAATGATTCTATATCCTATCTGCGAAGATATGATGGTGCGGATATCCTCGAGATCTCTTGATCCCCACGCTTGTGGATTCACCTGGCCTTCATGGGCCTCATCCTTCGTTGTCTTCCGGCCGGTGAACAGCCATGGATCCGGTATACAGGGGGTGAAGGTACCCCAGGCCCATATAACCGACAAGTATGTTCAGGCATACCTAAGAAAGCCAACCGACCCATGTATCACATAGTAAAAGGGAAAAAAGAAATGCTTGCTAGTTCCTGTCCCCACCCGCTTCCATTAGTCTGCTTCGCTGCAACGCTTCTACACGTGACAGATGACGATGAGAGGTAGTCGGACCAGCAGCCAAGCGCCATCGACCAAGGATCGCGCCGGCTGCCCAAGTTCTGCCCGGTTCCTAGTCCTTTTTCTCAACCTTTGGCCTCTTCCTCCTTGAATCTTGCAAGTTGGCCAACCCCTAAGTCCCTATCCCTAACATTCCTCTCTCCAGTTTGAAGTCGCTGGATGCAGTAGTAGTGTAGATAAGAATGGAGTAGTCGTTACTTATTTTGGATCCTAAACACCACATCTTAACTACAGGACAGTATCTAACATCACTTTATAGAGGCCCTGTTTATTTCTTCGACTGGCCAACGCGTGGCTGCGATTAAGCGAACGCGGCTCCGAGGCTGTGATTAATCCAACACGGGATCATTCTATTCTCAATCGTGACGCCAATCCGGTCCTACACACAGCCAGAAATTTTTTGAAATGGGTAAGGGCTGTTATAGTCTATTCGCAACAAAGCAGACTCAAACCGGAGAATCTTTGAGCTACTCACAAGCTCGGGCAATGGGAGGGGCATTCCAATGCAAATAGGCATTTCTAGTTGGCGCACGGGGCCCACCGTACCTTTGTGCAAGAATGGGAATCTTTCAATTGCTGGATTTGGAGTCTTTTGCATTGGTTTGCTCTTTAAATAATTGAGCCTCTCGATGCAGTAGGAGTGTTTTGCATGTGTGTATCATCGCTCTCTTTTCTTAATATAATATGGCTTCTGGGTTGCACTGGGTTAGCAAGATTTATAGGTTATCGGCTTAGATAATGTAAATGGAGGTACTCTCCGCCTAAAATAAAAGGAGGTGCTCTTTAAATAATTCTAAGTCAAACTGTCTTCAGTTTGATTAAGGCTGTTGCTTTAGCGGGCTTTGGCTTCTCAAAAATGGTGAAGCCATAAAAAGCTACATTTCTATGGCTTCAACTTATTGGGCAAAATGGCTTCCGTTTCATCACATTTGATTTGCTTTAAGCTCTTTACACATGTGAGTGTTTGGGAGGGCTTTCCAAGAATCCATAGAAGGCACATATAAAGCCCCTTTAGAAACCCTACCAAAGGGCTGAGGACCTAATTTTATAGTGAAGAATAACAACATATATTATGACAATAAACACGTAGATTATTATAACATATATTTTATGGTCATAAATATTAAGTCTCTTTTCTATAAATTTTGTCTGACTTATTAAAATATATTGACTTAGGATAAATCTAGAACTTGATTTATTGTGAGATGAAGGAAGTAGAGTAGGTACTTGGTGAAAACCAGCATATCATTAGCACCTGATGCTTAGAAGGTTGATACGATGCTTTAAATTAGCACCAGTATTTAATAATGTGCTAATAAGGTGGTTAAATAAATCTAAGCAATTGTTTTGCACTGTATCAATAATAGGTCTAGATACATAGCACTACTGCAGAGTTGGCATTCATTGTCGGCCCATCGGTCAACGCAAGAACGAGTCACGTGATTTTTCGTACGAAAAACGCATGCTTTATCTAGTTTTTGATACAATCCATCGGCACCTCTCCTGCCTGATTCATTTTAAAAAAATGTCCATAATAGTGCGGAAAGAAAGCCCGGAGGAAGAGTAGCCTTGCGTTTCTTGTCCCTTTGCCTTAGGATTCGTTAATGCTCTTTCTCGATAGGACGGAGAAGGGATATAACTCAGCGGTAGAGTGTCACCTTGATGTGGTGGAAGTCATCGGTCGAGCCTGGATCACCAATTTTGCACATGCATTTGATGGCGATGCTTGGTTCGCTCCATATGGATCAATCGGTGACACATACTGAACTCATCAAAAGAATCATCTCAATTAGTTCTTAGTTTGAGATCTAGGTTCTTTATATAATTGTAGTAATCTTTGCCTCTACACACTAGCAATTTGCTAGGAACACATGAATGTGTTTGATAATTTCATATGGGGACTAAATCTAGTAAATTCAAACATGACATCAACCAGCACGAGCATTCCATTCATCACATACACAGATTTGCTACCGACCATGGATGTAGCAAAGCCATTTCAATTTGGGCTCAATGTGTTCATTTTTTTTGTTATAAGAGGAAACAACCTATGTGACTCATCTCACCAGAATAGTAGCAAAGCCACAATGATGAATGATGAGTGGCGTGTCACCCATGTGTACCCCTTACACACACTGACACACACGAAAAAGAATATGATCACCTCTTGGCATCTTCCTCGCCTTTCCACTCGTACGACATCACCTCGAGGCATCATTCATGCAAGCTGTGTTTCTCGCTAAAAAGCCACGGATCATGTGGGGTGTGTGCGCGAGGAGCCATAGGACGACAATGCAAAAGAGTCCTAGCAGTTAGCTTTCGTAAAGCCGCCTTGGCGGCATCTATCCTCGCTCCGATCTCATCGATCCTGATGTCACACACCCTGCCACTCTTCATGCATGTACCAACTAATGGAGGTGCTCTTTAAATAATTCTAAGTAAACTGTCTTCAGTTTGATTAAGGCTGTTGCTTTAGCGGGCTTTGGCTTCTCAAAAATGTTGAAGCCATAAAAAGCTACATTTCTATGGCTTCAACTTATTGGGCAAAATGGCTTCCGCTTCGTCACATTTGATTTGCTTTAAGCTCTTTACACATGTGAGTGTTTGGGAGGGCTTTCCAAGAAACCATAGAAGGCACATATAAAGCCCCTTTAGAAACTTTACCAAAGGGCTGAGCACCTAATTTTATACTGAAGAATAACAACATATATTATGACAAGAAACACGTAGATTATTATAACATATATTTCATGGTCATAAATATTGATGCCCTCTTCTATAAATTTTGTCTGACTTATTAAAATATATTGACTTAGGATAAATCTAGAACTTGATTTATTGTGAGATGAAGGAAGTAGAGTAGGCACTTGGTGAAAACCGGCATATCATTAGCACCTGATGCTTAGAAGGTTGACAAGATGCTTTAAATTAGCACCAGTATTTAATAATGTGCTAATAAGGTGGTTAAATAAATCTAAGCAATTGTTTTGCACTGTATCAATAATAAGTATAGACACATAGCACTACTACAGAGTTGGCATTCATTGTCGGCCCATCGGTCAGCGCAAGAACGAATCACGCGATTTTTCAAACGAAAAACGCATGCTTTATCTAGTTTTTGATACAATCCATCAGCACCTCTCCTGCCTGATTTGTTTTAAAAAATGCCCATAATAGTGCGGAAAGAAAGCCCGGAGGAAGAGTAGCCTTGCGTTTCTTGTCCCTGTGCCTTAGGATTCGTTAATGCTCTTTCTCGATAGGACGGAGAAGGGATATAACTCAGCGGTAGAGTGTCACCTTGATGTGGTGGAAGTCATCGGTCGAGCCTGGATCACCAATTTTGCACATGCATTTGATGGCGACACTTGGTTCGTTCCATAGGGATCAATTGGTGACACATACTGAACTCATCAAAAGAATCATCTCAATTAATTATTAGTTTGAGATCTAGGTTTTTTATATAACGGTTGTAATCTTTGCCTCTACACACCAGTAGTTTGGTAGGAACACATGAATGTGTTTGATAATTTCATGTGGGGACTAAATCTAGTAAATTCAATCATGATATCGACCAGGATGAGCATTCCATTCATCACATACGCAGATTTGCTACCGACCATGGATACAGCAAAGCCATTTCAATTTGGGCTCAATGTGTTCGGTTTTTTTTGTTATAAGAGGAAACAACCTAGGTGACTCATCTCACCAGAATAGTAGCAAAGCCACCATGACGAATGATGAGTGGCGTCTCACCCACGTGTACCCCTTACACACACTGACACACACAAAAAAGAATATGATCACCTCTTGGCGTCTTCCTCGCCTTTCCACTCGTATGACATCACCTCGAGGCATCATCCATGCATGCTGCGTTGCTCGCTAAAAAGCCACGGATCATGTGGTGTGTGTGTGCGCGAGGAGCCACAGGACGACAATGCAAAATAGTCCTAGCAGTTAGCTTTCGTAAAGCCGCCTTGGCGGCATCTATCGTCGATCCGATCTCATCGATCCCGATCTCACACACCCTGCCACTCTTCATGCATGTACCAACTAATGGAGGTGCTCTTTAAATAATTCTAAATAAACTGTCTTCAGTTTGATTAAGGCTGTTGCTTTAGCAGGGCTTTGGCTTCTCAAAAATGGTGAAGCCATAAAAAGCTACGTTTCTACGGCTTCAACTTACTGGGCAAAATGGCTTCTGCTTCATCACATTTGATTTGCTTTAAGCTCTTTACACATGTGAGTGTTTAGGAGGGCTTTCCAAGAAACCATAGAAGGCACATATAAAGCCCCTTTAGAAACTTTACCAAAGGGCTGAGGACCTAATTTTATACTGAAGAATAACAACATATATTGTGACAAGAAACACGTAGATTATTATAACATATATTTCATGGTCATAAATATTGATGCTCTTTTCTATAAATTTTGTCTGGCTTATTAAAATATATTGACTTAGGATAACTCTAGAACTTGGTTTATTGTGAGATGGAGGAAGTAGAGTAGGGTACATGGTGAAAACCGGCATATCATTAGCACCTGATGCTTAGAAGGTTGATAAGATGCTTTAAATTAGCACCAGTATTTAATAGTGTGTTAATAAGGTGGTTAAATCAATCTAACCAATTGTTTTGCACTGTATCAATAATAAGTCTAGATACATAGCACTACTACAGAGTTGGCATTCATTGTCGGCCCATCGGTCAGCGCAAGAACGAGTCACGTGATTTTTTCATACGAAAAACGCATGCTTTATCTAGTTTTTTATACAATCCATCGGCACCTCTCCTCCCTGATTCGTTTTTAAAAAAATGTCCATAATAGTACGGAAAGGAAGCCTGGAGGAAGAGTAGCCTTGCGTTTCTTGTCCCTTTGCCTTAGGATTCGTTAATTCTATTTCTCGATAGGACAGAGAAGGGATATAACTCAGCGGTAAAGTGTCACCTTGACATGGTGGAAGTCATCAGTCAAGCTTGGATCACCAGTTTTGCACATGCATTTGATGGCGACGCTTGGTTCTTCAATATGGATCAATCGGTGACACATACTGAACTCATCAAAAGAATCATCTCAATTAATTATTAGTTTGAGATCTAGGTTCTTTATATCATGGTTGTAATCTTCGCCTCTACACACTAGTAGATTGCTAGGAACACATGAATGTGTTTGATAATTTCATGTGGGGACTAAATCTAGTAAATTCAAACATGGCATCGACCAGGATGAGCATTCCATTCATCACATACGCAGATTTGCTACCGACTATGGATACGGCAAAGCCATTTCAATTTGGGCTCAATGTGTTCAGTTTTTTTTTTTTTGTTATAAGAGGAAACAACCTAGGAGACTCATCTCACCAGAATAGTAGCAAAGCCACCATGATGAATGATGAGTGGCGTCTCACCCATGTGTACCCCTTACACACACTGACACACACAAAAAAGAATATGATCACCTCTTGGCGTATTCCTCGCCTTTCCACTCGTACGACATCACCTCGAGGCATCATCCATGCATGCTGCATTGCTCGCTAAAAAGCCATGGATCATGTGGTGTGTGTGCCCGAGGAGCCACAGGATGACAATGCAAAAGAGTCCTAGCAGTTAGCTTTGGTAAAGCCGCCTAGGTGGCATGTAACCTCGATCCGATCTCATCGATCCCGATCTCACACACCCTGCCACTCTTCATGCATGTACCAACTAATGGAGGTGCTCTTTAAATAATTCTTAACTCAAACTATCTTTAGTTTGATTAAGGCTGCTGCTTTAGCAGGGCTTTGGCTTCTCAAAAATGGTGAAGCCATAAAAAGCTACGTTTCTACGGCTTCAACTTGGGCAAAATGGCTTCCACTTCATCACATTTGATTTGCTTTAAGCTCTTTACACATGTGAGTGTTTGGGAGGGCTTTCCAAAAATCCATAGAAGGCACATATAAAGCCCCTTTAGAACCCTTATCAAAGGCCTGAGGACCTAATTTTACAGTGAAGGATAACAACATATATTATGACAAGAAACACGTAAATTATTATAACATATATTTCATGGTCATAAATATTAATGCTCTTTTCTATAAATTTTGTCTGACTTATTAAAATATATTGAGTTAGGATAACTCTAGAACTTGATTTATTGTGAGATGAAGGAAGTAGAGTAGGTACTTGGTGAAAACCGGCATATCATTAGCACCTGATGCTTAGAAGGTTGACAAGATGCTTTAAATTAGCACCAGTATTTAATAATGTGCTAATAAGGTGGTTAAATAAATCTAAGCAATTGTTTTGCACTGTATCAATAATAAGTCTAGACACATAGCACTACTACAGAGTTGGCATTCATTGTCGGCCCATCGGTCAGCGCAAGAACGAATCACACGATTTTTCAAACGAAAAACACATGCTTTATCTAGTTTTTGATACAATCCATCGGCACCTCTCCTGCCTGATTTGTTTTAAAAAATGCCCATAATAGTGCGGAAAGAAAGCCCGGAGGAAGAGTAGCCTTGCGTTTCTTGTCCCTGTGCCTTAGGATTCGTTAATGCTCTTTCTCGATAGGACGGAGAAGGGATATAACTCAGCGGTAGAGTGTCACCTTGATGTGGTGGAAGTCATCGGTCGAGCCTGGATCACCAATTTTGCACATGCATTTGATGGCGACACTTGGTTCGTTCCATATGGATCAATTGGTGACACATACTGAACTCATCAAAAGAATCATCTCAATTAATTATTAGTTTGAGATCTAGGTTCTTTATATAATGGTTGTAATCTTTGCCTCTACACACCAGTAGTTTGCTAGGAACACATGAATGTGTTTGATAATTTCATGTGGGGACTAAATCTAGTAAATTCAAACATGATATCGACCAGGATGAGCATTCCATTCATCACATAAGCAGATTTGCTACCGACCATGGATACAGCAAAGCCATTTCAATTTGGGCTCAATGTGTTCGGTTTTTTTTGTTATAAGAGGAAACAACCTAGGTGACTCATCTCACCAGAATAGTAGCAAAGCCACCATGACGAATGATGAGTGGCGTCTCACCCATGTACCCCTTTACACACACTGACACACACAAAAAAGAATATGATCACCTCTTGGCGTCTTCCTCGCCTTTGCACTCGTATGACATCACCTCGAGGCATCATCCATGCATGCTGCGTTGCTCGCTAAAAAGCCACGGATCATGTGGTGTGTGTGTGCGCTTGAGGAGCCACAGGATGACAATGCAAAATAGTCCTAGCAGTTAGCTTTGGTAAAGCCGCCTTGGCGGCATCTATCGCCGATCCGATCTCATCGATCCCGATCTCACACACCCTGCCACTCTTCATGCATGTACCAACTAATGGAGGTGCTCTTTAAATAATTCTAAATAAACTGTCTTCAGTTTGATTAAGGCTGTTGCTTTAGCAGGGCTTTGGCTTCTCAAAAATGGTGAAGCCATAAAAAGCTACGTTTCTACGGCTTCAACTTACTGGGCCATAAAAAGCAGTTTATACTGAAGAATAACAACATATATTATGACAAGAAACACGTAGATTATTATAACATATATTTCATGGTCATAAATATTGATGCCCTCTTCTATAAATTTTGTCTGACTTATTAAAATATATTGACTTAGGATAAATCTAGAACTTGATTTATTGTGAGATGAAGGAAGTAGAGTAGGCACTTGGTGAAAACCGGCATATCATTAGCACCTGATGCTTAGAAGGTTGACAAGATGCTTTAAAATTAGCACCAGTATTTAATAATGTGCTAATAAGGTGGTTAAATAAATCTAAGCAATTGTTTTGCACTGTATCAATAATAAGTCTAGACACATAGCGCTACTACAGAGTTGGCATTCATTGTCGGCCCATCGGTCAGAGCAAGAACGAATCACGCGATTTTTCAAATGAAAAACGCATGCTTTATGTAGTTTTTGATACAATCCATCGGCAGCTCTTTGTAACAACCCAAAATTTTACACAACACAAAAATCCCGACTACAAAATTTTTCTTAAACAAACCATGTTTGATGATTGCCATGTAGTATTACCAAACCCTAGCATGTACTATAAGGAGTCCCAAATAGGGCATTTTCAATATCTTAAGCATAGTTATCATCATATGTAAATGACCTTGCTTTTCCTATTACAAATAATTGTACAATTACATTAAATAACTCATGTGTGATTTGGTCTTGCTTGGAATTGTATGTTGTGCTAAGAATAACTAAATAAAAATATTAAATATAAATAATTAATGAAGGATCATTAATTATTTAACCTACACCACTTAAGTAAATACTAATATCTTGTAACAAAACAAATATATATATACTATTACTACAAATATCCTAAATACATGGGAAGGGACCATAGCAAATGCCAAGCATTTGATTGACCACCATTAAATTAACTACCATGGCTAATTCAGCATTGGAGCTTAACAAGAAGCTAAATAAAATAGAAAAGCATTTGGAAAAACGTTAAGGAAATAGAAAAGGGCAAAGGAGCCCGTGCAGCCCAGCTGGCCCAACCAGCCCGCTCCCTTCTTTCCTATTTCTTCACGCTCTCCCCCGCACGCCGTACTGGGCCGTCCCCAGCCAAGGCGGCGCAGCAGGCCACCCAGCCCCCGCGAACGCACGAAGACGCCCGGACGAATGCTGCCTTCACCCGCTCGACCGACACACGGGGCCCACCTGCCAGCCCGCATGGACACCTCCCCTCGTTCTTCTTCCCAGCGCCGCCCGTGCGCTCAACAACGCCCGGGCAACAACCGCGCCCCCATCACCGCGCCGGTTGGTGCCCACGCCTCTCGTGCCCCCTGCTCGCTATCTCACTGCGCCGTGGGCCCGTGAGTCACGCGAATCGCGTGACTCCTTCACGAGCGCGCACGCCGAGCACCGCTTGCCAATGCCGTGCTCCGCCTTCACTGCTCGCCTCGTCTCCTTGGCCGCCAAGCAAAATTGGCCGAAGCCGCTGCCAACCGGGGCCCGCGCGAGCACGAAGAAGCATCCAGCAACCGCTGCGCCAACTCCTGGCCGCATGATCGCCCAGCGGGCTTGATCGCCGTCCGCCAAAGCAGTGGCAAGCCGCTCATGCCTATGAAGCCAGACCCCGATGCACTAGGGCTTCCCCATCCACCCGCCGCCACCCGGTGGCCTTCACCAAACCCCGCCAAGCTAGTTGGGAGAGAGAAGGAGGGAGCAGTGGAGGAGAGGAGATCGTCGGAGCCACGAACAGCCGCCGGACTTGGAGGAGACGACGTCGATCGACCCCCGCGATGTCGGCACGGCACGGCGACAACTCGGCACTACACCGAATCGCCCTGCACCGCTAGCCTTTCGTCCCCGAAACCACGGTGAGCGCCACCATGCCGCTATTCCAGTCCCGCCTTGCTCGCCGGTCATGGCGCTCCACCACCGGAGCGCGTAGGCCGAGGCCACTGCCGGCCCTTGACACACGTTGCACACACGCACGAACCTGACCAGCCATGGCCAAACAGAGACGGCGCCACGCGGGCCTGCGAAGCAAAGCCACCATGACGCCGCCGCACCAACACCGAGCCACGGCGAGTCGCCGTTCCGACTGATACTAGGCTCTCACAAACAAACCGATTCCAGGACCTAGCCGCCGCGCCGAGGTACACGCCGTACTGCGCTCGCACATGGAATAGCCCCTAGCCGAGCTACATGACCCGCACCTCGCCGCCATGGTCGCGCACCAGAGTGCGACGACGCCGCCGCCGAGCGCCATCTCGCCGCGCGTGTTCTGGACCGCATCGGCCGCTGAGCACCGCGTGGATGCCATGCCTAGCTCCGCCGTAGCCCCCTGGACCGAGCTGTGATAGCAACGAAGCCGGAGGACCACCCCGACGCCTCGCCCGCTGTTGGCATTTCTAACGTCACTACTAAAAAACAGAGATAAACCCTACTCCTAGCAATGACCCCAGAAATGGTTGGTATATAATTACTTGTCATTAGCAACTAGTCACTCTTGAATTACTAACATTCCTAAACATGAAGTAGGTTGTCATCCCCAATTATATTGCTAGGAAATTAACATAGATTTATATTGTACTATTGTGACTAGGCGTATAAAATATATGAATAAGATATAAATGTAAACTAATGGGTTCTCGCAAGCGGACGGATAATTATACCGTTGTAGCATTTTACCTAGGGAAGTTTCCAGGTTGTCGATTTATAATTATACCTCTGGGAAAGCTATGTAATAAACTATTATTGCCATATTGATGTGAAACTATGTGGACATGATAAGCAATACTACCTAAGTCGTATACTCTACTTATAACAAAGTGAGGTCACAAGATAAATAAAGATAAATGCAGGTGATAGCATAATCATCAAATATCATAATTAAAGATAATCATTAGAGCATCTTACTAGTCATAATCATAGCTAGCCATTGGATAAACTACGGAGATAGGTCTATAACTACGTCAATTGAATAACTCTAATTAGTGCAACTACATCTAGTAATCATTGCTAAATCAACCCTAAATCATCATTACATGTAAAGAGGCATCAACTAATGAGGGTATTAAGACCTAAGTCACCTCCTTCGCGACCGTGCCCATGCTAGTCCTACATACGGGGGTGGACTACAAAGGAACTAACGTAGCTGTCACCTACGCCAGACTACCACACGTCCCGGCATATCGAGGGTGCACTCATGCAGATAAACAAGACATCTAGACACCACGTCTACATATCGCCTATCATCTACCCATTGTACATATGGAAAAACGCTATACGAGCAATTACATGAATTCAATAAGATCGAAGTAACTAAACTAGACATATAATCAAAGTAGACAATGACTATTGCAATTAAGAACATATGAATATATTTAGAGTAAAGTCTCCCTAATGTGAATAATGAATATAATAAAGTAATTAAGAACTAGATCTATTACCGAACTCTCTCGCTCTCCAAATGGGCCGCCGGGGGCTCTAGATCCGATGAAGAACTAGATCTCCTCTACTTCTAATCTAGCTAGCTAATCCTATGAACTAGAAGGCTCTTGATGAACTTGAAGGCTCTTGATGCTTGATGGCTTGAGACCTTGATGAATAATGAATTGGCTCTCTCCGTGGGGGTCTACCCTCATATTTATAGTCCGGTGGGATGCGCGTGCGCCACAGGATCAAACCGACGTAACGTAGGGCCGAGATGCATCCTTGGAGGCGGTGGAGGAACATTCCGGAAGGGGGAGCAAACCCTAGCCGGGGGCCGCCGCCCCATGCCCCCCCTGCCCCACCTCGGCGGCCTCGGCCCCTCCTCCTTCCTGTCTTCTGAGTCTTCCCGAGTCTTCCCGTGATGTCCTTCGTGGCGGATAAGTTTCATGGTTATTTTGCGTTAGAATCCCTCTTTTTTTTTCTTTTCGAAATCACCCCGAAATTACGAATATGCAAAACTCGTGGAATTTGTCGGATAAAGCCCTAGACTAGTGTGTTATCTTGTTGTCCATCGGGTAAAAAGCCCTAGTAAAAGTTGACGCTAACAGTGTCAACAATACCCCCAAGCTTTACCTTTTGCCGCCCCTTGGCAAAATCACCAAGTCTAGTTGATAATTGTATTTGGATCGGGAGTTGCTACAATATCATTATACTTTCCAAGACACATGCTTTCAAACAAAATTTGCTCGATCAAACAATATATGCTCTAATCTTTAAACTTACTCATTTCACACTGTAATATGGGGTTTCACAAACTTTTGCATAAGTCTTGAGCATTCGAAAGATAGAACAATTAAGCTAAGTGCTATGTCTCAAATTCTTTGCAATACTAACATTATTCTCAAGTTTTTGATAGGTTTTCAGAATAAAACTTCGGAGCTTAATTGTATGACACCCTCAAGTCTCTCAATGTATGTGGTATTTGTGGTTCTCTCTTGAGGCGTTAATGTTGTTATGCCCCCTATAGCTAAAGATATATATAGTGGAGCTTATAGGATTGGCATTAACAAGGATAGGCATACTTGCAAAACACGTATTGTAAAGTCAACTAGTGGATCCACAGAGAATCGAGGCATACAATCAAACCAAGATGTGCATGTGTATGGAATATGGTGGATGGGTGCATATGTGTTATTTATGGCTAACTCCTATTTCTACTTTTGCTCTTTTGGGAATGACTCTCTTTTAAAATCTTTCTCGGGAAAGACATGGGCTATCTTTATTATTTCTTTTTTATTCAGGGGGAGGCGGGCATCTAGTACCCATTGTTTTTTTTTTGATTGCTTTGGGACACTTGTCCATCTTTTACTCCCTTTTTCTCTTTTTTTTTTTTATAGCCACATGTATCCTTTGAATACAATAAATGAATCGAGAGATATAATCGGGACTTAGAGCATTAAAGACAGGGGGGTTATTCCTATAGGGTGTGTGTATATTTTTGCGTCCTCTCCCAAAGTAGGAGGTGAACATTTTATAATGAACATGTATGGAAGTATGGTGAATGATTGCGATTACTCCTTAAAGTAGGAATAATGCATATGTGGACTGGAGTGTGCAAATGATTCTTGGTTTTAAAAGCATGACAAGACTCTCATAAGGTATGCAACACAAAGTTGATCAACTCAATGCAAAGCAAGCGGCTTAAATGTGAAAGGGTTTTCCTATCCTCTAAGATATTAATTTGGTTTTGGTAGGAATTCACATTTGTCATACAAGAGCTCATCATGTATTTTCTTAAATTTTTAAAAACAAAATCTCCAAAACTTAGTAATGCTAGGAAGAAGATAAATAGCAGCTCAACCTTTATGAATCATATGAATCAGCTACCTAGACTTAGCGCAAGCTTATACCTCCACAATTAATGGTTCAGAATAAATTCTCCAAATAAAACAACAATGCTTAGACCCAAGGAGATTTTAAGTTTGGCAAGTAGGTACTTTAGTAAGCATTGTAACAGAGCAACTATTCATCACATCCAAAACAATTTTAGTGTTCATCGATTTTAATAGCTCTAGTCTGGACTAATTATACTATAATAAATATAGAACTAAATATTTATTTGGTTTTATTAGTTATATATCTTTTTTTATAGTTTTAGATTAAACTCCTAACAAAAAAGACTCTATGACCTTGTGGACCTTCATGTGCCCACATATTTTTGGTATTTTATGATTATATAAAGTAGACTCAAAAATCGCTTAGGTGTAGTCACCGATAACTAGGGGATGCTCCTCCCCAAGCTTGATGATCGCAATATCTGGTGTAGATTCCTTTTAGAGCGGACCAGCTAATAGCGAACCCGGTGGTCACCACTGATAGTCCCTCCTTGCTATAATGTTGTTCCCGCATAAATACTCCACAAGAAACCAAAACTCGAGGCTTGAATTGAATAATGGGTTAGCGGTCAGCCAAAGAGTAATTGATCACCTTTATGAGTTATTTTTATGTTGTCTAATTTAAGCGAGGATTCCATTTTTTTTTTTGTTATTTCTATTTTTATGCCACCACAGTGGGTATTCCTTCGGAAAATGTCATAGGATATCCACATGGGGCTTTATGATACCATGAATAATGCAATAAATATTTTTATTATTTTTAATATATGAACAGATAATGCTACTAAATAAATTGAGTTTACTAATGCATTTAATGGGATAGCTACCATTCTGACCTTATGGCTAGGGTACGGAATTTAAAGTCTACCGACAGGACTTAGACAGAGTGAGCACTTACTCAGTGGGTTCATCGTCTGAGGTAACTTCAGTCAACTCCCCATCTTGCGGTGATGCGTCGTGTGCCTCCTTCCATCTTGCTTCGGTCTCTTTTGCTTCTTTCTCTTCTAACTCTTGCTCTTTATCTTTGTTTGCTTTCTCCCATGCTTCTAATCGTGCTAAGATCTCCTCCTTTTCTTCCTTGGCGATCTGGTCCATCCTTTCAGCTTCTTCTGCCCAGCTACTCCAGCGAGGTGCTTGTTTGTTCTCTTCTTGCTCTGGGAAGCTATCTTCATATTTCACGATCTTGCCAGAAAAGTCTTCCCATCCACAGTGAGGCTGAGCAGCCTGACAGTGTGCTTGGCGTCTTCTCCTGTTGCGTTGCTTTCTGGCCTGCTCATGGTTATTTAATGTTCTGAATTGACAGCGTACCTTTCCGGTAGGTAGGTTGAAGTGGATTTGTCCGGACCCAATGTAGATGTTGGCGTTAGCAGTGTAGAGGAACGGTCTTCCCAAGAGGATCGGGGAATCATCGTCTCCCTGCATGTCAAGGACTAGAAAATCTGCAGGTATATATTGTCCTTGAATTCTTACCATGACATCCTTGACTACTCGTTCAGGGAACCTTAGTGATTGGTCCGCCATCTGCAACTGAATACATGTTGGGTATAAAGGTAAATTAAATAATTTATCATATACCTGCTTTGACATTACGTTGCAGCCTGATCCAGTGTCGCAGACGGTGTGAGGAAAGGTGGTGTCTTTGATAGTGCATTCAATGATTGGGACACCTGGATCACCTCTCTTGATTGGAAATGGCTTGGGTAGTCTGTGATCATTTTCTGTGTTGAGAGCAGTGATTAGTTGAGTTGTCTCCTCAGGTGCATGCTTGGTCCTCCTCCATCTTCTGTTATTTCTATTGTTCTTCTTCTTTAGCATTGGTTGCTGTTCTTGCTCTTCTTGTTGCTGAAATTGCTTCGGGGCTGTAGGAGCTTTCAGGATGCGGTTCTTGAATGTGAATCTCTCCTTCTTGTCTTTGATGGACAGGACGATCTTGGCAAACTCCGCATAGATGATGGCTTTTGTTGTGCATAGGAATGGTCGGCCCAAAATGATGGGTGCCTTCTCATCTACTCCTGTCTCCATGACCACGAAGTCAACTGGGACATATGACTGCCCCACTCTAATAACAACTTCTTCTAGTACTCCCTCAGAGTAGCAAATGGACTGATCTGCAAGCTGCAAGCGCATGTTTGTGCACAACAGGGGATCATTTAATATTTTCTCATAAATTACCTTGGGCATGATGTTGACACTTGCGCCGAAGTCGCAGATAGCCTCTGGAAAACTGTGGCATCCTATGGAGATAGGAATAACAGGTCTTCTAGGGTCTCCCATCTTCTCTAGTAGAGAGTGGTCAATCCACTGTACATCTGCAGGCTCAATATGATATTGGGTTGCATTGTGAATATCAACAAGGTTAGCAGTTTCTAAATCTTCTGGTTGACCTGGAATCTTGCCTTTCTCTAGTGGAGGAACAAAGCAGCTAGCCTAACCGAGCTAATTGTGATTCTAACATTTTATTAAAGCTATGCCGATTCTTTATGGCGTAAGCAAAAGTATCCATTCTAGCATGTATGTTTTCCAAAGTTTTATCATTTGATGTTAGCTTCCTAGTCATTTGATCTAGTAGTTTGGATTGACTAGTAACTAATTCTCTCAAAGGCGGAAGGTTATAATTATTAAAGTTGTTACCTTGGTTGTTACCTTGGTAATTACCCGGTCGAGGTTGTTGATTCCACCCTTGATTTTGCTTTGAGGACGATAGTAGGTGTTATTGTTGATGAAATTCACATCCTCTTGCGGTGTAGGGCAACCGACAAATGAGTGCCCGTAGTCTCCACATTCTTCACATGTCATATGGGAATCATTGACGTGCATGACTTTCTTCTTCTCGATATCGAGCTTTTTCATGATGAGGTCTAGCTTAGCAGTGACCATGTCAGCTTCCTTGAGATGATGGATTCCTCCTCCCTTCTTGCGAGGTTGAGTACGTTCTTCATTGCATGTTGAGTTTGAGGCCATCTTCTCGAGAAGTGCTTTAGCATCAGCGGGCTTTAGTGACAGGAAAGCTCCCCCAGCTTCAGCATCAATAGACTCACGGGTGCTAGAGATAAGCCCGTGATAGAAAGTTTGCATTAATAGCCACTCCTCTATCCCATGATGAGGACAGTCTTCAATATAGTTCTGGAATCTTTCCCATGCTTCAGTGAATGATTCATCATGTTGTTGTTGGAAACTTGAAATCTTCCCACGCAGAGCATTGGTCTTGGTCAGTAGGAAAAGAATTTTGCCGGAAAGCGATCGAGCATAGGTCCCATGTAGTGTGCTTATCTTTGTTGATGTAGAACCACCGCTTGGCTTTCCCCAATAATGAGAACGGGAAAAAGACAGAGTAAGATAGCATCTTTTGATACTCCTCCGATAGTGAAGGTGCTTTGCAGATTTCTAGAAAGTGTTGTAAGTGTGCACTTGCATCTTCATGTCCTTTTCCACACGAATTGGCTGGCTTGAACCATGGTGATGAGAGCAGGCTTGAGCTCGAATCCATTCTCCCCAGTGTTGACTGCTGGTCCAGTCCGGATGTTTGCTGTTGTTGAGGCAGAGAACTCTCGCAGTGACTTCTCAGCCATGTCTTCAAACACAGGAGCTAGGTTTTCACCTAAATACTCTTCTGCTTGTTCTTCTACTTCTTCTTCGAATTCTTCTTCCAAAGTGTTGGAGCTGGCTCCTCCGAAGAGTTAGCTTGAGCAGCAAAGGGTGTTCTTGATGGTGACTCAAATTTCTCCCTTATTTCTGCAAGCATTTTCCTTCTAAGGAGTTTCTCGGATCGTCGGTAAAAGTTCTTTGGAAGAGAAAAACCATTCATTCATCACCCCCGCATAAGATAAGAAAATGATAACAACGAAGGGTGTACTTGATAGAGTTAGAGATCGATTGGTAATATGACTTTATCCATGTGTATATAGGTCATCAATATGTTCTAAGTTTATTGTGCCTTCCCCGGCAACGGCGTCAAAAATGCTTGTTGGCATTTCTAACGTCACTACTAAAAAACAGAGATAAACCCTACTCCTAGCAATGACCCCAGAAATGGTTGGTATATAATTACTTGTCATTAGCAACTAGTCACTCTTGAATTACTAACATTCCTAAACATGAAGTAGGTTGTCATCCCCAATTATATTGCTAGGAAATTAACATAGATTTATATTGTACTATTGTGACTAGGCAGATAAAATACATGAATAAGATATAAATGTAAACTAATGGGTTCTGCAAGCGGACAGATAATTATACCGTTGTAGCATTTTACCTAGGGAAGTTTCCAGGTTGTTGATTTATAATTATACCTCTGGGAAAGCTATGTAATAAACTATTATTGCCATATTGATGTGAAACTATGTGGACATGATAAGCAATACTACCTAAGTCGTATACTCTACTTATAACAGGCAGAGGGTCACAAGATAAATAAAGATAAATGCGGGTGATAGCATAATCATCAAATATCATAATTAAAGATAATCATCGTAGCATCTTACTAGTCATAATCATAGCTAGCCATTGGATAAACTACGGAGATAGGTCTATAACTACGTCAATTGAATAACTCTAATTAGTGCAACTACATCTAGTAATCATTGCTAAATCAACCCTAAATCATCATTACATGTAAAGAGGCATCAACTAATGAGGGTATTAAGACCTAAGTCACCTCCTTCGCGACCGTTCCCATGCTAGTCCTACATACGGAGGGTGGACTACAGAGGAACTAACGTAGCTGTCACCTACGCAGACTACCGCACGTCCCGGCATATCAGGGTGCACTCGCAGATAAACAAGACATCTAGACACCACGTCTACATATCGCCTATCATCTACCCATTGTACATATGGAAAAACGCTATACGAGCAATTACATGAATTCAATAAGATCGAAGTAACTAAACTAGACATATAATCAAAGTAGACAATGACTATTGCAATTAAGAACATATGAATATATTTAGAGTAAAGTCTCCCTAATCTGAATAACGAATACAATAAAGTAATTAAGAACTAGATCTATTACCGAACTCTCGCGCTCGCCAAATTGCGCCGGGGGCTCTAGATCCGATGAAGAACTAGATCTCCTCTACTTCTAATCTAGCTAGCTAATCCTATGAACTAGAAGGCTCTTGATGAACTTGAAGGCTCTTGATGCTTGATGGCTTGAGACCTTGATGAATAATGAATTGGCTCTCTCCGGGGGGGTCTACCCTCATATTTATAGTCCTATTGGGATGCGCGTGCGCCGCAGATCAAACCGACGTAACGTAGGGGCCGAGATGCATCCTTGGAGGCGGTGGAGGAACATTCCGAAGGGGGGAGCAAACCCTAGCCGGGGCGCCGCCCGCCATGGTGGGGCCGGCCGGCCCCACCGGGCGGCCTCGGCCCCCCTCGCTCCTTTCGGTGTCTTCTAGAGTCTTCCTGAGTCTTCCCGTGATGTCCTTCGTGGCGGATAAGTTTCGTGGTTATTTTGCGTTAGAATCCTTCTTTTTTTCAGCTTTTAAAAATCACCCCGAAATTACGTAATATGCAAAACTCGTGGAATTTGTCGATAAAGCCCTAGACTAGTGTGTTATCTTGTTGTCCATCGGGTAAAAGCCCTAGTAAAAGTTGACGCTAACAGTGTCAACACCCGCGTAAACGCTGTGCCGCTAGAGCTCCGCCGTGTCCGCCGCGAAGCCGCAGGCGCCGCCGAGCCAACTTTGCCGCCGAGCCAACTTTGTCGCCGTCAACGAGCCTGGTAGCAAACCCGTACCCCCAATCGACAATTGGCACACTGAATTGGACTTAGAGAGACCCTTAGCCTTGATGCCGCCGAGCGCCCGTAGCGGTTTGCCATGCCGCCGTGGCCAGCCCTTCCCGTCGCCGTAGCCACCATAGCCTTGTCTCGCCGAACTCGCTTTGAGACCCACGGTGCCGCCCGCCGCTAGACGGAGCCGAAAAACCCGGAGGCACTAAGCGCGCTTCCTTCGCCGCCGGCGAGAAAGCGCCCGCCGTTGCGGCCGGCACCACCCGAGCAACGCTAGTGCCGCCAAGCACGCCATTGTACTCGCCATCGAGCCCTGGTGCCGATGCGTGCCTTATCTGTGGCCGAGGAGAATCGGTGCACCGCCGACGCAAGCGCACTCCGCCGGCCGAGCGCCGTCGCGGCGGAGCAAAAGAGAAGGGAGGGATGGAGTAGACCGCGTGCGCTCGGTGCACGTAGACTAGGCAAAGGAAAAAGAGAGATGGACTTGGTCCACGGCGAACCAGACCTGCGGTCCATGGACCCACAGCGGGTAGTTCACCCTGAACCGAGAAGCCGTAGACTCGGGCTCAGCCCAGATCCACTGGACTACGTGGCAGCACCAGAGCTCGACACGTGGCGGGCCGGCCCGGCCCAAGCCCGGCTCGCCAGGCCCGTCCAGGCCCACACTGGACCCACTGCTGATGTCATCATGACGTCATGCTGACGTCAGCCCTATATAGAGGACCAACCAGGACCTGACACGTGTCACCCCGAGAATATTCCAGCTTTTTTCCTTTTTCAGAATATTCATTAAACTTTAGAAAATCATAACTAATTCATACGAGCTCCAAATTTGGTGAACCAAATTTCTAAATTCATCTAAAATCGAGCTACACATTGGAGCCATGTTTGAGTGCATTTGGATCTTTTCACAGTTCATTTGTTTCTTGTGCTCTCTAAAGGTGTCGCTAATGTGACCGTTTTCGTACCGTTTCAGAGGAGGAACGTGCCGAGTACGATCGTGACTACAACGAGGAACTGGGAGACGACTATTCTGAAGGTGCCACATTCCACCCAATTCTCATAGATCCTATTACGCATTGCAAATAAGTAGTACTGCTAGTGCTTTATTTACTGTTGCTATCACCTGATTAGGGTTGCATGGTAGTACTTCTTGATTGCCATTATCTTGACGCAACCTTTCCCCTGCTCACCCGCTGTTAGGCTAGACACACGCATGCTATCATGATTACTGTTTTGATCTCTACTACGCTTTATATCTTGATGTGATGCGTGGTGGAAACTGTTATATATATGACTAAGGCACGAGGTGCCAACCTAAACCTGGTGGATGGTGAGTGTGCTGTGTGTGTCTTGGGTGAGTGGAGGGTGAGGGTTGTGTCGACCAAGCTAGAATGTGTGACGAGCTCGAGGCGAGTCTTGCCGTGTGATGTGACCTGGGCATCCTATGAGATGAATACCTGTGGCGGGTATATGTGATGTGATGTGTGAGGTGGGATCCTGGGTGTGAGCCTGTTGAGAGGTGGAGCCTAGGACAGGGGTGCTGTGGTGGCACGTAAAATGGTAAACCTGATGAAGATGTCCAGCTTGGTCAATCCTAAGGACTTACTAGTATCCAGACTCACCGGGAATCCTTTGCATACCATGTTGGTATATTTAACGCACACAGAATAATCAAGAGATAAATCCGCAAGCGCACGGATACCGCGGTAGCTTTCACCTAAGAGTATTCCAAGGTATCGAATTTCCACGAGGAACGCGAAGTGATCTAGTAACAAATCAAGAACGTCCAAGGATAAAAAAGATAAATATTTTTTTTGGTGGGTAGAGAGGGGCTATCTATGGCGATCTAGATAACTAAGAATTAAACTCATGATACTTGTCTACTTTAGAGCAACAGTACCTTTCCAACTCTCGAAGAAGACTGGGAAGAAAGTAGCTGGGGAAGGCTGCTAAAAGCTCTACGAAACACCAACTCCGACGTGGTGGAATACGAAGACCAACAAAGCTATCACCTCTGAAGGCTACCACAACTAACCGTAAGAATTGGGTGCAAACTCAGGTAAACTCTAGCCTAGACACCACGTCTACGCTATCGATTACTACTCTAACTACGCGCAATAACTAGAGCACTCAATACGAGCTAAGATCCCGTAAACAAAGTAAAGTAAGAACAAAACTTAAATAAATAGAAAACTTAGAGTTACCAACTGAAGAACTTGAAGAAGATTCGTCTCCGTAGAGGTACAAAGTTAAGGAAGATCCGTCAAGCTGGCTCCTCTTCTACTGCCTCCTCTCCTCTCTCCCTATTTTCTACTTTACAAGAGTTTTGGAGATGAGAGTCTATCCTTTTGAGGGACGCCTCTACATCTCCATAATATGGTGCACTAAACTAGGAGGGTCTACCTCTTTATTTATATCCTAGAAAAGCCTCCCACCTCTTCTGAACAGGCGATGTGGGACTATTCTTCTATCGTTTGCTTGTTGGGCCAAACCGACTTCGGCAATGGTGGAGATGCAAACCTTAAGGCGGTAAGAGGCCGTCCATCGAAGTGGGCCCCGATTAGGCTCTGGAGGGCGCCGGGCGGCCCCGGGTGGGGCCGGCCGGCCCCACCCTGTAGCAGGTGGCCCCAGCCTTGACGTCGCCTTCGGTGCCTTCTAGAGTCTTCTAGTGTTGGTTTCGGTGTAGAATTGATATCTTTTGACTCCGGACTCGAATATAGCAAATGATATGTCCGTTTCAATCGTCTCGACGAGCCTGTCGCAGTGGTGTAGTCTAATTCATCATTTGAGATACTTCTATTCTGTGTAAAATTGGATATACCTGCAAACGATCGAGAACAACACAACTCATGGAACTCGTTAGAATCAAACCCTATAACTATGCTTTATGATTCTTTTCATTTTAATTCATGCAATAATTGATGGTATAAAATAGGCATTAAGGACCATCAACAAGTTCCCCCAAGCTTAACCTTTGCTAGTCCCTTAGCAAAGCCAAACTCAACAATGGATCAGGAGTTGCTGCTAAATTTTCACTTCCAACAAGTACACATACCTTCAAACAAAAATTCTCCTTTAAATTTAGAACAAATATATCATATTATTCATCATGGGGCTTATTGCTCTTATCTTGGATCTAACTGAAAGATAGAATGATCAAATCAAGTACTATGTCTCTAGTTCTTTCACTTCACCTTTCAATCCGGAGTTTTCATAATAATAATTTTTTTTATTTTTTTAAAAGCTTAGAAACATATTGTTGTCAAATTAAACAAAGGATCCATAGAGAAAGTCAATCATACCATTGAATCGAGAAGTGCATGTGTATGGAAAATGGAGTCAGATTTTTTTTAATTTATCACTGCTTACATTTTTATTAGAGACACATGGCTATGAGGCTAATTCTACTATCGGGCACGTGCCCATTTTTTCTAATATTCATTTTTTCGAGGTTCCGGACACTTGTCCCTTTTTATTTCCTTGGGATCTATCTTTTTGAGGTTTCGAACACTTGTCCCTTTTTATTTCCTCGGATACTTTTGCTTAGCCACATGTCTTCCAATAAACTTTTAAGAGGATAGCAACATATAATTATGAGCATTTATACGGAAAATGAATGGAATGTGTAAGTGATCTCAATTCAATAGCATGATAACTTCGCATAGGGTCAATAAAGTTTAATTTAAGTCAATGCAATTATTAGTCATATTAATATTGGTAAATCTCCCGATCTCTAGTGTTGTTTAGAACAAGATAACAGTAGCTCGGATCATCATATCATACCCACCAATTACTTAGACCTTAGATCAAGCATTTGCTACCCATACATTTAATTTCATTAAAAGACATTATTATTAATTAAGAGAACTCTTGCTTGAAAGTAGGTACTGGAAAGAAATTACAATAGAGCAACTATTCATCATTTCCAAGATAAAATTTTATTGTTCTTCAATTTTTTATTAGACTCTTAACAAACTAGACCGAATTATAAACACTCTATGATCACACCTTAATAAATAATTAAAGTATCTTTATTTGATTTTAATGATCATTCATCTTTTTATTTATTTTTAATTAATGACTCACAAAAGACTTGACAGACGTGGACCTTCATGTGCCCACATATTTTTGTTATTTTATGACTATAAGATAGACTCGATAATCACATAGGTATACTTACCTGATAACTAGGGGATGCCCTCCTCCAAGCCAGATGTTTGCTTAGTCCTTGTTCCCTCTTATGACCTCTTCTTAAACTTCTAAATCCTGCACAACTCAAATAGACACAAAACTCATGGAACAGATTAAGTGTTATGCATATAAGTTTTAGTTGTCCGAGTCTTGGTGATTGAATTTCTTTTTAGATAGGATCATTAAATTGCAGAAATTCAATCAGGTCTATTTCTTCTACATTTTCAGTTTCAAGAAATATTTTTAAACGTTGGCCATTTACCTTGAAGATGTTACCTGTGTCATCTTGAATTGTAATGGCTCCATGTGATGAGGTTTCAACTACCTTGAATGGTCCTTCCCATTTGCTTCGAAGTTTTCCATGACCAAAGAGCTTTACTCTTGAATTAAATAGCAGGACCTTATCACCAGGCTTGAACTCCTTGTGCTTGATTCTCTTATCATGCCATCTTTTTTGTTCTTTCTTTGTAAATCTTGGAATTATGATATGCCTTCTCTCTCCATTCTTCAAGCTCAGATATTTGCATTTGACGATTCTTGCCAGCAAGATGGATATCCATATTCCATTTCTTCATTGCCCAGTAAGCTTTGAATTCTAATTCAACAGGCAAGTGGCATGTTTTACCATATACCAGCTGATAAGGTGTCATGCCTATGGGTGTCTTGTATGCAGTTCGATAAGCCCACAGTGCATCAGAAAGCTTGTACTTCCATTTCTTGCCCATTTCATCTACAGTCTTTTGCAGAATATTTTTGATTTGCTTATTTGATGTTTCAGCTTGACCGCTTGTCTGAGGGTGGTATGGAGTTGCAATGTTGTGTTTGACTCCATTTTCTGCTAAGAACTGTCGGAATCTTTTATCAATGAAATGTGGTCCTCCATCACTTATGACCAATCTAGGCATTCTGAAACGTAGAAATATTATTTCATTGAACATCTTCTTGGAGTGCTTGGAGTCGGCAGCTCGACATGGTAATGCTTCTACCCATTTAGACACGTAGTCAACTGCTACCAAGATATATTCTACATCTCCTGACTTTGGGAGTGGTCCCATGAAGTCAATTCCCCAGACATCAAACAATTCCACTTGGAGGTTGTTCGTGAGTGGCATAGCATCCCGAGTATTAATGTTTCCATGTTTCTGGCATCTGAGACATCTTCTGACAAACTCTTTTGTATCTTGATACATCGTTGGCCAGAAGAATCCGCTTTGCCAAATCTTAGCATGTGTACGGAATGCTCCATAATGTTCTCCATAGGGTGATGAATGACATCTCTCAATGATCTTCATGCCTTTAATTGTCGGGACACACCTCCGTAGCAATCCATCAGCACAGATCCTGTAAAGATATGGATCGTCCCATAAATGGGTATGACTCTCATACTGGAGCTTCCTCTTGTCTCCTCCTGGTGGAATATAACCTGCAACCATAGAGTTGACAATATTTGTGTACCAAGGATCGGAGTCCGTTACCGCGAGGAGCGTGTCATCCCTTAGATAGTCATTAATAGGTAGCTCATATGTGTCTTTATATTGGAGTCTAGATAAGTGGTCAGCTACTGAATTGTCTACTCCTTTCTTATCCCTTATTTCTATGTCAAATTCTTGGAGCAGAAGAATTCATCGAATTAATCGAGGCTTAGCATCTTTCTTAGTGAGGAGGTATTTAAGTGTAGCATGGTCTGTGTATATTATTACTTTTGCTCCCACTAAGTAAGATCTAAACTTGTCTATTGCAAAGGCTAACATCTCTTTTTCAGTGGTAGAATAATTAAGCTGTGGCCCAGATAAAGTTTTGCTAGCATAGGATATAGCGTAATGTTTCTTGTCTTTGGTTTGTCCTAAAACATCACCAACTGCAAAGTCGCTAGCATCACACATGATTTCAATGGGTAGACTCCAGTCAGGTGGTTGAATAATTGGAGCTGAGATGAGTGCTCTCTTGAGAATTTCAAAAGCTTCAAGGCACTCAGTGTTAAAAATAAAAGGTACATCTTTGGCTAGGAGGCTAGTCAGGGGTCTTGCGATCTGAGAAATGTTTTTGATAAAACGCCTATAGAACCCTGCGTGGCCTAGAAAGCTGTGAATGCCTTTTACATTTGTGGGAGGTGGAAGTTGTTCAATAACTTCAATTTTTGCTCTATCCACTTCTATCTCATGTTCGGACACCTTGTGTCCTAGCACTATTCCTTCCCGAACCATAAAATGGCATTTTTCCCAATTTAGGACTAAGTGCTTTTCTTCACACCGTTGTAAGACTATGTCTAAATTCTCTAAACATTCATCAAAGGTTTTACCATAGACAGTAAAGTCATCCATGAATACCTCCATGATTTTCTCGATCATATCAGAGAAAATAGACATCGTACAATCGTTGAAAAGAAGCTGGAGCATTACACGGCCCGAACGACATTCGTCTATATGCATAAGTTCCATATGGGCATGTGAAAGTAGTCTTACTTTGGTCATCTGGGTGGATTGGGATTTGATGATATCCGGAATACCCGTCAAGGAAACAAAAGAAAGAGTGATTTGCAAGCCGTTCCAACATTTCATCAATGAAGGGTAACGGAAAGTGATCTTTCTTTGTAGCCTTATTAAGTTTCTGGTAGTCAATGCACATACGCCACCCAGTGACAGTACGTTGAGGGATGAGCTCATTCTTCTCATTCTTAACGACCGTCATTCCTCCTCTCTTTGGCACAACTTGGACAGGGCTAACCCACTCGCTATGAGGTACAGGATAAATAATCCCAGCGTGTAAAAGCTTAAGGACCTCTTTCTTAACAACTTCTCGCATTGCATTGTTAAGTCTCCTTTGTGGTTCCCTCGATGGTGAAGAATCAGGATCGGTGGGAATACGATGAGTGCAGAGAATGGGACTAATTCCCTTGAGGTCTTGGAGTGAGTAGCCTATAGCTGATTTATGTCTTTCTAGGACAAAGGACAAGTTGATAAGTTTCATCTTGGGAAAGCTTGTCACTTATGATGACAGTGTTTCTCGGTTATTATTAAGAAAGACATATTTTAAGCCAGAAGGAAGGGGTTTTAGCTCAATAGGGAGTTGTGATGGTTCCTCTATTTTCTCTATCTTTACAGGCTCTGCCAACTCTTCCTCTTCTTGAATAAAGTGTTCATCATCGAGAGTTGGTTGGGCCATGTCTTCTAAAGATACTATTAAGACTTTCTCAACAGGGTCTGATTCAGGCTTGGGTTCTACTATTGCATTATTTGAGCGTGCAAGTGAGACGGTGATAGGAGAACTTCCTAGTTTTATATCTAAGAGACCCTGTTTTTGTCTTTCTTGAAAGAGTGTCCCAAAAGGTACACCAATCAAGATGGATGCGTCTGAGATGTCAAAGATATGAAAATCTAACCGATACTCAGAACTTCGTATTCGCAATGGAATAGACCTTATGACCCCATAACTTTCAAGAGTAACTCTAGGAGGAATTCGTAAAAGCTTATGAGATGGGGTCAAGAACTCGTTGGGGAAAAGTTGTTCGGCTAAAGCCTTAGAAATGATATTCATCCCAACGGTTGGACTATAGTAAGCCTCTATAGTGGTTCCCTTAATAAAGCAAGTGATGACATCTGAGGGGGCATTGATTCGGGCTACCTCAGTGGATAACTCCGTTTCTGCCAACCACTCATGACTCATGATGGCTGATAGTCCTTTAATATGTTCCATAAGGAGAGAATCATTATTTGGGCCATCATCATCCTCATATGACACAGAGTGTGTCAGAGGCTTCACTTGAACTGGTAAATTTGAGGCATTGCCAAAATCTTCAAAAAGATCATCCTCGATTTCAAAAGGGAACATGGAAGGATGAGGTTCATCATCTTCTAAAATGTGTTGCGTTTCCTCAATTGGAGATTCTTTAACAACCAAATCATCTATAGGATTTGAAGGAATTTTAGATTCGGTTGTATCTGTCTCCTCTTGTTGGTCGGGGCTTGGCTTGATTTCTTCTTCAGGAAATTCATCAAAGATACCAGTGTAAGGGGTGTTTTCAAGAATTTTCTCTAGTATGGCTTTCCCCTCACTCATGGTATTGTGCGAGAATGAACCTCCAGAAGATAAGTCAAGATGTATAGCAGCTTCCTTGTTAAGACCAAGATGGAAGTGGTAAAGAAGCACGTGGTCAGGCAAGTGAAGGGTTGGACCGGTATTGATAAGATTTAAGAACCTAGCCCAAGCTACTCCTAATGTCTCCTTCTCCTTTTGTTTAAAGGTAAGAACTTCTACTCGAAGAGCGGCGATCCGAGGAAGAGGGAAGAAAGCAAGACAAAACTTGTCTCGAAGTTCATCCCAATTTCCTTTCACTCCTCCTACAGTATGAGCATACCACTGTTTCGCTCTTCCCAAAAGGGAGAACGGAAACAATTTCCATTTAATGGTCTCTTGTGTCATGCCAGCAATATTCAAGCAAGAACACAACTGCTCAAATTCTCTATGATGGGTGTATGGATTTTCGTCTTCTAATCCAGAGAAGGATTGCTCCCGGACCATGGCTATGAAAGCAGGGCGAAGCTCATAGCCATCAGTGAGTATAGGATGTGATGATGGTGGAGGCTCCAACAACTCGCCCTTTGGAGCCAAAAATTGAAAGATTGGCGTGGAATCCATATGGTAAGGGTAAAGGTGGTGATAAAAGGGAAAATAAAAGATACATAGACGAACTTGGCTCGATCCCAGAACAGCTACCGTTCCCCGGCAACAGCGCCAGAAAGCTTGTTGGTATATTTAATGCACACAGAATAATAAAGAGATAAATCCACAAGCGCACGGATACCGTTGTAGCTTTCACCTAAGAGTATTCCAAGGTATCAAATTTCCACGAGGAACGCGAAGTGATCTAGTAACAAATCAAGAACGTCCAAGGATAGAAAAGATAAATATTTTTTTTGGTGGGTAGAGAGGGGCTATCTATGGTGATCTAGATAACTAAGAATTAAACTCACGATACTTGTCTACTTTAGAGCAACAGTACCTTTCCAACTCTCGAAGAAGACTGGGAAGAAGGTAGCTGGGGAAGGCTGCCAAAAGCTCTACGAAACACCAACTCCGACGCGGTGGAATACGAAGACTAACAAAGCTGTCACCTCTGAAGGCTACCACAACTAACCATAAGAATTGGGCGCAAACTCAGGTAAACTCTAGCCTAGACACCACGTCTACGCTATCGATTACTACTCTAACTACGCGCAATAACTAGAGCACTCAATACGAGCTAAGATCCCGTAAACAAAGTAAAGTAAGAACAAAACTTAAATAAATAGAAAACTTAGAGTTACCAACTGAAGAACTTGAAGAAGATTCGTCTCCGTAGAGGTACAAAGTTGAGGAAGATCCGTCAAGCCGGCTCCTCTTCTACTGCCTCCTCTCCTCTCTCCTATTTTCTACTTTACAAGAGTTTTGGAGATGAGAGTCTATCCTTTCGAGGGACGCCTCTACATCTCCATAATATGGTGCACTAAACTAGGAGGGTCTACCTCTTTATTTATATCCTAGAAAAGCCTCCCACCTCTTCTGAACAGGTGATGTGGGACTATTCTTCTATCGTTTGCTTGTTGGGCCAAACCGACTTCGGCAACGGTGGAGATGCAAACCCTAAGGTGGTAGGAGGCCGTCCATCGAAGCGGGCCCCGATTAGGCTCTGGAGGGCGCCGGGCGGCCCTGGGGTGGGGCCGGCCAGCCCCACCCTGTAGCAGGTGGGCCCCAGTTTCGGTACGTCGCCTTCTGGCGCCTTCTAGAGTCTTCTAGTGTTGGTTTCGGTGTAGAATTGATATCTTTTGACTCCGGACTCCGAATATAGCAAATGATATGTCCATTTCGATCGTCTCGATGAGCCCGTCGCAGTGGTGTAGTCAAATTCATCATTTGAGATACTTCTATTCTGTGCAAAATTGGATATACCTGCAAAACAATCGAGAACAACACAACTCGTGGAACTCGTTAGAATCAAACCCTACAACTATGCTTTATGATTCTTTTCATTTTAATTCATGCAATAATTGATGGTATAAACTAGGCATTAAGGACCATCAACATACCACTCGCTCTCTTGTAATGGGAGAGACGGTTGGACTACTTGGTAGAATGATGCCATTACTGCTAGGTTGTGAGGTGATTAGGGTGGGCGGTAGGATGAGAGTTGCCCATACCGTCCTAGACGCTGGTACCACTTGGAGGGCCCGGTACTATGCTTTCCTAGTCTCAGCTATGTCCGAGAGGTTATCCGGATGTTCCTAGGGGCTGAGTGGTAGGATGGCATCAGTCTATCAAGCAAGCAGCCGGGATGTGCCTAGACAGTGCATTGTCGAGGATGGTTATCTTGTGGGTATGTGAAACCTCTGCAGAGTGTTATGGTTGATCGATTGATACATATGCCGACTTGTCGGCTATGGACCTTTCCTGGGAACTGCTTCACTAGATAGGAGATGAGTCCTTCTTCTCTCCCCCGTGGTGTGAGATAGAGCCGGTTGAGGACCGTTGAGGCAGGCCGAGTGGGAGTTGGCCTGTCGACACGAGTGAGATGAGATGTGGTGGATGAGGTGGATGGGTGGTATGGGATGGATGGATGGATGGATGGATGGTGTGTGTGGATGTGGGGTTAAACTTAAACTATATACATATTTATTATTATTATTATACATTACTGATATTGCATAGGAACCCACAGCCAAATATAGGTTCTCTTGTTATACCCTTATTGCATCCAGTTCCACAAAGCATAGCAAAGCATAGGGTGGAAATGTGGCTAGTACATATCGTACTGATACTTTGGCACGCAGGTTCTGAGGAGGCTTACAACTCCGAAGGATTCGATGGTTAGGGGTTTCGTCGCTACGCTCAAGTCGTTGGATAGAAGTTGCTTCCACACCCTCAAGCTGTTCCAGTTGATGCTACTCTGTGATTCACGCCTGTTGGCGTTATAATAAGTTATCGTAAACCTTCTATTTGCACTCTATTTATTGTTGTATGGATTTGATTATTGACTGGAATATGGGTAATATGATTTAAAAGGTCATGTTACACTTCGACTGTGTGGATTTTCCCTTCGTGGAAAATCGGGTCGTTTCACTCTCCTGCTTGATTCGTTTTAAAAAAATATCCATAATAGTGCGAAACAAAGCCCGGAGGAAGAGTAGCCTTGCGTTTCTTGTCCCTTTGCCTTAGGATTCGTTAATTCTCTTTCTCGATAGGACGGAGAAGGGATATAACTCAGTGGTAGAGTGTCACCTTGACGTGGTGGAAGTCATCAGTCGAGCCTGGATCACCAGTTTTGCACATGCATTTGATGGCGACGCTTGGTTCGTTCCATATGGATCAATCGGTGTAATCTTCACCTCCACACACTAGTAATTTGCTAGGAGCACATGAATGTGTTTGATAATTTCATATGGGGACTATATCTAGTAAATTCAAACATGAAATCAACCAGGATGAGCATTCCATTCATCACATACGCAGATTTGCTACCGACCATGGATATAGCAAAGCCATTTCAATTTGGGCTCAATGTGTTCGTTTTTTTTGTTATAAGAGGAAATAACCTAGGTGACTCATCTCACGAGAATAGTGGCAAAGCCACCATGACGAATGACGAGTGGCGTCTCACCCACGTGTGCCCCTTACACACACTGACACACACAAAAAAGAATATGATCACCTCTTGGCATCTTCCTCGCCTTTCCATTCGTACACCATCACCTCGAGGCATCATCCATGCATGCTGCGTTGCTCGCTAAAAAGCCACGGATCATGTGGTGTGTGTGCGCGCGAGGAGCCACAGGACGACAATGCAAAAGAGTCCTAGCAGTTAGCTTTCGTAAAGCTGCCTAGGCGGCATCTAACCTCGATCTGACCTCATCGATCCCGATCTCACACACCCTGCTACTCTTCATGCATGTACCAACTAATGGAGGTGCTCTTTAAATAATTCTAAGTCAAATTGTCTTCAGCTTGATTAAGGCTGTTGCTTTAGTAGGGCTTTGGCTTCTCAAAAATGGTGAAGCCGTAAAAAGCTACGTTTCTATGGCTTCAACTTATTGGGCAAAATGGCTTCCACTTCATCACATTTGATTTGCTTTAAGCTCTTTACACATGTGTGTTTGGGAGGGCTTTCCAAAAATCCATGGAAGGCAACATATAAAGCCCCTTTAGAAACCTTACCAAAGGGCTGAGGACCTAATTTTATAGTGAAGAATAACAACATATATTATGGCAAGAAACACGTAGATTATTACAACATATATTTCATGGTCATAAATATTAATGCTCTTTTCTATAAATTTTGTCTGACATTAAAATATATTGACTTAGGATAACTCTAGAACTTGATTTATTGTGAGATGGAGGAAGTAGAGTATGTACTTGGTGAAAACCGGCATATCATTAGCACCTGATGCTTAGAAGGTTGATAAGATGCTTTAAATTAGCACCAGTATTTAATAATGTGTTAATAAGGTGGTTAAATCAATCTAAGCAATTGTTTTGCACTGTATCAATAATAAGTCTAGATACATAGCACTACTACAGAGTTGGCATTCATTGTTGGCCCATCGGTCAGTGCAAGAACGAGTCATGTGAGTTTTCGTACGAAAAAAAGCATGCTTTATTTAGTTTTTGATACAATCCATCGGCAGCTCTCCTGCCTGATTCGTTTTAAAAAAATGTCCATAATAGTGCGGAAAGAAAGCCCGAAGGAAGGGTAGCCTTGCGTTTCTTGTCCCGTTGCCTTAGGATTCGTTAATTCTCTTTCTCGATAGGACGGAGAAGGGATATAACTCAGCGGTAGAGTGTCACCTTGACGTGGTGGAAGTCATCAGTCGAGCCTGGATCACCAGTTTTGCACATGCATTTGATGGCGACGCTTGGTTCGTTCCATATGGATCAATCGGTGACACATACAGAACTCATCAAGAGAATCATCTCATTTAATTATTTGTTTGAGATCTAGGTTCTTTATATAATGGTTGTAATCTTTGCCTCTACACACTAGTAATTTGCTAGGAACACATGAATGTGTTTGATAATTTTATATGGGGACTAAATCTTGTAAATTCAAACATAACATCGACCAGCATGAGCATTCCATTCATCATATATGTAGATTTGCTACCGACCATGGATACAGCAAAGCCATTTCAATTTGGGCTCAATGTGTTCGGTTTTTTTTGGTTATAAGATGAAGCAAACTAAGTGACTCATCTCACCAGAATAGTAGCAAAGCCACCATGACAAATGATGAGTGGCGTCTCACCCACGTGTACCCCTTACACACACTAACACACACAAAAAAGAATGTGATCACCTCTTGGCGTCTTCCTCGCCTTTCCACTCGTATGACATCACCTCGAGGTATCATCCATGCATGCTGTGTTGCTCGCTAAAAAGCCACGGATCATGTGGTGTGTGCGCGCGAGGAGCCACAGGATGACAATGCAAAAGAGTCCTAGTAGTTAGCTTTCGTAAAGCCACCATGGCGGCATCTAATCTCGATCCGATCTCATCGATCCTGATCTCACACACCCTGCCGCTCTTCATGCATGTACCGACTACCAAGATCTGGTCGGTGGCCTGCCCTGGGCATCATGTGGGTTTCCGCCACGACTCATGAAGAAGCAGACATGATCGTCTGTCGCCCCACGCGGTCGGGTTTGCGTGTTCTTTTTCATTTCATAATACGTGGAATCAAAGCACAAAAATTGTCTCTTCACCCTCTTCTGATCCGTGATTATTTCACATTCCTCGGAGTCAAGTCGACTCGTGCAGGCAGCACGATGGATGTCAGATGACGATTCGCTTTCATCTCTTCACTAGAGATGCCCTAGGGTTCTATTGGGACAACTCCACGATCATCAAATTCACCCAAAATAGATGCACTCCACGAAATGTTACTCAAAAGCCCTAGCTCCACGAAATCCAGAATGAGGATAGATTCACTTTTTTGGTGGAGCTCCTCAAGAGAGATGCTCGACGAAACAGAGTTTGGTGGAATTGGCAAAAATTACCCTCCAATGCCAGACATTACATAAGATACCAATTTGTTTCTATTTTTCTTCAAGTTCTTCCATCGTGACTCGTGACCACGGCCACGCGCTTCTTCCTCTTTTGTGACTCGCAACCGTGCTTGTCGTGACTTGTGACCGTGCCGTGCCTTGCCTTACCGTCGCCTTGGCAACGCGTGGCCACGCCCGTCTCATTGCCGCTGCTGCCCTGATCTCGACATGAAGCATGCCTGTGAGCTCCGGCTGCCATGGCCGGCCACGGGAGTCCCAGGGGTGAGCGCCCTATACCAGTCGTGCCCCAATGTCGAGCCTCCTGCGTCGGCCATGCCCCTACGCCCGCACCAAAGCCGGAGGATGAAGAAGATGGAAGAAATTGTTATGTAGCCATGGACAAATTGGTCCATTCCAAGCAAATTAGACTTGCATGAATCTGGAGTTGCTGTGTAGCCCCAAACAATTTCCAGGTAGATCCACGATGGATGTTAGATCTATATTGAATATTTACTCATTTTGTGTCATGCATTAACTCAGAAATACGACATTCACATACATCAGGGTAGGAACTAGTATGAGCAATCCATTCATCGCATATGCAGATCTGCTACTGAGCAAGAAAATAGCATACCTTACCAACAACAGGTTCACTTCACACAACACCATATGCTCTAGAGATGGGTTTAGTTGTACCCTTGAGTGAAACGGGAGACGGAGGCAGGGCAATACTATTACCATCACCAAACTTAGTCATGATGGCCTGCTTGAAGTATTTGATCTAATCCAAGCAAGGGTACACAGCGCAGTCACGCAAGCGGTTGGTTGGTCATCGATGTAGTTGTTTGCTCTGGGAATAATGCATCCACCGGATTAGACGAGGATGAAGACCAGTCATGCAAATGCACTCTCCAAAACCTTGATTGCCCGCCTACCCGTACAGGTACACTTGATGAGCGAAGCTTCGAAGGCCTGCTCACCTAAATCCCCTGTACGCACAAAGAGGTCGGCCGGAGAAGGCAGAGAGCAGCTCAAGAACAAGAACATGGTGATGAGCGAGGAGAAAGAAGATGGAGCGTTAGCTTCAGCTGAAAAGAGAAGGGATGCGGCCCTTTAAGTTGCTCAGGACAGAAGGGGATGAATCTAGACGGGGTCCCGCAGGGTAGAGTGGTACTGTAGGTAAGAAGAGTAGGGCGGTGAATTTAGCGACAGTAAGGGACAGCCTCATTCTACTTTTAGCCAACCCATGGGCCATAGTGTTAGCGAGAGGAAGAGACAGAGATGGGCCGTCAAATTAAGATGAGCAGGCCCAAGCAGAAAAGAGATTAGGCCTTTTCCCTTTGACCCTTTTCGATTTGGTAAAAAATCCAATAAGAATGAGTTTGAAAATCAAAATCAACTAGTTGAATGCCCGTGTGTTGTTATTACAGGTATACAAACATCTCATGACGTACAACCATACAAGTAGAAAATTTATACAAGAAAAAAAGACATGTTAGAAATATTATAATCATCAGGTTTCAAATTTAGACCTAGGCTCAACATATCTATCACAAGTCCAGTATCCGATTGATAGAAATCAACGATAATAGTCAAAGCAATTTCAGTGGCCCGTAAAAATTAACATGTGTATATGAAGTCCTATATCCGAAGGTGCTATATAGCCTGTGAAATGGTTTTGAGCTGGTGTTATTGCCAAATCATCCTTGAAATTAATATGAACACCTTTTTTCAGTTCTGATGATGTATATGTAGATGCCATAAAAGGAGGTTGAAGTACAATTTTGAATGATTTGGCATGAAACTTGATACCTAAAAAGGTTTGCACCAAGAGCTAAAAAACACATTACACTGTGTATGTGCGTATTGTAACACACCCGTGCAACCATATAAGTTGCCTTTATTCTTCGCTCAAATCATTCTGCAATAAAAACAAGAGACCAAACTGTGATCAGCATAGTAGTTCAGAGGAATAGATGTTGGACAGAGCAAAGAAAGTTATTTATTTATAGTAAGTTTCTTCCAAATCCCAAAACTACTCTAGCTAAGCAGTGTTATTAATTTGCAGCTTTGGCCATGCTTTTTAGTCATCTTTAATATTTCAAAGTTTAAACATAAATCTCAGTGGTGCGATCGAACATTTGATATGCACAGGATGGAATGGACCAAAGAGAAAGAAAGGCCAGGAAAATTATTTACATAACTTGGCCTGCATGGGTGTAAAAGCATTCTAGATTGGCTCGATAAACTAAATATATTACATCAAAAATTTATATATCTTTGGCTCTGTTTGGTGGCTAAGTTGAGAAGTATTTCTCATATAGCCCGTTTTCCTGAATCTTTGGGACATCAACCACCCAGACTAGCATGTAAGCATACAATTCCTGAGAAGACCGGCTTTATGTGTTATTCTTAGAAAATTTTTCAAGGATTCCAGCAGTATGCAAAATTAAAAACTATATAATCAAAAAGAGAACACTCATAAATTCCAAGACAATAATATTGTTTCTTTCATGTTCAATGCATGACTGAATTCAGTCCCGAACAATTATTTATTCGACTAATCGACTTATGTTAGAATTCATTAGACTAATTTATCTGGACTTCTAAAACATGTTAGGAACTTCTGTGCAAAATATGAATAAAAGAATATGGAGCTGGCTTCCTTGGGAATTCCTTGCTACATTCTTGATGTTGAAAGACATATCAGAGAGAAGACTCATTCCTTACTTCTAATCGCATCCAGCTCCAATCTATCAAATTACTCAAAGATGTGAAAGAAAAAGGACAACAACAGTAGATCAAAATAGCCTATCCCGACTATAAAGTGCATATCTAGAGTGCTCAGCAGTTTTGGAAGTCAGAAGAAATTTCTCAACATGATAAATAATGAAAAGGGCATTCCCCAGTCAAATTAATACCAAAACGTAGTGTCACAAGGAATAGGTACTAACAAATGCCTGACTGTGGAGGAATTGAAGCAAATATCAAGTATCTTACCTTCCTATTATCTTTCATCTGGCTTTTTACCACATCCATAGGTCATTCAGCAATAAGTCTCTTGAGTTCATCTTTCACAACTGGTCTCTTCTGAACAGGCAAATGCTGTGCCCATCCATAAATTCTCATCAGGTGAACATGCCAATTCAAGGACTATGTAAAATAGAGAAATGTACTGTTTTATAACATTCAAAATACCAAACAAATTGCTTGAGATTGAAATGCTTAAGCAGCATGGCCAGCATAAGTAAAGCAGGATATTTGGAGTAAGGGAAACAAAAAACATATGGAGGATGGCCGATATCATGTCCAGCGGCAGCGCTGCCCAATCTCTCGTCTCTTAAGCCACCTCCTTGCAGCCACCGGCAGTGATCACGAACTCAGCTTTAGATAAGCAGAGCAGGCTTATTGAAAGGGGCATTTGGCTAACTAATGCTGCAGCTGTGCATTGGTCTATTTCCTTTTGAATTCAGGATAAGACAAATTATTGATCATTAGACAGAGAATTAATTCCCCAGGATTATCAGGAATCACTCAGAACCCAAGTAGCTTCAATTCAAAAGGACTACTAGTATCTGCATAAAGGAATGTATATAAAGGTTCAGAAGGACACCTGCTATCAATATTCAGGCTATTGACTTATTGAACCCGTTCAACATTATAATTTTGATTTCAGATTGTCTTAAAAGTTATGCAAACAGTTCAATACAAAAAATATCATTTATATTCCCCGCATTTATCTTTGCATAACTACAGATAGGCTAATAGTATAATTATTTTTTTCGCCATCTTCCATAGCCTTCCACAGCAATTGACCTTACTGAGCTTCTTCATATTTGAAAACTGCAATTTCCACAGCATGTGTTGTTGGTTTCTCACAGCAGGAAAGGATCAAAATTAGCAGGAATACATGTACAAGCATGGTTGCTTAGGAAGGGAAATGGGGGGCAAAAGCTGCTAGCTTCTTGTTTGTTATTGGCTTATTGCCATGAGCTTACAAATGCTATGTTTGGGAAATCAATAAACTAACTTAATGGAACATGACCGTATATGAACCGAAAGCGGCATGACTGTATAAATTCAAAAGGGCACCATATTTCTTAAACATCCAGAACAATACTTAATGTAACATGACTATATATGAACTGATATGAACCGAAAGAAGCATGACTATAAATTCAAAAGGGCATCCAGAACAATACTTGTTTGGTGCTAATAATCACTTGATTGGGTCCTGATAAGGGTCCTGATGCTATGTTTGAGAAATCAAAGCCGAGGCAACTCCACTATTACAGGAATCGAGAATGAACAAACTTGCTAACAGGTATATTGCTAACAGGTAGAAAATGGAGGGGATAACCAGAGGAGAGCTGCTTACCAGGCCCTGGGGCCGCAGCCGTCCAGAACGCCATTCGCTGAGTTCGGGACGGGCGAGCTGCGAGCCTGGGAGCTGGGCGACGGGGGCTGGAGTCGTGGGGCCGCCGGGAAGGCAGCAGGGATCCGGGGCAAAGGGATCCGTGTCGCCGATCCGGGCTGTCAGCTCGCCGGTCGCCGCTTCGTTGTGGCAGGCGAGCAGCCGCACAGAAGTCGCAAGCTTCAAGCGTCGCTGGTTGCGGCGGCCTCTCGCTGGCGGGCGTGAAGAGGATGGCGCATGGGCTCTCAGTTGTCGGCGGCGGTCATGAAGCCGGGGAGTGCGAGCGCTCTCCCGCTGTGCTCGTCGTGGATTCTGGCGGCGCGTCCCTTCGTGGGCGTGGCCCGTGGCGGCGGCGGCGAGGGCCTGGTGGCTGGCGCAGCCACCGGAGCGGGAGAGGATGGCCGCTGCGCTCGTCGTGGATTCCGGCGGCGCGTCCTTCGTGGGCGGCGCTTCCTTTTAGGATTCCGGAGGACAGGCGAGGCGACGGCACAGCGAGGCCTCAGCTGGGTTCGAACATTCGATTCGAAGCAGCTACAGTTGAGGGGCCATGGGGTCGAGCGGAGATCGTGTGCGGGCGGCGGTTCAGCGGGGGCGTGCTGGGCAGAGCAATAACGGGACGGGGTAAATTAGCGCGGGGTCATTAGCAGGAGGCGGGGTCATTAGCGGGAGGCGATAACACTTCATTCTTTTTAATCGTAGAGATTGCAAGATTTTCTCATCCAGTCATGGTGCATAGCCTCCTCGCAAAAAAAAAAATGTAAATTCGTGGCTAATATGAGTTTGGTTTTTGAACCCAGATAATATATCCCTTTCTAGGCCAATACTGATTAAACTTTCCATTCGATGGATTTGTTTTAGGCTTCCTGATTGAATCACGTTTCAAAAAGAAAAAAAACAACCGGCCAAAAGCCAGCTACCTAAAAAACGCTGAAAATCTAAAAGGATCATTATGAAAGACAAATGGGTTAACTATAGAGCTAATCAAATTCCTTTTCCATTGTTGCGTCCATCTTGAAATCACATCTACTTCCCAAATGAACATATAGACCAAATCGCAATATTAAGCCCCCTATGGCAGGGCTTTGGCTCTGACTTCTTGCAAGGAGTCCAATCAAACGGGCATCTAAAAAACTCTCGCAATGAGCTCAGAGAAGCCCGAATCATTTTTGTATAGAGGAGCCGGAGAAAAAAAAAAGGTGTCATCTCTTGGGTCCTCACAAACTAATACAAATTATTACAATACTACCATTAAAGCCGTTGTTGATAAATATTTTTCAAAAATGACTCTAGCTCCAAAAAAACCGCTCCACATGAGGAGCCAGAGCAGGAGCCCTTTTAGGCGGGGCCGGAGCCCTACAAAATCAGGCCTAAGAAAATGAAAGACTCCATACACCTCTCTGGCGTCATGAATTCGCTCCAATTGTTGTAGTCGTTCGAATCATTCAATCCTCTACAGAAGTAGGGTCTTCCTTCACTTTAGCTTTTCCCCTTGTGGTCGTAGTGGATCTCACTACATTGTTAACCTCTTAAAAAATTCAAACCTAAAATATGCGCATTCCAAGGTCTAATCTGAATTTAGCCTAGACAACTATTTCACCTACTAGCGCACTCAATCCATTTTCAGGTTGATCGGACGGCAAAATGCGAGCTAGCTAGTATATTGTTGGAACGGATGGTAAGGCCTAACTTTGTATTCTTTTGCGGCGTTACCACCCTTTTGCAATCCCAAACTCGGAACAAAAGCGACCATTTGTAATGGAGTTGACGATCATGGCACGTTTATGACATTTTCTAAAGCAAAAATGGTGCTACGGCGAAGAGAACGCCGATCGACTGTTTGCGAAGAGAACGCCGTGGCCGTCCGTTCCCCGTGCGTGCGTGCGCATGACTTGCTCCATCGGACGCACGTGAGTACCTACGGACTACGTGAGAGAGCCAGCTACGGCGCATGCCATAGACACACGTGCCACACGGTACATCCACCCGTGCGAGCTCCTCTCGGCAATGTGACGAATGACGACATGCCACAGTAATAACCTTTAATATACCAGTTACTACAAACAGTGGCTTCATATTGCTCTTAGTTGCTTTTCTATACCTATAAATAAATTATATTGAACGTTTATAAAAAAACATATTGCTGTTTTCCCTATATAATCTTTTACGGATATCTCGAAAAAGTCCACCTCATACTATCACCATAGAGAAAGGAGACATCGGGACCTCTTCAATATGCTGGGTCCCACTTTGAAATATACTCCTTCTGTCCCGTGAAGATTATGGTCCTGGCTTCCGGTGGGAGTACCAAGAATGGGAGAAAATAGCCTATATACCCCTATACGTACCATCATTGCTACTCCACCAGTCCACCTCAAGCCTGCTGATTGGGTGCGGGCGAGCTATGAGTGGTGAGGCAGAGGCAGCAGACTAGCTGAGCTGTGGCAGGGTAGGTGCAGGACCTATGAGACAAGCTCCCAGCGATACTCTTCATGGGACATTGACTGAGTGCTAGAATGACAGTCTTCACGGGACGGAGGAAGTACTGCGATAGCCACGTGATGTGCCGGCGATGTATCTTACTGCATGCTCTCATTGCGCTGTCTGCTCGCTAACGCAGCGCACCCGACCCATGGAGGAAGACACGATGAGCATGCTAAAACAATACAATAATGCATAAATTACGTAATTTTGTATGGATTTCGTATGCCAAAGTAAAATTATGCATTCCGAACATAAACAATGGCTGTGAACGAGAAAGTGTTTCTAAAATACGTAAGCAATTTCTGAAGCACATAGCCAATTTATGGGAGTAATATACTTTATTGGCAACTGCTCCGGTACTCCCTCTTAAAAAATTAGCACAAATCTCAAAGCAACCAATTAAAAAATTTATTATTTTTATTTGATTTGTGGCTTGAGTCACGGTTGGGCTTAGCATGTCCAACCCAGTTTGAGTCCAGCCCGTCTGCTCTGCTCCGTTGAACCATGGACAACGATCAGTCTCGTAGTACATCACACCCATCTCTAAGACTTGGACCCCGCCAATCCTGAGGTTTAGGCGATCGTCGCCGGCGAACAGCATGCGCACACAGCTGCTGACGGCCTGATGTTGGCGCCTTTCAAGAGTCCAGTGGAAAGCCTGAGCCGGTTGTGCTCAAGGTCACAGCTGGCCACCGCGTGCGCGCCGACATCCTGCTTGGCGAACTGCTCCACCATCAAGCGGGGCAGACCAAGACGCGCCTGCTCTCGTAGCTCCAAAAGGCCGCCCATGCCGCCGCGGGGTTCGACGTCGCCCGCCATGAACTTGGGCAGCACGGCCCCGGGACACGGGCTCGACCTCGGCGCGAGGTAGCCCCACGGTGGCCACGAACACCACGTCACGCAGCACTAGGTCGCGCCGGCTCACCAACTCCATTAGCCGTAGCAAGGCACTAGTACAGAAAAAAGCAATGCTGACGGTGGTAAACACCTCACCACTGGCGGTTCTCACAACCACCGATTGGGAAAGGCCAGTAGAAATGAGACATTTCCTCCGGCAGTTATGTGAGAACCGCCAAAGGAAATGTGATTTCCACTAGGGGTTGGCTAAGTGAACACATATGGAAATCTATAAGAGTAGTAGCACAGGTTACAAATTATATTTGATAAACTATTACATGAAAATGAAGTTTTGATTATATAGAATCTAGCCAGCTATTGTTCTTCCTTCTCCATCATGGCGCACCTAGGGTTTAGAATTTTATAGAATGCTATGCTCAACGTTCCTTATCTTTAAAGGATGGTCTATAAAGAGAGACATCTCACCGAGCTGGTTAAAATCATCAAGGTCGATCGCACCTTCAGCTCCTAAAGCTTGTTGCTTTCCAGGAAGAACTACATGCTTGAGCCTATCGGTACTTTTCCTCACATTCTTAGAAAACATCTGTTCGGCGTAGAAGACTTGTGCAGCATGGTTAGCAAGGATCCACGGGTCATCTTTGTAACCTACTTTACTTAGATCAAGAACTTTGAGCCCATTACTATCCACTGTGATATGTTGTTGACGGTCATTAATGTATGAATTTAACCGTCAGCTAGCCATGGAAAAGGATGCAATTGCGATGACCAACATAGATATAGGGTTTGCACTGACAGAATTCTATGAGTTTTGGTGTATTACTATTTCTGCAGTGTAAACTGAAAAAGACGCAACTACAGGAGCTTACCGGAACATAGAACGGAAAAGCGGACGCCACGGCAACGCTGGAATGTTCTAGAAGGAACCAGAAGGAACCACGCCGAAGGGGAGGCCCAGCGGCCCCCAGGTGGGGCCGGCCGGTCCCACCCTGGACCGGTAGGTCCAGCCAGGGGCGGCCGGCGGCCCGCTTCGTCCCGGTTGCTCCACCGCCTTTGAGGATTGATCTCAGCTGCACGTTGAAGTCGGTTTGATCCAATGGCTCACGATCATCGCCTAGGGCTATAAAAGAAATGCAGAACCCCCGGAGGGAGGCACATTCATTCATCTCTCAATCGAAGTCCGATCATCAGCCAGAAACCCTAATCAGAGCTCCTTAGATAGGGCCTAGATAGCTAGTTAGAACTAGAGGGAGGCAAGCGAAGGCTTGGATTCCGGAGCCATCAAGAGCTTGGATTTGGTATAGTTCTTACCTCCTCTCATCTTTGTTCTCTGTCATTATAGAAATACTATGATTGCTACAATTGAATTAACGAATACTTATATGCTTATATTCATAGTGTATATGTTTTTTGTCTATTGTGGTTATATGCTTAATATAGCTAGATTAACATTGCACTTATTCATTGGTAGGGGGTGCGCATGCAGATTTCGATACAAGCAAGATGGTTTCCTTCACCGCTTCCATGGAGTTCGAGATGGGTCTAACCTTCACCGTCGGCTCCTTCACCTGGACCACTAGCGCTGGAGCCTCCACCGGAGCCATGGAGGGAGCGCGATCGGCCTCAACGCCGACATCTCAAGCTACACCGTGAGTTCGCTGGACTTCGGGATCAATCTCGAGGATGGCGGGACCGACAGTTCGACCACCATCTCGTCACTAGCGGAGACAGACCAACAATTCTAACCTGATCATATCTATCCATCAGGCCGGCAGAGGTCTGGTTCAAGTACTCGACCAGTTGGAATCGACCCAGGGTCGATCTAATGATGACGGCTTCACCCTGGTCCATCGGCGTCGGCGCAGGGCTTAGGCCCGCGTCAATCCTCTTCGCCGCCCAGATTCAGATCTGGTCGCGGCTCGGCGTGGCCCGCATGTCCGCGCTGACTAGCTTCGCAGCCCAGGTTCAGGTCTGGCCGTGGCTCGGCGTGGCCCTCATGCCCGCGCCGACCAGCTTTTGCCGCCCAGGCTCCGATCTGCCCGCGGCTTGATTTCGATGAGGTCCATGTGTCCGCGTCGATCAGCCCACGACGTCCAGATCCAAATCTGGCCATAGTCTAACGACAAAGCTGGCCCCGGGCCTGCATCAACCAGCAAAACCGCCTAGCTCCAAATCTGGCCGCGGTCCGACCACCACCCGGGCCCCGAGTCCCTCCTCGGCCACAACTGACATCTAGATGGAATACGGGAGGGCCAAGCTCCCGACCAGCTGGAGCTTAGAGCCAACCTCCCTTTGGATTGGCTAATGCCTTGTCGACTTACGAGCGATAGGTAAGGAGTTTGTTTCAAAATTGGGCTCCGACCCGGGCTCCCCCGGTACAACCCATCGAGTTCCAACTCGACGGCACCGTCAGGCACATTGTCCATCACGTATGGCTTGAAGAGCTCCCCAACGACTCTCAGACGACTATCCAAGAAGATGGGACCTCAAGTCCGATCTCCGGACTAGACGGCGCCACCGCATCGATAGGGACCACCTCTGCGATGGACGACGATGAGTTTCTTGAACGGATGAGGAACCTGCTCGGTGCCGATGAATTCCCAGAATTCCCACCAGGGTTCGGGGGCGCTGTTTTTCACATCAGCAATGACGAACCACCGGCCATCGTCGAGTCCCAAGCGAAAGCACAGGCAAGGGAAACTCGCAATGCTGATCGGGCACGACGCCGAGCGCTAGAACTCTAGGCCCAGCAAACCCCGGCCAATATCAATGCAGCAGCCGATGCGGTGGCCGCACCTGCCAGCCCCGAAGTTAACACCATCATCCCGCAACAAAGAAGGCTTCAACCCCGCAACCCTGCGGGCAAATTTGACCTGGACAGTGATCGACAGGACCACAAGATGCCTAGCGCTAACATCGCCGCCGTCGTACAACAACTCCGGGGCATGCCTGCTACCCCTGAGCTTGAGGCAGTCCTCGACCACCTCAAGGCTGCGGAAGCACAGGTGAATTTCCTGCGTGAAAACACAGATGGTTCGTCCCACAGCCGCCGCTCCCGTAGCACCCGCTGCGGCCACAGGGGCCATGTAGAAGGTGGTGGCACCAACGATCGCGATCACGAAAGCCATCGTGGCACACGGATGACCATGATCGGGGCCGCAACCACCCCCAACGAGGAGGCGGTGACCGGCGATCGCACCACAGACATCAAGAGGTCGAAGAGCCCTATGCCGGTGACCTCCATGACGTCATTGATGACAGATATCGAGCTCGCTATGGGCCACCGGGCCCTAAATCTTTCTCTGAACGCCTTCACCAAGTTGACTGGCCCAGAGGCTTCAAGATTGGTGACCTGAGGCATTATGACGGCAAGGCTGACCCTAAGCAGTGGGTCATTGTGTACGAGACAACCGTTCAAGCAGTCGGCGGTGATGAGCACGTCATGGCCAACTACCTCCCAGTGGTGCTCGGCGAGTCTGCTAACCGGTGGCTGCTACGCCAACGCGACAGCTCCATCCACAGCTGGCCACAGCTTCGGCAAATGTTCATCGAGAACTACAAGCCTACCTATGAGCAGCCAGGTACCAAGTATGAGATTGCTCAGATCCACGACTCTCCAAACGAGTCGCTACAACACTACATTCATCGTCCCAGAAGCCATCAGCATCTTCATTACCGGGCTCCGACAACCACGCAACACTGACCTCCGCAAGAAGCTCTTGCGCAAGCAGCCCGAGACGATGGAGGAGATGTTTAACATCGCCCAAGACTGGGCACGGGTCGACGAGGCCCTCGTCCAGTACAATGACGGTGGCCATGGCGCGTACAGACGCAGACATCATCGCGATGATGATCGTGACCGTGACCCAGATTACGATGACCGCCGTGTAGGATCCCGCAATGAGTGCCGCGGCGACCGCCGTGATGACCTCAGCAATAAGCGCCGTGACGATAGAGGCGGTGACCGTCACAATGATGACCGGCCATACATATGGCGCGACGGGCAAAACTACGGCAACGGCGACCGCCGCAATCGGGGCAACAGCCAACGCAACTCTGTCAACAACACCGACAAAGGCCAAAAGCGTGAGGTCAACGGCGAGTATGACAAGATCCTTAATGGCGATTGCCTCCATCACCACAACAAGGGGCACAACTTCGGCGAGTGCAACGGCTTCGCCAGCATCTTCGCCTGAAAGCGAGAGCGCATCAACAAGAAGGGCAACGGCAAGAAGCCCAACACGCGCGACAAGTTCGACGACGACGAGGACGATGGCAAGAACCCGCGCCATGCCTACAAGGACCCTAAAAAGCATGTGACTACCATGATTTTTAGTGGCAAGGTGGCCATGGAAAATGCGCGTGACAAGAAGCTGCTCAAGAGGTGCATCGCCGCCCTCTCGAGGTCGATGACCTCGTTGCAGACATCCGGACTCCTGCCTGGTCGGAACAGCCTATATCCTTTAGCAGAGCCGATATGTGGGCTAAGTGACCTAACGCTCACCGATTCCCTTTCGTCCTTGACCCGGTGATCAGCGGCGTCCGTTTTGAGAAGTTACTGGTCGATGGAGGCAGTGCCTTGAACATTCTCTTCTACCAAGCTTTCCTGGAGCTTGGTTTGAAGTAGGATCAACTCGAGCCGTATGACTGATCGTTCTACGGCATCATGCCAGGCAAGCCTTCTATGCCTCTCAGACAGATCACACTGCCTGTTCAGTTCAGTACACCACAGCATTTCCACACTGACTACATCAACTTTATCATCGCTGACTTCAATGGCATCTACCACGCCATACTCGGCAGTCCAGGCATCGCCAAGTTCATGGCTGTCCCACATTACGGCTACCTTGTCCTCAAGATGCCAACCGATAAGGGTACCCTGTCCTTATGGGGTAACGTCCTCATGGCTCATGCCTGTGAGACGAGCGCATACACCGCAGCTGAAGCTGAAGAAATTAAGGCGCGCATGGAGGACATGGTCCTTGAAGCTAGGACGCTAAAGCCTGCAGAGCTCGAGACACCGGGCAAGCAGCGAAAGCGAGCTGCAGAAATAGCCAAGGCTCACAAGAAGATCAATCTGGTACCCGAGGACCTAGATAAGACGGCGCTGATCGGGGTCGACCTCAATCCCAAATAGGAAGATGCGCTCATCTATTTCCTGCAAGAAAACATAGGCGTTTTTATGTGGAAACCTGCTGACATGCCCGGTGTCCCTAGGGAATGATTGAGCACTTCCTTAATGTCTCCGAGACAGCCAAGCCAGTCAAACAGAAGCTGCGACGATTCGCTCGAGATAGGAAGGAGGCAATTAGAGCAGAAGTAACCCGGCTCTTAGCCGCCGGTTTTTTTAGAGAAGTGTATCACCCGGATTGGTTAGCAAATCCGGTACTTGTACGCAAAAAGAATAGTGAATGGAGAATGTGCATTGATTACAACAATCTCAACAAACACTGCCGGAATGATCCCTTCCTCCTCCCTCGTATCGATGAGGTGGTCGACTCCACTGTGGGTTGCCAATTGCTTTCTTTCTTAGATTGCTACTCGGGCTATCACCAGATAGCTCTTGCCTTAGATGATCAGGAGAAGACCTCCTTCATCGCACCCTTTGGTGCATATTGCTACATGACCATGTGGTTCGGCTTAAAAAACGCCGGCACAACTTACCAGCGCGCCATCCAGCAATGTCTCAAAAAAGAAATCCAAGATGGCTTATGTGAAGCATATGTCGATGATGTGGTGGTAATGACTCAAGAGGCCTCGACTCTGATCGATGAACTTAACAGGACCTTCAAGGCCCTAAACATGTTCCAGTGGAAACTGAACCTGAACAAGTGTGTGTTCAGTGTTCCCTCCCGAGATCTTGCTTTCGGCGTCGTCGATCTAGACAAAGATACGCGCCAATCCCGTGAAGGTAAAAATCATGCTGGACATGAAGCCACCCAGATGTGTTAAAGACATTCAGAAGCTGACAGGGTGCATGGCCGCCCTGAGTCGTTATATATCAAGACTCGGCAAAAAGGGCCTCCCCTTCTTCAGATTGCTGAAGGCAAAGGAGAAATTTGAGTGGTCGGATAAGGCAGATGCTGCTTTTGCTGAGCTCAAAAAGTATCAAACTACCCCTCCAATTCTCACAGCACCCAAGGGGGACGAGCAGCTGCTGCTCTACATCGCCGCTACAGACCAAGTGATCAGCACCGTTTTAGTGGTCGAGCGTGATGATCCTAGACACGTATATCCTGTTCAGCAGCCGATCTATTATATTAGTGAGGTACTCAATGATACTAAGCAACAATACCCTCACATCCAAAAGCTCCTCTATGGCATTTTGATCATCAAAAGGAAGGTTCTCCGGTACTTCCAGCAATTCAACATCATGGTGGTCACGGAGCATGCGCTCGGAGACAACCTTCGCAATAAAGATGCCACTAGCAAGATTGTCAAGTGGGCGATCAAGCTCAGTCCCTTCGAGCAAGGATTTCGCAGTTGTACTACCATCAAGTCTTAGGCTCTGGTGGACTTCCTTGTTGAATGGACAGACATGACACTGCCTATATCTGATATGGTCGAGGAGTAATGGAAGATGTACTTCGATGGTTCTCTCAACATAGGTGGAGCCAGTGCAGGAGTCTACTTCATAGCCCTATCAGGTGGTCAGCTATGGTATGTCCTGCATATCCATTTCAAAGCCTCTAACAATGCTGCAGAATACAAGGCTGCGCTACATGGACTTTGCATTGCCATCGAGCTGGGCATCAAGCGACTCTTAGTCTTTGGCAGCTCAGCCCTGGTCATCAACTAGGTTAATAAAGATTAGGACTGCACTAATGAGAAGATGGATGCCTATGTGGCCGCAATCCGCAAGCTTGAGCACAAATTCTATGGCCTTGAGTTTCTTCATGTCCCTGGACGGAGAATCAGGCTGCCGACGAGTTGTCCAAGTTGGGATCATCTCAGGCGAGGTCCCTCATGGAGTTTTTGTCCAAGATCTGATTACGCCATCCATCAATGAAGAAAAGCCGGTGGCACGACAAGAGGCCACCGAGCAGTTGGCTCCCACGACAGCCAACTAGCAACCGCCACCAGAACAAGGGACCGCTACTCAAACCGTAGCTCCGGTCACTGAGGGTATCGACCAGTCATCGGGATCGGTCGACCATGCGGAGTCCAGCTAAGGTCGGATCTGATGAAGCCGCAGCTGATTAATCGGTCGAGCAGGCTCAAGCTCCCCAGTCGGACTGTAGGTCGCCTTTCATTCAGTATCTGGTCGGCGGAGACGTCCCAAGTGACAAGACTGATGCAGAACGCCTTATCCGCCGAAGCCGCAATTACGTACTGGTCGATGGTCAGCTAATGCATAAAAATACAAAAGCTGAAGTGCTTCAAAAATGCATCACAGAAGAAGATGGTTTTGCACTACTGCATAAGATTCATTCTGGCACCTGCGGCAACCATGCATCGTCCAGGACGCTGGTCGGCAAAGCCTTCTGGGCTAGATTTTACTGGCCTAGCACCGTAGCCAACGCCGAGCACTTGGTTCGACACTGCAAGAAGTGCCATTTTTTGCCAAGCAGATTCATGTCCCCGCACATGAGCTCCAGACCATACTGGTCTCTTGGTCTTTTTCATGCTGGGGACTCAACATGATCGGGCCTTTAAAACAGCCCCTGGTGGGTTTTAAGTATGTCTGCGTCCTAATAGACAAATACTCCAAATGGATCGAGTATAAGCCCTTGGTTAAGGCAACTGCGCAGAAAGCAGCCGAGATGCTCGACGATGTCATACACCGGTTCGGCATACCAAACAGCATAATCATAAACCTTGGCCGAACATTCATAGGAAGTGCTTTCTAGGATTTCTGTGATGACTTGTGCATACAAGTCAAGTACGTGTCTATGGCTCATCCTATGGCTAATGGCCAGGTCGAACGCACCAATGGCTTAATCATCGACGCCCTTAGGAAAAGGTTGTTCCGTGATGATGGCAAGTACGCGGGGCATTGATTGAAAGAGCTACCCGCGGTGATCTGGGGGCTGCGTACCCAGCCTTATCGAAGCACTGCCGTCTCCCCATATTTCATGGTGTTCGGATCTAAGGCAGTGCTACCCGCTGAGTTTGCCTTCCGTTCACCCAGGGTCGAGCACTTCGATGAAGAAGTTTCTAATGAAGCGAGGGAGCTCGACATCGATGCCTTAGAAGAGCGACACCTTGACACATGTGTTCAGAATGCACGATATTTGGCTAGCGTACGTCAATATTACAGCCGCAATGTCTGAGATCGTTTCTTCGTCGTCGGTGACCTTGTGTTGCGACGCAAGCAGAAAACAGAAGGCCTTCATAAGCTGTCCTCTCACTGGGAGGGGTCATTCATGATAAAGACAGTCACTAGGCCTACTTCATATAGGCTTTGCACTTTAGATGGCATTGATGTACCAAGCTCCTGGCACATCGAGCAGCTTATAAAATTCTACCCTTGATAGACAACATAGAATAAGATATGTACTCTCTTTTCTCTATATTCAGTTATCAAATTTAATATATTACAGTTGGTATCTTTCTACTCTCCGAGCAAGTGTTTTATCCATAAAACATGCCTGTGTTTTTAATAAGCCGTACAGTCTAATGCTCCAACAGGAACAATCAAAAAATGCACTGTCCCTAGTTCCTCCGACCATGTGTTATGGCTCTGAGCCATACAACATAGGAGATACTGGCATTCGCTCTCCGACGGTACTAGGGCCCTAGCGTTACACCGTGTCTTTGTTCCCACGAGGTCATCTAGTCACCTAGGAGCTGATTTGCTTCAAAGGATGCTATACGACTACACGCACATAACTTTTAAAATGAACATTTTCTAATAAACTGAGTCCCATGCTCGTTTATGGCTTTGCCATATCGTTGTTCAACACTTAATATTACACTGGCTATACCTTTATGATAAGAATTTTTAATTCTTTTTATATGTCTTGTCCAGTTTTTTGTTCTCCTGAAGTTATGGCTTATAGTTAAGAGCTACTGGTTCTTTCCTAGTTATGGTATTCTGAATACTGACCACCAAGCCATGATCCACGACAAGTGGATGCTTTTCACTAAGCTATTAACACTTCAGCTCAGTGCAGGCTAAGCAAAACCAACAAATGTTTAATTACATCACAAGGTTGTTTCTTATTTACAACAAAATCAAGAAGGAGGGCGGATTGCCTACGCCGAGCTACTTGAGGATCCTTCGTCTACCAGCTTGGTGTCTTGCATCACTCTAGTGGCAGTATCCCAGGAGCTGACGCGAAGACCATGGGCTTCTTCTTGACCGGTATTGGGTGCCACCCCCTCCTTTATCCTTATTAGGTCGATCCACGGGTAGTGTGACCTTACCAATGTAAGAACAGAGGCTGCCACGTACTGACCCGCCTCTCGGACAAAATCTTTGAACAAGGGCCAGGCCCTCTTACATTGGTTCGTGACGGCTTTAGGGGCGTTCAGTGGGTCAGTCACCTCTGGCTCCTCTGGCATCAGTTCCTTCATCAGCGGCCTAAGTCCGACCTCCACGACTTCCCAGCGCTCCTTCAGCTTCTTGTTCTCCTCGGCTAGCACTTCAAATTGTGCCATGTGCTTTTTGCAGAGTTCTGCATACATGCAATAAGTCATTGTATATCAACGGCAAGCACCAGCAAGGTCTATGAGCAAAGATGGCCGGTGACCGACCTGTCATCTCACCCTCAAGTTCCTCGATGTGCTCCTGGGCATTTTTCTTCTCGGAGAGCAGTCGAGACAGCTCCTGTGCCTTCAGCTGGTCGCCCTCCTCGAGCTCTGCATAAGACACGGTTAGCTCAAGATATCCTATGCAAGAACAGATGTGCATAGCATGAGGAGGGTGTCATACCTTTCTTCTGGCTTTCCAGGATGGTGACTTTGTATGTCAGGGCAGCATTCTCCCTCTTTAGGCGCTTGTTCTCAGCCATTGTGGGCCAAAACTGATTTATCATCTCCAAGCGCTGCTGGGAGATGTTCTGCAAACCCTGCAACATTACAACACATTAGCCCTGACTAATGTTAAGTTATACGAAGGGTGCACAGGTTGGTAGCTCACCTGTATCTGTTCGCACAGATGCTTTAGGGACCTGTCAATGTCTTCGCCAACCGGGGCATCAACTTTGGCTCCAAAAACCAACCAGTCACCATCTCGATCCTGGAGGGCCATGAAATTGATCTTCCCATGAATACGTTTTGGCTTTTCAGGATGCCCGAGTATTTCCTCGAGTTCCTCTTCTGGGGCATCCTGTGGGCCTGAGGCACTAGCCCCGATTGTGGCCTCGGTGGTGGTCGACGAAGTACACTTCGCAAGTGTCCGGACCACCTCCTGATCCAGCCCTATTCTAGATTCTTCCCTCTGCTGGTGGGGAGAAAGTTGTGCACCTGTTGGGGAAGGGTGGTCAGTTTCATCGTGACTGACCTGGCCTTCTTGGCTTGCCTCCCCTTGGTCTCCTTGAGCCTTGGGGCCCAACTCTGCTTGTCCATCCCGGGGACTTGCACCAACATAGGTTCCTTTGTGCTGGCTTGTCTGCAAGTCAGAAAGAATTGTAGTCAATATATAGTATTGGCTTTGTGTTTTCACTGCATCAGACATTCATACCTGGAAGACTGCTTGAAGGAGTGACTGAAGCGCCCAAATCCTCCATGGCCGGAAGACCCGCTCCGACCACCACCAGCAATTCCTGCACCACCCAACTCTGAGTGCAGTGGTGGCAGCCCTTGCGTCGGGGCATTCTACTGTTTCGGCAGGGGATTTTGGGGATCCGACCTCTGAGTCGTCTCCGGTGCCTCTATCGTCGGCCCCCATGGTGATCTGGATGTCGTCTGCCCAGAAGCCTCACCTATCCCGCCGCCTCCAGGAGATGACTGAGAGGTCCTTGGTGGCGTCACCTGCTGTGTTGTGCCCGGAGGTTGGCGCGGTGTGGCCGTGGTGGTGGTCGATTGGCGTGCTCGCTCCTCGGGGCGCTTAGTGCTGAACTTCTGGCTCAGAGGAATTGTATCCTCTGTGTCTGAGTCCGAGCTTTTAATCACTGCTCGGCGCCACTGCTCTGAACCACTGCCGATGTTTAACTTGCCCCCGTCAAGGTGGCAGTTGGCTTAGCCTTCTTTGGCTCCAGCTCTAACACCGGCACTTTCCCAGTCGCCTTCCGCTTTAGCTGCTTTTTTGCAGCAGCTGAGGCTTCTTCTGCGTTGTCACCACCTTGGTCGACCTCCACCGATAGCTTGGATCGCTTCCGCTGGCCAAGGATTGCATCTCCACCATGGCTCCGCCGGCACCAGGGAGACGAAGGCACCATGATCCTGTCCATGATATTGCTAAAGAATCACAAGTCATGACATATGCAATACACCAGTTACTAATCAAATAATATAGTAACCTATTCTGCACATACCGCAGGTTGTGGATTTACCAAAATGAAGGGCTTCACTGGATCAATCGGATAGCCATATTTGGCAAAACCTTCAAACATCTTTGATACTGGTTTTCTACTTCATCCCGGTGCAAATTTTCATTACGCTCTCGTGAAGGATCATCTCTTTCTTGGTACTCAAACATGAAGTTGAACTCAAACATGAAGTTGACCCTTTCCTTCAAGGGCTAGATCCAGTGTACTGGCTACTACAATCCCATCTATCTTGCTGAAGTCCATCAGTGATAACAGCTCATCCACCTGAATCATCTGATCAGGGGTCGGTCTCTCCGACCACCGAGGGTTGGACCGAGGGATCTGGGTAACGTCTCAAGGAACTACTCAACCTTCTAGATTTTGGTTGATATAGAACCACTTTGTCATCTAGTTCTTGGTATTTGAGGTGTGTCCAATGGTCATCCAATTGGATTTCACACCCTCCCTCAGTGCAACATAGCATCCGCCGACCACCTGGGATCCACCAGATCCTTTCCCTTTCTTCTTCAGACAGTAGAGGTGGCAAAATAAATTGAAATACGGTGCAATCCCCAAATAGCACTTGTAGTATGCAACAAAGATCACGATGGTCAAGATGGAGTTGGGGAGAAGATTACAGATCGAAATCCCCCAGAAAATGCATAGATCCCGCAAGAAATTATGCCCCAAAATCCCTTGCCCATGGAGGAAGTAATCCTCAAAAACAACAATGTCGTCTTTCACGGGGCTTAGGGTAGCGTTCACCTACTAGCGGCGCCCTCCATACCTCCAGCTCCGGTGGCGGCAGCAAGCCACCTTTTGCCATTGTCACAAGTGACTCGTGTGTCATCGCGGACTTCTCCCAGTGGGTCTCCATTAGCTTCTTGTGCGCCGCCTCCGCCTTCGTCACGTTCTTCTTCACCATCGGCTCATTCTCGCTAGACGTGGCGAGGAATGTGGTGGAGATTGAGAATGGTGATGAGCAGAACCATAGCTCTGCGTGACAGAGATTGAGGAGGAGAAGCGGTGAAAATGGTGAAGACTGGAGGATTTGGTAACTGAAGCGGCGGCCGTTGGGCTATTTATACGGTGCAAGTGGTCCTTTGACTTCTCGGTGAATGCTGTGGACTGCACTTTTACCCTAATTTTTAATTGGGCTTTATTGGGCCTGGTTACTTTTATCCATTAAGCTACGGCCGAGCCGTGCGTCAAAGCCCTGGTCCACCAGTCAGTCTGGGACTGGGTCCACAATCGAGCCGTGCGTCAAAGCCCTGGTCCACCTGTCAGTCTAGGGACTGGGTCCACGGCAAAGTCGTGCGTCAAAGCTCTCTCCACCGGTCAGTCTGGAGACTAGGCCCATGGCCAAGCCGTACGTCAAAGCCCTGGTCGACCAGTTTGCCTGGAGACTGGGCCCACGGCCAAGCCGTGTGAAGAAGACCTGGTCGACCAGTCAGTCTGGGGACTAGGCCTAGGGCCCTACCATTTGGTGAAATGTCCTGGTCCACCAGTCAGTCTAGGGATTGGGCCCATAGCTAATCCAGGAGAAGAAGACCCAGTCGACCAGTTATTCTGGGGACTAGGCCCGCGTCCAAGCCATGCGTCGAAACCCTAGTTGGGTGCATTGTTGACACTCCTTAGCGTCAACTTTTACTAGGGCTTTTTACCTGAAGGAGAACATGAAAACACACTAGTCTAGGGTTTTAACTGACAATTTCCACGAGTTTTGGTGATTTGTGAAATTTCCAGGGAATTTTCCAGAAAAGACAAAAAGAGGGATTTAAGTGCAAATTTACCACGAAACTTAACCGCAACACAACAACATCATCATCGGACTCAGGAAGGGTCTAGAAGACACCCGAAGCAGCGGGGCCCGCAGAGGAACCCAGGTGGGGCCAGCCGGCCCCACCCTAGGGCCGGTCGGCGCCCTAATTCCACCGATGGCCGCCGTCTTCTGGAGTCTTCCTCCCACGGTTCCTTGGAAGCCAATCGAAGCATCCCTACGTCAATTTTAGGTCGGTTTGATCCGGCGGTGCACACAAGATGGAGACGCGGATCGCTGACTGTTGGTATTTTTAACTGCACTCCATTAAATAAGTTTTAAGTAGGATTATCCGCAAGCGCACAGATATCATACCAGTGTCGCATTTTACCCGGAGGTTTTAAATATCGTATCCACAGGGAACAGTTGTGATGATGACAACGTCTATACACTTAACCCTACAATTAGGCTAGATCATATCAAGAAAAAGGAAATAGCTAATGTACTCTAGTTCTGACTTCGATAAACTTTGTATAATATCGTCTTATCGGACAAGTGACCTGAATAGGAGAAGAAACAGAGTAATCTTCCTACCGCACACCTATAAGCCTATCAGTCCTATCAACGGGAAGTGGACTACAGAGTATTCAACGTAGCTATAAAGTCACCTACGCGAGCTACCACTATCCGGCTGATCAGGGGACATTCACAAGTAAATCTAGCCTAGGCACCACGCCTACACTATGAAATACTACTTCAACCAAGTAATGACCAAGATCAAAGCACTCAATATGAGATGTGAACCAAAGAACGAATAAGAACAAGTTGCTTACTTAAATCAGAATGGTAAATATTAAAGTACCTCAGAACGCAGCTCCGGGCGAGGGAGCTGAATCTAGAAGAATACAGCCACGAAGAAGTGCCGACATGCCGGAACTCCTCCAGAATCTCTACTCCTCTACTCAATCTCTCTAATCTCTAAACAAGACTAGATCTAGAAGAACTAGTCTCTCCTAATTGCTACATCTAGATGAACTAGATCTAGATGAACTAGAACTAGATCAACTAAAGGGACCCTAACCCTAATTATGTAGAGAATATGAAGCACCGGGGTGTAGAATGCCTCTAGGAGGGGCCTTGGGGCATCATTATATAGGCCGAGGTGGAGTAGGGGGCAAGAAACCGCCACGTCAGCGATCCGCGTCTCCATCTTGTGTGCACCGTCGGATCAAACCGACCTCAAATCGACGTAGGGATGCTCGCTTGGCTTCCAAAGAACCGTGGGAGGAAGACTCCGGCGGCGGCGGCGAGAGGATGACCTAGGGCGCCCGATCGCCCTGTGGTGGGGGCGGCCGGCCCCACCCAGGCTCCGTTGTGGGCCCCGCCGCTTGGTGTCTTCTCGAACCTTCTTGATCCTGTTGGCGGTGTAGTTGCGTCGCGGTTAAGTTTCGTGGTAAATTTGCACTTAAATCCCTCTTTTTGTCTTTTTCCGAAAATTCCCCGGAAATTTCACAAATCACCAAAACTCGTGGAAATTGTCGGGTTAAAACCCTAGACTAGTGTGTTTTCATGTTCTCCTTCGGGTTTAAAGTGCTAGTAAAAGTTGACTTTAACGACCGTCAACAATAACCCCCAAGCTTACCTTTTGCCAGTCCCTTGGCAAACAACCTAGATCTAATTAATAATAATCTTGGATTAGGAGTTGCTGCAATACTTTTATTTCTTTTAAGCACACTTGCTTTTAAACATAAATTTTCCTCCTGTTTAGACAAAACTGCTCTAACTTTCAAACTTACCCACTTTACCTTTAACTATGGAGCTTTACGACTTTTGCATAAATCTTGAGCAATCGAAAGATAGAACAATCAAGTCAAGCACTATGTCTCAAATTCTTTACAATTGCCAATATTCTGAAGTTTTGTAAATTTTCACAATAAAACTCAGAGCTTAATTGTATGGCACCCTCAAGTCTCTTATTATATGTGGTATTTATGGATCTTACTGAGACATTAATAATATCATACCTTCCTACAACTAAGGATCATAGTGGAGCTTATAGGAGTGGCAATAACAAAGATGAGCATACTTGCAATTCATATATTGTAAAGTCAAAAAATGGATCCACAGAGAATCGAGGCATTCAATCAAATCAAGATGTGCATGTGTATGGAATATGATGGATAGGTGTATATATGGTATTTAGTGGCTAATCCTAATTCTACTTTTGCTCTTTGAAAATAACTTCCTCCTTAAAGCTTTTCGCAGGAAAGCATGGGCTATCTTTATTCTCTCTTTTTTTTAAATTTGGGACGCGGGCATCTATGTACCCATTGTTTTAATGCTGGGACACTTGTCCATCTTTTACTCCCATTTTTTTTCACTCTTCTCTTTTTTTTCAATACTTTTGCATAGCCACATGCATCCTTTGAATATAAATAATTGGAGAGATAATGATAAGAATTTAGAGCAATTAAATGAGGGCTGTCCTATAGAGTATATTTTTAGGTGTTTACTCCTGATGTAGGAGAAAAACATTGTTAAGGTGGATCTAGATGAAAGTGGAAATGACTGCGCTTACATCCTAGAGTAGGAGTAATGCATATATGGGTGGAGTGCGTAAGTGATCTTGATTTTAAAAAGCATGACAAGACTCTCATAAGGCATACAACAATGGTTGACTAAACTCAATGTAAAGCAAGCAGCATGAATGTGTAAAGGTTTTCCTACTCTAAATGTATCATATATGGCTTTGGTAGGAATTTAGATTTTGTCATACAAGAGCTCATCATGTAAGATTTTAGGTTTTCAAAATAAATCTCCAGAACTTAGTAATGCTAGGAATAAGATAAATAGCAGCTTAGACCTTTATGTATCATATCAATCAATTACCTAGACTCAGCTCAGGCATATGCCTCCACAAATTTCAGGTTCAGAATAAATTCTTATATCAAAGTAGTCATGTCCGAAACTCAGGAGAATTTATGATTGAAAACTAGTCACTTGAAAGGAATTACTGTAGAGCAACTATTCATTATTTCCACTTTAAAAGATTAGAGAGAGAGAGTTCTTCAAACATACTTTAATTATTAAATCTAACACAGACTATAGCTTACTAAAATAAAACTAATAGTAAAGACATACCTTAATCACGATGATAACGGGGGTGCGTCTCCCCCAAGCTAATCCCTTCGATCGCGTCGAGCCTTCATGTGCCCGAATATTTTTGTGTTTTTCTTAATTAAGGGTGAGCCTTCATGTGCTCATATATTTTTGGCATTTTTAAATTTTTCTATGATACTATTGTGAACCTTCATGTGCTCACATATTTTTGGTATTTTATGACTATATAAAGTAGACTCGATAATCGCCTAGGTATAGTTACCTGATAACTAGGGGATGCTCCTCCCCCAAGCTAGATGTTTGCAATACTTGGTGTTGATGATCTTCAGAGTGAGCTAACCAAGAGCTTGTCCTGGTGGATGCCACTAATAGACTCTCTCCTTGTCATAATGTTGTTCCTGCATAAGTATACTCCAATAAGAAAACCAAAACTCGAGGCTCGAATTTAATAATAGGTTAGCGGTCAGCCAATAAGTAATTGATTATTCCTTGAGTTGATTTGAATTGACAGATTCTAGCAGGATTCTCTTTTTTAGGATTTTATAGTTTAATTATGCAGAAATTAAATATGAGTGCATGATATATAGTTATATTATTTTTTTATGCCTCCATAGAGAATATTTATTCTTATGGGCTTAGATTTTTTATAATGCAAGAAAGTAAATACAGGAGCTATTATTATTATTTTTATACCACTACAAAGAAATATTTCTATAGGGTAACCATAAGTTTATTCACATGGGGTTTTCAGTAATTTATGATATAGTAAATGAAGCAATAAATATTTTATTTTTATTTTATTTTAATTTTTATGAAGATGAATGTGCTAAAGTAAAATTATTAATGTAGATAGGAATACTAATTAATTAGATAACTACCATATTACCTTATGGCAAAGGTATAAAATTTAAAGTTTACCGTTAGGTCTTCTTCTTTCACTCTTGTGTATCTCTCCATCTTGAGAGATAGAGGTCTTAATAGTTGCATACCTCTAGTGATGATGATGTCACCTTTGTTCTTTGATTTGGCCAACAGGTTGAAGTAGAGCTTTAATAGTAGCTGGCAAAGATCTTGCTTAATGTACATGTTCACGTAACTCTCACTTGTAGAATTAATAAATTTTGCTCGATGTGTTATCCCGTTTGCAAAACCAAGGTAGAGATCAAGTGCATGGGCTCTGCTGGTGGTAAAACACTAACAGAACCAAATCTATTTCTTTATTTATTTTTCTCTATCCTTAGGCACATTCAACAAGATAAAGTTGATGTTACATGATTTGTTTATTTAGAAGTGGTAAGATCAAAAGATTAAACATTTAATATTGCATTTAAGATTACATGGCAGAAAAAGAACGAAATTGCTTAACCAATGGAAGGAATGTCTATCTATAAATTTTTCACATGAGTATGACTGTCGTCTTCCCAAGATTGAATATAATGTTTTAACTTGTTTGGTTAAGACTAAGATTAAGAGAACAGTGCCATGAACAATCTTAAAAGACAAACTATGTTGAGTTAATCAGGTTAATCAATTTAAATTGTAACTCAACATGTTTATATTTTAATTTATGTGTACATCAAGATCAAGAGAAGAGCAAAGGACCACTTACCTTAAAATATTACCTTTATTATTAGAGCGTGATAGCACTAAGTGATGAAGGGTAAATGACTGGTGCTCCTTCCTCTTGAATCTTCAGTTGCTCATGGACATCTTGTCTCCTCTGTTGCATATATTCTTTTACCATCTTTTGCTTCTTTGATCTTTTGACTCTTTTCACTCCAGTTATTATTATACCTATAATAGATTAGTGGACAACACATATCCGAAGGAGTATATAGATTTTGAACACAGGTTGCTTGTCCAGTATTTTATTTTATTTTGTCTATGCTAATGAAAAGATAATATTAATATTGTTTAGCATAAATCATATTTTATATAGACATAGCATGAGGCAAAGTAACTTGTAGCAGAAGATAAAGTGAATAAATCATTAATGCTCATAGTTCTTTTTATCCATGATGAATGCGCTTGTGTCTTCCTCTACAAAGTTATTAAAGTTCAGCATGTACTCTATCTCATCTCTAATTCGAATTCCTCTCATGACTTACCCAAATTAATTTTGAGAATTTCCTGCAGGGGTTAGTCCGATAAAATATCCAATGTCTATACAAGCTAATTTTAGATCAATAGCCAAACCAAACTCCATGTCTAATCTGACTATGGTAGACTATTTAACCTAAGCACCACGTTTAATTTAAAAAGCCTATAAAAATACCCAATTGTCATACTTTCAAACCAAAACATACTAGCAAAGACAAAGATAACATGAAAGCATTGTAGAGATTTATTCAAAAAGAGATAAAAAAAGAGCATGATTAACAAATTGAATAAAGGTAGAGACAACCAATATTGGCAACATAGGATTTTCTAAATAAGGCCATTCCCCCAAGCTGAATTTTGCAAAGTAAATGTAAGCTTGAATGGATGTAATTCAAAATTGCATAATGGTTGTTTTGACATACCTGTGCTGCCATTAGTTATTTTCTTACTTCAAACCTGAAATGGTTAGCGACAAAAATACCCAAGGGAATATTTTGATAATTATATTTCTATGCTCAATTCATTTTCTAAGAGTGGTTATTTTGGGACACAAAGTTGTTCTTAGAAAACCTTTTGATTATCCAGTTTGTGAAGGGGTTTTCTTTAGAACTTTAGCCTTTGTGTACCTATATCAAGATTACAATGAGATCTTTAATATTTATGTTAAACATATACATCTACAACCACCCTCTTAATGATTTTATGAACAGGTAGAATCGGGGGGTTGAAGATCTCGTGTATGGTAATATTAGAGAGACCAAAAGATTCAGGAGATTTCTCATATGAGCATGGATTTGATAAAGTGTTTATGAGATAATTCTCATGCTCATTGATGTGATCTCCCTTTTCAAACTCCAAGGGTGTTTCTTTATGGATGTCTATAGACAACAAGTTTGTCTCTATTATTTCATGCCTATGACATTTATTAGATGTTTTATTTTCTAGAATTTTCCATGAATTGATGTCCCTAAGGTTGGTCTTATCTAAAGCTTTCTCTAAACTTGGGTGAGTTATGTTTATTAAAGGAATTAATTTAAGGTCACCATTTGAATTTAAACCAAGTTTAGATGCTAGTGCTAAAGCTTCGTCTTCTTCCATCCGTTCTTTTACAATGGCATATGTATTTCTAGTATGTTTTACGCATTCCTGCCATTTTCGTTGCTCTTCTTGGGGATTCCTATAATCGTCATGACTCCTATTCTTAGGATGTCTTGATAGATTTCTGGGGTTATTATGAAGTTTAGTAGAAAGAGCATAAAAAGATTCATTGGGGTCAAGGATGGGTTTAGAGATGGGTTCAAAGATATTTATTGTGGGCATAGAAGGGGAGAAGATAGAATTTATTCCTAAGTGGTTTGGCTCTCCTTCTATGGCATCACTTGACATGCCATCCTTGAACTCTTCCCATGCCTTTTTAGAAGGGAGAGGAAAGTTGACTATACTTTTTTCCTAAGATGCTCTTTTGAGAAGATCGATGTGTATTGATTTATGAGCATCTTAGCCAACTGAAGTCTAAATCATCAAAGTGGAATTTCAAAGGTTTAGGATCGATAGCTAAATCTTGGGAAATAAAATGATTGTGTTTTTAGCTACCAAGACTTCCGTGTCTAGTTCGGGTTATAAGTTCTTCTCTTCATCCGAGAAGGGTTTATCCCGAATGATATTAATTAAACATGGGCGCAGCTCATAGCCAGTGTTATGATAGGTTCTATAGATTTTGGTGGCCCAAAAGCTTTTCGCGCATGCCATAAAGATAGATAAAAAATATAATTAAAAGCATCCATAAGGATGAACACAAAAATAATGAAGAGACTGGGATAAAATAAGAAAAGATAAAAGTATAATACAAGATTAAGCTAGACTAAGTCAAAATCAGCAAAACCGTTCCCCGACAACGGCGCTAAAATGCTTGTTGGTATTTTTAACAAAGCACTCCATTAAATAAGTTTTAAGTAGGATTATCCGCAAGCGCGCCGCGATATCATACCAAAGTCACATTTTACCCGGAGGTTTTAAATATCGTATCCACGAGGAACAGTTTGTGATGATGACAACGTCTATACACTTAACCCTACAATTAGGCTAGATCATATCAAGAAAAAGGAAATAGCTAATGTACTCTAGTTCTAACTTCGGTAAACTTTGTATAATATCGTCTTATCGGACAAGTGACCTGAATAGGAGAAGAAATAGAGTAATCTTCCTACCGCACACCTATAAGCCTATCAGTCCTATCAACGGGAAGTGGACTACAGAGGATTCAACGTAGCTATAAAGTCACCTACGCGAGCTACCACTATCCGGCTGATCAGGGGACATTCACAAGTGAATCTAGCCTAGGCACCACGCCTACACTATGAAATACTACTTCAACCAAGTAATGACCAAGATCAAAGCACTCAATATGAGATGTGAACCAAAGAACGAATAAGAACAAGTTGCTTACTTAAATCAGAATGGTAAATACAAAAGTACCTCAGAACGCAGCTCTGGGCGAGGGAGCTAAATATAGAAGAATACAGCCACGAAGAAGCGCCGACATGCCGGAACTCCTCCAGAATCTCTACTCCTCTACTCAATCTCTCTAATCTCTAAACAAGACTAGATCTAGAAGAACTAGTCTCTCCTAATTGCTACATCTAGATGAACTAGATCTAGATGAACTAGAACTAGATCAACTAAAGGGACCCTAACCCTAATTATGTAGAGAATATGAAGCACCGGGGTGTAGAATGCCTCTAGGAGGGGCCTTGGGGCATCATTATATAGGCCGAGGTGGAGTAGGGGGCAAGAAACCGCCACGTCAGCGATCCGCGTCTCCATCTTGTGTGCACCGTCGGATCAAACCGACCTCAAATCGACGTAGGGATGCTCTGCTTGGCTTCCAAAGAACCGTGGGAGGAAGACTCCAGAAGGCGGCGGCGAGAGGATGACCTAGGGCGCCGACCCGCCCCGGGGGGGGGGCCGGCCCCCCACCTGGCTCCCGCTGTGGGCCCCGCCGCTTGGTGTCTTCTCGAACCTTCTTGATCCTGTTGGCGGTGTAGTTGCGTCGCGGTTAAGTTTCGTGGTAAATTTGCACTTAAATCCTTCTTTTTTGTCTTTTTCGGAAAATTCCCCGAAATTTCACAAATCACCAAAACTCGTGGAAATTGTCGGTTAAAACCCTAGACTAGTGTGTTTTCATGTTCTCCTTCGGGTTTAAAGTGCTAGTAAAAGTTGACGTTAACGACCGTCAACACCGACGTGGCGGTTCCTTGTTTGATGAGGCACGGTAAACCCGAAATATCGATACCAATTGATGAGGCACGGCCCGATCTTCCTAGAGGTATTGGTAAGTTCGATTGGTGGAGAACTTCGACGTTGGCGATCGGCTTCAAATCGAGACACGATTCGAACCCCCCGCAACCGTTACACCATCGCTCCGTTGGTTATCAACCAAGCACAACTTGATTGACCTCGCCAAGAAGGCTGTTCGTGCAAGCGAATCGAAGAACACAAGCAAGAAGGTTTCAACACGCAATCTGAAATTGCAAATATGAATGAAGCGAATATCAATTGAAGGTTCAAGAACTTGGTTCCAAAGGACTAATCGACACAGTGGAGGAGATCAAGAACAGGGGCCCTGGATCACTGTAAAAGGATTTGTCACCACAGTTACAATGAACGATTCAGTTTCTCGATGGAAAACTAAACTCTAAACAAAACCCAAGTCTATTTGGCGGTGGCTACGAAGATATAAATGTCCTAGGGTTGGGGGCGCACTAGGGGGGGCGCCCACAACATGGGCCACAAGCCCAACTCGATACAAGGCCAAGTTGGCCCAAAAATAGGTGTCGCAGCACCTTTTCATGGTCACACAGTATGATCCACGAATGTTCTGGAGCTAGGACCAGAACCAAACTGACGGCGTCGTCGTCCCCTTTCCAACGCATATTCACACGCCTTGTTTCGACGTCGTATGAGAGAATTATGATCAAAACACTGACGACGTGTCTGCTGAATCCGAAAGTGACGTGGCTGCTGAGTTGGAGATGAGTTGCAACTTGGAGAAGACCATGGCGTCGGTGTGTCCCGCGTGGCGATGTCCTCATCACTTGCCCCCTACTCCACCCCGGCCTATATAATGACGCCCCAAGGCCCCTCCTAGAGGTATTCTACACCCCGGTGCTTCATATTCTCTACATAATTAGGGTTGGGGTCCCTCTAGTTGATCTAGTTCTAGTTCATCTAGATCTAGTTCATCTAGATGTAGCAATTAGGAGAGACTAGTTCTTCTAGATCTAGTCTTGTTTAGAGATTAGACAGATTGAGTAGAGGAGTAGAGATTCTGGAGGAGTTCCGGCATGTCGGCGCTTCTTCGTGGCTGTATTCTTCTAGATTCAACTCCCTCGCCTGGAGCTGCGTTCTTATTCGTTCTTTGGTTCACATCTCATATTGAGGGCTTTGATCTTGGTCATTACTTGGTTGAAGTAGTATTTCGTAGTGTAGGCGTGGTGCCTAGGCTAGATTTACTTGTGAATGTCCCTTGATCAAATTCTGGATAGTGGTAGCTCGCGTAGATGACTTTATAGCTACGTTGAATCCTCTGTAGTCCACTTCCCGTTGATAGGACTGATAGTCTTATAGGTGTCTGGTAGGAAGATTACTCTGTTTCTTCTCCTATTTAGGTCACTTGTCTGATAAGACGATATTATACAAAGTTTACCGGAGTCAGAACTAGAGTATATTAGCTATTTTCTTTTTCTTGATATGATCTAGCCTAATTGTAGGGTTAAGTCTATAGACGTTGTCATCATCACAGCTGTTCTCTGTGGATACGATATTTAAAACCTTCGGGTGAAATGTGACACTGGTATGATATCTGTGCGCTTCCGGATAATCCTACTTAAAACTTATTTAATGGAGTGCTGTTAAAAATACCAACAAGCATTTTTAGCGCCGTTGCCGGGGAACAGTTTGCTGATTTTGACTTAGTCTAGCTTAATCTTGTATTATACTTTTATCTTTTCTTATTTTATCCCAGTCTCTTCATTATTTTTGTGTTCATCCTTATGGATGTCTTTAATTTTATTTCTATCTGCCTTTATGACATGCGCGAAAGCTTTGGGCCACCAAAATCTATAGAACCTATCATAACACCTGGCTATGCGCTGCGCCCATGTTTAATTAATATGATTCGGGATAACTCATCACCCGAACTAGACACGGAAGTCTTTGTAGCTAAAAGCACAACCATTTCATTTCCAGGATTTAGCTATCGATCCTAAACCTTTGAAATTCCACTTTGATGATTTAGACTTCCAGTTGGCTAAGATGCTCATAAATCAATACACATCAGATCTTCTCAGAAGAGCATCTTAGAAAAAGTGTAGTCAACTTCCTTTCCCTCCTGAAAGACATTGGAAAGAGTGCAAAGATGACATGTTGAATGATGCCATAGGAGAGCCAAGCCACTTAGAAATAAATTCTATCTTCTCCCCTTCTATGCCCACAATAAATGAACCTATCTCTAAACCTATCCTTGATCCCAATGAATCTTTTTGTGCTCTTTCTATTAAACTTTATAATAATCCTAGAAATCTATCAAGACATCCTAAGAATAGGAGTCATGACGATTATAGGAATACCCAAGAAGAGCAACAACAGTGGTAGAAATACGTAGAAAATACATATGCCATTGTGAAACAACGGATGGAAGAAGACGAAGCTTTAGCACTAGCATCTAAACTTGGTTTAAATTCAAATGGTGACCTTAAATTAATTCCTTTAATAAACATAACTCACCCAAGTTTAGAGAAAGCTTTAGATAAGACCAACCTTGGAGGCATCAATTCATGGGAAATCCTAGAAAATAAAACATCTACTAAATGTCATAGGCATGAAAAAATAGAGGCAAACTTGTTGCCTATAGACAACCATAAAGAGACACCCTTGGAGTTTGAAAAGAGAGATCACATCGATGAGCATGGGAATTATCTTATTAACAGTTTATCAAATCCATGCTCATATGAGAAATCTCCTAAATCTTTTGGTCTCTCTAATATTATCACACACGAGATCTTCAACCCCTTATTCTATCTGTTCATAAAATCATTAAGAAGGTGGTTGTAGATGCATATGTTTATCATAAAAATTAAAGATCTCGTTGTAATCTTGATATAAGTGCACAAGGGCTAATGTTCTAGAGGAAACCACCTCACCAACTCGAAGTACAATAATTAGAAGGTTTTCTAAAAACAACCTTGTGTCCTAAAATAACCACCCTTAAAAAATGATGAATTGAGCTTGCACCTTTTGTTATACCCTTGTGAATTGAGCAGAGTTATAATTATCAAAATATTCCTTTGGGTATTTTTGTCACTAACCATTCTAGGTTCGAAGTAAGAAAATGATTAATGGCAGCACCAGGTATGTCAAAACAACCATTATGCAATTTTGAATTACATCCACTCAAGCTTACATTTACTTTGCAAAAATTCAAGCTTGGGGAATGGGCTTATTTGAAAAATCTTAAATCATGTTGCTAATTATGGTTGTCTCTACCTTTTTAATTCATACTGAAAATATTGCATAATAATCATGCTCTTTCATCTCTATCTTAAAAAAATATCTATAAGTGCTTTCATGTTTCCTTTATCTGCTATAGTAAGTTTTGGTTTAGAAGTACTACATATGGGTAATTCTAAAGGCTTTCTAAATTAAGCGTAGTGCTCAGGTTAAATAGCCTTCCTTAACTAAAATTCGACATGGAGTCTAGCTTGGTTATTGAACTAGAAATTGTTGTGGTAGACATTGGATATTTTGTGGACTAACCCCTATTGGAAATTTTTTAAAAATTAATTTAGGTAAGTCATGAGATAAATTCGAATTAGAGATGAGACAGAGTACATTCTGAACTTTAATAACTTTATAGAGAAAGACACAAGTGCATTCATCATGAATAAAAGAACTGTGAGCATTAATGATTCATTCACTTTATCTTCTGCTACAAGTTATTTTGCCTTAGGCTATGTCTGTATAAAATATGATTTATGCTAAACAATATTAATATTATCTTTTCATTAGCATATAAAATACTGGACAAGCAACCTGTGTTCAAAATCAGTATACTCCTTCGGGTATGTGCTGTCCATTAATCTATTGCGCATAATAATAACTGGAGTGAAAAGAGTCAGAAGATCAAAGAAGCAAAAGATGGCAAAAGAATAGATGCAACAGAGGAGACAAGATGTCCATGAGCAACTCAAGATTCAAGAGGAAGGACCACCAGTCATTTATCCTTCATCACTTTGTGCTATCACGCTCTAATAACGAAGGTAATATTCTAAGGTAAGTGGTCACTGCTCTTCTCTTGATCTTGCTGTGTACATAAATTAAAACACAAACATGTTAGAGTTACAACCTAAATTGATTAACCCGATTAACTCAACATGGTTTGTCTTTTAAGATTGTTCATGGCACTGTTCTTCTTTAATCTCGCCTTAACCAAATAAGTTAAAACATTATATTCAATCTTGGGAAGACGACAGTCATACTCATGTGAAAAATTTATAGATAGACAATCCTTCCATTGGTTAAGCAATTTCATTCTTTTCTGCCATGTAAACTTAAATGTAACATTAAATGCTTAATCTTTTGATCCTACCACTCATGGCATAAATAAACAATTCATGTAACATCAACTTTATCTTGTTCAATGTGCCTAAGGATGGAGAAAAATAAATAAAGAAATAGATTTGGTTCTGTTGGTGTTTTTCCACCAGCCAGAGCCCATGCACTTGATCTCTACCTTGGTTTTGTAAATAGGACAACACGTCGAGCAAAGTTTATTAATTCTACAAGTAAAAGTTCTGTGAGCATGCACACTGAGCAAGATGCTGCCAGCTACTATTAAAAGCTCTACTTCAACCTATTGGCCAAATCAAAAAAATAAAGGTGACATCATCATCACTAGAGGTATGCAACCATCATGACCTCCATCTCTCAAGATGGAGAGATACACAAGAGTGGAAGAAGAAGTTCGTCGGTAAACTTAAAATTCCATACCCTTGCCATAAGGTAATATGGTAGTTATCTAATTAATTAAGTATTCCTATCTACTTCAATAATTTCACTTTGATATATTCATCTTCATAAATATTAAAAAAAAATAAATAAATAAAAATCTTTATTGCTTCATTTATCTGCATCATAAAATATTGAAAGCCCCATGTGAATAAACTTATGGTAACCCTGTAGGGAATATTTGCTGTGGTGTCATAAAGAATAATAAAAATGATAATAGCATCTGAATTTACTTTCTCGCATTAAAAGAAGCCTAAGCCCCATAAGAATAAATATTCTCTGTGGAGGCATAAAAAAATAATATAACTATATATCATGCACTCATATTTAATTTCTGCATGATTAATCTAGAAAATCCTAAAAAAGAGAATCCTGCTAGAACCTCACAATTCAAATCAACTCAAAGAATAATCAATCACTTATTGGCTGATCACTAACCTCTTATTAAATTCAAGCCTTGAGTTTTGGTTTTCTTGTTGGAGTATAATTATGCAGAACAACATTATGATAAGGAGAGAGTCTATTGGTGGCATCCACTGACCGCATCTTGGTTAGCTCACTCAAGATCATCAACACCAAATATTGCAAACATCTAGCTTGAGGAGGAGCATCCCCTAGTTATCGTGTAACTATACCTAGGCGATTATCGAGTCTACTTTATATAGTCATAAAATACCAAAAATATGTGAGCACATGAAGGTTCACAATAGTATCATAGAAAAATTTAAAAATGCCAAAAATATGAGAGCACATGAAGGCTCACCCTTAATTAAGAAAACACAAAAATATTCGGGCACATGAAGGCTCAACGCAATCGAAGGGATTAGCTTGGGGGAGACGCACCCCCATTATCATCGTGATTAAGGTATGTCTTTACTATTAGTTTTATTTAGTAAGATACAGTGTGTGTTAGATTTAATAATTAAAGTATGTTTGAAGAACTCTCTCTAATATTTTAAAGTGGAAATGATGAATAGTTGCTCTACTCTAATTCCTTTCAAGTGCCTAGTTTTTAACCATAAATTCTCCTAAGTTTTGGACATGACTACTTTGATATAAGAATTTACTCTGAACCTAAAATTTGTGGAGGCATATGCTTGAGCTAAGTCTAGGTAATTGATTGATATGATACATGAAGGTCTAAGCTGCTATTTATCTTATTCCTAGCATTACTAAGTTTTGGAGATTTATTTTGAAAACCTAAAATCTTACATGATGAGCTCTTGTATGACAAAATCTAAATTCCTACCAAAGCCATATATGATACATTTAGAGTTAGGAAACCCTTTGCACATTCATGCTGCTTGCTTTACATTGAGTTTAGTAAACCTTTGTTGTATACCTTATGAGAGTCTTGTCATGCTTTTAAAATCAAGATCACTCACGCACTCCACCCATATATGCATTACTCCTACTCTAGGATGTAAGCGTAGTCATTTCCACTTTCATCTAGATCCACCTTAAAAATGTTTTTCTCCTACATTAGGAGTAAACACCTAAAAATATACCCTATAGGACAGCTCCCATTTAATTGCTCTAAATTCTTATCATAATCTCTCCAATTATTTATATTCAAAGGATGCATGTGGCTATGCAAAAGTATTGAAAAAAAAGAAAAAAAAAGAGGAGTAAAAGATGGACAAGTGTCCCAAAGATTAAAACAATGGGTACATAGATGCCCGCCTCCTAGATTAGTAAAAAAAAAAGAGAGAGAAGAAGAGAGAGAAAAGAAAGAAAGAATAAAGATAGCCCATGTTTTCCCGTGAAAAAGTTCTAAGGAGGGAGTTATTTTCAAAGAGCAAAAGTAGAATTAGGATTAGCCACTAAATACCATATATACACCTATCCACCATATTCCATACACATGCACATCTTGATTTGATTGATTGCCTCGATTCTCTATGGATCCATTGTTTGACTTTACAATATATGAATTGCAAGTGTGCTCATCCTTGTTATTGCCACTCCTATAAGCTCCACTATGATCCTTAGTTGTAGGAAGGCATGACATTATTAATGTCTCAGTAAGATCCATAAATACCACATATAATAAGAGACTTGAGGGTGTCATACAATTAAGCTATGAGTTTTATTGCGAAAATTTACAAAACTCCGGAATATTGGTACTGTGAAGAATTTGAGACATAGTGCTTGGCTTGATTATTCTATCTTTCGATTGCGCAACACTTATGCAAAAGCTGTAAAGCTCCATAGTTAAGGGTAAAAGGGGTAAGTTCGAAAGTTAGAGCAGTTTTGTCTAAACCGGAGGAAAATTTATGTTTAAAAGTAAGTGTGCTTAAAAGAAATAAAAGTATTGCAAAGAACTTCGATCCAAATATTTTAATAATTAGACTCGGGTTGTTTGCCAAGGGACTGGCAAAAGGTAAGCTTAGGGGTTATTGTTGACACTCCTTAGCGTCAACTTTTACTAGGGCTTTTTACCTAAAGGAGAACATGAAAACACACTAGTCTAGGGTTTTAACTGACAATTTCCACGAGTTTTGGTGATTTGTGAAATTTCCAGGGAATTTTCTAGAAAAGACAAAAAGAGGGATTTAAGTGCAAATTTACCACGAAAACTTAACCGCGACACAACAACATCATCATCCGACTCGGGAAGGGTCTAGAAGACACCCGGCAGCGGGGGCCCGCAGGAACCCGTGTGGGCCGGCCGGCCCCACCCCCGGGCCGGCCGACGCCTCTAGTTCCACCGATGGCCACCGTCTTCGGAGTCTTCCTCCCACGGTTCCTTGGAAGCCAATCAAAGCATCCCTACGCCGATTTTAGGTCGGTTTGATCCGACGGTGCACACAAGATGGAGACGCGGATCGCTGACGTGGCGGTTCCTTGCCCCCTACTCCACCTCGGCCTATATAATGACGCCCCAAGGCCCCTTCTAGAGGTATTCTACACCCCGGTGCTTCATATTCTCTACATAATTAGGGTTAGGGTCCCTCTAGTTGATCTAGTTCTAGTTCATCTAGATCTAGTTCATCTAGATGTAGCAATTAGGAGAGACTAGTTCTTCTAGATCTAGTCTTGTTTAGAGATTAGAGAGATTGAGTAGAGGAGTAGAGATTCCGGAGGAGTTCTCGCATGTCGGGCGCTTCTTCGTGGTCAGTATTCTTTTCCGATTCAGCTCCCTCGCCCGGAGCTGCGTTCGAGGTACTTTTGTATTTACCATTCTGATTTAAGTACGCAACTTGTTCTTATTCGTTCTTTTGGTTCACATCTCATATTGAGGGCTTTGATCTTGGTCATTACTTGGTTGAAGTAGTATTTCGTAGTGTAGGCGTGGTGCCTAGGCTAGATTTACTTGTGAATGTCCCCTCATCAGCCGGATAGTGGTAGCTTGCGTATGTGACTTTATAGCTACGTTGAATCCTCTGTAGTCCACTTCCCGTTGATAGGACTGACAGGCTTATAGGTGTCTGTAGGAAGATTACTCTGTTTCTTCTCCTATTCAGGTCACTTGTCCGATAAGACGATATTATACAAAGTTTACCGGAGTCAGAACTAGAGTACATTAGCTATTTCCTTTTTCTTGATATGATCTAGCCTAATTGTAGGGTTAAGTCTATAGACGTTGTCATCATCACAAATTGCCCCCTGTGGATACGATATTTAAAACCTCCGGGTGAAATGTGACACTGGTATGATATCTGTGCACTTGCGGATAATCCTACTTAAAACTTATTTAATAGAGTGCAGTTAAAAATACCAACATGCATCTACACGGCTAATCTAACGTCTGATAAAAACACTAAGGACGAACATGTGTGATTTCTTCGAGCAGCTCGGATGAACACATTCACAGGAAATAGAGAAATTTTACTTTCAACAAACTATAGTTTGTTCATTTCCTGATTACAAACTACTGAAGGGCCTTTTCCGGCAACATTTTACAAAAACTTTGGTGCAGGGCACTCCCGGCCGGCGGTGCGCAAGCGCCGCATGGACTTCGTCCCAGACGCAAGCGTTCAGGGACAAGGAGACCATCAAGATGCTTGCGACCCCCGTCCAAGCGCCTCGGTGAAGCCCGCGCTGACCGACGCAACCTCATAATGCCTCAAGGGGCATCGCGGATCACGTCTTCCGCCGTCACCTCCTTCGCTATGGTGTCAGCAGCGTCGTCGAACTGGCTGACTAGGGCCTCCAAGTCCGCGACATGCTCGCCTTCGGGGAGATCGGTGAAGCCCCAGAGGTCCACCTGGGCATGGCGCTGTGCCACCGCCAGAGCAGACGCCGCCCCACGGCGCACGTCGTGGGACACCAGCTCCCGGATGCGGCCGGTTGCATTGCCCAGCTACTTCGGCAGGGAGTCTCCGGGCGCCCCGACGAAGGCTATGATAGCCTCTGCCACTGGGTGCATGGCTTGGAGTTCGGCCTCCAGCTGCGCCACCCTCTCGTCGACTTCCTCATTGTTGGCCTAGGCGCTCTCCGCCTCCTCCTCCGTATGCCGCAGAGCGACGACGATGGCGTCAAGGCGGTCACGGAGTTCGGCCATGGCTCCCGCACCCACCCCCTCACCGGCTGGAGAGGAGGTGGCGCGGGATAGGCACGCTGGAAAGAACCCTGCAGCAATGAGAACGACAATGAGATCAGTCAAGAGCACCTTCAAAACCAAACTGACAAGTATGACGATAGCTTACCCTGGAATGCGGCGGCGACCGCGAGGCCGCTCCTCTGACGAGCCCTCCGCCGGGAGTTGGAGGAGAAGACGAGAGGAAGGCGAGGAAGATTGGGCTGTTTGACTCAGATTAGGGCTTAGGCAGAGGTGGAGTGACTCCCTCTGCTTCATTGCCCCTTAATTTATAGGCAGGCGTCAAAGGTGTGCTGCACTGTATGGAAGCCAAACCGACGCTCCACGACGCTTCACGTTCCCCATTAACCTGATCGTGCCATCATTATGGCCACGACTGAAGAGGAACCGTTACGGTGCATGCCCCGATATAGGCCGTACTAATGACCCTATCACTACTGATCCCACCGCCTCGAATGTGGTGATGGACAAAACAAGGTCTATTTTACCCCTCGGTTCCAACTAAGGAATCTCTAGATCGACTCTTCACATTCTAGGCCCACCAGTCAGTTTAGGGACTAGACCCACGGTCAAGCTGTAAGTCAAAGACCTAGTCCACCAGTCAGTCTGGGGACTGGACCCACGGTGTGGCCGTAAGTCAAAGATTTGGTCCACCAGCCAGTCTGGGGACTGGTCCCATAGCCAAGCTGTGAGTTCAAGATTGGCCCACCAGTCACTCTGGGGCTGGGCCCATAGCCATGCCGTGAGAGAAAGACCCGGTCGACCAGTCAGTCTGGGGACTGGGCCCAAGACCGAGCTGTAAGGCATATACATTGGTCGACCAGTTATTCTAGCAGTTAAGTGTACAACATGTTTATGCATTAGTCGACATAGCTTGCGTCTAATCGACCAGTTCAGCAGTTATCAAGTTTTTTCTTAAAAGCTTGCCACAACATGATGCTCGTCTTCTACCAACGTTGGGAACTGCGTGGGCCCACATCACTTAGCAGTGATTGGGCCTATTCATTTTATATAGAGGGTCTGACCCTACCGTTTAAATTTTAGTTTTTCTGAAAAGCTAGATTTCCATAACACCAATGATATCAGATATCATATGCTACTGTGGGCCCACGTCTCTAGACACGGGCTGCTTTTTTCTTCTTTCTGGAGCAACATGCATCTTTCAACAAAGCCTATATTTGACAGCTTCAGTGGTCAGCTCTTCATCAAATTGGTCGGCAGAGCAACCATAAGCTCCAACTGTACAAGACTTCAAGCCCCGCTGGTCGGCAAGCATCAAGACGGTGTTTCCCTCAAGATCCATGGTGCTCGGGCACTAGCTATGGGGGTATAGACCCCTATACCCTCACGGCTGGCCTTGGGCCTGCTAAGACAAGGCAGCCTAGCCCACAAGACCAAGACCGATAGGCCTCTTTATGCTAGTCGGACTCCTAGGCGGACAATCAAGAGTTGCTTGTCATGCAAGGCAACTAGTCGGTTAGGAAACCAATTGTATCCTAGTTAGATACGATCTGTTGTAACCGACCATATCGGGATCTCAGGACCTGTAACCCTGCCCCCTGGACTATATAAGGCGGGCAGGGATCCCCTCAAACGCATCTTTTCATCAATAACAGAAGAGCAGGATGTAGTGTATTACGCACCTAGCGACCCGAACCTAGGTAAACCATATGTGCTGTTCTTCTCGTTATGTCTTATTTGTAGTCTAAGCGTGCCTCCACCAACAAATCACTACCGTCAGTATGCCTGGTAGACTGCTGCCGATAGTGGTCAACATTGTGTAAGCATGGTGCTTATATGTTGTTTACCTGTGAATGCACCCTATAGGCCGGGTTTGGTAGATCGTGGGTGTGATGACCCCATTGAGTCCTATGTATTCCAACCCCCATTTATAGGCATAGTAGGATTTGTATACGAAGAAAGGGCGTGCTATGTTCTCAAACTTCCCTAGTATATCCTCTATGAGTAGATATAATGCTAACCTTAGTGATGACTATTAAATATAATTGCACTAACCATAATATGCATTGACATGTAGTTAGGAATAACTTAGGAATATCTGTTGATGTTCTACTAGTAACCCTAATGATATAGCTAGGAGTCTCTATCTGTTTACGCTGATGATTTATACTTATCTTTATCATTTATCTTGTGACTTACCCCTGTATTGAGTAGCGAGGACATGGTTGTACCTATCCATTACACTATACTTTGATTAGCTATCTCACACGTAAACACTAGCAGACCTTCCCTTAGGAAAATATAAATGATAACCTGGTAATACTCTGGGTAAAATGCTACAATGGTATTTGATCTGTGTGCTTGTGGATACTTATTCTATATTCTATATGGTGGCATGATTTAATACCACACACCTGATGTCAAAGCTGGGGATGACAACTTGCCGCTTTAGTGGCGATGCTAAGATATGCCCACAAGCATTTTTGGCACCGTTGCTGAGGATAGGTTTTTATATCTATTTTTGTAGTGACGTTAAGAAGTGTCAATAAGTATTTTTGGCGCCATTGCTGGAGAAGGTAATGGCAAGAGTAAAAAGAAATTGCAATAGACGTAACCAACTATTGAGATAGAGAAAACTATAGACCCCTATTCAATGCAGGCTTACCCTTGTGCTTTTGATCCTTATGATATCTTATGCACGGTAATGAATGAGTGGTTTTGATCTGCCAAATAACTATGCTAAAATCCAGAGAAACTTTTTTGAAGAAGAAAATTCTAGCAAGTGAGGGATATATTTGAATCTCCATCAAAGACACCCACTGCTGAGGTTCGTTCTTTGAAAGAGCAAGCTCCAATAACTGAGGAAGAAGAACAACAAGAGGGCAACTTAGCACCAGTTTTCAAAGAAATGGCTGATAAGTCACTGCGCGAGTTCTCTGCTCCAACCACCAACAACATCCGTACTGGACCTAATGTCAAAGTTGGGGAGAATAGATTTGAGCTCAAGCTAGCTCTTATCACCTTGGTGCAAGCCAACCTGTTTTCTGGAAAAGCACACGAAGATGCAAGTGCTCATCTCCAACACTTTCTAGAAATTTACAGCACTTTTAAGATGAAAGATGTACCAAGAGACACCATATTGATGTGTCTGTTCCCATTCTCACTATTGAGAGAGGCAAAGCAGTGGTTCTACGCCAATAAAGACAATCATACAACTTGGAACAAGTGCTCCACAGCTTTTCTATCAAGATTCTTTCCTATGGGTAAGACAAATGCCCTAAAGGGGAAGATCACAAGTTTCTAGCAATAACATAATGAGTCAGTCTTAGAGGCATGGGAACGCTTCCAAAAATATATATCAGAATATCCTCATCACAGGATAGAGAATTGGCTCCTCATGCAGACTTTCTATCACAGGCTCACCAATAGCACCCGTGACAACGTTGATGCTACTGCTGGAGGTGCATTTATGTCATTAACCATACCACAAGCTACAGCTCTCATAGAGAAGACGGCTTCCAACCAAGGTTGGAATGATGAATGCCAACCAATCCGCAAGAAAAAAGTAGAGGAATGCACTAACTCAAGGAGGTAGACATGCTGCCTGCCAAGATAGATCTGCTCATGAAGAAGCTAGAAGATAAGGCCAGCCTAAAACAAGATGTCATGCGCATCAGTGATTCATGCACGATTTGTGAAGTGTGTGGCAATGTGGGACAATCAGGCAACAGCTGCCCTAAGACCCGTGAGGATGTGAATTTCATCAACAACAACTATAGTCCTCCAAATCGAGGATGGAATCAGCGAAGGCCGAACTACCAAGGTAACTACCAAGGTAACTTTCAGGGCACTAATTTTAATAGCTATGCTCAATTGCCTTTAAGAGAAGTGATCTCCAACAAAAATAAAATTGTGGAGACTTTATCTAGGAAGGTAGCATCTAATAATAAAATGCTAGAAAATATAAACACTAAAATAGATAGCTTTAGCTCTGGTGTTAAGAACCAGCTTAGCTTTAATAAAATGATAGAACATCAACTAGCTCAGCTGGTGGCCACTGTTTCACTGACCAACGAAGGTAAGATTCTAGAGCAACCTCTAGAGCCTGAAACCGTGAATCTTGTTGATGTACATGCAGGATACTATATTGAAGCATCATCAGGAGGATGGAAGGATGAGTCCATGCCACCTAAGAGAGGAGATCCAGGGAGACCTGTAATTTCTGTCTCTATTGGGCAGCATGACTTCCTGAAGTCATCTGTGATCCGGGTGCCAGTGTCAACATAATGCCTAAGGTAATCCATGACCATGTCTTTCCATGGGCATCTTTGTTGTACATGAATATGTGCTTGCAGCTTGCAGACCAGACGGTTAACCACCCTGAAGGAATCTTAGATGATGTGTGCATACGAATCAGGAGATCATATGTCCCTGTAGACTTTGTAGTCCTAGATACCAGTAGAAATCCCAATAGTACAATCATTCTTGGCTGACCATTTCTGGGTACTGCAAAGGCTATCATCTATACAGACAGTGCTAAGATTTATTTCACTATCAAGGGCAATAAAGAAAAGTTCAGTTTCAAGAACAAGAACCTTGAATCTCCTGTAAATCTAAGAGGGGCTTACTTCCCAACAATTGAGGAAGCAAAGAAGATCAAATCAAATGGGAAGAGAAAGAATAAGAATAGGAGGCTAGGAATAAAGCAAGTCTAAGTAGTCAAGGCATTGAGTATGAGCATGACCACCTCTTAGCCTCACCATTCCTGATCAAGAGAGAGGACCTAGGCATGCCGACCATCGAGTGCACTATTGGACAATGCTCCTTCTACCACGCTTTCTGCGACACTGGATCGGCTGTCAACATCATGTCCAAAAAGGTACACGATCTATTATTCGATACACCTCTGTATCCTACCTAAATACAGCTGCAGTTGGCGAACAACACAACGAGATTCCCAGAGGGAGTAGCGAGGGACATCATGGTCAAAATCCATACAAACTACGTCCCAACCGACTTCATGATACTGGACATGGGGGACGAAGATGAGACACCCATCATCCTTGGGAGGCCGTTCCTCAGCACCACCAAAGCCATCATCTACAATGGATCGAGCCAACTCCACTTCTAATTCCCAGGAGAGAAGGTACGCTGTTATTTCAAAAATTATAACTCTCCTGGACTATCAGCTTTCACCATGTCTAAGAGGAGATGCCAGCGCCAGAAGAATCGCTCTTCAAAGAGCAATGTTGAGGAGGCAGCAATCAAAGAAGAATCTACTAAACCTGAGGGACATCCACAACCTACAAAGGTATGGAAAGAAAAGGTAACCTCTTCAACCGAGTCATTATCACTAGGAGGTCCAACGTTGGGGTCCCTATCTTCGGGATCCGATGAAGCACCCTAGGAGTGACGACGACGAGGAGTCTTGTCCGGAGGACTCTAAGCTCTGAACCCTTGCCATAAGGTAACAATGGTAGTTATCCATTTACTTTCTTGCACTTTTAATTCATAGTTAATTTTTATCAGTGTTTATACAGAAAACAATAAAAACATTTAGAAAACCTAAAGCCCCATGTGATATCCCTGCAGTGTAAGCTAAAGGAGTGTTCACCGTGGTGGCCTAAAAAATAAAATAAAAATTAGTTACAAATTTCCTTTCTGTTCAATAAATAGAAAATCCAAAAATAATCATTGAGCATCTTGCTGCACTGTATGCACTGTAACAACCTTTGAAAACCTCTCACAACAACCAACTCGCGAAACGGCTAACCACTAACTGTTTATCCTAATCCGTTCCACAAGTTTTGGTGTTTTGTGAGATGTTTGCTGTAGGATGACTCTAAGAGCTAGTCCACCTAGGAATCATTATCTACATCACTCGAAGTACACTTTCTCAACACACAGCTAATCACTGTATGGAGGAAGTGACTTCTTGTTGGATGAGATCAAGTTTCCCAGCCACACCTGCTCTTATAAGCATGAGCTCCACTTTAAGGACTGCTCAGCTTCAATGCTCAACCACGACAACAACTATCTTAGGGAAAGGCATCCCCTAGGTACCCAGGTAAGTGTACTTACGCGATTATCAAGTCAGTCATAAAAATTGAAAAATACCAAAAATATATGAGCACATGAAGCTTCACCATAGTATCATAAGAAAACCTAAAAATACCAAAAATATATGGGCACATGAAGGTCTATGCTTGTAGAGTCTTTAGAGTCTTATAGTATGAGTCTTAAAAAATGAAAACCAAATAAAAATATTTGTCTAGATAAAGTCAATAAAAAGGAAGCTCTTGAGATGATCTGAAATGATGATAAGCTGCTCTGTTACAACACCTTTGAAGTGCCTATTGTTTGGACATAAGTTTTTCCAAGTTTTACCTCCAACTGTTTGACATAAAGATTTGCTCCGAGCCTAAAACTTCTGGGTTGCATATGCTTGAACTAAGTCTAGGTACTCGATTGATCTAATTTAGAAAGTTTGAGCTGCTATCTATCTTATTCTAAGTGACACTAGAGTTCTAGAGATCTATCTTTTAAAAAATACAAAATCCTACATGATGAGTTCCTACATACAAAGCTTACATTCCCACCAGTGCTAAATATAATGAGATAGGCTAGTTAAACTTCCACATACATACTGCTTATCATGCATTGAGTTTTGTTAACTTTTGTGACCCTGGTGAGAAATTTGTCATGCTCTTGAATCAAAATCCACCTCCATATGCACTACATTGGAGTAGGCGCAACAACATAACATTCCATCTACATCTATTCCAAAAATGTTTTTCTCCTACACTAGGAGAAAACACCAAAATATTTCCATTAGGATAGCCACCCAATAAATGCTCTAAGTTCCTATTACTATCTCTCCCAATTCCATAAGTGCCAAAAAGGAGTGCTATGAGCTATTCAAAAAGATATTAAGAAAAGAAAGGAGAAAAGAGAAAGGGTGTTAAGAAAAAAATGGACAAGTGTCCAAGTGCTGAAATCAATGGGTACGTAGATGTCCGCCTCCCTAAGAAAAAGAAAAGATAGCTCATAACCTCTGGCCAGTTTTCAAAAAGCTAAGAGAGAGAGAGAGAGGCATTCAAGGAGCATAGTAGAATTAGGTTCGACCACATATCCATCATATCCATCCACCTACACATCTTAATTCGACTGTATGACTTGTTTCTCCGTGGATCTATTGTTTGACTTTACAACAACATATGCATTGCAAATTTGCTCTTTTAAGTTTTCTCCTTACCTATGGGCTCCACATAAGCCTTAGTATAGAATAAAAAGAAAGACGATCATCATGACTGTCTTGGTGAGACTCCATAAGTACCACATATATTGAGAGACTTGAGAGTGTCATACACGCAAAACTCTGAGTTTTATTTGAAAACCTTTAAAAACTCTAGAATGATAGTTGAGCAAAGAGCTTGAGACATAGTGTCTGACTGGATCTTTCTGTCTATCGCGTACTCAAGGCCCAAGGAAGAGCTGATAAGACCCATAGCTAAAGGTAACATGAGTAAGTTTTAAAGTCGGTTTAGTTATTGCTTAAGCTTGGAGGAGAATTTTTGTCTGACCACAGGTATAATTCTAGGGAGTTATTCCAAGATGGCTACAATGCTTAAACATATATATCTTATGATAGCTTTTCTGAGTTTTCTTTACTAAGGGACTAGCAAAGGTTAAGCTTGGGGGAGTTGTTGACGGTCGTTAATGTATGAATTTAACCATCAACTAGCCATGGAAAAGGATGCAATTGCGATCACCAGTATAGATATAGGGTTTGCACTGATAGAATTCCACAAGTTTTGGTGTTTCACTGTTTCTGCAGGTGTAAACTAGAAAAGACGCAACTCCAGAAGCTTATCGGAACATAGAACGGGAAAAAGGGTGCCACAGCAATGCAGGAATGTTCCAGAAGGAACCAGAAGGAATCACGCCGAAGGGGAGGCCCGGCGACCCCCAGGTGGGACTGGCTGGTCCAGCCTAGGCCCCGCTGGTGGCCCGCTTCATCCAGATTGTTCAACTGCCTTTGAGGATTGATCTCAGCCGCACGTTGAAGTCAGTTTGATCCAATGGCTCACGATCATCGCCCATGGCTATAAAAGAAAGGCAGGACCCCCTAGGAGGAGGCACATTCATTCATCTCTCATTTGAAGTTTGATCATCAGCCAGAAACCCTAATCAGAGCTCCTTAGCTAGGGCTTAGATAGCTAGTTAGAACTAGAGGGAGGCAAGTGAAGGCTTGGATTTTGGAGCCATCAAGAGCTTGGATTTGGTATAGTTCTTACCTCCTCTCATCTTTATTCTCTATCATTGTAGAAATGCTATGATTGCTACAATCAAATTGATGAATACTTATATGCTTATATTCATATTTTATATATTCTTTGTCTATTATGGTTATATGCTTAGTATAGCTAGATTAACATTGTACTTATTCATAGGTTTGTATAGCACTCATCTAATTGATCGTTGGGTGAGTGGTCAACATTGTGTAAGCATAGTGCTTATACGTTGTTTACCTGCAAATGCACCCTATAGGTCAGATTTGGTAGATTGTGGGTGTGACGACCCCATTGAGTCCTATGTATTCTAACCCCCGTTTATAGGCACAGTAGGATTTATATATGAAGGAAGGGTGTGCAATATTCTCAAAGTTCCCTAGTATGTCCTCTATGAGTAGATATAATGCTAACCTTAGCGATGACTACTAAGTGTAATTGCACTAACCATAGTATGCATTGGCATATAGCTAAAAATAACTTAGGAATATCTCTTAATATTCTACTAGTAACCCTAATAATATAGCTAGGAGTCTCTATCTGTTTACACTGATGATTTATACTTATCTTTATCATTTATCTTGTGACTTACCCCTGCATTGAGTAGCAAGGACATGGTTATGCCTATCCGTTACACTATAGATTGATTAGCTATCTTACACGTAAACACCAGCAGACCTTCCCTTGGGAAAATATAAATGACAACCTGGTAATACTCTAGGTAAAATGCTACAATGGTATTTGATCTGTGCGCTTGCGGATACTTATTCTATATTTTATATGGTGGCATAATTTAATACCACACTCCTAATGTCATAGCTAGGGATGACAAATTGGCACTTTAGTGGTGATGCTAAGATATGCCCATAAGCATTTTTGGCACCGTAGCTGAGGATAGGTTTTTATATCTATTTTTATAGTGACTTTAAGGAGTGTCAACACTTGTTTGTCCTCAACCTTTTGGCATCGAAACATGGGTGTCTAAAATGTACTATAGTGTAATTCTCATATGTCCTCAGTGAAGCCAAAGTATGTATGGATTTCTTCCTTATCATCTATGGCCTCGCACTGAACACTGCCATTTTGTGTCATGCTCTTTTTGTCCCTAGCAATGGTACAAAATGTGAAATCACTAATGTCATAGGTGTGCCATGTTGTGATTTGGCACGATGGTCCAGCTGCCAACTGCTTGGTAGTTTGTTGCTCAATTGTTTCCCATCTAGAATGTTCTGATCCATTAGCCATGTGGTGAATCGATGTTTCTGTTCATTCATTACCCAATCTTCAGTTTGCCCATGGTTTTGATCGCGTAGCTCTTGCATGTGTTGGTCGATCAAAGGCTCCATTATCGAGATTTGATGTAGGATGCTATGATGTGCCTCGAGAACAATATTGTAGTCCGACGGGATAAATCATTTCCGTCCCATCCTACCACTTCCATATAGCCTGCCCTCATGTCAAGACAGAGGCAAACTTATTGCAATCTGGTCTTTTAGACAACTTCCCAAGAATAGAGCAGCGAACTCAATGGCCTCTTCGGTAGTGTACCGCTCTATCATGGCCGCCTTAGAATGAGCATGAGTGGATACATAGGCATTTAGTATTGACATGAAACACTTGTATGTCCACATTTCATGCAAATACATAGGACCCAATAGCTCTATTTGAGGCACCAAATGCACCACAAGGTGTACCATTATATCGAAGAATGATGGCAGCAAACACATCTCAAGCTGTGACACTGTCTCCACTGTGAATTCTTGAAGAGACTCCAACTCATTGTGGTTGATTACCTTCTGTGATATTTTGTTGAAAAAGAAGCATAACCGTGTGATTGCCATCTTTAAGAACACTGGATTTATAGCCCTGATGGCAATAGGTAGGAAAGTTGTCAGCATTACATGGAAATCATGTGCATTGTAGTTGGTAAGTGTAAGGTCTTTCATCAAAACAATGGATCTTAGGTTGGAGCAGAATCCAGATGGAACTCTCAATTTCTTCAACCACACACAAATCGCTTCTTTCTCATCTGGGTTCAGGTTGTAGCTTGCTGCCGGGAGGTGGTACTTTCCATTGTCCAGAAGAACCGGATGAAGTTTATGTTTTATGTCTAAATTTACCATGTCCAGACATGATTTTAGACCTTCCTTTGTCTTGCCCTTCATATCCAGCAAGGTGCCAATTATGCTTTCAAACACATTCTTCTGAATGTGCATACCATCGATTGCGTGGCGTACGTCAAGGTCTTTTTAGTATGGCAAATGCTTAAAAAAATTGACATCTTCTTGAATGTAGCCCCTAGAGTTAGCTTGACATCCTTTCTGGCTTTTCATCTATTGCCTTCTTCCCAAAAGCAAACTTGATGTTTTTAACTATCTCAAACACTCTGTGACCTTTACTGTTACCCGATGGAGCAGTAGACTTTAGTTCATTCGAATTATTGAAGTATCTATCCATCTTTCACATGTTGTACCTGTGTTCTTTTGATAAGAAATGCCTATGCCTCATGTACACTAGCTTATTGGATGCACTGAGGGAGACATAAAAGGTTTCATCTAGGCATACTACATAGCCAACCTTTCCCTTGAATTGTAACAAAAATAATTGCTCTCAGAGTAAATGACTCTTTTCGATATTCATCCAGCATGTCAACACATGTGTCCCATAATGTTTTCATTTCCTCCATTAAGGGCTCTAAGAATACATCCATGTCAACACCAGGTTTGTAGGTCCAGAAATAAGAATGGTTAGCAAAAGATATTTGTGCTTCTACAATAGGTGTGGAGGGAGGTGTAGATGGTGAGGATCATTGGCCACATGCTATGCTTGCTGCTCCTTTCGGCAAAGGGATTCATTCCATCAAGTACATAGTGTAAACCTAATATTTCTTGCCTCCTTAGCAAATTCTTAGTGATCATCATTGAATTTTTTCAATTGTTTACCATCAGCTGGATGTCAAAGCTTTCTATCATTTTTGTGCTTATCAGAAGCATGTTAGGTCATACGCTCTGCATCCACTGGGTTAGCGAACAAACACCTCAATCAATCAACCACCAGAAGGTACCACATCACCATAGCATGAACTCTTCTCTGTGCATAATAATCTACTTCTTTTTCTTTGTTGCTTGGTTTTGAACCTTGTTCGGTCTTCTTTCTCTTCTTCCCTTTGGAAACTAAAGTTGTATTTTGTTCTTGTAGATAGTCTGTTTTCGTCTTGTACCAACTTGCACCACAGTTTGGACACTTGTCTAATTCTTCGTAATCACCTCAATATAGGATACAATGATTTCTGCACGTGTGAATCTTCTGTACACCCATAGTAAGTGGACTGATGAGCTTCTTTGCATAGTACATATTAGCAGGCACTTTGTTCTCCTTTGGAAGCATATCTTTGAGAGTACTCAATAATGCATCGAAGCTAGCATCGGACCATCTATATCTAGCTTTTAACATCAACAACTTAAGCACAGACCGCAACGTCGTAAACTCTTTGGTACAACCCTTAGTCTTGTCGTATGGCTCTGTTGCTGCCTTCTTTAAGGTCTCCATACCTTTCATAAAGAACATTGATAGATCCGTATGATGACACAATAGTGCAGCCATCAATTTTGCGTCTTCATACCCTTCATCCAACACATGAGTTCTGTTGCCTTCATCATCAATATTTGGCATAACATGTTCACTCTGCTTGGGACAATGATATTGTGTCTCATGTACGAACTGGCATCCATCGTCAACAAGCATATCCGAGCCATTGTTGTCAATGTTCACGGGTTTATAGCTAGATATGGTGCCGAGCTACCCTCTCCATGCTTTGTCCAAATCATGTAATACTTCATAAATCCTCAGCACATCAGATTAGAAAATATTGATTGTGTGTCATCAAAGACCGCAATATTTTTTGTAGTCCATGCAAGGACAAAGTATGTTCTTCGTCTAGATTCTCCGTGCGTACATCTTAGCGGCAGCAATAAACCAATAAACCTATTGACCTCTGGTATGTATGATGGATCTACTCTTGATAAATTATACATCCAGAATGATCTCTCCATCGGTTACCTGTATATATAATGAATTTATTGTAATCAATGGAATTCAATCATAATTGTTTTGAGATATTAATTTACTAACCTTTTGATGATCAACAACCTCATCTCTGAAATAAAGATAAAAACCTCCCTGTATATTTTCCAAATTATGGACCTTGAGGCTAGGTTCCCTAAGTATGAGAGAGTAGACATAGTAGTTAATTAATCAAACCTACCAATTACACATAACTACTTAATTAAACACTAACCATATCAAAAAAATTAATACAAACTAATAAAATAAAACCAACTAATTAATTGGACTACTATTGAAGAAAGACATAGTAATTAATTAAACAAAGTATTAATAATTAAACACTACTTCTTGTACTTCTTATACTTCTCAAATACACAAAATTAAATAATTAAACACTACTAATTATCTAAACAAAAATAATTAGTTAAATTAAACCTAATGAAAGTAAACCCTAGCAATTAAATAAAAAATAATCTTCAATTTCTTCTCTCTAAATGAACCTATTCATGCATGACACACTAAATCTATAGTGGAGGATAAACTCTAATTGAGAAACAATCATGGCAAGAGCTAGGAGAGACATCAAAAATCCATCTTGAACTACCACATCTAACCAAATAGAGAGAAAACCTAACCATTGCTTTTGAGATATAGTTTCCTCTCGGGGAGGATTCTCAGAAGTTAATATAGGTGGTAGCAGAGAAGAAAAGGCCAAGCTATCATATTAGGCAAGCAATGTCCCAGGCATGCGAAATAGTGGTAAGAAAGTTAAGTAGTAACAAAACCTTTGGTAGATACATGCCAGACTCATCAAAGTAGGAAGTAGACTAGGATGACCAGGATGATCACCAACAAGGGATATCGTTATCTCCTCCTAGGCGAGCCACCTGCCAACCTCTGCCCACCAAAGTCCGTGTCTCCTTTCCGCCAATTCTGCTCGTCGACGTCTAGTTCTTCCAGTAACTACAAAGTTCGTCCAATGACAATGCAAATACACTTAGTTGCAAACTCAACTCAAATAGCTCACCTGCATGCCGAAGACGGATCGGAGGGACTAAACTGTTCCCTTTCCTTGTCAGGACTAGGTTATCTATTTCCTGTTCATGCTGCGCCATCAGATTAATCGTATCGTGATCCTGGTATCACTCGAGCATATCTTTCTGATGAAACCTTTGCCCTAGAATTGAGCAACATAGGTTAAAAAGAAGCGAGAGTGGCATAAACTAACCTTTCTTAGTAACCTCCTTCCAAGAATTGAAGATCAAAACCTCCCTCCTTGTATTTTACGAAATCTGGACCTCCAAATCACCAACAATGGAAGGTTGGCCTCAAGATACTGTATTGGTCGGGGAGGAAGAAGGGGTATTTATAGCAGACCTAATACTGGCGGTTGGCTTAGCCAGTGAAAACATATTACCACTAGCGGTTGGCTAAGCCAACCGCCAGTGCTAATGGCTCTATTAAGCCAACTGCCAGTGTAAATGGGCATTATCACTGCCAACCGCCAGTGTTAATAGAGCTATTAGCACTAGCAGTTTTCTTAGCCAACCGCCAGTGCTAATGGGTTTTTACTAGCGGTTCTAAAGCTGGCCCCACATGTTTTTTAACACTGGCGTCCTTTAAACAAAACCGCCTGTACAAATGGAACCCTGGCGCCAAGAGAAATCATTTCTGTACTAGTGAGGGCCGCAGCGTCAGCAGCAGCACAGAGCATGGCAGCCTGGGCCCCCCGAACACCACGAGCATGAAGTACGGGAACGTGCTAGCGCTCGGGAGCTGCGCATCCTCCAGCTCGACCACCACGGAACTGCCACACGCGGTGATGCCGCCACCAGGGACATCGGCATCATCAACGTCGATGGTGAATGGTGGTCCTGATCGAAAAATCGAGCTCCTCCGATCGTGGGTTGGACTTGGACACGCTAAGCCCATTAGCCCAATCATGACCCAGGCCACATATCAAATAAAAATAATTATTTTCTTTAATTGGTTGCTTTGGGATTTGTTCCAATTTTTTAAAAAGAGAGTACTGGAGCAGTTGCCTACTTTATTTTAGCCGAGGATCGACTCATTTTTAGTATATAATTTTTTATGACAGATTTCTCGTTCACAGTCGACTGTGGTGCTGCATATCCATGAGCGCCTGCATCTAGGTTTCCAGCGAGAACCTTGGCAGTGTCGGAGATGATGACCTCGCCAGCATCAGATACCTTATGCACCCTCTCTCTTTGACTCCCCTCTTCTCCATCTCCGGCGGCATAGAAGGGGGTTCGGGTGGAGGACGGCCGGCCAGGTGGTGGAGGCGGCAGCGGGACGGTTAGAGGCCCTGGCGATGGTGGAGGCGGCTGAGTCAGGGCGGGCTGGGGGAGCTCTATGGCTGGAGCTCACCACGAAAGGAGGGGTGGGGAAGAAGGCAATCGTCATGGGTACTCTAGGGTTGCACCAGAGCTCCATGGTCGCCACCTTTCCTTTGTGCTGATCCCCTCAATTGTGCAGGTATATGATGCCGATGGGCTCACCATTTAGTAGGCGTCTAGTGTCTCTCCATCGGTGCCTCTACCTTTCTAGCCATTGAATTGCTCATCATAAGCCATCTATATTCCTCTCAACCATAGTTACTGTGTAATAAAAAAAGAATTCTAATATAAAATTATTATCATGTTGTTGTAGCATGAACACATGTGCTGCGAAGGCTAACTCATTAATGCGCAGGAATGCAGGCCGGGCACAACGTCCACCGAACCACCTCCGGAGAGCAGCCTTCGCCACCACCCATGAAGCGGGCGAAGGCGCCAGGGCTGACAAAGAAGACCTCAGATTTGGTCACATTGGCCGCGAAGGCCAAGGCTCCAGAGGCAAAGGCCACCACATAAGGAAGGGGCTCGGGCCGATCGGAGGCCGAAGGGGGTCTTTTCGTTTACCGTGGGACTGTGGACAAAGAGATGGGCCTCCGACGAAGCACAAAAAAGGCCCATGGGGCAAGGCGGTGGCTGAAGAAGAAGACCCAGCGCACGCTTAGGGACTTAGCAGGATGAGAGAATATGGTTGCACTGTCTATGGGTAGACATGGAAAGAGGCCCCCCTCTTGTACAGTACCCTATAAATTGGGGAGTTTTCCATGTAAAAGGTTGTTGAACCCATTTAATGAAACCCTAATCAGCCCCTTAGAGGTGGATTTCATCTCTTCTCACCCTTCGCTGCTTGGGGCCTCTGGGCTTCGCCAGAGGTTCCCTACTCGCCATCTGTCGGGGACTAATTCCCAACAATTTAATAGGTTGAGGAATATTTCAAATGATGCTTCCGTCTATTTGTAGCTAGATTGGTTTAGTTACACCCTAAATAACTAGCATTTCACATATTTATCCATTTCCTGGACTGTAAAACCCTGACCAATGGAGTATATGAGTGGAATGGATGGCAAGTTCCAACTTTGAATTCCATTTTCTTAACGAAGTTGACGAACAGGACTTTGGCATTTTTTGAAGCGAAACTGGTTTGAGATCGACCCCAACTGTTTTTCCAGAACGCCGTGGCCGTCCGTCCCCTGGGCCGCTCATGACTTGCTCGATGGGATGGACCTGACAGAGCCAGCTACGCACATCGATGCTGACGTGCACGGAGATCCACCCGTGCTCCTCTCGGCAAGATGACGATGTGCATGTGCCACAATAACCTTTGCAAGTTACAAATATTGGCCTGCCCATAAATGCCCATTCAATTGAAATCCTATAGAAAAGCGGAATGCAACAAAGTTATAAATAAGGTTTGACGTCATGCTTATTTTGCTCCAAAACTCCATTAGGATAACTCACTCCATAGGAATTTCAAAGTAATTCGTAGAATTCAATCCTCTTATAGGAAAATTCTTAGTAGGAACTCAATCCTACAAATTTACTTTTATTTTTCTTTCGTTCTAGGCATTGTTTGGATGTTATCGGATTTACCTCAATCCGCGTATGTTATGGTGGATTAAGGTGGAATTGACTTCAAGTTCCACGCCAATCCACCGCTGCACATGTGAATTGATGCGAATCCGGCTACATCCAAATAAGACAAAGGGTTGTAGTATGGATTTCCTATACCAAATTTAAACAACGGTTCTGAACTGGAGTGTTTTGCCAAGGACTTTAAGATTTCTATAATCAGGGCATCAAATTTTTTTCTATCCACCCCAAAATCCCACCCGTTTGGATACTATGGATTTTTTTTTTAAATCCCACCACCCTAGACAATATTTTTTGTGACGGCCAAATCCATCAAAAAAAGTATACAAAACCATCAGGGAAGGTCATCCGAGGGATGACCCGTTAGGAAACAAAGGACGGGAAGGTCGAGTTTCCCTGACGGAAAACCATCACGGAATATTGCCTGACGGTCTAAACCGTCAGGGAAGATCTACGCCGTCGGTAGCCAAGCTTCCCGTCAGGGTTGGTTCCGAACGGCACTTTACCGTCAGGAGTCTGAACTTTCTCGTCGGCCGGTAAACCGTTAAGGAAATTTTGACCTTCACTGTCAGGGACTAAAGCCGTCAGGAATAGGTTGAACTTCCATGTCGGTTACTTGATATCTTTCCTGACGGTAAACCTCCGTCAAGGAACATCTTCCCAGTCAATTTAGATTTCCAAAATTACAGATTTTTTTAGCCACTAAAACCACTATTCCTAGCAAGCAATGAACCATTAAAAACAATATTACAGCAAGTAATGGAACCATTCATCCGCACACTACTAAATATTATATTCAATAATCTTAGAACATCATTCGAGTTGTTCATAAATACAAAGATATATAATAGTTAGTCCTCCTAGTTAGCCTTCTACTTAGATACCTAACAGGCAGCACCAGTTACAAGTGCTAACTCCAAGCAGAAGCAGCACAAGTTAAAAGTGCTAACTCCTGACAGGCACTTTAGATGGCATATGTACCTCCTAACAGGTCAGGTAGGTATCTTCTATTTGACAACCAGAATCAACATGCCTTGATCCTTCAGTAGATAGTTTGCAAGTACCAGCTAGCTGCTATTTGATGGCTGTATGCAGCCACTTCAGCACAAGCACGCATGTATGCAGCCACCTGCACAAGCACGCATGTATGCAGCCACTTCAGCACACAGGCTAAAAATATATAATTGAATAGGTAGTTTACAAGTGAATATTTCTCAAGTACACGGTCTGCTTCATCTTGAAGTTGTTCAGTAACTGAATATATTGGAAGTAGAGCAGCTAAAGGATGAGCAAACTGGAATAGCTAAGGCTGGACACAATTAAAAGCAAATTTAAACTTTTGTATTCCATATCCATACATATGCAGCTGAAGAACTGAATATACACAATTAAATTTTGAAGCTAAGTGCAGCAGCAGCTAAAGAACTAAATATACGACTGGAAGACCTGCTGTATATGGACAACTAGTAATTTAAAGGCCTAAGAGCATCAGCAATGTATATGGACCACAGCATGATAGAAAATATGTTGGACCTGATAAGCAGCAAAGAAAATATGTTGGACCTGACAAGCAGCAATGTATATGGACCACAGCATGCTAAGAGCCTAATGCTATTTCTTAAGGCAAGGCTCAAATCAGGAGCTTCTTCTACACAGGGCAATTTTGGCTTGAGTTAATAAGCAAGACATTGATATACCTAACTATTGACTAACTATCTAACATGCTGGAAATCAGTTTACCATCTGCATGATATTTGAAAGAAATATACTCAACCAGAACTCTTCTTTCACACGATCAGCTGGGATTTGTCCATCATCCCTTAGAGTAGTGTTCCCACTTACTTGCATGATATTTGAATGGACAACCATCTCTAGTTGTCCCTTCAGTGATCAGAGGATATTCTTGCTTTAAAAGCACTCCAAGGATGGGGCCTTTCTTCATTTTATCATCAATTGAGTAATTAGCATAGCGGAATTGGCTGCTCAATAAGAAAAATTAAGTATACAATAAAAGGATTAGCAAGTTCTAACACTAGCATTGTCCACACTAAGAGAAAAAAATCAGCAACCACATACTTGTCACCCTCAGGTATTATGGCTTATGAGGTTTATTGCGGCCCCTTATCTTCTTTTCTGCAAGGGGCTGACTCTCGATGTCATTTGAGACATCACTTGATCTTGGTCGCCTATCCATCTGATGATTGAAGGACTGCATCTCCTGCCACATAACTTGTTGCAAGATAATGTTAGTATTAGACTTTTAAATGCAAGCAGTAAGGAAAAAAGACTGCAAAAGTTAAATATAACAATACAAGCAGTAAGAATAGAAGACTGCATATATATGTCAAATATAACAGTAGAAGTAGCAGAGAAAAAAAAGACAGCATACATATGTTAAATATAACAGTATAAGCAGCAAATTAGGATACATAGCAGCACAAAAAGATACATACCTGTGTAACTTGACTCACTAATACAAATGGTTCAAAATTTCTAAGCCTTAAGCTATACTTCATTTCCACCAAACCAACATTTAGTTTGCCTTTTGCGAAACCCATATGAAATTTGACGCAACACATTGTAAACACTTGATCTGACTGTACACTGCAAAGAGTTGAATTATATTTATCAGTGCTTGTGGTTTAAAATGAAGAAGAAAGAAAACTTGCTCCAATTGAGTTGAGACATTAATATGTTTTTGAACCAATCAAAGAAATTGGGGCCTCTAATGCGTTTGCCTTTCCAACCATCTAATCTTAAGTTATTGATTTGTTGGTCAGTTGGCTGTGAGCAACCCTTCCATTGTTCATTGTCAAATTCTCTACAAGGGCATATTTGACATTGTTATAGTGCAACTAAATCAGAAAATAACTCTAAATCAGATAGAAAAGAAGGCATACTTCAAGAAATCATCCATTGATGTTAGTTAATATGTAGAGGGCTGCTGCCTTGCATTGTTGTGTTGTGAGGTCATGAAAGCCTTGTGAGATGAAATGTCGGCCCCTAATTTTTAGGGTCCACTGTGCATCGTGTGTCGATCCTGGATCAGTAGCTAACATGCACAATTAAATAAGATTGATATCAAAAACCATACTTTTATTGCTAATGGGAAAACATGGTACATGGTTTGGGTTTACATAGCTTGGGCCACTAGCCTTATATCGTATATCAGAGTTCTAAGATAGCGGTCCTATGATATCTTGGCTCCATTCCTACAGGCAACTTGGAGTGCGTACAAAACCCTCAGTATATTCCTATATAGCGAACATCGTAGTCCTAGCGTAGCTTTTAAATGTAGTCGTGCGACTCCGTCTTCGTGTATCATTCGGTGTCCTATCCTCGCGTAGCTCCAGTAGTTCCATCTTGGTGTATGCTTCTCGAACGACTTCATCCTCGGATATACTCCTGCAGCTTCCGTATGTACTCAGCAAGCCCTAACTTTGGGTGGAGGGAGGTGGATGGAGGCTATATGTGGAAGGGCTAGTGGTAAAGATTAGGGTGAAAGTAGTAGCTATAATTATAGGTTAGGCCCTGGTAGGGTATTTACCATCCTCACCAGTTCATGAATTAAGTATGGTTACCAAATAAGTCTTACCAGAGCATCGTTATTGTTGTTGAAGTGTCTCATCCCGGCATCTACCCATTCCAAGGATGTAGCTATTCAAATAGATTCAGTAAACTCTACAAAGGTTGTACAAATTTCCCCACATGATAGGCGGAGTCTGACACCATCGTCATGGCTTAGACAGGCCTAACAAGACCCTGTACCCGATAGGGCGCTACCTTAGATATCCATATGAATCCACTGCGGCTTCACAGGGGTTGGAACACCATATCATTCAAACGACACAGTTATTGAGAAAATACCTAATCTTTCCCCATGCTCATAATTCATTTACAAATATATACAAGGTGGTTCAAATGTGGCCTAAATCTCAAAAATTTAACGTGGAACATCACCTAGCATCCACGTCCAACTAGGCCACGGAAGATCATCTAGCATCCGTACCTGCTCCTAGTCCACCACTGAAGTGGGAACATACTTCAACCTAACGGGTTGTGAGATCAAGCCTACCCATATAGGCATGTGGTTGTACGAAAATATCTCACCAGGATGTGTAAGAGGTTATGATCCAGTCCTTAGGGGTGACCAAAATGAGTATCTCCAAAAGGATAACCACCTAGGTACATCCGCCAAGAAATCTAACACATAGGTTACCCCTACTCGTTTTGTGTCGGGTTGTCCAGTTTTACCATTTTAAGTTTCATAGTCATTATCCTCAAATTTATATCATATCAAGGTAACCATCACAATATTATAGCTACTTTATAATTCATCATAATCATCATAATTCCATATTAATTCATGAGACGAGGATTTAAGTGGTGTAGGTTGAATTTATCAATTGGTAAGGGTGGTGTATGGTGGGTCTATGGTGGAGGCTAACAAAATATAGTAGTGGAAGAGAGAGTGATTTAAGGAATGGTAACATGGAGAGAGAGGTGGGAATTAGGACTTGCCTTCACTTGCTGATGAGTATATCCAAGATTCTTGATTTCCTTCGCTTCTAACTCCAGTGTCTTGTGTAGCGGTACTTCATCTTGGTATAGCGGTACTCCTTCTAGGTCCTGACGTAGCCATGTTTCTGGGGTCCATCGGGTCTTTGTACATCTTCTACATTACATGGTCTAGCGCTTGACAATTAAGAGAGCAACACAAGCAATGGATACAAAACAAGCATAATTAACCAAAACAAAAAGAGGGATCCTAACGGGGTTGATTCTAGGTGGTGGATGGGTTTACCCTAGTTCTATCATTACTATGTGAACTTGAAGAGGCGGATGAAGGGTTTTCATCTAACAAGATGGTTCTTACGGTCTGGGTTAGTGTTGGTATTTCTTCACGCAATGCGAAAGAATCCGCAAGATCACAGAATTACTGTCGTAGCACTTCACCCGGAAGTATTCAGGGTATCGTATTTCCATAGGAAACGGAGGTACTTCTTCTATCTAGCTCGTCCAAGGACAACACAAGGGTAGAGATGGAAAGGGTAGTGAGGTTCTTCTATGATTTAGGGTCTCTACACGAAGATGACCTTGCTTACTACACTCTTGCTTCGGGCACCGGATCGCGCCTAGTCTGCTAGGTGATGCCAGCCTATAACTCTACGCCACACCCGAACGTGGGGAATACAAGGGATGCTAAGGCTGTCACCACCTAACACCTACCCCTCATCCATGGAGTGTGGGGCAAATGAGGGTAACCTATAACTTAGACACCACATCTACGTTATCGATTACTATTCTAGCATTGTCCAGGGCAACTCCGTCTTTATCAGGGACCCTCTACTAGAATATCCGCTACTAAGTCAAGTAACGAACAATGAACCTGCAAGAATGTAATGCATAAGATAACACAAAATATAGACTCACCACCGTAGTTGAACACAGACCTTATAGTCCAAGTAGTATCTGGCCTGTAGAAGTACAAGCCGAGAAGGAGCCGACACGCCCGGCACTCCGTCTCCTCAACTCGATCACCCCGAGTCCAAGACGAAGAGGTGGCCGACACACCGAACCTCCTCTCTACTCCTCCTCACTCACTTCCTATGCTAAACTAGCTAGGCTAGGGCTAGGCCCTAGGCCCCTATGAAGTGGAGCTCTTGTGTGGTGCTCTTGCCCCTTGGTGGTTGTTCGAATGAGGAGAGGGGGAGGCCTCCTTTTATAAGTGAGGTGGAGGGGGTTTTTTGTATTTTTCCACCAAACCGACCTTTCCAAATACAATGAACCTGAACCCCTAGCGCCATCGGCTTTGGAATGTCGGTGGGATGCAACTGACCAAAGTTCAGGCTGAGCTGGGCCATTGGTGGTGTGGCCGCACCATGGTGCGGGCACACCCAAATGGGCTCCAATCAGGAGCATCTTTGGTGAGCGCGTCGGCCTAATCGTTAGCTTTCTGAAAAGTCCTGGATCACTAAAAACGGAGTCCGGATGCATCCTGGGCGTCCAGTTTACCTAGGACTGCTCCTGCAGCCTGGAATGGATTCGAGATTTATTCGGGCTTTCACTTCTTGGGTTCATGTTTGGTGTTTGTATCAATGTTTAGGACCCAGGTATTCTGGTGACTAGGCCACTCATTCTTTGAGCCTTTTTATGTATATTTTGTAGCCCTTAATGTGTATATTTTTATGTATTTTCGGCATGTCCTCCTACAAATGGTAAATCACCAACACTTGTGGAACTGATTAGTATATAAGCCCTAACTCTAAGTTTGGTGATCATGTGTATTTATTTTATGCCAGTGTTGGTGGTTATGTTTATGATTTAAGAACCACCAACAAACTCTCCCACACTTACCTCTTGCTCGTCCTCGAGCAAGGCTTAAAGGTAGAAGTAAATATGAGCATAAAATCCTAAGATATACAACTTACATGAAAATTACTCCATCACATTTCTTACATAGGTAGGATATGTGGCACTAGCTAATATGTTTTTTTGGGTTGTTGAAAAGTGGAACGGTTCTCGAAATAAAGTTGTCTTCCAAATTTTGCATCTTAGTAACTTGGAGTTTTTGAAAGTTTTCAAAGAAAAATCATAGATCACTTTATACTGCTCAAATGATACTCTCAAATCACTCAAATGTGTATAATTCCTTACCAAGACATAGCAAAGTCTTTGTCTTCTTTTTGTTCTTCCTACCTCTAAAAGGTTTATGTGTAGCTTTGGAAGGGATTAACAAGATGGCATACTTGCATTGCATATATTGTAAAGTCAAAATAAGGATCCACGGGGAGAAGTGCCATACTCTTAGATCAAGATGTGCATGTGTGCGAAGATGATATACTAAAAACTATACTCCCTTTGTAGATATGATCTCTCTCTACTATTTTTTGTTTTTTGAGACATGGCTATCTTTCTCTTCTTTTCCCCATTTTTTTTATACCTGAGCCTTCATGTGCTCATCTTTTTTCTATACTATGGACCTTCGTATGTCCATATCTTTTTTTCTTTCCTTTGGGACCTTCATGTGTCCCTATTTTTTTAATACTTTTGCATAGCCCATGTCTCTTCTTCTAAACCTTACATGTAGAGAAAAAGATCACCATATCTTATAACATGGAGTATTAACCTAATAAACTCATTTTTTTTCTTTATCTACCGCAGTTGTAGGAGTAGAACATTTTTTGTGGATCTAGGTGGATGGCATGTTTTTGCATACTCCCAGTGTAGGAGCAACACATATATATGACATGTATGTGATCTTGATCTTGGAAGCATGATAAATCTCTCAATATGGGTCACAAGACTTGACCGAACTCAATGCAATAATAAGCAGCATATGTGACAGGTTTAAAACTTTGCAGGATGCATGTCATATTTGGCCTTGGTAGGAATTTCTTTATCAAATGAGAAGTATGTGACACTATAATATTTTATCAAAAGAAATTCTCCAAGTACTTTGAATAGAAATGGTAGGATTTCTAAGTCAGAACCATATCACATTCCTCAACATCTTAGTCAACATGATTTTCCTATCGAGATATTTTCCCACAAGCATAAGAATATGCACATGGAACAAACTTCATGCAAGCTTCTATCTCAGGAATATCATGACCATGTCACTTTTCAAAAGTTTTAAAACTAAGTGTGGTTCATGGATTGCAAAGAGGCAACATTGGTTTCTTGAGTCTAATTTTTTTTAGATCAAGATTCATGCTTATTTAAACTCAAGATTGTAGAGAGATGAGGGAGTGTTGCACAAACCATCATTGAAGAAGAAGGAGAAGCATTAGGCGGATTCGTCTTTCTTGTTCTCCTTCATGTTGGATCATTCGATCTTTGTGCAACTTGTTGGTGGGAGGTCTCAAATATGTGTTTTGTTCTACTTGAGAGACCTCCCCACAATTATTCTTGTTCCTACTTTATTAGACAAAGAAACAAAAATAGAAACAAGAAATGGCTCTACCAAATTGAAATGCTTGGGGAGCCTAAGCAAAATTATTTTTTTATTATTATTACCATATTTATTTTCATATATTTTTTTATTTTGTTCACCCAAATTATTACTCAAACAAGTTTAAGATAAAGATTGCAACTAAACTACTAGCCTTGATTTATCTCCATTAAAGATTACTTTCATTGTATATGAAAACAACTCAAAGTACATTAACCAAGATTCAACACCATGTCAAATTTTGATTAAAGAAGGTCATTTTAATCTAAGCACCATGCTTAATTTAAAAGACCTATAGATATATCCTGTAGGAGTACATCTAAACAAGAGCATAAAACAATAACAAGAGAGGCATGTATGAGTAGGTTTAAATTAATATGAAGATAAACATGAGTAATAAAGTTGGTGAACATTTTACCTTTGCGTACCTGGGTATACTTACTGGCAGCGTATGTGGATGAAACTTTTGAGCTGGCTGCAAAATGGCTTGATTGCACATGGTCCTACTCAGGTGACCAACAAGGCTTAGGCCACAAACACAAATAGTGTGTATAGGCCACGGGTCCTGGTGATAAGTAGCAAAGGGTAGCACCCGTTTTTTTCTCTCTTTTTTTATCGGATACTCTTTTTTCTCTTTTTTTTCAATTTTCAAACTTCTCTTTTTTTTCAATTTTCTCTCTCTTCTCATTTTTTTTCACTTTCTCTTTTTTTTCTTTTTCTTAGCAAGATAGAGCTAGCACTTCTTAATCAAGATGATCTTCAGTGTGTATGGAGCTTGTGGTGAGAATCTCACCATCCTCCCCCACACTTGAACTTTTATGAAAAAGTCAAGTGTGTCATGTGTTCCTCCACCCAAGATCATCAAATGTGCACTTGGTGCAGCTCCATGTTCTTCAGCATCGCATGTACCCTTGTTCTTCTCAATCTTAACCTGAAATAGTTGGCAACCAAGAATACCCAAGGTGCTTGCTATCTTGTCAACATGTTCTTGCTCCCTTTTTTTATTATTGTTGAGAAGAAAAGTTTTGTTATAATTATTTTTTGTGACTTTTAGCATAATGAGCAAGGTATAAAGATCAAATAAGGTAGATACAACCAAGACAAAATTAAAGTATGAAGCATGACATGAGATATTTTTAGAGATGTTTACCCCCACACTTGAATTTTGTAAAATGCAAAAATCAAATTTAGATGGTGATACTCTCTATTGAAAGTGCTTCATAATTTGAATGTTGTTTGATGGAATTTACCTTGTGTTTGTAATCCTTTTCTTTTTGCTCAAACCTGAAAGGTTAGTGACAAAAATACCCGAAGGAACAATTTTACACATATATCTTTAAGCTCATTATCATAAAGTCATGTTATTTGTTTTTTATAATAATAGTAATATAATTTATTTTATTTTATTTTATTTTTTTTAAATAGGAAGAAGAACTTTTTTTTATAATAATCTAGGTAACTCTCGGCAGTGCTTTGTTTGTGGTCATAAGCTTGACCGTGGGAACTTCATCTTGCAGCTCTCAACGGTGTAGTTCCTGGCTTCACCACTAAGTGTTCAGTATCATCATTCTAGCTGCAAGGTTAGTACCACAGTGTATAAACGAGATTTGCAATGCTTATGATAAACGAAGACATCCAGAACCATTCTCTTAAAAGTTTAGAAACAAAAATCAGGAGATGGTTGTGATCCCCATAAGAGCATGTGGCACTAAGATTGATGTCCATGGCATGTAAGTTTTGTTTCTCAAAAGATAATTCATTTTTGAACATCATTGAATCTTGATATCTATCGAGAACAATGCTTGGATGGCCAGAGGGGACATGACTTGGGTTCAAGTGAGGGTGATAGTTGACATTCAGTTTCATAAGGATGAGAGAAAAAGCTTAGGTGAAATGAACTGGGATATGAATTTCGCCTCCTCCAATAAGTCACGGTTGGGATCAAGCTCCGTCATTGAGATTTTTGGGCAAGGGTTAGGAGTGGCGGAAGCAATCTGTCCTAACTTCTCACTAAGGCTCCCATGGGATGGTTTTTCTTAAAAAAGTGTTTCCAAAGGGCAGCCTATAAGAAGTTCAAATTCGAGGATGGCATAGATGTAGAAATCTAAGCGAACCTCAGTTTTGTCTATCATGATTGGCACAGCCTTAGCAATCCTACAACACTCAAAAATGAGTCCAGACGGACTTTTGCAGAGTTTGTCGGTTGGAACTAACGGTGTTTTGTCAACAAGAGTTTCCGCAAAGAATTGTGACATGATATGAGCCCCGACCGTGGGATTGTGCATGGCTTCTTCAATAGTTCCCCTTAACGAGCAAGACATGGTTGTAGAAGGTGAAAGAATCCAAATTGCTTTGAAAGAATGTTTCACTTCCTTTAACCATTCCTTTGAAGGTGATGTTTCAGGGGAACTTTTGTAGAAGGAGGCATAAGGTTTTCGTGCCCAAAAAGCATCGAGGTACTGCCATAATCCTCGAATTAGATAGGGAACTCCGAAGGATGAATTACTCCTTCCTTCGGTGCTCCTGGTTCGGGTGAGGGCCCTGTGTATGTAACGGGGTTTGTTTAGGACAAAAGAGGGCTCCTCAAAATTTGACATGACTCTTTCCTAGAGAGATCTAGTTTCTATGGTGGAAAAGGGATGTCAGACAAGGATTTTCTTTTATTCCACTATAGTTTTGTGTGTAACTGACCCTCTGGTGGTCATGCCAAGGCATAGGGTAGCTTTTATGTCAAGACCCAAATAAAAGAGTTGAAGCAACACAACATCGGGTAAAGACAAGTCAGGGCTGGAGTGTATTAACACTAAAAATCTGGCCCAAGTTGCACCTATGGACTCCTTCTCGGCTGCTCAAGGTCGAGGATTGCCCTTGGTCGAGAGACGATACAAGACATAGGGAAGAATACAAGACAAAAATTGTCTTTTAAGTCCTTCCTAGTCCCTATTCGTACATCCTACGGCACGAGTGTACTATTGCTCCGCCTCTCCTGTGAGAGAGAATGAAAATAATTTCCACTTTAGAGTTTCTTGTGTCATGCCTAAGATGATCAGGCATGAACACATTTCCTCAAAATCTCGCAGGTGATTGCATGGGTTTTTGTTTTCACACCCTGAGAAGGGTTGTGTCCGAACTATAGCTATCAAGCGAGGGTAGAGTTCACAGCTAGATGAGAGTTTTGGTTTTGGACAAAATAGTGGCTTAGAGAACTCCCCCTTTGTCACAGAATGTTTTTGATTAGGAGTGGAATTCAAGGTTATTGGGATGTGGGTGAAAAATATATATATTTTTTCTTTTTTGATAAAAAATAAAGGATACAGATACAAGGACGAACTAGGTTCAAAGAAAATACAGCAACTATTCCTCGGCAATGGCGCCAGAAATGCTTGTTGGTATTTCTTAATGCAATGCGAAAGAATCTGCAAGCGCACAGAATTACCATCGTGGCACTTCACCGGGAAGTATTCAGGGTATCGTATTTCTATAGGGAACGGAGGTACTTCTTTTATCTAGCTCGTCCAAGGACAACACAAGGGTAGAGTTGGAAAGGGTAGTGAGGTTCTTCTCTGATTTAGGGTCTCTACACGAAGATGACCTTGCTTACTACACTCTTGCTTCGGACACCAGATCGTACCTAGTCTTCTATGTGATGCCGGCCTATAACTCTACGCCAAACCCGAATGTGGGGGAATACAAGGGATGCTAGGGCTGTCACCACCTAACACCTACCCCTCATCCGTGGAGTGTGAGGCAAACGAGGGTAACCTATAACTTAGACACCATGTCTATGTTGTCGATTACTATTCTAGCATTGGCCAGGGCAACTCCGTCTTTATTTGGGACCCGGCCTCAACTAGAATATCCGCTACTAAGTCAAGTAACAAACAATGAACCCACAAAAATGTAATGCACATGATAACATGAAATAGAGGCTCACCACCGTAGTTGAACGCGGACCTTATACTCCAAGCAGTATCTGGCCTGTAGAGGTACAAGCCGAGAGGGAGCCGACACGCTCGGCACTCCATCTGCTCAACTCGGTCACTCCGAGTCCAAGACGAAGAGGTGGCCGACACGCCGAACCTCTTCTCTATTCTTCCTCACTCACTCTCTATGCTAAACTAGCTAGGCTAGGGTCTAGGCCGAGGGCCTAGGCCCCTATGAAGTGGAGCTCTTGTGTGGTGCTCTTGCCCCTTGATGGTTGTTCGAATGAGGAGAGGGGGAGACCTCCTTTTATAAGTGAGGTGGAGGGGGTTCTTTGCATTTTCCACCAAACCGACCTTTCTGGATACAATGAACATGAACCCCCTGCGCCACCACCTTTGGAACATCGGTGGGAGGCAACCGCCCAAAGTTCAGGCTGAGCTGGGCCGCTGGTGGTGTGGCCACACCCAAATGGGCTCCAATCAGGCCCATCTTTGGTGAGCGCGTCGGCCTCATCGTTAGCTTTCCGAAAAGTCCTAGATCACTGAAAACGGAGTCCGGATGCATCCTGGGTGTCCAGTTTACCTGGGACTGCTCCTGCAGCCGTAAATCACCAAAACTTGTAGAACTGATTAGTATTATAATCCCTAACTCTAAGTTTGGTGATCATATATGTTTATTTATGCGAGTGTTGGTGGTTGTGTTTATGATTTAAGGACCGCCAACAGTTAGCGTGGTATGGTTTTCTGGTAGAAAACCAGATCACATTATTATCCTTTACTATTATGTAAACCTGAAAAGAGGAAGCCTCGACCAAGTCATCGTAGACAGCTTGGCCTACTTCTATAGGTTCACTGGGGTTTGGCGGGATTAGCAAGGTGGGTTCACCTATATGCACACATATATACCGAAAACATATACGTGAAGACGGGGTTGGGTGGTTAGGTATGTGCATATGCATTTATATACACATAAGGGGCTTAGACTAGCATAGGTGGGGGTTAGGGTTAGCGGCACGTATGCTTATACATATATGCCTAGGGTTATTGACACATGCATATATATGTGCCTTGGGTTGGTTAGATAGGTTGCGTTAGTGGCGTATATGCATACGCATATATGCTGGGTTAGCAAGCTTAGGGAAAAGGGTGGAGGGTGAGGCTTGCCATACATAGACGTATACCCAGATAAGTATTCGATACATGTATCCTATGATTATTATTATTACTTTCTCCATTTTAGGTGATTGGGTATGGATATATTCGAGTACAAGTCATGGTACATACACGAATATACGGGGGCAACTACTACTACTACAGCGGCAGGTACTACTATAGGTTATTAATTAATTAACTATTTAACAGAACTACGGATTAATTATGTAATTATATACCTAACGAAAAGCAAAGTAATCATATCTAGAATTTAAATGGGCACCAGAATTACAAAAAAAGCATTTTAGTATATAGGGTTTTATTTTAGAAGGTCCATGGTGCAAGAATTATGGGATTCAAAATTATGGCGAGAGAAATATAAATTATCTAAGTTTATGGGTAAAACACGTATAGAAAGTAACAAGTAAATTATTTTTAGAATTTTAGCTAAAGGAAAATGGGTTCAAAGTTTAAAAGTATGACCTAGGACGACTTAAGTTTAATTAGAAATTTTCTAAGAATTTTTATATAATTAAAAGGCTTGCCGTTTAGCCTACTGTGTACGTTTCCGTGTGTCCCTAGCATTTTCACTGTGCTACTGATGTGTGGCTCCTAGCTGGCTGCCAAAGCTGGCTGGTACTATGCTTATGGTCCAGGCGCCAATCTGTGGGCCTGATGCCTCCTCTCTTACATACTGTTTGGTTGAGCTATTTGTATAGTGTTTTAGCTTATTGTACAGAATTTTTCTCTCACAAAAAATCAGCTATTTCGGCTTATAAGCCGGCTTATTAGTCTACACGCACCATGTCCATACAGGAAAAGGAGGGAGAGGCGATGGATGTGGTGCTGCTGCCATGTGTGGTCCAGAACGGAGACATGACGATCTCCCATTGGTTGGAGTGACGTGGTCCGGGACTCGGCATTGGATGCCTTGGCCGTGTCGGTCACCCGTCCTTCCCATTTGACTGAAACGGACAGAGGAGAGAAAAGCAGAGGAAGGGAGGGAGGGGGAGAGAGAGAGAGAGAACGCCGCTCGAGCGGCTCCGGCGTGGGTGAGGGCGAGGGCGGCGCGTTTGGGGCTTCGCCGAGCGCGGGCAGGGAGAAGGTTGAGTTCGATCTCCCGAACTCCTTGCGATGCTCGGCATTGCGGCGGTCTTCGGCGGTCATGGGGTGGAGCTACGGCCGGCTGTGGTTCAGGTGAACCGAGGTGAGCGGTGTCCCAGAGTCGAGCTCGACTCAGTGCGGCGACCTACGGCGACCTCCGAGCTTCTCCTCCTCTCCTTCCTTCGAGCTTGCTGCGCTTCCGAGCTTTGGTGGTGTGTCCGGCCATGGTGGCCTCACCGGCCTTACATCGGTGGTGGATATTTTGCCGTCCAGCTTGCGCCGCGCTCGAGCTGTCGACGGGAAATTCGGAATGGATGAGAGAGCCCTGGGAAGACGACAACGGACAAAGTCGGTTTGCGGCAAAATATCTTGGCGGCCTTCTAACGTGCTTGGGTGCGGCGTGCACGCGGTTTGGGCGCGGAGGTAACGCGGCGTCGCTGCCGGCTTGGCCAAGCCGCTGCCGTGCTGTTGGGCCAGAGCTGGGCCATGTACATCCAGGGGGAGGGGAGAGCGTACACAGTAGTGCTCTATTTTTGTAAATAAATTGCTAATCTCTACAAGACGAATCCCGCGGACAGTCTCCGGCCGGAGAGAAAGCCACGTCACAAGGAAAAGCTCGGCCATTGGATCTCGATCGAACGGCCCAAATCGTTGAGAAAATAGTTTTCACGTGCACTGTTCACCACTGTTCATGCAGTATTCATATAAGAAATGCTACGCTGCATACCCAGAAAACGTACCCAGAAGATTAAAAAACTCCTTTTCCTTTCCAAAAAATTTCTAAATAAACTAGAACCACTCTAGAACCTACCTAATATTTTTCACCCCTTCATCGTCATCCAAAAATATAAAATAATTTCCAAATTCCTCTCATTCGTGTTTTACTGAGTTTATATCTCATTCATCTTAACACCAAATCCCATAATTCTTGAAGAAAAACCTTCTAAAATAAAACCGTATATATTCAAATCTTTTTTTTTTTTTTCTAATTTTTAGTGATTGTCATAAATACAAATAGTCCTTCTTTTGAACAATTCCATTAGCAGCCTAATCTACATATACCAAGAATTTGTCTCTTTTCCAAATGAGCTTCAACATCTATACTCAGCTAGGAGGAAATTTTAAATATATCAGCGGCCATCTCTTCTTTAATCGGTAAATTAACTTACAATCACATATAAATGCAAAAGCTACTGTTGTTATACTGTCATTTTTGTCAATATAAATTCTAAAGCGGTAAGAACCTACAAAATCACCATGCCAACCGTAAGATCCATAATATAGTGAATTTTATTCCGATTTGATTTTATGACGATACCTCTGATGTGTTTCCGATAGACCCGACCATACTTTCGTGGTATTACTATTTTGTATATTTTTGTTCACCATATATCAATGCAAATGATGCTAAAAATAAATATATTTTTCTCAAACATTGCATTATCAACTATTGCTAAGAAATACTAGAAAGAGGTACTAAGATAGTAAGATACAAATGATAGGGCATAAGCAGGTACACTCAAGAAGAGCGGCAACGCCGCTTTCCGGGTTTTCTAGTATATACATATATTCTCTCGTAAATAAATAATGTGGCAGCAGTTCATGTGTATATTTATATATTAAGCAAAGGGAAGCAAGCATGTAATTTGAGGATGATAAATTAGCCATATATGTGTATATGCTTATGACAAGATATTTCTAGTGCTAGGAAACTACGGAAGGTAACCATGATGTATATTTAAACATTACATATAAATTCTATTATAACCATAATAGAGGCAATGATTCCACGTGTATGAAAATGAACTAGATAAACTAAGATTCAATCTATAATTTTAGCAGAGAAGGTAACCAAATGATGCATGATCTACTACTATAAAGGAAAGGTCAAGAGTACAGTTCATAATTAAAGGGAGTCATCTTTAGTCACTTGGGCACGAAAAATCGAGAACCAAGGACCAAACCGAAATTACCGGAAACCGAACCGAAAAAAATACCGAAATGGAAAAATTCAGTTCCTGTTTGGTTCCCATTTCTCAGGTACTAAAATTACCGAGGTAAATTCGGTTCCGTGCCTCAGTAAACCGAATTACCGATCTAAGAACCGAATGGAACGAGATGTCAAGCAGCCAAGCACTGGTGAACAAGCAGTGCAGCCGCGCCGGCCCAACATCAGCCCACATAAGCCACCTTATCCTCTCCCAGCCTAAGAAACGAAATCCTAGCTAGCACTCACACTCATGCCTCCTGGCCGTGCTGCGCGCAGCCGCCTGCCACCCCCCGCCCGTGCAGCCGCCCGCCGCCCACCGCCCCTGCGCTGCACCGCCCCGCGCGCCGTGCAGCTGCCTGCCGAGCCATCGAAGTGCCGCACTGCCGCCTACGCCGGCGAGACGATGCCCGCGCCTTTGCCCTTTCCCCGTGCCTTTGCCGATTCGCCCTTCGGGTGACGCCTCGTCATGCTTCGGCGGCTCGGCCTCGCCCTCGTGGACCGTGGTCACGGCCACGCCTTCCCCTAGACAGCCGCACCGTCCCGACGTCCCCCACGGCCCACGCAGTGGCGCAGTGAGGCTGTGAAGACGGAGACAGAGGCAGTGAGGCCGTGAAGACGGAGGCAACTGCTTTCATTGCTTCGTGTGACGTAAGTCAAGATTTGAGTAATTTGGTTACATGCTGCTGAAATCTGTTCGGTAATTTCGGTAAATACCGGAACCGAACCGAATTTATCGATACCGGTACCTCGGTGCCGATTTTTCCTAGGAACCGAACGGTACCTATTTGCTCAGGAACCGAATTTGTCAGGGTACCGAAGTACCGAACCGAACGGTTCGGTAATACCGAACGCCCAGGGTGAATCTTTAGTGCCACGAATAAATTCTATAACACAAGCAATCAAGCAAGCAATCATCCAAATATAGCAAGCAAACAAACAAATATTGCATGCTCCTAAATCTAGATGGTGGATTTTGATGCAGGGTTTCCAAAAGGGTTTTTCAAAAAGGGTTTTGCAGGAAATAAACTAATCAAGTCTTAATTTGTTGTAAAGTTTTAAAAAGTTTAAATTTTTAGTGATTTTTAAAATGATGCAAAAACACGGGTGTTGCATGAAACATCTGCCAGTGTGCTCAAACAACTCAATGCCACAACCTCTAGCAGAAGTTTAGCCACTATCATCATATTTGTGCTTTATTTCTTATAGAATGTACTTTAGATCTAAAATACAGCGAAAGGAATTTGTAGCCTCTCGTACATGGTAAGTTTGTAGCTACTATGGTAAGTTTTTAGCTACTACTGATTTTTGCAGGTGAAAAGAAAACCAGGATGGACAGACAATTACCTTGCTGTCTGACTGTGAGAGCCCAATTGTTCTTCCATACAGGGGCATCAGGGTTGGTCGTCCAGAAGCTACACTTGCCCCCGCTAGACGTCTGGTGCTGCAAAAAAAAAAAGAAGCCCCCACAACCGTAGTCAAATGCAAGGTGAAATCAAGTCAGATAAGCCCATGAATGAACAAGGGCGGAAAGAAAATATTGAGGATCTCAATACGGTAAATCCATGGAAAATAAAACGAAATCGAAAAAGAAAAGTGGCAGCAACTAGGTGGTGGAGGGGTTGCTGCGACGGCGCGTGCGACAACGCCATTGGCTGTTTCCTAGGGGATGGACGCCGGGCGGTGCCTTCGCGTGGTGGCTCGGGCGGCGCCACGAGGGGCCGTGGCCGCCGCGGGGGTGGCAAGCGGCCCCGCTGCAGGCGGCGCTGGCGGGGGGCGGCCGCGCTGCTGGTAGCATGGGCGGCGGGCGACAGACAGCGCCCCACGGTGCACGGCTTGGGCGCTGGCGGCGGATTTGCTCACGACGGGCGAGGGACGCGGGCGTGAAAGTGGTGGGCGGCTGGGTGGATATGGTTGGCCTTGGTCACGGACGCGGTGAAATTATTTTGCTTGACTCACCGCGTTTATCTCTCTGATAGGTGGTCCAGATGAGGGTGGGAGCCCGTGAAAGAGACGAGGTTAAATTATTTCGCTCGACTCCGCGCGTGTATCTCCTTGCCATCTGCTCGCGGAAGGCCCGAAATTTTCTCCGTGGCGGTTGGCACCGATGGGAGAGAGGCTTCGGGACGGTTTTCCTATCCCGCGAGGACGCTGCTAGATACATAGTAAAACTATTTGTCTTACCGATGGATGGTGCGCAGCCGAGGGGGATGCTACCAGCCGACGGGATCAAACTGATCTGGAGTGGTGTCCGATTTCTAGAATATAGACAAATTCAAATGGGGCCTAATTTGATATTGAAAATCTTTATATATTTTTCTATAAATTTGATCAAATGACAAAAAATTAACTTAGAATAAATGTAAAATGACTTAATCTCTTTGTTCCAAATTATAAGTTGTTCTGACTTCTCGGTAAGACAGATAGTTTTACTATGTATCTAGCAGCTCGTCGTTCCTTCCTTCTGCGCAACGTTCGGCTAGGCTGGTGTGGTGTCTTACTTTGTATTGGCTATTTGAGCCTTCCTTTTTTCTCCCTATCTTAATACAATGATACGCAGCCCTCCTGCGTATTCTAGAAAAACGTTCGGCTAGGCGGCAAGTACTCGGCAACTACGTGTGCCTAATCGCTGGGCGAAGCCCGTCACCGCGACTAGGGCCAAAGTCGCGCATCGCGGATCGCGGCGCTAGGCGGCGCGTAGGCGCGCTGGGCGGGTGCAGACACGGTGCGTAGGTGCGCGAGATGAGCGCGAGCGCGGGGCGGCCAATTCAGCGCGCCAAATCAGAGCGCGGGAGGATTTCCCGCGTGGCCAGGCCCGCACGCGCGGCCACTAGACCCCGTCGCCGAACAACCTCCTCCCCCCCCGGTCCTGCTCCTCCCGTACTCGTCCCGACACGCGCCGCCGGTGCTGCTCGTCGTCGACTCGCCGCTGCCATCCTGCTCGTCCTCGACTAGAACCCCTCCCCGCCGGCCACCCCAAGTCCCCAAGGTGAGCTCCCTTCCCTCCCATACTCCTCTCCCCTCCCATGCTGGCAGCTCCTCCCCTGCTCATCTCCCGTGTATTATTGAATCAGTGAATCTGCATGTGCTTGTTTAGTACTTCAGTGAAGTCTTTTGTTTACTGAATATGAGACTGAATGTGAGACTGAATGTTTACTCTTTACTAAATCTGAATGTTTACTGCAGTTTACTGAGTCTGAATGTCTAATGTTGTGTCCATTGGTAGCAGTTTACTGAATGATAGCAATTCCAGTTTACTGAATGATAGTAGTTGCAGTTTACTGAGTCTGAATTTCCTACTGAATGCTCTATTCCATGTTCTCTGTACTGCGGTTCATTGGTGAACTCTTGAATTTGAATGTGGGATGTCGACAGAACAAGGTGTTTCTGCACCAGATGCAACAGGAACTGAATCAACTAATCTCCTAAAAAGGAACTCAGATGATGTTGGTTGGGAATATGGTGTTCTTGTTGATGCTAGCAACAAGGATAAGGTGAAGTGCAAGCTCTATGACAAGGAGATGAGAGGAGAGATTCATAGGTTGAAGGAGCATTTGGCTCATGAAAGAAAGAATGTGAAGAAATGCATAGCAAGAACACCACAGGCTATGGAGGCTAAAGAGAAGTGCAAGTAGGCACTAGCTGATGCAAAAAGGAAGAGGGAGGAGAAGACTGTTCATGAGCTAGAAATTAGAGAGGAAGTTCATGTATCTAGGGTTGAAACAGATTCAGATGAAGTCACATGTGTTGGAAGTTTAAAGCCACATAAATTAGGACCCATTGACAAATGGACATGTGCTACTGATCCTAAAGCTACCAAGTCTGATTCTTTGAAGCAACAGCAACTGAACAAGGAACTTCGGAAAGAAAGAACCAATGAAGTACATAAGTACATTGCAAGATGGGCCTATACACATGATAAATTGCTAGTATACTATGTTGTTTTTACATCTCAGGGTTCATTAGATGTTGTTTCCTGTACTGAACACTAATTATGCTTCTTTCAATGTTGTGTTCGCAGGAATTGCTTTCAATGCATGTGATAATGATGAGTTCAAGCAAATGTGCGAAGCAATTGGACAGTTTGGTCAAGGACTTGTACCTCCAACTCAAGACGCACTGCGAGGAAAGTTGCTGGAAGAAGAATATGAAAGAACCAAGAGTTTGCTGCAGGAGCGTGAAGCCGAGAAGATGAAAAATGGGTGTTCCATTATGATTGATGCTTGGTCAGATAGGAAGAGGAGAAGCATAATGAATATGTGCACCAATTGTGCTGATGGAACCTCCTTCATCAGCTCTAAAGAGATGTCACATGTCTCACATACCAGTGAGGTCATCTTTGATCTTGTGGACAAAGCAATTGAAGAGATTGGTCCAAACAATGTGGTGCAAGTAGTGACTGACAATGCCTCTAACAACCTGGGAGCAAAGAGGCTATTGGAAGAGAAGAGACCACACATATTTTGGACCTCTTGTGTAGCTCACACAGTCAACCTTATGCTCCAAGGAATTGGCAACATGCCTCGGTTTAAGAAAGTGGTTGACCAAGCAAAGGCATTTACCGTATTTGTCTATGGCCATACAAGGACATTGGAGTGCTTGAGATACTTCACAGAGAGGAAAGAGGTAGTGAGGCCAGGAGTGACTAGATTTGCTTCAAACTTTCTCACTTTGACTAGCATGCAAGAGAAGAAGGACCAGTTAAGGAAGATGGTGGTTCATAGTAGGTGGGACTCATTGAAGGATGTGAAATCAAAGAAAGGAAAAAAGGCAACAACAACTATATTGAGTCCAAGCTTTTGGAAGGATGTGAAGCTAACATTGACTGTTTTTGAGCCATTGGTCAAAGTCCTCCATTTGGTTGATGGGGATGTGAGGCCATCCATGGGTTTCCTTTATGGAGAACTACTAAAGGCAAAGAGACAGATCAAAGAGGCCTTTGGAAATGTTGAGGCTCGGTTCAAGGATGTAATAGCTATTATTGACAAGAAGGTGAATGGAAGACTTGATTCTCCATTGCATTTGACAGCCTATTTGTTGAATCCTCACTATAGCTATAGTAACCCATCAATCTTTGATCTGCCCAAAGTATCAGAAGGGTTTATAGCTTGTGTTGAGAAATTTTATTATCATGATGAGGACATGCAGCATCAGGCTGCCAACATTGAACTAAAGAAGTTTCAGAATAGAGAAGGACCCTTTAGCAAGAAACTTGCTAGGACTTTTACAACCCAGGTAGAGGTACTTCCTATAAGATCATGGTTGTTTGTTGTTTGCTGTTTTCTAAACTAAATAATTAATAGAGATATTTTTTTATTTCAGCATCATGGTGGAGACTGTATGGATATGAAACACCGGCTTTATAGAAGATGGCTACAAGGATCCTATCACTGACATCAAGCTCTTCGGGTTGTGAAAGAAATTGGAATGGGGGGTTTGAAGCGGTTAGTACCTATCTATGATGAACATTTCAGTTTCAGCGGCATTACAATTAAATTGTAGAACTGAGAATGCTCTTTTTAAATTGTAGATACACATTAAGAAGAGGAATAGTCTTACTATAATCTGCCTCAACAAGCTGGTGTATATCCAATTCAACTCCAAGCTGCTTAGTAAGAGAGAAAAGATCAAGTCAAACAAAATCACTGATGTTCTCTTGTCTAGTGATACAACTGAAGCTCAAGGTTTTCTCCAAGAGGGTGGGGATGATTGTGCATTAGTTGACTTTAGAGATGGGGAGAAAGATGAGGTGGAAGGTACAGGGATACCCTGCTCTGTCATTGGAGGGGTAGTGGGAGCAGATGAACAGCTTGAGCTGCGTAGAAGTGCAAGAGTGAGGGAGCTCTATGAAGGAGAAGAATTTGAGTCTGAAGAAGAAGAGTATGATGACGAGGATGTGTACTACAGTGAAGAAGAAATATGATCTGGACCATCTCCATCTGGTAGTGAACTGCCGCTGTGTCACTTTGTGTCTGTGCGTCTTCTTTTGAGATTTGTTAGACCTGAACTAAGAACTATGTGCTTGTGTTGTCCTTTATTTATAAATTGTGTGGTGCACTTGTATTACTGTCCTATCCACTTGTATTGTAATTACCAGCTGCTGATATGGTGTGCTCATGGATGGGAGGCTGCTGAAATCATCCAGATAAGTCACAACTTAGTGTTTTCTATTTTTCTTTTATTAACAGCTAGCTGTCTATTGACTAATTTACTAACTACTAGCTGTCAAAATGTGTTGCAGGAGCTAAGAACATGCAAGAGTAAGGTAGCTAGGAACCAGATATGTCTACTGGCCCTCTTTTTATACTTACTGTGACTCATATATAGTAGTTATATACATAGATATAGTTTATATATATATATATATATATATATATATATATATATAATTTATGGCTATATTACCAAAATGCCTAGGAAAACGCTTAGAAGCGCCTAGGACCGAGTACTCCCGACTAAGCGCTAGGCAATGGGTCAGCGTCTAGATTCCACCTAGTGCCAAGCTGAACTTTGCTTCTGCATGAGCCATATGAGCATGGCTAAGATCGCAGAAATTCAGAATCTTGAATCCTGGTTAGGGAAAAAAAAAAATCTGATCAGCTTAGTATCACCCAACAGGGCGTGGTCATCATCAGAATCAATAACACTTGTAATAATCCCATAAAGCTCGACATCATGCATAATTTCCACGTCCCCTTCACTTTCTCTATCCCCACCTCTATCTCGCAGAGCCACTGGAACGCTAGTGAAAAAGGATTTGGCAGGTGTCCACAGGACCCAAGATCGTGAGAAACGTGTTGATGCTCAGCGCTCTGACGCGACAAGAAGAGTGTTTTCTTTTCTAATTTCTCTTATATCCACCTAGACACTAATTCGGAGTATTAAACATAGACTGGTTACAAAACTAATTGTACAGATCGAGACTAATTTGTGTGATGAATCTATTAAGCCTAATTAGTCTATAATTTGACAATGTGGTACTACAGTAAATATGTGCTAATAATAGCTTAATCAGGCTTAATGTATTCGTCTTGCGAATTAGTCATGGCATTTATAATTAGTTTTAAAATTAGCTAATATTTAATCCTCCTAATTAGCATCCGAATACCTTATGTTGGGGAAACCACCCTTGGCTAGCCCCCTTCCTTCGCCATGCCCACCGCGAGGCTTCCCCCATAGGGAGCCCGCGAGGGTTCGCCCAAGCTACCAACGTCCGTTTGATTCTGTATTTGCAGGAGCTCCACTAGCGGAGGACCACCCAAAGGATTAGGCGAACCGACACCCACCGCAAGTCTGAAGCAAGAAGGCGCAGGTGGGGTCAGGAGCCCCGCCTCAAGACGAAGCCTCGATTGAGGGGAACAGAGGAGCCAGCGGCGACCCTTGGGGAGCACTTGATGCGGCTTAGGTTTCCCCATGTGTGTGTACGGTTTTACCCCAATAATGTCTAGGTTTGCATAAGCAAGGGTGTACCCTTATGTAATTTGTCAGCACCCAGCGTGGCCTACAAATACCAGGGGCGTTGCCCCTGAAAGAACGAGAGGATTTTAAGTACCATTTATTCTGCAATTTATTTCCAATTACTCTAAGACATTTCTCTCAAAGTTCGCCGTCTCCCCTCGCACTACCTCGCTTCGCCTGTGGGAAATGCTCGCTCCTCCCCTTTCGCGGGCTCGCACGAGGGTGGGGAAACAGGACTGAACTCCACAGTTAGCGCCGTCCGTGGGGACCCCACTTGACCACACAACATTATCCGATATGGCCGCGATCAGATCGGGCAACCCTCAAGGCCCACCCCATTGACCCACAGGGACAGAAGCCATACCCAACCCAACCGAGGGCCTTACCACTGAGCACACCACTGGCCAGCACACAGGGCTATCTCAGGGAACCTCGACCGCTGTTGGGGGATCAATCCCCTCAATCTCCACTCAAGGCGGGCCAACGGCCGAGAAAAGTCACCTCGAAGATTCAGATGAAGATGAAGACGCCGAAGAAAGGGGCCTCAATGCATGCACTGAACCAGATGCACGAGGAGTTGTAATGGAAAAAAGCTAGCTTGACACCCTGGATAGGTAGGAACACCTATCCCCTCAATCTCCACTCAAGGCGGGCCAACGGCCGAGAAAAGTCACCTCGAAGATTCAGATGAAGATGAAGACGCCGAAGAAAGGGGCCTCAATGCATGCACTGAACCAGATGCACGAGGAGTTGTAATGGAAAAAAGCTAGCTTGACACCCTGGATAGGTAGGAACACCTGAGACATTAGACTAAAAGCAGCAGAAGCAAGAGAGCAGCTAAGAAAAAAGCGAACCTAGATCCGCAGCTCGACCCCATCGAAGACTTCCCTCTCTCGCCAGAACGTGCCGGACCACCACCACCACCACCTCAAATCAGCCCCTGTTTTAATCAACTATACCCTAAAGCACACAACCAAAACATACCCCACTCTCATCATCGAGCCAATCCAAAACCATTGCCATATGACCCAAAGCCCCCCTATCTCAAATACTCCAGACCAAGGGATGGCCACCAGCATACAACACATAGCACTTGCCATGACGACCCTCGACAGTTTGTAATGAGGTACGAGGCCCTGGTAGCGGCAGCCGGCGGTGACAAGGCCACAATGGTGAAGTCATTTGTAATCATAGCAAGAGACATTGCGTAGAGCCAGTACATCAACCTTCACCCATGATCAATCGATTCGTGGGGCAGCCTTCGCGGGAAGCACTACACCAACTTCAAAGGTGTCAGTGTGGCACCAAACCATCCAATGGATCGTTTAGTTGTAAGCAGGAGGAAAGAGAACCATTCCAGGAATGATGGGGAAGGTTCATTCAAATCAGAGCATGGACTCCGACTATCACAGATGAGGCAGAGATCCTAGCTGCGGTCAATGTCCTCAGACCTGGCCCATATTCGTCCAGGCTAGCCAGAAGACCTGTGACAACAGCAGTAACAGAGCTACACGAGGTCATGGAAAAAAACGGTAGAGCAGACACCAGTTTCAGAATGAAAATCGAGGCTTGATCAGCGCGCCCAATCACGGCAGTCAAATCGACCCAACCAACATGAATCATACCCTTGCAAGGAGCCAGAGTCCGTCAACAGCATTGACAGAGCACCTCCGTCGTACAATAAACAACAACAAACATCAAAGCAGAAAGCCCATCCAAACCAAAATGACAGCAGAAGCAGCCACTCGAATAGACCTCCACCGAAAGACCCCGCCAAACTGTACTGTCACTTTTGCGGCCTGGCCAAGGGGCACTCAACCAAACAGTCCAAAGGGAAAGAATTTTAGAAAGCCCAGCAAGCCGCTCTTAACACCCCCAAGCTAGTCTACCACACCAGAAGACACCCAAACACAATAATGAATCAACCTTACCATTGCACACCCCTCAGCTATGGCATTTCATCATAGCGCCCTCATTATCATTACCTCTCATATGCCCAAAGTAGCATCAACTCCCACATTTTCCCAAGCTTCGAACAAACCTACAACACCTATCAATACCAACCTCGCTCCAACCAACAACTATACACCATAACTCACCCACCAACTCCGACCCAAACGGCCAAACCTAGCATCATACCCCAACACCACCCCCAACCACCCAGCACCAGCAAGTCAAAACAGAAAATAACCCGTCTCCCTCCAATCAAAAAACTGTCAATAATCCGACACCAACCCTCGGAGTCATCCTTGCCATCACCAGAGGTAGCAACAAAGATCATGGCAACAAAAAACAGCATATGAGGCGTGTCAACCATGTAGCCACGGATGGCTCCACAAAAACTCACAATGGTCCCACATTCCAATTACCTTCGATAGCACCAACCTCTAGCTAAAGGACTACCCCCATACAGATGCCATGGTAATCGAAACAAATGTGGCAGGGTGGACAGTGACCAAAATACTGGTGGACACCGGCAGTTCAGCTAATATTCTGTTCGCCTCAGCCTTCGACAGCATGAAGCTAGATATAAACCAACTCCAGCCTGGAAATCCACTTTGGGGCATCAGGGGATAGCAAGTCAAAGCAATCGGGAAAATATCGCGACCTGTCACCTTCGGAGACCAGAACAACTGCAGCACAGAACATATCACCTTATGTAGTAGACATGTACTACAACTACAACGCAATCTTTGGCAGAGGGGTCACTAACATATTCAGTGTCGCTGTCCACCCAGGCTATCTGTGCATGAAGCTACCCTCGCCCAAAGGCATCATTGCCGTATGTGGCGATCAAGACAGTGCAAGAATAGCAGAAGGCACAGCAAATCCCGGCCAGCAAAAAGTGCACAACCTCAACAAAAGAGGAAACAAAAGAAATCAAGTACCAAGCCCAAGATCAAGAGGAACGAACCTCCGCGAGCAAAGCCTATAGAGGAAACAAAAATGATCCAGCTGTTCAAAGGCAACCCAGACAAATAGTCATCATCTTCTCCCTTTTGCCCGGTGAAGAATAGGAAGAGCTCGTAAAATTGCTACAAGAAAACAATGGCACCTTCGCCTGGTCAGCATAGGACCTTCGAGGTGTCGATCAATCTCTCATCGAACACAACCAAAATGTCAGCACCTCATACCCACCAGTCATGCAGAAATTAAGGAAAATGTCACAAAGCAAGCATTTAAAGCCGAGGTCCAATGCCTACTGGGCGCGGGGGTTATCTGACCTGTAAAATGCCCACCATGGCTATCGAACATCGTACTAGTCCAAAAGAAAAATAAGAAATGGAGGATGCGCGTTGACTTTACCAACTCAACAAAGCCTATCCAAAAGACAATTTTCCTTTACCAAGAATCAGCACCCTTATAGATTCAGCCACGGGCTGTGAATGCCTCTCCCTATTTGACTGCTTCTCTGGCGACCTTTAGATCTGGATGGACCAAGAACTCGAAGTGAAAACTAGCTTCATCACACCTTTTGGAACATACTGTTTTTGCAGAATGGCCGAGGGTCTCAGGACTGCCAGATCAACCTTTGCCCGCATGACAACAAAAGTCTTTAAGGACGATAGCACAATTTCTGCTTATGTCGACGATATCGTCATCCAGAGGAAACTCAAGCATGACCACATTGGTGACCAAATGTTGGTATTAATTAAATGCACACAAAAAATAACATTATCCGCAAGCGCACAGATACAATATCGTTGTAGCACTTCACCAAGATTAATCCGGTTTTAAATATTGAATCCAAAGGAATAGTAGGTGACGATGACTAAATCTATAAACTTAACCCAAAGCATAATCAAGCTAGAAAAGAGCGAGAACAAGAAGAACACTATTGATTATTTAGTTCTGATCTCTGCAAGCGCCTAGGACCGAGTACTCCCGACTAAGCGCTAGGCAATGGGTCAGCGCCTAGATTCCACCTAGTGCCTAGCTGAACTTTGCTTCTGCATATGCCATATGAGCATGGCTAAGATCGCAGAAATTCAGAATCTTGAATCCTGGTCAGGGAAAAAAATCTGATCAGCTTAGTATCACCCAACAGGCACGGTCATCATCAGAATCAATAACACTTGTAATAATCCCATAAAGCTCGACATCATGCATAATTTCCACGTCCCCTTCACTTTCTCTATCCCCACCTCTATCTCGCAGAGCCACTAGAACGCTAGTGAAAAAGGCTTTGGCAGGTGTCCACAGGACCCTAGATCGCGAGAAACGTGTTGATGCTCAGCGCTCTGACACGACAAGCAGAGTGTTTTCTTTTCTAATTTCTCTTATATCCACCTAGACACTAATTCGGAGTATTAAACATAGACTGGTTACAAAACTAATTGTACAGATCGAGACTAATTTACGAGATGAATCTATTAAGCCTAATTAGTCTATAATTTGATAATGTGGTACTACAGTAAATATATGCTAATAATAGCTTAATCAGGCTTAATGTATTCGTCTTGCGAATTAGTCATGGCATTTATAATTAGTTTTAAAATTAGCTAATATTTAATCCTCCTAATTAGCATCCGAATACCTTATGTTGGGGAAACCACCCTCGGCTAGCCCCCTTCCTTCGCCATGCCCACCGCGAGGCTTCCCCCATAGGGAGCCCGCGAGGGTTCGCCCAAGCTGCCAACGTCCGTTTGATTCTGTATTTGCAGGAGCTCCACTCGCGGAGGACCACCCAAAGGATTAGGCGAACCGGCACCCACCGCAAGTCTGAAGCAAGAAGGCGCAGGTGGGGTCAGGAGCCCCGCCTCAAGACGAAGCCTCAGTTGAGGGGAACAGAGGAGCTAGCGGCGACCCCTGGGGAGCACCTGATGCGGCTTAGGTTTCCCCATGTGTGTGTACGGTTTTACCCCAATAATGTCTAGGTTTGCATAAGCAAGGGTGTACCCTTATGTAATTTGTCAGCACCCAGTGTGGCCTACAAATACCAGGGGCATTGCCCCTGAAAGAACGAGAGGATTTTAAGTACCATTTATTCTGCAATTTATTTCCATTTACTCTAAGACATTTGTCTCAATGTTTGCCGTCTCCCCTCGCACTACCTCGCTTCGCCTGTGGGAAATGCTCGCTCCTCCCCTTTCGCGGCCTCGCGCAAGGGTGGGGAAATAGGACTGAACTCCACAGTTAGCGCCGTCCGTGGGGACCCCCCTTGACCACACAACATTATCCGATATGGCCGCGATCAGATGGGGCAACCCTCACGGCCCACCCCATTGACCCACCGGGACAGAAGCCATACCCAACCCAACCGAGGGCCTTACCACTGAGCACACCACTGGCCAGCACGCAGGGCTATCTCAGGGAACCTCGACCGCCGTTGGGGCATCAATCCCCTCAATCTCCACTCAAGGTGGGCCAACGGCCGAGAAAAGTCACCTCGAAGATTCAGATGAAGATGAAGACGCCGAAGAAAGGGGCCTCAATGCATGCACTGAACCAGATGCATGAGGAGTTGTAATGGAAAAAAAGCCCGCTTGACACCCTGGATATGTAGGAACACCTGAGACAATAGACTAAAAGCAGCAGAAGCAAGAGAGCAGCTAAGAAAAAAGCGAACCTAGATCCACAGCTCGACCCCATCGAAGACTTCCCTCTCTCGCCGAACGTGCCGGACCACCACCACCACCACCTGAAATCAGCCCCTGTTTTAATCAACTATACCTTAAAGCACACAACCAAAACATACCCCACTCTCATCATTGAGCCAATCCACAACCATTGCCATATGACCCAAAGTCCCCCTATCTCAAATACTCTAGACCAAGGGATGGCCACCAGCATACAACACATAGCACTAGCCATGACGACCCTCGACAGTTTGTAATGAGGTACGAGGCCCTGGTAGCGGCAGCCGGCGGCGACAAGGCCACAATGGCGAATTCATTTGTAATCATAGCAAGAGACATTGCGCAGAGCCAGTACATCAACCTTCACCCATGATCAATCGATTCGTGGGGCAACCTTCGCGGGAAGCACTGCACCAACTTCAAAGGTGTCAGTGCGGCACCAAACCATCCGATGGATCTGTTTAGTTGTAAGCAGGAGGAAAGAGAACCATTCCAGGAATGATGGGGAAGGTTCATTCAAATCGAGCATGGACGCCGACTATCACGCATTTGCGGCGTAGATCCTAGCTGCAAATAATGGCCTCGACCCTAGCCCATTTCGTCCAAGCTAGCCGAAAAACCTGTGACAACAAAGCGAATGTGAGCTACACGAGGTCATGGAAAAATACGGTAGAGCAGACACCAATTTCAGAATGAAAATCGAGGCTTGACCAGCGCGCCCAATCACGGCAGTCAAATCGACCCAACCAACGCGAATCATACCCTTGCAAGGAGCCAGTCTCCATCAACAGGATCGACAAAGCACCTCCGTCGTACAATAAACAACAACAAACATCAAAGTAGCAAGCCCATCCAAACCAAAATGACAGCAGAAGCGGCCACTCGAATAGACCTCCACCGAAAGACCCGCCCAGATTGTATTGTCACTTTTGCGGCCCGGTCAAGGGGCACTCAACCAAACAAATCCAAAGGGAAAGAATTTTAGAAAGCCCAAAGAAGCCGCTCCTAACACCCCCAAGCCGCCTACCACACCAGAAGACACCCAAACACAATAATGAATCAACCTTACCATTGCACAACCCTCGGCCTATGGCATTTCATCATAGCACCCTCATTATCATTACCTCTCATACGCCCAAAGTAGCCTCAACTCCCACATTTTCCCAAGCTTCGAACAAACCTACAACACCTATCAATACCAACCTCGCTCCAACCAGCAACTATACACGGTAACTCACCCACCAACTCCGACCCAAACCCAAAGATCATACCCCAACACCGCCCCCAACCACCCAACACCAAAGAAGTCAAAACAGAAAAATAACCCGTCTCCCTCCAATCAAAAAAGCGTCAATAATCCAACACCAACCTTCTGAGTCATCCTTGCCATCACCGGAGGTAGCAACAAAGATCATGGCAACAAAAAACATCATATGAGGCGTGTCAACCATGTAGCCACGGATGGCTCCACAAAAACTCACAATGGTCCCACATTCCAATTACCTTCGATAGCACCAACCTCTAGCTAAAGGACTACCCCCGCATGAGATGCCATGGTAATCGAAACAAATGTGGCGAGGGTGGACAATGACCAAAATATTGGTGGACACCGGCGGTTCAGCTAATATTCTGTTCGCCTCAACCTTCGACAAAGATGAAGCTAGATATAAACCTACTCCAACCTAGAAATCCACTTTGGGGCATCGAGGGATAGCAAGTCAAAGCAATCGGGAAAATATCGCGACCTGTCACCTTCCGAGACCGAGAACAACTGCAGCCAGCAGAACATATCACCTTTGATGTAGTAGACATGTACTACAACTACAACGCAATCTTTGGTAGAGGGGTCACTAACATATTCGAGTGTCGCTGTCCACCCAGGCTATCTGTGCATGAAGCTACCCTCGCCCAAAGGCATCATTGCCGTATGTGGCGATCAAGACAAGGTAAGAATAGCGTAAGGCACAAGAAATCCCGGCCAAATAAAAGTGCACAACCTTAACAAAAGAGGAAACAAAAGAATCCAAGTACCAAGCCCAAGATCAAGAGGAACGAACCTCCGCGAGCAAAGCCTATAGAGGAAACAAAAATGACCTAGTCGTTCAAAGGCAACCCGCACAAACAGGTCATCATCTTCTCCCTTTTGCCCGGTGAAGAATAGGAAGAGCTCATAAAATTACTACAAGAAAATAGTGGCACCTTCGCCTGGTCAGCATAGGACCTTCGAGGTGTCGATCAATCTCTCATCGAACACAACCAAAATGTCAGCACCTCATACCCGCCCGGTCATGCGAAAATTAAGGAAAATGTCACAAAGCAAGCATTTAAAGTCGAGGTCCAATGCCTCACCGGGCGCGGGGTTATCCGACACGTAAAATACCCACCCTAGCTATCGAACATCGTACTAGTCCAAAAAGAAAAATAAGAAATGGAGGATGCGGCGTTGATTTTACCAACTCAACAAAGCCTATCCAAAAGACAATTTTCCTTTACCAAGAATCAGCACCCTTATAGATTCAGCCACGGGCTGTGAATACCTCTCCTTATTTGACTGCTTCTCTGGCGACCTTTAGATCTGGATGGACCAAGAACTCGAAGTGAAAACTAGCTTCATCACACCTTTTGGAACATATTGTTTTTGCGAGAATGGCCGAGGGTCTCGGGATCGCCGGATCAACCTTCGCCCGCATGACAACAAAAGTCTTTAAGGACGATAGCACAATTTCTGCTTATGTCGACGATATCGTCATCTAGAGGAAACTCAAGCATGACCACATTGGTGACCTAATGTTGGTATTAATTAAATGCACACACGAAAAATAACATTATCTGCAAGCACACGATACAATATCGTTGTAGCACTTTACCAAGATTAATCCGGTTTTAAATATCGAATCCAAAGGAATAGTAGGTGACAATGACTAAATCTATAAACTTAACCCAAAGCACAATCAAGCTAGAAAAGAGCGAGAACAAGAAGAACACTATGGATTATCTAGTTCTGATCTCTATAAGCGTTTGTTTTATATCATATGATCACGAGCGATAACTTAATAAAATAGGAGTAGAAATCAGAGTTCTCTCCTACCAAGCACCTTTTGCTTGCCAAACCTATTAACGGAAGTGGACTATAGAGGATTCAACAAAACTATAAGTCATCTTTGCGAGCTACCACTATCCGAAAAGTCAGGGGACATTCACAAGTAAACCTAGCCCAAGCAACATGCCTACGCTACGAAATACTACTTCAATCGAGAAGCTATCAAGGTCAAAGTACTCAAGAAGAGTTGCAAACTAGAAGAACAATATGAACAAAACACTGACTTTAATCAGAAGTTGACTACTAAATAATCTCAAGATATAAACTCCAGGTGAGGGAGCCTGATCCTGAAGAATACAACGATAAAGAAGCACCGACAGGCCGGAACTCCTCCAGAACTCTACTCTCCAACTCTCTCTAATCTCTAAATAAGAACTAGTTCTAGATTGAACTAGCCTTTTTTGATTGCTAGCCTAGATCTACTAGATATGAATTACGGTTTTCGGCTCTTCAAGCTCTCTTGACCTGGCCACCTCACGGGGGTATAGGTCCATATTTATAGCCTGGTGGGATGAATATCAACCGTTGGATCAAATTGACTTAATGTAGGGCCAAGATGCATCCTTAAAGGCGGTGGAGAGGTATGCAGAGGATAACATACGGGGTCCATAGGGGTAGGCCGCCCGGCCCCACCTCATATGGTCTCGGGCTCTGCCTTCTTCTGGTGTTTTCTGGAACCTTCCTGAGTATTCTAGTATAGTTTTCTGTCACAGTTAAGTTTCATGTCTTTTATGTAATTAAATCCTTATTTATGTACTTTCTGGATAACTCCCAAGAAAATAAACAATTCACCAAAACTTATAGAAATTGTCAATAATAATCTCCTATTCTGTGATATTGATGTATTTTACAAGGAAGGTTGACGGTTAAAAATAGACGTTATCTACCGTCAACAAGCTCCCCCACACTTAGGCTTTTACTCATCCTCGAGAAAAGGTTAGTATTAACAATAATGTTGAGAGTAAAGATCAGTTAAGACATAACTATAGAATATTTTTCAGCATAAGACTATCCCTAGTTATTCATGTACTGCGGAATTCAAAGTGTCTACCATGAATCTTTGAGCGGTTGAAAAGTAGAACAGCTTGAAATAGATCATTCTTTTCTTTAGTAATGTCAATTGAAGAATAAGTTTGAAAAATTTTGAAAACAAAGCATAGCTTTACCTTCTCCTTTGGTAGTACTCTCAAATCACTTATATGTAGTATTTCTGGATCCTTACCATTCTATTTCTAAAAGCTTTGTGGATCCTAGGTAGACGTTGGCATTTCTAACATCACTTCACGCTAAGTTGTCATCCCTAACATGATGCCAGAAATGTTAGAAAAGAATCTACACATGACTGCTCTAAAAATAACCTAATAGAATACATCCACAAGAGCACAGGTAATTTTCCTATTGTAGCATTTCACCTAGTAAGGTTCTCAAGTATCATTGATTTATTTTTAGCTAAAAGGAAAACTTATTTACTCGCATAGGATTATCTCTAAGAGTATAGAAACGGGATTATGACTATGACTGTAAATGTGCAAACCTATATAAATCATCCACTCTTAGATAAATATGATAAACGGTACTTTCCAAAGGATAGAATATAGAAATTCATCTAATGCAATCAGGCTAATATGAGATTCTAGAATAAAGAACTTCTAAGTTATTCCCAAGTAATACATCTATAGATCATGCCAATATACACACTTTCATCTATAGTATAATCAACTCAGGAAACAGCATAAGGAGCATCAACTAGGGAGGATTTTCAGACATAACTATCACCTCCTTCGTGACCGCGCTCTAACAACCTATATGCGGAGGATAGAATACGAGGGACTCAACACACTGTCCACGTCTACAATCTACCACACTACCCGGTACATCAGGGTGCATCCGTAGGTACATATGATATTTAAGCTCCATGCTTACATAATACATACCACCTAACCCACTCGAGTATTGAATTAGGCGTTTTATGAACATATGACTATAATCATCACCAATCATAACTATATCAAGAATGCAACTAGAGCAAACTAAGAACATAATAAGTAGCAATATAATAATTTAAGAACAAAGTCATAAAAGAGATATAAGACTAATTACCAATCTCCTGACTGCAAATCTGAAATCCTGAGCGTAGCGCCCAACTCTACTTGAACCTTGCTAGCTAAAGCCTAATCTAGAACTTGAAGAATTGGAGCTCTAATTCTAATCTCTAGGTTCTAGTCTAATCTGAACAAATGAATTGAGGCAAAACCCTTATTGCTCCTGGGGGGTGCAGGCCCATATTTATAGCCCATTGGAGAAAACGACATCCGTTGGATCAAACCGACTTCACGTAGGGTTGAGATCGATCCTCAAAGGCGGTGGAGGAATATTCCGGAAGCTTATGGAAGGGTGTAGAAGGGGGGTGCCGCCCGACACCATGGCCCAGGCTGGCCGGCCCCACATGATGGGCCCCGCGCCTCCGCTTCATTCTGGTGTTTTCTGGAACCTTCCTGAGTCCAATGTGCATAGTTTTGTTTCTGTGAAGTTTCATCTTAATTTCGCAATTAAATCCTCTAAATTCTCTTTTTTGGAATAATCTTACAAAAAATATGAAATCACCAAAACTCGTCGAAAAATTATCGGTTAAAACCCTTATCTTTCTATTGGTGTTAAAAATGAAAGTTAGTGACCATCAACAAGCTCCCCCCAAGCTAAACCTTTGCTAATCCCTAGCAAAGCTAACCTTAAAATGATGGAAAAATTAATTCTCAGGGTCTCATAAATTTTATATAACTCCTAACAAGCACTTATACATTTAAACAAAAATTCTTCTCTAGATTAGAATCCATTGATCCAATTCTCTAGTTTACTCTTATTCTTTTCAACCATGGGACTTTTTAGCTGTCATTCATTTCTTGGATAATTGAAAGATAGAACAATCAGGTAAGCACTATGTCTCAAATCCTTCGTTCAACTATCACTCTAGAGTTTTTTTAAGTACATAATAAAGCAAGATAGTATTAATATGCTGATAAGATTATAAGGGACTACTAAGCTATACACTCTGATCAAAATGTGCAAGCGTGGTAAAACATTTTCTTATTTTCAAGCTCTTATGCATGCTTTCCTCTCTTTTGTCCTCTGAGAAATCTAGGCTATTTTTTTTTGGCGGGCATCGGAGTACCCATTGTTTTATTCAGCGGGCATCGGGGTACCCATTGTTTTCATTTTCTCGGACACACGTGTGTCCATTTTTTCCTATTCTCCCATGCATCTTTTGGCATGGATTATTTTCATCTCTCTCTCTTTTTTTTTTTTTATAGCCCAAACTCTCTTTTTTGACTTCTAAGAGAAAAACTTTGCACAGAGTAAAAACTTTTTTATTTGTGTCTATGAACTCCGATCAAGGATGCATAATAAAATAGTCTACTTAAATCATACTAGCATGATAGATATATTTATTTGATTTAATTTTTGAAAAACTCGGAGCTCAAGCATCACTTAGAATCGATAAATAGTAGCTCATCTTTCTTATATCATATCCATCAATTACCTAGATTTAAATTCAAGCTTATGCTACCCACAGATATCAAGATTCAGAATAAATTTTCATACTAGATCAACTTCATGCAATCTGTAGGAGAACCTTAGTTTAAATATTAAGCACTCGAACTCGAAAGAAATCATATCTCAGATATTTTTGTCTTTTTAATTAGAGAATCCAACTTCAAGTTTTACTAACATACTCTACTAAGAAAGCACACTAAAGTAAACTTATTCACACACTCTCTTTTTTTGGGTTTTCATTTTATCATGCAAGAATTAAATGCGGAATTTAAAAAAAATAGCAAAGACATTTTTATTTGGTTTTCTATTTTTGCAATTTTTTTAACATAGAAGCACAGAAAATAAATGCTAAAAATAAAGTAAATATATATAAGAGATGAAGAATGCTCACCTTGTGGGGGTCCTCCCCCAAGCTGGGTCGATCAATACTCCGGAGGTGGTGGCAGTGGAGGGTAGTCAAACCCCAAGCTGCGAATCAAGCATGCCATGTCCTGCCGCTCCTGATCATTAATCTGCTGCAATGTGTCCATCCGGGCATCCATCTGCTGCTGCCACGCTATAGTTTGGTCCAGCCTGGCCTGACATCTCTCCTAGCCTAACTCCAAGTTGGCCATACGCTGATCAAAATCATCATTAGTAGGGCCAGGAATTTCACCGCCAGTTGGTGGAGGCTAAAAATGCTGCTTTGCAGGTGGGCAGTAGTCATCTGCCGGAGGCTCGTGGTACATGTATGGTCCACCAGTGCTGAAGTCCGTCCGTGGGCTTGTGGAGAAAGACATAAGTCCTCTCTCAAATCCTCCCGAAGTGGCTTCCCATATCCTGTGAAGGTGGAATAACCCTCCTGTCCTGAGTTGTAAGTCCATGGTTGTGTAGTCTGTGCGATGGCCCTGGCTGGTCAAAATCCATGAAGTGGGTGTATGCCGTCCTGCTGGTTTAGTATCTGCTCCCTGGTAATCTGGCCTCTGTATTCCAGCAAAGCGTGCGGAGGGGCTCCTCCCAACAGTAGCTCTACCTGTCTGCATATCAAAAACAAAGCTCTCTACTGTGTGGAGACCAAGTCCCCTGTTTGGCAGCTCATACGCATTTATAAAATTTTTATAAATCATGAATATTTTATTTTCTCTCTATTTGAGCAAATGAGCATGGAAGAAGAAATCATATCCAATAATCCTTCAGAGTGTAGAAATAAATGTGAGAGCTGTATTTTGTAATAAACCTAACCCCGAATCTATGTGTGTAATCTAGGAAGTAAATGGGATGCGACACTTTTTCATATCAGGCACAAGAATCCAATAATGCAGCATAAATTTAACAGGTGAAATCCTTCTCCTCTTAATCATAGCAAATAATAATTTCATCTCCTCATTTCTAACAGGGCCTAGCTCCTCCTCAGAAAATAAAGAGACAGCTAGCCATTTATGCAAAAAGTACAAAATAGGGTGGTGTATCTCTTCAGTGGATGGTTTATAGCAGGTCTTTTTACCAGTAATACTCTCCTATACTTGTGTTCTATCAAAGTCCTTTAGAGCTTCATCAACATCTACTAAACAATTAGTTGCAGAGCCTGGCATGATACTAAGGTTTTTCCATGAAACAGTATGGGCTTTGTTAAAAAGTCTAAATTCAATCTCATATGTACCAAGCTCTAGGGTGCACAAGAATTCCATGGTAAGTAGCCTGCTACCCTCTTCGGTGATTGTGCAAGCATTTTCCCATCCCATGACTCTAAAAACTAGCGCAAATTCAGAGTCCATACCAGTCTCTTTAATAATTCATCATCAAACACTGGTGTATACGAAAATTCCTTAGCCTTAATTGCATTGAAAATTCCTCTCTCTGCTCTAGTAAGTAAATTAATGTGAGAGTTATCAGTGGTGTATACCTCTCTTGCTCACCTTGGGATGACGATGCATGGACAGCGGGTGCCGGTGTATCGACGTCCATTTCAGAGCCGGCTCTTGATGGTGTTCGTGATGACGTCTGGCTCTGAGTGGTGCGGAAGGAGAGTGCCCTTCCGATGCTCTTCACAGCACTCTTTAATTTCTTACTCATCTTCAAGAACAAGAACAAGAACAAGAACAAACAAGAACACTTGATGGAGAAGGGTTAGAGAGGGTGAGAAATCACTTCCCGTGGATGAAACCTTGAGCAAAGCCCTAATCTCATTCTCTCTTGATTTTCTCTTATTTTTTTCTTAAGCTAATGGTAGGATTTTGGGAGTCATGTTCTTCGGAATGAAGAACAAAGTGGGATTGTGTGCTCTGATCTTGTGAGTGAGTGCAGAGTGAATGAGTGAAGAGAATGATGGAGAGGAAGAGAGGGGGTGCCGGCCGGCATGTGTGGTGAGGCCGGCCCCACTCCTTGACCTCTTGCTTCTCCACTTTGCTGGCGTGCACAATGCCCTGAATGCTGCTCCTTGGATGCTCTTCGGTGGCAGGCAAGAGTGGAGGCCAGTACATGCATGTGAGTGATGAATTTTGGATGGTGGTGAATGATGGTGTATGTGATGGGATATGAGGTGATGTGTGTAGGTCCCATGTGTCTCCTATATTTATACCGTATAATGACACAAGTATGAAAAACTAAATTACTTTTATGAATATACAAAAAATAAGAATTCTAATGATGGTCTTTTTGTATTTTTCTGTTACTAGAGTATATATTACTTACGGGGGGTTTACACTCTGCGAGTATTAATTACTCAGTGCTTAATCTAACTACTACGCCATGGTTATTTTTATTTCTTTTTGCAAAAGCCAAGAAAATATGCAAAAAGTAATGCAAAATGTAAATTACCGATAACTACTGAGTTACCTCTCGGTGAAGGTTCGAGATTTTTAAGTCCGCTGAATCGGACTTCTCCAATTAAATTATTCTTCTAGCTTGATCTCTGGTCCCGGAGATGGTGACCTTGATTCTTGCTTCTCATGACACTCTAAGATTTGACATTGTTCCGGTCGTGGCTTAAATGCGAACCGCTCTTCTTTTCCATTAATGGTGAATTTAATTTCTCTAGCTCTAACATCAATATGTGCATTTGCAGTGTATACGAATGGTATCCCGAGGATGAGTGGTGTCTTCATCACTTTCTGCATGTCAAGTACTACAAAATCTACAGGAATGAAAAAGTCTCGGATTCTTACCGGAATATTTTTCGTAATCCCTGCAGGATAGCGAACCGATTGGTTGGCTAGTAGCAAGCACATTGAAGTGGGTGTGAGTATAGAGTAGTCGAGCTTGTCAAAAACCTTCTTGGGCATAACACTGAAGCTTGCTCCAAGATCAAATAAAGCATTCTCAAAATTCTGGTTTTCGATTGAGCAATCAATAGTGGGATATCCTGGATCCTTCTTGACAGGAAAAAAATTCAGAATCACCGCACTACACTCTTCCGTTAGCTTGATAATTTCCATAGAAGGTAGTGGTCTTTTGTTGTTGAGGATATCTTGAAGTTATTTCGTGTATGTAGGTACCTGCATGGCATCTAGCAGCGGAATGTTGACATATAATTTCTAGATTACCTCTACAAACTTACCAAATTATTCATCTGTTTTGGCCATTCTATTACTGCACGGAAAAGGTAGGAGATTTGTGTCATGAAAATCTTGGCGTAACTCTTAATCACGTGGCAAATCTTGTGGCAGAACTTCTAGTGTAACTTCTTCTTCTGTGTTATCCTTCTCTACTTCTTCTACCTATTCCAAATGTGGTGGTTTACGTTCCCCTTTTAGGTAAGGTGGATCACGTGTAGTCTTGCCTCCTCTAGTAGATATTCCTTTGACCTGTTCATGGTTAGTAGTAGCAAATAAAGTAGAAGCCAAATGAGCAATTTGCAATTCTATCTTCTTATTAAATATTATTTGTTCCTTAATAATAGAAGAGAAATTATCCAATTTAGAATTTATTCCTTCTAGGATTTCATCATTGAAAGCAACAATTGTTGACGGTCCTTAATGTCTATTTTATACCATCAACTATTGCTCAATATAACATAATATCAACCATAAAGCATAGTTGTAGGGTTTGATTCTAACGAGTTCCACGAGTTGTGTTGTTCTCGGTTGTTTTGCAGGTATATTCAATTTTGCATAGAATAAAAGTATATTAAATGGGGAATTGACTGCACCAATGCGACGGGCTCGTCGAGACGATCGAAACGGACATATCATTTGCTATATTCGAGTCCGAATCAAAAGATATCAATTCTACACCGAAACCAACACTAGAAGACTCTAGAAGGCACCGGAAGGCGATGTACCGAAGGTGGGGCCCACCTACTACAGGGTGGGGCCGCCCGGCCCACCCGGGCCGGCCGGGCGCCCTCCGAGCCCATTCGGGCCCGCTTCGACGGACGGCCTCTTACCGCCTTAGGGTTTGCATCTCCACTATTGCCGAAGTCGAATTAGTCCCACATCGCCTGTCTAGAAGAGGTGGAGGCTTTTCTAGACTATAAATAAAGAGGTAGACCCCCTCCCTAAGGGCACCACATTATTGGAGATGTAGAGGCGTCCCTCGAATGGATGACCTCTCATCTCTAGAGAATTAGGGCTAGACTTTCCAATGTAGTTCTAGTTGAGAGTTAGGGAGAGCGGCGCTACGCCCGGGTTCCGGAGGAGTCTTCGGAAGAGTCATAAGAGTTTTGGTATGTCTTTGTATTTATTCTTTGTAAGACTTATGCTTTAATATATTTTATCTTCTCTATTTACTTTTATGCATTACATTAATTGGTTAGTATAGTTGTTATACTTTAGCATAGGATCTCCGCCCGTATCGGGTGCTCTAGTTATTAATTGTGACTAGGGTAGTAATTGGTAGTGTAGACATGGAGTCTAGGCTATATATTACCTGAGATTGCACCCAGTCCAACATATAGTTGTGGTAGCCCCAGGTGGTGACAGCCCTGACGGCCGACGTATTCCACCATGTTAGGGTTGGTGTTTGTAGGACCGTAGTCGGAGCTTCCTAGTCCCTTTCTCACCCCTTTCCGTGACTAGTGTTCTGATGTCCCGAAGTGTTATTGTGTGATTGCTTTACCTTCCATAAATCAGTTATTATATAACCCAAGTAATAGAGAAGTATTTAGGAACCTTGAACTCTCCCGTTGTCCTCTCACTTTAGCTATTTACTTTTTTATCATAGAATTCTCTCGTGTGTGTCATATATGCATAATTCCTATCATCAATATATCATTTCCCCTACTTTAATCTAGTTGGTGTATTAGTTAGTAGATACATGAGGGTGAACTATCAATGTCTCTATCCATTGTTTCCCAGTGGTAAAATATAAATAACGATACCTGAATACTCCCTGGTAAAATGCTACAATGGTTTTTACGTGCGCTTGCGAAATCTTTCATATTTTAATTGTGCATAAGAAATACCAACAAGCATTTTTGGCGCCGTTGCCGGGGATAGGGATTTATCTCTATTTCTAGTAGCGACGTTAGAAATGTCAACAAGCATTTTTGGCGCCGTAGGGATTTACCTCTATTTCTAGTAGCGACGTTAGAAATGTCAAACAATTTGGCGTAAAGATTTTGATAATGATCTTGATAATGATCTTGATATCTGCTAATCTAGTATGTCGCTAGCTTTAGTAGGATTACCCCTTGTTTTGTTGAGTTGTGGAATAAGCGGGATATCAACCGTTCCAATCTTCTGGAAAATTCCACAAGAACAAGACATAGGAGATATTGAAGAACCCAGGGTGCCAAACATTCATGATCCATCAACAATAAAGCCCTGCCATCTCACAGGTGTGTATAAATATTTATATATATTATTCTAACCATGTGTAGATTGGAAAACAAAAGTCATCATCACATGAATTCAAGGTTCATCACATGTGATGAATAAAGACGCTGCGCTAATCACAAATACCATTGTGATTCATGGTAAGTATGATCAAGAAAGGTGAGAAAGTCTTGCTCATAGACTTTAAATTTAATGAGTAGTTATCCTATTGCATTCTATTGCATGTTTACTTTGAATAATCTATGCATTTACTCCATCTCATATCAAATCCATAGCATGTTTAGTTTCTTGCACATATGTATGTCACTTGCATCTCTACTTAAAAAAATGAAAAAAAAATACTCTCACCATACATGATCATGCTTTCATCTCTATTTGAGTAAATCTCTATATGCTCTCATGCTACCTTGTTTGCTATAGTATGCTTAGGTTTGGAGTATCTTCATACATCTTTTAAATGAAGCATGGTGCTTAGTTTAGGAGTGGTGATCTTAATTCCAAAGGCTTTTAAATTAAGCATGGTGCTTAGGTTAAAATGTCTTTCTAAATCAAATTAGACGTGGTGTCTAGGTTGATTTTTGAACCCGAAAGTATGTTTTAGTAGACACTAGATATTTTGTTGGACTAACCCATGCAGGGAAACTCCTAAATTCAATTCGGGTAAGTCAAGAGATGAACTCACATTAGAGATGAATCAAGGCATGTGATGAAGTCCAATAACTTTGCACAAAAGGAAGACACAGCTCATTCTCCATGGAAGAGTAGTAAGTATCAAAGTTTATTCACTTAATCTTTTATCGCAAGTTACCTTTGCCTTGAACCGTATAAAAGTGCAGCCACCAACAACATTTGTTAGAAGAAATCTATGCTAAAGTAATCCTAAAAGTCCATCCTTTCATTAGCATAGATGAAATTCGCATGAATTATATGGATCATAACCCATATGCCAAACTTGTTGCAATCCTTCGGGTATGTGTCCACTAATATTTATGCAGGGAAGAAAGAATAAATGTCTGATCATGGTTTAAAACGAAGAAAGGAGAACAAGTGTATAGAAAGGACTAAGATGGAAAGAAATAGATGAAAGAACACTTCAACGCCTTCTACACTTTACCATGATAGTGGACCAATCATCTTGCAAGACATAAGGTATGTTTACCTAAGCCTCATGCAACTTTAAACTATATTCAATATCTTATACCATGTCGTTAATCCATACCTTATGTCATGCTTAATTTGCTAAAACTTAAAACAATTTGGTTCACCTACATATTCTTGGTTCTATTCGAATAAATATCTTTAGTCTTTTGAACTTCCTTAGTCTATTATGAGTATGCTTTAGAATATTACTTAAACATTATAACATCAAAGCATATTTGTATAAGAATTTGGCTGTATATATAGACTATCCTCTCCTGTATAAAAATATTTAAATCATATTAGGAGATTTCATAGAATCAAATCAAGATTAGAGGTATTCTTCAAAATTATATCTTCGCCTTAACCTTGTTGAAAAATTTGAAGTAATGGTGAATCATTTAAAACATGAGCTACAGATTAATCTTTAACTACTTGGCAAACACTATCCACACTTTAAATAGATAGTATATTCCTTTGGGTATGTGTTGTCTACTAATCCCTTGCAGAGAAGAAATAATGAGAGAAGCAAAAGTTTAAAGGAGTGAGAAAGAAGTACAACATAGGAGACAAGATGCTAATGATCAACTTAAAATGCAAGGAAGGAAAAGACCATTGAAGTTCATCTACCTTCTACCACATGGTGTTATCATGCTCCAGTAATAAAGGTAACATATTAAAGGTAAGTGGTCATCATTTTCTCTTGTTCTTGGAGTATACATCATAGCACTATTCTCTTGATTTTAATCTTAACCAAATGAGCTCAAATATGATATATCTTGTTTTGGAAGATGAATAATCCTTCCATAGGTTAAGTAACTCCACTCTTTTATCTCATAAGCTTAAATACTTTTGATATTCTCACCTAAGATGTAAATGAGCAATGTGAAAAGACATCAATCTTATTGTGCCTAAGGTTAGAGAATAAATAAATTTCTAGTTCTGTTGGTGTTTTCCCATCAATAGAGCTTCTGCACTTGATCTCTACCTTGTCTTTATGAGCAGAACCCACTTCAAGCAAAGAGTGGGGAGATTCCCTAAATTCTACAAGTGGGAGTTCTAAACTAGTAACAAGGATGCACATAAGATTGGCTTTGAGATGCTAACAAAAAGAAAGGAAGAAGTTGGCACCACCATTGGAAAAGCCACTAGTGGAGACACCACCTCAATCCTCATCTTTAGAAGCAAACCGAAGTACTCGATCAATGAACTACTTTGCAAGGAGGAGTCCAGTTCGGAGGATTCAAAACATCGAACCCTCGCCGTGAGGTAACATCGGTAGTTATTCATATTTACTTTCTTACATTGCATGATTTATTTTCTCTTAACCATATTTAGTTTTCTACATTAGTATTACATAGGAAATAATAAAAATAAATAGATATGCATTAGGTTGCATTCATGCATCTTAAAAAAAAATTTAAGCCCCATATGAAACCCTTGTAGCGTAAAAGTTATAGGAGTTCTCACTATGGTGGCCTACAAAATAAAAATACATATCATACATTTGTACTTTCTGCATATAAACCTATAAAATCTAAAAATATTAATTGAGCATCCTGCCCCAATACCGTTATCGTAAACATACTTTAAAACCTCCACAACACCCAATCCTCTAAAACAGCTAACCACTAACATTTTATCCTAATACCGTTCCACGAGTTCTAGTGTTTTGTGAGAGCTTTCTGCAGGATGACTCCAAGAGCTAGCTCACTCGGGAATCTTTATCTTCATCACTTGAAGCACATCTCTCCGACACACGGTGACCTCCGTGTGAAGGAAGTAACTTCTTGAGTGATGAGATTGAAGTATTCCTGGCAACACTTGCTCTTACAAACATGAGCTCCTCTATGAGGACCACTCAGCTTTTAATGTTCAACTACGACAACATCCAAATTGGGGGGAGAGCATCCTCTAGTTATCAAGTAAGTATACCTATGCGATTATCGAGTCTATCTTATAGTCATAAAATACCAAAAATATGTGGGCACATGAAGGTCCACGTCTATAGTCTTTTGTGAGTCTATTAGTCTAAAACAAATAAAAAGATGGATAATTATTAAAATCAAATAAAGATACTTTAGCTATTTAGAGTGTGATCATAGATTCTGTCTAGTTTATTAAGAGTCAAATAAAAACTAAAGAACAATAAAATTTTGTCTTGGAGATGATGAATAGTTGCTCTGTCGTAATTCCTTTCACATGCCTAGTTTTTAACCTTAAATTCTTCTGAGTTTTAGATATGACTGTTTTGATATAAGAATTTACTTTGAACCTAAAACTTGTGGAGGCATATGCTTAAGCTAAGTCTAGGTGATTGAGGGATATGATATGAGAAAGACTGAGCTACTATTTATCTTATTCCTAACGATACTAAGTTCTGGAGATTTATCTTTTGAAAACTCTGAAAATCTTACATGATGAGCTCTTGTATGACAAAGTTTGAATTCCTACCAAAACCATACATGATATACATTTAGATTAGGAAAACCTTTGCTCATTCATGCTGCTTGATTTGCATTGAGTTCAGTCAACCTTTGTTGTATACCTTATGAGAGCCTTGTCATGCTTTTTAATCAAGATCAATTACACACTCTGCCTATATTTGCATTGCTCCTACTCTGGAGTAAGCGCAATCATTTTTCACTTTTATCCAGATCCACCTTAAAAATGTTTTTCTCCTACACTGGGAGTAAACAACCAAAAATATACCCTATAGGACAACCCCTTGTTTAATGCTCTACGTTCTTATTGTTATCTCTCCAATCATTTATTGTATTTAAAGGATGCATGTGGCTATGCAAAATAAAAAGTATTAAAAAAAAGAGAAAAAAAAGAAAAGAAAAAAAAAGAGAAAAAAGAAGAACAAAGATAGCCCATGTTTTCCTATGAAAAGTTCTAAGTTCAAGAGAGAGATTTATTTCAAGGAGCAAAAGTAGAATTAGGATTAGCCACTAAATACCATATATACACCTATCCACCATACTCCATACACATGCACATCTTGGTTTGATTGTATGACTTGACTCTCTTTGGATGCATTGTTTGACTTTACAATATATGAATTGCAAGTATGCTCGTTCTTGTTTAATGCCACTCCTATGAGCTCCACTATAATAATTAGTTGTAGGAGGGCATGACAACATAAATGCCTCAGTGAGAATCACAAATATCACATACAATAAGAGATTTGAGGGTGTCATACAATTAAGCTCTGAGTTTTATTTTGAAAACTTGTAAAAACTCTAGAATATTAGTTTAGTGAAGAATTTGAGATATAGTGCTTGACTTGATTGTTCTATCTTTCAATTACTCAAGACCCACGCAAAAGTTGAAAAGCTCCATAGCTAATGGTAAAATGGGTAAGTTTCAAAGTTAGAGCAGTTTTGTCTATAATTCAAAGGAGAATTTCAGTTTGAAAGCATGTGTACTTTTGAGAGGTGAAAGCATTGTAGCAACTCCTGATCCAAGTTTAGCAGTTAGGCTTTGCTAAGGGACTAGCAAAGGCTAAGCTTGGGGGAACTTGTTGACGGTCCTTAATGTCTATTTTATACCATCAACTATTGCTCAATATAACATAATATCAACCATAAAGCATAGTTGTAGGGTTTGATTCTAACGAGTTCCACGAGTTGTGTTGTTCTCGGTTGTTTTGCAGGTATATTCAATTTTGCATAGAATAAAAGTATATTAAATGGGGAATTGGACTGCACCAATGCGACGGGCTCGTCGAGTCGATCGAAACGGACATATCATTTGCTATATTCGGAGTCCGGAATCAAAAGATATCAATTCTACACCGAAACCAACACTAGAAGACTCTAGAAGGCACCAGAAGGCGATGTACCGAAGGTGGGGCCCACCTGCTACAGCCGGCCGGCGCCCTCCGAAGCCCATTCGTGGCCCGCTTCGACGGACGGCCTCTTACCGCCTTAGGGTTTGCATCTCCACTATTGCCGAAGTCGAATTAGTCCCACATCGCCTGTCTAGAAGAGGTGGAGGCTTTTCTAGACTATAAATAAAGAGGTAGACCCCCCTCCCTAAGGGCACCACATTATTGGAGATGTAGAGGCGTCCCTCGAATGGATGACCTCTCATCTCTAGAGAATTAGGGCTAGACTTTCCAATGTAGTTCTAGTTGAGAGTTAGGGAGAGCGGCGCTACGCCCGGGTTCCGGAGGAGTCTTCGGAAGAGTCATCAGAGTTTTGGTATGTCTTTGTATTTATTCTTTGTAAGACTTATGCTTTAATATATTTTATCTTCTCTATTTACTTTTATGCATTACATTTAATTGGTTAGTATAGTTGTTATACTTTAGCATAGGATCTCCGCCCGTATCGGGTGCTCTAGTTATTAATTGTGACTAGGGTAGTAATTGGTAGTGTAGACATGGAGTCTAGGCTATATATTACCTGAGATTGCACCCAGTCCAACATATAGTTGTGGTAGCCCCAGGTGGTGACAGCCCTGACGGCCGACGTATTCCACCATGTTAGGGTTGGTGTTTGTAGGACCGTAGTCGGAGCTTCCTAGTCCCTTTCTCACCCCTTTCCGTGACTAGTGTTCTGATGTCCCGAAGTGTTATTGTGTGATTGCTTTACCTTCCATAAATCAGTTATTATAGAACCCAAGTAATAGAGAAGTATTTAGGAACCTTGAACTCTCCCATTGTCCTCTCACTTTAGCTATTTACTTTTTTATCATAGAATTCTCTCGTGTGTGTCATATATGCATAATTCCTATCATCAATATATCATTTCCCCTACTTTAATCTAGTTGGTGTATTAGTTAGTAGATACATGAGGGTGAACTATCAATGTCTCTATCCATTGTTTCCCAGTGGTAAAATATAAATAACGATACCGGAATACTCCCTAAAAATGCTACAATGGTTTTCTATGCGCTTGTGGAAATCTTTCATATTTTAATTGTGCATAAGAAATACCAACAAGCATTTTTGACGCCGTTGCCGGGGATAGGGATTTATCTCTATTTCTAGTAGCGACGTTAGAAATGTCAACAACAATCTTATAGATACTTTCATTAATTCTAGCTTGTTCTAATATTTAATTCTCTCAAGGGTGGTTGTCTTTGATTAGAAGAATTATAATTATTACCTTGGTACTTACCCTGAGGTTGACTCCATCCTTGCTTCTATGAAGTGGATTTGATAATTGTATTGACCTTCTCTGGGGAATTAGCAAATTCAACTTCTAAATATTCTCTACATTGATTCTGAGTATTGAATGCGTCTTGGATGGCTTGATGATCTTGTTTGTAACTGGCTCTTTGTTCTAGCCAATTCAATAGTACATCCATCTTGGTTGATAGTGCACACACTTCCTTTAAAACTTCTTCACTCTTATGGCAAGTTTGGCTATTGTTGTTCAATTCTGATTTTCTGCTATCTTTTCCATACGATTTTTGGCCTTTCTCGGAGTGAGTGACATAAATGATCTTTTAGCAGTGGCATTAAGTTGTTCACATGACTTTAGAATTAATCCACAATAAAACATTTGCATGAGCAACCATTCTTCTATTCCATGATGAGGACAATCTAAAATATAATCTTGGAAATGCTCCCAGGCTTCTGGAATAGGTTTACCATTTTGCTGATGAAATTCTGATATCTTTCCTCATGATGCATTGGTTTTTCTAATTGGGAAAAACATTTCTAGGAAAGCTTTGGAATATTCTTCCCATGTCTCAATCTAATCTTTAATTTGGTAGAACCACTGCTTCACTCTTCCTTCTAGTGAGAATGGAAACAAACGAAGTAGCACGACATCTTGAGATATGTTCTTGATGTTGATGGTGCTGCAAATCTCTAGAAAATTCTGCAAATGAGCACTTGCATCTTCATCCTTCTTTCCACTGAATGTAAGAGATTGAACCATGTTGATGAGGATTGGCTTAAGTTCATAATCATGTTCTCCAATATTGAGAATTGGTCCAACGTGAATGTTCTTAGTGCTTGGAGCAGAGAATTCATGCAACGTCTTCTTGGCCATAGCTTCTCAACTGATGTTAGCTTCTTTAGGGTCTTGGTTGTTTCTTATTGATGAAAATTGATGGCACACAACCAATCCTGCACTTGCCCTATATAGGATATAAATAAAGACAAGACAATGGTTAGCCTGCTAAAGCAAAAGGTGTTGGTCTATCTATAAGTATTTATGTCTATAGTCATATTACTCTTTTCTTCTAAAAATATTTTCTATAAAAGATCAAATACCCCTTATGAAATTATCCTGGCAAATAAATGTTGGATTCCCCGGCAATGGCGCCAGAAATGCTTGTTGGTATCTCTAACATCACTTCGCGCTAAGTTATCATCCCTAACATAATGGCAAAAATATTGGAAAAGAATCTACACTTGACTGCTTTAAAAATAACCTAATAGAATATATCTGCAAGTGCATAGATAATTCTTCTGTTGTAGCATTTCACCTGGTAAGGTTCCCAAGTATTATTGATTTATTTTTAGCCAAAAGGAAAACTTATTTACTCGCGTAGGATTATCTCTAAGGGTATAGAAAAAGGATTATGACAATGACTGTAAATGTGCAAACCTATATAAATCATCCACTCTAATGCTTTAGTAGGTGTGAGTCAAGATAAACAATAAGTATAAAGATAAATATGATAAAAGGTACTTTCCAGAGACAGAATATAGAAACTCAACTAATGAAATCAAGCTAACATGAGATTCAACTAGAGTAAAGAACTTCTAAGTTATTCCTATGTAATATGTCTACAGCTCACCTAATATACACACTTTCATCTATAGTATAATTAACTCAGAAAACAGCCTGAGAAGCATCAACTAGGGAGGATTTTGAGATATAATTGTCACCTCCTTCGTGACCACGCTCTACTAACCTATATACGGGGGATAGAATGCAGAGGACTCAACAGACCTGTCATGTCTGTGATCTACCACACTACCCAGCACATCAGGGTGCATCCGTAGGTACATATGATATCTAAGCTCCATGGTTATATAATACATACCACCTAACCCACTCGAGTATTGAATTAGGCGCTTTACGAACATATGACTATAATCATCACCAATCATAACCATATCAAGAATGCAACTAGAGCAACCAAGAACATAATAAGTAGTAATATAATAATTAAGAACAAAGTCATTAAAGAGAGACAAGACTAATTACCAATCTCTTGACTGCAGATCTGAAATCCTGAGCGTAGCGCCCAACTCTACTTGAAACATGCTAGCTAAAGCCTAATCTAGAACTTGAAGAACTGGAGCTCTAATTCTAATCTCTAGAAACCCTAGGTTCTAGTCTAATCATGATAAATGAATTGAGGCAAAACCCTTATTGCTCCTGGGGGTGCAGGCCCATATTTATAGCCCGGTGGAGGAAACGACAGCCGTTGGATCAAACCGACTTCACATAGGGCTAAGATCGATCCTCAAAGGCGGTGGACGAATACTCCGGAGCTCGTGGAAGGGTGTAGAAGGGGGTGCCGCTCGGCACCATGGGCAAGGCCGGTCCGCCCCACATGATGGGTCCCCCGCCTCTGCTTCGTTCTGGTGTTTTCTGGAACCTTCCTGAGTCCAATTGCATAGTTTTGTTTCCGTGAAGTTTTGTCTTAACTTCACAACTAAATCTTACAAATTCTCTTTTCTGGAATAATCCTACAGAAAATATAAAATCACCAAAACTCATGGAAATTATCAGTTAAAACCCTTATCATTCTATTGGTGACCTCTTTTATGCATTTAATTGATGGTTAAAAATGAACGTTCGTGACCGTCAACAGTAGACATGTAAGAACATACTTACATCACATGTATTGTAAAGTCAAACAATGAATCCAGAGAGAAATAAGTCATAAAGCTAAATCAAGCTATATGGTGGAAACATAATGGATCCTAATTCTACTATGCTCCTTGAAGTACATCTCTCTTTTGAATATAAAACTTGGCTAGAGAATATGAGCTATCATTTCTTTCTTCTTTTCTCTTTTTTCCCTTCTTCACTTGGGAGACGGGCATCTAAGCACCCATTGTTTTCACTCTTTGAACACTTGTCCATTTTTATACTCCCTTTTCTTTTTCTTTCAAAACTTTACTTTTGCATAGCTCACACCTCTTCATGGCTTTTGAGGAATTGAGAGATAACAATCAAGACTTTGGAGCATTTATTTTGGTAGCTATCCTATAAGAAATATTTTTAGTGTTCACTCTCAGTGTAAGAGCAAAAAATTTTTGAATGGTATGATATGAAATAATATGATTGCGCCTACTCTAGAGTAGAGCAGTGCATATGTGGATGTGGTGCTTGATTCAAAAATATGACAAATCTTTCCTAGGGTTACAAAGGTTGACCAAACTCAATGTAAAGCAAGTAGTATTTCTAGAAAGTTTATTCTATCCTATATATGGCTCTGGTAGGACATTGCTTTACGACAAAGGAGAAGTATAGCTAATCATTTTTACTTTTGAAATAAAATTTCTCCAAAGACAAAATATTAAGAATCGAATTCTCATTTTTCTACTATATCATACTTCTGAACAACTTAAGCAATCATGGGGTCCCTAAAAATAAGTTTCCAACAAAGAACATGACTTCCAGGAAAAGAATTATGTGAATTTATTCTTAAGTCATGAATTAAACAAACTTTTCATCTCTTAAAAGTGTTTTAACATGTGATTTTTAATTTGAATCGAAATGACAGGTTATACATATGCATTTAAATAGTATTAGGCTCAAACCTGACCATGGATGAAAGCAAATGGGAGATGAGAGGGTTGTGGGCTGGCCGGCCCAAATAGGGAGGCCGGACAGCACCAAGTGGTGTCCCCTCAGGGCCCACTTTGCCGTGTGTGGTCTTGAGTCGACTGTCTTCTGAATCATGTAATTTTCTCGAACAGATTGATTTTCGTGATAACGATGTGTCTCCCCCACACTTGTTCTTCCTGTAAACTTTTCTGCGCAACATTTGGAGACAAACACATTCCAAAAATAGAGAAATAAAGTAGATCATTATAACAAAAGTATTAATAAAAATAAGGCACTTTATTCATTATGATAAAATAACTGACGCTTTAACAACTGAGCTTGATAACTCTCCTAACTTTTAGGGCGACTGACCTAACTTTTAACCTAACTTTAATAACTGACTCCTTTAACCGAACTGACTCTTTCTAACTCACTTGTGCCTTATTATATAGATAGATAGGGTAACTACACCCTCCTAAGAGCGTCTATCACGTTCCTGAGCTTCTCATTGTCCCTCCTGAGGATACGAATCTCCTTGGTATTGGTCTCGATCTGGGTGGTCATAGAGTTCATGGTGGCGATTGTGAGGTTGCTAGATGTCTATATGCCTGGGACAACATGAGAAAGAGAATTGAGTTTCTCTTCAAGCATAGCCAAGGTGGTTTTAGGACGCTTAGGCTCACCTCCTGTTGCAGCAGAGGATGATGCAACTCTCTTTAGTGGTGGTGGCTTCTTGTTGGTACAGTGGACTTGAGCTTCATTAGCATGAACACTGCCAAGCGTGAGACGAGATCTGTACTTGACGCATGTCGTGTCTCCAAACTTGTTAGTTTTCACACTGACAAGTTCTTCACCTTGCTTGGGAGGTGGCAACTGAGTACCTTGGGGAATAGCAATCTGCTTCCCCTTAGATGAACCCTCAAAAAGTAGTCTAGCTGGAGGTGCATGTAGCATGCGTTGAGCTTGAGCACAGTAGGCCTGCTCATAGCTCCGGCGTGGCGGCACTTCCGTTAGCTCCTTCGGGTGGATGATGGTGAGAGGCTTCGGCTGCGTAGGGACGATGGCCAGTGACTCGTCCTTTGGGATCTCATTGAGGTCAACTCCGAAGACGACGATCTCCTTCCCAGCCATTGGAACTAGAACTAGATGGAGAGGATTTTCTCTAAAGGAGAGAGATGAGGCTTTAGATGGTATGGGGTTGAGGAGGGTCTAGGTACATGTTTATATGGGCAACAGGCTGCAGCGGGGGTCAGATCTATCTAGCAGATTGCGTACAATCACGAAATTGAATGAGGCTTGAGACTACGGGACTATGTCGTGGAATACTCCAGAAGGAGGTAGAGAGTCATGTTGTCACGAGAGGAAATAGGGGGGTGCCACCCGGCACCAAGGATGGGGCCGGCCGGCCCCACATGGCATCCCCTTGTGATGCTCTTTCTCGTGGTGTTTCCCTACTCCAATTACTTCCCGATGGCGGTTGTTTAAAGGTTCGGATCGATATGGTAAAAGCAAAGACATAATTAGGGTAATTGGATAAAGTCCAACCCATTAACTACCTTTGGGGGTCTAGAAGATTCTAGAAAAATCTTAAGACGATGACCATTTACCTTGAATAACGTACCTTCACGTGATTGTAGAGTTACCACTCCATGTGACAATACGTTAACCACCATAAATGGTCCTTCCCATTTGCTTCGCAGCTTTCTGAGCCCGAATAATTTGACGCTAGAATTAAAAAGTAATACCTTGTCTCCAGGTGCAAACTCCTTCTTGATTCTCTTGTCATGCCATCTTTTAGTTCTTTCTTTATTGAGCTTTGAATTGTGATAAACTTTTTCTCTCTATTCTTTTAATTCTGATAATTGCATTTTTCTTTTCTCTCCAGTGACTTCAAAATCCATATTCCATCTCTGAATAGCCTAGTGAGCCTGGTGCTCTAACTCCATAGGTAGGTGGCAAGTCTTCCCGTACACCAGTTAATAGGGTGACATGCCTAATGGTGTCTTCTAAGCAGTCCGGTAAGCCCAAAGTGCTTTAGGTAAACCATCTTTCCATATAGTTCCCATTTCATTTATTGTCTTCTGTAGAATATTCTTGATTTACTTATTTGATGTTTCTACCTAGCCACTTGTCTGAGGGTGGTAAGGAGTAGCAACGTTGTGATGAATGCCATGACCCTTCAAATAGTTGTAAAACTTCTTGTTAGTGAAATGGGTCCCTCCATCACTAATCACCATTCTTGGAGTTCCAAATCTTGGAAATATTATTTCTTCAAATATCTTTCTAGAACATTTTGAATTAGTATTCTTGAATGGCATAGCTTTTACCCATTTGGATACATAGTCAACTGCCACTAAGATGTACTCGCAATTCTTTGATCTTACAAATGGTCTCATATAGTCAATTCCCTAGACATCAAAGAGCTCAATCTAAATATTGTTGGTGAGTGGCATGGCGTCTCGTGAATTGATATTCCCATGCCTCTGACATGGTACACATCTTCAGATATAGTCTTTTGTGTCTTCATACATGGTTGGCCAAAAGAATCGACACTGCCAAATCTTTGCATGAGTGCGGAATGCCCTCCATATGGTGATGAATGGTATTTCTGAATGATCTGAATGCCTTCTTCCACTGGTACACATCTTCTGAGCAAGTCATCAGCACAGACTCTAAAGAGGTATGGCGGATCCCATATGTGGAGACGACTCTCATAGACGAGTTTTCTTTCATTCTCCCCTGGTGCTACATAACCTGCAACCATAAATTTGACAATATTCGCGGGTCTGATTTTGTTACCTTGAAAAGCATATTGTTCCTTAGCGAGTTACTAATAGGCAATTCCTACGAATTCTCAAAATGCATTCTAGACAAGTGATCGGCAACAGGATTTTCTACTCCTTTTCTATCTTTTATTTCTAAATCAAATTCTTGGAGCAATAAAATCCATCGTATCAAATGAGGTTTGGCATCTTTCTTAGTGAGCAAATACTTTAGAGTAGAATGATTAGTGTAAATAATTGCTTTAGATCCCACTAAGTAAGATCTAAATTTATCAATAGCAAAGACAACAGCTAGGAGCTCTTTTTCAGTTGGTGCATAATTAAGTTGAGCTCCTATCATAGTTTTGCTAGTATAAGCAATAGCATGATGCTTCTTATCTCTAGTTTATCCTAAAACTGCCCCCACAGTATAATCACTAGCATCACATAATTTCGAAAGGTAAAGGCCAATCAAGGGGTTGAATGATTGGTGCAAAGATGAGTACTTCTTTAAGAATATTAAAAGATTTCAAACATGCGTCATCAAATTCAAAAGGAATATCCTTAGCTAACAAACTTGTCAAGGGTCTAGAAATATATGAAAAATCTTTCATAAAACGGCGATAGAAACCACAATGACCAAGAAAATTTTGGATTTCTTTTTATATTAATAGGTGGAGTTAGTTGTTTAATCACTTCATTTTTAGCTCTATGTACCTCTATACCTCTTTCTCGACACTAGGTGTCCTAGCACTATTCCTTCTCTAACCATAAAATGATATTTTTCCTAATTAAAGACTAAGTGCTTTTTCTTCACATCTTTGTAAAACCTTATCTAGATTTTTAAGACAATCATTAGAAATCTTTTCATAAATAGAAAAATCATCCATAAAAACTTTCATGATTTCTTTAATCATATCGAAAAACATTGACATCATATATCTTTGGAAAGAAGCAGTGTATTGCATAATCCAAAAGATATTCTACGATAAGCATAAGTTCCATAGGGACATGTAAAAGTGGTTTTTCTTTGATCATCGTGGGTGGATAGGTATTTGGTGATATCCAGAGTAACCATCAAGAAAATAAAAGAAAGAGTGATTTGCCAAAGGCTCTAACATTTTATCAATGAAAGATAACGAAAAATGATTTTTCCTTGTCGCTTTATTGAGTTTCCTATAATCTATGCACATACGCCATCTAGTGACAGTTCTCTAGGGATTAGTTCATTCTTATCATTTCTAACGACAGTCATATTACCCTTTTTAGGTACAACTTGAATAGGACTTACCCACTCACAATGTGGTACAGGATAGATAATCCCTGTATGCAATAGCTTCAAAACCTCTTTCTTACCAACTTCTCTCATCGTATTGTTAAGTCTACGTTGGGGCTTTCTAGTAGCTGTATCCTCAAGATCAGTTGAAATACGATGGGTGCAAAGAATAGGACTAATTCCTTTAAGGTCTTAGAGTGAATATCCAAAAGCAAAGATGATATTTTTCTAAAACAGTTATCAAATAAAAAGATTCTTATTTTTCTAAAACAGTTATCACTTATGATCATTAGAAAATCCTGATCATTATTCATAAAATATATTTAAGACTAGAAGGTAAGGGTTTAAGTTCAATAGGGGACTTAGGTGGTTCTAGTAATTCATCTAGAGGTTCAGGATCAGTGGGATCCTCATCCTCTTCATCAGTGAAGAACTAGGCTTCATCATCTAAAATGCGGTTCAATCAATTCTTCGGTAAAAATGGCCTTGACCTCCTCTATTGGATCTAGCTCAGAAAGCAGATCTAACTTAGTTTTTTTAAAGAATGGGTTATAGGCATAGAGAGCTTAAAACCTTTCTCGAGACTAACGTCTAATTTTCCATTCTGACCTTCTCTAATAAGCCTTTATATTGGCAAACCTATTAGCAAACATCAAAGATATGGAAATTTAATAGAATTTGGACTCTATTAACTAAAATAGAAAGGGTACACACTTAGAATAATGTGACCTAAAAGACTTCTTAAAATTTTAAAAGTTGGAATTAATGGCATATCTTTCAAAAATATTTTAGCAAACAAAAAAGATATGATATTAACACCCACAATTTGATTGTAAAGAGTAGCAAAAGGATGTTTATCAATCTAATATTCAAAAGTAACAGAGAAAGAATTTAAACGAATAACATCATTTGAAAGCTCGATTCGCCTAACTAGTCTTCATTTAAGACAAAGACTAACTCTTTCATAAACTTTTAAAGAACTTTACCTCAGCAGGATGAACAAGATTAACATTTTTAAATTCTCTAGATTCTCGAGATTTCATAGTTACTTGATAATTTGCGGTGTTTCCATAATCATCAAAAAAGATCATACTCAAAATCAAGCATAAAATCAGAAAGTGGAGTTTCCTCCTCTTTTTTATTCAAAAGTTTAGGGTTTAAAATAGCTAAAGTTTGAGATTCACTCAAAAAATTCAGATTCAACTATCAACTCTTCTTTTTTTCTTCAGGAAGATCATTTAAGATATTCATAAGAATGATTTTCGCATGCATAGCAGTAATATACATAAATGCTCCTCCCACGGCCAAATTAAGATATTCCTTAGTTTGTTCATTAAGGCCTAAAAAGAAAGGTTGCGTAAGAATGGGTTCTGGCAAAGCAAGACTAGGACCTGAATTTACAAAACCGTCAAAATATTTTCAAGCCTTACCTAGTGATTTGTTATCTAATTATTTAAAATCTATAATTTCAAAATGAAGTTTAGCTACTTTCTTGATTGGAAAAATTTAAGACAAAAGCTAGAACATAGCTTTCTAATCTCCCTGACTACCCCCAACATGATGTTTATACCAGATCTTGGCTCATCCCGTTAATGAAAACAGAAAAAGCTTCCATCATAACTTTTCATCAGCCATGCCTTTAATGTGTAGACATGCACAGATCCCTTCAAAATCACTCAAATGGGAATAGGGGTTTTCGGTAGAATTGCCAGAAAAAATATCTTCCTGAACTAAATGAAATAATCCCGGGCGTAGCTTATAGCCAGATGATGTAATGGGTTTAGATGATTCTACTGGCTGTAAACATGAGTCAGATGGTACTCCGTATTGATATAAGTGTTGAGTTACGGGTTCCACATTAAAAAAACAACAACAAAATTGAAAACTGAAAGATAAAACAAAAGGTAAAAGATAAAAGTATAATACAGGAATTAAGCTAAACTTAAAGTCAACTCAGCAAATCGTTCCCAAAGAATAAAGGCGATGACTAAGTCTATAAACTTAACCCAAAGCACAATCAAGCTAGAAAAGAGCAAGAATAAGGAAAACACTATAGATTTTCTAGTTTTGATCTCTATAAGCGTTTGTTTTATATCATATGATCATGAGCGATAACTTAATAAAATAGGAGTAGAAATTAGAGTTCTCTCCTACCAAGCATCTTTTGCTTGCCAAACCTATTAACGGGAAGTAGACTACAGAGGATTCAGTGAAGCTATAAGTCACCTTCGTGAGCTACCGCTATCCAGAAAATCAGAGGACATTCACAAGTAAACCTAGCCCAAGCACCATGCCTATGCTATGAAATACGACTTCAATCGAGAAGCTATCAAGATCAAAGTATTCAAGAAGAGTTGTAAACTAGAAGAACAATATGAACAAAACACTTACTTTAATCAGAAGTTGACTACCAAATGATCTCAAGATACAAACTCCAAAGCGAGGGAGCCTAATCCTCGAAGAATACAAATGATGAAGGAGCACCGGCAGGCCTGAACTCCTCTAGAACTCTACTCTCCAACTTTATCTCTCTAATCTCTAAATAAGAACTAGTTCTAGATTGAACTAGCCTTTCTTGATTGCTAGCCTAGATCTACTAGATATGAATTAGGGTTTTTGGCTCTTCAGCTCTGTTGATCTGGCCTCCTCCTGGGGGGTGTAGGTCTATATTTACAGTCTGGTGGGATGAACATCAACCGTTCGATCAAACCAACTTAATGTAGGGCCAAGATGCGTCCTCAAAGGTGGTGGAGAGGTATGCAGAGGATGACAGGCAGGGTCCACAGGGGTAGGCCGGTCGGCCTAGCAGGTGGGGCCAGTCAGCCCCACCTTGTGGGGTTTCAGGCTCCACCTTCTTCTGGTGTTTTCTAGAACCTTCCTGAGTATTTTAGCATAGTTTTCCATTGCGGTTAAGTTTCATGTCTTTTATGCAATTAAATCCTTATTTATGCACTTTCTAGATAACTCTCTGAAAAATAAATAATTCACCAAAACTCATGGAAATTGTCAGTAATAATCTTCTATTCTATGATATTAATGTAGTTTGCAAGGAAGGTTGACGGTTAAAAATAGGCATTTTCTACCGTCAACACCTAACAAGAGCCTTCTCGAACCTTCGATCTGCCGGACTCAAAGTTAACCTCGAGAAATGCATTTTCGGGGTCAGCAGGGGCAAATTCCTAGGCTGCCTTGTTTCAACCAGAGGAATCGAAGCTAATCCAGAAAAAATTAGCACCATCACTAACATGGAATTGCCAACGTCGAAAAAGGCAGCCCAACACTTAGCAGGACGGCTCGCAGCTCTAAACAGATTCATCTCTAGATCTGCAGAAAAATGGCTCCCCTTCTTCGAGGCCCTCAGAAACACTGAACCTTTCAAATGGGGACCCACATAGCAAGAAGAATTCAACTAGCTCAAGGCTTACCTACAGACCTAACAACCCTCGCCAGTCGAACACCAGGCGAGCCTCTACTCTTACACGTAGCCACCTCGCCCCATGCAGTAAGTGACGTCCTCGCCAAGGAGCAAGAAATAGCAAATCAGAAAAAACTGCCAGTATACTTTGTCTCTAAAATCCTCACAGAGCCCAAAAAGTTCTACACCGAGCTAGAAAAAGTATTACTTCCAAACACATAAGATAACAGTACCTTACTAGACAACATCTTTAGAAACCCAGAAGCAATTGGCAGAATAGGTAAATGAGCCACGAAACTCAATGAGCACTCAATCAACTACGTGGGCAGAACAGCTATCAAATCCCAGACCCTCGCTGAGTTTGTTGTCGACTGGACCCTCAACCTGCATTTCACAATAGAGCTAAGCGACCCAGTCTGGACAGTCCTCATAGATGGAGCGTGTGGACAGCCAGTGCAGGCATTTTCGCAATCCTAACCTCACCATCTAGCATCAAACTCAGATATGCAGTGAGGCTAGAGTTCCAATGCACGAACAACTTGGCAGAATATGAGGCTATCATCCTAGCTCTATCAAATCTCCATGTGCTTTCAATAAGGTGGGCGTTAGTCAAGACAGATTCCCAAGTAATAGCCAGTCACATCAAGAAGAATTTCAAGGCAAAAGAACCAGAGCTCCAAAAATACTTGCAGCTGATACGTAGAATCGAGTCCTTCTTCCTTGGCATTACAATCAAGCCAATACCTCGCTTCGAGAACAGCGAGGCAGATGAGCTCGCGAAGGTTGCCGCTCAAGCAACCAGCCTACCACCCGACATTTTCTTTGAGACACTGCAACAACCGGCAATGCAACAGCAGACAAAACCGGTGAAGCTTGGAAACGCCATACACAGTGAAGACTAAAGGGCTCAAATTATGGCATATCTCAAAGGGCACCTAGAACCAGAAGACAAAGAACAAGAAAACAGAATCATACAGAGGTCACGAGGGTACAAGATCATCGATGATGACCTATACAAAGCATCAGTCATAGTACCACTACTCAAATGCATATCCCGGAACAATGGTTAGCAAATAATAAAGGAAATCCACAAAGGGTTGTGCAGATCCCACGATGGGCCACGAGCCCTTGTCAGCAAAGCCTTTAGGCAAAGATTTCACTGGCGAACAACAGTAAACAATGTGGCCTCGCTCGTGCAACACTGTGACGGCTGCCAGCTAGCGGCAACACACTCCAACAGGCCTAGACCATCCACAACCCTCATATGCCCAACCTAGCCTTTACAGCAATGTGCAATGAACCTCGCTGTACCCCTACTAGCAGCACTAGGAAACTTTCGATATGCAGTAGTAGTAGCAATTGAGTACTTCACCAAATGGATCGAAACAACAGCCCTCGCCTCAATAACCTCGCACGCCATAAAAAATTCTTCTGGCAGAAAGTCATATGTCGCTTCGGGGTGCCTAGAGAGCTCATAGTAGATAATGGAACTCAGTTCGACAGTGAGGTGTTCAAAGAATTTTGCAACCAGGTCAGCATCAAAATGTGCTTCGCATCAGTCAGGCACCCACAATCCAACGGACTTGTGGAAAGAGCTAATGGCTTAATCCTACAAGGCATATCCAAAAAGCTACATGGCAGAACAAAAGGAAAATGGGCAGAGGAACTCACAACCATCACCTGGTCCCACAATACCTCCGAATCAAGAGCAACCAAATTCACACCATTCAAGCTACTCTTCAGAGAAGAAGTTGTCTTGCCGAAAGAAATCCAACACAAATCCCCAGAGTAACTTTCTCAAGCAACAACGAAGATGAAGCCCTCTCAAAAGACCTTGCTGAAGAATTCAGGTGCGAAGCAGTAAACAACCTGCAGCAATATCAAGCAGAAACCAAGAGATGGAGAAACAGGAAGGTCAACCTTCGCAACTTAAGCATGGGAGACATGGTTTTAATCAAAAAATAGAATGCCAAGATGTTTGGAAAATTATAACCAAAGTGGATAGGACCCCTCACAGTGATCAAAACCACAAAACTAGGATCATTCCACCTCCAGGACAGCGAAGACAACAAGATCCCACATACCTGGAACATCGATGACCTTCACAGATACTACCCATAGCGATGTCTTAACAAGCGCTCATGAGTCATAACTCTTCCATGTTTCAAACATGAAAGTGATGAGGACATGACACCTATCGATACACCCATAGAGGCTAAAGATAAGGTGAGCTTGTTCCTACATTTGCATGATGATTTTTGGTATAGTTCATTTGGTTCCACATGTACATGTTTCTATTTGAATATAGGTATAAATATGTCTCAAAGTGCAAACTCATCAAATTCCAATATTCGGTTCGTCGGCAGCCCGATAGTGCTTCGTTGGGAAGGCCATAACTCATCCATCCGGAGTGCGAATGAGGTCAATGAGCACTTGATGGAAAGCTTATTTGATAAGCTTTCAAATAAATCAGGTCCCATCTCAATATCACATTGGCAAGGCCTTCGAATCATCAAGCATTCTGTCGTTGTTGCTGTCAGAAGCTACATCATCGTCATGGGCTTGATATTCACACTTGGGACCCTGGCCCAAGTTGGAGCACATCCCGAGAAGATGGAGAACACACCAAGGAAGCCCTTGGACGTCCTCCTCCTTGGCCACCACCTTAGGAGGCCAGCAAGGGCGTCCAAACCAAGCCAGAGGCCCAGTCCAACTTGAGTTCGCGTCAGTCTCGGCCTTCAGGACCAGCGAGCGATAAATTGGACGCCCAGGACACATCCGAACTCCGTTTTCCATGATCCACATATGGATGGAAAGATAATTTCATAAGCTAACTAATGGTTTTAGTTTGAGGTCCAAATTCCAATGGAGTCAACAGAAATTGTCGAAATAATTCAGCGTCCAGAATCTGTCTGGGTGTTGCGTCACCATTTTTGGTCCGTTGGGCCATGTATCATGTTTGAGCCCATTAGAGGGCGTGTCCAGGGGGAGCGACGACCCTTTGACCTTATATTCAGTAGCCGCCGCTCTCGTTATGGTTTGGGTTTTGCTTTAGATCAATCTGTCATCGAACAGTCGCCGTTATCGGTTTGTGAAACCCCACGTTGAAATCTTAATCATATATCTGCAATTGTCACTTCACTTGAGTTGCGTATTATCTTGTTCTTGCTTGTGTTCTTCGATTCGCAGCAGGGATTAGCCTTCTTGGCGAGGTCAATCAGATTGTGACACGGTTGATAACCAGAGGGGACGTGGTGCTAAGGTTGCAGGGTCCGGGTCTTTGTGATCTGAAACCCGATCGATGTGTCGCTCTCCGACCAAATCGATAGTTATCTTGAACCGGACGAAAGATCGGGAATCACGTTCCCATCAGAAAGACCCTTCGGCGCTGCACTCTTTCTCTTTGCGAAGGGGCGTGAGGGTTTTTAACGAGGCAGCACAATGTCTATTAATGTAATATACCGTTTTCCCCCAAAAAATTTTTGTAGAATCACCAACCCAGACGATCCGAAGTGGCCCATCCTCATCGACACTAATTTCCCCCAAAAAATTTTTGTAGAATCACCAAACCAGACGATCTGAAGCGGCCCATCCTCATCGACACTAAAAGCAAGAAGACAAAGGATTGAACCAGGCAAAACAGCGAACGGTCCAGATTATTGCCTGGTCTAAACCCTACCAAAAGCGAGACCCCATGAGAAATGCCAGGGGCTCGCACAAGCAAACTTCACCTCTACCTAAGAAAGGGAGAGGCGTGAAGTAAAACCAAAAGTGAGACCCCCGGGAGAAATGCCAGGGGCTCGCACAAGCAAACTCCACCTCTACCTATGAAAGGGAGATGCGTGAAGTAAAACCAAAAACGAGAACCCCCGCGAGAAACACTAAGGGCTCATGTTGGTATTTCTTAGCGTTACTACCTGCGGCTAGGCAATGGTGCCAGGAATACCTAATGATGGTTCAGATGGGTATACAAAAGGGATTCCACATGCGCATGTTGATGATGGGTAGCGTCAACATTTAATAGTGCAATAAACATGAGAATTGATCCATACACGTGCAAAAAATAGAAGTCTAGGGTTTTTATCTGACAATTTCCATGAGTTGTGAATTATTATTTTCTAGATGTAGGGTCGAGATGGCGGACTAGAGGAGGGTGAATAGTCCTTTCTAAAAATTAATCGCAATGAAAGACCGAAACAAATGCAGAATTAAAACTATCGGTCTAAGCAAGACTACACCCCTCTATCTAAGTCTTCAAGCACTTTACAAAAGATTCTAATTTAGCAACTAAGGTGCCGTGCTTGGTAGAGCTCACCTAAACAATTCTAGTTAGCAAGGTCACATGAACCTATGCAACTAGTACTTTAAGCATGGAGGAGCTCCTACACAATTCTAGTAATACAAAGTGCACAAAGCCTAAGCACACTAGCAATGCTCAATAGCAAGGCTACACAAGCCAAACTATAGAGCTCAATTTGCTTAGCTACCTAAACTAAGCAATGTGACTAATGAGGCTATACAAGCCAATTAGTCACGCACGGTAACTAGAACAATGCTACACAAGAGCAACAACTCAAGCACAATATAAGAATGTAAATACAAGCTGGTGTAATGGGAGTGCAAACCACCGAGAAGATGATGAAGACAATATTGACACGGTGATTTTTCCTCCGAGGTTCACTTGGTTGCCACCAAGCTAGTCCCCGTTATGTCGACCAACTCTTCGTGGTTCGGCGGCTAAGAGGTGTTTCACTAACCTCGTTCACACGATTGGACACCGCAAGAATCTATCGCAAGAGAGGTAGCTCAATGACACGCGCAATCCAATAGAGTGCTCTTCGTGATCCCCGCGGGGTGAGCATAATACCCCTCACAATATCCATGCAACTGGAGCACCACTTAATTTCCAAGCATGCCACAATGGTGCCCACAGTCCTTCAAGCCATCTAGGAGTTGGCAACCTCCAAAAGTAATAGGAAATCCCTAAATCACAACCACCACCTAGTGCCAGCAAATGCAAATCTCAAATGCACACACTAGGTCTCTCAACCTCTCATACAAATCTGCAACAAACTTGGAGAAGGAGGCGAGAGGGGATAGAGGTGGATCTTCAATCTCTCATCCACACCCACCAAGGGCACTCACTCTCTCCTAGACATCTTGGCTCAAATCATGGGAGGAGGAGAGGAGGAAGAGAAGGTAAGAACCCTAGCTCACTTGCTCTCCAAATGTGAGAATAGTCGACAGAATAAGGAAGAGAGGGGCCGCACCCCCTGAATAAGCTCAGCCCACGCTCCAAACCATTGGGGGAAAAATAGCTCCTGCCTCGAAATATCCAAGCACGGTCGGATATTTGGAGTGTCCGACGGCCAACGGTCAAAACCAGTCCAGATTCAGAATATCCAAGCCAGCTTTGGAATATCCGAGAAAGTTCAGAATATCCAAGAACGGTCGGATATTTTTGGTAACGGCTAGGAGCGTCCCACTTCTCATTCACGACCAACGGTCAAAAACTTTGTCAGCACACGTGCACGTCCAGGTTTGGAACATCCAAGCAATGTTTAGAATATCTGAGAAAGTTTAGAATATCCAAGCAAGGTTCAGATATATTTTCAAATCGGCCCTCACACTAAAGGTCAACACCTAATCAACACGAGGGATGTTCGGACCAGTCCGAACATGACTCGCCTCAAAATATCCGAACCAAAAACGATAATTTAGACCGAGCAACCAGGTCGGATATTTTCTCGAAAATTCTGACTCCTTCGGATATTCCGGACATTCTCGGATATTCCAAATAATACAGAAATAGCCTACTAAACTTTATTTTCAAAGCCTTTTCATATGTGCTCAACTACACAGGTGTTCCAACATGTCAAGTCTGTGAGTTAGCATTTTCAATCATTTTGAAAGGCTTTTCTCTTGCACCTCACCACCTCACTAAGTGCAATGCATATGCACATGAGACTCACAATTAGTGACAGTAGATAACCATTGCAACTAAAAGATTTTCCCTCTTTATAGTATGGCTATCAATTTTAAACCCGGTTATAAACTTCTCTATACACCTATGACCGGTGAAATGAAATGCCCTACAAATATGCCTTTGCCTTGCACATTCCATTCCATCTCCTTCAAGAGTTGATGCAACAAATGCACCAACATAATCACAAATGATATGATCCAGTCCATATCATCATGTGACCATATTGGTTCATCGATCTTGACCTCACTTGTCCTTCACCATTGCATCGGTCCATCGGTGCCAAGTCTTTGCTCAAGCCTCCTGACACTCGGTACCAATGGGTTCAAAGCCTCCAACTTGTCCTTCACTCTTACAACCAATCCATCAAGCCAAGTCTTGTCTTGATCTTCTCCACATTAGGCACATGGCTCCATGTCATGTTCCATATGCGATTGAGCTCCGACAACATCACATACGTGAGCCTTGCAACAAATCAAGCCATTTCCACCTTTGTGGCATAGTTGCTCACATAAGTGTACCTATCGACTAATTCTCTGCAAATCTCACATAAGCATAATTAGTCCACCTAGATTGTCACTCAATTACCAAAACCAAACAAGGAACTTTTAATCTCCCCTTTTTAGTAATTGATGACAACTCTACAAGGATATGGAAATTAAGCGCATTCCAAGCTAACACTTCACACAAGTATAAATTGCTAACTTGGTTTAGATTTTGGGTAACTTATCCAAGCGTTAAGCTCTCTTGTAAAGATTTGGATAAGCACTCAAAATTCAACTTGGTAGTGATAACTCCCCCTACATGTGTGCTCAAATGGTTTAGTTTCAAGCTTGCACGCATGCATAAATATAAAATTTTTGGGAGTGCTAGCACTACTAAGTGATGCTAAGGTATACAAGATAGAAATATAACTTTATAGCATGTATACCACTTTTTCAAACATCCTTAGTATCAATCTTGCTAGAAACAAGTGAAACTAGGTACCACATGAGATCAACATTTATAAACAAGGTTCTAGTTACCACTTGCTATACTAAGACTAGGCTTTAGAAACCAAATAAAAACAAACATCATCTAAGTCTTAGCTCTAGCAAACACTTGCACACAAACATGTAAGAATTTTAAGGACTTATACAACACAAGCAAGCAAATGTAATGCACAAACAAATACATTAAACATGTATTCATGAGCTTGCTCCCCCAACTCGTGTGCTTCTCTTGTCCAAGAATTTTGATCCCCTTGCGTTCTTTAATCTTGCTCCCTCTTGGTCATATCTATATCCAATTTGTATCTTTGTCCATCCAAACTTATCCCATCTTTGTCCAATTTCTCTCCCCATATAGGCATATTTCATATCTTTGTCCAAATCTCTCCCCCTTTGTCATCAATTTCCATAAAGGGTATGCACTATTTTTGAAGCGATCTAGGATTTCAAAACTTAAAATTCTAACTCTCTTGCCCCTCTGTGATAGTCTTAGGATAGCTCAGCTATCACGGGCATCCACTTTTTAGATGATTACAAAGTCATACAATAATAGAGTACAAAAATTAGCCTAATACAATAATCTAATTACAAGCCCACTGGGCCAAAACAAACATAACACCAGAAATCTACTCGTAGCAGTGAAGCTTTATGTGCATCTAATCCATGGGCATCCTTGAGAGTAGATCGCAAACCAACTACTAATCTCAACACCACAGCAAGTCAGGAAAGCTGCACACCACCAGATGTGTGCATGCCATGGTCAGCACCAATGAGCTTTGGTAGAAAATAGAAAATAAAGGGATCTAGTGATCCTAAGACCTTTGGCTGTAGTTTGCATCCTAGTGCATGCGAAAAGCATTAAAAGTGTAGTAATATAACTCTCCGATATTCCTCAAACGACATTCTCATTCTTCACTCATCATCATATCTCATCTCTCATCACACAACATCCCTTACATCACCCTCATACTCTTAGTCTAAGCAACGAGGCAGTCTCCACATGTCCCTCATCTCAACGGCCTCAAGCGAAACCTAGCTTCGGGGGAGGGAAGCAAAGCACAAGAGAAGACTAGCGGGATGAAATAGTTCACAGGAGTGATCATGACCGAGATCGCAGCTATACATATAGTTTTAACTCTACAGAGTGTGTACACCTGGACTCAACAGGAACGCCATCATCGACCTTGGCCGTGGTCTAAGCGAACACCGCTCAAGAACTAGCGCATTCCTTACCAGACTGCCCCCATGGTGGAGTAGCATACGGCACGACGCATACCCTTGGGATCGTGATTAGGGTAGCTGGAACAGCCTTCAGCATCCTTCTTACTGTTCTCCTAGAGCAAAACCCTGTGCATCTCTACTCCAACAGAACTGGCTTAGTACGTACTAGCCCAACAGAATAGGCCCCACCCATACAGGGCATGTGGTGTGCACGTTTGACATAGTCTAGTGTCCCAGGCATGCAACCCACGACGGTCCTTAATTGGCCAGAGCAAGCACCTTCCACCAATCACATGTGGCTCACCTCTCTCAGGTAGCCGCCTCCACCACACCTGTTCCAAATCCACAAACCAATATCACACAAACCAGATCTGGGGCACTCCATGCCCCTAGGGCACCCCTCCGGGTAAGACCACCTCTCACTCTGGCCGGTACCTCCAAGAAACAGGCGTTAAGACAAGAAGTATCTCCAGAACTCCTCATATCACCACCAGCCACGCGGGATTCAACGCTCCCATCACGCTCATATGCCATCTATCTCAAGGGGAAGCCTCACGGCTAGCCCCAATACCCAACCACAAGCACTGACAATCCATCACACATCACATAACAAGGTATATATGTAATAATGGTGGAAGTAAATACAAGCAAGCAGACAAGCATATATATATGTGGCAAGCGTGAAGCTGGGTAATCAGGGTGAAGAGGTTTCAATCAAGGCAATGAAGGCTTGGGCAATAGCATGCATCATCTATGATAGCAAAGAAATAAAAGTAAAGCGCTAGAATTTCTAATTTGCAATGTCTAATAGGATTATCTAAATAAAGGTCCTACCATGACACCTTTGATGTCGAGGAAGTAGTAGTACATATCTCTAGAAATCAAGGTCATCCACCGTTAGGTTCCATCTCCTCCAGGTGCATTGTTGGGTCCATCCGAGCTCGAGTCGTTGCTATGGAAAATAAAAGGTGACACGACTGGCAAATAAGAACCAAATAAAACTACAATAAAAACTTGCTCAACTACACATAAAAACTGCACTAAGAGGTAGAGAAAGATTTTAGAAAAATTATGAAACTGATTTCATAATTTTTAGAGCTAGGATGAATTTTTGGCGAATTTTGGAAGCTAGATGGGTTTCTGATACAGAAAAGGAGGAGGCGGCGGGTAGGCTTGCTCTCCATCCGCCGACAGCCCAACAGCAAGGAGAGACAGAGCTCATGAGCTGGGATGGCCGGACTGGGCCTGGGAGCTTCTTGTCCCAATCTGCTGGGCAAGCAAGGGAAGGCGAGATGCCTGCTAAGTGCTCGATGAAAAGCACGGCCGACAAGGCAGGGTCTAGCCTCTAGGTCATGGTCGTGCCGTGCCTGCACCGGCTGGGTGTCAGCGAGGCCACGATGGTGGTGGGGTGCTAGGCTCGTGTGGCAGTGCAAGGGCCAGTGGCAAGTTCACCGGAAGGCGGCACGACGTGGCCGCGGCGTGCATCTATGCGTGCAGGCTCGTGTGGTTCAAGGGGCATGACCAGGTTTAGGGCAAGCGTGGCGGTGCTGTGCCTTCACGCTAGAGTGTAGAGCTATGGTTGGTGTCAACTAGGAAGTGCGAGGCCAAGAGCTATGGCAAGGCGTAGCCTTGGGGATGGTTGGCCAGAGCACCGTGTGCACGGCATTGGGTACCGAGCACCGGACGGCGAGGTAGCTGCAGGGTTGCTAGGCCGGTGTGGCTATGTTCACTGTAGTGCTTCGGTGCTTGCTTGCGAGCATACGCCCAGAAGGGCTTGAGTGGAGACGCACCGCTGCAGTCGTGGCGACCGGTGGTGGTGGTGCTGTGATGCGGTCCGTGCACGGTGTGCGGAAACACGGCCGCGTGACTGTGCGTGCAGGGAGGGAGGCAGAGCCTCGTGCTCGTGCGGGTTCAAGGCCGTGGCTACCGCATCGCAGAAGTGCGTGGGCCATGAACACCGAGCTGCGGCAGAACGTGAGCCTCACTAGTACACAGAACCTCAGCACAGGTGGTTCCAAACGCATTTTCACAGGCGTTTGGGGGAGCTGCCTGTGCTGGAGGCCAGTGAAAATGGAACCTTTCCATAGGCGGTTGCTTGAAAACCGCCTGTGGAAATGCATTTTCACAGGCGGTTCACATAAGCAACCGCCTGTGGAAATGCAATTTCCACTGGCGGTTTACATAAGGAACCGCCTGTGAAAATTCTATTTCCACAGGCGGTTCTGTTAAGTGAACCACCTGTGTTATTGTTTTTCTACCCAAATTAATTTGAATCTTCAAATCTAAGTAGCCGCCCTCCTCTTCCTCTCTGCCTTCCTCCCTCCTCTCTCTCCCCCATCTTCCTCTCTCCTCTCTCCCTCTCTTTCTCTCTTACACTGTGATCAATACAAAGGCTATTTAATTATAAGAATCTATCAACAAAAAAGTAATTATATCATACAATTATATACATATATACACTATTAACAATTTAATTACATCATACATTATATACATCAAAGTTGTTTTCTAGCGACAATATGATAATAAAATTTACATTCGACATGATTCTAATAATCATTTCTACTCAATTTTAGAGCGCTAATGTCCCTTAGTGCTCTAAAATCCAGCCACCCTAAGGGGCTATCAGCATGGTGATATTTTCCCTCCGTAGGAATGATTTCTTTCAAGATGAATGAGCACAGGTCCTCAACAATTGCATATAGAGTTTTCTCGGTGAAGTTTTTTGACTTGGTTTTTTGATACGCCTGAAAAAGAAAGTTTATAAACATCATATACATTTCCACGTGTCTACAATTTGTTTGCATCTTTAACGAGGTAAATACAGACATAACAATTAGTTGTACCTTATTAGGGTTCTTGATGTACTGTCCGTCCATTCTTATGAACTTGCACACGTAGAATCCACAATGCACGGAACCGGCTGGTTGCTTGTGGCGCTACATAAAAGGCATGCAGTTATTTACTTACAACATCGTCTTATGTACTATACATGCATGATATGGATTCATAAATTTACGTACCAGCCACTTATGCAATATGTTCAGTGCCTCCCCCTTCTTGGACAAGTCAAACACTCCACCTCTTAACTTATAGAATCTATAATAACTGTGATCTCAAAAAGAATCAGTTAGCAATTCTTAAACTCTCATCAATAAAAGGATGCATGCTAGCTTATGTCAGCTTACCGTTCTAAGATGGTCGTGAATTTTGCATATCTTTCAGGACTGAAGTCTGTGGAGTCAAAGACCAGCACCCTTCCATCTCTAGGATAAATATAGAAGCATATCCAGTGGTCACTGCACGATCAAACCAAAATTATTATGCATGTATATAAACTAATACCTAAGCTGATGTATATATAAACTCATACTTACTTAAAGTTATAAGGGGCAATTATGACTTCTCTGTGTTTGAACTGAAGCATTGCATGGCCTATGTAGATGGCATATTGAGACTCATGTTCCTTCTCCAGTTCTTGCCTTTTCTTTGCAGCTTCTTCTTTTGATAACCCCTTCAAGAGACCGCTGCCATCACTAATCCGAAAGGTGTACTCATTCTCACATATTTTTTTGGGCTAAGGTACCTAGTCCTTTTGCTCTCATTGTTGCTTGTTCTAGGACTGTAAAGCATCTCATCTTGATCATATTGCATTCTGCAAGACACAAGTGCATGTCAGAAATTTTAGTACGAGAGCAAGACTTACAATGCAAGCAGCGTTACGAGCTGAACGTCGAGCCGCTTGAGGTTCAACATCAACCATATGTCCTCGAAAGTAACAAAAGTCGTATCTCGTTCACTTCTGAAAGCCGATGGGGGTATATTCACTTGGATTGCATCGATGCCGATAGAAGCTACTCTCATATACCAGTCATGATGTCTTTTAATACCAGCCAGGAGCTTTTGGAGTTTTTCCCAACTCATTAGAGGCCTACCCGGTATATATTATTAGGGACGTTTTGATAATCATCCTATGTTGGCTTCTTGATCTCCAATGCTCTGATCTCTAGACCTTTTGCTGACTTCTCCTGCTCAGCTAAGTCCACGATACGTGACTTGCAAGTCTGCGCAATCCCTTCTAAAAATTTGGCGGTGGCAGTAGTTTTTTTCTTCGGTTCGTAGGGGGAGACCAATTTGGGAACTAGAAATTTCCTCGCCTTAGGTTTTTTTGGGTTTTCTTTGGTGGCGGCAATGGTGTCCAAGGCTTTAAGCTTCGACATCTTGAGGCGGTGGAGAAGAAGCAGGCTCATTGAATGGTGTAGTTTGTGGCGAAGATCCTGCTGGTTTCGATGTTGACGGTGGGGTTCGAAAAGGATCGACAGCATGGGTGATGGTGGGTTAGGATGAGACTGGGCAGTTGGGGATGGTGTTGGATCTACATGATGGTCGAGAGGTGCTGACTCCTGAGTTTCTGGCAGGGCTTCAGAGGACAGTGGTGGTGGCTAGGTCAACTTGACGTCTCGTCAAAGCCATATGATGAAATTCTTAATGGCCTGTCCGAGTGTCTCAATACCCTCGGGGCTAGATATTTCTAGCACATCATCCTCGTATCCTAGGATGACCGTCAACACTTCTACCCTACAGTACTCTTCTGGTGTAGTAGCACCGTGGTAGTCATGTCCGAGGATCGCAAAGCCCATGGCTACCTCCCTTGTACGTTGATGCTTTATACCATATCGTATGAGCAGTTTGCAAGGTGTCGGCACATTAACGTCATCCACTGGGTAGCGGTCCTTGGTTCCCGTAGACCCCATACTACATGGAAAGGGAGGAGATTGAGCGGACTTGGCAGTAATCATCTGCTGAGCTCCAGGCGAGGGTTGTGTTGGGATGAGCTACATTTGTGGGCCTTCTGTGCTCATCTACTGAACAGACATTGCATTAGCTAACTTCTACATCAACTGAGGATCAGGATTTGTTAGAAAATCTGACATCATGGTTTTGAATTGTTCCTTAGCCTGTTCCTCAAAATATTGCTTCATGCCTTCCTTATATCGATCTTGTTTCTAATACATGCTCACAAACTCCTCACCAAATCCTTCTTTCCATCCCTTCTTTGACGAGATGCCTCGTACACGTCTAGGACGCTCAGGGTTGCCTAGACCAAGACTCAAGATGTCCCTTTCCCTTTGTGGCTTGAATCTCCCTTCTTTTACCTCCTCTGCCAGTTCCACCATCCTATCAACTATCGGTGTGATTTCTAAGAGACAGTTCACACTGGTAGGAGTTTATTTACTTCCTCTAGCTTTGAGCCAATTTGCCGACCTCTCGCCAACTTTCTCGGAGAGCACAGTCTTGCCTTGTTTCTTTAGCTCCTCCTCCTCTGCCCGCCATTTCAAAATCTGCAGCTTGTAACCACCCGTGCCATGGTGATGGTGGTATTTGTTCCTCTTTGCTAGTTCTGAAGTAGCTTCACTCTTGGCTTTGAAAGTTGTGTCTTCCCTCTACGCCTTGAATACTTCCCACTGCCCAGGGGTGATCTTGTACTTGCTTGTTGGGTCCAACCCATGCTTAAGAAATTTGGTATTCATCTCTGATCTGTAACTTTGAAATGATATTGCAATCTGCTTGAAAAAAATACTCCTTCACAAGTTTCTCCATCCTCGTAGGCAAAACAATCCTTTCTATGAACTTGTCCCATAGCTCTTTCCTTTTAGCCGCACTCATATCCTTCCACCTAGGGATTGTGATGTCCAGTTTATCCCTGACCAAGAAATCAATGGCATTCCGTAACATGGCAGCCACCTCATCAGACACTATAGGCTCTCCTTTTGGGCCAATGTTGGGAATAACATACGTCTTTTTTGGCCACTTGTTTGTTCCTCTGTCACCTTATTTGCGGTCGCTCAGTTTCCTTTTTCTTGATTTGGAAGTGCTTGTCTCAGTCGTTTCTGGTGCTTCGCCGTGTGGCACGTTTTCTTCTTCCGCTAGAAGCTCCCACATTTGAGACAAAACCTCCTGTTCGAAGCAATTCAAGAGTGTAAGGATCGGCGCATATAATACTATGAATGGAAGTATTGGTTTTTCATGTACTAACTATACCTCATCAGTGGGATCATAATCTGGGTCTTCGCTTTGATGACGTGGCCTGTCTATGCTAGGGCATGGATCACTTCGGTTCCCGTCATCTTCCTCTTCTTCCAACATATCACCATCTAAATCATCTTCTTCTTCTTCTAGAGAATTTATCATTCTAAATGCAGGGGCAATTACTATGTGAGTTCATTTGATAGGATTTTACGTTTAAAAAACAAATCTTCGTAGCTTCATAATTGTGTGAAACTAACCGTTGTTTCGGGGGTGTGTGAGTCTATTAGGCGACTCACTTACGCTGGTCATCTGCCTGATGCTCTCTAGATTTTGGAGACGTTATCTTCTCGCTAACGAGCAATATAATAAGCATGTATGAGTACAGAAGAAATAATATAACATTTCATAAGCATTAATAATGTACAAGTCATTAACTTAAGTACTTATCAAAGTTTATGACACTATCAAACAATATTACATACAATAATCTTTGCTAGTAAATAATAAGTATTTAGCAAAGATTTTGAAACTAGAAAACAATATTACATAAAATAATCTTTGCAAGTAAATAATAAAGAAAAAAATATTACAATGTAATAGTACAAAAGAAAAATATTTAATTCATTATCAAGTTACATTTACATAGAGCATACAATTTAATTACCATAAATATTTGCAAAAAAAAAGGAAGTTAATAAAATAATATACATTTCCTTATAATTAGTACATACACATTATTACATTTGTATACAATAAAAAAAAAATATATAGTACATACATATTTACATACAACAAAGTAAAATAACACATGTACTGTTAACACCGGATTTTGGTGAAAAGCCAATGACAAAAATGGGCCGATTCGGTAAAGTCTATGAGGAAGCGAGAAATCCAACGCGTTCGGCAAATGAACGTGCGGTCGGGCTAACTTTGAGCTATTCGGTAAGCGTATGTGTAATTGATTCTGGATGATTCGGCAAGCGTTGGTGCGGTCGGCTGTCTTTGTAGACAGTGGCTCCATTCGGGAAGCAAAAGGTGGCGAGCAAGAAGCCGAATAGAAGAAGAAAAGCGTGATGATCAAGGACTCCGAGGAGAATTATAACAAGGGTCTCGCCATACTTTTGAGTTACCTTTAACATATTGTGTACGCCGTAATCTCTTAGGATTCATGTTATATCCAGGGTATAAATATAAACCCTCAACCATTGTAAAGGATATTCACAATCAAATCAATACAACCGCCCCGTGCCACGCTTTCGAGTCCCTTTTGTCGTGTCGCCGAAGTTCTTCGAGAGGAGCCAATCGATCCGTCGACCTCCGTAAGTTCCGCAATCTTGCTATCATGTCTAGTATCATGCGGTGGATTTAGATCTTGATGCAAGTAGTCTTGTTCGCCTCGATGGGATGGCCGTGGCGGCAAAGCGCCTACTTGATGATCAAGAAGTCTTCGCTTATGCTTTGCCTATCTCGACTAGATGGCCGTGGCGGCAAAGCGCCCGCTTGATAGCTTAGCGAGGCAAGATAGTTATCGATTCTTGGTTAGATCGTGAGTCGTGCGGCGTGCTAGGATCTGGTTCAAGGATTAGTTATCGGCTCTATTAGATTTGGCAAGATCTAGTAGATTCATTAAGTTATCACGTGTTGCATGACTTTAATATTTTATTTATTTGTAACATTCTTTTGCCCAATCTAGATTTGATCGGTTTCGCTTTCTTATTTTATAGATCTATTTGCTCTCTAATGCTCTTTTACTTATCATGATAAATAGATCGTGTGCTTACGTGAGCCGAATTAGATCAATCTAGATTGTTACATGTTGCGGGTTTTTGCATGTTAGAAACGCTTAGACTTTGATAGGATCGGGTATCGTGCGGCGGATGCGTGGTCTTTAATTAGTTTAGTCGTGATAATTTGTATGTTCCTTCTTCATGGACCCCGAGTCGGCCGTATTGCCGAGCTTGGTTATGCTTCAATTCGTAGTTAACTTTTACTTGTTCAAACATGTCTTCTACGCATGTATGTTCGGTAATCAATACACTATGTGTTTCACCTTCATATTAGCCGAATGAATTGCATGAATGATTGGCGCATGCCTTCTATAGTCGTATGTCGCTGTAAGTGGCTTCGGGGGCCGTATATACGGAACTGCCTGTCTCATCCGACACGCCCGATTTTGTATTTAACAGCTTTTTTGTCCCTTGTCGGTTTTCCAGTCAAACCGACCGGCACGCCTCCCGATCTCCAAACCGCGCGGCCGTCCGATTGAAGTCACGCTTTTTAAACTTGTTTGTGTGCTTGGTGCAGTGGTGCAGATTTTGTGCCAACACACTTTTTTTTGCACGCCCGGTGGGACCATCTCCTGATTCAAGATGTCGGACGTCAATAACAATCATGTTCGACGTGACGCCGGATGAATTGCCGCACCAATTGAGAGCAACAAAGGAGCAAGCATGCGAGCAATACAAGCATAAATGCTTAATGTCTTTCTCCAAGAACAAGAGCAACAAAGTTTTTCGTAAGCGCCATTGCCAAGAGTTCTTCTTGCACATCAAACCGATTGTTCTCAAGAGGAAGAAGCTCAAAAGGTATCAGATTTGGTCCATAAAGCCTTGGCGTATACCATCGAACCACAACACGGCCTTTCTAAACACTTTCCGAGTAATCATGGCTAATACTTTCGCCAACGGGCCGATAAGTATTTTGAAGATGGTGTGGGACCAATTCGTGGACCAAAGTGCTTTTCAATATTCCAAAATATCAAGAGAAGCAACCTCAAGATACAGAACATCCGGGATTAACAAAGATGAAGTAGAGACTCATGAAAAGCAACCACCTCCTACTTATGGCCAAGTGACGTTTGGCACTACCGAAAGAGTACCGCAATCCGCATACAAGATATCTCCAAAGATCAAACAAAGTTACAAAGGAACATGTATGGGGATGGATATCATGAGTTCACCGACTATACCGCTCTAGATGCTCTACCGAATCCGTGATATAGAAGTGCAAAGAATGCCATCCGGAGGACAGCACGTGGAACTCCAAAGACGTATTATTGACATAATCATGCAAAGGATGGCTGATATGATGCAACATCAATTCGGCCTAAAGCCAAAGAATCAGTCCTATTCATACAAGTCTGCGTACCCAGAATGGTATAACAGGTTGCACTACCAAAGAAGGGTGAAGCCACCAACGGACTTGACCAAATTTTTCTCGTCGATGATACAAGTACCACAGAGCATATTAGCCGATACCGATTCAGCTTTTGGGGAGGCATCTACGCATCTAAGCTTGAGGGTTCGGTATTTTCCATTGTCTCTCACAGGCCCAAATTTTTCACCGGTTTACTTCTCTACCACCGATTCTATTGGTACCGGGCGAACTTGAACAGTAAGTTTCATGCTTATTTCTTCACCGAACTACCGAAAAGAAGCCGGTAGACCTTACCGCTTTAAGGCGTAAAGCTAATGAGACACCACAAGAATATCTTCGCAGATTCGTGAGAAACTAAGAGTCTTTGCTTCTCGTTGAATTTACCGCACGATCGCTTGCCCGAATAGCGATAGCGTGGATGCCGCCGAATGTCGTGGAAAAGTCGTTCGGCATGGAGTTTGATGATCTCGGTCAACTCGCCGTAGATTAGCCGTCATGAGTGAGTAATCGCTCGGGGTTTCGAAGGGACAACCGCTATCGGCGGGTAATGTTGCTAGTGAGATGTATCGAGTTTCCCCGGAAGAAGCAACCGAGTACGAGGATGAGGATGAAATAGTCTGCAAATGAAAGTTGACTTGGGACAAAGAGCCTACCCAAGTAAGTCGGCGGTGGCTGAAACAACAAAAAGGGGACTTACGATTTTGATGTCTCCAAATCGATAAGCTTTTTGATCCGTTGGTAAGGGAAGGACGCATCAAGCTACCGTAGGGACATCCCATGCTACGCCCGAAGGGGTGAAAGACAAGAGATATTGTGGTTATCATAACACTAATTCTCACTCCATTAATGATTGCCGAGTGTTCGAGTTCGGATTCGTAAGGCAATTCAAGAGGGGCATCTGAAATTTGATGGCAAAATGAAGATTGATGGCAAACCTTTCCCTCGTAACATGATTTCTTTCTCTGTCGGGATGGTCTCTCGCAGATGACCCTAAAAGCAAGGGAAAGATGAAAGTGTTGACATCGAAAAAGAGCTAAGAAGAGTGGCACTCAGAGACCCTAACCGACAGACACGCCGAAGAGTTGAAAGAGAAAGTTCGGTTCAAAAATAGCCGAACCGAAAAAGGTGAAACGTCCGTGCCAAGGGTGACATCACGAATCTTGCCAATAAATGGCGTAGGCAAAGAAGAGCAAGAATATTATGAAGAACAAAAGTTCTTAGAAGAACGGTGGAGATATGAAGAAGAAATGTACCACCGAGAACAAGAAGAACACATGAGGGAACTAGAAACAGCCTCATTGGGGTTGTTCATTCTTTAAGCATTGTTGAATGAAGGCTTGAAGCTACCTCGCTAGAAACAATTGTCCGTAATGCAAAGATCGCATTATGGCTACAAAGCGCCTCGAGTCAACCGACCAGTCCATGAAAGACTTGGAGTTCAACTTCCCGAGGACGATCGGCGTATAAAATTAAATGACTTTGATCATCAGAGGAAAAGATTCGCGGATCAGCGTTGGGTTCATCCCGAAGAGTACGATGAGGAAGGAAATACTCATGGATATAGATGGCGTAAAGGGCAATGGTGCCCACCGTGGTTGAGGAAAAGTCGAAGAGGAGAGTGCAAATGATTAAGAAACAAAGAGCCGAAACAAAGTCGCCGCAGAAGAAAAGAAGGAATGGCGCCCAAAGAAGAAATCCGATAAGAAGGATCCTTCGGGTTATGCATGCATGGCTTTCTTCCTCCCATCGAATTCATAGCTCCCGACAATCAAGAAGTACAGAGGAGATTTACTCCGATTTTGATGAAAGTGAGTTTCGTGGATCTAATGGCTCAAATTTATACTAACACGACAAGCAACTTTTGACAAGCCGCCAAACATCGCCATTTGAAACCGCTTTTACGTGAAAGGATACGCCAATGGGAAGCCTCGACCAAGATGTTTGTTGATGGAGGAGCTGCTATCAATATAATGCCATATTCCACGCTTAGAAAGCTCGGGATGACGGATGAAGATTTGCTTAAAACCGACATGATCCTTAGAGACTTTGCCGGGCAATCCTTCCGATACTCGAGGAGCCGTGCATGTTGAGTTGATGATTGGGTCTAAAACCCCGATCACTACGTTCTTTGTCATTGACGGCAAGGGGGCATACAGTTTGCTTCTTGGGAGAGACTGATTCATGCTAATTGCTGTATTCCTTCAACCATGCACCAAATCCTTATTCAATGGATAGGGGATGACGTGGAGATCATACATGCTAATGATTCGGTAAGTGTGGCTGCTTCGGAGCCGGCTTATCGGGAATATGATGGTGTTGATTGTTTCTCCGGCAAAGTATGGAAAGAAGGTCCCGTTAATGTATTCAACAAGGATCAACAAATGATCCAAGCAAATGGCTCGAACAAAGAATTTTTGAATGGGTAACCCAATCGATGGCAACAAAGGAAAGTTGGGACACGGTTTTATGTCGGCCGATAAGCTAGAAGAGATAAATGTTGGTGATGATTCCAAATCAAGGCCGATGTACATCGCTGCAAATTTGAATCCGTAATATAGAGAACAAATAGTAAATCTTCTTAAGGAGTTTAAAGATTGCTTTGCTTGGGATTATACGAGATGCCCGGACTAGATCGTTCTATTGTTGAACATCGATTACCTATTAAGTCGGGTATCGACCCTATAAACAACCTCCAAGGAAAATCTATAAAGAAGAGGTATTGGCCGATGTGAAGAAGGAGATTGAAAGGCTATTGAAGCAAACTTCATTCGGCCGCGCGTGTACGCAGATTGATTTCGAATATAGTTCCCTGCTTACAAGAAGAATGGGAAGATGAGAGTCTCAGATAGATTTCGTAGAGATCTTAACAAGGCCACTCCAATGGATGGGTATCCGATGCCAATTGCCGATTTGTTAGTAGACGCAGCAAAAATGGATATGAAGTCATTAGTTTTATGGATGGTAATGCCGGCTATAATCGATCTTCATGGCAATAGAAGATATTTCAAAAACGGCTTTTAGATGCCCCGCCACATTGGTTTATTTGAATGGATTGTAATGACGTTTGATTGAAGAATGCCGGTGCAACTTATCAAAGAGCCATGAATTACATATTTCATGAGTTGATCGGCAAAATTGTGGAGATCTACATTGATGATGTAGTAGTCAAATCAAGACTATGAGAGGCACTTAGCTGATCTAAGAAGAACTTTGGAATGCACTAGAAAACATGGTTTGAAGATGAATCCAAACAAATGTGCTTTCGGAGTGTCAGCTGGTGAGTTCTTGGGATTCCTTATTCATAAAGGAGGAATTGAAGTTGGAAAGAAGAGCATGGAGGCAATAGATAAAGTTGTTCCCCCAACTAATCTCACAGAATTACAGTCACTGCTTGGCAAGATCAATTTCGTAAGAAGGTTCATTTCCAATTTATCAAAGAGGATCTTGCCCTTTTCTCCATTATTGAAGCTCAAGAAGAATCAAGAATTTGTATGGGGTGACGTGCAACAAAAGGCTTTTGATGAAATTAAAGAATACATGAAGGCACCACCGCTTTGGTACCTCCACAACTTAACAAGCCTTTCAAGTTAACGTGGCGGCCGATACCCTAACGATAGGATCGGCCCTCATGCAAGAGTATGAAGGGAAGGAGCGAGTCATAGCTTATCTTAGCCGAAAAGTCGTTAGACCCGAGACAAGGTATTCGGCTATGGAAAAATTGTGCTTGTGTGTGTATTACTCATGTACTAAGCTTCGCATTATTTATTAAAAAGCCGAATGCGTGATTATTTCAAGTCATGATGTGATCAAGCATATGTTGTCAATGCCAATTTTAAGTGGAAGAATTGGCAAATGGATTTTGGCTTTGTCGGAATTTGATTTAAAATACGAATCGGCAAAAGCAAAGGAAGGGTCAAATTATTGCTGATTTTATTACGCAACATCATGACCTTAGCAAAGAAGATAGTAGACATTGTACCTTGACTCTATTTTTCGATGGTTCATCCTCGCAAAGAAAGGTGGGGGCGCCGGCATTCTATTAGTTTCTCCACGGGAATAACTTTTGAGTATGCTATTCCCATTGAATTTCATGTGACTAACAATCAAGCGCAGTATGAAGCATTGCTTAGAGGGCTTCGGCTTCTTGTAGAGATAAAAGCCGTTGTCGTTGAAATCTTTGGAGACTCGAAATGGGTGATCAACCAATTGATTGGCCAATATGAGTGTAAGAATGACGCGCTAAGAGAATACTATGAGGAATGTCGGAACTTTTAAAAAGCTTTCGGTAGCAACTTTGCATCATATCCCTAGGGGGCATAATGAAGAAGCAAATAGGTTGGCCCAAACCGCTTCGATATCGTGAAAATCAAGAAGTCTTCACTATAGAAGAGAATATTCCGTGACGCCGATCGTGGTTGGCGATTGGAGACATGAAATCATCAAATATCTGAAGGACCCATCGCAGAGTTACCCGAAAACTCGTGTACAAAGCCCTTAAGTTCGTTCTTCTCAATGATCACTTATATTACAAATCTATAGATGGAGTATTGCTCAAGTGTCTAAGCCAAGAAGAGGCCGAAAAGATGATGTACGGTGCATGAAGGATTATGTGGTGCACATCAATCAGCCTTACCGGATGAAATGGATAATTCGAGAACCGGTTATTTTTGGCCAACTATGCCGGAAGATTGCTTTGACTATTATAAAGGATGTTATGATTGTCAAAAATTTGGCAATATTCAAAAGGCTCCAAAGATTCCGTTATGAACCCAATAATCAAGCCTTGGCCATTTAGAGGATGGGGCATAGATTTGATTGGTCGATACATCCTCCTTCAAGCAAAGGGCATAAGTTTGTGCTCCCGGCCACGATTATTTTACTAAATGGGTCGAAGCCATTCCTTTGAAGAAAGTTACATCGAAAAATATGATCGGTTTTGTTAAAGAGCATATAATTTATAGGTTTGGAATCCTCAAACTATAACAACCGATCAAGGAACCCAGCTTTACTTCTTCGAATTTTGCGACTTTGCCGAAGACATGGGGATCAAGCTGTATAATTCTTCTCCTTATTATGCACAAGCCAATGGGCAAGCGTAAGCATCCAATAAGATTATGATCAAGATCATTCAAAAGAAGATTGATGAGAAACCGAAGAGATGGCATTTGGTTCTCAATGAAGCATTGTGGGCTTATCGGATGGCTTGTCATGGGTCAACTCGAACATCTCCTTATGAATTGGTTTACGGGCATCATGTCGTTTTTACCATGGGAATTGCAATCGGGTTCAAGAAGAGTTATGTTGCAAAAAGATTTGGAAAAAGAAGATTATACAAATTTGATGATAGATGAATTGAAGATTTACATTTCATTCGCCTCAAGGCATTAGAAAATATTGAGAAGAATAAAATACGTGTTGCCCGATATTATAACAAGAAAGTTAGAGAAAAGCAATTTTTGAAGGTGACCTGGTTTGGAAAACTATACTACCGATTGATCGAAAGACAGGGCATTCGGTAAGTGGTCTCCAAATTGGGAAGGGCCCTTTCGGTAGAAAGATGCGTGCCCGGCAATGCATATATTTTGAAGACTTTGTTTGGGGAAGAATTTACCGTAGCTATCAACGGACGATATCTTAAAAAATATTACCCCAAAAAGATCGGGTTGGTTCATAAAGAGAACTTGAATCAAACAAATGATGAGATAACATCGCCTTTAGTGAAAAAATGCGAAGTTGATAAATAGCCGATACGATTCGTGTCGCCTTCAGCCAAAATATAACCGAATGATCTTATGTTGACCTCAACGCTCGACCGGGTTGGTTTATCGGGAAAAGAGAAAGATGAAATCCTCGAATGATACCGCCGCTGACTCGTCAAATCATTTGTAGCGTAAGACTAAGATCTAATCGACTAAAGTGATGTCACCGCATTCGGGAAAAATCACTCAAGAACTACTTCGAATCGAGAGAACACCAAGGCATTCATTTGACAAATAACACAAGATCATAAACAAGACACATTCTCGAAGATGATTTCATTATTCACGTATCAATCCCTAGTTACAAACTATTCCCGAACAACTTATTAAGAACAGATTGGGGATTGGTGGATTCGGCAAGGGCAAGAGCATGGTCCCCCGTGAGCTCCAAATGCCTCCTCGATGTCCTCCACCTCGTGAGGATGACCTTCTCGCAAATCCAACGGCCTGAAATGTAATAGTCCTCATTGGTGCGAGAAGACATCGCCGCCAAAGCCGAGGGACACGCCAAGGTGGACACCTTGATGACGGCCTGATCAACACGGCCATCCATGGCGCCCAGCGCGTGCCTCGTGAGTTTCTCCCCGGGCATTCACCTTGTCACCCGCCCGGCCGCCGCCGCCTTCAACCGATCGTTTCTCCGCAGAGCGCCGAAAAGACGAAAAGATAATCAGTACAGCGAAGAGGATTGAGAAAAAGGAAATCTATGTGAGAATGCCGAACCAGTGATGGCATCGCAGAATCGCTTGCGCCGATCCTCCCATTCGGCTTGCGCGATGCCAAATCGCTTGGAGACGCCGCCCAGCTCGGTCCGGGCTTCATCCCTTTCCTTGCGGAACCGAGCGCCTCCTCATGATTGTACAAAGGGTCCTCGCCCTCCGATTCCGCCGGACCCCAAGGGTTGGCGTTGTATGAGTTGTCGGACTCCGTAAGAGCTCGACGAACTCGAAGAGCCGAGAGATGCACACCCGGTTGGCGGGAGGTGCCCGGTGAGTCACCTCCATCGGGGGGGAAGAAGGTGAGACCGGTTGATGATGACCCTCGCCCTAAGCGCATGAAGAAAACCAAGGTTAGGGGGAAATGAACAAAGAGCAAGAACACGCAAAGGCGGCAGATTAATCTCACCCATGGCGTTGCCGACGCCGCGGCCTGCCCCTCCCTCCTCCGCCTCTCCTCAGCCAGGCGCTTTCCATGGTCACCGGCGCCGACATTGGTGGTTTGAGGTGGGGTTTTCTTCCCCGAAGATTTCGGCGAGAAAATGAGAAGATGATGATGAATGCTAACCGGCGATGGTGGTGGAAGCCGGAAGAGGGTTTTATTTATAGGCCGTAATAGAGTTCGTGGCGCACGACTTCTGAGTATACCAAACGACAAAGTAGGGTTTACTTTTGGGCGCACGGACCGGGCCAAGCTCGCCTAAATCGAAAGCGATGGTTCAGAGAATCGGCTAATCCTCCGATCGGAAATTCGTAATGATGGCCGTATGTCTATTCGGGAAGCTTAAGAACATTCGGCTATGTCATCACCAAACAAGAATGGAAAAGACCAAAGCACAACAAAGAATACAATTGTTTAAAAAAAAAATCACAAAGTGTGTTACAAGTCGAATGTTTTACTCATTTAGGAACAGTTTGATTGCATCTATGATATCATCCCTAATTCGGCCGACTTCTTCTAGCACCTTCTTGTCATCGCCCTCGAACTCGGATTCCGGTAAGCCTGGTTTTGATCTGCCGATGCTCCTTGATGACAGATGATATCTTTGTCTTGGCGGCATCTATGGAGTTCGGCAAGGTGGCAATTTTATCTTTGTGAGATTGGATTCTCACATTCAATTGAGCCAATTGAGCTTCCAACCCGGCCTTTTCCTCCTCCATGGCTACCAGCCTCAGGCTTCCAGAGTTACCAAAGAAGACCGCTTAGCGTACTGATCCGAGAGTGCAATTCTTTAACTTGATGCTTTTTTGTCGACTATCATTTTGCAGAGCAGCTCTAGAAGCTATATTCCCCGTTTGCTCTCCCGACCTTGCCAAGGTGATCATCAAGATGAGTTGCGATTCTAGAGAGACCTTGAGAGTTGGAGGGATGTCCCGGTCAATAAGCTCAACCAGTTCTCTTATCCGGTCTGCATCTTGGACAAGAGCATTTATATCTTTGGCCAAGAAGAGGGATATCTCCTTTAGCCGAGCTTGGTTCTCTCGATGATAACCTCTCGGCCGAGAAGTAGCTTCTTCACCTCCCTCATTAATGTACTCTTCAATGGTGAAAGAGTAGCCGACAAATCGGCTTAGCATCATCCTTTAAAAAGGAGAACCATTAGCCGATTGATCAAGATTATTTGAGAGATCAATAAAATAAAGTATTACCTTTTGTACGTAAGCTTCTTCAAAGTTGGTTCCCCGTCCCCGGCTTGATTGAGGGCTTAGCTGGATGCCCAGAGAAGGTGAACTTGAGGCCCGATGAGGGGAAGATCCTTCCGCTATGTCATCCAAGATATCATCTGAAAATAAGCAATGAGATGCAAAGTGCAGAGATAAACCTTGGCAGAGGGAAGAAGAGAAAAATATGTAGAAAACATTACCAATATGACCAATAGCCTTGTGAATTTCTGCACTATCAATAGAAGCATGAGGAGGAGATTCTTCTACCATTTTATCCGTGGGATGATCCGCTTCGAGTATCAAGTGGCAAAATCAGTTCATTTGGTGCAAAAAGGGGAACAATCGCTAAGAAGGTGATTACCTGTATAGCCAGTGGACTCTTGAATTTCTGCATCCTCCTCTTGAGTTTCAACATCTTCGTGAGCCCGAGAAGATATTTCAAGTAATTCTCAATACATTGGCCGAGTTTGAAGGCCCGACTGTGGGTCAAGGAAAGCATATAATAGGTAAAATAAGCCTCGCCATGGTTCAAGAACAAAAACTCGCCGAGAGTGTACCTTGGGAGAGAGCTTGGCTTTCTTGGATCTTGTTCTTCCGGGCACATTAATATCTCTCGCTTGATCCAAAGAATAGCTTTCCTCTTGCCTTCTCCTTTTGAAGAAGCCGTACCCGAGCTACCGGTGTTTTCATGAGGATTGCCGTGGATGGAGCATTAAAACCTAAGGCGTGGATGGGTCCAAATTTTGGTAATATTGGACTATTTGTGAAGGAGGGGTAGGCTCAGATCCTCGCGAAAGACAAGACAATACTGAAATTAAAAACAAAATCGAAAAAAGAGGTAACCGTGAGTGTGAAGAAAGATACCTCACCGTCGTAATCGAATTGAGCATACAAATCTTGACACAAAGGGTGCACTGGCATGTTAAAAATATGAGCACGCCATTCTTGCCACCAAGAGGAAAACAAAGGATGGGCAGCTTCTATTAATCCCAAAGGCAAGGGCATGAATTCCCGGCAGATCCCATCCAAGCTCAAAAACCCTTTTGGCCTCCATTTCATCTCCTATTTTCTCTCTCGGGCCTTATGATGGTTGAGAAAAAACAGCCTTGGGGGCAGCTTGCCCACGCCCCCAATTGCCCGGCAAACATGTTTGGATTGTAAAATTCATAGGAAGGATTCAAAGAACCTCCCATGATGAAACTCTGCGGCAAGACACAAGGCTTAATGAAAGAATTGAAGATCTTTGTGGCAACCCCTGTCCGAGCAAGCAACCGGACTCATAGCTAAATTTGCAAGGCGTAGTCAAAGTGTCACTTTCTCTATAAGGGAGCCATATCACATGATTGAAGCCCTTAAAGAATAGCTTGAATAGATGGCCAAGATCTATATCAATAGTGATGGCAAAACCGCTTCTCCATAAGTTTGACAGGCTTTCTTTTTCATTTGGCCATCCTCATCATCATTGACAGAGGGAAAACCCAAAGTGTTAAGGTCCACGGAAACTATCCGGTGCATGTACAATTGTAGCCACATCTGCACAAACCACCGTGGACCATTTACACAATGAATTTCCCCATGTTGACGATTCAACAATGATCCGATGCATCATGTGATAGACAGATCCTAGAAGATATTTGCCCGTAGGAATTAAAGTTCCTCGCAGCCAGCTCCTCGGCCATTACCATGTGATTGAGAGTTGGCTCATTGGATTTGCCACAAAAGATGAATCTGCATAGCCACATGTTTAAAAAGGCCTTATATTCTTTGTCGATCCAAAGACCAGCTTGACATATACGCTTTTGATGTACTTGGTCCATCCACTTCCGCATTTGACCGCCTTTCCGGTTACTATTGTGCTTATATTTGGAAGGGTATACTGGCTCTGTCACATTAAGGCCGGTCATCATGAATATGTCACCCAAAGTAAAAGACATTGGGCCATGACCAAAAATGAAGCCATTGGTAGCATCGCACCGTAAGTGGGAAGTCGCTATCGAAGAGAATCATTTCGAGGTGTTCCCGAAAGGGATAACTCTAAGCAAAGGCTGATATCCCGGGAGTCCCAAAGACTACTACTCTTGTTCAAGATCCTTTGGTACCACCGCCGCCATCCAAAGATCGGAGGGAAGGGCCAGGTTTTGAAAGTGTTTGGCCATCCGCTTGGAGGAGCAATTCCAGATTTAAAGGGGATCCTCAAGTTTCTTTTCTCCACAAATTCGATTGGGTTGGAATCTCCCATCGGACCCAAAAAGTACGAATCGATTGGAGGCATAAGGGATCAAAAAAATCCGTCCTTGTACTCCTTCAAAAAAGATAATACGGCCGAAAGAGAATCGAAGAGATGAAAGATCAAAGAAAAATTTGCCGAATACACGAAAGGAATCAAAAATACCTCCGAACTCCATCAAGGGTCGCCATTGGGGATTAAAAGTAAGATCGAATCTAGAACGAAGAAGAGTCGATTTTGAGTGGCGGCTACGGAGTTGAACAAAGTTGACCTAAATGAGAAAAAGAAATCAGAAGTTCAATTCCGAATAAAATTACTTTTATCCCGAAATTGAGGGGGCATGTGTTAACACCGGATTTTGGTGAAAGCCAATGACAAAATATTTCGGTAAAGTCTATGAGGAAGCGTAAATCCAACGCTGCTCGCAAATGAACGTGCGGGGTCGGCTAACTTTGAGCTATTCGGTAAGCGTATGTGTAATTGATTCTCGATGATTCGGCAAGCATTGGTGCGGGTCGGCTATCTTTGTAGACAAAGTGGCTCCATTCGAAGCAAAAGGTGGCGAGCAAGAAGCCGAATAGAAGAAGAAAAGCGTGATGATCAAGGACTCCGAGGAGAATTATAACAAGGGTCTCGCCATACTTTTGAGTTACCTTTAACATATTGTGTACGCCGTAATCTCTTAGGATTCATGTTATATCCAGGGTATAAATATAAACCCTCAACCATTGTAAAGGATATTCACAATCAAATCAATACAACCGCCCCGTGCCACGCTTTCGAGTCCCTTTTGTCGTGTCGCCGAAGTTCTTCGAGAGGAGCCAATCGATCCGTCGACCTCCGTAAGTTCCGCAACCTTGCTATCATGTCTAGTATCATGCGGTGGATTTAGATCTTGATGCAAGTAGTCTTGTTCGCCTCGATGGGATGGCCGTGCGGCAGCGCCTACTTGATGATCAAGAAGTCTTTGCTTATGCTTTGCCTATCTCGACTAGATGGCCGCGGCGGCAGGCCCGCTTGATAGCTTAGCGAGGCAAGATAGTTATCGATTCTTGGTTAGATCGTGAGTCGTGCGGCAGGCTAGGATCCGTTCAAGGATTAGTTATCGGCTCTATTAGATTTGGCAAGATCTAGTAGATTCATTAAGTTATCACGTGTTGCATGACTTTAATATTTTATTTATTTGTAACATTCTTTTGCCCAATCTAGATTTGATCGGTTTCGCTTCTTATTTTATAGATCTATTTGCTCTCTAATGCTCTTTTTTATCATGATAAATAGATCGTGTGCTTACGTAGCCGAATTAGATCAATCTAGATTGTTACATGTTATGGTTTTTGCATGTTAGAAACGCTTAGACTTTGATAGGATCGGGTATCGTATGCGGCGCATGCGTGTCTTTAATTAGTTTAGTCGTGATAATTTGTATGTTCCTTCTTCATGGACCCCGAGTCGGTTGTATTGCCGAGCTTGGTTATGCTTCAATTCGTAGTTAACTTTTACTTGTTCAAACATGTCTTCTACGCATGTATGTTCGGTAATCAATACACTATGTGTTTCACCTTCATATTAGCCGAATGAATTGCATGAATGATTGGCGCATGCCTTCTATAGCTGTATGTCGCCGTAAGTGGCTTCAGGGGCAGATATACGAACTGCCTGTCTCATCCGACACGCCCGATTTTGTATTTAACAGCTTTTTTGTCCCTTGTCGGTTTTCAGTCAAACCGACCGGCACGCTCCGGATCTCCAAACCGTGCGGCCGTCCGATTGAAGTCACGCTTTTCGCTTGCTGTGTGCTTGGTGCAGGGTGCAGATTTTGTGCCAACATGTACATACAACAATGTAAAATATTATTTTTTACATACACATTTGCTATTTAATAATTACTAACGTATACTTAAAAGAATTGCAACTATGCTAGGCCACTGCAGGCCCATTTCATATTAACTAATGTATAGCAAATCATTTTTTAATTAGCGTAAATATTTGTTATTAATATTTACTAATAAAACTAAATTAAAAATAAAATTAAAAAAAGCCAGCAGGGGTGGTGGGCCTGCCTGGGCCCATCATGGCCTAGCAGGTCAGCCCACCTCTCGCGTGCTGCATGCCCTACACGTAGCGGTCGGGCAAGCCGCCGCCCACGCCGAGGCCGGGTGGTGGGGGCTGGGCGCCGCCACGGTGCCCGAGGGTCGGTCCGGCCGGCACGCCCGGCACCCACCACCGGCGGCGGCACGCCGCCGCATTGGAAAGCCACCGCCACCACCAATTCGGCCGGTGGGTAACCACCGCCACCATACCGTCCACCACCACCCAATCCGCCACCAATTCCACCGCCGGCTGCTCCGGCACGAATGGGAGAAGGTGGCGGACGCCCTCGCACGGGAATGAATGTGCTCACCCAGCGAGAAGGGGTGGCACGGACAAGAACGGCGACCGGTGGTCGCCGGTGCTGGGCGCTGGCGGTGGTGCGTGGATGGGGCGGCAATTGCTCCGGCAGACGTGGATGGGGCGGCGGTGTCGCCTCTGCGGCGGTGCTCCCGTGGACGGGATGGGGCGACGGTGCTTAGGCGGATGTGGATGGCGCACCGGTGCTCCGGCGGCATTGGCGGAAAAAAATTTGGGTAGCCCGACGGGCGTTGGTTTTGAAGAACTTCGCCCACCGACTTGTAAAAATTTCAAGTCTGGTGGGCGGTATAAGTATTGGGAGCATTTCTACAGGCGGTGGTCTTAGTGAACCGCCCGGTTGAAACCATTTCCACTAGCAGTTCACTAAGACAACCGCCTGTGGAAATCATTTTCACAGATGGTTGTCTTAGCCAACCGCCAGTGGAAATGGTATTTCCACTGGCGGTTGGCTAAGTCCACCGCCAGTAAAAATATTTTTCTTTTTTTGTTTTTCCTTAATGTTTTTCTTTTGTGTATAATAATCAATAATTAATGTATTTCTTTTATAAATTAACTTTTAATATATGGCCTCGCAACGAACACCACTGTTTTGCGCCATGCTCTTTTTGTCCCTAGAAGTGGTACAAAACGTGAAGCCACTAATGTCATAGGTGTGCTATGATGTGACTGGCAAGATGGTCCAGCTACCAACCTCCTGATAGTTTGTTGCTCAGTTATTTCTCCATTTGGAATTTTCTGCTCTATTAGCCATGTGGTGAATCGACGCTTGTGTTCCTCTATTACCCAATCCTTTGTTTGCCTAGGGTTATGATCGCTTAGCTCTTGCATGTGTTGTTTGATCAGAGGCTCTATTATTGAGAGCTGATGTAGGATGCTATGATGTACCTCGAGGACAATATTGTAGTCAGATGGGATGAATGATTTCCGGCCCATCCTCCTACACCCATATAGTCTACCCTCATGTCGGGACAGAGGCAAACCTATTGCAATCTGGTCTTTTAGGCAACTATTACAGAATGGATCTCTGGACTCAATGGCCTTTTCAGTAGTGTATCCCTCTATTATAGATGCCTCTAGACGAGCATGAGCACCCATTCAGTATTGACATGAAATGCTCATATGTCCACATCTCATGCAAATACATGGGACCCAATGCCTGAATTTGTGGTACCAAATACACGACAAGGTGTACCATTATATCAAAGAATGATGGCGGGAAACACATCTCAAGCTGTGACACTGTCTCCACTGTGAATTCCTGAAGAGACTCCAACTCCTCGTGGTCAATTACCTTCTATGATATCTCATTAAAAAAGAAGCACAACCGCATAATTGCCATCTTTAAGAACACCGGACTTATAGCCCTCATGGCAATAGGGAGAAAAGTTGTCAGCATCATATGGCAATCATGTGAGTTATAGTTGGTGAGTGTAAGGTCCTTCATTGACACAATGCTCTTAATGTTGGAGCAGAATCTAGCTGGAACTTTCAATTTCTTCAACCACACACACATTACATGTTTCTCATCCGTGCTCAGGTTGTAGCTTGCTGCCGGATGTGGTACTTTCCATTATCTAGCAAAACCAGGTGAAGTTCATGTTTTATCTTTAAATTGACCAAGTCCTGACGTAAACTCAGTCCTTCCTTCGTCTTGCCCTTTATGTCTAGCAAGGTACCAATTATGCTTTCAAACATATTCTTCTGAATGTGCATACCATCGACCGCATGCCATACATCAAAATCTTTCCAATATGGTAAATACTTGAAGAAAATGGACATCTTCTTGAATGTAGCCCCAGTAGTTGGCTTCACATCCTTTCTTGCTTTTCCATCTTTTGTCTTCTTGCCAAAAACAAACTTGAGGTTCTTAACTATCACGTACACCCTATGTCCTTTACTATTATCTAATGGAGCAGTTGACCTTAGTTCATCATGATTGTCGAAGTACCTATCCATCTTTCGCAAGTGGTACATATGTTCTTTCGATAAGAAACACCTATGTCTTATATACACTATCTTGTTGGATGCACTGAGGGACACATAAAAGATTTCATCCAGGCATACTACACAACCGACCTTACCCTTGAACTGTCCTGATAATACAAAGAGAGCTGGGTTATCGTTGATCGTAACAAAAATAATTGCTCTCAGTGTGAATGACTCTTTCTCGGTATTCGTCTAACATGTCAACACCTGCGTCCCATATTATTCTCATTTTCTCCATTAATAGCTCCAAGAATACATTCATGTCAACACCAGATTGTGTAGGTCTAGAAATAAGAATGGTTAGCAAAAGATATTTTCGCTTCTACAACAAGTGTAGAGGGAGGTTGTAGATGGTGAGGATCATCACCATATGTTGTGCTTGCTGCTCCTTTCGGCAAAGGGATTCATTCCGTCGGTACACAGTGCGAACCTAACATTTCTTGTCTCCTTAGCAAATTCTGGGTGGTCATCATTGAATTTTTGCCATTGCTTGGCATCGGCAGGATGTCAAAGCTTTCCATCTACTTTATGCTTATCAGAAGCATGCTAGATCATAAGCTCTGCATCCTCAGGGTTTACAAACAAACACCTCAATCGATCTACTACCAAAAGATACCACATAACCATAGCAGGAACCCTTCTCTATGCATAATAGTCTTCTTCATTTTCTTTGCTGTAGGGTTTTGAACTCCGTTGGGTCTTCTGTTGGGTCTTTTTCTCTTCTTCCCTTTAGAAACGGAAGCTCATTCTCTTCTTGTAGATAGTCTTTTTTCGTCTTGTACCGACTTGCACCATAATTTGAACGTCTTCTGTTGGGTCTTTTTCTCTTCTTCCCTTTAGAAACGGAAGCTCATTCTCTTCTTGTAGATAGTCTTTTTTCGTCTTGTACCGACTTGCACCATAATTTGAACAGTTGTCCAAGTCTTTGTAATCACTTCGATATAGGATACAGTAATTTCTGCACGCGTGGATCTTCTGGACACACATAGTTAGCAGACTGATTAGCTTTTTTGTATAGTACTTGTTAGCAGGCACTTTGTTCTCCTTTGGAAGCATATCTCCGAGAGTACTCAATAATGCATCGAAGCTAGCATCCGGCCATCCATACCTAGCTTTCAACATCAACAATTTAAGCACAGACCATAATGTCGTGAACTCTTTGGTACAACCCTTAGTCTCATCGTACAATGGCTCTGCTGCTGCATTCTCTAAGGCCTCCATACCTTTTATGAAGAACATTAATGGATCCGTATGACGACGTAATAGTGCAGCCATAAATTCTGCGTCTTCATCCACCACTTGAGTCCTGTTCTCCTTGGTTCCTCCAACATTTGCATCATCATGTACATCGGATACAACATGTTCACTCTGCTGGGGACAATGGTGTTGTGTGTCATGTACGGACTGGCATACGTCGTCAACAAGCATATTTGGGCCATTGGCACCGATATTCGTAGGGTTTCCAGCTGTATACGGCGTAGACCTACCCACTCCATGCTTTGTCCAAATCAAGTAATCCTTCATAAATTCTCGGTAGACCCGGATGAGCCATGATTAGTTTTATGTCTTTAAAAATAACCAGATTTCTGTAGTCTATGCAAGGACAATATATGTGCTTTGTTTGTATTCTCAAAGCATGATTTTTAGCAGCATCGATAAACCTATTGACCTCGAGTATGTATGATAGATCTACTCTTTCTAAGTTATACATCCAGAATGCTCTGTCTATTGTTATCTGTTAAAGAATTTAATAGATTTATATATTGTAATCACTAAAAAGAAGACATAAATATTTTTATGATATTAATTAACTAACCTTTGGATGACCAGCAAACTTCTTCAAAGGAATGTAGATGAAAATGACCCCTTGCTTGTATATTTCTCAATTAGTATACCTCAAGACTAAATTGCATATAATTAAAAGAACTAGTTAAATAAATATGCCTCTCACTAATAACTAAAAGCAAGACTAATTAATAAAACCCTAATTAAAGCATCACCACTACTTAATAAAACAAAACATAACAAAATAATTAAAGCATCAATTTCTAGAAAAACCCCTAATAACTAAAACAAGATTAATTAATGAAAACCTAACTAAAAGCATCACTACTATCTAATTAAACTAAACATAACTAAATAATTAAATAAGACTAAATAATTAAAGCATCAATTTATTAGATGAATCCCTAATAACTAAAGCAAAGACTAATTAATGAAACCCCTAATTAAAGCATCACCACTACTTAATTAAACAAAATATAACTAAATAATTAACAAGAAGTAATTAATTAAAGCATCAATATCAAGAAAAAAAACCTAAAAACTAAAACAAGATTAATTAATAAAAATCTTTCTTAAGAGAACCGCCTGTGTAAATGCTGCTATTTATACTTGGCGGTTCTCTTAATAGAACCGCCTATGCTAATCTATTTACACAGGCGGTTTTTGTAGTGGGACCCGTCTATTGATTTTTAGTGGCGTCTTTTGGCTAAAACCGCCTGTAGAAATATTTTCATACCGTCAAGACAAATGCTCTGTGTACTAGTGTCTGTTTGAGCGCGTGTCACTGTGACGCCGGAGTTGGGTCACCGGCGTTTGTTGCTGTGTCTAGGCCAAGGCAAGACAGGGACTAAGGCACTGCCATGCTTGTGTGGTGTGGCTCGGGCAATGACGTGCAGAGGTGCGGGCGCACGGCACCGCGTCCAGGTGTGTGTTCGTGCTCCAGGCGGTGCAAGGGGCAGCGTTGTGGTGCTTGTGCGGCACGGCGTTCACGTGCCTGTGCCGTGAGCATCGGGCGGCAGGAACACCCTTGACAGCTTGGATCGGCACAAAGCAAGGCAAGACGGCTCGACGGCCGTGCAGGCAAGGGCAGGAAAAAGGTGAGGTTCTAGGTGTGCTCACCGATTGGTTTGCAGGTGGTCGATCACGCGGTGCAGAGGAACACTCGACGCCGCGGCGAGGACGGGGTGCATCGGCGGACGTGGCATCGTGCTTGCGTGGCTTGCCGCGGTGACAAGGTCAAGGCGGTGGATGCCGTCACGCGTCCGTCGGTCGGCTCAGCGTTGAGGCGGTGAAGACGCGGCTGCGTTGAGGTGGCAGCGTGGCTGGACGAGAAGACGAGGCGGCCGTGTCCACAGCTTCGCGTCGCGACGAGCACGGACGGCGTTGCAGCGAGCACGGAGGTCAGTCACCGACAAGATCAACACGGCGGTGGGGAAAAAGGTCCAACCTTGGCAAGGGCAGGGGCTCACCGGCAGTTGCGCGGCGCTGAACGGGGTCGTGGCTGGTGTGTGGAGCGAGACGTTCCCGCGATGGCAGCGAGGTGCAGACTGGTGAGGCCGGACGGTTCGCCGTGTCGTCGGTGGCTCGCCATGGTGGCAATGCGGATCGCGTCGTGGCCGGGGCTGCTCCTAGGGACGGCATCGCGCGGTCTCTGTGGATCACAGAACTCGGCACAAGGCCGGTCTTAGGCAAGGGTAGCCACAGGGAAGGTAAAGATGGAGGCTTGGGCTTGGATGGGGGCTCACCGGCGGTCTGGGACGGCGGGAAGGCAGCGACACGGAGAGAAGGACGGCGGGGCTCGGCGTCGCGGTGGCTCAGCGCACTGTCACCGCGGTTGCGTGGCTTGATGAGGCTGCTGCGGCTGTGTGGCGTGTGCACGCTGCCGCAGATGCGGCCATGCCATGGCCGGGTCACCAGCCGCTGCCCCGAGCAGCGATCCGCGAACTCCGGGCGGCAAAGGGCTCAACGAGGCCGACCTGGGGTTTCCGCGGCTACACGGGCGAGGTGTGCGCGCCGCATCACCGCGTGGTGCGGGTCCTCCGGCTCCTCGGGCGGCGGTGGCGCAGCACCACCACGGCCACGCCGAACGGTGCGGCGTGGCTGCGCGGTGCGCAGGAGGGCTCGGCAGGTGGAGGGAGCGGCGGAGGTGTGTAAGAGGAAGCTCGTGGCGGCAGGGCTGGGAGATGGCGAGGCGAGGGCTCGGCCTGGGGTTTTATAGCTGGGTGTTAGGGTTCTGCTAGGGCATGGATGCTCTACGAGAGGCGGCGATCTTTGGTGTCCGCGCCGCAGGGACACGCGGCGCATATCCATGCGGCTCCTCTCAGGAATCTTCGAGAAGGCTAGCAGGAGCGGGTCGCGGCTGTCTGTCGTGGCGCGGGGCTGGCCTAGCGTGGGCCCGCGAGGAGCATCGCTGGGCTCCTTGCCGTGCTACGGCGGGGCTCCTGACGGAAAGCAGCGACGTGGCTTCGTACGGAGAAGGAAGATTGCGTCTTTCAGAGGGGAAAGGAGACGGAGCAGCGGCGGGCGTGAGACGGGCGGCGTCTCCTCTTTACCTGGTCTTTGGCTGGCAAGTGGGACCTCGTCAGCTGGTGGGTCCCGCGCACAGGCACATGCAAGAGCGGCAGCGGCGTCTCCGCGTGCTGTGTACGCGAGCAAGGGAATAGCTGGGCTGCGCCGGTGCTCATGCTGGCCTGGGCCTCTCGGCAGGAAGGCCAGGGATCGAACGGGGCTGCGTGCTGCGCATGAGGCAGAAAGAGGTGGCCGGGCTGCCTGCTGTTACTTGGTGGGCCAGGTCCACGCTAGGCTCGCTGCCGCTTAGGAAGCGGCAGCCCCCCCACCCCCGCCCCTAAAAAAAAGCTTCAACATGTGCTTTATCATGTAATAATTAAACTTTAATTAATGGAACAAGCACAGTAGCATGCACTACTAGCATGGTGATTTGGCGATAGGCTGATTGCGTGTGCAACTTGATGAGATGTGCTGATGATGTGCATTGAACATGAGCAAGATAATTAGCAGATGGGTTTAGGAAGGATTGCAGGCCGTATTGGTAAGAAGGAAAGGAAAAAGGATTTTCCTAATCTTGCTCTATGAATTTAGACAACGGAATGCCTCCAAGCACAAACACTAGAAAATCCAAATCACACAAACACTCTACACTATATATGATGCACAATTTAATTGGGAACTTTGTCATGTTAAGCTAAATCATGTTTCATATAATTTTATAAATTGTGGTTCAGAGGGATGGAAGAAGAGAACATTTCGCAAGGTAGTGGTTGAATTATACATGCAACACACAATCAGACAAAAATTTTTAAAAAGTTCAGATTTTTGGGTGTTCCGAAAACACAGTATGTTACAATTTTGACAAAGGGTTGCACTTAAGATGTAGATGACTGACACATGAATCTTTGCATTTTTTATGGACACCTTCGTATGATTGGAATGATACCACTTAGAATTGGTGATGATCTCTTGACCGATTTGGAATGATACCACTAGAATGAGACACCACTTGTGGGTATTCTCTCCTTTTGTTGTAGGGTCACCCACTTGATTAACTTGAGCTCTTGAGGGTAGCTTTGCTTGAATTTAATCACGTAAAGTTGAGGATCACTTGAAGTGTAGGGTATCACTATAAAAGCTTGATCTAGACACTACTTGTAATACCACTTAATATAGCACATGTGTATGAAAGTAGCAGAGTAGGAATGTGACACCATATGTATATCACTTGCAAGAATGATGATTCTAGATACCACTGTGTGAATGTCAAACTTGAAATCCATTTATATTGTTGTTTTCTTTTTCTTGAACACTAGTCCTCATGAGCTTCTTTCTCATATAGTTCAAACTAGCAAACTTTGCATAAGAAATCTAACTTGGTTTGAACCAATAACAAGCTTCTTCATACGTCTTTCAATGGTTATCTTGTCAGTATTGAGTTAAAACCTTTCTTACTCATTTAGCTAGATTAAACAATTAGGTTCACATGCTTATGAATAAGTCATACTTAGCCACTAGATCAACTCAAAATATAGAAGCAATAGTGGTGTGATATGAACTCTAAATCATTTGATTTTTTTTTGAATGATTACTAGATATGACTACGCACTAACCACGTCCTTAGCAAAGTATGAATGCATATGTCAAACAATTTTACCTTTAATTTGTTGGAGAAGTGGATAGTCACATAGATTCCAATTCATTTCTCCAATAGCAATATGAAGTCCATTTATAGCTCGCTGAAGACCAATCATCAAAGATAGAATCCATTCTTCACTCATATGAATTGAAAACCACTAATTATCAAGTGCACTATCTTGTTGTGGTTGGCTTGCTTCTTTATTGATGTTTGCTTGCTTTGAGAGAACCAATGTTGATATCCACTTGTATATAAGTCCATAATACCAAAGGTGAGTACCACTTTGAATTATCCATAAATTGCTCTCTATTTGGGTGTTGCTTGCCTTTCATTGATCAATCCTTTTGATTAGCTTCAACTAAGCATCTCAAATGTCCTTTTAGATTACCACTTCCATGTTAGCCTTCTAAGTACCACACTTGGTGTACCCACACATTAGGCGGCAAGCCCCCTACTAGGGAGAAGTGATCTCTCCAAAGAACCATCCATGATACTCACTTGAATTGCCATTGATTAATTGATCCAAATGATGAACTTTTTGATATCCTCTTTAAGTCTTTTTCTTTCTACCAAATAATCTTCAATCATCACAAGAATTTAAACCTTGTCGTCATATTGAGCCTGGTCTTTATCTTCTAATTTGAGTACCAAATATGTGTGCAAAACACACTTCACAATCAAATAGACTTATACCCAATATTGTCAAGTTTCTAGATTAATCTAAACCAAACATAGGACCCTCAATCACTTATAAATATGATTCCAACTTCAGGACCTTTCAATTGAAGTGACTTTTAATCAATCCAATAATTGTCACTTTTCTGACAAATTCTGTACTATTCAAAAATAAATCATATTTTCCAAATTACAGCTCCAATGACCGTGAAATTTGGTGAAGATGTGCTTTACTAAGTAAACTAGCAACCATAAAAATTTGAGCTTCATTGGACTTTCCATTTGCTACCAGTTTTTACATCTTCCTACACTGCTACATGCTGAAAACCGTTGCATTATAGCTGACAAGAACCACTTCAAAACTGAAGCATTTCTTATCCAATTCCCATAAAATTTGAAAAGCAATATCTGTCATAAGGTAGAGCATGCACACCAAATTTTAAGCCAATCCAATATGATTTTGCAATATAGGACAGATTTTAAAACTTGAACTATTCTTCATCAAATGTGAATCAAATTTAAGATCAACTTGTTTGTACACTCTCACAAGACATATATACATTCAAACCACTTACTAAATAAAGTCTCATGAACAAATCCAACCAAACCAACTCAATCTTGATTACTAAGCATGAAATCCATTCAATCATCTCATAGCAAGCAACATATGCATATTTATCCAATTCAATAAAGTCATATGCACCTAAATGAATGTGATCGATAAAATATATACCTTGATAGATCATGATCATCCACCAGCAAGCTTCAACTCAAATATTTGCAAGCCATCAAATGAACCAATAAATCACCACAACTTAAAATATAACACTTGTTTGTTGTAGCACTTAGACTTCACTTATTTTTAACTTGGCATTAGGATAATGATCATCATTCAATACCACTTGGCTCAATCTCATGATTAGTAAGAAGAATATCACTTGAAACAAGTCTCCAATACCTATGGTACCTACAATCAATCATCCACTTTTTGTGGTACCCAAAATAGTTTGGGTCCTCTCAAGTTAGGTGCAACATACTTAGGCAAAACCTTAGTATGAGTAGCGGGATGTTTTGCAATAGCAACCAATGAGATACCATTATCATTCTTTCTAAGTACATTAGTATCAACAATTGAAATGGACTTAGATTTCTCACCTAGAGGATATGAATGAGCCATATGTCCCCTTTCCTGACATGAGTAGCAAACACTCTTTGATTGAGCCTTTTTTACTTTGCTCATATTTTGCTTCTCATTGCCTAGCCTCTTGTGGGTTGCTTGAGCCTTCTCTCAAGCTTGTTAGGACACCTCGAGGCAAAGTATCCCATGTCTTTACAATCAAAGCATTTGATGTGAGCATAGCCTTTCTTCTCATCATGCTTCTTGCTCACTATCTTGGCATCTTGATTAGGAGTTGGATGCCTTCTTGCTTGCCCACCCCTTCTTGTTCTCTTTTTCATCTTCAATTCACAATCATCATGGTTAATCTTGATTTGAACTTGGGGCTTCACTCGTAGTTTTGGTTGAGGCTTTTCATGTTGCTTCACGAATTGCTTGGTTGGACACATTGAGGTGAGATGACCCCAAGTGCGGCACTTGAAGCACTTGATATGCTTGAGCCTCTCTTCTTCCTTCTTCAACTTGAGCTTCTCTTTGTTTAGGAAAGTATTTGCAAGAAGTCCCACTTCTTGGCATATGAAGCACAAGAAATAAGAGAGCTTTTTTTTCTAGCTTCTTTATTTCTCTTTCAAACTTCTTCTTGCCCTATCTTCTACATTTGATCTTGCTCTTGTTGAAGCCAGTGCCACTCATGTCACCATAGCTTCTTTGATTGATCAATATATGCTCAAAGGTGACTTCAGAGTTATAGCACCTCTCTAACTTGATGCTCAAATTCTTCACTTTTCTTTTAAGCTCATTGTTCTCCTTCAAAATGTTAGTCTCACAAGACATAGAAGTAGAATAAGCATCTAATTGTGAATAACATGGCATATTTAATAATTCATCATAAGAGGTGGATATATGCTTCTTTTCTACATCACAAGGGTTGGTAACAATTTGCAATTAATCATTTGACCTATGTGATGAGATCTCATTATTTTTAAGTTTCTTGAAAAACACTTTAATGAGAGAACCATATTTGTCAACTAGTTCTTCATGAGATACATAAAGTTTCTCATGAGTCAATTTTAGCCCCTCATGTGAAGTTCTAAGAACATCAAATAAGTGCTTATGTTCTTCACATGAGTCCTTTAGAAATGAGTTTTCTTTTTCTAATTTTATTGTTTTTGCTTTCTCATTTTCTAAAGACATGGTCATGCAAGCAAGTCCACTAACAAGCTCATCATACGAATCAACATGACCAACCATATTGCAATTTGATACCTTAGTGTCACCTTGTGACATAAAGCAATGTGATGTAGTGGATGGGCTTGTAGTAGCATCGTTCTCATAGCCCGAGAATGAACCGTCATCACCATCAACTTTGTCAACTGAACTTGTGGTCGATCTTTCATCATCATCACTTGACCATGAGGTGGAGCAATCTTCCACAATCACCAAGTTGTGGTTATGCTCAACATCCTCATGTGGCTCCTCCATGTGATCATCTTGCTTTTTGAATTTTCCATCATCTTCCATGGAGGAGTCACCAAAGAGAGTTTGGAGTGCCATCCACATATCATGGGACTCTCCATGTCCCACACATGTCTGAAAATATTCTCATTTAAAGAACATGTCAAATAACTAAGGGCACATGCATCAAGTTGTAAGCAATCCTCTTATCCAAGGCATCTCAAGTAAAGCCTACAACAATGATCCACCACGCTTTGGGACCCATTGCACGCAAATGATCAAGCATATGGTGTTTTCGCCGTGCAAAGTCTGTGCCATCAAAAATGTGTGTGGCAATCATCATCTAGCCATCTAGTCGCCATCCTCTCGGATCAGTAAAGATCATAAATTAGAGACCTCAGCTCTGATACCACTGGTAGGGTTGAGATGGCGGACTAGACGGGGGTAAATAGTCCTTTCTAAAAATTAATCGCAACGAAAGACCAAAACAAATGTACAAATAAAACTATCGGTCTAGGCAAGACTACATCCCTTTATCTAAGTCTTCAAGCACCTTACAAAAATTCTAATTTAGCAACTAAGGTGTCGTGCTAGGTAGAGCTCACCTAAACAATTCTAGTTAGCAAGGTCATACAAACCTATGCAACTAGTACTTAAGCATGGGGGAGCTCCTACACAATTCTAGTAATACAAAGTGCACGAAGCCTAAGCACACTAGCAATGCTCAATAGCAAGGCTACACAAGCCAAACTATAGAGCTCAATTGGCTTAGCTACACAAACTAAGCAAAATGACTAACGAGGTTACACAAGCCAATTAGGCATGCACAATAACTAGAACAATGCTACACAAGCAAGCTAGCTACACAAAAGCAACAACACAAGCACAATATAAGAATGTAAATACGAGCTTGTGTAATGGGAGTGCAAACCACCGAGAAGAAGATGAAGACAATGTTGACCTGGTGATTTTTCCTCCGAGGTTCACTTGGTTGCCACCAAGCTAGTCCCTGTTGTGTCGACCAACTCTTCGTGGTTCGGTGGCTAAGAGGTGTTTTACTAACCTCATCCACACGATTGGGCACCACAAGAACCTATCGCAAGAGAGGTAGCTCAATGACACGCACAATCCAATGGAGTTGCTCTTCGCGATCCCCGCGGGGTGAGCACAATACCCCTCAAAATATCCACATAACCGGAGCACCACTTAATCTCCAAGCATGCTACAACGGTGCCCATAATCCTCCAAGCCGTCTAGGAGTTGGCAACCTCTAAAAGTAATAGGAAATCCCCAAATCACAACCACCACCTAATGCCACCAAATGCAAATCTCAAATACACACACTAGGTCTGTCAACCTCTCATACAAATCCGCAACAAACCTGGAGAGGGAGAGAAGAGGGGATGGAGGTGGATCTTCAATCTCTCATCCACACCCACCAAGAGCACTCACTCTTTCCTAGAAATCTTAGCTCAAATCATGGGAGGAGCAGAGGAGAAAGAGAAGGGAAGAACACAAGCTCACTTGCTCTCCAAATGTGAGAATGGGGGAGAGAATGAGGAAGAGAGGGGCTTCACCCCCTCTAAATAAGCTCAGCCCACGCTCCTAACCGTTGGGGGAAAACAGCTCCCGCCTCGAAATATCCATGTACGGTCAGATATTTGGAGCATCCCATGGCCAACGGTCAAAACCAGTCCAGGTTCGAAATATCCAAGTCAGCTTTGGAATATCCGAGAAAGTTCAAAATATCCAAGAACGGTCGGATATTTCTGGTAACAGCTAGGAGCGTCGCACTTCTCACTCACGACCAACGGTCAAAAACTTGTCAGCACTCGTGCACGTCCAGGTTCGAAATATCCAAGCAATGTTCAGAATATCCAAGAAAATTCAGAATATCCAAGCAAGGTTCAGATATATTTTTCAAATCGGCCCTCACACCAAAGGTCAACACCTAGTCAACACGAGGGACGTTCGGACCAGGCCGAACATGACTCACTTTGGAATATCCAAACATGTTCCGAATATCCTCAGAAATTCTGACTCCTTTGGATATTTCGGACATTCTCGAATATTCCAAAGAATCCAGAAATAGCCCACTAAACTTCATTTTCAAAGCCTTTTCATATGTGCTCAACTACACCAAGTGTTCCAACATGTCAAGTGTGTGAGTTAGCATTTTCAATCATTTTGAAAGGCTTTTCTCTTACACCTAACCACGTCACTAAGCACAATGCGTATGCACATGAGACTCACAATTAGTGCCACTTGATAACCATTACAACTAAAAGATTTTCCCTCTTTATAGTACAGCTATCAATCCTAAACTCGGTCATAATCTTCTCTACACACCTATGATCAGTGAAAGGAAATGCCCTACAAATATACCATTGCCTTACGCATTCCATTCCATCTCCTTCAAGTGTTGATACAACACATGCACCAACACAATCCCAAATGATATGATCCACTCTATATCATCATATGACCATATTGGTTCATCGATCTTGACCCCACTTGCCCTTCACCATTGCATCGGTCCATCGCGCCAAGTCTTTGCTTGAGCCTTCCGACACTCGGTACCAATGGCTTCAAAGCCTCCAACTTGTCCTTCACTCTTGCAACTGATCCATCAAGCCAAGTCTTGTCTTGATCTTCTCACACCTTAGCCACATGACTCCATGTCATGTTTCATATGCAATTAAGCTCCGACAACATCACATGTGTGAGCCTTGCAACAAATCAAGCCATTTCCACCTCTGTGGCATAGTTGCTCACACAAGTGTACCTGTGGAATAATTCCCTGCAAATCTTACATAAGCATCACTAGTCCACCTAGGTTATCACTCAGTTACCAAAACCAAACAAGGACCTTTCACTAGGGATTATTCTAAAAAACTACAGAGAAGGACTTAATTATCTAACAAATTATTGAAATTATCCTGCAGCGAAACATACACCATTGGACTCTAGAAGGCCCTAGAAGGCAAAGCACCGAAGATGGGCCTAAAAGGCCAAAGTGGAGGGCCGGCCGGCCCAAGGCCCAATGCCGGCCGGCACCCCCTTGCACCGCCTCACCTCTCAAAAAAAACCTCTAGCCTTTGGAAGCTTCCTCCACCGACCCTACGGATCAATCTTAGCCCTATGTGAAGTCGATTTGATCAAATGGCCGTTGTTCCTCCCACTAGGCTATAAATACAGGGCCATACCACCCCAGAGGGCATGACATCATTATGGAGTTGCAGAGGCATCCCTTGAAAGGATGATCTCTCAACTCTAGAGAATTAGGGCTAGACTTTTTAATGTAGTAGATTTGCTCTAATTGAGAGTTAGGGAGAACAGAGCTACACTCAGGTTCTGGAGTATTCTTTGGAGATTTGATATATCATTGTATCTCATCTTTGTAAGACTTATGCTTTAATATATTATCTTCTCTATTTACTTTTATGCATTAAATTTAATTAGTTAGTATAGTTGTTATGCTTTATCACTAGATCTCTGCTTGTATTAGGTGCTCTAGTTATTAATTGTGACTAGGGTACTAATTGATATTGTAGACATGGTGTCTAGGTGATAGATTACCTGAGATTGCGCCTAATTCTTACGGTTAGTTGTGGTAGCCCCAGAGGTGACAGCTCTGTTAGGCCTTCGTATTCCACCACGTCGGAGTTGGTGTTTCGTAGAGCTTTTAGCAGCCTTCTCCCAACTACCTTCTTCCCAATCTTTTTCAAAAGTTGAAAAGGACCTGCTGCTCCAAAGTGTTATCCTGTGATTGCTTTATCTACCTATGAATTAGTTATATAGAACCAAAGTAACAGAGAAGTATTTAGGAACCTTGAACTCTCCCATTGTTCTCTCAATTTAGCTATCTGCTCTTCTATCATTGAATTCACCTGTGTGTGGGTGTCATATATGCATAATTCCTATCATTTATTACTTAACCCTATGTTGACATTTCTAACATCACTTCGCGTTAAGTGTCATCTCTAACATGATGCCAAAAATGCTGGAAAATAATCTACACTTGTCTACCCTAAAAATAAAGCTATAGAATATATCCGCAAGCGCACAGATAATTCTCCTGTTGTAGCATTTCACCTGGTAAGATTTCCAAGTATCATTGATTTGTTTTAAGCCAAAAGGAAAACTCATTTACTGCGTTGGATCTATCTAGAAGGGGATAGAAAGGAATTATGACTATGACTTTAAAATGTGCAAACCTATAGCGATCAACCACTCTAGTGCTTTTAGCAGGGGTGAGTCAAGATAAACAATAAAGATAAAGATAAACATGAAATAAAAGGACTTTACAGAGATAGAGATTAAAGACTCAACTAATATGATTGGTCAGACAGGAGATTCGGCTAAAGTAAAGAACTTTTAGATTGTCTCTAAATAATAAGTCTATAGATCACACCAATATACACACTTTCATCTATAGTATAACCAACTCAGAAAACAGCATAAGGAGCATCAACTAGGGAGGATATTGAGACATAAGTCACCTCCTTCGTGACCGCGCTCTACAAGCGTATATGCGAGGGGTGGAATACAGAGGACTCAATAGGCCTGTACGCCTACGATCTACCACACTACCCAACACATTAGGATGCAATCGTAGATATATATGATATCTAAGCACCACGCTTGCATAATACATACCACCTAACCCACTCGAGTATTAAATTAGGCGCTTTACGAACATATGACTATAATCATCACCAATCATAACTATATCAATAATGCAACTAGAGCAAACTAAGAACTTAATAAGTAGCAATATAATAATTAAGAACAAAGTCATAAACAGGGATACGAATTACCAATCTCTTTTGATCGCAGATCGGAAGCTTCTCGAAAGCGGCGCCCAACTCTACTTGAACCTTGCTAGCTAAACCTAATCTAGAACTTAAAGAACTGGAGCTCTAATTTTAATCTCTGGAAACCCTAGTTTCTAGTCTAATCTTGACAAATGAATTGAGGCAAAACCCTAATTGCTCCTGGGGGGGTTCAGGCACATATTTATAGCCCAGTAGAGGAAATGATGGCCATTGGATCAAACCGACTTCATGTAGGGCCAAGACTGATCCTTAAAGGCGGTGGAAGAATACTTCAGAAGCTCGTGGAAGGCCATGGAAGGGGGAGGCCGGCCGGCCTAGCCATTGGGGCCGGCCGGCCCCACCGGGTGGGCTCCGCTTCTCCGCTTCGTTCTAGTGTCTTCTGGATCCTTCCTGAGTCCGATGATGATGTCTTCCGTCGCGGTTAAGTTTGTGTAAATCTTGCAATTAAATCCTCCAATTTCTCTTTTCTAGAATAATCATGCAAAAAATGTGAAATCACCAAAACTCGTGGAAATTGTCGGTTAAAACCCCTATGTTTTCTAGTGGTGATCCTCTTTATGCATTTAGTTGACGGTTAAAAGTGATCGTTATCTACCGTCAACAAGCTCCCCTTAAGCTAAACCTTTGCTAGTCTCTAGCAAAGCTAACTCTAAAATGATAGAAAAAATTAATACTGTGGTTTCTCATATTTATTTGATAACTTTCAATAAATACTCAAGCATTCAAATTAAAATTCTTCTCTAGGTTGAAATTCATTAGCCTCATTTTCAAACTTACTCTTATTCTTTTCAACCATGGAGCTTAACATCTTTCACCTTGGGTCTTGCACAATTGGAAAAACAGTATGATGAAGTCAAGCACTATATCTCGACTCTTCTATTCAACTAATCTTCTAGAGTTTTTATGGATTTTTAGAAATAAAACTCAGAGATACTTTGCATGACACTCTCAAGTCTCTTATAGATGTGGTATTTTTGGTTCCTCACCTAGGCAATAAAGCGTATGCTTTTCTCAACCTAATTCTAAAGGTTTATCCGAGCTCATAGGTATGGAAATAATCATGGATGACTTACTTGCAAAATATATTTTGTAAAATCAAACAATGGATCCAGAGAGAAACAAGTCATACAATCAAATTAAGATGTGCATGTGTATGGAATATGGTGGATATTTGGTGGAAACTAATAATCCTAATTCTACAATGCTCATCGTTATCTCTCTTTTGTAATTCAGAAATATTGCCAGGAATCGTGAGCTATCTTTTTTTCTCTCTTTTTTTCTTTTTTTTTTTTTGGACACTTGTCTATTTTTCTTTATTTATTTTGCACGGCTCACAAAACTTCCTTTTTGGCATATAAAACTGAGAGATAATAATGAAAAGATATTTGAGCATTTATTTGTTGGCTATTCTAATGAAATATTTTTGGTGTTTCCTCCCAGTGTAGGAGTAAAACATTTTTTGACAAGAGTGGAATGGCATGTTGTTGCGCCTACTCCAATGTAGAGTAGTGCATATATAAGTGGAGTGCAAGTGAATCTTGATTTCAAAAGCGTGACAAGTCTCTCATTAGGGTCACAAAGGTTGATTGAACTCAATGAAATGACAAGTAGTATTATGTAAAAAGCTTTCTAGCCTAAATATTCAATATGGCTCTGGTAGGAATTTAGCATTGTCATACAAGATCTCATCATGTAGCATTTTACATTTTTTTTCAAAAAGTAAATCTCCAGAATTTTAGCGTCTTTTTAGAGTGAGATAAACAGCAGCTTAGACCTTCTCTAATCATGTCCAACAATTACCTAGACTTAGGGTCAAGAATATGCTATCCACAAATATCAAGCTTTAGAATAAATTTTTAGATAAGGACAACTTCATTCAATCTGTAGGAAAATCTTGATTTAAAAACTAAGCATATGAAGGAAATTATATTTGATATTTTTATTACTCAGAAAAGTCTAGCCTTCAAGTTCAACTAACAACTGGAAATTAAAGCAAACCTTTTTACACACTCTATTTTTGGGTTTTCATTTTTTACCATGCATGAATTAAATTGCAGAAATTGAAAGAAAGCAATAAAAACATTTTTATTTGGTTTTTCTAGATTTGCATTTTTTTATAGCTAAGAACAAGAAAGTAAATGATAAAGGATAAATGTATACAAAGGTGAAGTGTGCTTACCTTGCAGGGGTCCTCCCCCAAGATATCTCACTGCTCTGGTGGTGGTGGTGGATACTCGAGTCCTAGACTCTGAAGCAAAAGTGCAAGGGCCTCCTGTCCCTAATCGTGAGACTGCTGCAGTGTGTTCACCCTGTTATCCATCTGATGTTGCCACGCCACCGTATGATCTAGCGTGGTCTGAATCCTTTGCTGACCCTCCCCCAAGCTAGTCAGCGGCTGGTCAAACTGGTCAAAAGGAGGGGCTCCACCATATGTCACTGGAGGTCATCCGTGCTGCTCTGGAGGCTGGTAGTAGTCGTCCTCTAGGGGTGCATAGAATGCAAATGGGCCACCGGTACTGAAGTCTGTGCACGGGCGTGTAGAGAAGGATGCTCGTCCTCTCTCGTACCCGGTCTCCTGCGAAAAAGGGGTATTACCTTGTTCCCATTGTCCCTATCCTGAAGATGACTCCCCCTCCTGATAAGAGGTGTAACCCTCCCATTTAGAGTGGTGTATCCATGGCTGAGTAGTCTGCTGTGACGGCTGTGGCTGTTCAAAACCATAAAGGCAGTGTATGCTGGTCCCTGTGATGTAGAATCTGCTCCCTGATAACTCGGTCTCTGCGTCCCAGCAAAGCGTGCTGAGGGACTTCTCCCAACAGTCGCCCTACCTATCTGCAAGTCAAAAACAAAACTCTCTACTTGGGATGATGATTCATGGACAGCGGGTGATGGTGTGTCTACATCCATCTCGGAGTCGGCTCGTGAAGGTGCACGTGATGAAGTTTGACTCTGGGTTGAGCGGAAGGAGAGTGCCCTTCCAAGGCTCTTTGCCACACTCTTGAATCTCTTACTCATCTTCAAGAACAAGAACAAGAACAAACACAACAACTGATGGAGAAGGGTTAGAGAGAGTGAGAGATCACTTCTCTTGGATGAAGCCTTGAGCAAAGCTCTAATCTACTCTTTTAATTTTTTCTGGATTTTCCTTGAGTAAATGGTGGGATTTTTAGTGAGCTGTGTTCTTCGTAATGAAGAACGGAGTGGAGAGCTACTCTCTGGGTTTGTGAATGGCAGAGGAATGAATGAGTGAAGAGAGAGGGAGAGGAAGAAGGGGGGTGCCGGCCGGCATAAGTGGTGGGGCCGGCCGGCCCCGCACCTTGGCCATTTCCTTTCTCCTTTCTCTGGTGTCGACATTTCTACAGATGCTTTCCCTTTGGATGCTCTTCGTCGGTAGGTTGATTGGGAATCACAGTACATGCATGTGAGTGAAGTGAGTGGAGAGTTTGGATGGTGGTGAATAATGGTGGGTGTGATGGGATGTGAGATGATGGGTGTGGGTCCCACATGTCTCCCATATTTATACCGTATAATGATATAAGAATGAGAAACTAAATTACTTTTATGAATGTATGGAAAATAAGAATTCTAATGATAGTGTTTTTGTGTTTTTCTGTTTTTGGAGTAAAAATCACTGACGGGGTTTTACTCCTTGTAAGCATTAATTATTCAGTGCTTATTCTAACTATTATGCCATGATTGTTTTTATTTCTTTTTAATAATGCAAAAGCTAAGAAAGTAAATATGCGAAAATTTAAATTACTGATAACTACCGAGTTACCTCCCGGCGAAGGTTCGGGGTTTTAAGTCCACCGAATCGGACTTCTTCAATTTGATTATTCTTCATGCTTGATCTCCAGGTCTAGAGATGATGACCTTGTGAAACGACCCGCGATTTCCTCGAAGGGAAATCCACAGAGTACATCATTTACGCTTGATACCACAGTTCATACATCGTGAAAAAGTACAAGTTACAAGGTTTACAACACTTGGAGACACACCTAGGTACAACGCATCCTAGCGATATACACAAGAAGGTCTTCATCAGAGTAGGCGTAGCGACATAGCGGGTGAAGGCTCCTCCTTCACGAACGATCATCAGAGTCGGGGTAGAGTATCAGCGGGCGTAGACTTGATCTCTTTAACCAAACTTGAGTGTAGGAACGAGGCCACCTAATCCTTCTAGCTCCATCCTTGTAGTCCTCCTCGGGTACCAGACCTGCTCAACTCTATCAGTACGATTCGTACTGGCCACTGGCTCCCACCCTATGCTTTGCTTTGCTATGTGGTAAGTGGAATGCAAGAGTAGAGAGAAAAGACCTATATTTGGCTGTAGTTTTCCTATGCCAGTTCATGAAGTAAAATATAATATAGTTCATCAAGTTTTAACCCATCTCATCCACACATCCATCCATCCCACCCACATCCACATCCACATCCATGTCCACACATCTCACCACACTCTCACTCTCTAGTCGGCAAGGAAGACTCCCGCTCCTCTTTGCCTCAACGGCCTAAGCCGAATCCAACAACACCCGGGGGGAGAGAAGAAAAGGACACCTCTCACTATAACGATCGTATGGTACTCACAGAATGTCCATACCGGGACACGGCTATACGTATAGATTTAGTAACTCTGCAGAGCTTGTACACTGAACCACAAGATCACCATCATCGACGATGCCTCGCCTAGGCCGATACCAAGCCGCCGCCTAACCGGCCCAATGCCACTCTACCACTCAGCTGGGCACCCCGGAGATCTACCGGCACGCCGAGACCGTGAGACGTGGTACCGGATCCCGCTGGATACCACGCCGCCTCGGGGGTGTGGGTCTCAAAGACCCGCACCTCCCTACACTATCACCTACCAACCTAGTAGTAGCAGCCAGGGGGCCAGCTAGTCGTCAAGTCGGACCCCGCCCATTCGTAGACGAGTGGTGTGCACGAAAAAGGTCCCGTGAACCGCAGAACGCCAAACCAGCCCCTTAGTAGGACCGGGCAGGACATCTTCACAAGGGGCTCGACGCCCGTGCCTCGACGCCACCTCCATTCCGACGATTCGTCCCACAAAGACACTCCTCCCCGGAATCTACTCACATCACATGTACCCGCCACAGGTACTCTCTCACATAGGGAGTGCCCAGATCACACTCTCCCGGCAAGACTTGTCCCCTGACTCGTCGTAGATCCTGCCCAGTCGACACAACCCTCACCACACACCCAAGACACACGCCAAGATCTCTCCCATGTTACCCCCAGTTATCCAGTTTAGGGCACCACGTGCCTTGGCCACACACAAGCATGTATAAGTAGAGTGTAAGTGTGTAGCAAGTATCATGAAGTAGACGAGCGTCTATCCTAGCAGCAGGTGTGCAAGGGAAAGGTTGCGTCAAGGTATTGGCTTATCAAGCAATCTATCATGCATCCTATCACAGTTCATTTGTACAAAGTAAAGCACTAGCAGCTACACATTGCATGCCTAATAGGATTCTACGAGGTTGGGTGGGACGTGGCACCTGTTTATAGCAATCCATAGTCATCTGCATCTGGTTGCTCTTCGCATCTCCTCCTCTAGCTGATCTCCGGTCTATCCATTGTCATCGCGATGCAACTACCTCGATATAGTGACAACCAAAGCAAAAGAGCAATCAATCCCTAACCAAAATACAGTACTCCCTAAAAAGGCAACAAGATACAGAAGGAACCAGATAACTCCGAATAAACACTGAAAAGACTTAGCCCTCGTGGTGAGTGTCCGATCCTCGGGCTCCAAACAAACAGAAGTGGTTGTTTGTTAAGCATGAGCTCGGATCAAGACCATGATATAGCCAGTACTTCTCAGGTCGATCGTGTCAACCTGTACGGCTCCGAAAGAAAAGGCCTTGGTCCTAAGATAACTTAAACAAACACCACGGTTGCGGCCTTCCGATCAGAACGTCATGGAAATTGGCGAGGACCGGAGGGTCGCAAGCAAGAGAGAAAGGGAAAACAGGAACAGTGGGGTTTGGCACTTGCGGCCTTTAATCCGCAAGTCACAACTACTATATAGGGTTCGAGTAAGAACGATTAACATGAAATAGAGAAATTGTGACTTGGTTCCGATGCTCTTTGGCTTACCCATCATGGTAGCCAACGGTAGCAAAAAGAGATTGGAACACAAACAATAGAGGAGGAGCGGTACTGGGTCCTCTCGACCCGCATGACACAACAACGCCGGGGAGCCGAGGAGAGAGTAGCACAACAGGGGGAAGAGAGGAGGGTTAGCCGGGCATGTCCATGTCACGGCCTCGGTCACATCCTCAATGATGGTTTTCCAACGGTCGATCGGGTCGACTCACACGGCCCGAGAACGAGACATAGACCATAGCTTCGCTAACTAGAAGAGATAGTCCGGTCTTTGATCCAATCATCATGGCTAAGACGGGATCGAATAGAATGGGCTAGCGGGGAAAAATAATAGGTAGAAAAGAGAGGAGGCGGTGGTCTACCCCTTCCAATGCACATACCATGGCAAAGGCGAGGCATCGGAGAGGAGCGATGCACGAGATCACAAGTGCCCGATCCGCTCGTAGGGTACCTTGACCAAGGTGCACTAATGCACTAAGCATTCCCCGTCGTCAAGCGATGCGGTTGTCACCACGAGATCCTTAGGAATGCTACGGCCTAAGCTAGGTACAAACATACAAGGGATTAAGCATGAATGATCCAAAAGAGAGGAGAGGCAGGATTCACCTTCCTTTGATCCACTCGCCATTGCAATTGACGGGAACCAGTGGAATGGAATCAAGATAGCAATAGCAATAAAAGAACACCATCAAGCGCAAAGAAGGGGCTTGGGTCCCACGGCGCCTCGATCTACATGACATGGTAATAGTCATTGACCGAAATGTCCAGAACAAGGGACTCGATCCACACCTTGTTGGATTAGTGAGAATCAAAAGAGAACAAAAAGAAGGATGGTCCCGCACTCTTCCCGACCTACTCGTCATGGCAAAGGACAGTGGTCGGAAGAAAAGAGACGAAGTCTCGCACGGTCCCTTGATCCACACCAACTCGTAGGGCACCACGACCTCCGTGCAACTAAAGTGGCAAAAGCTATTCCTCGGGTTCATAGCGATGCGGTTGTCATCACGAGAACCGAGGAATGCTCCAGGTCTAGGTGGTGCAAGCATACGAGGTGGTGGGGAAAATAGCACAAGAAAAGAAAGGAAAGAAAAGGGGTGAAGCCCGATGGTCATGGCGAGATGACTCGCGGCCATAAGCTTTACCTACACGGGTTTAGCTCCCGTCGTCCCACGATAGTTGCTTCTTAGTTCGTTTCCCACTAGACTAGGTCTTAGGGGCTCAATGTGCGCGGGTAAGATCCGCATCGATAGCGATATCGAGCTCCTTTATGACCACGTCCTAGGGCCGAAGGTAGAAGCTAACACTACAACTAAAGCACGAGAGAACGAGTTACGCTCGGCGTCGTGATCACGGTGGGACGAACCCACGATCGAAACGCTCAAACGAGGTACGGTCCCTTGACCGGCTCGAAGGCTCGGTCCACATACAAGCACCACGCAAATACACAAGAAACAACAACACCATACAAGAACTAAACCAACAAGACCATCACAAAAGCGAGTGCACGGATCCATAGCATGAGGGAGATAGACCGCACGATGGCACGGCACGCATAGATAGGCGGGTATAGATATAATGCGACACTTGTGGATTATGAATGAAAAGAGCAAGCTTTGCCGACGCCGAGGTTGGCGTCGGGGCGGGGTTTCAAAGGTTAGACCTTGGTGGGGAAGTAGGCGAGGCCGGTAGGACTTCGACGGATCGCTAGGGATGCCGGGAGGGCTGCAGCCAGCTTGTGCTATCTGTGGTCCGCTGCAGCCTGTCGTAGCCTCCCCTAGCCAGCTGTGGCTGGCCGTGGCCAGCTCTGGTGGCCGTCAGCCAGCCAGGGCAGGCTGCAGCCAGCTGCAGGTGGCCGGGGTGGCTGTAGCCTAGCCGGGGTGGCTATGGCTAGCCGGGAGGTGGCTGCGGGTTGCCGGACACAGCCAGGAGTGGCCGGGCGCCACTGCTACTTTCCTGCAAGGTGTAGGACATGGCACGAAGGCCAGCCTTTAGGTACGGCATCGGGGAAAAAAGGCAAAGGTGGTGTTTTTGGTTTGCCGGGTGCTCACCGGGCGGTGGGAGAAGGCTCCGCGAAGCGGCGTGGGCGTTGTGGCCAGCCCTGGTCGGTGGTAGCTGGCCATGGCCTCTGGTGGTGAGGCGCAGCGTCCGCAATGAGGCGGGCAGCTCATTGCTGCCGCGCTGCCATGGATGGCCAGCAGCCTAGAGCGCGGGCGTGGCGGAGCTTGGGACGGCCGGGCGCCGAGGTGGAACGCGGTTGTGCGCGACATGGTGGAGCAGGGAGGTGGCTCGCCGTCGTGGCTGGACGAGCTCGCCACGGCCACGGCCGAGGCGAGATTCGCACCGCGGCGACGCGGCTTGGTGGTTGAAGTCGTGCCGGCCGGGCGGTCGTGGTGTGCAGCACGGGACGGTGGCCGAGACGCCGGGCGTGGTCGACGCGGGCCCGCCGGGTGGCGAAGAGCGAGACCGCGTCGCCGCGGGCGGGCGGTGCCGCCGCCGGGTCGCCGCGCGCAGCACTGGGTGGCGCTGAGATCGGAGACGCCGCGCATGGCGAGGCGGAGCGGCGCGAGCGCGGCTCGACGCAGCGGCGCGCCTGCGGGCGAAGCGAGGCACGCCGGGCGGCCGGTGCGGGTTGCCCTGCCGCGCACGGGCGCGACGATGGCGGCTCACGCGACGCTGATGGCGAAGCGGACTCCATGGTGGCGCTGGGCGGCCGACGGCGGTCCGCTATGGCACGGCGCTTCCTCGCCACGAGGCCTCGAGCGCCAGCGTGGCAGCGGTCCGCATGACATGGCGGCCGCCCGGGCGTGGCGTGGCTGCGGGGCTTGCGCGGGCCGGCCGGGTGGTGCGGCCGCACCGGGCGGGGCGGGTGGCCGACGGGCGCGGCGGTGTTGGCCAGCTACCCGGCGTGGGGCGGGACTGCGCGAAGAGAAGGAAGGGAGGAAATGGCGGCGATCGCCGAAGAGGAGAGCCGAGCGGCGGCCGCTGGCTTTTTATAGCGGCGCGGCTAGGGCTCCAAGGGAGGCCGCCCATCTTGGGCGTCCATGCCCGCCCCGGGACACGCTGCACACATCCACCGCCACCGGTACGGACGCCGAGGCGTGGAGCGGGAGGAGAGCGTTGGGGCGGCGGCGGCGGCCTCGGGGAAGGTGCGCCTCCTCCCTAGGGTTCCAGGGGCATGCGGCCTGGGCCGATCGGGCCGCTGCGGCTTTCGCCTGGCTGGCGCCAAGACGGGCCTCGCTGCTGCGGCTAGTACGCGCCTGCCGGAGAGAGGGAGGAAGCGCGAGCGGCTCGCAGCCTGGCTGCCGCGAGGGAAGGAGGTAGTGGGCCGGCTGGCTATGGGAGAAGGGAGAAGGGTGGGTAGCTGGCCCAAGATGGAGGTGATGGTTTTTCTATTTCAAATTTGAGATTTTTAAAAAGGAGTTGAATATTTGAGAGGGCTTTAAACCGAGTCACAAGGAATTTGAAGGAGATTTTGAGAGAGAAACTGCTGAGGTCGGTAGAGATTCAAAAAGGGAGAGGTTTCCCTCGAGATGGAGTTAGAGGTGGGATAAATAGGAGAGGAATTTGAGAGGGAATTTCTATGAGAATTGTGATAATTTTCGAATAAGGTACTTTGAGAATCCCAAGGAGGGAAATTGTGAGGGGATTAAGAGAAGATCGAAAAGGAAGTGCTATAGACATGTGCTCTCCAATTTCCGGCAAACACAGAAATCAGAACCAACTTAGGAACACATGCACTCTCCTGCAGTCAAATCTATATGAATGCATCGATCCACTAGCAACTCCTCCCACGTTTGACCTAGCAACTGCATGCTTCACACATTGCAGAAAAAGTTTTTAAAAAGTTGGGATTTTTGGTGTTTGGTAAAACGCGGGTTGTTACAGACTACCCCCTTACCGAATCTCGTCCCCCGAGATTCAAGTGTTGTCTAGGGCTAACGGATCTTACCAAATGTCTTATTTGCATCAATGCACCAAAAGTCGGAAGGAATTTTTTTTTCCGAGGAAAAGTTTTTGAAAAGAGAGATTCTAGGAATGCAATTCGCAAGAAGCTTTTGAATGAGATGAGGCGTTTGAAAAGGCATGAAACCTCTTTTGCTTTGATCAAAAAGGGTTTCCATAGAAAATCAGTTTTTGAAACTAGTTTTCAAAATCGAGGAGAGCTTTTAAAACTTTCGTGCATCAAATGCAAAATACCTTTTGAAACACTTTTCGCAAACCAAGATTTTGGAAAAAGAAGGCTAGGCCTTTTTTTTTTAGTACGAGGATTTAATCAAAAGTTCAAATCCTACTGATTTTTTTTTCTCTTTTTTTTTTTTTTTGAAGCGAAAGCCACGAGTTTTTCAAATAAAGCAACGACCTAATTGAAATAGCCTTTACTTGGAAACAATTTCAAATCCTTTTGAAATTAGATTTTGAGTTGAAACCCGGAAATCTTTTACCACTTTGCAAAGCCTTTAGAAGAAGTTTCAAAATCAGGTTTTTGTCAATTCTTTTTTTTTGAAGTACCATATGAAGGAAAGAGCAAGGGCTGTGAAATCGCTTTTCAACAACGCTAAAAAAAAATCAAAATCAAATCGTTTTCTACTTTGTAAACATTTAAAAGACTTTTTGGGTATAGGTTTTCATAAATCCTTCCGGTGGGAAATCATTTGTAAGAAAAGAATTTTTCAAAGGATGTTTTGAAATTGGTTCAAAATTTGAACTTTGAGCCGAAAGTAGGGTTTTGAAATCAAGGAATCTACGGAAACCAAAACTTTTCAAGCTTGGTTTTTCCAGGAAAGATGGGTTTTTACGAAAACAAGGGTTTGCTCTCGGCCAAGAGGTTTTGAAATCTCTTTTTAAAACAAGATAGAGCGCCGAGAAGGGGATTTGTAGAATCCAAAATAATTTGAAACCAAAACGAGTTTGTGGGAACAAAACTCTTTCCAAAGGATTTTATTTTCGTAATCGATTTTTGGAAAAGGAGGGGGGTTCGAGATTCGGTGGCATGCGATACCGATTAGGGTGGTCACGATCACTTTCCTTGATACCTGCATACGCCTGGCAGCAAGCCATGTGGAGGCCTCACACATGGGCCCCAAGTTTCATAGCGGCACCATAGCTCAAGATCGCGGCTCATCCCCAAACAAGTTAGCGACGTCCCAACATCTTGAATTATAGGGGGAGTAGGGAGTTTTAAAGGGGAAGGAAAAAGCCTTCTGCAAAACACTTTTGAAAGCGCTTTGCAAAACAGAGGTTTTTAAATCTTTTTATTTTGCAAATTTTTGAGGGCAAGAAGATTGCAACCCTTGGTTTAAAACTAACACAAATAATTTGAAATTGGTTGCAACCTATTTTGATTCAAAAACTTGTAAATCAAGAGTTTTCATTTTTTTACCAAGCTAGAGCAAACCTTCAAAAGAGAGATTTGAAAAGGTTTGAAAAAGACTTTTAATTTTGTGAAACACATCAACATTTTTAGGATTTTTTTTTAAAAGACATCAAGTACATGGGTTCCAGACCATTTTTTTTAAAGCTTTTGAAAGTGGATAGTTTTTGAAACTCCATTTGAACAAGGTAGAGAGTTGTGTGAAACACTTTTGAAATCCAATTTTAAAAGCAAAAGCTCCCTTTTTTTCCAAACCAGTTGAAGCCAAAGAGTTTGGATACTCAAATCTTAAAAAAAAAAATCTTGTTTTGGTAAAAACTCTTTCTAAAAGGATTTCAAGCCAAAGATTTTGAAAGCTTTACTCATTTGCAAAACAAATCATTGCTTCCTTTTCTTTTTTTAAAACACAACAATTTTGAAATTGATTTGAATCATTCTCTTTTCCAAACCTGAAGGTAGAGTTTTCACAAATAACTTTTTTTTTTGAAGCTATGTTGTTTCATAAAATTGGTAGTAAAACGCAGCGTTTGAAATCGAGGAATGGTTGCTTCCGAAAAGGGGAATTTGGCTCACAAGGAGAAATCAAAGCTTTTTCAAAACAAAACTGAGCCAAAGGATCTTCGAACATGTTTTATTGATTGGAAAACAAACTTTCGCTTTTGAAAGTGAATCTAGGGCACGTTTTGGAAAAGAAGCCAATTTTTCCCAATCGTTTGAAGACAACTTTGAAATCAAAAGGGGTTTTGAGATAGAAGTTGAAACCATTTTCTTTCGAAAGAGGAAAGTTTCTAAAACTTTATGAAACCCTTTTTCTCTTGAAATAAAATAACTCCTTTTGAGTAAGGGCTTTTCGAAGGTAAAGGGGAAGTTTGGAAGAGAAGATTGGTTCGAAAGACTAGAAAACCATTTTGAAGGGAGGTTGACAAAAATTTGATGCACTGACTTCCTAATTCCAGTTATAGGTTTGGCTTAGGTTTTAGAGGGCTAGGTTACCCAGGCTCACGGAGTCATATATATAAAATAATCTATATAGTCGACACTCAATCAATAAGAAACACAAAAACCACAACAACACAAAATCCAGGAATTCAGGCAGCATTACAACCCCTATATGCATAGTGTTGACTTGAGGCAACTCCTATGCCTTCAAAGTCTCACACATCTACCGATCTAGCGTGGGCAGAAGTGGGGGAGTGATTCCTAAGAGTTATCTCCTCATATCAGGGTGGTCAGACAGCAATAGAACTCAAGGTAGAGGGAGGAACAACTGTTTTCACTTCTAGCACCTATAGCAATCAGGATTTTTAGCTTTTACACTAGTGTTTGAAACCTAAGGTCTCGCCCTACAGTCAAGTATGGCTCGGATACCAACTGAAACGACCCGCGATTTCCTCGAAGGGAAATCCACAGAGTACATCATTTACAGTTGATACCACAGTTCATACATCGTGAAAAAGTACAAGTTACAAGGTTTACAACACTTGGAGACACACCTAGGTACAACGCATCCTAGCGATATACACAAGAAGGTCTTCATCAGAGTAGGCGTAGCGACATAGCGGGTGAAGGCTCCTCCTTCACGAACAATCATCAGAGTCGGGGTAGAGTATCAGCGGGCGTAGACTTGATCTCTTTAACCAAACTTGAGTGTAGGAACGAGGCCACCTAATCCTTCTAGCTCCATCCTTGTAGTCCTCCTCGGGTACCAGACCTGCTCAACTCTATCGAGACGATTAAATGCGGCCAATCGCTCCCACCCTATGCTTTGCTTTGCTATGTGGTAAGTGGAATGCAAGAGTAGAGAGAAAAGACCTATATTTGGCTGTAGTTTTCCTATGCCAGTTCATGAAGTAAAATATAATATAGTTCATCAAGTTTTAACCCATCTCATCCACACATCCATCCATCCCACCCACATCCACATCCACATCCATGTCCACACATCTCACCACACTCTCACTCTCTAGTCGGCAAGGAAGACTCCCGCTCCTCTTTGCCTCAACGGCCTAAGCCGGAATCCAACAACACCCAGGGGGAGAGAAGAAAAGGACACCTCTCACTATAACGATCGTATGGTACTCACAGGAATGTCCATACCGGGGACACGGCTATACGTATAGATTTAGTAACTCTGCTTGAGCTTGTACACCGGAACCACAAGATCACCATCATCGACGATGCCTCGTCTAGGCGATACCAAGCTGCCGCCTAACCGGCCCAATGCCACTCTACCACTCAGCTCTGGGGCACCCCGGAGATCTACCGCACGACGCCGAGACCGTGGAGACGTGGTACCGGATCCCGATGGATACCACGCCGCCTCGGGAGGGTGTGGGTCTCAGCACCCGCACCTCCCTACACTATCACCTACCAACCTAGTAGTAGTAGCGGGGGGGCCAGCTAGTCGTCAAGTCGGACCCCGCCCATTCGGAGACGAGTGGTGTGCACGAAAAAGGTCCCCGTGAACCGCAGGAACGCCAAACCGCCTCTTAGTAGGACCGGGCAGACATCTTCACAAGGGGCTCGGCGCCCGTGCCTCGACGCCACCTCCATTCCGAGGATTCGTCCCCACAAAGACACTCCTCCCCGAATCTACTACACACATCACATGTACCCGCCACGGTACTCTCTCACATAGGGAGTGCCCAGATCACACTCCCGGCAAGACTTGTCCCCTGACTCGTTGTAGATCCTGCCTAGTCGACACAACCCTCACCACACACCCAAGACACACGCCAAGATCTCTCCCATGTTACCCCCAGTTATCCAGTTTAGGGCACCACGTGCCTTGGCCACACACAAGCATGTATAAGTAGAGTGTAAGTGTGTAGCAAGTATCATGAAGTAGACGAGCGTCTATCCTAGCGGCCCAGTGTGCAAGGGAAAGGTTGCGTCAAGGTATTGGCTTATCAAGCAATCTATCATGCATCCTATCACAGTTCATTTGTACAAAGTAAAGCACTAGCAGCTACACATTGCATGCCTAATAGGATTCTACGAGGTTGGGTGGGACATGGCACCTGTTTATAGCAATCCATAGTCATCTGCATCTGGTTGCTCTTCGCATCTCCTCCTCTAGCTGATCTCCGGTCTATCCATTGTCATCGCGATGCAACTACCTCGATATAGTGACAAACAAAGCAAAAGAGCAATCAATCCCTAACCAAAATACAGTACTCCCTAAAAAGGCAACAAGATACAGAAGGAACCAGATAACTCCGAATAAACACTGAAAAGACTTAGCCCTCGTGGTGAGTGTCCGATCCTCGGGCTCCAAACAAACAGAAGTGGTTGTTTGTTAAGCATGAGTGATCAAGACCATGATATAGCCAGTACTTCTCAGGTCGATCGTGTCAACCTGTACGGCTCCGAAAGAAAAGGCCTTGGTCCTAAGATAACTTAAACAAACACCACGGTTGCGGCCTTCCGATCAGAACGTCATGGAAATTGGCGAGGACCGGAGGGTCGCAAGCAAGAGAGAAAGGGAAAACAGGAACAGTGGGGTTTGGCACTTGCGGCCTTTAATCCGCAAGTCACAACTACTATATAGGGTTCGAGTAAGAACGATTAACATGAAATAGAGAAATTGTGACTTGGTTCCGATGCTCTTTGGCTTACCCATCATGGTAGCCAACGGTAGCAAAAGAGATTGGAACACAAACAATAGAGGAGCGGCTACGGGTCCTCTCGACCCGCATGACACAACAACGTCAGGAGCCGAGGAGAGAGTAGCACAACAGGGGAAGAGAGGAGGGTTAGCTGGGCATGTCCATGTCACGGCCTCGGTCACATCCTCAATGATGGTTTTCCAACGGTCGATCGGGTCGACTCACACGGCCTGAGAACGAGACATAGACCATAGCTTCGCTAACTAGAAGAGATAGTCCGGTCTTTGATCCAATCATCATGGCTAAGACGGGATCGAATAGAATGGGCTAGCGGGAAAAATAATAGGTAGAAAAGAGAGGAGGCGGTGGTCTACCCCTTCCAATGCACATACCATGGCAAAGGCGAGGCATCGGAGAGGAGCGATGCACGAGAGATCACAAGTGCCTGATCCGCTCGTAGGGTACCTTGACCAAGGTGCACTAATGCACTAAGCATTCCCCGGGTCAGCAGTGCGGTTGTCACCACGAGATCCTTAGGAATGCTACGGCCTAAGCTAGGTACAAACATACAAGGGATTAAGCATGAATGATCCAAAAGAGAGGAGAGGCAGGATTCACCTTCCTTTGATCCACTCGCCATTGCAATTGACGGGAACCAGTGGAATGGAATCAAGATAGCAATAGCAATAAAAGAACACCATCAAGCGCAAAGAAGGGGCTTGGGTCCCACGGCGCCTCGATCTACATGACATGGTAATAGTCATTGACCGAAATGTCCAGAACAAGGGACTCGATCCACACCTTGTTGGATTAGTGAGAATCAAAAGAGAACAAAAAAGAAGGATGGTCCCGCACTCTTCCCCGACCTACTCGTCATGGCAAAGGACAGGTGGTCGGAAGAAAAGAGACGAAGTCTCGCACGGTCCCTTGATCCACACCAACTCGTAGGGCACCACGACCTCCGTGCAACTAAAGTGGCAAAAGCTATTCCTCGGGTTCATAGCGATGCGGTTGTCATCACGAGAACCGAGGAATGCTCCAGGTCTAGGTGGTGCAAGCATACGAGGTGGTGGGGAAAATAGCACAAGAAAAGAAAGGAAAGAAAAGGGGTGAAGCCCGATGGTCATGGCGAGATGACTCGCGGCCATAAGCTTTACCTACACGGGTTTAGCTCCCGTCGTCCCACGATAGTTGCTTCTTAGTTCGTTTCCCACTAGACTAGGTCTTAGGGTCTCAATGTGCGCGGGTAAGATCCGCATCGATAGCGATATCGAGCTCCTTTATGACCACGTCCTAGGGCCGAAGGTAGAAGCTAACACTACAACTAAAGCACGAGAGAACGAGTTACGCTCGGCGTCGTGATCACGGTGGGACGAACCCACGATCGAAACGCTCAAACGAGGTACGGTCCCTTGACCGGCTCAAAGGCTCGGTCCACATACAAGCACCACGCAAATACACAAGAAACAACAACACCATACAAGAACTAAACCAACACGACCATCACAGGCAGAGTGCACAGATCCATAGCATGAGGGAGATAGACCGGCACGATGGCACGGCACAGGCATAGATAGGCAGGTATAGATATAATGCGACACTTGTGGATTATGAATGAAAAGAGCAAGCTTTGCCGACGTCGAGGTTGGTGTCGGCGGGGTTTCAAAGGTTAGACCTTGGTGGGGAAGTAGGCGAGGCCGGTAGGACTTCGACGGATCGCTAGGGATGCCGGGAGGGCTGCAGCCAGCTTGTGCTATCTGTGGTCCGCTGCAGCCTGTCGTAGCCTCCCCTAGCCAGCTGTGGCTGGCCGTGGCCAGCTCTGGTGGCCGTCAGCCAGCCAGGGCAGGCTGCAGCCAGCTGCAGGTGGCCGGGGGTGGCTGTAGCCTAGCCGGGGGTGGCTATGGCTAGCCGGAGGTGGCTGCGGGTTGCCGGACACAGCCAGGAGTGGCCGGGCGCTCACTGCTACTTTCCTGCAAGGTGTAGGACATGGCACGAAGGCCAGCCTTAGGTACGGCATCGGGGAAAAAAAGGCAAAGGTGGTGTTTTTGGTTTGCTGGTGCTCACCGGGCGGTGGGAGAAGGCTCCGGCGAGCGGCGTGGCGTTGTGGCCAGCCCCTGGTCGGTGGTAGCTGGCCATGGCCTTCGTTGGTGAGGCGCAGCGGCCGCAGCTGAGGCGGGCAGCTCGCTGGCTGCCGCGCTGCCATGGATGGCCAGCAGCTAGAGCGCGGGCGTGGCGGAGCTTGGGACGGCCGGCGCCGAGGTGGAACGCGGCTGTGCGCGACATGGTGGAGCAGGGGAGGTGGCTCGTCGTCGTGGCCGGACGAGCTCGCCACGGCGCTGGCCGAGGCGTGACGGGCACCGTGCGACGCGGCTTGGTGGTTGAAGTCAAAAAGCCGGGCCGGCGGTCATGGTGTGCAGCACGGGGGCGGTGCCGGAGACGCCGGGCGTGGGTTGAGGACGCGTCCGCCGGTGGCGGCGAGCGACCGCAGCGGGGCGGGCGGTGTGCTCGCCGTCGCCGCCGCGCGCAGCCCCTCGGCCGGGCACTGGAGATCGGGAGACGCCGCGGCATGGCGAGGCGGAGCGGCGCGGAGCGCGGCTCGACGCAGCGGGCGCGCCTGCGGGCGAGCGAGGCACGCTGGGCGGCCGGCGCGGCCGCCGCGGCCGCGCACGGCGGCGACGATGGCGGCTCACGCGACGCGATGGCGAAGCGGACCCATGGTGGCGCTGGGTGGTCGACGGCGGTCCGGGCTATGGCACGGCGCCCTCGCCACGAGGCCTGAAGCGGCCAGCGTGGCAGCGGTCCGCACGACATGGCGGCCGCCCGGGCGTGGCGTGGCGCGGGCTTGCGCGGCCGGCCGGGTGGTGGCCGCAAATGGGCGGGGCGGGTGGCCGACGTGGCGCGGCGGTGTTGGCCAGCCTACCCGGGCGTGGGGCGGGACTGCGCTAAGAGAAGGAAGGGAGGAAATGGCGGCGGCCGCCGAAGAGGAGAGCCGAGCGCGGCCGCTGGCTTTTATAGCGGCGCCGCTAGGGCTCCAAGGGAGGCCGCCCATCTTGGGCGTCCGTGCCCGCTCCGGACACGCGGCACACATCCACCGCCACCCGGTACGGACGCCGAGGCGTGGAGCGGGGAGGAGAGCGTTGGGGCGGCGGCGGCGGCTCCTCGGGAAGGTGCGCCTCCTCCCCCCTAGGGTTCCAGGGGCATGCGGCTGGGCCGACCCAGGCCACCCGCTGCGTTTCCCGGCTGAGGCGCGCACGGGCCTCGTTGCCAAGCGGCTAGTGGGCAGCCCGGCCGGAGGAGAGGGAGGAAGCGCGAGCGGCCTACAGCCACGGGCCGCCGCCGCGAGGGAAGGAGGTAGTGGGCCGGGCCGGCTATGGGAGAAGGGAGAAGGGTGGGTAGCTGGCCCAAGATGGAGGTGATGGTTTTTCTATTTCAAATTTGAGATTTTTAAAAAGGAGTTGAATATTTGAGAGGGCTTTAAACCGAGTCACAAGGAATTTGAAGGAGATTTTGAGAGAGAAACTACCGAGGTCGGTAGAGATTCAAAAAGGAGAGGTTTCCCTCGAGATGGAGTTAGAGGTGGGATAAATAGGAGAGGAATTTGAGAGGGAATTTCTATGAGAATTGTGATAATTTTCGAATAAGGTACTTTGAGAAACCCAAGGAGGGAAATTGTGAGGGGATTAAGAGAAGATCGAAAAGGAAGTGCTATAGACATGTGCTCTCCAATTTCCGGCAAACACAGAAATCAGAACCAACTTAGGAACACATGCACTCTCCTGCAGTCAAATCTATACGAATGCATCGATCCACTAGCAACTCCTCCGACGTTTGACCTAGCAACTGCATGCTTCACACATTGCAGAAAAAGTTTTTAAAAAGTTGGGATTTTTGGTGTTTGGTAAAACACGGGTTGTTACACCTTGATTCTTGTTTCTCATGACACTCCAATATTTGGCATTGCTCCGGTCATGGCTTAAATGCGAATCGTTCTTCTTTCCCATTAATGGTGAATTTAATTTCTCCAGCTCCAACATCAATGTGTGCGTTTGTGGCGTTTACGAATGGCCTCCCGAGGATGAGTGGTGTCTTCATCACTTTCTGCATATCAAGTACCACAAAATCTACAGGAATGAAAGTCTCAGATTCTTACCGGAATGTTTTCCGCAATCTCTGTGGGATAACGAATTGATTGGTCGGCTAGTTGCAAGCACATCGAAGTGGGTGTAAGCGTAGAATAGTTGAGTTTGTTGAAGACCTTCTTGGGCATAACACTAATGCTAGCTCCAAGATCACATAAGGCATTCTCAAAATTTTGATCTCCAATTGAGCAATCAATGGTGGGACATCCTGGATCCTTCTTCTTGACAGGAAGAGAATTTTGAATCGCCGCACTACACTCTTCTGTAAGCTTAATGACTTCCGTAGAAGGCAATGGTCTTTTGTTGTTGAGGATATCCCGTAGGTATTTCGTGTATGTAGGCACCTGCATGGCATCTAGCAACGGAATGTTGACATATAATTTCTAAATTACCTCTACAAACTTACTGAATTGTTCATCTGTTTTGGCCCTTGTATTTCTTCGTGGAAACGGTAGGAGATTCGTGTCAAGTCTTGGCGTAATTCTGGGTCTTGTGGTAATTCTCGTGGTATAACTTCTTCTATATTATCTTTTTCTACTTCTTCTTCTATCTGCTGTCCTGCTCTAATTGTGGTGGCTTCCTTGCCCCTTTAGGGTAAGGTGGATCACGTGTTGACTTACCTCCTCTAGTAGATATTCCTTTTACCTTAAGGTTGACTCCATCCTTGCTTCTGTGAAGTAGACTTGATAATAGTATTGATCTTCTCTGGGGAGTTATCAAATTCAACACCTAAGTATTCTCCACATTGATTCTGAGAATCGAATGCGTCTTGAATGGCTTGTCGATATCTTTTGTAGTTAGCTCTTTGCTCTAGCCAATTCAATAGTATATCCATCTTGGTTGATAGTGCACACGCTTTCCCTGAGACTTCTTCACTCTTATGACAAGTTTGGCTATTATACGTTCAGCTTTGGTTTTCTGATATCTTGTCTATAAGACTTCTGGCCTTTCTAGGAGTGAGTGACATAAATGATCCTTCAGCAGTGGCATCAAGTTGTTCACGTCACTTTGGTATTAATCCATGATAAAATGTTTGCATGAGTAACCATTCTTCCATTCCATGATGTGGACAATCTGAGATATAATCTTAAAAACATTCCCAAGCTTCCGGAATTGGTTCACCTTTTTGCCGATGTAATTTCGATATCCTCCCTTGTTGTGCATTGGTCTTGCCTATTGGAAAAAACTTTTCTCGGAAAGCTTTTGAACATCCTTTCCATGTCTCAATCTGATCTTTAATTTGATAGAACAATTGCTTCGCCTTCCCTTCTAATGAGAACGGAAACAAACAAAGTAGCACGATGTCTTGAGATATGTTCTTGATGTTGATGGTGCTACAAATCTCCAGAAAATTCTACAAATAAGCACTAGCATCTTCATCCTTCTTTCCACTGAATGTGATAGCTTGCACCATGTTGATGAGGCTTGGTTTAAGTTCATAATCATGTTCTCCAATATTGAGAGTTGGTCCAACGCAAATGTTCTCAGTACTTGGAGCAGAGAATTCATGCAACGTCTTCTCAGCCATAGCTTCTCAACTAGTGTCTAGCTTCTTTAGGGTTTTGGTTGCTCTTTATTGATGAGAGTTGATAGCACACAACCAATCCTGCACTTACCCTGCATAAAATAATAACAAAGACAAACAAGGGTAAGCCTTTGCTAAAAGCAAGAGGTGTTGATCTGCCTAAAAGTATTTATGTCTATAGCCATATTACTCTTCCTTTTAGAAAATATTTTCTTTAAAAGATCGAATACCCCAAATCAAATTATCCTAGCAAATAAATATTGATTTCTCCAGCAACGGTGCCAGAAATACTTGTTAACATTTCTAACATCAGTTTGCGTTAAGTTGTCATCCCTAACATGATGCTAAAAATGCTTTGGAAAATAATCTACACTTGTCTACCCTAAAAATAATGCTATAGAATATATCCGCAAGCGCACAGATAATTCTCCTGTTGTAGCATTTCATAAGATTCCCAAGTATCGTTGATTTGTTTTAAGCCAAAAGGAAAACTCATTTACTGCATTGGATCTATCTAGAAGGGGATAGAAAGGAATTATGACTATGACTTTAAATGTGCAAACCTATAGCGATCAACCACTCTAGTGCTTTTGGTAGGGGTGAGTCAAGATAAATAATAAAGATAAAGATAAACATGAAATAAAAGAACTTTCCAGAGATAGAGATTAAAGACTCAACTAATATGATTGGTCAGACAGGAGATTCGGCTAAAGTAAAGAACTTCTAGATTATCCCGAAATAATAAGTCTACAGATCACACCAATATACACACTTTCATCTATAGTATAACCAACTCGAAAAACAAAGATAAGGAGCATCAACTAGGGAGGATATTGAGACATAAGTCACCTCCTTCACGACCGCTCTACTAGCCTACATGCGAGGGGTGGAATACGAGGGACTCAATAGGCCCATGTGACGCCTACGATCTACCACACTACCCGGCACATCAGGATGCAATCGTAGGTATATATGATATCTAAGCACCACGCTTACATAATACATACCACCTAACACACTCGAGTATTGAATTAGGCGCTTTACGAACATACGACTATAATCATCATCAATCATAACTATATCAAGAATGCAACTAGAGCAAACTAAGAACTTGATAAGTAGCAATATAATAATTAAGAACAAAGTCATAAACAAGATATGAATTACCAATCTCTTGACTGCAGATCGAAAGCTCCGAGCGAAGCGCCCAACTCAACTTGAACCTTGCTAGCTAAACCTAATCTAGAACTTGAAGAACTGAAGCTCTAATTCTAATCCCTAGTTTCTAGTCTAATCTTGACAAATGAATTGAGGCAAAACCCCAATTGCTACTGGGGGGTTCAGGCACATATTTATAGCCCGGGCTCCGCTTCTCCGCTTCGTTCTGGTGTTGTCTGGATCCTTCTTGAGTCCGATGATGATGTCTTCTGTCGTGGTTAAGTTTTGTGTAAATCTTGCAATTAAATCCTCTAATTTCTCTTTTCTGGAATAATCCAGCCAGAAAATGTGCAATCACCAAAACTCGTAGAAATTGTCAGTTAAAACCCCTATGTTTTCTAGTGGTTCTTTATGCATTTAGTTGACGGTTTAAAGTGATCGTTATCTACCGTCAACACCCTACTTTAGTCTAGTTGGTGTATTGGTTAGTAGATACATGGTTGTGAACTATCAACTTTTTTAACCATTGTTTTCCAACGGTAAAATATCAATAACGATACCTGAAATACTCTTGGTAAAATGCTACAATGGTATTATGTGCACTTACAAAATCTTTCATATTTTAGTTATGCATAAGAAACACCAACAAGCATTTTTGGTGCCACTACCAGGGAAATAATTGGCGTAAAGATTTTGGTAATGATCTTGATATCTCATGTTTTAGGGATTACCCCAATCTTGTTTAGTTGTGGAATAAGTAGGACATTAGCCATTTCAACCTTATGGCAAAATTCCATAAGAATAAGACAAGACAGATATTGAAGAACCTAGGGTGCCTGAACAATCATGATCCATCAACATTAGAGCCCTGCCATCTCACAGGTTTGCATACATGTATATTATTCTAACTATGTGTACGTTGACGGTGGATAACGTCAACTTTTAATAGATCAACAGACACGAGAAACACATGAATATCTAGGAGGCTAGGGTTTTATCTGATAATTTCTTCGAGTTTTGGTGATTTATTAATTTCTAGAGATTATTCTAGAAAATGGCGGAAAAGGACTTCATTATCAAAATACATATCGGAATCGTCCACAACTCAAGAATACTCCACTTTGAAATCTAGGAGCATCCGTAAGACACCGAAGCGAACGGGAGGCGGGGGTCGCCGCCAAGTGTGGCTGGCCGGCCCCACTTGCTAGGCCGGCCGCCACCCCCCGTGGGCCCCCGCCTGTCACCCTCCGTGAACACCTTCCACCGCCTTTGAGGATCAATATTAGCCCTACGTAAGGTCAGTTTGATCCAACGGACGACGTGCATCCCACCGGGCTATAAAACAGGGTCAGACCCCCAGGGAAACCCTAATTCATTCAATACCTCATTCAAGTCATTCAGTGATCAAGTCATCCGGAGCTAAAAAGCCCTAGTTCATCTAGAGCCTTTCTAGTCTATAGTTTAGCCTAGTTAGATCTAGATTAGAGGGAGTCAAGCTCTTCATCGTTCTTGGATTCCTGAAGTTGACAAGAAGAGAAGAGTTCGGTATAGTTCTTAAGCTCTCTTCTTTCTTCTTTGTAATATCTACATTTATATGATTATTACGAGCAACATTGTTTTTCATTATTATATTCTTGATTGTATTGTTCATTGTCTACTTTAATATTATCGTATAGTTAGTTTGCTATTATATTCATGCACATGTTCATATAGCGCTCATCTATTCAATTGTATGGTGAGTGGTAGGTTGTATGTAGGTATGGTGCCTAGATGCATAACTTATCTATGAATATCCCCAGTTGTGCCGGGTCGTGAGGTAGATCTTAGATGTGATACATCCATTGAGTCCTTTGCAGACCTTCCCCCATACAGTGGTTTGGTAGAGTGGGATTGTCTGGTTAAGAGTATATTCGTATACAGGAGGTTCCTGTACTCATCTTTTCTTGTTCATAGCTCCGTTGTGTTTAGTAATTATAGTAGTATTACTTAATGATGAGTGTTAGACATACTTGCACTAAATAGAGTAGCCTTAACTGTAGCTAGAATACATAGGAGTTATTTCTCTATATTTGGGTTAGATAATGTTAACATGCTAGAATGCTCTGAGTGAATTAGTAGTATTTTATTAATGATAACTGATCATATTTATCATTCATATCTTTGATCTTGTGACATGTTCCTGTTATGAGGAGAGTTTAACATTGACTACATCTCTTATTCACTGTCTATAAATGTTATCAATACTATAGACTATTAGTTTAGCCATACCTTTCTAGTGGTAGAATTGTAAATAACAACCTGGTAATACTCTAGGTAAAATACTACAATGGTATAATTATCCGTCCGCTTGCGTAATCATTCTTAGTTTATATTTATTCTTATTTATTTCTGTCTAGTCATATAAAATAATAGATTTAGTACCATCATTTATTCCTAGCTATATAATTAGGGATGACAACCTAGTTCCATGCTCAGAAGTAAAGGTAAGAGATAAGTGGCTAGATGCTAAAGATAAGATAATCAGTACCATACATCTTGTAGCGTTGTTATTCTAATGACGCTATGAGATGTTAACAGTGTAGATTGGAGAAAAGGTCTTCATCACAAGAATTCAGATCACATCACTTGTGACAATTAAGGATGCTGCACAACTCACAAATTCCATAGTGAGTCATGGTAAGTTCGACCAAGAATGGTGAGTCAGTCTTGCTCATGGACTTTAAACTTAATAAGTAGTTATCTTGTTGCATTCCACTACTTGTCTGCTTTGAATAAACCATGTATCCACTTTATCTCATATCAAATCCACAGCATATTTAGTTCCTTGCATACAAGCATGTCAGTTGCATATTTATCTAAAAAAATGAAAAAAAAAGCTCACCATGATCATGCTCTATCATCTCTAATTGAGTAAATCTATATATGCCTTCATGCTTCTATTTTTTCTATGCTAGTAAGTTTTTAGTTTGGAAGTACTGTACATACTTCTATGAGCTCTTAAATTAAGCGTGGTGCTTAGGTTATGTTGTCTACCATAGTCAAATTAGACATGAAATCTGATTGATGAACCACTGCAAGGAGAAGTCTAGTTTGAAGGACTCAAAATATCGAAACCTCGCCATGAGGTAACATCGGTAGTTATCCATATATTCTTTATTATATTGCATGGTTTATTTTCTCTCAAGCATATTTACTTTTCTACATTAGTATCGCATAGAAAACAATAAAAATAAATAGCCATGCATTAGGCTGCATTCGTCTTAAAAACTTGAAGCCCCATGTGAAACACTTGTGTGAAACACTTGCAAAGTAAAAAAGCTATAGGTGTGCTAACCGTGGTGGCCTAAAAATAAAAATAAAAATAGTATTTGCAATTATCTTCTTGCATTGTAAAATAGAAAATCCTAAAAAGAAGTGAAATAAGAAGCCTGCTAAAATCTGAAAGTCTATATTAGCTTATAAGAATAATCAATTACTCAGTTGACTGAACGCTAACCCCTTGGCCTAATTCAAGCCTTGTGTTTTGGTTTTCTTGTTGGAGTACATGTTTCGCAGGACAATAATATAACTAAGGAGTGAGGCCCATCAGTGGAGCCCACTAAGGACTGCTGCTGACAAGTTTGCTCTGAGGACCATTCAACAATCAACCATAACAAACATCTAGCTTGGGGGCATCCCCTAGTTTATCAGGTAAGTATACCTATGCGATTATTGAGTCTATCTTATAGTCATAAAATACTAAAAATATATGGGCACATGAAGGTGTACGTCTATAGAGTCTTTTATGTGTCCATTAGCCTAAAATTAATAAAAAAGATGAATAACAATTAAAACCAAATAAAGATACTTTAGCTATTTATTAAGGTGTGATCATAGAGTGTGTTTATAATTCTGTTTAATTTGCTAAGGGTGAAATAAAAATAGATGAACAATAAAATTTTATTTTGGAAATGATGAATAGTTGCTCTACCGTAATTCCTTTCAAGTACCTAGTTTTTAACCTTAAATTCCCCCGAGTTTTGGATATGACAGCTTTGATATAAGAATTTACTCTGAACCAAAAACTTGTGGGTAGCATATGCTTGAGCTAAGTCTAGATGATTCAGTGATATGATATGAGAGAGTTGGAGCTGCTATTTATCTTATTCCTAGCAATACTAAGTTCTGAAGATTTATCTTTTGTAAAACTCAAAATCTTACATGATGAGCTCTTGTATGACAAAGTTTGAATTAAAACTAAAGGCATATATGATATATATTTAGATTAGAAAAAGCTTTGCTCATTTATGCTGCTTGCTTTGCATTGAATTTAGTCAACTTTTATTGTATACCTTATGAGAGTTTTATCATGCTTTTAAAATCAAGATCACATACACCCTCCACCTACATATGCATTACTCCTATACCGGGAGTAAGCGCAATTATTTTTCCACTTTCATCCAGATCCATCTTAAAAATGTTTTTCTACACCAGGAGTAAACACCTAAAAATAATATACCGCATAGGATAATCCCTGTTTAAATGCTCTAAGTTCTTATCATTATCTCTTTAATTATTTTATATTCAAATGATGCATGTGGCTATGCAAAATAAAGAGTATTAGAAAAAAAGAGGGAGTTAAAAAATGGACAAGTGTCCAAGCAATTAAAACAATGGGTACTTAGATGCTCATCTTCTAGATTGAAAAAAAGAGAAAAAAAGAGAAAAAGAAGAAGAGAAAGAATAAAAATAGCCCATGTTTTTCCGTGAAAGTTCTAAGTCCAAGAGAGAGATTTATTTTCAAAAAGCAAAAGTAGAATTAGGATTAGCCACCATATATTCACCTATCCACCATATTCCATACACATGCACATCTTGGTTTGATTGTATAACTTGACTATCTGTAGATCCATTGTTTGACTTTATAATATATGAATTACAAGTATGCCCTTTCTTGTTTATGTCATTCCTATAAGCTCCACTATAAGCATTGGTTGTGGGAAGGTATGACACCATCAATGCCTTAGTAAGATCCATAAATACCACATATGTTGAGATTCGAGGGTGTCATACAATTAAGCTCTGAGTTTTATTTTGAAAACTTGAAAAAACTCTAGAATATTGGTTGAGTGAAGAATTTAAGACATAGTGCTTGACTTGATTATTCTATCTTTCAATTGCTTAAGACCTAAGTGAAGGCTAAGAAGCCCTATGGTTGAAGGTAATATATATGGGTAAGTTTGAAATTCAGATCAGTTATTCTAATCCGAAGGGAAATTTTTTATTGAATGAATGTGTACTTTTGAGGCGTGAAATCATTGTAGCAACTCCTGATCCAAGTTTATTAGTTAGACTTTGCTATGGGACAAGCAAAGGGTAAGCTTGGAGGAGTAGTTTGTTGACGATGGATAGCATTAATATTTAATAGTATAATAAACTTGAGAATTGATCCATACACTTGCAAATATAGAAGTCTAGGGTTTATTCTAGAAGGTATTCCATGAGTTGTGGTGAATTATTATTTTTCAGGGATTATTCTAGAAAACTGCAGAGAAGGACTTAATTATCAAACAAATTATCAGAATTATCTGCGGTGAAACATACACCATTGGACTCTAGAAGGCCCTAGAAGGCAAAGCACCGAAGATGGGCCCGAAAGGCCAAAGTGGAGGGCCAGCCGGCCCAAGGCCCAATGCCGGCCGGCACCCCCCTGCGCCGCCTCGCCTTCGACTTCTGGAAGCTTCCTCCACCGACCCTGAGGATCAATCTTAGCCCAACATGAAGTCGGTTTGATCAAATGGCCGTCGTTCTTCCTACCAAGCTATAAATACAGGGCCATACCCCCCTGAGGGCATGACATCATTATGGAGTTGTAGAGGCATCCCTCCAAAGGATGATCTCTCAACTCTAGAGAATTAGGGCTAGACTTTTCAATGTAGTGGATTAGCTCTAGTTGAGAGTTAGAGAGAGCAGAGCTGTGCTCGGGTTCTGGAGTATTCTTCGGAGATCTGGTATATCTTTGTATCTCATCTTTGTAAGACATGCTTTAATATATTATCTTCTTTATTTATTTTTATGCATTGAATTTGATTGGTTAGTATAGTTGTTATGCTTTATCATAGGATCTCCACTTGTATTAGGTCCTCTAGTTATTATTGTGACTGGGGTAGTAATCGATAGTGCAGACAAGGTGTCTAGGCTATAGGTTACCTGAGATTGCGCCCAATTCTTACGGTTAGTTGTAGTAGCCCTAGAGGTGACAGCTCTATTAGGCTTTCATATTTCACCACATTAGAGTTGGTGTTTCATAGAGCTTTTGGCAGCCTTCTCCCAACTACCTTCTTCCTTTGGAACGGACTTGCTGCTCCAAAGTGTTATTGTGTGATTGTTTTATCTACCCATAAATTAGTTATATAGAACCAAAGTAATAGAGAAGTATTTAGAAACCTTGAACTCTCCTATTGTCCTCTCAATTTAGCTATCTGCTCTTCTATCATAGAATTCTCCTATATGTGGGTGTCATTTATGCATAATTTCTATTATTTATTACTTACTCCTACTTTAGTCTAGTTGGTGTATTAGTTAGTAGATACATGATGGTGAACTATCAACTTCTTTAACCATTGTTTCTCAGTGGTAAAATATAAGTAACGATACCTAGAATACTCCTAGTAAAATACTACAATGGTATCCTGTGCGCTTGCGGAATCTTTCATATTTTAATTGTGTATAAGAAACATCAATAAGTATTTTTGGCGCCGTTGCCGGAGAAACAATTGGCGTAAAGATTTTGATAATGATCTTGATATCTGTGAATCTAGTCTGTTATTATCTTTAGAAGGATTACCCCTATCTTGTTTAGTTGTGGAATAGGCAGGACATCAACCATTTCAACCTTCTGGCAAAATTCCATAAGAACAAGACAAGAGAGATATTGAGGAACCTAGAGTTTCTGAACAATCATGATCCATCAACACTGGAGCCCTGCCATCTCACAGGTTTGCATACATGTATATTATTGTGTAGATTGGAGAAAAGGTCTTCATCACAAGAATTCAAATCACATCACATGTGACGATTAAAGACGTTGCACAACTCACAAATTCCATAGTGAGTCATGGTAAGTTCGACCAAGAATGGTGAGTCAATCTTGCTCATGGACTGTAAACTTAATGAGTAGTTATCTTGTGGCATTCCACTGCATGTCTACTTTGAATAAACCATGTATCCACTTCATCTCATATCAAATCCACAGCATATTTAGTTCCTTGTATACATGCATGTCACTTGCATATTTATCTAAAAAATGAAAAAAAGCTCACCATGATCATGCTCTATCATCTCTAATTGAGCAAATCTCTATATGCCTTCATGCTTCCTTTTTTCTATGCTAGTAAGTTTTTGGTTTGGAACTACTGTATATACTTTCATAGGCTTTTAAATTAAGCGTGATGTTTAGGTTAAGTCGCCTACCTTAGTCAAATTATACATGGAGTCTAGTTTGATTATTGAACTAAAAAAAGATGGTGTAGACATAGGATATTTTGTTGGACTAACCCCTGCAGAAAATTTTCAAAATCAATCTAGATAAGTCCTGAGATAAATTCACATTGGATATGAATCAAGGTAGGCAATAACTTTGCGTAGAAGACAATAGAGCTCATCCTTCATGAAGGAAAGAAATTCAAGTCATTCTTTGTTGCAAGTTACCTTTACCTTGAACCATGTTAGAATGCGGTAAACAAATACAATCTATGCTAAAACAATCATATGAATTATCTTTTCACTAGCATAGATAAAAATCATATGAATTAAGGAAAACAACCCATATTTCAAGTTTATAGCAATCCTTTGGGTATGTGTCCACTAATATTTTTGTAGGAAAGAAAGAATAAAGACACTCCAAAACCATTGGAGATAAAGTTTTCACGGGAGTTCCCTCCTTGTCCATCAAGACGGCAGGCATATCATTCACGAACAAGGAAGAACCACTCGTCGCCATGCTGATAGACGAAAAAGACAACCAGGGAGGAACTTGAGTTTGCATCTCCAGTGGACCCCATCTCATCAACCATGAATCAATCAAGATCAAGAAAAGGTTGATGAAGAGCATGCAATTGTCCGTATTCACCAACAGATGAACCGGATAAGCCTCCTCTTCCAAGTGGGTTTGTCTTCACTTACTTAGAAGATAAAGACATAAGGTACATTTATCCAAGCTTCATGAAATATTAAACTACATTCAACATCTTATACCATGTTGTTAATTTTCTTGGTTATCCTTACCTTATGCCATCCTCAATTTGCTGAAACTTAAAACAAATAAAATACTCCTTTTGTTCACCATACATATTCTTAATTCTATAAATATCTTTAGTCTTTAAAACTTTCTTATTCTATTATAAGTATGCTTCAGAATATTACTTAAACATTATAAAATCAAAATATACTTGTATAAGAATTTGGTTGTATATATAGACTATCATCTCCTATATAAAATGATTAAATCGCATTAGGAGACTATTCGTAGAATCAAATCAAGGTTAGAGGTATTCTTCAAAATAATATCTTCACCTTAACGTTGTTGAAAAAGTTAAAGTAATCATTTAAAACATGGGCTATAAATTAATCTTTAACTTTTTAGCAAACACTATCCATACTTTAAATAAATAGTATATTTCTTAGGGTATGTGTTGTCTACTAATCCCTTGCAGAGAAGAAATAATAAGAGAAGTAGAAGGCTAGAAGAGTGAGAAAGGAGTACAACATATAAGACAAGATGGTAATAAACAACTCAAGATACAAAGAAGGAAAAGACCATTGAAATTCATCTACCCTTTACCAAATGGTGTCATCATGCTCTAGTAATAAAGATAACATCTTAAAGATAAGTGGTTGTTATTTCCTATTGATCTTGGAGTGCACATCAAAGCACCATTTCCTTTATCTCAGTCTTAACCAAATGAGCTAAAATATTATATATTTTATTTTTGGAAGATGAGAGTCATTATGTTAATCTTTATAACTTATAAAGATGAACAATCCTTCCATAGTTTAAGCAACTCCATTCCTTTGTCTAATAAGCTTAAATACCATATTTATGCTTCTGATCTTCTCACTATGTTATAAATAACAATATGAATAACATCAATCTTATTGTGCTTAAGGTTAGAGAATGAATAAATTTCTAATCCTACTAGTGTATTCCCACCAACAGAGCCCATGCACTTGATCTCTACCTTCTCTTTATGAGACGCATAAGATTGGCTTTGAGATGCTAACAAAAAGAAAAGAAGAAGGTGCCACCACCATTGGAAGTGCCATTAGTGGAGGCACCACCTCAATCCTCATCCTTAGGAGCAAACCAAAGTACTCGATTGATGAACCACTGCAAGAAGAAATGCAGTTCGAATGACTCAAAACATCAAAACCTTGCTGTGAGGTAACATCAGTTGTTATCTATATTTATTTTCTTATATTACATGGTTTATTTTCTCTTAAGCGTATTTACTTTTCTACATTAGTATCGCATAAGAAACAAGAAAAATAAATAGGCATGCATTAGGCTGCATTCATCTTAAAAACTTGAAGCCCAACATAAACCCTTATGGTATAAAAGCCATAGGAGTGCTCACCGTGGTGGCCTAAAATAAAAATAGCGATTGTAATTATCTTCTTACATTGTAAAATAGAAAATCCCAAAAAGAAATGAATAAGAATCCTACTAAAATCTAAAAGTCTATATTAACTCATAAGAATAATCAATTACTCATTTAGCTAATCGCTAACCCCTTGTCATAATTCGAGCCTCGATTTTGGTTTTCTTGTCGGAGTATATGTTGCACAGGACAACAATTTGACTAAAGAGTGAGACCCATTAGTGGAACCCACTAAGGACTACTGCTGAGAAGCTTGCTCTAAAGATCATTCAACAATCAACCATAGCAAACATCTAGCTTGGAGGAAGGTATCCCCTAGTTATCAGGTAAGTATACCTATGCAATTATTGAGTTTGTCTTATAGTCATAAAATACTAAAAATATATGGGCACATAAAGGTCCATGTCTATAGAGTCTTTTTGTGAGTCTATTAGCCTAAAATTAATAAAAAGGTCAATAAAGATACTTTAGCTATTTATTAAGGTGTGATCATGCAAAGTGTTTACAATTCTTTTAGTTTATTAAGAGTCAAATAAAAATTGATAAACAATAAAATTTTTCTTAGAAATGATGAATAGTTACTCTACCGTAATTCCTTTCAAGTACCTAGTTTTCAACCTTAAATTCTCTCAAGTTTTGGATATGACTGCTTTGTTATAAGAATTTACTGTGAACCTAAAACTTGTGGGTAGCATATGCTTGAGGTAAGTCCAGGTGATTGAGGGATATGATATGAGAGAGTCTGAGCTGCTATTTATCTTATTCATAGCGATACTAAGTTCTGGAGATTTATCTTTTGAAAACTCAAAATCTTATACGATGAGCTTTTGTATGACAAAGTTTAAATTTCTACCAAACCCATATATGATATATATTTAGATTAGGAAAAACTTTACTCATTCATGCTGCTTGCTTTATGTTGGGTTCAGTCAACCTTTGTTGTATACCTTATGTGGGTTTTGCCATGCTTTTAAAATCAAGATCACTTACACATTCTACCTACATATACAGTATTCCTATACCTGGAGTAAGCGCAATCATTTTTCACTTTCATCTAGATCCCCCTTAAAAATATTTTTCTACACTAGGAGTAAACACCGAAAAATAATATACCCCATATGATAACCCCTGTTTAAATGCTCTGAGTTCTTATCATTATCTCTCCAATTATTTTGTATTCAAAGGATGCATATGCAAAAGAAAATGTATTAGAAAAAAGAAAGGGAGTAAAATAGTGGATAAATGTCTAAGCAATTAAAACAATTAGATGCTTGCCTCCCTGATTGAAAAAAGAAAAAAAGAAAAAGAAGAAGAGAAAGAATAAAGATAGCCCATGTTTTCCCATGAAAGTTCTAAGTCCAAGAGAGAGATTTATTTTCAAAGAGCAAAAGTAGAATTAGGATTAGCCACCATATATACACCTATCCACCATATTCCATACACATGTACATCTTGGTTTGATTGTATGACTTGACTCTCTGTGGATCCATTGTTTGACTTTATAATATATGAATTACAAGTATGCTCTTTCTTGTTTATGCCATTCCTATAAGCTCCACTATAAGCTTTAGTTATAAGAAGGCATGACACCATCAATACCTTAGTAAGATCCATAAATACCACATATGTTAAGAGATTTGAGGGTGTCATACAATTAAGCTCTGAGTTTTATTTAAAAAACTTTCAAAAACTCTGGAATATTGGTTGAGTGAAGAATTTGAGACATAGTGCTTGACTTGATTGTTCTATCTTTCAATTGATTAAGACTCAAGTGAAGGCTAAGAAGCCCCATGGTTGAAGGTAATATGGATAAGTTTGAAAGTCAGATCAGTTTATTCTAATCCGGTGGGGAATTTTTGGTTGAACGCATATGTACTTTTGAGGCATGAAAGCATTGTAGCAACTCCTGATCCAAGTTTATTAATTAGGCTTCGCTAAGGGACTAGCAAAGCGTAAGCTTGGTGGAGTTTGTTGATGATGGATAGCGTCAACATTTAATATTACAATAAACATGAGAATTGAACCATACACGTGCAAATATAGAAGTCTAGGGTTTTTATCTGACAATTTCCATGAGTTGTGGTGAATTATTATTTTCTAAGATTATTCCAAAAAACCATGGAGAAGAACTTAATTATCAAATGAATTATCGAAATTATCCTATGGCAAAATATACACCATTGGAATCTAGAAGGCCCTAGAAGGCAAAGCACTGAAGATGGGCCTAAAAGGCTAAAATAGAGGGCCAGCCAGGCCAAGGCCCAATGCCGGCAGGCACCCCCTATGCAGCCTTGCCTCTAGCTTTTGAAAGCTTCCTGCATCGACCCTGAGGATCAATATTAGCCCTATGTAAATTCGGTTTGATCAAACGGCCGTCATTCCTCCCATCAGACTATAAATATAGGGCGATACCCCCCTGAGGGCATGACATCATTATAGAGTTACAGAGGCATCCCTCGAAAGGATGATCTCTCAACTCTAGAGAATTAGGGCTAGACTTTCCAATGTAGTAGATATTGATGGTAGATAACATCTATTTTTAACCGTCAGCCTTCCTTGCAAAATACCACAATATTATAGAATAGGAGGTTATTACTGACAATTTTTATGAGTTTTAGTGAATTATTTATTTTTCAAGGAGTTATCTAGAAAATATACAAATAAGGATTAAATTGCATAAAAGACATGAAACCTAACCGTGACGAAAAATATCAGCATTGGACTCAGGAAGGTTCCAGAAAACACCAGAAGGAAGCGAAGCCCGAGGCACTTCTTGGTGGGGCCGGTCGGCCACACTTGTAATGCCGGTCGGCCTGCCCTATGGGCCCCACCTGTCATCTTCTGCGTACCTCTCCACCGCCTTTGAGGCCCTACATTAAGTCGGTTTGATCTAGCGATTGACGTTCATTCACTACTACAGGAATTTTAACCGAGGCGGGTAAAAACGATTTACCGAGGCAGTTTTTGAAACCGCCTCGGAGCGAAGGTCACGGTTAATGTGACATTTTCTGAGGCAGTTTGCTGCCCGCCTCGGTTAATGAAATAAAAGAATAAAAAAATTAGGAGCCCGCCCGTAAGCCCATCCAGGGGCCAGCGCGGGCGAGCCCATCTCCGCCGCACTGCACTGCCAGCGCCGCCATCCATCGCCGCCGAGGAGACCGCCCGCCGCTTCGCCGGATCCGGCCACGGGAGCGTGGATCCGGCCTCCACCGAGGAGGGAGACCGCTTCGCCGATGGCTGCCTCCTCCCCACATGCGCCGGCCGCCACCTCCATCATCCACATGAGCCGGCCACCTTCGTCCCCCCTCGATCCACCCGGCCAAAGGATCCAGCCTCCACGGGCGCCGATCCGGCCACCACGGCCACGTAACCCGGCCGACCAATGGCGGATCTAACCAACACAGCCCATGGATCTGGCCGCCGTCGGGGGGGCGCCTGCGCAACCGGTGGGAGGAGTTCGGGGGAGGAGTACGCCGCCACTTCAGGCAGCCCGTGCCTACGCCGCCAGCTTGGCCTCGCCCGCCTCGCACGCACCACCTGCCGAGTGGCCTCCATGCCGCAGACGACGCTGCCCGGCCCGGCCTCGCCCGCCTCGCAGTTCGCCGCCACGCCAAGGGTTTGGAGAGGGAAGGGGCCGCCACCACCGGAGAGAGTGGGAGAGAAAGGAGGGGGGGAGGGGGGGCGCCAGTGGGAGGGGAGTGCCGGGGGGGGGAGGGAGAGGGAAGAGCGGAGGGGGCGCCGGGAGGGAAGGCCGAGCTCGGCCGGGGCGGGATGAGTGAACCCTAACTCCCCTACTCTGGTATATATATGAACCCTATAGTTGATTGGATATGGGCTTTTTCTGGGCCTCGGGGATTTTAACCGAGACCGGCCTTTTTAAGAGGTCCGCCTCTGAAAATGGAGGCATTTTATGAGGCGGACATCATATGAGGCACGCCTCGGTTAATTGATTTTAAGAGGTGGTTGTTTCCTAACCGTCTCGGTTAACCGATTTTGCAAGGCGGTTGGATGCGACCGTCTCGGTTAATAGAAAATAACTGCCTCGGTTAATCCCAGATATTAACCGAGGCGGTTTTCTAGCCTAACCACCTCCAAGGGCTATTTTGAAGTGCCTTGCAAAAGATTTTTTGTAGTAGTGATCCCACTTGGCTATAAATATGAGCCTGTACCTCCCCTAGAAAGGAGGCCAAGTCAAGAGCTGAAGAGCCAGAAACCCTAATTCATATCTAATAGAGATATAGGCTAGTAATCAAGAAAGGCTAGTTCAATCTAGAACTAGTTCTTATTTAGAGATTAGAGAGATAGGGTTGGAGAGTAGAGTTGTAGAGGAGTTCTGGCCTGTTAGTACTACTTCATCGTTGTATTCTTCAGGATCAAGCTTCATCGCCCGGAGTTTGCATCTTGAGATCATTTGGTAGTAAACTTCTGATAAAAGTAAGTGTTTTGTTTATATTATTCTTCTAGTTTGCAACTCTTATTGAGTACTTTGATCTTGATAGCTTCTAGATTAAAGTAGTGATTCGTAGCATAAGCGTGGTGCTTGGGCTAGCTTTACTTGTGAATGTCCCCTGATTTTTCAGATAGTGGTAGCTCACATAGGTGACTTATAGCTTCGTTGAATCCTCTGTAGTCCACTTCCCATTAATAGGTTTGGCAAGCAAAAGATGCTTGGTACGGGAGAACTCTAATTTCTACTTCTATCTTATTAAGTTATCGCTCGTGATTATATGATATAAAATAAACACTTACAAAGATCGAAACTAGATAATCCTTAGTGTTCTTCTTGTTCTTACTATTTTCTAGTTTGATTGTGCAATTGGATTAAGTTTATAGACTTAATCATCATCACCTACTGTTCCTTTGGGTTCGATATTTAAAACCGGGTTAATCTTAGTGCAGTGTTACAACGGTATTGTATCTGTGCGCTTGCGGATAATCTTATTTCTTATGTGTATCTAATTAATACCAACAAGCATTTTTGGCGTCGTTGCTTGGGAACGGTTTGTTGAGTTGACTTTAAATCTAACTTAATTCCCTGTATTATACTTTTACCTTTTATTTTATCTTTAAGTTTTTAATTTTGTTTTTATCTTTTAATATAGAACATGTATCTCAACTCTTATATCAATATGGAGCACTATTGGGCTCATGCTTACAGCCAATAGAATCATCTAAACCAATTACATCATCTGTCTATGAGCTATGCCCAGGATTAATTCATTTAGCTTAGGAACATGTTTTTTCTGGTAGTTCTAGCGAAAACCCCTATTCCCATTTGAGTGATTTTAAGGAAACCTATGACATGTCTACATATTAAACGCATGGCTGATGAAACATTAAGGTGGAAGCTTTTTCCGTTTTCATTAACGGACGAGCTAAACACCGTATAAACGTTGTACTGGGAAAAGTCAGAGAGATTGGGAAGCTTTATGTTCTAGCTTTTGTCTTAAATTTTTCCCTATTGAGAAAGTCGCTAAACTTTGTTTTGAAATCATAGGCTTTAAACAATTAGATAACGAATCACTAGGTAAGGCTTGGGAACATTTTGACAGTTTTGTAAATTTAGGTCCTAGTCTTGCTTTGCCAAAACCTATTCTTTTACAACATTTCTTTCTAGGCCTTAATAAAAAAATAAGGAATATCTTAATTTGGCCATGGGAGGAGCGTTTATGTATATTATTGCTACGCATGCGAAAAAAAGAGTTAACAGCTGAATCTGAATTTTTGTCTCAATCTCAGCCTTTAGCTATTTTAAAACCTTAACTTTTAAATAAAGAAGAGGAGGAAACTCCACTTCCTGATTTTATGTTTGATTTTGAGGATGATCATTTTGATGATTATAGAAACACCTTGAATTATCAGGTAAATATGAAACCTTAAGAATCTAGAGAATTTAAAAATATTAATCTTATTCACTCTGCTAAGATAAAGTACTTTAAAAAGTTTATGAAAGAGTTAGTCTTTGACTTAAGTGAAGAGTGGTTAAAAGAATCGAGCATTCAAATGAGGTTATTCGTTTAAATTCTTCCTCTACCACTTTTGAATGTCAAATTGATAAACATCCTTTTGCTACTCTTTATAATCCAATTGTGGATGTCAATATCGTATCTCTTTTATTTGCTAAAAGATTTTTGAAAGATATGCCATTAATTCCAACTACTAAAACTTTAAAAATTCTTTTAGGTCACATCATTTCAAGTTTAGGAGTATTGTGTGCCCTTCCTATTTTGGTTAATAGAGTTCAAGTTCCGTTGAATTTCTATGTCTTTAATGTTTGAGAATTTGATGTGTTAATAGGTTTGCCAATAGGAAGGCTTATTAGAGAAGGTCAAAAAGGGAAATTAGATGTTAGTCTTGAGAAAGGTTTTAAGCTCTCTATGCTCATAACTCATTCTTTGAAAACCAAGATAGAGCTGCTTCCTGAGCCAGATCTGATAGAGGAGGTTAAAGTTGTTTTTATTGAAGAATTATTTTAACCACACTTAGATGATGAAGCCCAGCTCTTTATAGATGAAGAGGATGAGGACCCCACTGATCCTAAACCTCTCGATGAATTGTTAGAGCCACCTAAGCCCCTATTGAACTTAAACCTTTACCTTCTGGTCTTAAATATATTTTTCTAAATAATAATCAGGATTTTCCTGTGGTCATAAGTGATAAACTCTCTCAAGAAGAATCTTTGCGTTTGATAATTGTTTTAGAAAAACATTGTGCTGCTTTTAGATATTCACTCCAAGACCTTAAAGGAATTAGTCCTATTCTTTGCACCCATCGCATTCCAACTGATTCTGAGGTTACACCTACTAGAGAGCTCCAATGTAGACTTAATAATGCGATGAGAGAAGTTGTTAAGAAAGAGGTTTTGAAGCTGTTTCATGTCGGGATCATCTGTCCTGTGCCGCATAGTGAGTGGATAAATCCTGTTCAAGTTGTATCTAAAAAGGGTGGTATGACCGTTGTTAAAAATGATAAGAATGAACTGATCCCCCAGAGAACTGTCACTGGATGGCATATGTGCATAGATTATAGGAAGCTTAATCAAGCAATGAGAAAAGATTATTTTCTACTACCTTTCTTTGATGAAATGTTAGAGCATTTAGCTAATCACTCTTTCTTTTGTTTTCTTGATATTTACTTTAAATATCACCAAATTCCTATCCACCCTGATGATTAAAGCAAAACCCACTTTTACATGCCCTTATGGAAATTATGCTTATCGTAGAATGTCTTTTGGATTATATAATGCACTTGCTTCTTTTCAAAATGTATGATGTCTATATTTTCTGATATGATTGAAGAAATCATGGAAGTTTTTATGGATGATTTTTCTATTTATGGAAAAACTTTTGATGATTGTCTTGAAAATCTGTATAAGGTCATGCAAAGATGTGAAGAAAAGTATTTAGTCTTTAATTAGAAAAAATGTCACTTCATGATTAGAGAAGGAATAGTGCTAGGACACCTAGTGTCTGAAAGAGGTATAGAGGTAGATAGAGCTCAAATTAAAGTGATTGAACAACTACCTCCACCTGTTAATATAAAAGGAATCTAAAATTTTCTTAGTCATTATGGTTTTTATCGCTGTTTCATAAAAGATTTTTTCACATATTGCTAGACCCCTGACTAGTTTATTAGCTAAGGATGTTCCTTTTGAATTTGATGAAGCATGTTTAAAATCTTTTAATATTCTTAAAGAAGCACTCATCTCTACACCAATCATTCAACCCTCTGATTGGTCTTTACCTTTTGAAATTATACGTGATGCTAGTGATTACGCTGTGGGGGTAGTTTTGGGACAAACTAGAGATAAGAAACATCATACTATTGCTTATGCTAGCAAAACTATGATAGGAGCTCAACTTAATTATGCAACAACTGAAAAAGAGCTCCTAGCTATTGTCTTTGCTATTGAAAAATTTAGATCTTACTTAGCGGGAGCTAAAGTAATTGTTTACACTGATTGTGCTGCCCTAAAATATTTGCTCACTAAGAAAGATGCTAAACCTCATTTGATACGATGGATTTTATTGCTCCAAGAATTTGATTTAGAAATAAAAGATAGAAAAGGAGTAGAAAATTTTGTTGCCGATCACTTATCTAGAAAGCAATTTGAGAATTCATAGGAATTGCCTATTATTGATTCACTGTGGGACAACATGCTATTCAAGGTAACAAAATCTGACCCTTGGTACGTGAATATTGTCAACTTTATGATCACAGGTTATGTAGCACCAGGGGAGAATAAAAGGAAGTTCGTTTATGAGGGTCGTCTCCACATATGGGATCCACCATATCTGTTCAGAGTCCGCGCTGATGGCTTGCTCAGAAGATGTGTACCGGCGGAAGAAGACATTCAGATTATTTACAAGTGCCATTCATTACCATATGGAGGGCATTATGGGGCATTTTGCATGCATGCAAAGATTTGGCGGAGTGGATTCTTTTAGCCAACCATGAATGAAGACACAAAAGACTATGTCTGGAGATGTGGATCATGTCAGAGGCACGGAAATATCAATTCACGAGATGCCATGCCACTCACCAACAATCTCTAGATTGAGCTCTTTGATGTCTGGGGAATTGACTATATGGGACCATTCGTGAAGTCAAAGATTTACTAGTATATCTTGGTGACAGTTGACTATGTATCCAAGTGGGTAGAAGCTATGCCATGCAAGAATGCTAATTCAAAATATTCCAAGAAGATGTTTGAAGAAATAATATTTTGAAGATTTGAAACCCCAAGGATTGTGATTAGTGATGGAGGGACCCATTTCACAGATAAGAAGTTTCACAACTATTTGAAGGGTCATGGCATCCGTCACAACATTGCTACTCCTTATCACTCTCAGACAAGTGGTCGGGTAGAAACATCAAATAAACAAATCATGAATATTCTACAGAAGATAGTAAATGAAATGAGAACTATGTGGAAAGATCAGTTACCCGAAGCACTTTGGGCTTATCGGACTGCTTAAAGTCATCATTAGGCATGTCACCCTATCAATTAGTGTACCGGAAGACTTGCCATCTTCTTGTGGAGTTAGAGCACAAGGCTTACTGAGCTATCAAAAGATGGAATATGGATTTTGAAGCCGCTGGAGAAAAAAGAAAGATGCAATTATCAGAATTAGAAGAATAAAGAGAAAAGGCTTATCACAATTCAAAGCCCTATAAAGAAAGAACTAAAAGATGGCATGATAAGAGAATCAAGAAGAAAGAATTTGCACCCAAAGACAAGGTATTACTTTTCAATTCCAGGGTCAAATTATTCAGGCTCGGAAAGTTGCGAAGTAAATGGAAAGGACCGTTTACGATGGTTAATGTATCATCGCATGGAGCGCTAACTCTTCAATCACATGAAGGTACGTTATTCAAGGTAAATGGTCATCGTCTTAAGATTTTTCTAGAACCTACTAGACCCCCTGAGATAGTTGATGGCCTTGACTTTATTCAATTGCCCTAATTACATCTCTACCATTCACCGCATCGATCTGAATCTTTAAACGGACTTCATCGGGAAGTAAATGGAGTACGGAAAAAAAGGGCACCACGAGAGGATGCCAGGTGGGGCAGGCTGGCCCCATCCTTGGTGCCGCCCGACACCCCATCTCCTCTTGTGACACCCCGACTCTTTACCCCCTTCTGGAGTATTCCTCAACACAGTCCCGTAGGTTTAAGCCCCATTTAGTTTTATGATCATACGCAATCTGTAGGATAGATTTGACCCCCACTGCAGCCTGTTGCCCATATAAATATGCACCTAGACCCCCCTCAACCTCATACCATCAAAGACTCATCTCTCTCCTTCAAAGAAAAGCCTCTCTATCTAGTTCTAGTTCTAGTTCCAATGGCCGGGAAGGATATCGTTGTCTTCGGTGCTGACCTCAATGAGATCCTGAAGGACGAGTCGCTGGCCATCATCCCTGCGCAGCCTAAGCCTCTCGCCGTCATCTACCTAGAGGAGCTAGCAGAGGTGCCACCACGCCGGAGCTATGAGCAAGCCTATTACGCTCAAGCTCAATGCACGCTACCTGCACCTCCAGCAAAGCTGCTATTGGGGGATTCATCCAAGGGGAAGCAGATTGCTCTTCCCCAAGATACCTAGTTGCTACCCCCAAGCAAGGTGAAGAGCTTGTCAGTGCAAAAACTGGCAAGTTTGGAGACATGGCTAGCACAAAGTACAGAACTACTCATCTCATGCCTGGTGGTGTTCGTGCTAATGAAGGACAAGTCCGCTACACCGATAAGAAGCCACCACCACCAAAGAGAGTTGCATCATCCTCTACTGCAACAGGAGCTGAGCCTAAGCGTCCTAAGCCAACCTTGGCTATACTTGAAGAGAGATTCAATTCTCTCTCCCTCTCTCTCTCTCGTGTTGTCTCATGCCTACAGACATCTAGCAACCTTAGTATCACCACCATGAGCTCTATGACCACCTAGATCTAGACCAATGCCAAGGAGATTCATGTACATAGGAGGGACAATGAGAAGCATAGGAACGTGATTGACGCTCTTAGGAGGGCGTAGTTACCCTATCTATCTATGTAATAAGGCACAAGTGAGTTAGAAAGTCTGTTAGGTTAAATGAGTTAGTTATTAAAGTTAGATTAAAAGTTAGGTCAGTCGCTCTAAAAGTTAGGGCAGTTATCAAGCTCAGGTTGTTAAAGCGCCTATTATATATATCATAATAAATAAAATGCCTTATTCTTATTAATGCTTTTGTTATGATTATCTACTTTATCTCTCTATTTTTAGTATGTGTTTGTCTCCACATGTTGCGCAGAAAAGTTTACAGAAAGAATAAGTGTGCGGGAGACACACCAAGATCACGAAAATCAATTCGCTTGACAAAATTGCACGATTCGGAAGACAATCGACCTAGGACCACGCACGGCGAAGTGGGCCCTGAGGGAACACCACTTGGTGCTGCGTGGCCTCCCTTGATGGGCCGGCCGGCCCACCACCTCTTCCTCTCCCCCTCTGCTTTCATCCACAAATGGTTTGAGTCCAATACTATATAAATGTATATGTTTAACCTGTCATTTTGATCCGAATTAAAAATCACCTATTAAAATACTTTTAAAGAGATAAAAAGGTTGTTTAATTCATGGCTTAAAAATAAATTTACATAATTCTTTTCCTATAAGTCATGTTACTGTTGGAAACTTATTTATAGGGACCCCATGATTGCCTAAGTTGTTGAGAAATATGAGATAGTAGAATAATAAGAATTCAATTCTTAATGTTCTATCTCTAGAGAAATTTTATTTTAAAAAGTAAAATGATTAGCTATACTTCTCCTTTGTAGTAAAAGCAATGTTCTACCAGAGCCATATATAGGATAGGCAAACTTTCTACGTATACTATTTGCCTTGCATTGAGTTTGGTCAACCTTTGTAACCCTAGGAGAGATTTGTTATACTTTTGAATCAAGCAACACATCCACATATGCACTGCTCTACTCTGAGTAGGCGCAATCATATTATTCCATATCATACCAGTCAAAAATGCTTTGCTCTTACATTGAGAGTAACACCAAAAATATTTTTATAGGATAGCTACTAAAGTAAATGCTCTAAAATTTTATTATTATCTCTCAATTTCTCAAATGCCAAAAGGAGGTCTGAGCTATGCAAAAGTAAAGTTTCAAAAAAAAGAAAAGAGAGTATAAAAAATGGAAAAGTGTCTGAAGAATGAAAATAACAGGTACTTAGATGCCCACCTCCCGAGTGAAAAAAAGAGAGAGAAGAAGAAGAAAGAAAAAAGAAAGAATGATAGCTCATAATCACCACACCACAACACTAAAACAGCATCGGACGCCTGTTGCAAAAGATAAAAATTAGCGTTGGATGGTCCGTTACTAAAGATGCCCCTCGGATCCTCCGTTCCTAAAATTAAATACTTCGATGGATGGTCCGTTGTTATAACTATTTTACATTTACGTTGAATCATCCGTTGCTATTTTGCACTAACTGAGTCGGATCGTCCGTTGCTAAATATAGGTACCCGTTGGCGGGATATTTTGGCCCGTGTCTGCGAAAACTTTTGGGCCAAAAAGATGTAACCCTAATCCAGAAGACCACGGCAGCCTACCCCCAACGCCTTCACAGCGCCGCCGCGCCTCCTTCGCCCGACCGACACGCGCGCCGCCCACCACCTTCACCCGCTCTCGCGCCCGGCCACCCGCCCCCCGCCAGGCCGCCCTCCCCGGCTTGCTGCCCTGCCGCCCGGTGCACCGGCCATCCTCCCCCAGCGCCCTCCCCAGCCGGGCAGCGGCGCCTCGGCCGCCTTCCCCAGCCGGCAGCGCGCGACCCCAGCATGTTGTGCGGCGCTCGGCCGCCCGCCCACCCCGGCTGGCTGCCCCGGCTCCGCTTCCCCCCCGCCGCGAATAGGACAGCAGACACATGCACACCTCTCCAGGCTTCTCTCGTCTCCCACTCTCTCTATCTCCTTCCACTCCTTGTTCCTCTTCTCCAGATCGACAACCATGGTCTGGTTTGCTTCTCGATTTCTCCCTCAGAACCAAATCCAAGGGATCTAGGAGCTATCTAATTAGCTTTCCCTTCGATTTCTCACTCGGTGGTGTGTGCAGGTTGGGCGGTGGTGGCGTCATGCTCCACCGAGGTGCCCCAGCTTGGCGGCCATGGCGTCATGCTCCACCGAGGTGCCCTAGCTTGGCGGCGATGGCGCCTAGGCAAGGCCAAGGAGCCTGTGCATGCTGCTGTGTGGGGATGAGGACTCCGGCAACGATTTCCTCAACCTGACGGTAAGTGCTCTTATTTTTGGCTCACGGTGCTTAGTTCATCTAGTCTGTCACTCTGTAACCCAAAGCTACATCTACATATGCTCTAGATGTGCAGGTTCTTGTATGAGGGTTTTAGCAAAGATTCAAGGATTATGCAATGTGTGCATGTGTACTTGTGCCAAAAAAAAAGGAATACTAGCTCTTGCTCTAGCAGTAGGCATATCTCTAGTACTTGTTTGATGAGCAAAAGTTAGTGCAATCAAGATATATGTCCCCATAGCATGTATTCTGTGTTCTTGGTAGACAAATAAAATTTCTTTCCAGGCTGTATAGGTGGAACCTCACCTTAATCTTGATGATATTTGGCTCCATACTTGTGCTCCCTCATGAGCACCCCTTCTACTTGCAGCTTTTGACTACTACATTGCTCCTCCTCGATTTGGTTACTCCTCACCTGGCCACTTCTTTTGACTCCCTCCCTCTCAACCCATGTCGCTCTCCTTGGGTGCTAAGTCACCATGATGCGCTGATGTGGAAGGGTGATGATTTCTCGAGACAAGGATTGGGCTAGGCTTTTCTTGGTAGGGTTCAACTCTGAGTGGAGACTCAAGAACCAGTTGCTACTACTTCGATGTGAAATGCTCCTCTCTATGTTCACCCCTGGGTCCTTTTTACTAGTGCACCACATAGATATTTACCTCCACTGTCTAGCTCGGTCAACGTTCTACACCGTCTTGTGGCCAGGCTGCTGCTATGTGATTGGTTGTCCCCTTCTAGAAGGGTTTGAATCATGTAAAGAAGAAGGTTAAAGGTTTGATAATTGATTTGTGAATTTTAGTCATAAAAATGTACTAAATGGTCTGGCTTGGTGTACTTGAATTTTTGTTTACTGTGCACATAACTATAATTAGCTATTAGCTAAAATGGCGGGTCGTTACAATGCCTCTGTCCAACACCTTTTCTGGAGTTACCTAATTTTGCTGCCTGCCACTGATAGGTATCGACAAGCAGATAGGGCAACTGCTTCATTTAGACTTTGACATCCATCTCCAGTGAACCGATTTGGGATTTTAGGAGGGCACTTGGATTGCACATCTGGATCGGTTTATTTTATTTGAGCATTTGATACTGGATGGGTCTACTGATTATTTAGGTAAAATTGATTGCTCAGAAACACAAATTAATGTTTGAAATATGTGCTATGAGCTGTAATTTTTCCTACTTCCTAGAACTGAGCATTCTAACTTATGGATGTTTTTTGTGGGTTCTCGCACATTGACAGTCAGCAGTAATGTCTAAGGAGGACAAGATGAGGTACGTTCAGGAGCTTAAGCATATGGTGTACACTAAGCGACGGTCATTTATGGTTAGAAATTTTTGAGGCTTGCTTTATTAGTAATTCATTTATGGTTAGACATCTTCTCAAGGTGCTGCAGGATCATCTCAGAGACGCTAGGCGGTGCTAGCTTGTTGGCAGAGGATCTTCGCATGGAGTTGTTGGTAGCGACTTTTTGAAAGGAAGCCATTGGATTAGCTTAAGGTGAACTAGATGCTGACTTCGAATGCTTTTGGACTGCAATCTGTTTAGTTTTTGGACTAGTAAGCTAATGTGCTATCTTTTGATCAATGTTGGATCACTTTTGGATGATGGCTTTTGCTCAAAAGGAAAACAATATTTGCTTGCTGTACAACCTCATGACAATAGCTAGATTTTGTATTCAGCTACTATGTGCTTGTATGTTGGCTTGATGGCAACAAGTTTAAACTAGTGACATGATTATATGTTCTCATTTGATATAAATGATTGAGAGTATGACTGATGTGCCCATTTGTGTATGTCATTTAATATTGTATTGGTTCTGAATATTAGCTCTAGTTTACATGTGTTTTATTTTTTTTACCTATTTAATTGAGGTAGATGGATTGTCCGTTGCTAAAAGTTCATATTGCGATGAACTGTCTGTTGCTAAAATCTCTAACAAGCTGTCCGTTGCTAAACATTGGACCCTCGGACTGTCCCTTGCTAAATGTCATGTCTGTTGCTGTTTACATACAACGACGGCTTCAACAGCAACGGCAGAGGTCCGTTGCTATAGAATTTAGCAATGGATTATTAATTGTTGTACACCCCTTTTAGCAACACACTGTCCATCGCTGTTTAAAGGTTGTGGTGTAGTGAATCTCTGGCCAAGCTTTATAAGAGAGATGTCTTTCAAGGAGCATAGTAGAATTAGGTCCATAATGGCATGGACAGAAAGTTGATTAGTAACACAAGATGGAACATGTCAGCGTTTGTTCAGACAGTTCCAATGTATGGTTGCAAGAGGCATTTCAGCAAAGGCTTATCGACTATTGAGTCGACATCCACATGTAAACATTTAATGTTGAGTTATCAGCAATATTACATAGTAAATAGCAGTATAATTCAAAAGCCGATACTCATTAATCATGATAACAATAAAGAAAACTACTTAATCAATCATAGGTTGATTAAACAGGATAAGCAATTTACTACCAACACCATGTAATAAGATTAGGAGTGCAAAGCAGTTTTCATGACAAATTGGCTAATGAGCCAAAACTGATCGTTAAAAAAGCATAACAAGTAATCAGTCATCTATTTAAATACAAAATAAATCCATAAACTCCAAAGGGAGGGTTCCGATAGTTGCTCTGTTTATCTCACGCGCAACCGAACCCAACCTTAAAATGAATAGATTCGCTTCGCTCCCGTAGCAAAGGGGGAATGTAAAAGTAGATTGCTTTTCTTGCCAGAAACTACTAACTGACCTCTCAAAGCGTAACAATAAGCACATTACAACCACATGATCAAACTTGATCCTTGTTTATTCTGAAATTCTATTTTTAAGCAATTTGCTCGTCCTTGTCAACAAAACAACTAATTTTGGAAGGCTATGAAAAGAATTCTTGTCTCTCGAATGCCTGGCATACTAATACGTCGCACACTTGAATACTAGTGACATATTGGAGGAGAGGAGATTACGGGAATACTAGAGGGAGTTACGACCATGCTGGCTGTAAACGTGACTTGGTCTGCTCCACCTAAAACCCTTTTCGATAGTAATATAGATATAGATCTAAAGAGCCTAGAACGGGAAGCATGGACCGAATAATACACATACTCTCTCTAGATAGACGATTTCTTCTTTCATTTCAACTCAAATAAAAGAAGAAAGAATTCCGTAGTGCATATTAACTTCCTGTAGCTAGTATAAATAAAGAGGAAGAGCGCCTCCAAAATCAACACACAACACTTTAAGTAGTATCTTTCACCGCTTTTGTATTTTATCTTAGAACTACTTGGAGCTAGAAAAGCTACCTTGGAGAGCCTGACTCCCGTCCTCCCTGGCACGAAGGTGGAGAAGGCCCACGCGCGGCGCCCCCTCCCTTGCAGATCTGCCGCCATGGCTCCTCTTCTCCTCCACTGATGGGCGCCAATGCCGGATCCGCTGCTGGCCCATCCGCTCCCCCTCCCTCACAGATCTGCAGCCCTAGCTCCTCTTCTTCTCCACCGGCAGGCGGCATCGCCAGATCCACCGCTGGCCCTTCTACCCCGCCCCTCCCTCGCATACCCACCGCCTTGGCTCCTCTTCTCCACCGCGTGAACACCATCGCTGGTGAGGAGGGCCAGCTTACTTGGACACGCGGCGCGGGGGTCCCTAGGGCGGGCGGGCACGGCATGCGCGACGGCGTGAAGGCTGAAGGACCTAAAACAGCGACCAGAGGGGGTGAATGTGAGCCTCAAATTTCTTTCAAAACTTTCGACCACTATCCCAAAATCACCTCCAAGACTAAAACCCAGCAGCCATGATGTCCTTGACCCAACTAGTGGGTGGATGTTTCCAAGAAACAGCGGCCACCACACACTTAGAGAGGAAGCGTTAGCAAAACGAGAACTGGGAGAGGAGAGCACTCGACTCCTATGGAAGAGGAAAAGTGACAAACCAAAATACTTAGGTAAACAAGTGATAAAAGTATATTGGAAGGTTCCACTTCAAGATGGAAAACCAACGCAAAAAGCAGAACACAAATCGGAGCTCAAACACGCAAGAACCAAACAAAATAGCCTTCAGGTCCTCATACCGGACGTGTCCGGTAAGCATACTAGACAGGTCTGGTTTTCACGACTTCAGAACAGCCACGGTCAGCTCATTATGGACGCATATCGGACTTGTCCGGTATGCCATTTCAGCATAGAGCGACATTGGGAGAAAAATAGAAAACCCAAGCAAATAGTGTCCAAAACTTATGAAATTTTAACCCTAGAAACACACCCCAGGGAAGATCTCCACAAAATTTCAGCTCAAAACTCCAAGGTTAAGTATACCGGACGTGTCCGGTATGCACAAGCAGAATTCTGGAAATTTCGATTCCGAAGCCATAACTTGACCAAACCAATTCAGATTGACCTGAAATTTTGCATAGGGGTTCACAAGGTAGTTATAATACTACTCCATGAAGATCATAATCCCAAACTTGCTGCAACTTTGGAAATTGACAAAATTTGATTCAAGAGCAAGTTTTTCTCAAAAAACTTGATTCGACCTGATCTATGGATTCGTGAGGATTTAGACAAATTCCTTCTGTAGAAAGAATCAACCCATGACTAAGATCAAGTAGAAACAAACGGTTCACAAAGAGACAGATCACAGTTGAAGTTCCAGGCAAGAACGCAAAGAGGGAGAAGAGGGAAAATGAAGAACGTGAAGAACAAAACGATAATTGACACAACTGATTCAGAAATCGAATCCCACAGGACACGAGGAGGTAAGGGCCTCCATTCCTACAAGCATCTCGGTTCAATACATAGGTAGAGTAGTGCTCTCCTGCGGACCTCTCATACAGCAAACTAGAGGAAGGGAAAACCTAGAAGGAAAAACTGCAAATGGAAGAGGTGAGGGAGATGGGGGCTCACTCATGCCTATTTATCGGGGTTTATTCAACATCCCAGTTTTGTCGCTTCATACATACTGAGCGAACCACCACGCCTTAAGACATTATGGTCCAAATCAACGTAGTCTTGGATCCGATGACCACCGCGCCTTCTCACCGGTAGCTTCACCTCGACGCAAACTCCCCAATGCCGCCATGTGTCATCCGTTCCGCCTTGGAACCTCCACCAGGGTTTTGAGGCGCAAACCCAGAAACCCACCATCGATAGTTTTGAGGCCCAAACCACCAAATCCGCTTCTGTTGGTTTTGAGGCTCAAACCAACAAACCCACCTCTGTTGGTTTTGAGGCCTAAACCAACAAACCATGTCCTTGTACTCGTCGATGTCCCAAGTGCCAGCCAACGTGGTCCCACCCGGCGTCTGGGTCCCTCGGTCCATGCCTCACGTCCGCCCTTTCACCGCTCCCGGTCCATTCAACACGACACACCTCTAATTGACCTTCACCATGCCGTTGACCACTAGACATGTCGCACATGCAGCTCACGCCACGGCTAGTCCAACACTCAACCGAAGCGCTAGCTCGTTGATCAATCACTCATCGCACAAATCCGAATCACAAGGGCACATCTCAACCATGTGTTCGCAGAGGCCCACTCGCCTGGACGTGCGGTGTGAGTGTCGCCGGGGTGAGCAGGCACGGCCTACGGCTGCGAGGAGAAGGTCCGCTTGCCCTATCGCCATCACCCAGGAGAGAGCATCGAGATGGGGACGAAGGGAGTGGGGATATATCGGTCATTTGCCACTATTGTTGGTTTGTGTGCCGAGTCTCAAAACGACAATTTTTTGGACGGAGGGAGTATATCTTTTCAATGTAAGTGATGCTAAATAATTGGAGAATTAAAATGTTTTCTATCAAGTCTATTGCATTCTGATTGGTACCTGCAAAATGCATACATGACAAGGTTTATTGGATCAGATGGTAGCCATTAGTACTAGAAACATAGAGGCCAAAGTTGTAACAACAGAAGTATAAAGGATATATATGTATTTACACAGATGTATAGATAAAATAAAGTTACACAAAATATACCAAGGCATCACAGTTTTTTATGAATTTTGCATTACTTTTATCTTGATTAATGCATATACTTTGTGTTCATAGCTTTCACGTTGTATGTCATAAGCATAGGAAGTTCAAAGTTTTCAGAGGCCAAACAAAAATATACAATACATGATTACCATGAAAACTGCATGGTGGAAAAGCTTTCAGTCTTTTGCTTTTTTCACCAGTCTTATATGTGATAAAAGTAGAATTGCAATGAGAAACACGAGCTTACTGAATCAAAATACCAAACCGATGAGCCATAGTTGTTTGCTCAGTCAATTGCAAGCACAATGTACCTGCTGCATTAGCCAATGTATTTTCTTCAGATTGAATTCATGAAATATTGGTTCTACAATACAAGTTAAGGTCAATTTAATTAGAGCATCCATATCTAGGTAATTACAATGAGAAACAAGTGTAGGTTTAACTGGCCGAACACATAACAAGAACCAAATAATTTTGAAAAAATTAAGTAGGAGAATGCTCAATAGATAATTTAAACAAAATATGAAACTGAGGCGTCACATATTCTTTTGTCTGCTATTCTATCTAGTATTTGAGTGTCTACACTACACTATGGATCCAACATCTTGTCAAAAACAAATTGAAGGCATCTGCATGTACCAACGCTATGTTGCATAATGAAGATAATTTCAGTCATACAACTTCTCAGATGTGAAGAAATAGAGTACCGACCCAGACTTCTCAAATGTTAGTATTAATATGCTTTGGTTTTTTCACTGAAAATCTAATAATAAATCTGCAACTAGCAGGGAACCCCATGCTTTGCACGGGGGAAGCCTTTAATGGGTGTACTGTTCACTTGCCTGTTACTGTTCCCAACGGGTATGTACTATTCATAATGGGTGGGTACTGTTTGTGGGACCGGTATTTTCACGGGACCAGTGTTGTACAGTGTTTTGTGAGGGAGAGGCTGGTATACATGAATAAGGGTAAAAATAGACTAGATGTGCTTCAGTACTAAATCACGAGTGTGTGCAGGCTCCTATCTCATAAGCTACATACACCAGATAACAATGACTGATTGTAGCAAAACTGATGCAGTACTTAATAGTAGAAAAGAGATGACAGCTATCAGAAAATTTGTATTTTATAATAACAAATTGTACAGAAATTTGGTCATAGAACTATAGCAGATAAGATATTAGTAATATGGCAGTCGGCGCCCAATCCTACCTTTTGTTTCAGATTATCAACAAGATAACAATAGTCGCTTTTATTTGTCCCTTTCACCATACTACTGTGAACAAGAAAAGTAACACTAACGAAGCTGGAGCATTGTTATTTTGAGAAGGAACAGAATAAAAAAAATAATGGACATGCTTAAAGTGCTAAAATATGAGAATATCTCATCAAGGTTGAGTTATATGTAACCTATCAAGCAGCACAGTTTTTCCTCTGAACATTGTGCATTCACATTTTACTCTCAAGACATTGTACCTTGAGCAAGATCTCAACCAAGATAAAATTCTGATTTTTTTTTTTGTAATCCACCAGTCTATCCTCTATATCTAAATCTGAACAAATCATGCTTAATCTAAAAGTTGCACGGGGGAACAAATCATGCTTAATCTAAAAGTTGCAGATCTTGCAGCGTGGAGATAATACAGGCAATAGGATCTGAAATCCATGCTGCTCCCTGTGGTCCACCGTCCCAGTCAAAAAGCTAGCACTAGATCCGCTTCTGAAAAAATACAACCTGCTCTGCTCCCAATCACCAGCTAGCACTAGATCAGAAAGGCATTAAGGATACACTAGCAATAGAATAGAGAAGATACTTAGATCGAGAGACAAGATCTGCTTCGGTCCCTAGAAACAAACCTCGTTGTGCATGAGAATTGAGCATCCCGGCCGACGCGAGATGACACTGATGGCGGCTCCTGCTTGCGGCCGACACGGGTGGGGCGTCGGGGCTGATGCAGGCTCCACCGGCCCAAGATCTCCCGAGAATGGCCAGGCAGGTCTCCGTGTGGAGGGCATCAGCAGCAGCGGCGGAGGGCGGGGTTCCCAATGCAGTGGAAGTCAGCAGCCGTGACGGAGGACGGTGTCAACTCTGGAGGACGGCGGCGGCTTCTTCGAGTGGTGAGATGCGTCTGTGAGTTGAGAGGAGCCGAGGATAGGTTTGAGCAGCCAGTCCCCGTTGATCCGTTTTGGGCTGGGCTATGGTTTGCGGCTTTGTGTGGGTATGGTCTGTTGGACTCCTGTTGGTCCATGTTACCGTCAAGAGCCTTCGGCTCTCTGGTAGTAACTTCTGCTTTCAAAATTACAAGTTGTTTTTAACCTTTCTACTTTTTTAAAATAATTTATAATCTACAATGAAGAGGCACTACCTCAAATTTTCCCTTCACTGCCGGTTCACAACCCCCAATCACTGCCAGAAAGTGAAAACCATCAATAGGTTCTGCGAGAGCATTTATAACATGATACAAGTAAGCTCGAGCTCGTGTGAAGTGTTTTCACATATGTCTTGTTCTTGGCTGTCAAAAGAAACTGGCTGTCAAAAGGGAGAGCCAGAGACAATTGATACACAGATTTCTAAATCTATAAAGAAAGATATATATCATATAATGACTCTACTAAAGATATTAAGACACGACCTGGTCCCCTTTGAGTCCAAGTATCAAGTGAGCACTATCCTCATCTAGCCTTCACCAAATGTCCAGTTGAGACACGAATCCTAACCTATCTAAGTCGTAGAATGAAGGGTTCCTTAGAAGGCGCCACCCAAGTCTCTTTTGAGACTTTGGAGTCTGGAATGATTTTTCCAAGGAAGGTGGGTTTTCTTCATTTCACAGCACGAGCAAGGGGTACAGAACATCCCTCTATAGGGAAAGTGACTCTGTCCTGTCTCCATTAGCTAATCAGGCTTGCATAGGAAGGGAAACGAAGAGATTTTCATGCTTCATTCTCACTTCCTTTATATATGCTAATCTACCCTATTCCCTACATTCTGATGACTCGCGTTGGCCAACTGCACATCTTTCAGTAGCTCAATAAAAGATGGATTATTCATCTCAGTCCTTATCCTTCCATCTTCATATCTCGCCAAAAAATAAGAAAGGCGAGTCTTTGCTTTGGCAGACTCCTACAGGAGGCAGCAGTGGGGAATTTTCCGCAATGGGTGAAAGCCAGACGGATCAATGCCGTGTGGAGGTGGAAGGCCCGCAACTCCAACAGGCAGGCTCTTGGTAAGCTGATAATAGGGATGGAGTTAGTTCTTGACAAGAGCAGGCCACGAAGATGCAAGCTACAAGGCAATATTATATGAGGTAGACTTTCCCTTCTGTTGGATCAGACACTGAATACCCGGCCAAATATACGAGAACATGAAAGAGGAAAAAATAGAGTCAAACATGTTTTGGTTTATACAATTCAACCATTACTTCAGCTTTGTTAATATGTTTATGTACGGTGAGCTGTCTGGAACAAACCAAATATGCACTACTACACGATTTTTCTTTAGTGACGGTTAAAATGGATTTTCAGAGGTGGTCAACACAACTGTTGTAGTGCCACTGTCACTGAAGATCAGGCATCTGCAATGACGGACTTCTAACCATCTCTGAAAATACATGTTCAAGGTCGGTTCCATTAGGAAATCCGCCCCCCAAAAATGCCATTTTCTGAAATGGTTGTGGTATGACAACCGGTCTTGAAAATGATTTTTGGCTATTAAAAAAAGGTTCGCCGGTGGCCACACTGCCACAGCAGCTAGCATACCAGTGCCGAGCCACCACAGCGTAGGCGCTCGCTGGTGCTACTACAGAACTCCCCGGTGCTCGCACATAGTCGCAGGTGCCACTGCACCGCTTTCAGTCGTCCAGCAGTCTAGCTTGGCGGTGCTTGCAGTTGCAGGTGCTACCGCACAGCTCGTGGCCGGCCAGCAGACTAGCTTACCGGAGCTACTAGGGAGCTCGAGGCCGACCAGCTCACCATCACTGTCGTTGTCGCCGCTGTCATGCCGTCGCTGCCACGCCTTGGCTGCGAGCTAGGACCGTGCTGCTGCGGAGCTCGAGGCCGGCCAGCTCGCCATCGCCGTTGCTGGTTCCACTCCAGCCTCACCGCGCTGCTTGCCAGTAGCGCTCTCCTTTGCTATCGTTGTTCGAGAGAGAAATAAAGAAGTTGGAGAGTTGAGAGAGTCGAAGAGATAGGACACAGGAAGATAAGTATGCTCTGGCTACTGAGAAGATAAGGATGCATGTCTGTGCACTACTGGCAACTTGAAATTCCCTCACGGTGCACTACCGTCAGAAAAAATACATGAAAATGTACGTATGGTCATAAAAAATAAAAATATCGCTATGAAATGTACGTGGGTCCCAACATGGGTGTCAATATTTGGATAGCCTAAAACCACGCACTCAGCTAAAATTTGAATAGCCTGCGCGTGAGGCCTTTTTGACCGCTGCTGAAAAGGACAGCTGCTGCTAAAAATCGATTTCAGAGGCGGTTAAGTTAAGATAGCCGTCTTTGAAAATGATTGATCTACAGTAACAATTTTATTAAGTCAACCGCCTCTGAAAATCGATTTTCAGAGACGTTTGACTTAATAAAATCACTGCTGAAAATGAGTGATCTTCGGCAGCGTTTTTCTTAATAGAACTACCTCTAGAAATTGATTTCTAGCAATGGTTGTATAGGTACAGTGCCTCCCGCGAAAGTTAGTGGCGGCGTGCTAAGACAACTGCTACTGTTAGAAAAAAGAGGCGCCGCCTCTAAAGATGTTTTGTGTCGTAGTGACGATGTGCAGTGGGACAAACCAAAGTCGATTTTGTAATAAACACTATAACGTATCAAATGATAAAATCAACACTTGTATAATGTAAATAAACTTATCCTAACATACATGTAAATGGCTAACACTTAATCGTGCCTTTTAACCTTCTTCTGCACTTGTTTTTTAAGGCATGGGCCTATAACAACCACGAGATTGACCAATTAAGAGTGTATAGGTGCACCAACTTAGATACCGTGGAAAAGGATTAAAATGTTTTAGACAAATCTAGTTACCTTATGACTAGAGGAAGTTTGCAACAAGTAGAGCAAGAAATTTTCATTCCGTGTCTCAACAAGTTCGATTCACAAGTTCGGTTCAAATACTAAGTTCATTAAACCTTGAGGCAATTTTCACATGAAAACAGGCTGCACGCTGCACGCCATCATTGTTGTCAGCAGTTTCAGTAGAAGACGATCTATTGTCATGGGATGTCATTGGCCGGAACCACTCGGAAGTCGTGCACTCGATGTAGCTGCACGCCCCACGTCGCCGCACTTGGCGTACATGTCCATTTTGTGATGGTAATATTGAGCTCCAGATCCAACCTGGATGCCCCTATTGCTGATATGCTATTGTTCTCATATCAATTTCCAGGACTTCAATTCGATCAGCATACCTAATGACAAGCCTGTATAATTCGAGTGTTGTAGGTTAGAAGTATGAAGCCCAAAATACAAAATAAGCAACTTGTATTCAACTACTTTGATCCTTCCAGGTCGTCTACCAACAATAAAAAAAAAATGAGAGAACAGGAGGGGCCCAAACCCATATATTTTGATAATATTTTCTATAAACTTAGTCAAATTAGTACGAGTCTCCTAATGTTTGTTTTTGTACGGCAGAGTGAGCAACGTGGTTATCTCTCTACACAATGTGCTTTTTATCATGAAATTGCTTTACAAGAAAAATATTGTTCAAATAACTCGGTTGTTCTTTTTCGAGAAACTTCTCGCGGAAAGGAAAAAAACAGTGTAATTGGGTTTGATTTGGATGTCTGGCTAGTTCAAAAACTGTAACATTTTTTTTTTTTTGCATGTGCCTATGCCATCAATTGGCCGTATGACATCTTCTCCAGGTTCACGGTACAGCAGAATGTGTAATGTGTTAACACATGGACACTTGAAAGAAGCATATTTCCCTAGTAAAATTGGGTTTTATATCCAATAAGTGCAGAAGAGTATACTGTTTTAATGTGAGCAAAGTATGAGAGAGAGAGAGAGAGAGAGAGCGTGTGTGTACTGTTAATGTGACCAAGTATAAAAGTAGTAGTAAGATCAGGTTACCTTGTTTGGCCTATAAAGCCAAACGCATATATTTTGGCGTAGCGAGACGTAGGATACTGAATCATTTTTTGAGCCCTGCAGTTCATCAAAGATGCAAGTTAGTTGCCGGCACTGATACTCAACCGTGATAGACGCAAGTTATTAGGAGCTGGGAGCTGGCACACGATGGTTCCGCCCCTGAATGGAAGTGCGGTTTGGGTGAAGCCTCTCTTAAAAAAAAGGGAGCCCTTTTCAGCCGGAGCTGGAATTTGAATTCCTATAGGTGCTTATTAGGGAACTTTCACCTTAGAAACCAGATGGTTTCTATATTTATGAATTACGGTACCAATTAAGTAAATTAATGATACGATTTTGGAATTTAAAAAGTGAGATAAGGAAATAGTATCCTAGATAAGAATCCATATATGAGGAGATACGATAGGTAGATAATAGAGAAACAAGATGTATGATTGAAAAAAATGATTGAAAAATATTTTTTTGAAGTAACTATGTACTATTGAAAAGTTGTTTTTTCTGTGTATATTGTCTATATGATTTGACATGCATATAAATTAAACTAGCCGTGGTGTTTGGCATTGGGACTGCCCTTATGGATATATACTCATATATACAATTAAATAAATAAAAGAGGCCGGGATCTCTTTTACCTATAATCAGCGGAGCTGCAGAAGAAAATAGTCTGCAACATCGCCTCGGTAGCAGCTAAAACTATTACCGGAAGTGTTGGGTGGCATGCTACGGCAGTAATTTCGTCCTCTTTGAAAGAAAACGTGTGAACCATTTCCTCTTTCAGCAGATCCCATATCTGATTGAACGAAAAGGTATACGAAACAAAAAAGAAGGTAATTAAACTTTGGCACAGACGACTATATATGTCGTATATGTAGATGGATGCAGAAAATCTCAGTCGCTCTTTATATCCTTCACCAATGGAGAAAGTCATACTTGTGCGCCACCTGACGATAAAGTTGCAATCATAGACTTCGAATCATTGCCGGTGCAAATGCAATCAAATTTTCCAATCATAGATTTCGAATCATTGCCAAGGCAAATGTCATCAAATGGTCCGAAGTATTCGCGGTAGCGGCACTCCTCTTGTACTACTACTCCTATGATGGTAGGCTTGGTAGAATTAATTTCCCAGACCTGTAAATTTTCGAGTAATAAAGAAGATGAAAATCAAACATACTATGTGTTAACCGATGTGTAAAAGTCAAACTGCTAAAAGGATAAGAGTAATTATTAATAACTGCCAAACGAAGTATATACTTCCTCAATACTAGTAATTCAAGTCGTTTTTGGACCATGATATAGTCTCTAAAGAATAACTTTGAGTTCATATTTTTATAAAATATTTATTGAAAAAGGTGATATATGTATATTTTGTGAAAGTGTTTTTCAATACAAATATATTCATATGGTTTTTCACGTTTCTAAACTCAACAACTTAAAAGTTATCTATGATTTATATTTTCAATGTTTGATCCAAGTCTTGTCCAAAATGACCTGAATTACCAGTATGGAGGGAGTAGCTAATAAATCAAAGGAAGTATAAAGGTAAACCACTATTGCAGCAAAGGGAAGGCGGGGTGATCCTTTGGGTTGTCCACCATCTTCCCAGTCAGTCGTAACAAATGTGTTGTCGTCCTTCGGGTTAAACTTGACTTGGGTCACCCTGCGTCTATTCTTCCAGGTCCCAAGCATCTTATTCGCTCGCCAGTCATGTAGATTGATCACGCCATCTTCATCTGCCGATAGCAAGAGTGTTTTTTCTGGGTGAATCGCCAGTGACGTGATGCCCTTCTTGTGACCGCTTTTCAACTTTTTCACTGGTACAGTTGTATCATACGCCATCACACTGATGGCGCCTGAACTATCCCCGGCCACGATCAATTGCTCTCTGTCTCTGGGGATAAATTTCACTGATCCGCCTTTCTTCCCGAGTTCATAACGCCACTCTAGCTCCTGACGATAAATGAACACATTATATTATTGCCCAGCCTCCACACCCCGCGTTTTAATTTCTAAAAAAATAAAAGCCATTACCAAGTCGATCCACCACCTCACATCGAGACTAAAAGAAGAAAGTGTGGCAGGACGATGATCAATATGGGAAACTAAGTGCATGTTTGATCACCGGACTAAAGTTTAGTCTATCCTTGGATAATGTGTTAAACATGGACTAATTAAGATTTTTTTAATGAGTTCTGCTCATCAATTAGCCCCTATTAGTTTTTGTCGTTAGATCTTGATTAATCCATGTTTAGGTCTTCTATTTGGCATCCAGAACGTAAACTAAAAACTTTAGTTTATCTATCCAAACAGACCATAAGTTGTGTATGAGGTACTTATCTCAGTGTTAGGTATGTAAGGAGTAATAATGTTACCTACATACCTGTGTCTCGTAGTTCCAGATGTAAACACAGGTTCCTCGAACGGTCAAAATCCTGTGTTATGAAAAAGCAAAAAAGATGAGTAAAACATATTAGGTACTGTCAAATATGCCCGCATCATTTCGGTACATGAACCTAGAGCACTACTACCTTAGTTTGTCTATTTATGCCATACTAGCTTTATCTTGATCATCGATTTAAAAAAAAAAATCAACACCAGCGAAGAAGCAAAGGAAGTCATCCAACATTTTCAAGAATTCAGTCTCCAAATGCCACCTGATCTGAGTGCAAACGATGCAGCTCACGAGGTGCGTCGGTTTGGTAGGAGAGGACTTCTGATGTTTTTATTGCTAATGGCATCCTGACTTGTGTGTCTGTGGCTTTAGCTCCAGTTTCTAATCTCGTCAAATTTATATATTTAAGCCCTCCTCTTTCACAAAAAAAAAGTGACATAATTGTGTTTTTAGATCCACTATAAGAAATATTTTCATATATAATATATAATTCATATTTTTGTGAAACTGTATGGATTTTTTAAATGAAAGACCTCAGGTAATAACGTTTGACTAGGACAAAGCAAATGTGACATGTAAAAAATAACGGAGGGAGTACATGCTAGCTCTCTTCATCCGCCCACCAGGATTTATTAGAGTTTAACCTTGACCATCAATTAGACTAAACTTTGGTAATATGAATCACGAATTATCAGTATGCTGGTGTTTTGTACTACAAACTAGTGAATTTCGCGACACACGTTTTTTTGGACAAGGACACACGTTAATTCGGATGGCTTAGCTAGCTCTCGAGGGGCCTAAGGAGACTATATAGGTTCAGGCAACGAGGCCTATGTCTATTGAGAATTCAATCGTGTGCCTGATCGAGCGCCAGAGCTCAAACTTTGTAGCAAAGATATTACAAACGGAGATGGAAAAATGTTGTGGGAGTGTTAAGTGGGATGAGGGGTCTCTTGGCCTTATAAACGGCCAATTCCACTGGGTGTGGCATCGCACCCGATGGATGTGCCTAGCCCCCGACATGTTGTTCGACTAGTACAAATTAACCAGGGGCTTCATGTCTTGGTGGGACTGTATCCCGCTAGGGCTTGTTCGTTTGAGTCCAAAAAATCAAGGGGATTGGAGAGGATTGAGAGGGATTCAATCCTCTACAAGTCAAAATCCTCATCAACCCACTCGAATCCCTCTCAGCTTGGTATAAACGAACAGTGTCTTAATGAGAATATTTGTACATGTCATAGCCTAATTGACCTTCAAAGTTTAATGACACTGTATTATGTCCATACTTTAAAAGGTATATAATAAGACACTGCTTAATTCCATTGGATTAGGGGCTAGAGACTACTTAGTAGTTCCAAGTAGTCCCAAATTAACAACCTGTTTGCTTGATCGTTGCTGCGGCTAATAAGTTGGCTGATGTTGATTTGATGTGAGAGAAAAATACTGTACTATGGCTGATAAGCTAGCCTGATACGATCAAGTGAACAGGCTGTAACCAAACATGGAGGTGGCTTATTGGGGCTACTGGACCCAAAGGATAGCCCATTCCCCTCCCTCTCTCTCCTCCCATCGCCGTGTCGTCTGTCTTCCCGTGCGCCCTGCCAGCGCCCGGCGCCGCTGCCCGCCGTGCCTTGCCTGCCGCCACCCCGCTGAGCCGCTCCTCCGCACTGCCCGTCACTCCGCCCCACTGCGCCATCCGTCACGCGCTAGCAGTAGCAGCGCTCCACCTCCCACGGGGCAGTCATTAGAGGCAAATCTGTCTTTGTTCAACTGCATAATGGTTAATAGTCCCATATAGCCTCTAGAACAAAACAGGGTAAAGGGACTACAATTTAGTCTCTGTTTTAGTCAGTAGACAGTGCCCCTGGAACCAGGGCCTAAGATTCGTCAACCGCGAAAGAACTCTGGGCTTCTTAGTATCCCTGGCATTGTAGCTGATACGGTTCTTCACGGCTCACCTCATATTAAAACACTGTACATATCTTTTTATTCAAATTTGTTTCATCAGTGTTTAATTAATTACTGCTCACCCATTTCGCTTGCTGTTTGTCTTATTTCTTTTTCAGGTTTACAGTTCACAGGCAAACACCGGCGTAGCGGAGCGTGCCTGTTCATGCTATGCTAGTATATATATATATGTACATAATATTACCATGGTTTGGTTGGATGCACATCTGTGGAATGAAGAAAGCCACGAATTTCGCCATCAAAAATCGAGCATGGGTCCTGACAAAACAAAACAAAAAAAAGGAATATAGTATTAGTGAAGAAACAACTTTATTATCTGCCTCAAATATCTGTTAACTATGGCATACACATACTTCATGTTTTTTATGATCTACTTGTACTGGAGAGACGACGGAAGTCAGCTGTGTCTTGTGCACCCTGCCCCCCAACTCTTGGAGTCGCTTTGTCGCTGAACTCGGAAATGGTATCTCTCCATATTCCTCTTGGCACTTCGAAAACACCCCTGCGCTCATTGTAACCGTCAGTATGTTGACCATGCCCGTGTCCACAGGCGGGCACTCTTCTATGTATTTGTTTCTGTATAATGTCAAAATGACAACTTCGGTACTCATTGGACCCACAGTAGTGCTTCCGCCGTAGCTATAATCACGGTGGACCAGCTTGTTGCTGTCTACTAGAGAAGGAATAATGTCACGAAACCGGCCAATACCCGCTGGCATTTTAATCCAAAAGGCGACATGATGGTCTGGGCTGTTATTGGTAAGGCTCAGCACACATGCGCCTGCCGTACCTGCCCCCAGATGAAAGCAGATCACGCCAGCAGGGTGGATGTCAAGAATCTCCCTCTCGGTCGACTGCAACAACAAGCACATCAAGAGGATATATGTAGGTGACGAATTAGGACAATGGGTTATTCCTAGTTAGTTAGTACGACTATTATATTACTGAAACGTCTGCAGCAAAAAGAAAAAAAAAATTACCAAAGTTAAGTAACGATCCTCTGATAGTGATGATGGCTGGTTCGAATTTCCCGTTTCATCAACCCTTTCGAGCTTTTCGATGATATCATACGCAGAAAGCCTTTCCTTAGTTTTTTCTGAACTTAATTCCCCAGACTCTAGCTGGCATTGCTTAGTTTCTGCCGAATGTGATTCCCCAATCTTCAGCTGCATGCAACAAATGTAAAAATCATGAAGCCAGGCATCTTCAGCTGATCGGACCGCACCAAGCAGCCGCTCTTTTTTCGAATTGACTTCCGCCCGTACGACGAAATGTGACAGCCTGCTTTGCATGCGTACGTGCTTGTGCATGGTGGAATTCTGTATGATCTGTTCATGAGCATGCAGCAGCATGTTTTTTTTTCTGACGTAAAGGACTGCGGGCGAGGCCCCCCAGTGCGCCAGGATAGAAGGAGAATAAAAGTCTGATTAGATGGCAGAAATCGTGAATTAGCACCATGTTAATTAGAGGCATAGTATCTATTTTATTCACATTTTCATGAGATGCATTTTGTTAGTATTTACAAATATTTTTTTCCACTAGCTGGTACAGACGGTATTATAGCTTCAATAGCTAGCATATCTTCAAGTATATGATCAATATGTTCATGTATTTTGTCAGTAGCTTCATATAGTAGTTTGCTAGTATCTTTAAGTAGTTCTCAGTATATTTAAGTAGCTTGTTAGTATGTTTAAGTATTTTGCCAGCATTTTTGTTATTTGCTTGGTACATTAGTCCTATAATCTCAGTATTTTCAAGTATTTTATCAGTACTTTTAAGTATTTTATCAGTATCTTCAAGTATATTGTTAGTATCTTTAAGTATTTTGTTAGTACCTTTAGGTATTTGTGTCAATAACTTGGTATGACCGCTACTAATAGCTTAAATACTTGCTAGTATCTTCAAATATTTTGTTAGTACCTTTAATTATTTTTGTCAGTAGCTTGGTACAATCGTTCTATAACTTCAATAGTGACTAGTATGTATTTGGTATCATCGGTACTATAACTTCAATAGTGGCTAGGATCTTGAAGTATTTTATCAGTATCTTCAAGTACTTTATTATTATACTAAAGTATATATCTTCAAGTATTTTATGAGTATCTTCTATTATTTTTTAAGTATATTTAAGTATTTTATCAGCTGAAGAATTATATTGACAACAACTGAAACAACATACTAAGATATACCGAATCAACATATCAGCACCAGTATGGATACTGCAACGGAAAAATACTGACAACTACTTAGAAAATACACTAGCACTACCGAAGCCATAATACTGGCACAAAATAAAAAATTGGTAACGTACTCAAAAAATACAAACAAAACACATGCAACTACAAAGAAAGATGAAATGCTATTGGTCTCAAGAATGATGCTAGCACGTTTTTCAACAATTGCACTCTCAGGTCCTTTTTTACTGCTTTTGCAGGTCACACCTGCTTCGTTGTTGTTGTGCACACGCCGGTCACAACAAGCTCAGAAGGGAGAAAATGAAAAGCAGGTGCATGCGCCAGTGCAGGCCATGTGCTGAAGACTAGTGTCCACGTGCATGTACGACGGACGAAATCACGAAAAGCTGGAGCCGCCGAGATAATGTGCCTGGGTGGGCCGCACGTGGGGGGAGGGGGGAGGGCGCGTTGGGTGGCCGACGGTCGGTTGGATAGCTGGTTGGTTGGATGTGTCGTGGCACATCTAGGACGTAGAATACATATACATATGTATATGGGCTATTCTACATCCTAGATGTAGTATATAGAAAAGTGAAATACCACGGCTGATTTCTAGCTAGGCCATGTCACCCTAGCTTTTTCAGTCCCTTGGATAGTTCCGGTCAATGGCTCTGGTTCCCTTTGTAACTGTTCTAGCCACCCTTTTTTTACAACACCAAATGTCTAGAATTTTCTTAGCCACTCGCTCTTCCCTCCGCCGTCTTTTGTTCCCCATGGTTCTCTTCGTCTCCTCCGCCTTCCCTCTATCCGGCCGATGGCCGCCGCCGCATTCCTCCATCTCAATGTCATTTTTGGCCTCAGCGTTCATCTCCATCAGCGTTCTCCGGAACACTGCTATCCCTTGGCCTGGTGGCGCATCGCTCGTCCTCCTCGCATCTGGGTGCCCACCGCTTTTCCTCCGTCCTCTTCCTCAGATCTAGCCACCGGTGCGCGGCTACCGGTGCTAGGCCTCAATCTCGCTCACTTCGTTTTATGCCTTGCCTATTTTGTTGTTCGCTGCGGAGGTGCCCTCTGCCATGGGCCTTGGCCTCCGATCAAAAATATCTCCGTCGTCCTCTCTCCCTCTCTCTCCTTCATCTAGATCTGGCGGCGTAGCGACCGGGCCCCCACGACCGCTGGCCTCCGTGAGGCCCCTACCGGTGCTGGGAACCGCGGGCCTGCGGCCTCTATCCCACCTTTCCTCCCCTGCAGTATGGCATGTCTCTCTCTCCTGGCTTCCGATGTGACCATCGACGCGGCAAGGGAAGCCCTCCACTTGGCTGACACCCGGAGTAGCAACCGTCTTTAGGAAGGCGGACAACCATGGCTGCCATATAGCCTAGCCACGATAGTAAAATTGTTTTATATCATTTGATTGTGCTTTGGACGTCTGGATCTCTTCTTAGCTCTTGTTTACCTGATTTATTTACTCTTTGGTTGTACTGTGCCCATCCTTGTCCTCTTTCATCCTCGTCTCCTCCGTCGTTTGTGGTGGTGCTGCCAGGGTGGCTAGGGCTCCACGTGGCAGCGGCATCCTTCCTCCTCTTTCCCCTACCTCCCTTCGTATGGTACGGGTGTGCGTGGCACGGGCGGGCGACGGCGGGCCACGCGGGTGTCGCATAGCCTTGGCAGCGGGCCACCCCCTGGATGCGGGCGTAGGCCCAGTGTCCAATCCGGCGGTGCCCATCCCCGGCCACGGCGCGGCGAGCCTTTGGCCGCTAGCACAGGTGCCCCTCCCTCAACATGTCCTGGTCTTGGCCGCTTCATTGTTTCTCGCATCGTTGCCTCCTCGGTTTGCTCCCTGCCCCCACCCCTTTCTTTGTATTTTTACGTCTCCCTGCGGGATCTCCATCTCCAGCTCTCCCGGAGGCTCATTCCTCTTCGCTGTGGACAACAATCTATATGCTTCCAAAATGTTCGGCTATGCTCAAGTAAATCCTAGCCGCCATACATCTGAGCATGTGACCACGTGAATGATACACCCAGGCTAGGGAAGTTGCACCGGCCGTCGGCCACATTAAGGGCTCCCTTCGCTAGTACGTCGCTCAATCCTCTGGCATCGAGGGCTCCCCGCACTAGTGCACCGCTCGGTCTAGGGTCGAGTAGAGAGAGAGCGCCACATAGGAGATGGAGAAGAAGGGAGGGAGAGAGGCGCACGGTGGGGTAAGGGCCGCGTCAAGGGCTCCCTGGGGTAGGTCCACCGATCCGGTGCCAAGTATGGCAGAGGTAGGGCGGCGGCATGGGAGGCAAGCGGCGGAGCAGCAGGAACCTACAGAGTTGGGGAGGGGAAGCGGTGGAGAGGAGATTGGATTGGGATAGGAAGCGACGAAGGAGACGAGAAGGAAGATAGTTCTTTCACCAAGTGAAATTCACGCAACAAGAGGAGCCGTCAATCCAGGATGAGGTGTGGTAAAATATTTTTGCTGTTGTGGATGGCCTGAGCGGCGATCGAAGTGTTCCGCTTTGCTAAAAAGAAAAACTCAACCACCACCAGTCCACTCCGACATAATCCATGAAGACATGATCTCAAAAGCCCTTTGAAGACAATCCACCATTAGTAGTACTAATCCAGTACCACTGTATTACTCCACCACCATTGTAAATTAGAGAATATAGGAAGTCATGAGCTTCTTATGCTTGTAAGGTAAAATCCGTAAGGTTTCTGTTAGGTGCTTGGGGTTTTCTGAAAAAGAAAGTCGTATATAAGCTTGCTCTGTGAAAATAAATTAAGCTTTCCTGTTTTAATCACAACCTTCCTTTAAGCTCGTTCATAAGGGGCGATGTCTCTGTGCTAGGGACCCTAGAGGAGAAACCTCTGCAAGTATTGTTTTTGTGTCAGCCTAGGTAGCAGAATATATATATATACACACACACACGCACGCGCAGCGGTATTGCACACCCTAGGTGCTATACCAACCAACCCAACCGGCTCCACCTCATCAGCGCGCGAGCTACAGAACCAAGGCGGCCGGTCCACATCCCTCAACTTACTCTGTAATATAGATGTGCAAACGGGCCGCCCAAAGACGAGCCGGCACAGGCCGGGAGAAAGCACAGCCCGCTGATATCGGGCTGAGCACGACACGTCGTGCCACCGGGCCGAGCCATCGGCCTAAGCATGGCACGTTGGGCCGCTTTCCGTGCCAGTCCGGCCCGAAAAGCACGGTCCGTGAAAGCCTATCGGGCGGCCCGAGGCCCGCCCGGCTGGGAAGGCAAGGCAGCGGCTAGCTGCGCCGCCCGGTTGGGAAGAAGGTCGAGGCCACCGTCCCTTGTAGCTACGGCATAGCAGGCGAGCTTAGGGAAGAAGGTTGAGGCCGATGCCCCTGTAGCCGTGACATCGCAAGCGAGTGGGAGGACTAGGCAGATCATATCGCAGCTCCCGTGACTGCTCCACGCTCGCCGCCGGGCAGCTCGACGGAGGGAGCAGCTACCGGCGCCGGAAGAGGGGGAAGGGCAGCCGGCTTTGCCCTTGGGTCACGAGGATGGGGTGAAGCAGGGGTGTGGTCGTCGCGACTCGCGACTGGCTAGGACGCTGTCGATATGGAGAGGCACAGATGCGGTTTTGACCGAGTAAGCCTATGGCGGCGGTTGGGAATAAGGGTAGATAGGGTAAGGTGTTTACTGGGCTATGTAACATTGGCCTATTTGTAAGGTCCCGCCTCCTCGAGACCGGACCCGCTTACATCTGATAGCTTTAATAGGACCAATACTACCCTAACAGACCAACACCAGTCTTTTGTGTGCACTTTGCCCTCACTCATGCGCACCCGAAAATGAATTCTTGGTCGGTCACCCATCCTGAAATTGCTCCAGCCCAAGCACGCTTAACCCTGGAGTTCTTTCGAGATGAGCTTCCGGAAAAGAAGTTGCAACTTATTGGTATAAGTATCATATTAATCCTATTAAGCTCTGGGCCGGGGTGTTACATCCTCACCCCCTTAAGAGATCGACGTCCTCGTCGATCAACCCCAGGCCAGGAACCTCCTCTCTTGGCCACGTCCATGTGTCCAATGCCAGCGCATGTTCCATGCTGTGTCACCACGACGGATCCACACCTGCCATACGCACCATGCCTGCGCAACTGCGACACACGCGTCCGTGAAACCGCGAGAGTCGGCTCTGATACCATTATAACGTCCCGCCTTCTCGAGACCGGGCCCGCTTACATCTGACAGCTTTAATAGGACCAATACTGCCCTTACATACCGACACCAGTCTTTTCTGCGCACTTTGTCCTCACTCATGCGCGCACCCGGGAATGAATTTCCGGTCGGTCACCCATCCTGAAATTGCTCCAGGCTAAGCACGCGTAACCCTGGAGTTCTTTCGAGATGAGCTTCCAGAAAAGAAGTTGTAACTTATTGGTATGAGTATCATATTAATCCTATTAAGTCCTGGGCCCGGGTGTTACACTATTAAGGTGATAACGGGCCACCACCGGCCTGTCCTCTATTTTGCGGGCTGTGCCGTGTCGGCCCACGTGCCTGGGTGCGGCTCAGGCATGGCCCTGTATAACATCGGGCCGTGTCGTGCTTGGACCGGACTAAAAATTCGTGCTTCGAGCCGTGCCATCGGGCTACGGGCTGCATGCTCATATGTACTCCATAACCTCCAATTTTGCCCCACCGCCGCCCTTTGCCTCGCAACGACGGTCGCTCCCGGACCCCTCACAGGCCCCTTCCCTGCCACCACCAGCACCGGCGGCGGCAGTCCCTTCGCCCACCTGCGCAGCTCATGGAGGCTCCACAGCCCACCCCACTCCCTACCGGCGAGGAGACTCTGCGCCAAAGGGCAGCAGCAGCTTCGACATCGGCGTCGGCCCTGCTCGCGTCCACGCGTGGCCTGAGGCTTGCTCGTCGCCCTCTGCTTTCAAATCGAGCGAGCGACATCATGCACCAGCAGCGCCTGTGTGTTTTGCGTTGTGCACTTGCGTCCTGCTCGGCGTCCGCACAAGCATTCCGTGCTGTTCGTGTCGGCAGCAGCTGCAGGCCCAGGGCCGTCAGGCTAGCAGCAGCGCCGGGGACCTCATGGAGGCAACAGCAGCAGCTTCGGGCCGGCGAGCAAAGAGAGAGTGTCGAGGACCTTCAGGTTCGAGCAGCCCATCCATGGCGCCAAGGTTGAACGAACTACCGACTAAATAAAATACTAGAGAAAAGAATATACTAACGAATGGTGACAAAAATTAATGCTAACGAATAAAGCTAAGGTTGGACATGCTGAATAAAAGAGTACCGGTTGGACATGCTGAATAAAAGAGTGGTACTCCTATACTGAATCAATGAATACTGACACAAATAGTGTGCCAAAACTGAATGATAGGACATTGAGAATTAATAAAACTTGTATCGCAACTAAGGATCGATGCATATCACTCAACTGTACTGAAAAGATATTGATTGAAACCTACAAGACAAAAAGTGCAAGACATTAGACTGAGGACGAATGAAACCTATGAAAATCCAGTGCTGAGCGGATCAAGTACTGAATTCTACAAGATCAAAGTACCGACGACTACTGAACCATTTCAGACGAAATACTAAACCCTATGAGATCAAGAACCAAATATAACCATATCTATAAAAGACGAGGCTCTGAGCGGGTCCGTCTTCCACACAGGTTACTGCTCCCGTAACAGTGTGCAGCAACAGTAAACTCGTTAGCAACAGTAACGGGTCTGATGAACACTGCAAACCCATCAAGGAACAGTAAAACCCGTTGGCAAATAGGCACGGTTACGATGAACAGCACTAACCCGGTAAGAAACAGTACAACCCCATTATGTGACAGTAAAAACCCGCTAGTAATATCTAACGTGCTCAGGAAATAGTAAAACACCCGTGCAACGCACAGGGATCCTGCTAGTAATATTGAAGACTGAGATAATGTTAAAAAATGCTGAAACATATACCAGATCGACTATTGAGGACTACTAAAGCCCAAGAGTACTAAAAATTACTGAACGATTTTTTTTTCTAACAAATTGTGAAGCAATGTGTATCAACATGTATTGAATGAAAATAATACTAAAAAGAAAAACTAAAAAAAAATTGACACATACTAAGATGATTTTGACGACTACTGAAGCGTATAGTAACTAATAAAAGATACTTACAGGAAAACTACTGAAGAAAATATGATAAATACTGACATGTACTCAAACATACTGAAAAAATACATACAGCTACTAGAGTCATAGTACCAACAAAATTCTTGAAGATACCGACAACTACTTGAAGGTATTAGCAACTCCTGAAGTTATAATATTGGCTATACCACTACTAACAAAAATACTTGAAGGTACTGATAACTACTAAAGTTATAGTTCTAACTGTACCATGCAAGCTATTGACAGAAATACTCTGACAAAATATTTGAAGATACTGACAAAATACTTAAAGATACTGACAACTACTCAAAGATACTAGCAATTACTGAGTTGTAGTACTAAATGTACCAAGCTATTGATAGAAATATTGACAAAGTACTTAAAAATACTGACAACTATCTAAAGATACAAGCAACTACTGAGTTATAGTACCAGTTGTACCAAGCTAGTGACAAAAATACTTGAAAGTACTGACAAAATACTTGATGAACTTGTCATGCGTTTGGCCGCTGTACCAAGCTACTAGCATGTGCATGGTTTACAAATTAACACAAGAATTAATTTCTTCTTAATATACATGCAAGCAAATAAGAACAAAAAATAGAAGCACATGAATTAATTTTCTTTTAATATGCATGCATGCAAATAAAAAGCGATGCGAGATTACACAGATGTATGAATTAATATATGTTGCATGTTCGGTGGCTTACACACAGGTCCATGCGCTGTGCCTGTGCCAGCAGGAGTGCAGGCGCATGCGATGTGCGCTGCATCACTGCATGCCCCTCGCGCAAGCAGACACCGCGGGGAGTGCGCGTGGGGACTCGGGAGGGATGCGGTCCGTGTGCGGACTGGGGAGGGATCTGCGCGCGGGGTGTGGGACAGGGACCGAGGCGTGTGGGATGGGGTCGGGACGCCGGGGCGGGTTGGAGGGAGCTGGTTGGGTTCGTTTACACCTAGGATGTAGGATAGTATATAAGCTGTTTTTATTTCGTGCTCGTACTTTTGCTGCTGATTAAGTGCTAGCATGCTACTATGTGGTAGGCCATACCTGCTCGATTGATTCCAAGTTTGTTGGTGATGATCCCAGTAGCGGTGTACCCTTAAATGAGGGCTCCTTGGTCTTTTTTGCCCTCGGCCTTGCATGTGCATTTTCTGTCCCTTGGATCCATGTCCATGCATTCTATGGCTATCTCAGCACATGCTCGTACCTGATTCCTTACCAGTTTTATTCTTAGTAGTTGATCGTTCACCTCTACTTTCTTAAAATATTGCTTCCAAATTTTAAGCACCTGCGAACACACCCATAACAAGTTTTAATAACGTAGCTGCATTTTCAAAAGGGAATCAGCGTAGATATTTGTGTAAAATGCAAATAATTCATGTTTATATATTTATGGAAATGACAGGCAGCGATAAAGGCCATATGTTTAAACCCCTTCAGTTTTTGCTAGTTTTTAAGAATCTGGCTTTTGGAAATTGGGTGGGATCCAAACAACCTCAATTTTTGCTACTAGTTTTGATATCTAGCTTTTGCCAGTTTCTTATGACCCATATAGTAATAAATGAAGTCAGATTCTTAAAAATTCAGAGATCCAAAACTAGTTTTTGTTCAGAATCAGATTTTAGAAACTACTCACTCCGTCCCAAAATAAGTGTCATTTTTGCTTCCCCGAAAATAATTACTGGCAATTTTTATAAATAATAAATATTATCAATTAGTACAATAATTAGTATCATCGGAAATATCTTTGAATCTAGTTTTTAAACAAATTTATTTGGATATATAAATATTACACGTATTTTCTATAAATCGAGTCATACTTGTGGCACAAAAACTGAAACGACACTTATTTTGGGACGGAGGGAGTAGAGGCAAAAACTGACCTTTAAGAATTCAAAATTGATTCAAACGGGCCCAAATATCAGGGAATAAATTTGAGATTGGCACTTGATTAAATATAATAATAGAGCAAACATACGGCAAGATGACATTTATTTATTTTTGCTATCTACTCCTTTCATCCCATAAAAATTGTCATCATTATTGTTTTCCAACAAGTCAATCATTTTTAACTTTGACCAAATATATATATAAGAGAATATTCATATTTATGGTACGTATCATTAGTTATATCATTGAATATATTTTCGTAATGAACTTATTTGAGATATAATTGTTGTTAATATTTTTTCTATGTATATATACGTAGTTAAACTTAAGATAGTTTTACCAGCATGCGTCTCATAACGACTGTTTTTTATGTGTTTGGTTCATCGGACTAAAGTTTAGTCCTTGTCCCATCAAATGTTTGATACTAATAGGAGTATTAAATATAGACTAATTATAAAACTAATTACATAGATTAAGACTAATTTGTGAGATGAATCTATTGAGCATAAATAGTCCATAATTTGACAATGTGGTGCTACAGTAAATATGTGCTAATGATGACTAATTAGCGTTAATAAATTCATAAATAATTCAAAACTCATCCGCTTAGAAAACCTCATATACTCTCTGATTTTTGGAATGTATGGAAAGATACAGTATAAGGTCAGTCTTAGCGGGGATTTCATGTTTAAGTTTTGAACATACCCATAGTTAAGAAAGTGTGGAAGAGTTTCATCTCAATAAAACTCTGTCTACTCCTATATAAAACTTTCATCAGATCTCTCTTTATTAATATAGTATCATTGAGATTGATCGAACTAACTGTTTCAAAATACTATTTAATTGGGAATAATAATCATGTAGGCAGATCGATATTTATTACCTCCTTGATTTTGCACCGTCCTGCTTTGCAGCCTCCCAATACTCGACTCATAACAAAACTCATGCATTCTTCATGTCCCACGAGAAGGTCCATGATTATAACTCCAATACTATACATGTCCGAGTCTCTAGTGATGACACCGTAATCACGGGACTCTGGTGCCATATATCCACTGCCAAAAAAGAAAAATCCATCAGTTGCAGTAGATAGTTGAGCATCTCCAACAACTTGGTATTTTAACTTGCTATCCTTATTTTTTGGCAAAATCACAAAAAAACCCTCTTCAACAACTCCTCAAATCAACTCCTCAATTATTCCAAGTTGCTATTCTTTCCTCCCGCACGCACATATATCCGCTCGCGAACGCGACTTGCCATCGAGCTTTTAGAAGAGGTGGAAGGGTGAAAAAATAATTTTATTTCTGCTTCAGGATTCCTGATGTAAGTTTTCAAGAGATAGAAGGATATAAACATAATTTTATTTCTGTCTCGGGGTTCCTGATGTAAGTTTGATTGTGTTTGGCAAGTGAATTATACCAAACTATTGGAGAGGAACTCTTTTTTCACTTGCTATATATTTTAGAGAGTTGCCAAATCACAAGATTTACCAAGTGAATTTTGGCACTCTCTTGGAGATGCTCTAATAAGTGCTGTGCATGCGACAATATGTACTAGTACTCTAGTAGTTGGTGTCCAATATTCCAATAAAAACAATAATATCATTTCTGAAATAGACACTCAAATAAAATCACTTTGATTGACACATACAATGTTCCACCGGTGGTTTTAGTATAAGCGTCGTTTTGACCTTCGTGAAAACACCTTGACAGACCGAAATCCGCGATTTTTGGCACCATGTTACGATCCAGTAGTATATTCGCGGGTTTCAGATCCCTGTGAATAATAGCCTCAGGTGGTCTGTGAAGATAATCTACGCCCTCGCAAATTCCCTTTATGATTGGATAGGTTGTGCTCCAATGGAATCTGCAAATTCCTGGACAAGGAGGATGGATATAGAGCGCATGAAGCCAAGTAATTACATACTACAGAGAATAATAATTAATGATCTTTTTTGAGTGAAATACGCTGTGGGTCCTTAAACTTTTCTCCACTTCTCACCTAGATCTAGGTACTTCTTTTTCGTTCATCTGGGTCTATGAATTTTTTTCCACTTCTCATCTAGGTCCCGTTATTTTTTTTTCGCTCATCTAGATCCATAAACTTTTTTCCACTTCTCACCTAGGTCCACAACAGGTCATGTGTTTTTTTAAAAAAATTTATAAACTGGTTGAAACTTTGAAAAATTATATAAAATTATAGAGAAAAGGAAAATCCAGTTTTGATAGACTCCACATGAATAGATCTATGTAATAGATATATAATATGACATGCTTTAGTTTAAAGTTTTTGCTTTAGATATAGATTTATGTAGACCTATGTGTTTCTATTTTTAATTTATAATTGGAGCTCCTGTGTTCCAATTATAGTGACATTTTTTATGATAGACTAATCATCATATGGTTAAACTATGGTAAAAATTTCAGATTTAAAAGAGCATGTATGACTCCAATTAACTATTTATTAACTATAAAATAAGAATAAACCTAGGAAAAATCAATGACTAGGTCATACATGCTCCACTAAATCTGAAATTTTTACCATAGTTTAACCATATGATGATTAGTCTATCATAAAAATTTCACCATAATTGGAGCACACGAGCTCCAGTTATAAATTAAAAAACAGAAACACATAGGTCTACATAAATCTATATCTAAAGCAAAAAACTTTAAACTAAAATATATTATATTATATATCTATTGCATAGATCTATTTATGTGGAGTCTAGCAAAACTGAATTTTCCTTTTTACGATTTTTCTATAATTGTATATAATTTTTCAAAATTTCAACTAGTTTATGAATTTTTTTAAAAAAAACACGACTTATTGTGGACCAAAAAATTTATGGACCCAAATGAGCGAAAAAAAAAGTAGCTGGACCTAGATGAGAGTGAAAAAAAGTTTATGGACCCAGATGAGCGAAAAAAAAGTATCTAGACCTAGGTGAGAAGTGGAGAAAAGTTTAAGGACGCACAACGCATTTCACTCATCGTTTTTTTTATAAAAAATGAAACACATACTGGTCGAGCAAAGCAGAAGCAGTATTATACTATTTAAGGGTAATATAATAAAATTAACATGCTCAAAAAAGCTACTCCATCCTATTCATACCTTTGATGTAGCTTTCGAGGTTCCCATTGTGGGCGTACTCGGAGCAGAGTATCAATTCGCGATTTGCATCTTCCCAGCAGGCTTCTTCTCTAACTCCTGGTCCGAGCACCAGCTCCTTTTCCGCCACTAAAGTATATCCTAGGAGTCGTATAATATTTCCATGGGTGGCTTTCACCATACAACTAAGCTCATTTTCTAGGTACTTATAGTCTTTCGGTAAAACCTTCTTTAGCCTCTTCACTGCGACCACCTTCCCATCCCAAAGCCTTCCCTACACATAGGCACACGGTGTCGCTGATTCATCGTCATTATTTTGGGTATATTTGTTTGATCCTAGAACTGAGGGGATTGGAGACGAAGACCAAGGAGGAGGAATTTAATCGATGCAAGCCGAAATCCTCTTCAGCCACCTTCAATTTTAATCACAAAACTGAGGGGACTGGAGGAGGCTAAGGGGAATTAATTAAATCTCTACAAGTAAAAATCTTCTTAGTTGTTCATTTTGTCTCAAACCCATAGGGATTGGGAGGGATCAAGGTGGATTAAATCCCATAAGTCACAATCCTCGTCGAGTCCCTTCAATCTGCCTCAATCACCATAGTCTAGGTATGAAACGAACAATCATCCCAGTTTGAGGATTTATCGAATGAGACCTTATTTATTTCGATTCGATAGACCCACCGGGTTACCAGTAGAGAGGCAGCTTCATAAAATGTTGTTACATTCGTACGCACCTTGTACACCTTCCCAAATGCTCCTCCGCCAATCTTTTCATCTTCCGAGAAATCTGATGTGATGTACTTCACAAATAGCAGAGGGAGACGGATTGGCTTCAGGCTCGGATCAACTAATGCCTTCATCAACCTCTCCATGGCTTGACGGCTGTCTCGGTCAAGGTCGTCCATCGCATTCATCATGTAACCCTAAATCAGATGATCTCTCCCAATCAATAAACATCAACCACTCTCGAGCGAGCAACGACTGATTCAAATTAAATTTAGCTGAAAAGCATGCAAAATCAAGAGATCGATCTAGCAGGCGCTACTTACCAGGGCTGGGAGAATAGATTAGATCAGATGAGCTCTGCTCCCAGCAAAACTTTGGTTGCCTAGTGTAGAGAGATGTGGGGGATGTACAACAGCAGGCAGCACGAGCTGCTAATTATAACAGAAGATACTCAATTATTTCTCCCATGCTGCCATGGTGGACTGTCCAAATGCAATGATGACTAGAAAACTGAAGCGGGGGATTATATTTTCAAATAAGCCTCTTCACGTGACGGAATAATCATCATCACATATTCAGCTCAGCCCAATCCACCAACACATGTGGAATAATCATCATCCTATTCAGCTGTCCAGCACCGTGCCACCCTTTAAGCCAACCCTAGATTAATCATCATAATCAGCTCAATCCACCAACACATGTGGAATGAGCTGAATATGATTGCATTGCAGCTAAACAAGACCTAAGGATTGTTTGAATTGAGGATGAAATAAGACCTTGCGAATTTTTTCTTTTCATGACAATGTTGCTCCTCGGCGGATTGTGAGAAAAATTGCTCAGTGCCTACTTGGATCTGTCACACGCCAAATCAGGGCGGTGACAACAAATTTGGCGGAGCATTGGAGGCTCAAGCAAGGAAGATGGGCGGCCGACGGGGCTCCCATGGCCCACCCTAGGGCAAAAGGGGGGTGCCGTCGCCTGCCGCGCGGGTGGTGGCTGTGGGCCCACCGCGGCCGCCCACCGCCATCGCCGCCATATTTACCGCAAGTTACCTTTTATATTTTATTATTTAGAAAATTGAGAATAGGAAAAGAGAAGGACTTTTCATTGGAGTTCACTTGGGACTATAAACATTAGGAGATTGTAATCAATTGGGATAAAAAAGTAATTGGCCAAAAGTCCTTCATTCCTATATCTCCCGTGCTCGCGGCGCTCTCTCTCTCCTCTCCCACACTGCCGCAGCCCCTAGCCACCACCGCCGTTGCCGCCACCACCAATCGCCGCGCCGCCCCCCGCTGCGGGTGCGCGCCACCCCCTCCTCTTCCTCCTCCAATTTAGCAAGCCCAATCCACCCTCCTCGCCGCGTATGTTACAGCTGGTATCACCAGTCCAGGAGGATCCACAGATTAAATCCATGGGCGCCATTGTTGACTTCTAGAAACTCTTCGGGGAGTTCACCAAAAACATCACCACAAAGTTCGACGACGTCTACACCAAGATCCCCGATGTCTCCACACGAGTCAACCATTTGACCAATGTCATGACCGCAGATGAGACACCCGTGGAGCCCACCTAAGGGACGGAACTCCTGCCGATCAAGATCTAGAACGACGTCGACATCCAAGAAGCGAGGATGAACGGATTTGCTACGTCCCTCGCTCGCGTGTATGAGAAACGCTTCCTCGCCATGCTAGAGAAGAGCAAGGCACCATCGGCGCCTGGCACGCTTCCCCAGGCGGCTCCAGTGACTTTGCCCGCGACAACGACAACCACCGCCGCCGATGACAACACCTGCATGATGGTCATCAGCATGCCAGATGCGGAAGTGCAGGGAGGCACCCCGTTCTATCTACATGGCATGATGACCGGAGCCGAAGTACACATCTTGGTGGACTTGAGATCAAGCCACAATGTCAGCAACATCAACATCGCCCGTGCTAGGCATGCCATGGCTAGCCAACCTTAGTCGTGTCTCGTGGGGCTTCACCACGTTGCTACACTTCCATGATGGGATGCCACATCTACTTCGAGCAGTACCATGACAACAACCTCCACCACCACTGGAGGCATGGGTGGCGCCACTCCCGCCACCCCCACAATGGCCCCCTATCGCGCAATCGGCACCACTGCTGATGAACATGGCGCATAGAGCCAGCCATTTGAAGAAGACAAGACAAGGCACAGGCACAGAAGAACCCAGGGAACTGTTTATATGGCAGAATCATCTTTAAAACCACTAGATGTAAGGTCGTCGGATGAGTCATAGACCAATATTTCCCCTGATAAAAAATCAGACAACAACAAGAATGAAGAATAGAAACAAGCCAGGATTAGAAAGAATAAACTTAAGCACGGATGAAGAACCCGGGCGATTTAAAGAAAGCAAATCTAGAACAAATACAAGGCAGAACTGATGGAATACAATAGAAAGAAAAAGGAAGTGGAAGTAAAGAAGAACTTTGACAAACAAAGGATCTAGATGCTCACCAAGGAACTTGAGGAACTCAAACAAAGAGAGCAGGAAAAGAAACTGAACTAGAGAAAAACAAAGCTGGCAACACAGGAAAAGAACCCGAGCCAAAAAACCAACCCCCCAGAAGATCAGCTTTTCAGCGACTAGGGGGAGAAGGGAGCAGCAATATTAATGGAGGACAAGGAAACCGGATAATACTTCAACGAGAAAGAAGTCAACCTACGACCACAAGACACCAAACAGAACACACGAGAAGGATAGAAAGAGAAGAATGGCAAGGCGAATCAGAGTTCAGGGAGGTCAGATCTAAATTAAGAAGAACCCTGACTCCATACCATAGAAGAAAAGAAGGATATGATAGAACATACTACAGGGAAGGAGAACCCTGCGACTGATTTCCTTGTTTCGCAGGAAGATTACAAGCCATCAAACTACCCCACAAATTTAAACCCTCAAATCATTCAAAGTATGATGGAAAGATAAAACCTAGATAGTGGCTCAGAGTATATTCTCAATCAGTGGAACTAGCAGGAGGGAACGATGATATCAAAGCATTATTCTTTCCTATGTCATTAGAATCAATGCCACTATAATGGTTTGACAAACTAAGGCCTAGGTCAATCAGATTTTGGGAGGACTTGTGCCGGGGTCAAACAACCGGCCTGTTAATCCCCTGGCTAAACAAAGTAGAACAAGCCATCATTAGCGCCCACGACCGGCCCACTGAAGGACCAGACCTCATGGGCCATCGCCCCACTAAACAACAAAGAGCCCAACTGGACCAAAGCGAAAGGCCCAGGGGCAGGCCGCGCCACGCAGTCTCAAACGAGGAGGGTCGGAGCCACGACCCTCAGGGCGCGCGGCTCGCACGATCCCCAGCCAAACAGGAGAGCCCTCGAGGCTGCGACCCAGGGCGCCGTGGTTCACACGACCCTCTGCGTACGCCTTCGCCCAGAAGCAACTAAGGCTTGCGTCCCACATACGGGCAACGGCCCTGTAGCCTGCACGGCGGGACGGACCACGTCCGCCTGTGTCCCGCGCTGGGCATGGGCGGGGGAATCTTGACCGCACTGTGAATCGGTGCGAGGCGTGGACGCCGGTCCTTGGCGGGACTGTTAGCTAGAGCAGGGCACGGCTCGGTGTTTGTCTGCACCATTAACCAAGAAGCAGGGCATGGCTTGCCGTCTAATCGCCCTAATGGCCTGGCAGTCTGGACGACCCGCCCGTCACGACCCACTCCCATGCCGTACGACGCCATTAAATCTAAGCCAATACAATAAGGGTTCTAATCAACTGTTCAGCCTCTCCGTCCACTGTGAGGGCATGGGCGAGCACTCCGGCAACACGACGACACTGGCGATCACCTTGAATCGACATAAGCAACATAAGGAGAAAGGACATCCCGACCCTAGGAAGGCAGACGAGCCACTCCACCATCGTCCTTTTTCCTTTCTTCTTTTCTCCCTTTGCACGGCACGCCATTCTTCTCCTACAGAAAACGTGTAAGGCCTCCCCCTCCCTTCATCTATAAAAGGGAGGGCGAGCCATTCTACAAGACACCCGCTTACGCCACCGAGAAACACCGCACACATCACACATACACACACCACGATATTGGCACCACGCTCAATCAGAGACTTGGGAGCCCCTCCCTCTCTTGAACCATTTGTAACCCCTACTATAAACCACCACTAAGTAACATGATCCCTTTGAACTAGACGTAGGGCCTCTCATCTAAACCAGTATAATTTCCCGTGTCCTCTTAGCGAACCATCCGGGCATAAACGTGCATCTATAAATTTACTAGTTGGTGCTTTCACGAAATACCGACAATTGGCGTGTTAGGTAGGGGCCTTGCGTGTTTCGTCACCAAACCCAAGTTCCGGATGGCCAACTCCCACAACCTACAACTCCCTCCGGGCACCCATGTCTGGTTTGGGAATCTAGACTTCATCAGCATCGAGGTGGGTTATTGTTGACGGTGGATAACGTCAACATTCATTAGAACTTTAGACACAAGAGGATACATGAAAACACACTAGTTTAGGGTTTTAACTGACAATTTCCACGAGTTTTGCATATTCCATATTTTCCAGGGACTTTTCCAGAAAAGCTGAAAAGAGGGATTAAAGTGCATATTAATCATGAAACTTATCCGCCATGGGAAAGATCAACATTGGGACGTGGGAAGGATCTACAAGACACCCGAAGCAGTGGGACCAGTAGAGACAGGCAAGTGGGGCCGGCCGGCCCCACCATGGCCCGGCCGGCCCCCTAGGGTTTCGGCCCTCCTTCTTCTGGAAGCTTCCTCCACCGCCTCTCCTGATGCATCTCGGCCCTTGGTTAAGTCGGTTTGATCTTGCGGCACACGTTCAATCCACCAGACTATAAATATATGGGCAGACCCCCCTGGAGAGAGCCGATTCATTATTCATCAAGGCCTCAAGCCATCAAGCATCAAGAAGCCTTCTAGTTCATCAAGGGCCTTCTAGTTCATAGTTCTAGTTAGTTATATTAGAAGTAGAGGAGATCTAGTTCTTCATCGGGATCCGAGCCTCCGGCCTGCGGAGCGCAGGAGTTCTGGTATAGTTCTAGTTCTTTCTTTCTTATTGTATTCATTATTCAGATTAGGGAGACATTATTCTTAATAGTTCATATGTTCTTAATTGCAATAGTCATTGTCTACTTTGATTATATGTCTAGTTTAGTTGGTTTGATCTTATTGAATTCATGTAATTGCTCGTATAGCGTTTATCCAAGTGTACAATGGGTAGATGATAGACATTATGTAGACGTGGTGTCTAAATATCTTGTTTGTCTGCGAGTGCACCCTGACATGCCGGGACGTGTGGTAGTCCGCGTAGGTGACAACTACGTTGGTTCCTCTGTAGTCCACCCTCCGTGTGTAGGACAGCAGGGACGGTCGCGAAGTTGGATAATGACTCTGTTTCACATCCTTCCTAGTTGATGCCCCTTACATGTGATCATGATGTAGGGTTGACTTAGCGATAATTACTAGATGTAGTTACACTAATTAGAGTTATTCATTGATGTAGTTATAGAATTACCTTAGATAGTTGTCTCCTTAGTTTATCCATTGGCTAACTATGATTATGACTAGAAAATGCTCTAGTGATTATCTATATAATTATGATACTTGATTATGCTATCACCCGTATTTATCTATATTTATCTTGTGACCTCTGCCTGTTATGAGTAGAGTAGATGACATTGGTAATATCACTTATTCATTGTATATAATTCCTTATCAATATAATAGATTAGAGTTTATAATAAGCTTTCCCAGTGGTATAAATATAAATCGACAACCTGGTAGAACTCCCTAGGTAAAATGCAACAATGGTATAATTATCCGTCCGCTTGCTGAATCTATTCTAGTTTATATTCATATCTCTGCCTAGTCATAATTGAATAATACATGTAAACCTATAATTGCTCCTTAGCATTATAATTAGGGATGACAACTTAATTCATGCTTAGGAATGCTAGTGATAAATAAGTGGCTAGTTGCTAATGACAAGTTAATTTAATATCATGCATTTCTAATCTCGTTAATTCGTAGCGACGTTAGAAGTGCCAACAGTTATGACATGGTGCTCCTGCCCCTAACAACGACGTCGACGCCATCTCCACATCTTTTGCTGACCTATGCCTCCACACCGATGAACCGGCCCAACTCGACGACTCTAATCACCCCAGGTCAGTTCGCTCCAGCGCACGATGCAGGAGGACCCGTCGCAGGGACCGGGATGCCCATCGACGACAACCGCGGCCCAGAGAAGGACTCCAACACCTCTCCGGTGCGCCCGCACCCAGCGTCACGACAACGATCACCGGCTCCAGCTCAAGGAACGACGACAACGATCGCCCCGACAGCATCAACGATGTCCTGATGGACAACGACGAGTTCCAAGACCTGGAGGCGCTGTATCACTTCCTCGGCCTCTGTGACTGCCTCCTCAATGACTATGGCAGCGACAACAACGACGACGACGATGGCTATGAACTCACTTGGCCGTGATCCCGGCCACGATCGGTAGTCCGACAAACCCGCTCCCTAGCTAAATTCTCACGCACGTTACGATTATCCTGATTTACTCGCCTTATGTAAAGTTAATTCCTATTTTAAGATTGTATTATGGGTCTGTACTTTGCTTATGTAATCGAACTATAAATAACAAGGTCCAAAAAAAGGATCAGGGTTCATAGGCCTGCCCACGAAGGGATCACGGCCGCCCCGGACCACCAGAGTAAGGGGCGACCCAAGAAAGAAGCCCGCTAGCGGCCTAATTTCCCGAGCACATGAAGTGATTAGGGCTTTCTCGGGCCGTGTTTGAGTCCAAGGTTGATCTCTGATTCGGAAATTTTTGCGAAAAGGCATCAGGCCCATGAACCCATGGACGGTTCAGGAAAAGTACGAATCAACTACCTGGATTTATGAGGCTGGTCACGCCGCGCGCCGCAAAGGCCGGGAACCTGGGCCTCACTCGAATCGCCCGTTAGTAACTCACCAGACACTGCGCTTTGGCCCAACCAAGGGAAGGTGCAGCGTTGTCCACCTCCTCCGACCCCACTAAAGGGTCGCGTGGGGAGAAGTCTCGACCCCCAGACCGAGCCCACGTGTTCGCAAGGGTGCCGGGGGCTCGAGGGTAGAAATGTCCAAACTAACCAGCCTAGAAAACCCCGAGGGCAAGTAAGTACGACCCCCGCACGTGCCCTCGGGGAACGTGCACATGACCGCGACCCCAAAATGAACAAACCAATGCGACCCCCAAGCACGCGGGGGTCGCTCCCTTGCAACGATCTATCTCAAGCTCACGTACTCCTTTGCGTTCGATTTCGTTCTTTCACGATTCACTTTTTGATTCACGATTACGTAGATTAAACAGAATTGAACACCCAAAACAAATTATGAACTAATTTTATCTATTTCTCCTTTTCTGCATTGCATAAGCTTTGCAGAAAAGAAAGGAGGGTCGCAACACCATGCCTACAGGTCCCCGACTAGGATCTGGTCCACCGGGGAAAGCTCTAGCGTGACCCCACCGCCTCCTCATAGCCGGGAAGGAGGAGGGCGTAGTCCTCCAAGGCCTCACCGGTGGGAAAGCCGCCGATGTCCGTGAGGTCCACCCCGGTGTGCGCCTCCGCCATCGCCAGCGCGACGACCGCGCCTTGACGAACCGCGCGCTCCACCGAGGCGCGGATGCTGACCTGCGCCATCTCAAGGCGCTCGCGAACGCCATCGGCGGGGGCATGGACGAGGTCGGCGATGGCCGCGCTAGCAGCCTCCAGGGCCTCGATCTCCACCAGCGACCTTGTAGGACGCGAAAATGTTAGAACAAAGGAAGACAAGGACGCCGGGTGGAAAAGCAAAAAAACCCTTACTGGCGTAGCGCCGGTCGGCCTCCTCGCACTGCTGGCGGATGGCAGCATTCTCCCGCTCAAGCTCCTCAATGACCACCTCAAGGGTGGAAAAGCGCTCGAGGACCTCCTCGAGAGAGAGCGGGGGAGTGGAAGGCGCCGCCGCCACCAGAGGGGGGCCGGCATGTAGCCGGCCGAGGAAATGCAGCAGGTGTGAAGCCACCAGCCCTAGCCTCCAGCACCTCCTCGACCGCGCACGTTGCGGACGTTCGACGCGATCGACTCCTCTGAGCGCGGCCTCCTCGAAGGGCCTCCCCTCTCCATGGCAGCGGCGATGGATGGGAAGCGAGGAAGAAGGAGGAGGCAAGAGGGCGGGAAGAGAAAAAGCTAGAGGACTGGCAAGAGCGGGGATGAGGAGAGGTCGAGCACCATGACCCCTTTTATAGGGGGCATGGAGACCCCAAGGGTCATCTGCGACCGGGACGGCGGGAAAACCCTCCGCCTTCCTACTCGACGCCCCGTCCGCCCGCCACCCACCGCATTAATTCCGGCGTTGGACTTGAGACCGCAGTGCCGTGCACACGCCTCCCCTGGATAAGTCTGGGTGCGGGCTCCGAAGCCCATCTAGTTGTCGCGTCCCAGCGTCCAAAACCGACGCACGAACACCACTACCCCGGAACGTACGCTTCAGTCTCTACGGACGTGGCCCACGTCCCCAGATACTCGGGGGGCTACACCCGGTGGGTGCGATCACGCGCACCCATCGGAGAAGTCAGAGCGACCCTTCGATTACATGTCCCTGCAGGCGTGGACCCACACCAGCAAGGACTCGGGGGCTACTGTCGGGAGCCAAATAACCGGCCTGTTAAGCCCTCTGCTAAACAAAGCAGAACAAGCCATCATTAGCGCCCACGACCAGCCCACCGAAGGACCAGACCTCACGGGCCGTTGCCCCACTAAACAACAAGGAGCCCAACTGGACAAAGCGAAAGGCCCACAGGCAAGCCGCGCCGTGCAGTCCCAAACGAGGAAGGTCGGAGCCACGACCCTCAGGGCGCACGGCTCGCACGACCCCCAGCCAAACAGTAGGGCCCTCAAGGCTGTGACCCAGGGCGCCGCGGTTCCCACGACCCTCTGTATACGCCTTCGCCCAGAAGCAACCAAGGCTTGCGTCCCACGCACGGGCAATGGCCCCGTAGCCTGCACGGTCGGACGGACCGCGTCCGCTTGTGTCCCGCGCAGGGCATGGGCGGGGGAATCTTGACCGCACTGTGAATCTGTGCAGGGCGTGGACGCCGGTACTTGGCGGCACTGTTAGCAAGAGCAGGGAATGGCTCAGCGTTTGACCGCACCATTAACCAAGAAGCAGGGCATGGCTTGCCGTCTAATCGCCCTAATGGCCTGGCAGTCCGGACGACCCACCCATCACGACCCACTCCTGTGCCGTACGATGCCATTAAATCTAAGCCAATACAATAAGGGTTCTAATCAATTGTTCAGCCTCTCCGTCCACTGTGAGGGCATGGGCGAGCACTCCGGCAACACGACGACACCGGCGAATCGACATAAGCAACATAAGGAGAAAGGACATCCCAACCCCAGGAAGGCAGACGAGCCACTCCACCATTGTCCTTTTTTCTTTCTTCTTTTCTTCCTTTGCATGGCACGCCCATTCTTCTCCTACAGAAAACTTGTAAGGCCTCCCCCTCCCTTCATCTATAAAAGGGAGGGCGAGCCATTCTACAAGACACCCGCTTACGCCACCAAGAAACACCGCACACATCACACACACACACACACACACCACGATATTGGCACCATGCTCAATCAGAGACTTGGGAGCCCCTCCCTCTTTCGAACCGTTTGTAACCCCTACTACGAACCACCGCTAAGTAACACGATCCCTTCAAACTGGACGTAGGGCCTCTCGCTTGAACCAGTATACTTTCCCGTGTCCTCTTAGCGAACCATCCGGGCATAAACGCGCATCTATAAATTTACTAGTTGGTGCTTTCATGAAACACCGACAACTTGGAAAGATCTTTCTATGACCACTTTGCAGGGATAATAACACACCCCATAACACCTGTAGAGCTAAACGGATTACGACCACAAAGGAATGAAAATCTCAGAGAATTTTACAGAAGATTTGGAGAAATAAGGGCGCAGGTTCATGATATCACCGACAGGGAGGTAATAGAAGCATTTAGGGATGGCGTACTCTCAAAGTGGCAATTCAAAGATTTATGCAATGAGAACCAAAGAACAAACGAAGAATTTAAAAGAGCTATCGAAAAATTAATCCCTTCGGAAGAAAGAACAAGGAGCAGATTCTTTAACAGAAATAACACAGAAAAAAGAAACAAAGTTGATAACAGAACATACGACACAAGATGAAGGCAAGAAAATCTAGTCGCCGCAACAAATAATAGAAGAAAGTACTCAGAAAGTGAAAGCAGAGAATACAAAGAAAGAAAGATCTGGAACTTCGAAAACACCACATGTCATTTTCATCTGAAGCCAAGTCACAAGTTGGTAGACTATGTCATTTTCAAAAATCAATACAGCAGAAAGAACCGAGAATACTGCAAGAAGGCAGAAAGAGAAGAAATAAATTCTGTAGAAGAAGAAAAGAAGCCTGAAGGAGATTATCAAGAAGCAGAGAGACATATAGTGGGGAGTAATTTATTCTGGAGTCTCAAACGCAAGAAGCAAATGGCAAAAAAAAAAAGTTAGCACATAGGACATTCATGGCAGCTAAACCTGCAACACCAAGATACTTAAACTGGTCAGAATACCCAATATATTTCTCAAGAGAAGATCAATAGACTAATGCAGCCAATGTAGGGTGCTACCCTTTAGTTCTTGCCCCAACAATAGCTGGAATCGCAGTAACCAAAGTACTCATTGATGGTGGAGCAGGACTTAACATCATATTTTTAGAAACACTCAGAAAGATGAACTTGGATTACGAAGAACTGATGACATCAACAAGCGTGCCTGTTTATGGAATTATACCAGGAGAAGTTTCAATGCCTATTGGTCAAATAACCTTACCAGTTGCATTTGGAACACCAGAAAAATACAGAACAGAGTTCATTAAATTTGAAGTGGCAGGTTTTGAATCTTGCTATCATGCCATCTTAGGAAGACCAACAATGACAAAATTCATGGTAGTACCTCATTACCCTTATCTACTGCTCAAAAAGCCAAAAAAAGGAGTGTTATTATTCAGAGGAGATTTAAAGAAGGCTTTTGACTGTGACGTTCAAGCAGTGCAAATATCACAAAAGCTACAAGACCTAAAGATCAGAAGAGAGATTGCAACACTAGCTGAACAAATCAATCAAGAAGAAATTTAGGTACCAGCCAAAAAGATGAACAAGGTGAGCAGTTTCACTCCATCCGAAGAGGCAAAGACAAAGAAAATTGATTTGTAGACTGGTGACCAAGAGAAGACAAAGTGATCATTAGTGCAGAATTTGACCCCAAATAGGAAATCACACTCACCAAATTTCTTTGGGACAACAGGGACATTTTTACGTGGAAACCAGCTGATATGCCTGAAGTCCCAAGAGATTTAGCTGAGCACATAATTGATGTCATCAACAAAGGAGCAAAACCAGTAAAACAGAAACTTTGACAATTTGCACCCGATAGAAAGGCAGGTATTAAGAAAGAACTCACCAAACTTCTGGCAGCAGGGTTCATCATAGAAATATTGAACCCAGATTGGCTAGCAAAACTAGTAGTTATACCAAAAAAGAACATAGAAGAATTAAGAATATGCATAGATTTCACGGATCTCAATAAACATTGCACCAAAGACCTGTACAACCCTCCAAGGATCGACCAGATTATTGATTCAACAGCAGGATCTACATTACTGTCATTCTTGGATTGTTATTCTAGATATCATCAAATTTCATTAAGAGAAGAAAATCAAAGCAAGACTTCATTTATAACACCTTATGGAGTTTATTGTTACAAATCAGTGCCTTTCGAACTAAAGAACACAGCAGCAACATACCAGAGGGCTATACAAACATGCTTGGGAGACCAGATTAGGATCAATGCTAAAGCTTATATAGTTGATGTGGTAATCAAAACAAAAGAACTAGGAACTCTGATAGAAGATTTACAAGAGACATTCAGCAACTTGAAGAGATGGAAGTGGAAACTTAATCCCAACAAATGTGTTTTTAGAGTGCCATCTGGACAATTATTAGGGTTCTTAGTCAGCAATAGAGGAATTGAAGGTAGCTCTAAACAAGTCAAGGCAATCCTGAATATGCAACCACCAGAAAAAGTTGAAGATGTACAAAAACTTATAGGATGTATAGCAGCTTTAACAGATTCATATAAAGATTGGGAGAAAAATGAATGCCTTTCTTCAAACTGTTAAAGAGGACTAGAAAGTTTGAATGCACAAAAGAAGCTAAAGAAGCATTTCAAAAATTAAAGGAATACTTAATACCAGCACCAGTTATTGTACCACCACAAAGAAAGAAAGGCATGATGCTATACATTACGGCAGCAAAGCACGTGGTTAGCACAACAATCGTAGTACAAATGGAAGAACCTAGGTACAACTACAAATTACAACGACCAGTCTACTACATCAGTGAAATCCTGATAGAATCAAAAGAAAGATACCCTCACGTACAGAAAGTGTTGTATGCTGTTTTAATATCTTCAAGAAAGCTGAGACATTACTTTCAAGAACACAAGACCACAGTGGTAACTCACTTTCCATTAGGAGACATTCTACGCAATCACGGCTCAACAGGAAGGATATCAAAATGAGTAGTAGAATTGGGAGCTTTTAACCTCGAGTTCAAGCAAAAAACAGCAATAAAGGCACAAGCGTCAACAGACTTCACAGCAGAGTGGACAGAAATTGGCCAGAAAGAACCAAAAATAATCAAAGATGACTAGAAAATATATTTTGATGGGTCACTCAAACTCGGAGGAGCAGGAGCAGGAGTCCTATTCATATCACTAGAAGGAAAACAACTCAAATATGTATTACAAAATTTATGGCAAGCCACAAACAACGAAGCAGAATATGAGGCACTATTACATGGACTTGGAGTAGCAAGAAGTCATGGGATAAAGAGATTATTCATTTACGGAAACTCAGCTGTAGTGATCAACCAAATAAACAAACAATAGAATTGTACCAAAGACAACATGGGTGCTTACTGTGCAAAAATAAGAAAGATGGAGAAAACTTTCCAAGGGCTAGAAATTCATCATGTTATAAGAGACTCAAACGTAGAAGCCGGTGTCTTAGCAAAAGTGGGATCAAATCGGGCCAATGTACCACAAGGCATCTTCGTGGAAAATTTGATAAATCCATCCATTAAACAGATGGAAGAATCAGAGAACAAGCCAACGGAAATAGATCAGGCAACAAATCATTCACAACAAGACATGATCATTCAAACAAACTAGATGCAAGAGATTATTGAATTTATCAATGAATAGAAGCTACCGAAAAACAAATCAGATGCAACCAGGGTTATCAGAAAAAGCAAAAATTATGTGATAGTTGGAGATAAGCTAGGCACAAGAGCAGCATCATCTGGAGTATTACTTACATGTGTTACTAAGGAAGAAGGCATCAAAATTCTCGTTGAAATCCATTCGGGATGTTGTGGAAACCACACAGCTTCAAGAACACTGGAAGGAAAAGTTTTTAGAACTGGATTCTATTGGCCAACAACACTCAAAAAGGTAGAGCAACTAGTCAAAACTTACAAAAATTGCCAAATGTTTGCAAGACAATCCCACATACCAGCACATAACCTTATATGCATCCCTTCAACATGGCCTTTCTCATGTTGGGGATTAGATCAAGTAGGACCACTAAAAAAGGCAAAAGGAGGTTTCGAATATATCTTCATTGCAATAGATAAATTCACCAAGTGGATTGAATACAAGCCACTGGTCAAGTATAGTGCAGAAAAAGCAAGGGAGTTCATTCAAGATATTATGCACAGATTTGGCATGCCAAATCAGATAATCACAGACCTTGGATCCCCTTTTACAGCAAGAGAGTTCCAAGAATGGGCAAATGATTGTGCAATTCAAATAGATTTCACTTCAGTAGCACACCCGCAAGCCAATGGACAAGTTGAAAGAGCAAACATATTGATTCTACAAGGGTTAAAGCCAAGATTATATGAAGAATTGAAAGATTATGGAGGAAAATAGATAGAGGATCTACTAAAAGTAGTATGGGGACTTAGAACTTAGATTAGTAGGGCAACAGAATACTCCCCTTTCATTCTAGTTTATGGATCAGAAGCAATATTACTGGCAGACTTGATTTCGACTTCTCTAAGAATAGAACAATACGAAGAGGGAGAGGCAGAAGAAAGAAGAAGATTAGAAATCGATTTATTAGAAGTCAGAGACAGTGCGATCGTACAAAATGCAAGATATCAACAAGGATTGCGAAGACATTACAATAAAAATGCACACTCATGCTCTTTGAAACTAGGAGATTCAGTATTAAGGTTAATCCAAAAGAAGGATGGAAGGCATAAACTACTCAGCCCATGGGAAAGACCATTCAAGGTTAAAACAATAATAGGGTCAGGAGCCTATGAGCTCACAACTCTAGATGACATACCAATAATAAATACTTGACATATTAGCCAATTTAGAAGATTCTGCAATTAAAAGAACCCTGTACAGCATCATACAAGAAAGAAAATTCCATTCAGATTTCATCAAGAAGATTGATAATTTCGAAGAAGGCTCTGCTGTGATGCACAACACTTTTTTTGCCGGGTTGAAACGGCACACTGTATTAGTGCACATTGAGAGGTTCTTGGGTACAACCGCACGAAGGCATGCGAGAAAACCCCGTTGTGATACACAACACTTTTTTGCTGTGTTGAAATGGCACACTGTATTATAAACAGTGCATTTTGGGAGGTTTTTGGGTACAACTGAGCTAAGACATGCGAGAAAACCCTGCTGTGATACACATCACTTTTTTACCGGGTTGAAACGGCACACTGTATTATAAACAATGCATTTTGAGAGGTTTTTTGGGTACAACTGAGCTAAGGCATGCGAGAAAACCCCGTTGTGATACACAGTACTTTTTTGCCGAGTTGAAACGGCACACTGTATTATTAACAGTGTATTTAAGAGATTTTTTGGGTATAACCAAGCTAAGGCACGTGAAAAAACCCTGCTGTGATACACAACACTCCCTACGATGGGTTGTTGGTGTAACCTGGCTAAAGGAATGCTAAAAATATTTGCTGTCTAAAAAAGTATCTTCTTGGAAGAACAACTTTGCCACGATGGGCAAACAGACTTCAAACAAGACTAACAGAGGCTACAATTTATGAACATAGTTAAACAACTCTGCCACAATGGGCAAACGATTTCAAACAAGACCTGCAAGGGCTATAGCTCATGAAGAAGTAAGATAAACAACTCTGCCATAATGGGCAGGACAAGATTCATGAAGAACTACAACTTGTGAGGATATTCAAACAACACTACCGCAATGGGTGAGAATTTATACAATATTCTTGAAAGGATAACTCATCAACAACTCTGCCACGATGGGCAGACGACTTCAAAATAGGACTTACGAAGGATACAATTCATGAAGAAATTAACCAAAAGCATTCATTGTTCAAAGGCATACACCTACATTAGATGAGTCCTAATTATAACCTACCCTATGAAGACCTGGTTGACTACATTAGCAGGATCGACCCTCTGAGCAATCAACTCCACCGCTGGGACGAAGCTATCGATAAGATCATCAACAGATTCTTCATCAAAAGGTAGGGCAAAGTTGAGGCCACTTAGATCCTCACCAGTGTAGACTTGTGCAGTGGCAAGAGCAATGGTGGCGCCATGACGAACACCATGCATTGCTACTTCTTGAACTCTGGCAGAGATATTCTCCACCCTTGTAGCAACAGTGGGTCCTTGAGCATTGACGTGCAGAGCAGCAGTGTTCCCGGCTGCTTGGAGGATGCCAAAGCGAGCAGTCATGTGTACAAATGAAATAATCATTCAATAAAATTAGAACGTGTGAGGAAAAATTGAAGAACGAATGAAGAGTTTCTGGTCAAGAAATCTACCAAGAAGTTGGGTGTCGACATTCGTCAGCAGCTCTTGTACAACTTGGGCTCTCTCCTCAGCAGCGGTGAGGGCGACTTGCAACTGCTCGACATGCTTCTCAAGCAGATCAGTCCAGGGGGACTTCCTCCGAGTAAAGCTTCCTTACCGCCATCACCTCTCGACAAAGTTTGTCAATCTCAAAGCGATCTCCGGACAAATCAGAGCTCGCTGGTGACATTGCTTGGGCAACAACAGCACCTTCTTCTTCCACAAGAACTTCTCCCTGCACCACCAGAGCCACATTCGCCGGAATAGGCTGCTCCACTTCCTCACTCATCTTCGGCACAGCATTGGTTTGTGCAACACATCCCTCATCTCCCTACAAACCAGAGTTTAAACAAATTTAAATTCTAGTTACTAAAATTAAACTCGATGAACCAAATGCCTCCATGCAACTTAAAAAAAACACACTTCTTTTTACATTCTCAAGAAGTGACATGAGCTTAATATTTCTGAGATAGAAGCTTGCATGAAGTTTGTTCCATATACATGCACTTATGCTCGTGGGAAAATATTTTAATAGGACAATCATGTTAACTAAGTTGTTGAGGGGTGTGATATGGTTCTGACTTAGAAATCCTACCATTTCTATTTAAAGTACTTAGAGAATTTATTTTGATAAAAATACCATAAAACCATAGTATCACATACTCCTCATTTGGTAAAGAAATTCCTACCAAGGCCAAATATGACATGCATCCTGCAAAGTTTTTAGCCTGCTACATAAACTGCTTGTTATTGCATTGAGTTTGGTCAAGTCTTGTGACCCGTGTTGAGAGATTTATCATGCTCCCAAGATCAAGATTACACACACGCCACATGTGTGTGCTGCTCCTACACTAGGAGTACGCAAAAACATGCCTTCCATATAGACCCACCAAAAATGTTCTACTCTTACACTGAGAGCAGACCCAAAAAAACGTGTTCATTAGGAAAATACTCCATGTTATAATAGATAATGATCTTTCTCTATAATTATATTTTAGTAAAAGAGACATGGGCTATGCAGAAAAAATGTAAAAAATAGGGGCACATGAAGGTCCCAAAAGAAAAAAATGTATGGACACATGAAGGTCCAAAGTATGAAAAAAATGATGAGCACATGAAGGCTCATGTATTCAAAAAAAGAGAAGAGAAGAAAGCCATGTCTCAAAAATAGTAAATAGTAGAGAGAGATCATATCTACAAAAAGAGTATAGTGTTTAGCGTATCATCTTCCACACACATGCACAACTTGATCTAAGAGTATGTCACTTCTCTCCGTGCACCCTTGTTTTAACTTTACAATATATGCAATGCAAGTATGCCATCTTGTTAATCCCTACCCAAAGCTCCATATAAACCTTTTAGAGGTAGGAAGAACAAAAAAAAAGAAGGCAAAGACTTTGCTATACCTTGGTAAGGAATTATACACATTTGAGTGATTCGAGAGTACCATTTGAGGAGTATAAAGTGATCTATGATTTTTCTTTAAAAACTTTAAAAAACTCCAAGTTACTAAGATGTGAAATTTAAAAGATAACTTTGTTTTAAGAACCATTCTACTTTTCAACAACCCAAGAAAACATGTTAGCTAGTGCCACATATCCCACCTGTGTAAGAAATGTGATGGAGTAATTTTCATGTAAGTTGTATATCTTAGGATATTATGCTCATGTTTACTTCTACCTTTAAAGCCTTGCTCGAGGACGAGCAAGAGGCAAGTGTGGGGGAGTTTGTTGGTGGTTCTTAACTCATAAACATAACCACCAACACTCGCATAAAATAAACACACATGATCACCAAACTTAGAGTTAGGGCTTATAACTAATCAGTTCCATAAGTTTTGGTGATTTACCACTTGCAGGAGGACATGTCGGAAATACATGATAATGTACATATAAAGGGCTACAAAATATACATAAAAAGGCTCAAAGAATGAGTGGCCCAGTCACTAGAATACTTGGGTCCCAAAGATAGATATAAACACCAAACATGAGCCCAAGAAGTGAATGGCCGAACAAATCTCAAATCCAGTCCAGGCTGCAGGAGCAGTCCTCGATAAATTGGACGCCCAGGATGCATCCGAACTCCGTTTTCAGTGATCCAGGACTTTTCAGAAAGCTAACGACGAGGCTGACGCGCTCACCAAAGATGGGCCTGATTGGAGCCCGTTAGGGTGTACCCACACCCTGGTGCGTCTGCACCACCTACAGGCCCAATCAGCCCAAGCTTTGGTCGGTTGCTTTCCACCGCCTTCCCAACGTCGGTTTGGAGGGGCATCCAGATTCAATGTACTAGGAAAGGTTGGTTTGGGTAGAATCTTGCAAAGAGCCCCCTCCACCTCACTTATAAAAGGAGGCCTCCCCCTCTGCTCATTTCATCAACCAACCACCAAGGGGCAAGAGCACACACAAGAGCTTCACTTCATAGGGGCCTAGGCCCTAGCTAGCCTAGCTAGTTGTAGTGTAGGGAGTGGGTGAGGGAAAGTAGAGAGGAGGTTCGGGTGTGTCTGCCACCTCTCGTCTTGGATTCGGTGTCTCCGAGTTGAGGAGACGGAGTGCCGGGCGTGTCGGTCCCTCTCAACGTGTACCTCTATGACCACGTACTACTTGGAGTATAAGGTCCATGTTCAACTACGGTGGGGAGTCTCTATTCATGTTATCTTGTGCATTACATTGTTATGGGTTTGTTGTCCGTTACTTGACTTAGTAGCGGATGCTCTAGTAGAGGATCCCTGATAAATACGGATAGCCCTGTATGCCACTAGAGTAGTAGTCGATAGCGTAGACGCGGTGTCTATGCTAGAGGCTACCCTCGTTTGCCTCATGCTCCACGGGTGAGGGGTAGGTGTTAGGTGGTGATAGCCCTACCATCCTTTGTATTCCCCCACGTTCGGGTGTGTCGTAGAGTTATAGGCCGGCATCACCTAGCAGACTAGGTGCGATCCGGTGCCCGAAGCAAGAGTGTAGTAAGCAAGATTATCTTCGTGCAGAGAATCTAAATCGTAGAAGAACCTCTCTACCCCTTTCAAACTCTACCCTTATGTGGTCCTTGGATGAGCTAGTTAGAAGAAATACCTCCATTCTCTATGGAAATACGATACCCTGAATACTTTCGGGTGAAGTGCTACGACGGTAATTCCGTGCGCTTGTGGATTCTTTCACATTGCGTTAAGAAATACCAACAGTTGCCAGGGAAGGTTAATAAACTTAGGAAAGTATTGATAACCATATGCATCACAATAAGATCGATCACCCAATTTACCTCTAACTCAAACAGGCTTACCCTTGTTTTGTCTACTTGTGTAATGAATGAACGGTTTTGATCCCCGGATAATTACACCGAATATCTAGAGAAACTCTTAAGAAAGAAGTTTGTAAGGATGAGGGATATTTTTTGAATCACCATCAAGAACACCCTCCACTGAAACTTGTTCTCCACAAGAGCAAGCTCTATCATCCGCAGGAGAAGAATTAGATGCTAACTTGACACCAGTGTTTGAAGCTACGACTGAGAAGACACTACGCGAGTTTTCTGCACCAATAAACGCCAACATCTGTACCGGGCCTAATGTCAACATTAGAGATAACGGATTTGACCTCAAGCCTGCACTCATCACTATGGTGCAAGCTAATCAGTTTTATGGGAAGGCACATGAAGATGGAAGTGCACACTTACAATATTTTCTAGAGATATGTAGCACCTTCACAATCGAAGACATACCAAAAGATGCTATCCTACTTTGTCGATTCCTATTTTCACTTTTGGAAAAAGCAAAATAAAGGTTCTATGCTAATAAAGCTACCAACACTACTTGGGACCGTTGGTCTACTGCTTTCCTGGCCAGATTCTTTCCTACAGGCAAGACCAATGCGCTGCGTGGGAAGATTTCAAGTTTTCAACAGCAGCATGATAAATCATTCGCCGAGGCATGGGAACTTTTTAAGATTATATTATAGAATGTCCTCATCATGGAATGGAGGACTAGCTATTGATATAGACTTTCTATCATGGACTAGTCTCTAGTACCCGTGAGTTCATTGATGCTGCAGCTGGAGGAGCTTTCTTGTCACTCAAGCTCACCGATGCAATAGCACTCATTGAGAAGATGGCCTTAAACCAAAACTGGAATGAAGAATGTACTCAACCTCGCAAGAGAGAAGGAGGCATGCATCATCTCGAGGAAGTTGATATAGCCACTCAAAAGCTAGACCTCATAATGAAGAAATTTGAAAGCAGAGACATTGAGAAGAGAGAAGTCATGCACATTAATGATTCTTACATGACCTGTGAAGAATATGAAAACACAGGGCATTCAGCAATCAACTGCCCTGAACTCCAAGAGGCCTAAACTATATCAATAACAACACCAACTATCGTCCTCAACAAGGTCAATGATGGAATCAACAGAATCAAGGATGGAATCAGCAACCACGACAAGGTAACTTTCAAGGGAACAATAACTATAGCAATTACAATTATCCACCTTTGAGAGATTTAGTTGCTGGTCAATCTAAATTACTGGACTAAATGTTTAAAAAGGTAACCTCAAATAACAAAGCTCTAGAGAACATAAATACTATAATGGATACCTTTGCTTCTGCCATTAAAAACCAACACAACTTCAATAAAATGTTAGAATCACAATTAGCTCAATTGGCAGCCGTTGTTCCTTCAGTGGAAAAAGGTAAGGTTCTAGGACTACTGGAAGATTTAGAAACTGCAAATCCTGTCGATATTCACAATGTAGGGCATTACTACACTCAGCCAGTGGATGTGAAGTGGATTGACCACTCACTCCCTGAGAAGATAGGTGACCCTGGAAGGCGTGTCATTCCTATCTTAATAGGATGTCACACCTTTCTAGAGGCTATCTGTGATTTTGGCGTAAGTGTGAACATTATGCCCAAGGTAATTTATGAAAAGATTTTAGGAGATCCTCTGTTGTACACAACCATGCGTTTGCAGCTTACAGATCAATCTATCTATTACCCCGAGGGAGTTTTGGAAGAAGCTATTATTCACGTGGGACAATCCTATGTCCCAATTGACTTTGTGGTTATGGAGACTGGAGGAGATGAAAGAGCACCCATTATATTAGGTCGACCATTCCTATGTACAACTAAAGACATCATCTATGCGGAGCACGCTAAGTTGTCTTTTCCATCAAGGACAAGAAGGAGAAGTTCACATTCAAGAACCGTATGCTCACAACCCCCGGCATTCCCAAACAAGCCATATGAACAAGCTCAACAACCAGCTGAACCTAAGAAGAAGAAGAACAACAATAAAAGAGGGAGAAAGAACGAGCTCAGCCAGATTCCCGAAGAGACAGTTCAATTGATCAACTCTGTCAACACTGAACATGACTATCTGTTAGCTCCACCATACATTGTCAAGAAAGAAGATCCAGGAGTGATTTTTCCCAAGACCTTCTGCGACACTAGATTAGAGGTCAACGTAATGTCAAAGGTAGCGTATAATTATTTATTTGGTGATGAACCATTGTACCCAACCTATATGCAGCTGTAGATTGCGGACCTATCAATCAGATTCCCAGAAGGCATAGTAAAGAATGTCACGGTAAAAATTAAAGATTATTATATACCCACAGATTTCTTGGTTCTTGACATGCAGGAAGATGATGATACACCTATCATTCTAGGAAGACCATTCCTTAACACTGCTGATGCAATCATCTACGTTGGATCTGGACACGTCCACTTCCGTCTACCTGCTGGAAAGGTACGTTGCAATTTCAATATTTACACTGACAATGATTCTTCCAAGAAGTTATGCAATAGGAGACATCGATCCCGTTGCAAAACAAATTAGTTTTTAAGGGAAGGAGGAAACTATCCTGGTGAAGCCACAAGGTACATGGATCAATTTAATGAACAAGAAGCAAAAGAACCTCACTGGAGCGAGTGGGACAAAGAAGCTGAGAAAATGGAGCAACTTGCTAAACGAGAAGCAAAAGAAATACAAGAACAGAGTCGGAGATGGTTGGAAGAGAATAAGGAAACATCACTGCAAGACGGAGAGTTGACTGAGGCTTCCTCAGATAATGAATCCGACAAGTAAGTACTCTTCCCTACCTAGTCCTGTCGGTAGACTTTAAATTCTGCATCCTTCGCCATAAGGTAATATGGTAGTTATCCTTATAATAATTCTTTCCTTAGCAATTACAACCTACTGCATTTAAAATAATAATAATAAATAAATAATAAATAAATTATTGCATATATGTCTTCTTGCTCCTTCATCATAAAAACTATAAAACCCCATATGAGCAGACTTATGGTAAACCCGTAACGATGTTGACTATGGTGGCACAAAAATAGATTAGTATTCATTTACATAAAAATAGAAAATCTTAAAAAGAGGAGTAAGAATCCTGCTAAAAATCTAAAAAGCTATATCTGCTCCTAAAGAAATAATCAATTACTCATTCGGCTGACCGCTAACCCCATATCACAATCAAGCCTCAAGTTTTGGTTTCCTTTTTTGGAGTGAAATTTTGCAGGACTACATTATGCCTAAGGAGTGAGACCAACAGTGAGTTACTGTTGACATTCGTTAAGTGCAATAAGAATATGAAAGATTTAAAAGCGCATAGAACACCATCGTAGCATTTTACTGAGAGTATTCTAGGTATCATTATTTATATTTTACCATAGGGAAGCTAGGGTTATGAATCTAATAATTCAATATCATGCATCTGCTAACTTAGAGTATCAACTAAACTAAAGCAGGGGTAAATGATATAGGATATGATAAATCAATTAAGCACATATAGGAGAATTCAATGATAAATGCGTGGACAGCCATAGTGGGAGGACAACGGGAGAGATCTCGGTTCCTATGTACTTCTCTATTACTTAGGTTCTAAAGCAACAAAAGATAAAAAGATAAAGTAGTCACATAACGGCACTTTGGAACAACAGGTCCTTTCCAACTCTCGAAGAAGACTAGGAATAATGTGATGAGCCCATGGCTCATCGAGATATTGGTACAGACAATTCTAGCATTATTTTAAACATAGCAGACGGTAGTTCTTTGAAGCCCTCTGATATTCAATTTGGAGCTATTATTTTTGATAAGAAATATAGCGAGAACATGAACATGATGGACAAATTCACCGGTGCTGGTCTGTCATCAAATATATTTTTTGGAGGTGCTTTATTATTTGGAAGAGAGGAGAAAAGGGAAGGCAAAGAGATATGTCTATTTAGAGACCATGAACGTTGAGGTAAAATGCAATTCAATCAGGATACGTCAACATTATTTGGCAATTGATTATTAGCTTGGTGATTAGTAATGTTGCTACAATATTATATTTTATTATTCCTGTACGTGTCATGGTGCCTGCGTGCACTAATTTTGGTTCAGGTTAACTCGAGCGTCATGCATGTAGGCAAGTCGGACTTGGTCCAAAGTCCGGTTCAGTAGAGTCAGGCCTGCGTGCCTTTATCTAGATGTGTCCTCCAGATATTAGATTAGATTGGATTTTATTTGGTGGAGTTTATCACTCGTCGAGCCGCCGCTCGAGAACCCTAGTTGGTCGGGGTGATTGATCCGGATCCTTCGAGGATTTGTGTGGAGTGCGTGATCGAGCTGCAGCAGTTCGGACGCTGCCGCTTGGAATTCCTAGAGTTCCCTCTCTTCTGATCGTGGTTTGTCGTGGCCGCGGGTAGAAGACTTATCCAGGGTTTGGATTGCATCTTTGTAAGCCAAATTCATCATCTATCGTTACAAGAATTATTTGTGGATTGAACTGAGCTATTTGCCGTCTCAATTATTCTGTTTGGTCTGTGTGGAGATACACGTTCAACATAATTGGTTTTGCGGCTATCCTATTTTGACTCGAGATTGTTTCTGAAATTTACTACGTGCCTTGCTGTTGGGGTGTGATTGCCTAATTAAAATATCCCGTAATACTCTTGTTGTGCTACCAGCTCATAGAAACAGCGTGCATATTGTTGATTCAGTATTGCCTCCTATTCATCATACGGCATTAGAGCACATCCTGTTTTTAAAATATATACCATTGTTTATGTTGCTGGCTAACTGAGAAGAGGTTGCTTGATAATTGGGATTCGGCATTACATACATCTGGTTCTTGCTGTGAGCTGAAATTCAGAGGGCTGCCGTTAAATAGTCATATAGTAATTCAGAAAAATCATACTCTGATTGTTTCGCACCGTGAAAGATTGGGAAACTTCTCGGGCACTGTAGGCGTGTTCTTATCAGGTGGTATCAGCTTCTGGGTTGTTCACGGTGCATTTGAATTTGTTCAATGGCTGATTATAGTCTTGCTAACAAGGAAATTAAGTGTGTGCCCACACTTTATTTAATAACTGAGAATTGCTATTACTATGATTGGGAAGATGCTATGGAGGATTTTTTTGGGGTCGTGGACTCATGCCACACATGCAGCTTTTCTTTGCTAAGAAGACATTTTCTGATAATCTATCTGTGTGGTGGCGTGAATTACATAAAGGACACGTCAGGAGAGGAGAAGAACCTTGCAGGACATGGCATGATATGAAAGCCGTGCTGCGGCACCGACTTGATCCCCTCCTAAGCCGAAGAAGATAGCTGATGCTAGTGCAAAAGACTCTCTAGCCAACAAGTCAGTTGTTCGTTCCTCCTGGGCTGATTCTATCGCTGGAACTGAGTATCATCCTGCTTCTAATCGGCAAGCTGTTGATATTAATTCTCATAATAAGTTAGCTTCTAGTGCTACTTATGGCAAGTCTCTGCATGCTGATAATTTTTCTCCTCTGAAATTGAAGGAAGCTACCGATCAAAGAAATTATGGTAAAAAGTTATCTGCTTTTGCCGGCAGTTCTCTTAGTCCCACCAGAAAGTGCATGGCAGCAAGGGAACTTCAATATGTTGACAATCAGCAGTTCGTGGTTCCTGTTAAAAGGTTGGAGGCTAGTTCTTCTGCATTTTCTTATGCCAAACCGCCAGAGAAGAACTATGCTAGTTATATTGCTGCAATTTCTTCTGATTCTCCAGCACACAGCAAGGAGGTTGCTGTAGTAGAAAAAGAGATGGAAGAAAAATCTACGGGACCATTGATTGATATTGTTGATGATACAACAAATGGGTTATCTATGTTGGCTCAAGAAGTCAAACGTGATGCTACTGTTGTTCAAGTCAAAGGGCAGCGGTCTAATATATTTCAGTCTGAGTGTAAAATTCAAGATAAGGTATGCAAATTGATTATTGATGGTGGTAGTTTCACTAATGCTATTAATTTGGATTTGGTGAACGCATTATCTTTGTCTACGTGGAGGCTGCCAATGCCGCGTTATATCCAATGGATGAATCAAAGTGGTACACTCAAAATTACTCATAAAGCGCGAGTTAAATTCTCCATTGGAAATTATGTTGATACAGTGGACTGTGATATTGCACCGATGAGTGCTTGCCATTTATTGTTGGGTCGACCATGGCAGTTTGATCTTGATGCTACTCATAGTGGTCGTTCAATAATTATTCGTTTGTGCACAAGGGAGTTCATCATGTGCTCAAACCAATGCTTGAGAGTGCTATCAAGGCTGAGGTGTTTGCTAGTGCGAAAGTGAAGAAAAAGGCTCCTAAAATTATCTCAAAGCCGAGGGGCGGCTTTGCTTCAAGAGGGAGAGAATGATGTGAATATTCCTCCTGTTGCTGCTGCTAGTGAATCTGCGCTTCGCTGCAAGGAGCCAATTAAATCATCAATCCAATTTGCTTATATCTCCAATAATAATGTTGGGAAGAATGTGGCGATGGCAAAAGACACTCTTGCTGTAGAGAAGGTTCCCAAGATCAATGCTCAACTTAGTGAGCCATCAGAGCATTGTATAACCATCAAGGAGAAATCGTCTGTGATTCTTAATTCTTTAAGCAAAGTTTTTCATAGCGATTGCAAGGAGTGGAAAAGTGCAGATGCTGTTGTTAATAAATCTTCTACAAATTTTGCCTCTCCGTCTAATTTTGTGCAACAGAAAGGAGCCAAGGAAGATGGAAGTATAGCAGTTACAAAGATAGAGAAGCTAGTTGAGATTATGCCAAAGCCGAGGACGGCTTTGTTTCAAGGGAGAGAGGATGATGAGCCCATGGCTCATCGAACTATTGGTACAGACAATTCTAGCATTATTTTAAACATAGCAGACGGTAGTTCTTTGAAGCCCTCTGATATTCAATTTGGAGCTATTATTTTTGATAAGAAATATAGCGAGAACATGAACATGATGGACAAATTCACCAGTGCTGGTCTGTCATCAAATATATTTTTTGGAGGTGCTTTATTATTTGGAAGAGAGGAGAAAAGGGAAGGCAAAGAGATATGTCTATTTAGAGACCATGAACGTTGAGGTAAAATGCAATTCAATCAGGATACGTCAACATTATTTGGCAATTGATTATTAGCTTGGTGATTAGTAATGTTGCTACAATATTATATTTTATTATTCCTGTACGTGTCATGGTGCCTGCGTGCACTAATTTTGGTTCAGGTTAACTCGAGCGTCATGCATGTAGGCAAGTCGGACTTGGTCCATAGTCCGGTTCAGTAGAGTCAGGCCTGCGTGCCTTTATCTAGATGTGTCCTCCAGATATTAGATTAGATTGGATTTTATTTGGTGGAGTTTATCTCTCGTCGAGCCGCCGCTCGAGAACCCTAGTTGGTCGGGGTGATTGATCCGGATCCTTCGAGGATTTGTGTGGAGTGCGTGATCGAGCTGCAGCAGTTCGACGCGTCGCTTGGAATTCCTAGAGTTCCCTCTCTTCTGATCGTGGTTTGTCGTGGCCGCGGGTAGAAGACTTATCCAGGGTTTGGATTGCATCTTTGTAAGCCAAATTCATCATCTATCGTTACAAGAATTATTTGTGGATTGAACTGAGCTATTTGCCGTCTCAATTATTCTGTTTGGTCTGTGTGGAGATACACGTTCAACATAATTGGTTTTGCGGCTATCCTATTTTGACTCGAGATTGTTTCTGAAATTTACTACGTGCCTTGCTGTTGGGGTGTGATTGCCTAATTAAAATATCCCGTAATACTCTTGTTGTGTTACCAGCTCATAGAAACAGCGTGCATATTGTTGATTCAGTATTGCCTCCTATTCATCATACGGCATTAGAGCACATCCTGTTTTTAAAATATATACCATTGTTTATGTTGCTGGCTAACTGAGAAGAGGTTGCTTGATAATTGGGATTCGGCATTACATACATCTAGTTCTTGCTGTGAGCTGAAATTCAGAGGGCTGCCGTTAAATAGTCATATAGTAATTCAGAAAAATCATACTCTGATTGTTTCGCACCGTGAAAGATTGGGAAACTTCTCGGGCACTGTAGGCGTGTTCTTCTCAGGTGGTATCAGCTTCTGGGTTGTTCACGGTGCATTTGAATTTGTTCAATGGCTGATTATAGTCTTGCTAACAAGGAAATTAAGTGTGTGCCCACACTTTATTTAATAACTGAGAATTGCTATTACTATGATTGGGAAGATGCTATGGAGGATTTTTTGCGGGGTCGTGGACTCATGCCACACATGCAGCTTTTCTTTGCTAAGAAGACATTTTCTGATAATCTATCTGTGTGGTGGCGTGAATTACATAAAGGACACGTCAGGAGAGGAGAAGAACCTTGCAGGACATGGCATGATATGAAAGCCGTGCTGCGGCACCGACTTGATCCCCCTCCTAAGCCGAAGAAGATAGCTGATGCTAGTGCAAAAGACTCTCTAGCCAACAAGTCAGTTGTTCGTTCCTCCTGGGCTGATTCTATCGCTGGAACTGAGTATCATCCTGCTTCTAATCGGCAAGCTGTTGATATTAATTCTCATAATAAGTTAGCTTCTAGTGCTACTTATGGCAAGTCTCTGCATGCTGATAATTTTTCTCCTCTGAAATTGAAGGAAGCTACCGATCAAAGAAATTATGGTAAAAAGTTATCTGCTTTTGCCGGCAGTTCTCTTAGTCCCACCAGAAAGTGCATGGCAGCAAGGGAACTTCAATATGTTGACAATCAGCAGTTCGTGGTTCCTGTTAAAAGGTTGGAGGCTAGTTCTTCTGCATTTTCTTATGCCAAACCGCCAGAGAAGAACTATGCTAGTTATATTGCTGCAATTTCTTCTGATTCTCCAGCACACAGCAAGGAGGTTGCTGTAGTAGAAAAAAGAAAGATGGAAGAAAAATCTACGGGACCATTGATTGATATTGTTGATGATACAACAAATGGGTTATCTATGTTGGCTCAAGAAGTCAAACGTGATGCTACTGTTGTTCAAGTCAAAGGGCAGCGGTCTAATATATTTCAGTCTGAGTGTAAAATTCAAGATAAGGTATGCAAATTGATTATTGATGGTGGTAGTTTCACTAATGCTATTAATTTGGATTTGGTGAACGCATTATCTTTGTCTACGTGGAGGCTGCCAATGCCGCGTTATATCCAATGGATGAATCAAAGTGGTACACTCAAAATTACTCATAAAGCGCGAGTTAAATTCTCCATTGGAAATTATGTTGATACAGTGGACTGTGATATTGCACCGATGAGTGCTTGCCATTTATTGTTGGGTCGACCATGGCAGTTTGATCTTGATGCTACTCATAGTGGTCGTTCCAATAATTATTCGTTTGTGCACAAGGGAGTTCATCATGTGCTCAAACCAATGCTTGAGAGTGCTATCAAGGCTGAGGTGTTTGCTAGTGCGAAAGTGAAGAAAAAGGCTCCTAAAATTATCTCAAAGCCGAGGACGGCTTTGCTTCAAGAGGGAGAGAATGATGTGAATATTCCTCCTGTTGCTGCTGCTAGTGAATCTGCGCTTCGCTGCAAGGAGCCAATTAAATCATCAATCCAATTTGCTTATATCTCCAATAATAATGTTGGGAAGAATGTGGCGATGGCAAAAGACACTCTTGCTGTAGAGAAGGTTCCCAAGATCAATGCTCAACTTAGTGAGCCATCAGAGCATTGTATAACCATCAAGGAGAAATCGTCTGTGATTCTTAATTCTTTAAGCAAAGTTTTTCATAGCGATTGCAAGGAGTGGAAAAGTGCAGATGCTGTTGTTAATAAATCTTCTACAAATTTTGCCTCTCCATCTAATTTTGTGCAACAGAAAGGAGCCAAGGAAGATGGAAGTATAGCAGTTACAAAGATAGAGAAGCTAGTTGAGATTATGCCAAAGCCGAGGGGCGGCTTTGTTTCAAGGAGAGAGGATGATGAGCCCATGGCTCATCGAACTATTGGTACAGACAATTCTAGCATTATTTTAAACATAGCAGACGGTAGTTCTTTGAAGCCCTCTGATATTCAATTTGGAGCTATTATTTTTTTGATAAGAAATATAGCGAGAACATGAACATGATGGACAAATTCACCAGTGCTGGTCTGTCATCAAATATATTTTTTGGAGGTGCTTTATTATTTGGAAGAGAGGAGAAAAGGGAAGGCAAAGAGATATGTCTATTTAGAGACCATGAACGTTGAGGTAAAATGCAATTCAATCAGGATACGTCAACATTATTTGGCAATTGATTATTAGCTTGGTGATTAGTAATGTTGCTACAATATTATATTTTATTATTCCTGTACGTGTCATGGTGCCTGCGTGCACTAATTTTGGTTCAGGTTAACTCGAGCGTCATGCATGTAGGCAAGTCGGACTTGGTCCATAGTCCGGTTCAGTAGAGTCAGGCCTGCGTGCCTTTATCTAGATGTGTCCTCCAGATATTAGATTAGATTGGATTTTATTTGGTGGAGTTTATCTCTCGTCGAGCCGCCGCCGAGAACCCTAGTTGGTCGGGGTGATTGATCCGGATCCTTCGAGGATTTGTGTGGAGTGCGTGATCGAGCTGCAGCAGTTCGGACGCGTCGCTTGGAATTCCTAGAGTTCCCTCTCTTCTGATCGTGGTTTGTCGTGGCCGCGGGTAGAAGACTTATCCAGGGTTTGGATTGCATCTTTGTAAGCCAAATTCATCATCTATCGTTACAAGAATTATTTGTGGATTGAACTGAGCTATTTGTCGTCTCAATTATTCTGTTTGGTCTGTGTGGAGATACACGTTCAACATAATTGGTTTTGCGGCTATCCTATTTTGACTCGAGATTGTTTCTGAAATTTACTACGTGCCTTGCTGTTGGGGTGTGATTGCCTAATTAAAATATCCCGTAATACTCTTGTTGTGTTACCAGCTCATAGAAACAGCGTGCATATTGTTGATTCAGTATTGCCTCCTATTCATCATACGGCATTAGAGCACATCCTGTTTTTAAAATATATACCATTGTTTATGTTGCTGGCTTACTGAGAAGAGGTTGCTTGATAATTGGGATTCGGCATTACATACATCTGGTTCTTGCTGTGAGCTGAAATTCAGAGGGCTGCCGTTAAATAGTCATATAGTAATTCAGAAAAATCATACTCTGATTGTTTCGCACCGTGAAAGATTGGGAAACTTCTCGGGCACTGTAGGCGTGTTCTTCTCATAATGTAGTCGGGGGAAGGCTGCCAAAAGCTCTATGAAACATCAACCCGAACGTGGTGGAATACGAAGACTGGACAGAGCTGTCACCTCTAGGGCTATCACAACTAACCGCGGGATTGAGCGCAACCTCAGGTAAACCCTAGCCTAGAAACCATGTCTACACTAAAGATTACTACTCTAATCACATATGATAACCAGAGCACTCAATACGAGCGGAGATCCCATGCCAAGATATAACAACTATACTAAACATAATATGAAAGGCATAAAGTAAATAGAGAAGATAAATATATTAAAGCATAAGTCTTACAAAGAATAAATACAAAGACATACCAAGACTCTGGAGACTCTTCCAGAACCGGGGCGCAGCTCCGCTCTCTCTAACTTCCGACTAGAACTAATCTACTACATTGGAATGTCTAGCCCTAATTCTCTAGAGAAGAGAGATCATCCTTTCGAGGGATGCCTCTACAACTCCATAATGATGGTGTGCCCCTAGGGAGGGGGGTCTGCCTCTTTATTTATAGCCCGGTGGGATGAACGTGCGCCGTAGGATCAAATCAACTTAAGCAACAGTGGAGATGTAAACCCTAAGGCGATAGGAAGCCGTCCATCGAAGCGAGCCCTAAACAGGCTCCAAAGAACGCCGACCGGCCCAGAGAGGGGGCTGGGCGGCCCCACCCTGCGACAGGTGGGCCCCACCTTCGGTGGGTCACCTTCTCGTGTCTTCTAGTGTTGGTTTCGGTGTGGAATTAATATCTTTTTACTCCGGACTCCAAATAGGGCAAACCATATGTCTATTTCGATCGTCTCGACGAGTTCTTCACAATGGTGCACTCCAAATCATCATTTGAGATACTTTTATTCTGTGCAAAATTAGATATACCTGCAGAATGATTGAGAACAACACAACTCATGGAACTCGTTAGAATCAAACCCTTCAACTATGGTTTATGATTCATTTCATATTAATTCATACAATAATTGATGGTATAAAATAGGCATTAAGAATAGTCAACAAGTTCCCCCAAGCTTAACATTTGCTAGTCCCTTAGCAAAGCCAAACTCAACGATGGATCAGGAGTTGCTGCAATATTTTCACTTCCAATAAGTACACATACCTTCAAACAAAAATTCTCCTTTGAATTAGAACAAATATATCATATTATTCATCATGGGGCTTATTGCTCTTACCTTGGATCTTGAGTAACTGAAAGATAGAATGATCAAATCAAGTACTATGTCTCTAGTTCTTTCACTTCACCTTTTAATCTGGAGTTTTTATAATTTTTCAAAAGCTTAGAAACATATTGTTGTCAAATTAAACAAAGGATCCATAGAGAAAGTCAATCACAGCGTTGAATCAAGAAGTGCATGTGTACAGAAAATGGAGTCAATTTTTTTAATTTACCACTCTCTTCTGTTTATCAGAGACACATGGCTATGAGGCTAATTCTACTATCGGGCACATGCCCATTTTTTTTGATATTTATTTTTTGAGATTCTGGACACTTGTCCCTTTTTATTTCCTTGGGATCTATCTTTTTTGAGGTTTCAGACACTTATCCCTTTTTATTTTCTTGGGATCTATCTTTCTGCATAGCCACATGTCTTCCAACAAACTTTTGAGAGGATAGCAACAGATAATTATGAGCATTTATGTGGAAAATGAATGGAATGTGTAAGTGATCTTAATTCAATAGCTTGATAACTTTGCATAGGGTCAACAAAGCTTAATTTAACTCAATGCAATTATTAGTCATATTAATATTGGTAAATCTCCGGAACTCTAGTGTTGTTTAGAACAAGATAACAGTAGCTCATATGATCACATCATACCCACCAATTACTTAGACCTTAGATCAAGCATTTGCTACCCATGCATTTAATTTCATTTTAAGGCATCATTATTAATTAGGAGAACTCGTGTTTGAAAGTTAGGTACTGGAAAGAAATTACAATAGAGCAACTATACATCATTTCCATTTTTAAGAAACTAGAGAGAGAGTTCTTCAGATTAGACATGCTTTATTTATTTAATCTAACACACACTATAACTTACTAAAAGAACACTAAGATAATAATAGTAGTAAGACATACCTGAATCACGAAGATAACGGTGGTGCATCTCCCCAAGCTGATTCCCTTAACAGTGTTTAGCCTGGATACATGGGGATGCTTTTCCCCAAGCTGAATGTTGACATAGTCATTCGATCTTGCAATGTAGCGGACTGGCGGTGGAAATGTACTTCCTCTATCGGAGCTTTGATTGATGTTGATAGTTGATGAGACAGTGCTCCAATAGCGGATAGAACATCCACTTGCTTGTCAGCTTTCCTTGGCCTTTCAAGTCCGGTAAAACTCAAAACAGACAACAAAACTTGTGGAACATAATAGGCGATAGTGGTTGGCTACTCAAGCCTTAGTTGTCCAAAGTTTCAGTAAGATCTCTTTCTCAATATTTTTGTATTTTAATATTTTCTATGATGCAATGATAGTTTAACTAAATGAATAAATTTTTATTTTTATTTTTATGCCACCACAGTGAATATCTTTGTGGAATTTTACACACCACAGAATTACTCACATGGGGCTTTAAGGTTTACGATGCAATGCAATAAGCAAAAATATTTTTATTTTATTTTCAAATGCAATGCTAATGCAGAAAAGAAAATATGATATGGAAAAATGATGATGGAAAATAAACATGCTAAAAGGAAAACTAATGCAGAAAAGATAAATATGGATAACTACTGATTTTACCTCCCGGCGAGGGTTCAATGTTTTAAGTCCTTTTGAACAGGACTTCTCACCATGTTCATTCCTTAGGTGCACCATTTGATCCCAAGATGGAGACCTTGATAACTTGCACCTCTTGATATGGTGTCACCCATGTTCTTCGTTCGCCCAGCAATTTGAAGTGAAGCATTAATTGTGGAAGCTGGCAGTATCTTGCTCAGTGTGCATGTTCTTGTAGATCCAGGATCTTCACTTTGTAGAATTTGAGATTTGATAAACTCCTCCGTGTTTTGTTCACAAGTGTGTCTTGCTCCTAAAGATAAGACAAAGATCAAGTGCATGGGCTCTACCGGTGGAAAAACACCAACAGAACCAAAAATTTTGTTCGCAGTTCTCTAACCTTAGGCACATAGAACTAGATACAGTTGTTGTTTATATGTTCTGCTCAGTTTTAACATGAGTGATAGAAGATGAACATGAATGTAGCATCTTAAAACATTTGACAGACCAGATTACTTAACCCATGGAAGGATAATCTATTTATGCATAATATGTCAATCTCTTCATGATTATGATATATCATCATCGATGCACAACATTTTAGCTCATTTGATTAAGATAGTGACATCAAGAGAGTAAAGATAGGACAAATAAAGAACTGAACATGTTGAGTTGATTAGGTTAAACTAAGTGAGGTTATAACTCAAACATTTTTGCTCTTTATGCAAATACTAGGATGAAGAGAAAGCTTTTTGAATAGTGATTACTCACCTTGAGATGTTACCTTTATCACTGAAGAGTGATGGTACCGAAACATCTTGTGGAAGTTTCTCTTGCCTAGCAGGTTGTGTCCATGAATAGCTTGTCTACTCTTGCTTATCTCACAGAGAGCCCACACCTCTCTCTTTTAGCTTGTGTTTGTACTATCTGATCTGAGAGATGAGGATGCAGAGATGAGTGCCTCCACTATGATGTGAGTCTTCTTCTCTCAACAGGTCCAGATGATGGAGATTTTGTCTGCTCTTCTTGATTTGTAGGCTCGGGTATTGTCTCTCCATCTTCTGATTTTTGTGGTGCAGTGGCTTCATCCTTTGTTATGTCCTCCTCAATTCTTGGTAGTTGGTTCTTCCTTTGTCGGCTGAATCAACGTATTCTCTTGGCTCCCTTTGGTTGCTTATAAGTGGTAATGCTATTGAAGAAGCAGCTAATCTTTTGACCAAAGATCCAAAAGTGGACATCTTTAGGTCCGACATAGGTGACAACTTGATGGTGTTCACGAATGATCTTCCAAGAATGAGTGGTGGATCATGTTCTTCTTCTTGGTTGGGGCAGTGTCTAGTGTTTTGTACCGATCAAAGTGGTGAGTAGGAGATCAAAGTGTCTTGAAGCTGGATTTCTCTTTTCTGCCCTTGATCATGAAACAGATCTAGACAATAGAATTGTGTCTCCCCCAAGCTGGCTTGTGAGGTAGATGGATGTCCTAATTTCTTCAACAACATGTTGATGTGTTGGATATGTAGACCTTGCTGTTGTTGCAGTTGTACCACTTTATCCCCCAAGCTAGCTCTTGTGTTGCAATGATTAGAAGTGAAGAGAACTTCTCATTGCTTGTCTTCATAATGAACCACCAACAGACTACCTTTGGACAACATGCGAATGTATGTTGTAATGTAGTAGCATCTTGTCACCCTGGTTATTTGTTGTTGGTGTCTGTGTTGATGTCTTTGACAATGATGAGTGTAGGCATAGATTGGCCCATCCGGGGTAAATTGCATCCTAATTGCCATCACCATCCTAGCTTAAGCCTTGAGAAGGCTCAAAGCTTGGCTGCCTTCGACATCAGTGGTGATAGTTCTTTCATCCATGATGAATGAGCTGAGTCTTCTTTGTGCAGTTCATCGTATGCCTTGCTTCATCTCTGATGTGAATTCATCTCAGGACTTTCCCAATTTGTATTTAAGAGTTTTCTGCAGGGGTTAGTCCAACAAAATATCCAATGTCTACACAAGCTAATTTCAGATCAATAATCAAACAAGACTCCATATCTTTGTTTTGACTATGGTAGACTATTTAATCTAAGCACCATGCTTAATTTAAAAAGCCTATGAAAGAACCCATATAGTACTTTCAAACCAAAACATACTGCCATAGACAAAGAGGCCATGAAGGCATAACAAAGATTTATTCAAAAAGAGATAAAAGAGTATGATCAAGTGAGGAATATTTTATTATTTTTATTATTATTCTTTTTTTTAGATGCAGATGACATGAATGCATGCAAGGAACTAATCATGATGTGGATGAGAAAATGTAATCTAAATGGAGATGGATGCATGGATAATTCAAAGTAAACATGAAGTGGTATGCGAGAAATTGAAGAGATAACTACTCATAAAGTTTAAAGTCCATGAGCGAGACCGTCTCACCTTGATCACACTTACCATGGCTCACAACTAGGATTTGTGAGTAGTGCAGCGTAAATATACGTCACATGGGATGGGAGTTGAATTCTGGTGACGACGACCTTTTCTCCAATCTACACATGGTTAGAGTAAATAATATATATGTATACACAAACCTGTGAGATGGCAGGGTTCCAGAGTTAATGATTGATCTTGAATAATCAGGCACCCTGGGTTCTTTAATCTTGTGGAAGCTTGCCATAAGGTCAAAACGGCCTCTGATGTCCTGTCTATTCCACACTCAACAGAACAAGGGGTAATCCTACTAAAGCTAGTGGTACACTAAATTAGCAGACATCAAGATCATTATCAAAATCTTTACACCAATTGCTTCCCCGGCAACGGCGCCAAAAATGCTTGTTGATATTTGTTAAGTGCAATAAGAATATGAAAGATTCCGCAAGCGCACAGAACACCATCGTAGCATTTTACCGGGAGTATTCCAGGTATCGTTATTTATATTTTACCACAGGGAAGCTAGGGTTAAGAATCTGATAATTCACTATCATGCATCTACTAACTTAGAGTATCAACTAAACTAAAGCAGGGGTAAATGATATAGGATATGATAAATCAATTAAGCACATATAGGAGAATTCAATAATAAATGTGTAGATAGCCATAGTGGGAGGACAACGGGAGAGATCTAGGTTCCTATATACTTCTCTATTACTTAGGTTCTAAAGCAACAAAAGATGAAAAGATAAAGCAGTCACATAATGGCACTTTGGAACAACAGGTCCTTTCCAACTCTCGAAGAAGACTGGGAAGAAAGTAGTCGGGGGAAGGCTGCCAAAAGCTCTACGAAACATCAACCCGAACGTGGTGGAATACGAAGACCGGACAGAGCTGTCACCTCTGGGGCTACCACAACTAACCGTGGGATTGAGCGCAACCTCAGGTAAACCCTAGCCTAGACACCATGTCTACACTAAAGATTACTACACTAATCACATATGATAACCAGAGCACTCAATACGAGTGGAGATTTGATGACACTCCTTAGCGTCAACTTTTACTAGGGCTTTTTACCTGAAGGAAAACAAGAAAACGCACTAGTCTAGGGCTTTATCTGACAAATTCCACGAGTTTTGCATATTCTGTATTTTCCAGGGTGATTTTTAGAAAAGCTGAAAAAAGGGGATTATAGAGCTTAATTATCATGAAATTGATCCACAACGGAACAACATTATCATCGGACTCAGGAAGGGTCTAGAAGACACCCGAAGCAGCGGGGCCCGCAGAGGAGCCCAGGTGGGGCCGGCCAGCCCCACCCTAGGGCCGGTCGGCGCCCTAGGTCACCCGATGTCCGCCACCTTCTAGAATCTTCCTCCCACGCTTCCTTGGAAGCCAAGCAGAGCATCCCTACGTCGATTTTAGGTCGGTTTAATCCGACGGTGCACACAAGATGGAGACGCGGATCGCTGACGTGGTGGTTCCTTGCCCCCTACTCCACCTCGGCCTATATAATGACGCCCAAGGCTCCCTCCAAGAGGCATTCTACACCCCGGTGCTTCATATTCTCTACATAATTAGGGTTAGGGTCCCTCTAGTTGATCTAGTTCTAGCTCATCTAGATCTAGTTCATCTAGATGTAGCAATTAGGAGAGACTAGTTCTTCGAGATCTAGTTTTGTTTAGAGATTAGAGAGATTGAGTAGAGGAGTAGAGATTCTGGAGGAGCTCCGGCCTGTCGGTGCTTCTTCGTGGTTGTATTCTTCTGGATTCAACTCCCTCGCCCGGAGCTGCGTTCTGAGGTACTTTTGTATTTACCATTCCGATTCAAGTAAGCAATTTGTTCTAATTCATTCTTTGGTTCACATCTCATATTGAGAACTTTGATCTAAAAGACCCTGTAGGTTAAAGTTGTATTTCGTAGTGTAGGCGTGGTGCCTAGGCTAGGTTTACTTGTGGATGTCCCCTGATCAGCCGGATAGTGGTAGCTCGCGTAGGTGACTTTATAGCTGCGTTGAATCCTCTGTAGTCCACTTCCCGTTGATAGGACTGATAGGCTTATAGGTGCCTGGTAGGAGATTACTCTGTTTCTTCTCCTATTCGGGTTACTTATCCGAGAAGACGATATTATACAAAGTTTACTAGTTATTGGAACTAGAGTGCAATAGCTATTTCCTTTTTCTTGATATTATCTAGCTTAATTGTAGGGTTAAGTCTATATACTTTGTCATCATCACGACTGTTCCCTGTGGATACAATATTTAAAACCTCCGGGTAAAATGTGACACTGGTATGATATCTGTGCGCTTGCGGATAATCCTACTTAAATCTTATTTAATGGAGTGCAGTTAAAAATACCAACAAGCATTTTTGGCGCCGTTGCCGGGGAACGGTTTGCTGATTTTGACTTAGTCTAGCTTAATCTTGTAATATACTTTTATCTTTTCTTATTTTATCCGATTCTCTTCATTATTTTTTGTGTTCATCCTTATGGATACTTTTAATTCTATTCCTATTTGTTTTTATGGCATGCGTGAAAGCTTCAGGCCACCAAAATCTAATGAACCTATCATAACACCTGGCTATGAGCTGCACCCATGTCTAATCAAAATAATTCAGGATAAACCCTTCTCGGGACAAGGCAATGAAAACCCATACTTACAAGAATTCGAGCAGACCTGTGCATGCTTGCGCATTGCTGGCATGTCTAATAAGACTATTAGATGGAAGCTTTTTCTGTTTTTCTTGACTAGAAAAGCTAAACTTTGGTATAATCGAGCCGTAGGTAGTATGCAAGGTGATTGGGAAATGTTATACTCTGAATTCTGTTTACACTTCTTTCCCATCTCTAAGGTAGCTAGCCTTTGAAAAGAGGTTTTAACTTTTAGGCAACTAGAACAAGAATCTCTTAGTAAATCATGGGAGCGTTTTAATGAACTTATCACATTTGGCCCTGACCTTGGTTTTTCAGACCCTATGCTTCTTCAACATTTTTATTTGGGTCTTACCAAGCAATCTAAGGACTCCCTTGATTTAGCCTCTGGAGGAGCTTTTCTTCACTTGCCTATAACTGAAGCCAGACCGATGCTAGAAAAGGTTGTTCAAGCCTATTCTGAGCTCTCTGAGGAAGAGAAGGAATCATCTCCCGAACAAGAAGAGAAAGTTTTGGTAGCTGAAACACAATCACCCCAATCCCAAGATTTAGCTATCAATCCTAAACCATCAAAACCTCACAATGATGATTTAGACTTCCAATTAGCTAAGATGCTCGTACATCGATATGAATCAGACCTTCTTAGAAGAGCATCTTGGAAAAAGTGTCCTTAACTTCCTTTCCCTCCTATAAGACATCAAGAAGAATACATGGATGGCATATCTAGTGACACCATAGAAGGAGAGCTAAGCCACTCAAGAATTAATCATATCTTCTCCCCTTCTATACCCACATTAGATAACATATCTGAACCCAACTTTAAACCCATGTTTGACCCTGATGATCCTTCTTATACTCTCTCCCCTAAGTCTCATAACGATCCTAAAAAGTCACTAGAATATCCAAAATATAGGAGTCATGAAGACTATGGAAATGATCAAGAAGAGCAACATCGACAATGGCATGAATGCATGGAACATATGAAAAACTCATTTGCCATTATCAAAGAATGGATGGAGGAGGACGAAGCCTTAGTGTTAGCATCCGAACTTGGTCTAGATTCAAATGGTGAGCTTAAATCAATTTCCTTAATAAATAGAACTCACCCAAGTTCGAAGAAAGCCTTAGACGGGACCAATCCCCTCGTAAGCATCAATTCATGGGAAATCCTAGAAAGTAAAACATCCAATAAATGTCATAGGCATAAAATAATAGAGACAAACTTATTGCCTATAGACAACCATGAAGAGACACCCTTAGAGTTTGAAAAGGGAGATCACATCAATGAGCATAGGAATTATCTTATTAACACTATCGAATCCATGCTCATATGAGAAATCTCCTGGATCTTTTGGTCTCTCTAATATTACCACACACGAGATCTTCAACCCCCTGATTCTACCTGTTCATAAAATCTTTGAAAGGATGGTTGTAGATGCATATGTTTATCATAAATATTATAGATCTCGTTGTAGTCTTGATATAGGTACATAAAGGCTAATGTTCTAGAGGAAACCACCTCACCAACTCGAAGTATTATAGTCAGAAGGTTTCCCAAGAATAACTTTGTGTCCCAAAAATAACCACTCTAAAAAAATGAATGAATGAATTAAGTTTGCACCTTTAGCATAGAAATATAATTGTCAAAATATTCCTTTGGATATTTTTGTCACTAACCATTTCAGGTTTAAAGTAAGAAAATGAATAATGGCAGTGCCAGGTATGACCAATCAATCATTATGCAACTTTGAATTACATCCACTCAAGCTTACATTTACTTTGCAAAACTCAAGCTTGGGGGAATGACCTTATTTAGAAAATCCTATATTGCTAATATTGGTTGTCTCTACCTTTATTCAATTTATTAATCATACTCTTTCATCTCTGTTTGAATAACACTCGATAAACTTTCATGTTACCTTTGTTTGGTATAGTATACTTAAGGTTTGGAGAAATTTCATACACCTTTTGAATTAGGCATGGTGCTTAGTTTAAACTGTTTTCTTGAGTCATAATTAGACAAGGTGTTTAGTTTGATTCTTGAACTAAGAGGTGTTGATTTTACTTTCAAAGGCTTTTTGAATTAAGCGTGGTGCTTAGGTTAGAATGCCTTCCTGAATCAAATTAGACATGGTGTCTAGGTTGATTTTTGAACTGATAATATATTGTGGTAGACATTGGATATTTTATGGACTAACCCCTGTAGGAAAATTTTTAAAATTAATTTGGGTAAAGTCATGAGATAAATTCGAATTAGAGATGAGATAGGACACATGCTGAACTTTAATAACTTTATAGAAGAAGACATAGCTCTTTCATCATGAATAAAAGGACTGTGAGCATTAATGATTCATTCACTTTATCTTCTACTACAAGTTACTTTGCTCGAGCCATGTCTGTATAAAACATGATCTATGCTAAAACAATATTAATATTATCTTCTCAGTAGCATAGATAAAACAAATTAAAATACTAGACAAGCAACCAGTGCTCAAAATTTGTATACTCCTTCGTTATGCGCTGTCCACTAATGCTGTTGCAGGCATAATAATGACTAAAGTGAAAAGAGTCAAAGGACCAAAGTGTAACACCCCTGGCGTTACTACAACTAAAACTTGTCATGACATCATATGCATTGCAAAGCATTCATGAATAGAGAATCTTGGCATGAAACAACCCAAGAAGTTTACTTATCTAGGTTGCTTGAGTATAGCTAAGCATGCGATATCACTTTTCTTTTTAAACCTAGATGCTAAATTAGGGTATAAAAATTTCCGAGTAAAACTAATCTTGGTGTGATCAAGTGTTTGGCTAACTCTAACTTCAAAAGGCTAATCTTGTTTTACCAATCTTTGGAGGTGAATCAAGAATCAAGATTGAATTGGAGTCTTTGTCCTTCACATAACCCTAGTGGCTAAGTGTGGGTTAAGGTTACCACTTTCAATCTTGAGGAGCTAACCATAACTAATTTTTCAAAAAGAATTTGCCAAACAAGGGGCACCATTTGAAAGTACAAGTTTCATACTTGCAATGTGTGCTTTTGGTTGGATCTTAACTTCACAAACTCAGCCCTAAATAGTTGCACAAAGTTTGAATCAGCAATTCAAATTGAAACCCTAATTTCAAAACACTTTTCTACCCCTTTTTGTGTAGTTTCAAAATTATTCAAAATTTAGGGTTGGTCCAAAAAGCAAAGTTGTAGATCTTGATGAGAGGAACAACTTTGGTATTCAAAGTTTTTCAAGTTTCCATTAAAAATTTGAAGTAATTTCAAAAATCAGTTTGAGGGGTTTTTGTCCCCTTTTCAAAATTTCAATGCAATTCAAAATTTATTCATTTTCAGAGAAAACCTCTTAAATAAAAGTTGTAGAGCAAGAAAAGTTGTGCACCTTCTATTTTGGAAGATTTTCATCATCTATTCAAATTTCAAAAGTAATTTTGAAAGTTTAAAAATCAGTTCAAAAAGGAGAAAGGGGGGAGCTACAAGTGCGGCGAGCAAGCGGCGGCTTCGCCGGCGGCCGCCGCCCTACGCCATCGCGAAGGCTCGCCCGTGCCACCTCCCCTTGACGTGTCGCGTGCGCCCGCCTCGTCTTTGTCGCTCTAGGATCAAACGCCACCGTCTATAAGAGCCGGAGCTCGTCGCACCGCCGCCTTCCTTTCTTCCTGCCCGCCGACGACCGCCGCCGTTCCACCGAGCAATTCGCGCTCCACGCTCAACCGCCGTCTTCAATAGCTTGCATACTGCTCCGCCACCTCCTTGCGCATCGCCAGAGCCGCCAGCCATGGCCTAAGGATGACCAGCGCCTCCGCACGCCGCCATCTTCTTCTTCTCCGGCCGCCAGCGCCGCCGTGAGCCTCTCCGCCCTGGCCAGCGCCCATCCAAGCGTCTCTAGCTCAACCAACACCACCACTCACTTTGCCTTAGCTCATTGATCATCATCGGCCTTCTGTTTTCCACAGGCCACCGCCGAGTTCGCCGGAACACCGCCTTGCCGCCGTGTTCACGCCGCCGTGAGCCACTGCCACCACGCGCTAACCCCTCCGACCACCGCCATGCCCACCGCAACCCTGTTTTGAAGTCCCGGTGAGCTCCTGGTGCTTATAGGGGTATCGTAGTTGCGTCTATCGCCGCCGTTTAGCCGGAACAGCAACGAGCCATCGAGCTCCACCGTGCCGCCGTCGTCGCGCTTGCGGCCAGGCGCATCCGTGCTTTCTGCTGAGTCGCGTTCATCTTTGCTTGTCGAGTCCGTGTCAAGTCATTGGCGTAGGTGTGCTCGGTTTCGCCGGAGGAGCTTCGACGAGCCGGCACCGCCCATTGCCGTCTTGCCGCCGTCCGCCATAGCCGCCGCCGTGGCGCCTCGGTGCATGCCTAGGGTCGAGTAATACCTCGTTAGGTCCGTAGTGAAGTGGGGAGTTCGTTGGTGTGGTCGTTGTCGCCCGGGCCGGCTTCGCCGGCGGCGAGCATTGCCGTCGTTCTTCGCCGCCGCCGCCGGCCCCGGAGTGGGCGAGTTGGGCCGAAAGGCCGGCTTGGCTGCACTGTGCACTTAAGGGAATTGATTTTCCTTTTTCTTTTAAATTCCTGAAATGCTAATCTTAATCTTTCATGATTTTTGTAGTTTTCTGTGTGTTTCCAAAAATCATGAAAAATTAGGGTTAAGCTTAATTAGGTAAAACCTACTGACCTTAAAATTTGTAGCTCATTTAGATAAAGTTTCATTAAGGTTTATTTTCTGGCTTAATTAATAAAGACTTAATTAAATTCTTTAAATAAGTCTTTATTAATTAAACTTGTTTAATAACTGTAAAAATGGTTAATAAAGTAATTAGTAGTGTTGATCACTTTAAAGATGTGTGACTTTGGTATTGCGTGATGACCCTGGGTCATTAACCCTAATGACCCTCGGCACTATGCCACTACTTGCGTTAGCGTGTCCGACGTCGTTGCGGCTTGTTAGGAGACCTATGGTGGCTCTCACTGGCAAGACCATCACCCTTGCAGTGGTGGCATGTAGATCTTACTAGAGGACTCCGTCGTCGTTAGTTCGAGGGGTGGTATGCAGATCTTCGCCACTCTCCCGATAGCAGTCCATCGGGGTGGCTTGATGCAGATCTTTGTTAAGACCCTGTTACCACCACTTGAGAAGGGGAAATTGTTTAGCGTCGTTTAGTAGCTCGATGCATCTCCGTCGCATTATCATATTACTTTAACTGCACATCATGATCATATGTTATCTCCGTGTAGTTGAGGGGTCCGAGGAAGTTGTTGTTGATCCGACCCCCGTCATTGCCGAAGCTGAGTTGTTTGAAGGAGTGAACTCCGACCCTGCTGGTTCTTCGTCAGGGCCCAAGTTCTTTGTCAACCCAGGCAAGCACCGGATGCATCTAAACCCTTCCTTGTGTTTTATAAAGCTTTAATAACTTCTATGCTTATGAAATGATGCATTAAGTGAATAGGAGTTGAGTGCTATCCTATATTGATGCATTTACCTTCCTTGATGTTGATATATCATCCTTGATACCTGTTTTATTTATAAATGCATAGTGATGCTTAGCCCTGCTTATTTAAAGATAGGCTTTCAAAGTAAATGTTTTACTTGTGATAACAATTGTTGACTCTGATGAGCATGGCTCTGGTGAGTATGGCTCCGAGGAGCATGTCTCTAATGAGTATGGTAGAGAGGATGAAATTGAGACCGACGGGACACGGCTTTGTTTGTGGTGGAAGCCGATTGGGACCCCCAGTCATGCTTGTCCCGTTGGAGTCGGTTAAGGACCGTCCGTTGTTGGCCCTTGGATCAATTTGTTAGTACTGATCACATGCTCTTGAAGTAAGCTCCGCTAGGCTGATCTATGCCGAGAACGGACAACCGCGTACTGGGAGTGGAGAGATGGCGGGAGTAGCTTGTACCCACCCTGCGGGTTAACCGTCACGAACGGCGTAGGGCGGTGGTGTACTGTGCTCTCGGGTGATGCGGACCCGGTCTGGACATAGAGACTCTGAGTGTTGGGTTGATATATGGGGGTTAGAGTCCCGCATATGTCGTGTGCTTAGGAATCCCCAGCTGGGTATAAAAGCGGTTCGAATCGTCGTTGCTTCACGGTAAAGGAAGCTTGATCCTCGCCCCTTCATCGTAGTAATAATGGAAGTGGAATGGAATGATGGTTCACAAGTGGCTAAATGTTTGAGAAGTGTTTGATTTAGACTAGGCTCATCTAGAAGGTAGGAATGATAATTAATGATGATTAAAAAGTTCAACTAAGGCTTTTACGCAAAGAGTCCTTGTTTCTGATAAACTTTACCTTGATACCCATCAGCTAGCATTCCTGAGTCTCCACCCCACTTTTTGGTCGGGTAAGTCTTGCGGAGTACTTTTGTACTCAGGGATTGTTCTACCCTGTTGCAGGTGAACCGCATGAGCAAGTGTGCTATGGCCCTTGCTGTATGACGGTTGTTGAAGTTTTCGATGAGGAGTAGTTTGTTTGGCCTCTGGGCAAGGCACTTTCATTGTTTGGTTTGTAATATGTTACTTAATGATACTCCACTAGGTTTGTATTAACTTAAGCACTGGTTTGTATAAGTTTGAGAAACTAATGATGTAAATTATGGTTATGTAAATCTTCCACTACTCTGTTGTATTTTGTATAAAATTGTTGTAATACTGCAATGTATCTGCGAGAATGCGATCTTGGTTTGTTGTGGTTTCATCGTGGTTTCACCCGACGGAACGTTTTAAGTTATGTGGTACGCAAGCATAGCCGTCGGAGGCCTTTGGGACAATGACAAAAGCTTGTGGGCCATATAATTTAGAAGGTTCTGCCACACAAAGAAGCAAAAGATAGCAAAAGAATGAGTGCAATAGAGGAGCCAAGATGTCTATGAACAACTTAAGATGCAAGAGAAGGAAAGCACCACTACTCAATTACCCTTCATCACTTAGTGCCATCACGCTCTAATAATGAAGGTAATATTCTAAGGTAAGTGGTCACTGCTCTCCTCTCGATCTTGGTGTGCACATAAATTAAAACACAAACATATTAGAGTTATAACTTAAATTGATTAACCTGATTAACTCAAACATGATCTGTCTTTTAAGATTGTTCATGGCACCGTTCTCTTAATCTTAGTCTTAACTAAACAATTTAAAACATTATATTGAATTTTGGGAAGACGATAGTCATACTCATATGAAAATTTATACATAGATAGACAATCCTTCCATTGGTTAAGTAATTTCATTCTTTTCTATTATGTGAACTTAAATGCAACATTCAATGCTTACTCTTTCTGATCATACTACTCATGTCATAAATAAACAATTCATGTAACACCAACTTTATCTTGTTCAATGTGCCTAAGGATAGAGAAAAAAAAATAAAGAAATAGATTTGGTTCTGTTGGTGTTTTTCCACCAGCAGAGCCCATGCACTTAATCTCTACCCTGGTTTTGCAAACAGGACAACACATCGAGCAAAATTTATTAATTCTACAAGTGAGAGTTCTATGAACATGCACACTGAGCAAGATGCTGCCAGCTATAATTAAAGCTCTACTTCAACCTGTTGGTCAAATTAAAGAACAAGGGTGACATCATCATCATCACTAGAGGTATACAACTATCACGACCTCCATCTCTCAAGATGGAGAGATACACAAGAGTGGAAGAAGAAGACATATCGGTAAACTTTAAATTTTGTACCCTTGCCATAAGGTAATATGGTAGTTATCTAATTAATTAGTATTCCTATCTGCATTAATAATTTCACTTTAATATATTCATCTTCATAAATAAGAAAATAAAAATCTTTATTGCTTCATTTATTGCATCATAAAATGTTGAAAGCCCCACATGAATAAACTTGTGGTAACTCAGTAGGAATATTTACTGTGGTGGTATAAAAAATTAAATAATAAATAAAATAAATAAATATTATAATAGCTCTGTATTTACTTTCTTGCATTATGAAAAGCCTAAGCCCCATAAGAATAAATATTCTCTGTGGAGGCATAACAAATACATATATCATGCACGCATATTTAATTTTTGCATAATTAAATTAGAAAATCCTAAAAAGAGAATCCTGCTAAAATCATCAATTCAAATCAACTCAAAGAATAATCAATCACTTATTGGTTGACCGCTAACCCATTATTAAATTCGAGCCTCGAGTTTTGGTTTTCTTGTTGGAGTATAATTATGGAGGAACAACATTATGACAAGGAGAAGTCTATCGGTGGCACCCACCAGGACTCAAGCTCTTGGTTAGCTCACTCAAGATCCTCAACACCAAGTATTGCAAACATCTAGCTTGGGGGAGGAGCATCCCCTATTTATCGGTAACTATACCTAGGCGATTATCGAGTCTACTTTATATAGTCATAAAATACCAAAAATATGTGAGCACATGAAGGTTCACAATAGTATCATAAGAAAATATAAAAATACTAAAAATATATGGGCACATGAAGGTCTATGTCTTTAGAGTCATGTGAGTCTAATAGAAATAAAAAGATATTTATCTATATATTAAGGTGTGATCATAGAGTGTGTCTAGTTAGTAAGAGTCAAATAAAAACTAGAGAATATTAAAATTTTGTCTTGGAGATACTGAATAGTTGCTCTACTGTAATTCCTTTCAAGTGCCTAGCTTTTCAACCATGAATTCTCCTGAGTTTTGGACATGACTACTTTGATATAAGAATTTACTCTGAACCTAAAATTTGTGGAGGCATATGCTTGAGCTGAGTCTAGGTAATTGATTGATATGATACATGAAGGTCTAAGCTGCTATTTATCTTATTCCTAGCATTACTAAGTTCTGGAGATTTATTTTGAAAACCTAAAATCTTACATGATGAGCTCTTGTATGATAGAGTTTGAATTCCTAACAAAGCCATATATGATACATTTAGAGTTAGGAAAACCTTTGCACATTCATGCTGCTTGCGTTACATTGAGTTTAGTCAACCTATGGAATATACCTTATGAGAGCCTTGTCATACTTTTAAAATCAAGATCACTTACACACTCCACCCACATATACATTACTCCTACTCTAGGATGTAAGCACAGTCATTTCCACTTTCATCTAGATGCACCTTAAAAATGTTTTTCTCCTACATCAGGAGTAAACACCTAAAAATATACTCTATAGGGCAGCCCCCGTTTAATTGCTCTAAGTTCTTATCATTATCTCTCAAATTATTTATATTCAAAGGATGCATGTGGCTATGCAAAAGTATTAAAAAAAAAGAGGGAGTAAAAGTTGGATAAGTGTCCCAGCAATTAAAACAATGGGTACACAGATGCCCGCCTCCCGGATAAAAAAAGAAAAAAAAAAAAAAAAAAAAAAAGAGAATAAAGATAGCCCATGTTTTCCCGCGAAGAGTTCTAAGTTCTAAGGAGGGAGTTATTTTCAAAGAGCAAAAGTAGAATTAGGATTAGCCACTAAATACCACATATATACACCTATCCACCATATTTCATACACATGCACATCTTGATTTGACTGTATGCCTCGATTCTCTGTGGATCCATTGTTTGACTTTACAATATATATGAATGGCAAGTATGTTCATCCTTGTTATCGCCACTCCTATGAGCTCCACTAAAAATACTTAGTTGTAGGAAGGCGTAACATTATTAATGCCTCAGTGAGATCCATAAATACCACAGATAATAAGAGACTTGAGGGTGTCATACAATTTAGCTCTGAGTTTTATTGCAAAAATTTACAAAACTCCGGAATATTGGTACTGTAAAGAATTTGAGACATAGTGCTTGACTTGATTGTTCTATCTTTCGATTGCTCAAGACTTATGCAAAAGTCTGTAAAAGCTCCATAGTTAAAGGTAAAATGGGTAAGTTTGAAAGTTAGAGCAGTTTTGTATAAACCGAAGGAAAATTTAGGTTTAAAAGCAAGTAAGCTTAAAAGAAATAAAAGTATTGCAGCTCCTCTTGATCCAAGTTTATTAATAACTAGATCTAGATTGTTTGCCAAGGGACTGGCAAAAGGTAAGCTTGGGGTATTGTTGACACTCCTTAGCGTCAATTTTTACTAGGGCTTTTTACCTGAAGGAAAACAAGAAAACACACTAGTCTAGGGCTTTATCTGACAAATTCCACGAGTTTTGTATAATCTGTATTTTCCAGGGTGATTTTCAGAAAAGCTGAAAAAAGAGGATTATAGAGCTTAATTATCACGAAATTGATCCACAACGGAACAACATTATCATCGGACTCAGGAAGGGTAAGACACCCGAAGCAGCGGGGCCCGCACTTCCTCCCACGCTTCCTTGGAAGCCAAGCAGAGCATCCCTACGTCGATTTTAGGTCGGTTTGATCCGACGGTGCACACAAGATGGAGACGCGGATCGCTGACGTGGCGGTTTCTTGCCCCCTACTCCACCTCGGCCTATATAATGACGCCCAAGGTCCCTCCAAGAGGCATTCTACACCCCGGTGCTTCATATTCTCTACATAATTAGGGTTAGGGTCCCTCTAGTTGATCTAGTTCTAGTTCATCTAGATCTAGTTCATCTAGATGTAGCAATTAGGAGAGACTAGTTCTTCGAGATCTAGTTTTGTTTAGAGATTAGAGAGATTCAGTAGAGGAGTAGAGATTCTGGAGGAGCTCCGGCCTGTCGGTGCTTCTTCGTGGCTGTATTCTTCTGGATTCAGCTCCCTCGCCCGGAGCTGCGTTCTGAGGTACTTTTACATTTACCATTCCGATTCAAGTAAGCAATTTGTTCTTAAACGTTCTTTGGTTCACATCTCATATTGAGAACTTTGATCTAAAGGACCCTGTAGGTTAAAGTTGTATTTTGTAGTGTAGGCGTGGTGCCTAGGCTAGGTTTACTTGTGGATGTCCCCTGATCAGCCGGATAGTGGTAGCTCGCGTAGGTGACTTTATAGCTGCGTTGAATCCTCTGTAGTCCACTTCCCATTGATAGGACTGATAGGCTTATAGGTGCCTGGTAGGAGATTACTCTGTTTCTTCTCCTATTCGGGTTACTTGTCCGATAAGACGATATTATACAAAGTTTACTGGTTATTGGAACTAGAGTGTAATAGCTATTTCCTTTTTCTTGATATTATCTAGCCTAATTGTAGGGTTAAGTCTATATACTTTGTCATCATCATGACTATTCCCCGTGGATACGATATTTAAAACCTCCGGGTAAAATGTGACACTGGTATGATATCTGTGCGCATGCGGATAATCCTACTTAAATCTTATTTAATGGAGTACAGTTAAAAATACCAACAAGATCCCATGCCAAGATATAACAACTCTACTAAACATAATATGAAAGTCATAAAGTAAATAGAGAAGATAAATATATTAAAGCATAAGTCTTACAAAGAATAAATATAAAGACATACCAAGACTCTGGAGACTCTTCCAGAACTGGGGCGTAGCTCCGCTCTCCCTAACTTCCGACTAGAACTAATCTACTACATTGGAATGTCTAGCCCTAATTCTCTAGAGAAGAGAGATCATCATTTCGAGGGACGCCTCTACAACTTCATAACGATGGTGTGCCCCCAGGAAGGGGGGTCTGCCCATTTACTTATAGCCCGGTAGGATGAACGTGCGCTGTAGGATCAAACCGACTTAAGCAACGGTGGAGATGCAAACCCTAAGGCGATAGGAAGCCGTCCATCGAAGCGGGCTCTGAATGGGCTCCAAAGAGCGCCGGCCGGCCCAGAGAGGGGGGCCGGGTGGCCCCACCCTGTGACAGGTGGGCCCCGCCTTCGGTGGGTCGCCTTTTCATGTCTTCTAGAGTCTTCTAGTGTTGGTTTTGGTGTGGAATTGATATCTTTTGACTTCGGACTCCAAATAGGGCAAACCATACATCCATTTCGATTGTCTCGATGAGCTCCTCACAATGGGCACATGAAGGTTCACATCTGTTGAGTCTTTTATGAGTCTTTTAGTTAAATAAATAAAATCTGAAAACCAACAAAAAGAAGTCTTAGTTATAGAGTGTGTCTAGAATCAACTATGAACTATAAAATTTTGTCTAGAGATGATGAATAGTTGCTCTGCTGGAATTTCTTTTGAGTACCTAGTTTTTAACCTTAAGTTCTCCTAAGTTTTGGACACGATTGCTTAAATATAAGAATTTTCTCTGAACCTAAAACTTATAGAGGCATATGCTTGAGCTAAGTCTAGGTGATTGATAGATATGATATAAGAAAGTCTGAGCTGCTATTTATCTTATTCCTAATAATGCTAAGTTCTAGAGATTTATCTTCTAAAAATTCAAAACTTTACATGATGAGCTCTTGTATGATAAAGTTCGAATTCCTACCACAGCCATATATGTTATACATTTAGAATAGGAAACCTTTGCTCATTTATGTTGCTTGCTTCGCATTGAGTTTAGTCAACCTTTGTTGTGTACCTTATGAGAGTCTTGTCATGCTTTTAAAATCAAGATCACACTTACACACACTCTACTTACATATGCATTACTCTTACATTAAGAGTAAGCACAACCACTTTCTATTTTCATCCACCTCAAAAAAATATTTTTCTCCTACACTGCGAGTAAACACCCAAAAATATAGGACAACCCCGCTTAATTGCTCTAAAGTCTTTATTGCTATCTCTTCAATTGTTATTGTATTCAAAGGATGCATGTGGCTATGCAAAAAGAAAAAAAAGAGGGAGTAAAAGATGGACAAGTGTTCCAGCAATTAAAACAATGGGTACTCAGATACCCGCCTCCCTAATTAAAAAAAAGAGAAAGAAAAAGTAATAATAATAAAGATAGCCCATGTTTTCCTGAGAAGTTTTAAAAAAGTCTAAGAAGGGAGAGGGACATATTTTCCCAAGAGCAAAAGTAGAATTAGGATTAGCCACCAAATATACACCTATCCACCATACTTCACACTCATGCACATTATGGTTTGATTGTATGACTTGATTCTCTATGGATCTATTGTTTGACTTTACAACATACGAGTTGCAAGTATGCTTACCCTTGTTCTAATACCACTCCTATAAACTCCACTATAATCCTTAGCTGTAGAAAGCATGACATCATTGATGCCCCAATAAGATCCATAAATACCACATACTTTGAGAGAGTTGAGGGTATCATACAATTAAGCTCCAAGTTTCATTGCGAAAACATGCAAAAACTCTAGAGTATTAGTTGAGTAAAGAGTTTGAGACATAATGCTTGATTTGATTATTCTATTTTTCAATTGCTCAAGACCCACGTGAAGGCTAAAAGCTTCATAGTTAAAAGTAATATGAGTGAGTTTGAAAGTTAGAGCAGTTTTTATCTAATCTAGAGGAAAATTTTTGTTGTGTACTTGTTAGAATGAAAGCATTGTGGCAACTCCTGATCTAACTCTAGGTTTTGCTAAGGGACTAGCAAAAGGTAAGCTTGGGAGAGTTATTAACGGTAGATAGTGTAACACCCCGGTCTAGGGCTTAATAGGATTAATATGATACTCATATTAATAAGTTGTAACTTCTTTTTTGGAAACTCATATCGAAAGAACTCCAAAGTTAAACGTGCTTGGCCTGGAGTAATTTCAGGATGGGTGACCGACCGGGAATTCGTTCCCGGGTGCGTATGAGTGAGGACAAAGTGCGCAGAAAAGACTGATGTTGGTCTGTGAGAGTAGTATTGGTCCTATTAAAGCTATCAGATGTAACTGGGCCTGGCCTCAAGGTGACGGGACGTTACAAATGGTATCAGAGCCGAATCTCGCGGTTTCACGGGTGCGTGTGTCGCAGTTGCGCAGGCATGGTACGCATGGCTGGTGTGGATCCATCGTGGTCACACAGCATGGCACATGCGCTGGCACTGAACACATGGACGTGGCCAAGAGAGGAGGTTCCTGGCCTGGAGTTGATCGACGAGGACGTCGATCTCTTAAGGGGGTGAGGATGTAACATGCCGGTCCAGGGCTTAATAGGATTAATATGATACTCATACCAATAAGTTGCAACTTTTTTTTCAGAAACTCATCTCGAAAGAACTCTAAAGTTAAGCGTGCTAGGCCTGGAGTAATTCCAGGATGGGTGACCGACCGGGAATTCGTTCCCGGGTGCGTATGAGTGAGGACAAAGTGCGCAGAAAAGACTGGTGTCGGTCTGTGAGAGCAGTATTGGTCCTATTAAAGCTATCAGATGTAAGCGGGCCCGGCCTTGAGGAGGCGGGACGTTACAGATAGCATCAACATTTTATATATCAAAAGGCATGAAGAACACATCAATATCTAGAAGGCTAGGGTTTTTCTGATAATTTTCATGAGTTTTGGTGATTTATCAATTTCTAGGGACTAATCCAGAAAACAGCAGAAAAGGGGCTTAACTACTAAAATACATCATGGAATTATTCGCAACTCAAGAAAACTCCACCGAACTCTAGAAGGATCCAAAAGACACCAGAGCGAAGGAGATGTAGGGCCGCCGCCAGGTGGGGCCGGCCGGCACCCCTGTGGGGCCCACCTACCAGCCTCCGCGAGCATCTTCCACTGCCTTTGAGGATCAATATTAGCCCTACATGAAGTCGGTTTGATCCAACAGCCATCGTGCATCCCATCAGGCTATAAATACAGGGCCAGACCCCCCAAAAAACCCTAATTTATTCAATACCTCATTCAAGTCATCTGATGATCAAGTCATCTAGAGTTTAGAAGCCCTAGTTCATTTAGAGCCTCTCTAATTCATAGTTTAGCCTAGTTAGATCTAGATTGGAGGAAGTCAAGTTCTTCAACGAGCTTGGATTCTCGAAGTTGTCAAGAAGAGAAGAGTTCGGTATAGTTCTCAAGTTATTTTTTTTCTTATTATAATATCTGCATTTGTATGATTATTACTAGCAACATTGTTCTTTACTATTATGTTCTTGATTACATTGTTCATTGTCTACTTCATTATGTCTAGTATAGTTAGTTTGCTATTCATGCATTGGTTCGTATAGTGCTCGTCTATTCAATTGTATGGTGAGTGGTAGGTTGTATGTAGGCATGGGGCCTAGATGCATTACCTATCTGCGGATATCCCCAGTTGTGCCAGGTCAAGAGGTAGATCGTGGATGTGATAGATCCATTGAGTTCTTTGTAGGCCTCCCCGGTACGGTGGATTGGTAGAGTGGGACTGTCATGTTAAGAGTATATTTATATACATGAGGTTCCTGTACTCATCTTTTCCTGTACATTGGTCCGATGTGTTTAGAAATTATGATAGTATTACTTAATGATGATTATTAGACATACTTGCACTAGTTGACCTAGCTTTGATTGTATCTAGAATACTTAGAAGTTATTTCTCTATATTTTGGTTAGACAATGTTGATATGCTAGATTGCTCTGAGTGAATTAGTAGTATTTTATCATGACTGATCATATTTGTCGCTTATCTATTTATCTTTATCTTGTGACACATTTCTATTTTGAGGAGAGTTTGACATTGGCTACATCTCTTATTCACTGTATATAAGTGTTATCAATACTATAGATTATGGGTTTAGCCATACCTTCCTAGTGGTAAAATATAAATGACAACCTGGTATTACTCTAGGTAAATGCTACAATAGTATAATTATCTGCCCACTTGCAGAATCATTCTCAATCTTTATTTATTTTTGCCTAGTCACATAAAATGATAGATTAGTACCAATAATTATTCCTAGCTATATAATTAGGGATGACAACCTAGTTCCATGCTTAGGAGTAAAGGTAAGAGGTAGGTGGCTAGTTGCTAAAGATAAGTTAATCAGTACCATGTTTCTTCTAGCATTGTTATTCTGATGACGCTTGGAGATACCAACACTTACCCTAGATAGATTGCATAACACAACAACCCAGGGGAGGAGTAGAAGCACCGCTAGCAAACTTCAAACGAAAGAAGTAGCAAAACAATGTAAGACAAGGAGGAATGCCGATGAACACCTCACAAAGTGAAACAAAGGCAAAAAGGAAAAAAAAACTCCATTAGGAGTAAGATGATGAAGGTCAATTTGAAAGAAGCCAAGGAACTCAAGAAGAAATGAAGAGGGAGGAAAAGTACAACCAAAACGGATGAAGTGCAAAACCATCAATGTCTGATCTGGGGAAGGAGCAGGAACAAGATGTTCTCGTGGGATACGTGCCCTGAGAGACACTAAGGATGGAGGAGTCTGTGGGCGATGAGATGGTCCACCTCCACCTCCAAGGTTGACGACACGGGCCACTCCTTCTGCGAAGCACGCATCTTAAGAAAATCAGCATTATCAATCCAAGCGAGAGAAGACTCTTCGTCTACCACGATAGTCTTGCTCTTGGGCACATTCTTGGACGCCTTCTTCCCTATCTCAGGCAGTAGAATAGTCGGCGACGATGGAAAGAGTAGCGACAGCGGTGGATGCGCAAAGCAGAGACTGGAAATTAGGGTTTGAAAGTTGGGAAATTTTTCTAAGCCAAGAACGTGTGAGTGCAGCAAAGGGGAAAATAGTGAAATATAAAGGACGATGCAAAGCCCATTCAGCCCATTAAGGTGTGGGTACCAAGACAAGAAATCCTCCACCTTCCGAGATATCCGACGATAGAAAAATGGGGCCACCACATCAAATTCAAACGGTTAAATCCCATGCAGAAGGAAAGAACACTACAGTCTAAGACATCAGAAGGGATTCAACTCAGGAAAGAAGAAACAACCCAGAAGATAACACTCATATATATATAACGAGAGAACAACACACATGATGTTTCACAGAATCAAAGACACAGAATACCAAAACAACACCATCAGCAGTTCTTAAAAGAACCCTGCACAAGGAAGGAATCACTATGACATCAGAAAAACAAGTCCGAAGCTTTAGATTTTTTCTTATTATAAGGTACATGAGATTAAGCAGTTTACAATAAAGGTACACATGTCATCTAGAACCCAAGATGGCAAGGGATACTGGACAAAGAAAGTGACATGAACCAAGTCAAATTTGAGGTTACTCAAATACCACTACCAAGATTCAATATCACCAAGAGCAGTATTAAGCATCCTAGATCAAGTATTCGCTGAAGAGCGGCAACGTCTCCAGAAATGCTTTACATGACAGGAACATACACTGGACGTGCGAGTTCTTCAGGCCGACGGCCAAACAAGTACCCTCAACATGCATTGATCCACCTCCCACTACGCCAACATGGCACAGTAGACGACAGAACAAAGGCTTCTCCCCACAAAATAACTAAAGAAGAGCCAACAATACACGTTGGTCAACTCTACGAGGAACAACAAAAGCAAGAAGGAAATGCGCTAGAAGATGAGGTAGCATAACAAATGCTGCCCGCATCACAACCTCTCCAATATTTGCCACCACGATCCCCATGGATAGACAACATGCCAAGATCAGCCTGCTACTGACCTTATTCACAACAGCTCCAACATTTGCTAAAGAAAAGTACAAAAGAATAGAGAAACGCCCAGGGGCTCATCAAGCTCACTAACTACGATAGATATGAGTTACAAAATATGAAAGCCTACAGATGCACTACTACTACAAGGGATGGATGCCACCGGAGCCAAAGAAGGATATTTATAGATAGAACAGGGTGTACATAGACCAAGTTCACAAAAGAAAGAGAATCAAAAAGGACAGTAACATGGAGGATAGACAAAAGCGCAGATGTGACTACTCTCTCACGGGTGAACAGTACAAGAACTCAATGAAGAACGAGCAGAGGTGCAGAAATGTCAGGAATCCAAAGCTACAAAAAGCATATGCACAAGCATATTCCAAACAAAGGACATCCCACAAGATGAAAGAGAAAAATGCAAAGAAAGCTAGAAGAACAAGCAAAGACCCTTAACCGAGTTCCTTTGAATCAAAAGAACGTGGAAAGGCTTAGGGGCTGCAGAGTACCCTTCGGGCATCATTTTTTCAAAGAACAGGACCCTCCAGCTTTTTATGCCAAAAAGCAAGAGGCTCGGGGCGACACTCATTGAGTGCACTTAAAGTGCACATCAGTCTAAAGAAAAGACAAGAGAACCATCTCAAGATTTCGCTCCAAAGAACCCGAAACTCTATCATGAAATGTTCGGGGCTTGTCGACGGCGGACCCATGGGGTTCCTTACCGAAGACGTTGTCAACACAAGTATTGTACCCTAAAAACGCATGAGGCAAAGTTACGTTTATAATTAGAAATTCTTGATGGATTGAGTTTAGAACTCTATCTACAAATCCAACTAAGATACAGAAAGAACCCTTGGCGGCACCTGGACTATAAAGGGCTGGCGATGATACCCCTTGTAATCAGACCGAATATTCTCAATACAACCAACAACACCTAACTAGAAGTAGGGCTATTACTTAAACAACTTGAGGGCCTGATAAATCGCTCGTCTCATACGCGCCGGCCACCAAGTTCCGTTAGATTCGACAAAATTCGAACAAAAACTGTCCCAGGTATCCCCGTGATAGGGCTATCGGTGATAAAATATCGACATATGGCTTTTGGAAACTGGATGGGATCCAAACAGTCTAGTTTTTACCGGATTTTTAAAAACCAAGGAGCTGTTGATACCTAGCTTTTGTAGTTTCTTATGATCCAAAGAGCAATAAATGAAATCAGATTCTTAAAAACCGGGGATCTAAACACCTCCACTAGTTTTTCTAAAAATCAAGATTTTAAAAAGCTAGAGGTGAAAACCGATTTTTAAGAATCTAAAACTAATCCAAATAGGGCCCAAGAATTTTTTAATTAATCCACTAAGCCTCTTACATGCTAAACTTTGAGCAACTCCAAGGGAGACACTGGCTCTGTTTGAGGGAGCTATTATTTTTTTTAAAAAAGTATTTAAAAAAGCTTCAATTGGGAAACTGTTTTGAGGGAGCTTCTCTACTTTTAGTATAAAGTGTAGATGTATAGTGTTTGGAGCTACTGATATTTCTAACATCACTTCGCGTTAAGTTGTTATCCCTAACATAATGCCAAAAATGCTAGAAAAGAATCTACACTTGACTGCTCTAAAAATAACTCTATAGAATATATCCGCAAGCGCACGAGATAATTCTCCTGTTATAGCATTTCACCATGCAAAATTCCCAGGTATCGTTGATTTGTTTTTAGCCAAAAGGAAAACTTATTTATTGCGTTGGATTATCCCGAAGGGGGTAGAAAAGGAATTATGACTATGACTTTAAATGTGCAAACCTATAATAATCAACCACTCTAATGGTTTAGCAGGGGTGAGTCAAGATAAACAATAAAGATAAAGATAAATATAATAAATGAGGACTGTCCAGAGACAGAGATTAAAGACTCAACTAATATGATTTGGTTAGACAGGAAATTCGGCTAGAGTAAAGAACTTCTTAATTATCCCTAAATAATAAGTCTACAGATCACACCAATATACACACTTTCATCTATAGTATAATCAATTTAGAAAACAACATAAGAAGCATCAACTAGGAAGGATATTGAGACATAAGTCACTCCTTCGCGACCACGCTCTACTAGCCTACATGGGAGGGGTGGAATATAGAGGACTCAATAGACTTGTACGTCTACGATCTACCATACTACCCGGCACATCAGGATGTAATCGTAGATATATATGATATCTAAGCACCACACTTACATAATACATACCACCTAACCCACTCGAGTATTGAATTAGGCGCTTTACGAACATATGACTATAATCATCACCAATCATAACTATATCAAGAATGCAACTAGAGCAAACTAAGAACATAATAAGTAGCAATATAGTAATTAAGAACAAAGTCATAAATAAGATACAAGATATAATTACCAATCTCCTGACTGCAGATCGAAAGCTCCGAGCGAAGCACCTAACTCTACTTGAACCTTGCTAGCTAAAACCTAATCTAGAACTTGAAGAACTGGAGCTCTAATTCTATTCTCTGGAAACCCAAACTTCTAGTCTAATCTTGACATATAAATTGAGACAAAACCCTAGTTGCTCCTGGGGAGTGTAGGCCCATATTTATAGCCCGGTGGAGGAAACAATGGCCGTTGGATCGAACCGACTTCACGTAGGGCCAAGATTGGTCCTCAAAGGCGGGAAGGAACACTCCAGAAGCTCGTGGAAGGTTGTGGAAGGGGGGTGCCGCCCGGCACTGGCGCCAGGCCGCCTAGCCCCACCATGTGGGCTCCGCGCCTCCGCTTCGTTCTGGTGTCTTCTGGATCCTTCCTGAGCCAATGTGCATATTTTCCGTCGCGGTTAAGTTCCGTGTAAATCTTGCAATTAAATCCTCTAATTTCTCTTTTCTAGAGTAATCCTATAGAAAATGTGAAATCACCAAAACTCATGGAAATTGTCAATTAAAATCCCTATGTTCTCTAGTGGTGATCTCTTTTATGTATTTAGTTGAGGGTTAAAAATGATCGTTATCTACTGTCAACAAGCTCCCCCAAGCTAAACCTTTGCTAGTCCCTAGCAAAGCTAACTCTGAAATGATAGGAAAAATTAATACTCAGGGTTTCTCATATTTATTTTTAATAACTTCCAACAGATACTAGAACATTCAAACTAAAATTCTTCTGCAGGTTAAAATTCATTGGCCTCATTTTCAAACTTACTCTTATTTTTGAACCATGGAGCTTAACATCTTTCACTTTGGGTCATGAGCAATTGAAAAACAGATAGATCAAATCGAGCACCATGTCTTAAACTCTTATGCTCAACCAATCTTCTAGAGTTTTTATGGATTTTTCAAAAAATAAAACTCGAGAGATTCTTTGCATGACACTCTCAAGTCTCTCATATATGTGGTATTTTTGGTTCTTTACCAAGGCACTGAAGCTTATGCCTTAATTCCAACCTATATCTAAAGTCTATATGTGGAGCTCATAGGTATGGAAATATCGTGGATAACTTACTTGCAAAACATATATTGTAAAATCAAACAATGGATCCAGAGAGAAACAAATTATACAATCAAATCAAGATGTGCATGTGTGTGGAATATGGTGGATATTTGGTGGAAACTGATGATCCTAATTCTACTATGCTCATTTATATCTCTCTTTTGAAATTTAGAAACATTGCCGGGAATTGTGAGCTATCTTCTCTTTTCTCTCTTTTTTTTTTTAACTCTTGTCTATTTTTGGAAATTTAGATACATTATTTTTATTTTGAACACTTGTCCATTTTTTAACTCCCTTAAATATTTTGCATAGCTTCACAAAACTTCCTTTTTGGCACATAAAATTGAGAGATAACAACAAAGATTTCTAAGCATTTATTTTGTGGCTATCCTAATGGTATATGTTTGGTGTTTTCTCCCAGTGTAGGAGTAAAACATTTTCTAGAAAGGTGGAATGGCATGTTGTTGCGCCTACTCCAGTGTAGAGTAGTGCATATAAAAGTGGAGTGCAAGTGGATCTTGATTTTAAAGGCATGACAAGTCTGTCATTAGGGTCACAAAGGTTGATCAAACTCAATGTAATGACAAGCAATAATTTGTAGAAAGCTTCCTAGCCTAAATATTAAATATGGCTCTGGTAGGAATTTCAACATCGTCATACAAGATCTCACCATGTAGCATTTTGTATTTTTCAAAAAGTAAATCTCTAGAATTTTAGCATCACTTTAGAGTAAGATAAATAGCAGCTTAGACCTTTTCTAATCGTGTCCAACAATTACTTAGACTTAGGATCAAGAATATGCTACCCACGGATATCAAGTTTAGAATAAATTTTCATATAAGGTCAACTTTATGAAATCTGTAGGAGAATCTCAATTTAAATACTAAGTATATGAAGGAAATCATATCTTGTATTTTCATAGCTCAGAAAGTCTAACCTTCAAGTTCCACTAATGACTGAACTTAAAGCAACTTTTGTACACACTCTATTTTTTTGGGTTTTCATTTTTATCATGCAAGAATTAAATAGCAGAAATTTAAAAGAAAGCAATAAAGACATTTTTATTTAGTTTTCTAGTTTTGCATTTTTTTAGAGCAAGAAAGTAAAAAAGAAAGTAAATGCTAAAAATAAGAAGATAAATATAAACAAAGGTAGAATGTGCTCACCTTGCGGGGGTCCTCCCCCAAGCTATCTCACTGCTCAGGTGGTGGTGGTGGTCCAAATCCTAGACTCTGAATCAAGTATGCAAGGGCCTCCTGCTCCTGATCCTAGGACCGCTGAAGTGTGTTCACCCTATTGTCCATCTGGTGCTACCACGCCACTGTCTGGTCCAGCGTGTTCTGAAATCTCTCCTGGCCCTGCTCCAAGTGAGTAAGCTGTTGTCCAACAAACTCCTCAAATGGAGGTGCTCCTCCAAAGGTTGCTGGAGGTCATCCGTGCTGCTCTGGAGGCTGGAAGTAGTCGTCCTCTAGGGGTGCATGGAATGCATATGGGCCACCGGTACTGAAGTCCGTGCGTGGGCGTGTAGAGAAAGACGCTCGTCCTCTCTCAAAGTCTGTCTCCTGCGAATAAGAAGTGTTACCTTGCCCCCATTGTACCCATCCTCCTGAGGATGACTCCCCTCATGATAAGAGGTGTAACCCTCCCATGCAAAGTGATGTGTCCATGGCTGTGTGGTCTGGTGCCCATGAAGGAAGTTTACGCCGGTCCTTGTTGTGTAGGATCTGCTTCCCGGTAGCTTGGTTTCTGTGTTCCAGCAAAGCGTGCTGAGGGACTCCTCCCAACAGTAGCTCTACCTATCTGCATGTCAAAAATAAAATTCTCTACTATGTAGAGACTAAGTCTTCTATTTGGCAGCTCATACTCGTTGTCAAAATTTTTGTAAATCATGTATATTTTATTTTCTCTTGTTTTATGTAAATGAGCATGGAAAAAGAAAGCATATCCAATTATTCTTCGAGGTGTAGAGATAAATGTGAGAGTAGCATTTTGTAATACACCTAACCTCAAAGCAATGCGAGTAATCCAAGAAGTAAATGTAATGCGACACTTCTTCATGGCAGGCACAAGTGTCCAATAATGTAGCATATATTTAACAGGTGAAATATTTTTCTTTTTAATCATGGCATATAATAATTTCATCTTCTCATGTCTAACGGTGCCTAATTCCTCCCTAGAAAACAAAGTGATAGCAAGCCATTTATGAATGAAATGTAAAGTAGGGTCATGTATCTCCTCAGTGGTTGGTTTGTGACAAAACTTTTTACCAAAAATACTCTCCCATACTTGTGCTCTATCAAATTCCTTAAGGGCATCATCAATGTCTACTAAACAACTAGTTGCAAAACCGAGCATGATACTAAGGTTCTTCCATGAGACGGTGTGAGCTTGGTTAAAAAGTCTAAATTCTATTTCATCCAAACCAAGTTTCAGGGTGCTAAAAATTCCATGGTAAGTAACCTAATACCTTCCTCAGTGATAGCACAAGCATTTTCCCACCCCATTATTCTAAAAACTAATTCAAACTCAGAGTTCATACCGGTTGCTTCAAGTAATTCATTATCAAATACCGATGTGTGGGAAAATTCCTTTTCCTTATTGCATTTAAGACTCCCTTCTCGGCTCTAGTGAACAAAATAATATGAGAGTCATTCGTGAGAGTATACCTTGGTTGCTCACCTTGGGATGTGATGCATGGACAGCGGGTGATGGTGTATCCACGTCCATCTTGGAGTCTGCTCGTGAAGGTGCATGTGATGAAGTTTGGCTTTGGGTTGAGCGGAATGAGAATGCCCCTCCGATGCTCTTCGCCGCACTCTTAAGTTTCTTGCTCATCTTCAAGAACAAAAATAAGAACAAACAAGAACAACTAATGGAGAATGGTTAGGGAGGGTGAGAGATCACTTCCCTTGGATGAAACCTTAAGCAAAGCTCTAATCTCCTTCTCTTTTGATTTATTATGGATTTTCTTAAGCTAAAAAGGGGATTTTGATTGGTCGTGTTCTTTGGAATGAAGAACAGAGCGAAGAGGTGCTCTCTGGACATGTGAAAGTGAGTGGAATGAGTGAGAGAAGGGAGAAAGGCAGAGGAGAAGAGGGGGTGCCGGCCGGCATGGCTTGTGGGGCCGGCCGGCCCACACCCTGGCCGCTTGCTCTCATCTTTCTCTAGTGTCGACATTGGCATGCAGGTGATCAGATGGCTACCTCCTAGGGTGCTTTTTTGGTGGCAGGCCAGAGAGGAGAGAGTACATGAATGTGAGTGTGATAATTGAAATTTTAGATGGTGGTGAATAATGGTGGGTGTGATGGGATGTGAGATGATGTGCGTGGGTCCCACATGTTTCCCTATTTATACCGTATAATGACACAAGAATGAAAAACTAAATTACTTCTATGAATGTACAAAAAATAAGAATTCTGATGACAGTACTTTTGTATTTTTCTGTTACCAGAGTAAATATCACTGACAGGGGTTTTACGCTCCGTAAGCATTAATCACTCAGTGTTTATACTAACTACTATGCCATGATCATTTTTATTTCTTTTTATTAATGCAAAAACTAAGAAAGAAAATATGTGAAAAGTAATGCGAAAATTTAAATTACCGATAACTATCGAGTTACCTCCCCGCGAAGGTTCGGGGGTTTTAAGTCCGCCAAATCGGACTTCTCCAATTGAATTATTATTCATGCTTGATCTCCCATCCTGGAGATGATGACATTGATTCTTGCTTCTCATGACACTCTAGAATTTGACATTGCTCCGATCGTAGCTTAAATGTGAACCGTTCTTCTTTTCCATTAATAGTGAATTTAATTTCTTCGGCTCTAACATCAATGTGTGCGTTTGTAGTGTTTAGGAATGGTCTTCCAAGGATGAGTGGTGTCTTGATCATTTCCTGCATATCGAGTACTATGAAATCTACAGGAATGAAAAAGTCTCGAATTCTTACCGGAATCCTTACAAGACGAATCCTGCGGACAAAACTCGAGCCCTCATTGGGCCACGTCGCCTCCAAAGCTCGACCGTTGGATCTCGGACAAAGTTCCATCAGGCCATCCAACCAGCTCTACTATATGCTTTGGTTCTCCTGAAACTTCACCGCTCCTCCAGGCGACTAGGCCATACGCGCTAGCTGGTGGCCGCAGGGGCGATGCGACAGCGGTAGCACATGGTGGAGAAGGCAGACCTGCCCGCAAACTGCACGGTGGCCGGATGCACCAGCCGATGCCCGCGAAAATGGCCGGAGGTGGCCGCCACCGGGCCATGCCATGCGCCGGCCGGCCGGGCGGGCTTCGGCCCTAGCGAGCACTAACCTAGGAGGGGGAAGAAGCGAGGAGAGCAAGTGAGGGCGCGCCGCCCAGGGGTGACGAAGGGAGCAGAAACGAGCAGGGTGAGCGAGGGGCGCCGACCGGCTCTCAGAGACAGCAGACGGCCGCCCCTCACCGAGGCATGACGGCGGGTGGCATCCCCGACAGCTGCGCGGCCAGCAGTCCCAGCAGCAGCAGGAGGCACAGCTCCCACCAAAACAGCGGTGCGACGGCGAGTGAAGAGGGATCGTGCTGCTGTAGCTTCGTTCTCCCCGCTGCACCGCCCCTCGCACGGCAGTAGTCTTCATCCGGTTTGAGGCCACCAGTCATGCTCTCACGCTGACCATCAATGCCATGGTGGAGTGCTGCGTCCGCCCCTTCGCACGCAACAGTTTCCCCTGCTCGTCCGTGTAATTCTGCTTACCACCTGCTACTTGCTCGATTAAATGTCTGAACCAAATCGAGTCAACTTATATACGCAAATCCTTTCACCTGATGTTCTATTATAACGAAAATAGACAAACAGAGATATAAGCATGTCCTCAAGCATCTATACCAAGCTTATTTAATGTCCTGGCTAACTTCTATTTTCATTGTGTTGCCTTCATTTGCTTATCAATTCAAAGACTCGGCCCTTGTGACTGTATACTGAACTGCTGTAACATGTTAATCCCTGTTCAATTTATGATACAAATTTAAGGATCTTATATTCAAGATTTCAAATTAAACAATATAAGACAGGTGGTTAGTTTATATTGTCATTTTTATCAATGTAAATTCTAAAGTGGTAAGAACCTACAAAATCACCATGCAAACCGTGAGATCCATAATATAGAGAATTGTATTCTAATTTGATCATATGACGATACCTCTGAGGTGTTTCTGATAGACCCGACCATACTTTCATGGCATTACTATTTTGTATATTTTTATTCACCATATATCAATGCAAATGATGCTAAAAATAAATATCTTTTGCTCAAACATTGCATTGTCAACTATTGCTAAGAAATATTAGAAAGAGGTACTAAGTTACAAATGATAGGGCATAAGCAGGCACACTCCAAGAAGGGCGCGGCAACGCCGCGCGTAGTTTCTAGTATTTTCCGTGATTCCTGCTGGATAGCAAACCGATTGGTCGGCTAGTGGCAAGCACATCGAAGTGGGTGTAAGCGTAGAGTAGTTGAGCTTGTCAAAGACCTTCTTGTGCATGACACTAACGCTAGCTCCAATATCATATAAAGCATTCTCAAAATTCTGATCCCCAATTGAGCAATCAATGGTGGGACATCCTGGATCCTTCTTCTTGACAGGAAGAGAATTCAGAATCGCCGCATTACACTCTTTTGTAAGCTTAATGACTTCCATAGAAGGCAGTGGTCTTTTGTTGTTGAGGATATCTCGAAGATATTTCGCGTATGTAGGCACCTACATGGCATCTAGCAACGGATTATTGGCATATAATTTCTGAATTACCTCTACAAACTTACCGAATTGTTTATCTGTTTTGGCCCTTCTATTTCTTCGTGGAAATGGTAGGAGATTTGTGTCATAAAAATCTTGACGTAACTCTTGATCTTGTGGTATCACTTCTTCTTCTGTATTGTCCTTCTCTACTTCTTCTTCTACCTGCTCTAATTGTGGTGGTGTCCTTGCCCCTTATGGGTAAGATGGATCACGTATTGACCTACCTCCTCTAGTAGATATTCCATTTACTTGCTCAGGATTAGCGGTAGTAGACAAAGTAGAAGTCAAGTGGGCTATTTGTAATTCTATCTTTTATTGAATATTATTTGTTCTTTAACAGCAGAAGAAAAATTATTCAATTTAGAATTTATTCCTTCTAGGATTGCATCATTAAAACCAAGCTTCTTATGAATACTCTCATTAATTCTAGTTTGTTCTAATATTAGTTCTCTCAAGGGTGGTTGCTTTTGATTTGAAGAATTATAATTATTACCTTGATACTTACCTTGAGGTTGACTCCATCCTTGCTTCTGTGAAGTGGACTTGATAATAGTATTGATCTTTTCTGGCGAGTCAGCAAATTCAACTCCTAGGTATTCTCCACATTGATTCTCGAGAATTGAATGCATCTTGAATGGCTTGATGATCTCTTTTTGTAGTTGGCTCTTTGCTCTAGCCAATTTAATAGTACATCCATCTTGGTTGATAGTATACATACTTCCTCTAAAACTTCTTCATTCTTATAGCAAGTTTGGCTATTGTATGTATAACTTTGATTTTCTGATATTTTGTCCATAAGACTTCTTGCCTTTCTAGGAGTGAGTGGCATAAATGATCCTTCAGCAGTGGCATCAAGTTGTTCACGTGACTTTGATATTAATCCATGGTAGAACATTTGCATGAGCAACCATTCTTCCATTCCATGATGTAGGCAATCTGAAATATAATCTTGAAAATGTTCCTAGGCTTCTAGAATAGGTTCACCTTTCTGCTGATAGAATTCTGATATCTTTCCTCATAATGCATTGGTCTTGCTTACTGGAAAAAACTTTTCTAGGAAAGCTTTTGAACATCCTTCCCACGTCTTGATCTGATCTTTGATTTGATAGAACCACTGCTTCACCTTTCCCGCCAATGAGAACAGAAATAAACAAAGTACCGCAACGTCTTGAGATATGTTTTTGATCTTGATGGTGCTACAAATCTCCAGAAAATTCTGCAAATGAGCACTAGCATCTTCATCCTTCTTTCTACTGAATATGATAGCTTGCACTATGTTGATGAGGCTTGGTTTAAGTTCATAATCATGTTCTCCAATGTTGAGAGTTGGTCCAACGTGAATGTTCTCAGTGCTCGGAGCAGAGAATTCACGCAACATCTTCTCAGCCATAGCTTCCTAATGGTTGTTGGCTTCCTTAGGTCTTGGTTGCTTCTTATTGATAGAAATTGATGGCACACAACCAATCCTGTACTTACCCTGTATAGAATATAAACAAAGACAAAACAAGGGTAAGCCTGCTAAAGCAAAAGGTGTTGATCTACCTATAAGTATTTATATCTATAGTCATATTACTCTTTTTCTTTAGAAACTATTTTCTTTGAAAGATTGAATACCCCTAATAAAATTATCCTAGTAAATAAATGTTGTGTCCCCGGCAATGGCGCCAAAATGCTTTTTGACATTTCTAACATCACTTCACGTTAAGTTGTCATCCCTAACATGATACCAAAAAAATAGAAAAGAATCTACACTTGACTACTCTAAAAGTAACTCTATAGAATGTATCCGCAAGCGCATAGATAATTCTCCTATTGTAGCATTTCACCCGGTAAGATTCCCAAGTATCGTTGATTTGTTTTTTAGCCAAAAGGAAAATTTATTTATTGCGTTCGATTATCTCTAAGGGGGTAGAAAAGGAATTGTGACCATGACTTTAAATGTGCAAACCTATAATAATCAACCACTCTAATGCTTGAGCAGGGGTGAGTCGAGATAAACAATAAAGATAAAAATAAATATGATAAATGAGGACTTTCCGAGAGACAGAGATTAAAGACTTAACTAATATGATTTGGTTAGATAGGAGATTCGGTTAGACTAAAGAACTTCTAAATTATCCCTAAATAATAAGTCTACAGATCACACCAATATACACACTTTCATCTATAGTATAATCAATTCAGAAAACAGCATAAGGAGCATCAACTAGGGAGGATATTGAGACATAAGTCACCTCCTTCACGACCGCGCTCTACTAGCCTACATGCGAGGGGTGGAATACAGAGGACTCAATAGACCTATACGTCTACGATCTACCACACTACCCAGCACATCAGGATGCAATCGTAGGTATATATGATATCTAAGCACCACGCTTACATAATACATACCACCTAACCCACTAGAGTATTGAATTAGGTGCTTTACGAACATATGACTATAATCATCAGCAATCATAACTATATCAAGAATGCAACTAGAGCAAACTAAGAACATAATAAGTAGCAATATAGTAATTAAGAACAAAGTCATAAATGAGATACAAGATATAATTACCAATCTTTTGACTATAGATCGGAAGCTCCGAGCGAAGCACCCAACTCTACTTGAACCTTGCTAGCTAAAACCTAATCTAGAACATGAAGAACTAGAGCTCTAATTTTAATCTATGAAAACCCTAACTTCTAGTCTAATCTTGACAAATGAATTGAGGTAAAACTCTAGTTGCTCCTAGGGGTGTTGGCCCATATTTATAGCTCGGTGGAGGCAACGATGGCCGTTGGATCAAACCGACTTCACGTAGGACCAAGATTGATCTTCAATGGCGGTGGAGGAACACTCCAGAAGCTTGTGGAACGTTGTGGAAAGGGGTGACACCCGACACCTGGCTCCAGGCCGGCCGGCCCCACTATGTGGGCTCCATGCCTCCGCTTCATTCTAGTGTCTTCTGGATCCTTCCTGAGTCCAATCTGCATATTTTCTGTCACGGTTAAGTTTCACACAAATCTTGCAATTAAATCCTCCAATCTCTTTTCTAGAATAATCCTGTAGAAAATGTGAAATCACCAAAACTCGTGGAAATTGTCAATTAAAACCCCTATGTTCTCTAGTGGTGATCTCTTTTATGTATTTAGTTGACGGTTAAAAATGATCGTTATCTACAATCAACAGGAGCTTTGAGGTGTCACTAGTGGTCGCTCGCTGGTAGGAAGCCGAGCGTTACTGGTGGTCGCATGCTAGATAGTACCTAGCTATATATACCGTTGCCTCCATTTCAAGAGTGGTCGTGCGATGTAGGCAGTTGGTGGTATGGATGGCGTCGATGTTCATGCATGACAGTTTCAACTATGGTTAGACCACATTCCATCCCACTGTTGCACCTTCAATGAATGTTTTCTTTTTTTTTTCAAACCCAAAGCAAACACGTACGCTCACCGCTATAGACACACACTTAACTCTTATAAACACCTCCATCGCTGTTCATGTCTAACCATGCCTAGAATGTAGCGTCTTTAATGAGAAAAAATGACGGGCAATAAGCTACTGGTGATCTATTTTCATACAGTCGTCCTCTCTATCGTCATTGCATTCAATCAGAATTTCTTCTATAGACTACATACAATTTCATTATATTACTAGATCATCTTTGAAAAATCAAAAAAAAGGTTAGATATATCGAGCCGGTGGCGTATGGCAGGAGCAACAGTGGAATTGTGCACTAGCATATATAGTAGCGTGGGCGCGGCGCACTTGGGCCGCTCTCGAGGAAGTGACTTGTCATGTGCACTGGATGGCAAGTCACCAACAAAAACCACACAAAAACGTGAATGCTTTACCTGCCGATGTAACACACACGTCGGAAAGGGTGGATTGGGCTAGTGGATTAGGAGGAGAGGAGGGAGGAGGAGGGGCGGCGGTGCCCACAGGGGCGGCGCCGTGGTGGCAGCGGGCGAGTGGCGCAGGCGGTGCGGCGGTGAGGGCGGCGGCGTGCGGCTAGGGAGGAGGGAGGGGGCGTGAGCGAGAGAGAGGAACAAAAGTGATTAACCCAACTACTTTCTTATTAGATCCAATTACAATCTCCTCATATTTATAGTCCTGATTGGACTCTAAAAGGTACGGAACCTAATCGATCGGATCCTTCCTTTTCACAAATTTATCTAATATCCCAAAATATCCCTAATAAATAAATATTAATTGAGATAACTGCATGCAGACATGGGCCCGCAGGGAGGGCGGCGCCTCCCGTGGCACCCCTAGCAGTGGCGGCGTGTAGCGCCCCCACCCCTATGGTTTGGGGTGGTCGCGGCCCACGTCACCGCCTTTCTCTTTTTTGGGCTTTTGGGCCCAATTGGTCCTTGCTTCTGTGTCATGCGTAGCGTACGTGTGACAGAAGTCTCCCCTTCTCCGCTCAACGCGTCCTCGTGACGAAGTGCAAGCCATGTATTGGCCCCTTCCGGTTGTGGTGCTGCCCCATTAACTTCTTCTAGAAAACAAGTCACTGACCCATGGGTGCAGTAGGTCCCATCCTTATCATTGTCACCAAATTTCCTTCTAAGCTTAAAATAGTATTGCAGTGTACCAATGTACCTGAATATGAAGTATGAAGTAGCGTGTATCGGAGGAGGTAGAGCCGAGTTAATCATTGAATCCACGTTGAATTGAATCAGTCCCCATGGAGGCTGCTTAAATTCAAAAGGTACCTACTTGTTTGCCATATTTGTGAGAGCTAGCATAATTCTCTAGACTGTTGATGCTGAGTGTTTTTGGGTTGTTTTAAGGAGGTCAATTATCCCAAACATGCCAAGATCTAAGACTCCAAGTGATAGAGATTGAAGGTTTGAATTGGGTAAGAGCCTGATGTCAATGCTGTTTACCTGAGCAATGATCTGGCTGGCATTGTCAATGAAAACAACCGATGCGTTATTTACCGGACATCCCAACTTCCATGTTTCCCCATAAGGATGTGAGATGGCATTATGGATGTGCCCACCATAGACACTTGGTGAGCTCCCAAAGCCAACAGGTCAATTTGTTGTGATCCCCCTTTTTGAGTTTCTGGAGTAAATCATGCAATAGTGGTGAAGCTGCTGGTAGATAAAGATGTTTATCATAGAAAATTAGGCCTTCCTCTATTGTCCACACCCCTAATTACTATCTTGAAGGGTGTACTGCTGTCTAATGGAATGCTTGATACTTGTGAAGATTGGGGCTTCGCTATTAGTGATAAAATCCAATGCACTGGGTTGCCGTGCTCTGACAGATTTGTTTATTGTATTATCTATGTTATCCATGGTGTTGCTCACACGTACCATAGGTGGGGGAGCCAGAAGTGCCCGCACAGATGGCTGTATGCTGGCAGTGCTTAAACTCACATCTTATACTACCAACATATATACAAAAGAGAGAAGAAACACAATCACAACTAGAATATAGAATCCATACACTAACAAATTCCATAGTTTTGGTGAGTGTACATGTTTTGTAGGTCAACCATGAAAGAACATAAAGATGGGCCAAAAGTATAGCAAAACTCCAAAGATCTGGCCTGAGAACAAAAGCAATTCCAAGGGAACCCACATCTATCTGCATAATTGGGATGAGCACCACACGTGGCGAGCATCCAGGCTCGACCAGCAACCGACTAGAGAATGGCGGTGGCCAGCTGAGCCTCCCACAGTGCGGCCGCACCAAGGTGCGGCCGCACCCCCCTGGCCGCCTCTTGGGCCCACCTTTCTCTGGCGGTTCACTGAGGCGGTTCCAAGGTTGCATGCATGTGGAGTTACTATTGTCCAGGCCAGAACTAACCTCCAGCAACTATAAAAGAAGACCCCACCCCCTCTCAAGAAGACAACACAAGTGGAGAAGAAGAAGAGGGCCAAGCTCAAATTCCATCCTAGCTTAGCTAGTTTAGTGTAGGGAGTGAGTGAGGGAAAGTAGAGAGGAGGGTCAGGCGTGTTTGCCATCTCTCGTCTTGGATTCGGTGTCTCCGGGTTGAGGAGACGGAGTGCCGGGGGTGTCGGCTCCCTCTCGACGTGTACCTCTACGGCCATATACTGCTTGGAGTATAAGGTCCGTGTTCGACTACGGTGGTGAGTCTCTATTTAATGTTTTCTTGTGTATTACATTCTTGCGGGTTCATTGTTCGTTACTTGTCTTAGTAGTGAATGTTCTAGTAGAGGATTCCTGATAAAGACGGATGTTCCTGGCCAATGCTAGAATAGTAATCAATAATGTAGACGTGGTGTCTAAGTTATAGGTTACCCTTATTTGCCTCACACTCCATGGGTGAGGGGTAGGTGTTAGGTGGTGACAGCCCTAGCATCCTTTGTATTCCCCCACGTTTGGGTGTGGCGTAGAGTTATAGGCCGGCATCACCTAGCAGACTAGGTGTGATCCGGTGCCCGAAGGAAGAATGTAGTAAGCGAGATTATCTTCGTATAGAGAACCTAAACCATAAAAAAACCTTACTACCCAAGTTATCCCTCCTTTGACCCTCTAGGGAGGACTGAGTTCAACGACTAAGCATAGCCGTTATTCGTGAAAATATGATACCCTATTTATCACCGGGTGAGGTGCTACGACGGTACTTCCGTGCGCTTACGGATTTTGCTGCTTTCGCTAAGAAATACCAACAAGCATTTCTGGCGCCGTTGCCAGGGAACAGTTGTCATTTTAGTCTTCGAACCTAGTCCACCCGTGTATCCTTTATTTTATCCTTTCTTTAAAAAAATAGAGAATATTTCAATCCAAAATTTTTTTGCTCCTAAGGGCGAGTTCATAGAGCCACCACAATCATCAAAGCCAATCATAGCTTCAGGCTACAAACTCCGTCCTGGCTTTATAGCCATGGTTCGAGAACAAACCTTCTCAGGGTTAGATTATGAAAACCCTTACCAGCACTTACGAGAGTTTGAGCAACTCTGTGCATGCCTAACCATAGCAGGCATGTCACAAGAGACTTTATGGTGGAAATTGTTTCCTTTTTCTCTAAACGAGAGAGCGAAACAATGGTACACCCAAAACGTGGGAAAGGTATCAGGAGATTGGGAAGAATTGAGGAACAAATTTTGTCTCATGTTCTTCCCAATATCCCGAATTGCTGCCCTAACCTTAGGTGCAGCCTGCGATAGATTCCTAATCCTATCACAGTCAGGACCAGACCTATCTATACCCAACCATGTGCTATTACAGCATTTTTGGTTAGGGCTTAGAAAGGAAGCTGCCCTACACCTTGATATAGCCGCCGAAGGTTTGTTCACACACCTAACCATAGTGGAAGGGGAAACACTCCTAAACCGTATCTTAGAAAACACCCCTCCGCTAGAACCCCTCCTAGTGCAGGCCGAACCATATCAAGAGGAAGTCTCTTCGGCCAAAGCCGAAACTTTACCACCCATAGAGAGACCCTCAGCCAAACACCAGAGTCTGGAGGAAGGTTTTCAACCTTCGGACCTTCCGTTTTTCGAGGATGATCTCTTTGAAGATCTCGGTAACACCTCGAAATACTTATGCCACCAGAAGCCACCCACTCCTAAGAAACCTAGCAACACCCTCGACCAAGAACATCTCAAAACATCTGTCAAAGTGCTGTTAGCAGTTATGAACAAAGAATGGACCGAGGAAGTGGAGTTAGCAACTGAAGAAATTCGGGTTTGCTATCCCTGCTCGATAATCCGAACCAAAGTTGGTAGGAAGTGGGTGAAGACTCTATACAACCCCACTGTTGGAGCAAATCTGATGTCCGCATCATTTCTTAAGACTTTTCTAAGCAAAGAAACGCATGCTCCAATAAACACATACTTCCGCAGTGAGCCGCAAACAAGACTGAAGGGGCTAGGGGTACTATTCAATATACCGTTACATCACAATGATGTCAAAATAGCTCTAGACTTTCATGTATTCGATTGTTAAGATTTTGATATCCTGATTGGGCACCCCCACGAGAAGTTCTTCCTAGAACCACCAACTTCCGGGGAATTCCATATAAAGCTAGGAGGGGACAAGTTAGCTATACCCTTTTCACATACCAACACCATGATGGCAAACTACCCCCTTGTCCTAAAGTGCCCACGGAAGTTATGTCGGCAATGCCCTTTGACTCACTAGAATCATTCTTAGAAAAAGACGCTGAATTCTTTATAGAAGAAAAGGATGATTTAGATGAGACCATAGAACTTCCTAAAGAGGAAGCCCCGACAAAACCTCCAATCGAGCTAAAACCCCTACCCATCAGATTGCGTTATGCTTTCCTTAATGGCAATAAAGAAACTCCTGTTATCATTAGTGACAAGCTTAGTGAAGAGGAGACATCCAAACTCATTGCCATTTTAGAAAAGCATAAGCATATCTTTGGGTATTCTTTGCAAGATTTAAAGGGGATTAGCCCGACTCTCTATACCCATCGCATTCCGATAGACCCTTTGAGCACACCCACTCGAGAGCCTCAGCGAAGGCTAAATAATGCGATGAGGAAAGTCGTGAAGAAAGAAGTGTTAAAACTTCTTCACGCCGGGATAATTTATCCCGTGCCACACAGCGATTGGGTTAGCCCCGTCCAAGTGGTTCCAAAGAAAGGTGGTATGACTGTAGTTGAAAATAGTAAAAATGAGTTAATCCCACAACGTACCATCACAGGGTGGAGAATGTGTATAGATTATCGAAAACTCAACACTACCACAAAGAAAGACCACTTCCCACTGCCCTTCATTGATGAAATGTTAGAGCGGTTGGCGAAACACTCTTTCTTCTATTTCCTTGATGGGTATTCGGGTTATCACCAAATCCCTATCCACCCTAATGATCAAAACAAGACGACTTTCACTTGCCCGTATGGAACATATGCTTATCGATGTATGTCGTTTGGGTTGTGTAATGCAACCACTTCTTCCAATGGTGCATGATGTCCATTTTCTCTGACATGATCAAGGAAATCATGGAAGTTTTCATGGATGACTTTTCAGTCTATGGAAAAACTTTTGATCATTGTTTAGAAAACTTGGACAAAGTCTTGCAACGATGCCAAGAAAAGGATGTCATTTTAAACTAGGAAAAATGCCATTTCATGGTCCGTGAAGGCATTGTCTTAGGACACCTAGTGTCAGAACGGGGGATCGAAGTAGATAGTGCTATGATCGAGGTGGTCGAACAGTTACCACCCCCGGTGAACGTAAAAGGGATCCGTAGTTTCCTAAGACATGCAGGTTTTTATAGAAGGTTTATCAAAGACTTTTCACAAATCTCTAGACCCCTTACCAACCTGTTAGCCAAGGATGCCCCTTTTGAGTTCACAGATGAGTGCTTAGCTGCTTTTCACACGCTTAACAAGGCTCTCATCTCAGCTCCAATCATCCAACCTCCTAATTGGATGCTACCGTTTGAAATTATGTGTGATGCTATTGACTACACGGTTGGCACAGTCCTAGGGCAAATAAAGGACAAGAAACATCACACTATAGCCTACGCTAGCAAGACTTTGATAGGAGCTCAGCATAACTATGCCACAACAGAGAAAGAGCTCCTAGCCATAGTCTTTGCTATTGAAAAGTTTTGCTCTTACTTAGTTGGATCTAAAATAATTGTTCACACTGATCATGCTGCTCTCAAATACTTGCTGACTAAGAAAGAAGCGAAACCTAGGCATATATGATGACAATACTTGGTATCTTTGTCATCATCACCTACTGTTCCCTGTGGATATGATATTTAAAGCCTCCGGATAAAATGCTACATCGGTATTGTATCTGTGCGCTTGCGGATAATCTTATTTAAATCTTAATTGAGTGCAGTTAATTTATACCAATAAGCATTTTTGGTGTCGTTGCCGGGGAACGGTTTACTAATTTTGACTTAGTCTAGCTTAATCTGGTATTATACTTTTACTTTTTTGTTTTATCCCATTCTCTTCATTATTTTTGTGTTCATCCTTATGGATGCTTTTAATTCCACTCCCATCTGTTTATATGGCATGCGCAAAAGCTTTGGGTCACCAAAATCTATAGAACCTATCATAACACCTGGCTATGAGCTATGCCCATGTTTGGAGAAGGTAACAAAAACCTATACTCACACTTACGAGAATTCGAGCAGACCTTTGCATGCTTGCGCGTTGCTGGCATGTTCGATAAGGCTATTAGATGGAAGCTTTTTCTGTTCTCCTTGGCAGGAAGAGCTAAACGTTGGTATAATCAAGCCGTAGAGAGTATGCGAGGTGATTGGGAAACATTATACTCTGAATTTTGTTTATATTTCTTTCCCATCCATAGAGTAGTTAACATTCAGAAAGAGGTTCTAACTTTTAGGCAACTAGAACAAGAATCTCTTAGTACATCATGGGATCATTTTAATGAACTTGTTACATCTGGCCCTGACCTTGGTTTTCCAGATCTCGTGCTTATTCAACATTTTTATTTGGGTCTTACCAAGAAGTCTAGGGAATCCCTTGATTTATCCTCTGGAGTAGCCTTTCTTATTTGCCAATAAGTAGAGCAAGGGCTATGCTCGAAAGGGTTGCTCTAGCTAATTCTGAGCTCCCCTAGGAAGAGGACTCATCACCTGAACTAGAAACGAAAGTTTTGATAGCTAAAACACAATCACTCCGTTCTCAAGATTTAGCTGTCAATCCTAAACCATTGAAACCCTATTTTGATGATTTAGACTTTCAATTAGCTAAGATGCTCATAAACCAATGCAAATCAAATCTTCTTCAATGAGCATCTTGGAAAAAGTGTCATCAACTTCCTTTCCCTTCTGAAAGACATTGGGAAGAGTGCAAGGATGGCATGTCAAGTGATGCCATAGAAGGAGAGCCAAGCATATTAGGAATTAATTCTATTTTCTCCCCTTCTATGCGCACAGTAAATGTTTCATCTAAACCCATCTCCAAACCCATCCTTGACTCCAATGATCCTTTTTATGCTCTCTCACCTAAGTTTCATAATGACCCTAGGAATCCACTAAGACATCCAAAGTGTGGAAGTCATGAAGATAATAGGAATGACCAAGAAGAGCAACGACAATGGCAGGAATGTATAGATCATACTAGAAATACATATGCTATTGTCAAAGAATGGATGGAAGAGGACGAAGTCTTAGTACTAGCATCTAAACTTGGTCTAAATTCAAATGGTGAACTTAAATCAATTTTTTTAATAAACATAACTCACCCAAGTTTGGAGGAAACTTTAGACGAGACCAACCTTGGAGACATTAATTCATGGGGAATTCTAGAAAATAAAACATCTAATAAATGTCTTAGACATGATATAATAAAGACAAACTTGTTGCCTATAGGCATCCATGAAGAAACACACTTGGAGTTTGAAAAGGGAGATCACATCGATGAGCATGGAAATTATCTCATTAACACTTCATCGAATCCATGCTCATATGAGAAATCTTCGGATCAATTAGTCTCTCTAACATTACTACACACGAGATCTTCAACCCCCTTGTTCTACCTATTCATAAAATCATTAAAAGGGTGATTGTAGATACATATGTTTATCATAAATATTGTACATCTCGTTGTAATCTTGATATAGGTGCACAAAGGCCAATGTTCTAGAGGAAACCACCTAACCAACTCGACATCCAATAATTAGAAGGTTTCCCAAGGATGACCTTGTGTCCTAAAATAACCACACTTGAAAAATAACATAAGCTTGTACCCTATGCTATAATGCCCTTATGAATTGAGCATAGAATTATAATCATGAAAATATTACTTTAGGTATTTTTGTCACTAACCATTTTAGGTTTAAAGTGAGAAAATGACCAATGGCAGTGCCCGGTATGGCCAACCTATCATAATGCAACATTAATCCATCCAAACCTAACTTTGCTTTGCAAAATTCCAGCTTGGAGGAATGGCCTTATTTAGAAAATCCAATGTTGCTAATATTGGTTGTCTCTACCTTTATTCAGTTTGTTAATCATGCTCTTTCATCTCCGTCTGAATAACACTCTATAAACTTTCATGTTACCTTTGTTCTCTGTAGTATACTTAAGGTTTGGAGAAATTTCATACACCTTTTAAATTAGGCATGGTGCTTAGTTTAAATTGTTTTCTTGAATCAAAATTAGACAAGGTGTTTAGTTTGATATTTGAACTAAGAGATGTGTTGATTTTACTTTCAAAGGCTTTTTGAATTAAGCGTGGTGCTTAGGTTAAAATGCCTTCCTAAGTCAAGTTAGATGTGGTATCTAGGTTGATTTTTAAACTAATAATATACTGTAGTAGACATTGGATATTTTATGGACTAGCCCTTGCAGGAAAACTTTCAATTTAATTTGGGTAAGTCATGAGATAAATTCAAATCAGAGACGAAGTAGGGTGCATGACGGACTTCAATAACTTTGTAGAAGAAGATACAGCTCATTCATCATGGATGGAAGAACTGTGAGTTAATGATTCATTCACTTTATGTTCTACTGCAAGTTACTTTTGCCTCAAGCTATGTCTGTATAGAACATGATCTATGCTAAAACAATATCAATACTATTTTTTCATTAGCATAGATAGAACAAAATAAAATACTAGACAAGCAACCTGTGTTCAAAAGTTGTACACTCCTTCAGGTATGTGTTGTCCACTAATCTGTTACATGCATAATAATGACTAGACTGAAAAGAGTCAAACGATCAAAGAAACAAAAGATGGCAAAAGAATGAGTGTAACAGAGGAGACAAGATGTTCATGAACAACTTAGGATGCAAGAGAAGGAAAGGACCACCAGTCATCGGCACCATTTTCTTAATCCCAGTCTTAACCAAACGAGTTGAAACATTGTATTCTATCTTTGGAAGGTGATAGTCATACTCATGTGAAAATTTATATAGAGTGTTGGTATTTCTTAGCAAAAGCAGCCAAATCCGCAAGCACACGGAATTACCGTCGTAGCACTTCACCTGGTGATAGAAGGGTATCGTAATCTCACGAAGAACAGTTGTGTCTTGTCAACTAGCTTAGTCCGCTCTAGTGGGTTGAAGAAAAGAGATCCTGGGTAGTGAGGTTTTCCTATGGTTTAGATTCTCTATTCAAAGATAACCTTACCTACTACACTCTTGCTTTGGGCACTAGATAGCACCTAGTCTGCTAAGTGATGACGGCTTATAGCTCTACGCCACACCCGAACGTGGTGGAATACAAAGGATGTTAGGGCTGTCACCACCTAACACCTACCCCCACCCGTAGAGTGTGAGGCAAACGACGGTAACCTATAACTTAGACACCACATCTACGTTATCGATTACTATTCTAGCGTCGGCCAGGAACATCCATATTTATCAGGAGTCCTCTACTAGAACATCCGCTACTAAGGCAAGTAGCAGACAACGAACCCGCAAGAATGTAATAGGTAAGAAAATACGAAATAGAGACTCACCACCGTAGTAGAACACGGACCTTATACTCCGAGTAGTATATGGCCGTAGAGGTACACGTCGAGGGGGAGCCGACACGTCCAGCACTCCGCCTCCACAACCCGGAGAAGCTGGATCCAAGACAAGAGATGGCAGACACGCCCGAACCCTCTCTTCTTTCCCTCTCTCACTCCCTACACTAAGCTAGCTAGGCTAGGATGGAATTTGAGCTTGGCTTTCTTCTTCTTCCTCACTTGGATTGTGTGTCTTAAGAGGAGGTGAGGGGGTCCTTTTATAGTTGCTGGAGGTCAGTTCTGGCCTAGACAGCAGTAACTCCCTGTGAAACCGACCTAGGAACCGACTAAGTGAACCACCAGAGAAAGATGGGCCTGAGAGGCGGTGCTAGGGGTGTGGCCGCACCCTGGTGCGGGCGCACCAGGGGAGGCGCAGCTGGCCACCGCCTTTCTCTGGTCGGTTCCTTGTTGGGCCTGGATGCCTGCCACGTGTGGTGTTTAGCCCAATTCTGTAGATGGAGGAGGTTCTCTTGTATTTGCCTTTGTCTGTGGGCCGACTTCTGGGTTTTCTGATATGCTTTTGGCCCATCTTGATCTCTTTTCATGTTTGTCCTGCAAAACAAGTACACTCACCAAAACTATGGAATTTGTTAGTGTATAGACCCTATATTCTAGTTATGATGGTGTTTCATCTCTCTTTTGTGTGTATATTGACGGTTTATGATGTGAGTTAAGAGCCGTCAACAAACTCCCCCATAGTTAGTCCTTTACTCATCCTCGAGTGAAGCTGGTGACTAAGGTAGATAGGTTCTCCTTGTAGATGATAACTATACAGATTTCAAGATTCCATCTGAGTCCATAAATTTCAAAGTCCATCATATTTTCTCCTAGACAACTTGAATAGCAACAATGACTTTGATTTTACTTCCCTTACTCTACTTCTGCTTAAGGACTTGGGTTTTTGTATATTTTTGAAAAGGTGATAAAACTTCGCTTTTTCCTATGATATCCTTGGTTTCATAGGGGACTTTTCCTTCTTATGTTATTCTGCTAACTTCTAGACTTTTATGAGGGAAAGTACCATACCTTTAGATCGGGAGGTATTTTAGGAAGCTTTTATTTTTATACCTCCTATACATGCTCTTTCCCTCTTCTGCTTCTTTGAGAAATGTGGGCTATCTCTCTAGAGGGTGCTTTTGCACCCATTTTTTTCGCTTCGGTCGGTGTCTTTGCACCCCTTGTTTTTCTCTTTTTTTTGGCACATATCTTTTTGGTATGGCATCTTTTCTGGCTCATGCTTCTTTGGCATGGCATCTTTTCTTTGTATAGCCCACATTCTCTTTTGGCATCTGAGTTTTACGAGTCATGCAACAGAGTGTACATTTTTATTATTTTTATGTGAATCCTGATCAAGTAGGCATTTATACTTTTCTCTCATTAAGTCATAGAAAATTGGCGAGAAATTCATAATTGGTGAAGTTCCTATGTGACCAAGGTCTACCTAAGAGAAAAAATGCTAGTTCATCATGGTTATTTTTATTTATAAATCCCAAGTCTTTTTGCATAGAATAGAGCAAAGGTCATATTATCATTTGTCATTTGTACTAATTCAAGTTACTAGCAGGAAAAAAGATGTACTTAATGAAGTTCATAGATTAGGTTTCTCTTGTAAATAAAATGTAAGCATATCATGTACAAGGTGAGAATTGTTAATTTCATACCTTTGAGAGATGAACGCTCCTCCCCCACACTTGTTTTTGTGCCTAGCTTTTAATTTTTATTTTGTACTCAAGAGTAGAAGACAAAAACAAGTGTAGGCAATATATTTTGGAATTATCAAGAGATATTAGGCACATATTACAATTGATGAAAGTAAAATATTAGGAAGCAAATATTGGAAAAGTAAATTTGTGCCTAACTTATTGGTGCAGAGTGATGATCACCGTAGTGCCGAAAAGCACTCCTGCTGCCCTAGCAACTTTTTTGATCCTCTGGCTCAGGGCGAACCTAGAGGTGTCTAGTTCGTCCTGCAGCTTGATGATCTTGAGCTGTGTTAGTGCAAGGTCCCCGTGCAGCTTCCTCACAAGATACCTTAGTGAGAGGACCGAGGTGCTGAGCGGGACGGCAGCAGAGGCCCAAGTCAAAGTTTCTGACTCGAGATCGCTAAGAATGGCCTGCCTGTGGATCTGGGGATTCCCCGCTTTCTTGAACCTAAGAGGGAGGGAAGGATCCTCGGACGGCTCCTTTCCCTTGGAGCCTGAGGCCTAGCTGTTGGGGGCTGGCATAGGACCCTTGTCCTTGCGCATGAGCCCCTTAGCGAAACCGCCCCCAGCCTTGGTGACGCCCACTACCGTGTAACTACGGCTGATAGCCGGACTACTTGGACCGCTAGAGATGCCCGAAGGCGGTACAACAGAAACGTTCCTAGTCTCCCTAAGATGACTAGGCTTGGCCCGTGTTGATGTCGTTGGCCTTGGTCCTAGGATGCCGGTAGTCGTCCGCTTGGCCGTCTTGTCCACCCGTACGCCGAGCTTCTTGGCGATCCGTGTTCGGGTGGTGCCCGAACCTCCTTTGGCCACCTTGCTCCCAGTGCTAGCCGTGCTACTAGCATCGCTAGCTAGGGGCATGAGGGCTAGTGGTGCCGCCACTATGGCTTTTGCCTCCTTTCTCACGAATGAACTCTCCGGGGGCACATAGGCTGGCCCTTGCATACTCTCTAGGCTGAGATCAGTGTAGGTGTCACAGAAGAGGACAAGAGCATGTTCATATGCCATTGTTGGGGAGGAGAGAATGCAAGCTCAAGTGTATGTGTGAGAGAGAGAGAGATGCTTGAGCTTGTGTGGAGAGATGGAGAGGCCTAGGGGGGTCCTTATATACTGCTCTGGCCGTGCAATGGCCGAGCACCGCCATGGGTGCCATCACTCAGCTCATCAAGGCGGATTGGGTGAAGATCAGGGATGAGAGGGGCCAGGGGCGGTGCGCCCGCACCCCCGCACGCCCCCTCGACGCCGTTTCGGCCAAAAAGGGAGTGGTGGTTTTGAAATTCAAATATACTAGGGATTTTTCATTATTGCGCTGTTTGATGGTCGGGATAGATAAAATATTCCTTACTTTATGTATTTTGAAATTATTTTGAGTTTTGAATTTTGTGTAAAATTAAATTTTAAACATGACAATCAATTATTAGTATGGACAATCGGTGGGAAAATCTTGTTTTAAATTAGTGAGGGTATTTTGGTAAATTATTAATTTAGACTTTGTATACTCACTTTTATTATTATTTTTATAGGATATTATAATGAGGAAATTAAATCTATCCTATCGATTTCTTGATTATCACTAGGAGAAGGTTCTAGGAAAATTTTTAAGCGTTGACCATTGACTTTAAAAATGTTACCTTCGTCATCTTGAATAGTGATTGCTCCATGCAGTGAGGTGTTGATGACTGTATAGGGTCCCTTCCATTTACTGCGTAATTTCCCTACACCGAAGGGTTTTACCTTCGAGTTAAACAGGAGCACCTTGTCTCCTTGCTTGAAGTCTTTAGGCTTGATTCGGTGGTCGTGCCATCTCTTGGTTCTTTCCTTATATATTCTGGCACTGTGGTATGCCTTCTCCCGCCATTCTTCTAGCTCGGCTATTTGCTTTTGCCTATTTCTGCCGGCTAACTTGACATCCATATTCCAACTCTTGATTGCCCAGTAGGCTCTATGTTCTAGCTCTATTGGCAAATGGCAGGTTTTTCTGTACACGAGATGGAATGGTGACATGCCAATGGGGGTCTTATAGGCTATTCGGTATGCCCAGAGTGCATCTGGTAATTTGTTTTTCCATCCCTTCCCCATTTCATTGACAGTCTTCTGCAGGATGTTCTTGATTTGTTTGTTGGATGTTTCTGCCTGCCCGCTGGTTTGTGGATGGTAGGGTGTTGCAATGTTGTGCCGTGTACCCAGCTCCATGAGGAAGTTTCTGAAGCTTCAATCTATGAAGTGTGATCCCCCGTCACTTATTACCATCTTAGGTGTTCCAAATCGGTGAAAGATCACTTCATGGAACATTTTCCTTGCATGCTTGGCGTTTGCTGATCTGCATGCCATTGCTTCTACCTACTTGGAGACGTAATCAACTGCCACAAGGATGTACTCGCAATCATGGGACTTTTGGAATGGCCCCATGAAGTCGATACCCCATACATCAAATATTTCTAGTTGAAGGCTATAGTGTAGGGGCATTGCATTGCGGGAGGTGATGCTGCCTTGGAACTGACATTTCCGGCATCTTTTGATGAACTCTTTAGTGTCCTCATACATTGATGGCCAGAAGAACCCGCATTGCCAGATTTTGGCCTGTGTGCGGAAAACTCCGTAATGTCCTCCGTATGGTGCTGCGTGACATTTTTCGATGATTTACATTCCTTCGGCAGTTGGCACACACCTTCTTAACAGTCCAACCGCACAGACCCGGTACAAGTAGGGTTCATCCCAGAGGTGCCTTCTGCTCTCAACTTGTAACTTTCTTTTGTTCTCCCCTAGTGGCACATAGCCAGTGACCATGAAATTGATGATGTTTGCGTACCACGGGTTGACGTCGTCTACTTTGAGCAGCATGTCATCGCGTAGGAAGTCATTAATCAGTGGTTCCTGCATGTTAGTGACTTGCATACGTGACAAATGGTCGGCAATAGTATTCTCTACTCCCTTTTTATCTTTCATTTCTATGTTGAATTCTTGGAGTAAGAGAATCCATCTGATTAGCCTAGGTTTCGCTTCTTTCTTAGTTAACAAGTATTTAAGAGCAGCATGATCGGTATGAACAATTATTTTAGACCCAACTAAGTAAGAGCGAAACTTTTCGATAGTAAAGACTACGGCGAGGAGCTCTATCTCTGTTGTGGCGTAATTAAGCTGTGCTCCTGTTAAAGTCTTGCTAGCATAGGCGATGGCATGATGCTTTCTATCTTTGGTTTGTCCTAAGATCTGCGCCAACCGCGTAGTCGCTAGCGTCACACATGATTTCAAACGGCGGCGTCCAATCAGTGGGTTGGATGATTGGAGCTGAGATGAGGGCTTTCTTAAGGGTGTGGAAAGCAGCTAAGCACTCATCGGTGAACTCAAAGGGAGCATCTTTAGCTAACAGGTTGGTCAGAGGTCTAGAAATTTGTGAGAAATCCTTAATAAACCTCCTATAAAAACCTGCATGCCCTAAGAAGCTATGGATCCCTTTTATATTCACTGGGGGAGGCAATTGCTCGATCACCTCGATCTTTGCTTTATGTACCTCGATCCCCCATTCCGACACTAGGTGTCCTAAGACAATGCCCTCATGGACCATAAAATGGCATTTTTCCCAGTTTAAAACAAGGTCCTTTTCTTGACATCGTTGCAAGACTTTGTCTAAATTTTCTAGACAATGATCAAAAGTTTTCCCATAGACTGAAAAGTCATCCATGAAAACCTCCATGATTTCTTCGATCATGTCAGAGAAAATAGACATCATGCACCGTTGGAAAGATGCAGGTGCATCACACAACCCAAATGACATACGTTGATACGCATAAGTTCCATACGGGCAAGTAAAAGTTGTCTTGCTTTGATCGTCAGGGTGGATGGGAATCTGATGAGAGCCAGAATACCCATCTAGGAAACAAAAGAAAGAGTGTTTCGCCAACCGTTCCAACATTTCATCAATGAAGGGCAGTGGGAAGTGGTCTTTCTTTGTGGCCGTGTTGGGTTTTCGGTAATCTACGCACATCCTCCACCCTGTGACGGTGTGTTGCGGTATCAACTCGTTTTTACTATTTTCTACTACCATCATACCGCCTTTCTTTGGAACCACTTGAACTGGGCTGACCCACTCACTATGTGGTACGGGATAAATGATCCCGGCATGAAAAGTTTTAAAACCTCCTTCTTTACGACTTCCCTCATCGCATTGTTTAATCTTCGCTGGGGTTCCCGAGTAGGTGTGCTAGAGGGGTCTATCGGGATGCAATGAGTACAGAGGGTCGGGCTAATCCCCTTCAAGTCTTGCAAGGAATACCCAAAGACAGACCTATGCTTTTCTAGAATGGCTGAGTTTGACTGTCTCCTCCTCACTAAGCTTATCACTAATGATAGCAGGAGTTTCTTTGTTGCCATTTAGGAAAGCATAGGACAAGCCGGTGGGTAGGGGTTTCAGCTTGACTGGTGGTTTTATTGGGGCTTCCTCTTGAGGAAGGTCTATGGTTTCATCTAGATCATCCTTTTCTTCAGTAAAGAATTCGGATTCTCTTTCTAAGGCTGATTCTGGTGAATCAAAGGGTATTACCGATTTAACCTCCATGGGCATATTAGGATCAGGAGAGTTGTTTGGCACCAAAGGGTTGATATGTGCAAAAGATACGGCAAACTTATACTTCCCTAGCTTTACATTAATTCCCTCAGAGGTTGATGACTCTAGAAAGAATCTCCCTAGGGGATGCCCTATCAGGATATCGAAATCCTGGAGATCGAAGACATGAAAGTCTAAGGGTATTTTGACATTGTTGTGATGCAACAGAATGTTGGATAATACCCCCAGTCCTTTTAGTCTCGTGTTTGGCTCACTTCAGAAGTAAATGCTTGTTGGAGCAAGCGTTTTCTCGCTCAGAAAGAGCTGAACAAATGCTGCAGACATCAGATTTGCTCCAACAGTGGGATTATACACCCATGTTCTATCGACCTTGGTTCGGATTACCGAGGAGGGATAGCATATCCGAATGTCTTCGGAAGCTAACTCCACTTCCTCAGTCCATTCCCTATCCATGGCAACGCACAGATCCTTGATGGAAGTTTTGAGGGTTTCTTGGTCAAGGGTGCTAGTCGGTTTCTAGGGTGCTAAGGGCTTCCGGTGGCACAAGTATTTTGAGGTATTGCCCAGATCTTTAAAAATGGCATCCTCGAAAAACGGAAGATCCGAAGGTTGAAAACCTTCCTCTGGATTCTTATGTTCGGCTGAGGGTCTCTCTATGAGTGGTAGGGTTTCGGCTTTAGCCGAAGAGACTTCCTCTTGGCATGGTTCGGCCTACACTAGAAGGGGTTCTGGTGGAGGGGTATTTTCAGCTATTCGAGTTAGGAGTGTTCCCCCCTCCATTGTTGTCAGGTGTGTGAACGAACCTCCGGCAGCTATGTCCAGGTGTAGGGCAGCTTCCTTTCTAAGCCCTAACAAAAAATGCTGTAATAGCACATGGTTGGGTATAGATAGGTCTGGGCCTGATCATGATAGGGTTAGGAATCTATCCCAGGCTACACCTAAGGTTTCCTTCTTGCTTTATCGGAAGTTGAGTATCTCTTGTCGCAGGGCAGCTATCCAGGATATTGGGAAAACATAAGACAAAATTTGTTCCTTAATTCCTCCCAATCCCCTGATACTTTTCCTACGTTTTGGGTGTACCATTGTTTTGCTCTCTCATTTAGAGAAAAGGGAAACAATTTCCACCGCAATGTTTCTTGTGACATGCCTGCTATGGTTAGGCATGCACAGAGTCGCTCAAACTCCCGCAAATGGTGGTAAGGGTTTTCATAATCTAACCCTGAGAAGGTTTGTTCTCGAACCATGGCTATGAAGGCAGGACGAAGCTCGTAGTTTGTGGCTGTGATTGGCTTTGATGATTGTGGTGGCTCTACGAACTCGCCCTTAGGAGCAGAAAAGTTTTGAATTGAAATGTTCTCTATTTTTTCAAAAAAGACAAAATAAAGGATACATGGGTGACTAGGTTCAAAGGCTAAAATGACAACTGTTCCCCGGCAATGGCGCTAGAAATGCTTGTTGGTATTTCTTAGCGAAAGCAGCCAAATCCGCAAGCGCACGGAATTACCATCGTAGCACTTCACCCGGTGATAGATAGGGTATCATAATCTCATGAAGAATGGTTGTGTCTAGTCAACTAGCTTAGTCCACCCTAGTGGGTTGAAGAAAAGAGATCCTGGGTAGTGAGGTTTTCCTACAGTTTAGATTCTCTATTCGAAGATAACCTTACCTACTACACTCTTGCTTCGGGCACCGGATAGCACCTAGTCTACTAAGTGATGACGGCTTATAGCTGTACGCCACACCCGAACATGGGGGAATACAAAGGATGTTAGGGCTGTCACGACCTAACACCTACCCCTCACCCGTGGAGTGTGAGGCAAACGAGGGTAACCTATAACTTAGACACCACGTCTACGTTATCGATTACTATTCTAGCTTCGGCCAGGAGCATCCGTCTTTATTAGGAGTCCTGTACTAGAACATCCGCTACTAAGGCAAGTAGCAGACAACGAACCCACAAGAATGTAATACGTATGAAAATACGAAATAGAGACTCACCACCGTAGTAGAACACGGACCTTATACTCCAAGTAGTATGTGGCCGTAGAGGTACACGTCGAGGGGGAGCCGACACGTCCGGCACTCCGCCTCCTCAACCCGGAGAAGCCGGATCCAAGACAAGAGATGGTAGACATGCCCGAACCCTCTCTTCTTTCCCTCTCTCACTCCCTACACTAAGCTAGCTAGGCTAGCATGGAATTGGAGCTTGGCTCTCTTCTTCTTCCTCACTTGGATTATGTGTCTTGAGAGGAGGTGAGGGGTCCTTTTATAGTTGCTGGAGGTTGGTTCTGGCCTGGACAGCAGTAACTCCCTGTGAAACCGACCTAGGAACCGACTGAGTGAACGGCCAGAGAAAAGTGGGCCCAAGATGTGGTCTTTGGGGGTGCGGCCGCCGCACCCGTGCTTGGGCGCACCGGGGGAGGCGCAGCCACCGCCTTTCTTCTCGGTCGGTTCCTGGTTGGGCCCGGATGCCGGCCACGTGTGGTGTTTGGCCCAATTCTGTAGATGGAGGAGGTTCTCTTGTATTTGCCTTTGTCTTTGGGCGATTTCTGGGTTTTCTGATATGCTTTTGGCCCATCTTGATCTCTTTTCATGTTTGTCCTGCAAAACAAGTACACTCACCAAAACTATGGAATTTGTTAGTGTATAGACCCTATATTCTAGTTATGATGGTGTTTCATCTCTCTTTTATGTGTATGTTGACGGTTTATGATGTGAGTTAAGAGCCGTCAACATAGAGATAGACAATCCTTACATTGGTTAAGCAATTTCATTCTTTTACGCCATGTGAACTGATAGAGAAAAAAAATAAATAAAGGGATAGATTTAGTTCTGTTTGTGTTTTTCCACTAGCGAGCCCATGCACTTGATCTCTACCTTGGTTTTGCAAATAGGACAACACGTCCAAGTAAAGTTTATTAATTCTACAAGTAAAAGTTTTGTGAACATGCACACCGAGCAAGATGCTTTTGCCAGCTACTATTAAAAAGCTCTACTTCAACCTGCTGGCCAAACCAAAGAACAAAAGTGACATCATCATCACTAGAGGTACACAACCATCAAGACCTCTATTTCTAAGATAGAGAGATACACAAGAGTGTAAGAAGAAGTCCTGTCGGTAATCTTTAAATTTCGTACCCTTGCCATAAGGTAATATGGTAGTTATCTAATTAATTAGTATTTCAATCTACATTCATAATTTTACTTCAACATATTCATCTTCATAAATATTAAAAAAGAAAATAAAAATCTTTATTGCTTCATTTACTGCATCATAAAATATTAAAAGCCCCACGTGAATAAACTTGTGGTAACCCCTGTAGAAATATTTACTTGTGGTGGCATAAAAAATAATAATAGCTCCTGTATTTACTCTATTGGATTATGAAAAGCCTAAGCCCCATAAGAATAAATATTCTCTGTGGTGGCATAAAAAATACAACTATATATATCATGCACACATATTTAATCTCTACATAATTAAACTAGAAAATCCTAAAAAGAGAATCCTGCTAAAACTTGTCAAATTGAAATCAACTCATAAGAATAATCAATTATTTATTGGCTGATCGCTAACCTCTTATTAAATTCGAGCCTCGAGTTTTGGTTTTCTTGTTGGAGTATAATTATGTAGGATAACATTATGACTAAGAAGTGAGTCTATCAGTGGAGCCCACTAGGACTGTCACTTGACAAGCTCGCTCTAAAGATCATCAACACCAAGTATTGTAAACATCTAGCTTGGAGGAGGAGCATCCCCCTAATTATCAGGTAACTATACCTAGGCGATTATCGAGTCTATTTTATATAGTCATAAAGTACCAAAAATATGTGAGCACATGAAGGTTCACAATAGTATCATAGGAAAATCTAAAAATACCAAAAATATATGGGCATATGAAGGTCCATGTCTTTAGAGTTTTGTGAGTCCAATAGAAATAAAAAAATGAATAACAAATTAAAACCAAACAAATATACTTAGCTATTTACTAAGGTGTGATCTTAGAGTGTGTCTAGAGTCTGTCTAGTTTAGAGTCAACTAAAAACTGGAGAACATTAAAATTTTGTCTTGGAGATGATGAATAGTTACTCTACAGTAATTCTTTTCAAGTGCCTAATTTTCAACCATGAATTCTTCTGAGTTTTGGACATGACTACTTTGGTATAAGAATTTACACTGAACCTAAATTTTGTGGAGGCATATGCTTGAGCTGAGTCTAGATGATTGATTGACATGATACATGAAGGTCTGAGCTGCTATTTATCTTATTCCTAGCAATACAAAGTTTTGGTGATTTATTTTGAAAACCTAAAATCTTACATGATGAGCTCTTGTATGATAAAGTTTGGATTCCTACCAGAGCCATATATGATACATTTAGAGTTAGGAAAACCTTTACGCATTCATGCTACTTGCTTTGCATTGAGTTTACTCAACCTTTGTTGTATACGAGAGCCTTGTTATGCTTTTAAAATCAGGATCATTTACACACTCCACCCACATATGCATTACTCCTACTTTGGGATGTAAGCGCAGTCATTTTTCACTTTCATCCAGATCTAACTTAAAAATATTTTCTCCTACACTAGGAGTAAACACCTAAAAATATACCCTATAGGACAGCCCCCATTTAACTACTCTAAGTTCTTATCATTATCTCTCCAATTATTTATATTCAAAGGATACATGTGGCTATGCAAAAGTATTGAAAAAGAGAAAAAGAAAAAGGGGAGTAAAAGATGGACAAGTGTCCCAGCAATTAAAACAATAGGTACATAGATGCCCGCCTCCTAGATTAAAAAAAAGAGAGAGAAAAAGAGGAAGAAAAAGAGAGTAAAGATAGCCCATGTTTTTCTACGAAAAGTTCTAAGTTTTAAAGGAGGGAGTTATTTTCAAAGAGCAAAAGTAGAACTAGGATTAGCCACTATATACACACCTATCCACCATATTCCATACACATGCACATCTTGATTTGATTGTATGCCTTGATTCTCTGTGAATCCATTGTTTGACTTTACAACATATGAATTGCAAGTATGTTCATCCTTGTTATTGCCACTCCTATAAGCTCCACTATGATCCATAGTTGTAGGAAGGCATGACATCATTAATGCCTCAGTGAGATCCATAAATAGCACAAATAATAAGAGACTTGAGGGTGTCATACAATTAGGCTCGAAGTTTTACTTCGAAAAATTTATAAAACTCTAGAATATTGATACTGTGAAGAATTTGAGACATGGTGCTTGACTTGATTGTTCTGTCTTTCGATTACTCAAGACTTATACATAAGCTTTAAAGCCCCATGGTTAAAGGTAAAGTGGGCAAATTTGGAGGTCAGAGCAGTTGTTGTCTAATCCGGAGGAAATTTCTGTTCGAAAGCAAGTGTACTTAAAAGAAATAAAAGCATTGCAGCAACTCCTGATCCAAATATATTAATAATTAGGCTTAGGTTGTTTGCCAAAGGATTAGCAAAAGGTAAGCTTGGGGGAGTTATTGACGGTGGATAACATCAACTTTTATTAGAACTTTAGACATGAAAAGGCACATGAACACACTAGTCTAGGGTTTTATCTAACAATTTCCATGAGTTTTGCATATTCTGTATTTTTCAGGGAGTATTCTAGAAAAGCGTAAAAGAGGGATTAAAGTGTATAAAAGTCACAAAACTAAATGCTGATGGAAATCTTCGCAATCAACTTCTAGAAGGATCGAGAGACACCACGACGAAGATGGGCCCGAAAGCCCACACTTGGGCGGCGCCAAGGTGGGGCCGGCCAGCCCCACCTTGCTAGGGTTTGCCCCCACCTTCTGAAGTCTTCCTCCACCACCTATGACGAGTCATCCCGGCCCTTGGTTAAGTCAGTTTGATCCTACGGCGCACGTTCATTCCACCGGGCTATAAATGAAGGGGCAGATCCCCCTCCCTAGAGGCATCCCCTATTCCTGAGCTTTAGTTCAATATCTCCAGTTAGGGTTAGATGTAGCAATTAGGAGAGACTAGTTCTTTGGGATTCAGCTTCCTCGCCCAGAGCTATAGTCCACTTCCCATTGATAGGATTGATAGGTGTATAGGTGCTTGGTAGGGGAGAACTTTGATTTCTGCCCTTATTCAAAGTTATCTTGTCCAATTAGAACAAAAGATTATTCAAAGCTTACCGGTTGTTGGAACTAGATAGTCAATAGCTATCTCCTCTTTCTTGATATTATCTAGCCTAATTGTTGGGTTAAGTCTATAGACTTTGTCATCATCACCTACTGTTCCCTATGGATACGATATTTAAAACCTCCGGGTAAAATGCTACATTGGTATTATGTCTATGCGCTTGTGGATAATTTTATTTAAATCTTAATGGAGTGCAGTTAATTTATACCAATAGTGAGTGAGAGGAATGCTCCTCCAGCAGCAGCATCAAGATGATCCTTTGACATGGGGATTAACCCCTCATAGAAAGTTTGTAGGATCATCCAATCTTCCATTCCATGGTGAGGGCACGCTTGGATGTAGTCTTGTAGCCTGTCCCATGCTTCGGGAATATTTACTAAGCTGCTTCGCTAGAATGATGTGATCTTCTCTCTTAGAGCAGTTGTTTTGTCCAAAGGGAAGAACTTCGTAAGGAACGCTGCTGAGCACTTAGCCCAGGTGTCAACAGCTTCCTAGTACTTGTAGAACCAGTGTTTTGCCTTTCCCATGAGAGAGAAGGGAAACAGATGGAGGCGTTGCCTCCGGTGCGACGTCTTTGATGATGATGGTGTCGCACAGCTCCAGGAACTGTTGGAGGTGAGCGTTGGTGTCCTTACTTGGCAAGCGATAAAATGTGTTTGCCTGCACCATGGTGATGAGTCCGGTGTGAAGTTCAAAGTTCTTGTCAGCAAGATTGACAGTAGGCCCAGTGGGCACGTTGGCAACATTGGGGACAGAGTACTCACGGAGTGACTTTTTGGCCATGTCGGTGTTAGTTGATGGTGCGGGGGTGACCAGTTCGGTTGTTGGTGGAGTGATTGAGGAAGAAGTGGTACGGGACCGGTTCTTTCTCAAGATTGCTTCTGGATTGCTAGTGAAGTTCTCGAGCAGAATGAACCGAGTCACACACTATCTGTTTTCATCCACAATAGGAGAAAACAAGCAGAATTATCATGTATGAACAAAGGCTACTTTATACAAGTATATTATCCAAGTTTATGTTTTCATATAAAATCTTTCCTAGCCCTTGTGGCAGAACCTTCTAAATTATATGGCCCACAAGCACCTGTCATTATGCTAAAGACCTTCGACGGCTATGTTTGTGTACCACATAACTTAAAACATCCTGTCGGATGAAACCCCGATGAAACCATGAACAAACCAAGATCGCATTCTTACGAGACATTGCAAAGTATTACAACAGTTTTTATACAAAATACAACAGAGTAGCGGAAGACTTACATAACCATAGTTTACATTAGTTGTTTCTCAAACTTATACAAACTAGTGATTTAAGTTATTACAAACCTAGTGGAGTATCGTTAAGTAACATATTACAAGCCAAATAAGAAAAGTACCCAGCCCAAAGGCCAAACAACCTATTCCTCATCGGACACCAACAACCGTCATGCAGCAAGGGCCATAACACACTTGCTCATACTATTCACCTGCAACAGGGGTAGAACAAACCCTGAGTACAAATGTACTCCACAAGACTTACCCGACGGTAAAAAGGGGTGAAGACTCAGGAATGCTAGCTGATAGGGATCAAGGTAAAGCTTATCAAGATCAAGGACTCTTTTGCATAAAAGCTTTAGTTGATCATTTTAATCATCATTAATTATCATTCCTATCTTCTATGTGATCCAAGTCTAAATCAAACACTTCTCAAACATATAGCCATTTATGAACCATCGTTCCATTTTACTTCCATTGTTACTACGAATGCTAGTGCAAGGATCAAGTTTCCTTTACCGCGAAGCAACGACGATTCGAACCGCTTTTATACCCAGCTGGGGATTCCTAACCATACGACATATGCGGGACTCTAACTCCCCATATATCAACCCAACACTCAGATTCTCTATGTCCAGACCGAGTCTGCGTCACCCTAGAGCACAATACAAAACCATCGCCCTACGCCATCAGTGACGGTTTACCAGCAGGGTGGGTACAAGCTACTCCCGCCATCTCTCCACTCCCAGTACGCGGTTGTCCGTTCTCGTTATAGATCGGCCTAGAGGAGCTTACTTCCAGAGCATGTGATTGGTACTAACAAATTGATCTAAGGGCCAACATCGGATGGTCCTTAACCGACTCCAACGGGACAAGCACGACTGGGCATCCCAATCTGCTTCCACCAACCCCCAAACCGTGTCCCGTCGGTCTCAATTTTATTCCTCTTTCCCCATAGCATCAGAGCCATCGATCGTTATCATAAGTAAAACCTTTACTTTAAAAACCTATCTTTAAATAAGCATGGCTAAGCATCGCTAAGCATTTGTAAACAAAACAGGTATCATGGATGGTATAACAATAGCAAGGAAGGTAAATGCATCAATATAGGATATCACTCAACTCTTATTCACCTAATGCATCATCATATAAGCATAAAGTTATTTAAAGCTTTATAAAACACAAGGAAGGGTTTAAATACATCCGGGACTTGCCTGGGTTGACAAAGAACTCGGGCCCTGGTGAAGAACCAACAGGGTCAGAGCTCACTTCTCCAAACTGGTCGACATCAACAACAACGGGGGTTGGATCAACAACAACTTCCTTGGACCCCTCAACTACACAAAAGTAACATATGATCATGTAATGCATGAAATATAACATGAACATGCGATGGAAATGCATCGACGCTAAACGGTACAAACAACTTCTCCTTGCGAGATGGTGGTAACAGGGTCTTAACAAAGATCCGCATCAAGTCACCCCAATGGATTGCTATCGGAAGAGTGATCAAGATCTGCATACCACCCCTTGAACTAATGACGACGAGGTTCTCTTGTAAGATCTGCATGCCTCCACTGCAAGGGTGATGGTCTTGCCAGTGAGAGCTTGCATACTTACCCAGATGACTTGCAACAATGTCGGTTACACTAACGCAAACCATAACTCAGTGCCGAGGGTCATTAGGGTTAATGACCCAGGATCATCACTCCATACTAAAGTCAAGCAACCCTAAAGTGAATTAGATCACTAATAAAGTTTATTAACCATTTTTACAGTCATTAAATAAGATTAATTAATAAAGACTTAAATAGAAGATTAATTAAGCCTTTATTAATTAAGCTACAAAATAAACCTTAATGAAACTTTATCCAAATGAGCTACAAATTTTTGTGGAGATAGGTTTTACCTAATTGAGCTTAACCCTAATTTTTCATGATTTTTGGAAACTCACAGAAAACTACAAAAATCAGGAAACATTGGGATTAGCATTTAAAAATGTATTTTTAATTTTTAGAAACTATACTAAACATAGGCAAACAATATTTTTATTAAATAGAGCATAATTTAGTGAGCATAGAGCAACTTTTATTTTATTTTTATCAGCCCTTAATAATTAATTTTAAAAATGTGAAATCAGCATCCGAAAAAATCAAAAAGGAAAAGAAAAACACTTTTCTTCCACTTGTTGGCCTATCAGTGCGCCCAACTCGACCCTTTTTGGCCCAAATTGGCCCAGAGCAGGCCAGCGGTGACGGCGGCAACGAGAATTCCACCAACGTGATCGGCACACCAAGATGGATCTATTGAGATATTACTCGACCTCTAACTCGCACTGGAGCACCTACAGCGGCGACCATGGCAGACGGCGGCGCGCGGTGCACGACGGTGAGCCTCACCGGAGCTTCTTCGGCGCAACCAAGCACACCGACATGATCAGCGACTCACAAGGAGCTCGACCCAACACTAACGCGACACGCAGCGAGGCTAGACACACGTGGCGGTGAACACGACGGCGGCGGGACGGCGGAGCTCTCTGGCGAGGAGCCGTTCCGGCTAAACAGCGGTGACACAACCGCAACCAACACCCTAGAAGGCTTTAAGAGCTCGCTGGGGTTTCAAAATAGTGGAGCGGCAAACTCGGAGTAGGGCGGAGCAGGGTTGGCGGCGGTGGATGCGGCTACGGCGGTGTGAACTCGGAAGCTCGTCGGTGTTCCGGCTGGTCGGAGACTGCTCTGCACAAACGGATAGGCCGAGCGTGATCAGGGAGACAAAGTAGAGCCAGGACGGTGGTTACGGTGGCTTGTGACTCACTGGAAAGCTATGATCGGCGTTGGGGATTATGGCGGCGGCGGATGGACGGCAGCGAGGAAGATGACGGCTTGGCGGTGCTCCTGGTGGTTTCAGGCTTTGATTGGTGCATGAGTTTCGGTGGGGAAAGGGCGGTGATCGACGGCGAATAGGAAGAAAATTGCGGTGGCGACGGCGAGCTCATGCTTTATAGGGGATGGCAATGCACGGGGTATTGACAGCGCGACGTGGCGGTGTCAAAATGTCCAGCATGATGTGTCGATGGCGAAGCTTCGCGGTGCGCGGGGGCAGCGGCCGTCGGTGAGCTGCCTGCTTGCCTGCTGCACTGTAGCTCCCCCTTTTCCAAATTGATTCGAAACTCAAGTTTCAAAATTACTTTTGAAACTTGAATAGACCTTGAAAATCTCCAAAAATGTAAGTTGCTCAACTTTTCTAGCTCTACAACTTTCATTTAAGAAGTTTTCTCTGAAACTGAATAAATTTTGAATTAGATTGAAAATTTGAAAAGGGGACAAAAACCTTAGAAACTGGATTTCAAAATTACTCCAAATTTTGAATGGAAACTTGAAAAACTTTGAATACCAAAGTTGTTCCTCTTATTAAGATCTACAACTTTGCCTTTTCGACCAACCTCAAATTTTGAATAAATTTTGAATTACACAAAAGGAGGTAGAAAAGGGTTTTGAAATTGGGGTTTGAAATTGAATTGCTGATTCAAACTTTGTGCAACTATTTTGGGCTGAAATTATGAAGTTGGGATCCAAGCCCATCGTCTGAGGATACCCGGGGGAGCAATACCCATAGCTAGTCCCCGAGCGGCTCGCGTGTCTCGACCCAAGTTCGGGGGGCCTCCCAAATATTCCTCCGGAGCTAGCATCTTGTCGGACCGGGCGCCCAAGGCGGTCTGCGCGCGGGCCGGGCGAAGTCTAACGGGTCGGAGCGGTCGGCGCCGCCGTGGCCGAAGCGGTACGTGCGCTCGGGCCCTCCGCTACCGGAGAGAGGCAAGCCCTCGCCTAGGGAGTACCATGGTCGCTGTTGCGGGGAGGAGCGCGCATAGGCCCACTTGTCAGGGAGACGCGAGGTGCTCAAGAGAAAAAAGAAAAAATCCCGGGCCCGGGTGACGTGTACCACGTAGTCCCCGAGCCTACTGGAAGATAGCGAAGCATCTTGTAGCAGGGTCAAATAATAGAAGATTCCAACATCCAGGTGAATAAACGGTCAGTCCCCAGCTTAGCTGTCATGTATGTATCAAGGCCCCCGATGTGCTGCCCAGGATCAGCACCCTGATCCGAACAGCATTGAGTAACTTGATAGCATACTAGCGTAGCTAGTGACTCTTGTACGAAGAATCTAATCGTCGAACAATGGCGAGTGACGACGAATGACAGGCGGTGAGTGGTCTGAGCGGAGGCGAATGGCGAGCGGCGAGTGGCGATGAGCGCCGAGCGAAGACGAACGGCGAGCGACGATCGGCGATGAGCGCTGAGCGGAGACGAACGGCGAGCGGCGATTGGCGATGAGCGCCAAGTGGTCAGAGCAACTGGTCGGTGATAAAACCAGAGCGGCGAGCAGTCCAATCAATTGGTCGGCGATGAAATCCGAGCGCTTGGTGGTGCAACCATCTGGTTGGTGATAACCCTCGTGATCCAGTCCCCGAGCATAGAGAATAAGCTCGGTGACTGAACTAGGCCCCTGCAATACAAATATGGAAAATCGGTAGTACATGATGCAAAAATAAATATAAAATATGGTGTAAACCAGAATTGATAATATCAGTGATATTATATTCATTTTCGGTGAAAAATTATTGATATGAGTGGAGTACGACCAGTTGGTTCTTTATTGCATTATTACCAACTACAACTAGCCCGTAGCCCATAGCACTTAGCGTGGAAGCTGTATTTACGCCAGACGGATACAAAGTCGCTGAAGAGCCGCTGTCTGACCGACCCTCAACGCAGAGCGCAGAGCTGCATGCACATCTTTAGGATTAAATCAGGAACAGGGCCATTTCTGGACAAGGCAAATCAAAACGTGGCCGGTCGGCAATCCGAATGGTGAAAATATAAGTGGTGCCCTGCAGCGTAGCTTTTTATCTTGTTACCCAGCCCCAACTATCTCATACCCCATAGTGCAGAGGAGCTCATGCCTCGTGTACACGTAGGAGCACAAGAGTCGCCGAGGAACCACTACTGACTAACCGTAACGTAGAGCGCGGAGCTGCATGCACGTGTAGGTCGAGATCGAGGACAGAGTCGTTTCTAGATGTCGAATAAAAGCGTAGCTGGCGGCCGGTCGGGCGGATAAAAATCATTGTAAAAATTAATTGATATGGTGATAAAACAGTTGGAGAAATATGTGGAGATATATAAAGATTGGAGAATATTTAGAAATATATTAAATTTATGACTTAGCTTGTCAGTGGAGACGGGTCGTGGTTGTGGCCGAGTAGAGTAGTCGACACGCCGAGCGGAGAAGTTGGTGCATTGAGCGAAGAAGTCGACGTGTCAAGCGCAGAAGCCGACGCCCAAGCGGAGTAATTGGCTGATCGATCGGAAAAGTCAACGGCCAGATGAAGGAGAGTACTCCCAATCGGCGATGGTGAGGAGCAATAAGTGTTGCTGACGCATGCATACTTGACTTGCTTTTTGCTTGATTGCCATGCTCGTAGTTGTACACGCATGCAGCTGTAAACGGCGCTACGCCAACCGAGAGCGAGCGTAGCGATTAGCGGCCGGATGAAGAGATTGGTGAGTCGAGCAGATGGAGAAATTGATGAGTCGAGCGGAGAAATCGACGCGTCACGTGGAGGAATCGGCGGCCATGCGGAGAAGTCGGTGTGTAACATGGGGAAATCGGCGGTAGGGTGGAGGCCAAAGTAGCATGTACTGTAGATCGGATCGTGGTGCATGGCTGTTGTATTTAGCTTGTATTGCATGGCAACTTGAAAACATGGCACATTTGTCATGCTGACACGACGCCGATCAGGTGTTGCATCGTTGATGCGTGCGTTGGCCGATGCATGCATGGGCGGTGGCCGATTGGGAGCCGCCGATGGCATCGGCGGTCGATGAACCCACGACAGATCCACTCCATCGTCGTAGGAGATGGAGGTTTCGCATTGATGAGCCATTGTTGGTGCATCGATGTCGTGTTTGGAGTTGGATCCTGTGCTGTATGACGAGATCCAATCGGCGTAGCGTATGAGGGTCCGGGTTGGACATCACGACAGATCCGATCAGCAGGCCACCGCCAGCAGGTTGCGTGTACATGACCCGAGCTGACTATGTTGGATGACAGCAGTGATCAGCATGGAGAAGCTGACCTGCCATGGAAGGCGTTTGGAGAGATGTATGGCGATTTCACCGAGAATTCAGCAAGAGCCGACGAGAGCCGCGGCGAATTGTCGATGGGGGCCGACGAGATCCGAGGCAAGAAACATGACCCCGGAATCTTGCGAAGAGACTCCGAGATCGAATCTGCCATCTCGCTCAGTGACAGATCATGAACACACCCCTACCTGGCGCGCCAGCTGTTGACGATATCTGGTCGGCAGCCTACCAAGGGGGGTACCCGAGGTAGTAGATGAGATCGAGGGTGGTGAGGTGCACGAGATCAAGAGCAAGAAAGTAACACGAGACACGGGTTTTAGACAGGTTCAGGCCGTCAGGATGACGTAAAACCCTAGTCGTGTGTTCTGGTGGTTGATTATGGTGAGAGGCAATCTGTTTTGTGGGGGGTCCCTACCTGCCTTATATAGCCGAGGGGTAGGGTTACAGGATCAATCAGATCCGATCTTCCCGACCAGCATATCAATCTGCCAATCGGGAGATCAAGCTTCACAAGGTAACCTATCGATCTACTGATCCGGGCAAATCAATCCTACTCTCCGATCCTTGCGCCGTATTCCAGGGAGCTGCATGCGCCGCCCGGCGTCATCTTCAAGGGTTGGGCCTCGCCTGGCCGCTCGGCCCAAGCCCATCGTCTGAGGATACCCGGGGGAGCAATCCCCACACTCTGATTAACAGTGCGGTCAAGGAGTCGAACCACGCCCTGCTCTGATCAACAGTGCCGCTGGCATCCGCTTCCATGCCCCGCACTGCCGCACAGTGCGGTCAAGATGCTCCTTTCCCATGCCCTGTGCGGGGCGCAAACAGGGAGGGTACGGTTTGACTGGTCGCGTTGCAGCGAGGTCGTGGCCCAAGCGTGGAGCGCAAGCCTCGAGCGGCTTCTTCGTGAAGACACCAACAAGGGGTTGTGCGTGCCGCGGCCTCCGGGCTACGACCCAGGGAGTCCTTTAGTCCCACGGGGGTCGCACGAGCCGCGCCCCCTGGGGGTCGAGCCCCCGCGCATGGCGTGGTACGTCCGCGGGCTTCTGCCACAGCCTCCTAGTGGGCCGTTGGAGCGTCGGCCCACCTGGTCCGGCTTTCGTAGGCCGGTCGCGGGCTGTTAATGGCTTGCTTAATTTTATTTAGCCGGGGCCCAACAGCCCGGTTGTTTGGCCTCCGACAGTAGCCCCTGAATCCTTGCAGGTGTGGGCCCACGCTGCGGGGACTTGAAGACGGAGGGTCGTTGCGGTTTCTCCGGTCGGTGCTTGCATCTGGCCGGTGTAGCCCCCCCGATTCTCTAGGGACGTGGGCCACGTCCGCAGAGAATGAATTGTGGGCTTTGGGTTAGTGGGATGCGTCGGTTGTTGGCGGTCGTTAACGACAATCTTATACCGCCAACTACGCTCTAGAAACGGGATAACTAGCATACTTTATACACATATACATTTACTTATGACCTATTTCCACATGTATTTGATAATTACTGTTTTACAGGAAATACATAAGAAAATGGCGGAAATACAGTCAAGAATGCACAAATTAGAAAGTGTAACGCAAATCCAAAACCAACATATAAAGAGAAATCCCACCAGAAGATCAAATCTGGGCAAATCCCCGACATGGGCTTGATCCAGGGCCAACCGAAGACGCACCAGAGAAAGGCGGTGCCAGGGGGGCCTACCCAGGGTGCGGGCGCACCCTGGTGCGGCCGCACCCCCAGCACTGCCAAATGGACCCAACTTTGGATGGCGGTTCGTAGAGGCTGTTGTGAGGTCGGTTCACCCAGGCATTAATGCTCTCGGCCCCCAAACCGACCTCTAGCTAGTATAAAAGGAGGGGAGGAGCCCCCATTCTCAGACACACCACACCTTGGAGCCATTCTCCCTCTCTACTCTTTAGGCTTAGCTACTTTTATCTTTTATCTTTAGTAGTGGAGCTAGGCCAAGCCTTGTAATTGGAGAGCAAGGGCAGTTGGAGATTTGGTATGATTTATATATTGTTCTTCATTCTAATTCATATCATGTTCTTCATTTTGCTCTTGTTCTTATTCTATCAATTTGGTTATGAACTAGAGCTAGATTATTATGTTACTAGTTTAGCATATGACCTTGTTTGTTCTATTGTTCATACCATGCACAAGGTTAAGAGTTATCTTGTCCATAGAGATAAGAACATCATGTTCTAGGGTTCATACCTTAGTTAGCTAGTTAGAGTGAAGTAGAGAGGGGTGTGAGGGAGAGTTGGGGAAGAACCATCTTTTTGCGGTCTTCCCCACTCATCTCTCGATGAGCATGTTCTTGGTACCTTAACGGGATCTTGACCAAGTAGGTGTTCATGGTTGTTATAGTTTTCTCTGTCTTATGATTAGATGAGCTTTACCTAAGCCTGTTTGCGGGTTCGTTGTTCGTTGCTTGGATGAGTAACGGATGCTCTAGTAGAGGGTCCCTGATAAAGACGGATCGCCCTGATCGACGCTAGAGTAGTAGATGATAGCGTAGACGTGGTGTCTAAGCTAGAGACTACCTTCGTTTGCCTCACACTCCACGGATGAGGGGTAGGCGGCAGGTGGTGACAGCCCTGTCCGTCCCTTGTAACCCCCCACGTTCGGGTGTGGCGTAGAGTCAGAGGCCAAAGAACGCTTGGCGCACCAAGTGTTATCCGGTGCCCAAAGTGAGCAAGTGGAAGTATTGCTTGTTTAACCTTTAGACTGTGAAGCCATAGGAATCCATCTCTAACTTCATCACTCTACCCTTGTGTACCTTAGGATGCCAGCTCTAGTTTAGGTTCTTTCTTTCTTTCTTCTTTGTTCCTGAGATTGGTTTCCGTGTGTGTGTGTGTCACACTATCCAAATACCTATCATGGTTTACCCCTGCTATGAACTTTGGTTTACTATACAACATGTTATCTTGTTCACGTACTTAGTAGAGTCTTTATACCTGTGCCTTCCTTTGGGATAAATATAAATACGACATCCGGAATACTCACGGGTGAAATGCTGCAACGGTAATTCCGTGCGCTTGCGGATTTGTTCTGTAATCGTTAAGAACTACCATTGAGACGTTTCTAGGTTTCATTGCAAAGGATGCAATCCCAGTAATAATGCTAAGACTGCCTGAAGCATTCCCCGCACAATCTAAGCTAGAATGTAAAACTAGTGATGACGCTAAGAAACGCCAACATCGGTTTCGGATGTGTTGCTGGGCAGTTCGCCCCCCCGGCAGTAATGCGCCTCTGAACCGTCGGGGAACCGAGGGGTCGCGTTGGCACGACGGGCCGAGACCGCTGCTGGGACTTATCCGGGGCGTGTTCACGGCGTCGTTGCCTCGGGTCCGGGCGTGGGAATTAATGCAAAGAAGCCGGAAGGCGGGCGTCGGATGGGAAGGTGAGTGATCTTCCCGCCGCTCGGTCGCAGCGGCCCTTGGGGTCTCCACGGCCCCTATAAAAGGGGTCATGGTGCACGACCTCTCCTCACCCCCTTTGCTGCCTCACTATTGTCTTCCCACTCTTCTTCTTCTTCCCTACTTGTCCATTTGCTTTGTTGCTGAGATGGAGAGGCGTGCGCCGGCGGGGGGGCCTGTGTCCGAGGAGTCAGCGGCGTCGCGGGCCCGTAGTGTGTGCGGCCGGGGGGGAAACAACAGAGGCCGGCTGCTCCCGCGCCTGCCGGCTCCCCTTGACGGGCTACGTCCCCGCCTCCTTTCGGGCGGTGGTGGGACCGTCCGCTCCTCCGGTGCCGGGGGGCCGTCAGCCCTACCACTTCCGCTCGGGGATGCTCTCGAGGGCATTGCCACCCTCGACAAGGTGGTGGAGGCGCTTGAGTAGGAAAACCGCGTCGTCCGCAGTCAGAGGAAAGAGGCGGACCGTTACTGCGCCGGTGAGGGTTTTTCCATTTGTTTCATCTCATGTTCTCTCCCTGACCGGGTGTCTGTTCTTCATGTTCCTGCAGAGGCTTTGGTGGAGATGGAGGCCGTGGCGGTCGCCGGAACCGAGCTCGCGGACCTCGTCCTCGCCCCCGCCGGCAACATCCGAGAGCACCTCGAGATGGCGCAGGTCTGCGTCAATGCCTCGATGGCGCGCGCGGTTTGCCAGGGCGCGGTTGTTGGGCTTGCGATGGTGGAGGCGCACTCCGGCATCGATACGACGGACGTTACCGGTTTCCCGGCTGGCAAGTCCCTAGAGGACTACGCCGCCATGCTTGCCGGCATACGAGGAGGTGGCGGAGTCGCCGTGGAGCTCTCCCCGGTGGATCAGCTCTTCGAGTCTGTAGGCTAGGGTCGGCGATCTCGCCCCCCACCTCCCCCTTCTCTTCTCTCCTGAAAAGACTCATGTAATGCAAAGAAGGGGAGAATCAATAAAATCTTTTGTTAGTTCCCTAAGTTTGTTCACCTTTTTATTCTCTTAATCATAAATAATTTAAAACATCGAGAAAGAAGTCATAAAAACGATCGTGTGAGAAGCTCAAACGGTACGTTCGGGGAATCGACCCCCTCGAGCCGAGGGGTTGAACTAGTTCGTTTGTTTCGGGGTCATGATCGCGCGCACATTTCCTCGGGGTCGTTGGTATTTCTTATGCACAACTAAAATATGAAGGATTCATAGCAAAGCCTGTAAAACCATTGTAGCATTTTACTTGGGAGTATTCCGGTATCGTTATTTATATTTTACCACTGGGAAACAATGGATAAAGACATTGATAGTTCACCATCTTGGATCTACTAACTTAGTACACCAACTAGACTAGAGTAGGGGGTAAATGATAAATGATAGGAGTTATGTGTAAATGACATAGGCACACTGGAGAATTCTATGATAAAAGAGTAGATAGCTAAAGTGAGAGGACAAATGTGAGAGTTCAAGGTTCCTAAACTCTTCTCTATTACTGGGGTTCTATAATAACTAATTCATGGGTAGATATAGCAATCACACAATAGCACTTTGGAGCAGCAGTACCTTTCCAGCTCTCGAATAAGACTGGGAAGAAGGTAGTTGGGGAAGGCTGCTCGTGACAGAACCGACCAATCTATCCGAGATTAAGCGTAACGGTCCCCGTTAATAACGTTGACCCGCGTACACAGCTTCTCGAATACATCTGGTAGTCCGCCGAGTGTCACGAAGGACCTCGGTAAATCAATTTACAACCGTGGATCATGATTAAGGTACATCATTCATCGGCATACGAGTATTCAGCGGAACATAAAATATATTACACATTGATTACTTATGGTAACCCAACCCGTTTCAAATATATTACAAAAAGTGTATCTTTTGTTTGCAAATATCATACGATAGATTGTTTGACATCACCAGTTTTATTCAAGCCTCCTCTACAAGCATGGTGATAGATTTACTGATATATGGCCAAGCCCGATGGCCTTTACTCATCCACGTCATCCACGGGATTATAGCACGTAACACAATAACCTTCATATAACATGTCACCTGCAACGATAGGTAAAACCCTGAGTACTCAATTGTACTCCACAAGACTTACCCGACCGAGAAAAGATAAAGGCTCCAAGGGTACATGACAAAAATAGAAGGAAGGATTGTTGGCTAGCAAGCTTTGCAGAAACTGCTTACTAAACTTGATCTTTATTTCAATGTTTAATGGTCAGGTGTACTCTAGCTATCTAGAACTACTTTTGCATTAACTACGCTCATTTCTTATCTTTATGACCAACAATTCTATTGAGTGAGGTATCATATATAATTCGTCCAAACTCAACCTTTAGTTACCATTTCTTAACTACGTCTCTGCGGTCAGGTATGAGTTTCTCACTATCCAGGAGAGACGGCGATTCGAATCGATTACACCAGCTGGGTAAAGCCCGTATCACACACCTTCACAAGCCGGACCAAAGCTTGCTCAAGTCACTTTTCACTTTATTCGAGAAATGGAATCGAATCCGGTTGCAAAGCTCATGGTATTGCACCCTCACAAGTCATGCCCACTCAGCCCGTAGCCTGTAGTCATGTAGGGTTTTGGACCAATACCCTTCCACCTTCCAATCATCCCAGCAATGCATCAGCGGTTCGAGAACCACCTTGAATAGGCTAATCAGTTTCACCGTCGAAACGAGTTATTCGGCGGTTACGTGAAGGTACATTCAATCTCACACCTAGATCCAGAATACGGCTCGGTCCTTAACCGACATAGATGGAATACACAAAATTCCGTCCGGTCTCCAATTATTAACTATCATATGACTAAGGACATCACAAGTACTAACCTCGGGTTGCGGATGACAGGAGCCATCCGACTTCTAATCTTTTAGGCATGGCTAAGCATTAAATCTAATTACTCCAACTAGTGGAATCAAAAGGGTATATTTAAGTGGACAAGGGGTTCATGCAACAACGGTATCACGCAATACCTATATCGTAATGTATAACGTAAAGCAAATGAGAGTAAGTAAGTGCATTTCAAAATAGAAAGGGGTTAATGGAATGCTCCGGGGCTTGCCTCGGCGAAAAGTGGAGGGACCGTGGTTCGGGCACTCCGGCAGCGAGTCCGTGATTCCTCCTTGTCCTCCGGGTGGAGACTCCTGCGGATCCTCCTCGATCATGGTGTACTCGATGGTAGGTTCTCCCTCGGATCCTATATGAATGTATGCATTGTATAAATACCAAGAATGCATATAGAATGCACAAGGTGAAATATTATAACATGAAATGATGCACAATGTGATGATCATGGTAATGATGGAAAGCTACATAAGGTTCCATATGTGCAATTCTCTTTTTCTCGATGACAACACTATATTATCAGAGTTGTATAAAAAGAACTACACATTACTTGTTATTACAATTACTGAGTATGTGTATATCTCTTCTCTGGGAGAATGAGGTAATTACTAAAAAGTAGCAAGCATCCATTGCTAACAAGTGTATTAGGACTCTTATTGCTCACAAGGGAATACCAAAATTATAAAGTATCATATCCAAGGCAAGAAGGTAACTTGGAAAGGCACACAAGTATCACATAATAATTGTTCTCCTTTAAAAAGTATATATGTAATGTATACACACTTGTTTGCATACCCCAAGAAGCATGACATGAAATAATAAGACATACATGAAATAATTGAAATACTTAAAGGCCAAACAGAACCCTGAGAATCTAAAACAGCAAAGTATGGATTTAGAATATTCAAATATAACACACATGAAATCATACCCCTTCCTTTTCTTTTATTTCTAATTTTAGAAATAATGATTTTATAAAACATTCTCAAATTCTTCTCAAACTGTTTGTACAGATTGGTACTATCATGAAATGGATACAAAATAGTTTTCATGATTTTGGGATCAATATTTTATTCTAGAAAAATCAAGGAATGTCCATTTGTTAATTAAAAGGGGTAATTTTTGATCAAACCAAAATAGCTATTTTTCTAGGTTTCATATTTTTCTCACATAGATTTCATCATAGGGAAGTCACACAAAAATTTTCAGAATTTTTGGAGCTCAAATTAATTTTATACAAAAAAGACAAATTGCAGCACTATTTGGAAATTCAAATAAAAGTGAAATCAACTGTGCACAGTAACCCTTCCCACTTGCGCTCTGAGCGGCTGATAGGTGGGCCCCGTCGGTCAGGAACAGTAGTTTCGAGCTGACTGTTGACCTGCGGTTTCTCGCCGTTGACGAGATCGCCGGCGACGAGATCACCACTGGCGTGCTCAAGGTGATCCCGCGCATCACCCTGGGGTGTTAGTTTGCCCTATCAAGAGCTACAGCGAGCACCCCGACGGCCATGGCGGCGAGGTGGCGCTGCCAGACGACGGCGATGGCTCTCCGGTGATCTTCCGGTGGTAAAAAGGATAGTCACAGTCTTCTCTCAATCACCCGAACCTATTCGACTAGTTAATCGAACTCAAACTACTTCTATCGAGCTCGGTGAAGGTGATGGCGACACGGTGGCGCAAAGCTCGCCGGCGCAACACGTTCTGGCCACTAGGGCCCGATTGGGTTAAATTAAAAACTTTCGTACCCATCAGTGATCTCTCCTGGACTTGATGCTCACGTTGTTCAAGTTAGGAATGGTGCAGAGTTAGTTCGTCGGCGGAGCAGGGGCTTACGGCGGCGTGAACACGGCGGCGAATCATTGTTCTGGTGTGTCCTGCGCGGTAGAGATAAAAGCATTGGGCCGGTTGTGATCAGGAGCTCAAGGCGATTCTAAAACAGCAAATAGCACGTTAATTGATTCATCCGAACGACCTGACGACGGCGGAGGTGAGCTCGGCGGAGCTCTGGCCGGTTGCGAGGAAGAAGACTACGATTTCAGCGATTCGGTCGATGTCAAGCCATGCAACCCAGTGCAGTTGAGGTGCAAAGATGTAGCGGAGCTAGTAGCACAAGCAATTGGACAACGATTGCTTGACACGGGTGAATTTGGCATCGCGGGTAAGTCCGGCCGAAGGTGAGCAGAGAATGGAAAAAGATGAACGACGGCCGATGCGAGCTATTTATAGACATTGGCGGGATGGGGAGACAGCCAGAGCGTTTGCGAACTTGGCCACGTGGCTGGCAGGGCATGGCTGCACTCACGCGGAGCACGGGGAACCGTTCCCGTGTCGCCGGTGAATAGGGAGGAGAAGCAAGGCGAACGGCGGCGAGCTGGCGGCCGGTTAGCAACGGTATGGGCATGAAATGGCTTCTCCATTCTCCTGTGACCAGCTTGACTCGCTCTATTCACCGGAGGGAGCGTGGCAGCGGCAGCCAATCGCCGGCGGGCACGGATCGCCGACGAGAAGGTGCTGCAATAGATGGCCACTGTAGCGACTGAAACTGCCTCTTTCTCCTCTCTCCAACCCTCTGCTCAAGTCACCAAATGGCAAACCAATTCCACCACTATGCTCTCTGATGTATGGACTACAACATTGCTTAAAGGATCAAAGCTTAATTTGGATTGATTTGCAATCTACAAAGTGCTGAACATTGCTAAAAAGAAACTGCAAACCGAATTCAGTTAAAACTGACAACTAATTACAGCAGTTAGCTTTATTTGGCAATTAATTAAGAACAAACCAGAAAAGATCAAGTCCAACCAATTTCATGGTATGAAAGTATAAACTTTGTACTACCTAGTGATGAACTGGTTTCCAAAATTTAGTTCATAAAAATTAAAATTACATGGCCCTGAAAATTGAATCTGACTGCTGAAATCAGGGACTTAGAAAAATTCCAAGTCATTATCCTGATTTTGTTTCAAATTCAATTTTTAGGCCATCGTTTGAGCAGTTTAGGGTGGGATTTAGCCTTAGGCCCTTAAATAAAAGTTGTTGCATATATTTTGTACATCAACTCTTATTTAGGGCTTACAACCAAAAACTGAATAAATCATATAATTACATGCTAAGCTACTTACTAACTTGATAACAAACATAATGGATATTATCATCACATGTGAGCATGTTTAAGCAAAAAGTTGTGTATAAACCCTATCTCAAACATAATTCTAAACATTTTTAACCCACTTTTAAGATTGTTACTCAAACCTATCCATTGCACACATAGAACTTGCAATAACTCATGATTATGATTAAATGCAAAATGGTGCTTTATGCATGATGCAATTGCAATGCAATGTAATTAACATTTAGAATGTTACACTGCCAACAGCTCTACGAAACATCAACCAGAACGTGGTGGAATACGAAGGCCTAACAGAGCTGTCACCTCTGGGGCTACCACAACTAACCGTGGGATTGAGCGCAACCTCAGGTAAACCCTAGCCTAGACACCATATCTACACTAAAGATTATTACTCTAATCACATATGATAACCAGAGCACTCAATACGAGCGGAGATCCCAAGCCAAGATATAACAACTATACTAAACATAATATGAAAGGCATAAAGTATCTAGAGAAGATAAATATATATTAAAGCATAAGTCTTACAAAGAATAATTACAAAGACATACCAAGACTCTGAAGACTCTTCCAAAACCGGGGCGTAGCTCCGCTCTCCCTAACTCTCAACTAGAACTAATCTACTACATTGGAAAGTCTAGCCCTAATTCTCTAGAGATGAGAGGTCATCCATTCGAGGGACGCCTCTACATCTCCATAATAATGTGGTGCCCCCAGGGAGGGGGGTCTGGCCCTATATTTATAGTCCAGTGGGATGCACGATGGCCGTTTGATCAAACCGACTTAAGGTATGGTGGATATTAACCCTCAAAGGCGGTGGAGGAAGCTTCCAAAAGGGTGTAGGGGTTTCTTTTGGGGGGAGGCCGCCCGGCATATCTCCTCAGGCTGGCCGGCCCTCCAACTCGGCCTTCCGGCCTCCGCTTTGTCGTGGTGTCTTCTTGATCCATGTAAAGCCCAATAGTTATGTTTCCATCGCGGTTAAGTTTTGTTACTCTGTTTGATAGTGAGGCCCTTTTCTGTGGTTTTCTGGAATAATCCCTAGAAAATAATAATTCACCAAAATTCGTGCAATTTGTCAGATAAAACCCTAGACTTCTCTACTGCAAGCGTATTGACCATTTATCATGTTTATTGCACTATTAAATGTTGACGCTATCCACCGTCAACAAGCTCCCCCAAGCTTACCCTTTGCTAGTTCCTTAGCAAAGCCTAACTAATAAATTTGGATTAGGAGTTGCTACAATGCTTTCACTCCTCAAAAGTACACATGCCTTCAAACAGAAATTCTCCTTCAGATTAGACAAAACTGCTCTAACTTTCAAACATACTCATTTTACCTGTAGCTATGGAGCTCTTTAACTTTTACATGGGTCTTGAGCAATTGAAAGATAGAACAATCAAGTCAAGCACTATGTCCCTAATTCTTCACCAACCAATATTCTAGAGTTTTTATAAGTTTTTGAATAAAACTCAGAGCTTAATTGTATGACACCCTCAAGTCTCTTAATATATGGTATTTATGGATCTCACTTGAGGCATTTATGTTGTCATGCCCTCCTGCAACTAATGATCATAGTGGAGCTCATAGGAGTGGCATTAAACAAGGATGAGCATACTTGCAATTTATATATTGTAAAGTCAAACAATGGATCCAAAGAGAGTCAAGTCATACAATTAAACCAAGATGTGCATGTGTATGAAATATGGTGGATAGGTGAATATATGGTGGCTAAGCCTAATTCTAATTTTTGCTCTTTATTCTTTCTTTCTCTTTGTTTTCTCTTCTTTTTTCTCTTTTTTCGGGAGGCGAGCATCTGAGTACCCATTGTTTTAATTGCTTGGACACTTGTCCATTTTTTTAACTCCCTCTTCTTTTTCCAATACTTTTTTTTTGCATAGCCACATGCATCCTTTGGATACAAAATAATTGGAGAGATAACAATAAGAACTTAGAGCATTAAATAGGTGATTGTCCTATGGGGTATATTTCTTGGTTGTTTCCTCCCAGTGTAGGAGAAAAGCATTTTTAAGGTGGATCTAGATGAAAGTCACTACTAAATTTTTACCCTATTGCATCGCGTCACCTTGCATCAAACATAAATTTGATGCAATAGGTGGTTGTTATTGCATCAATTTTCTAAATCTGATGCAATATGGGGTCATTATTGCATCGAGAAGGAATTTGATGCAATAGTAATTATTATCGATGTAATAGCTATGATCTATCGCATCGATTTCGAACAAGGGATGCAATAGGTAGAAATTATTGCATCAGACACATTTGGCTGCGTTAGTATTATTTTTTGATGCAATACGTAGGTGGTATTGCACCGGTTTAAAATATAGGTGCAATTAAGAAGTATTATTACAATAGAAAGTATGAGCCCAAAAACAGGGGTTCACAGGGGTTTAGAAATGTCGCGTGAGCCAAACAATGGGAGTTCATGGAGGTTCAGTAATGCTGATCTACTAGGCTTAGTTGAATATGGATAACAAAGTGGAAGAAAATGGTATGGCAAACAAATGTATCCATGTCTATCAATTTGAATACAATTCGCAGGTGACAACACACACAACACTAGCTACTATATGTGATTCAGCATCGGAGAAACCAGGAGCTTTCTCCAGGAGCCCACACAAACGCTATTGTTTCAGGCCCAATTAGAAACATCACACTTTTTTTATATAAGCTAACTCAACCATAAATAGCTGAGTTGCCTTGTGCGATTAGCAGCACTACAAAATGTGCCATAAGATTTATCCTTTTCAACAAAAAACTGTTGGTTGGCAATCTGCAGAGTCTTGACTTCATGTTGGTGGCCAGTAATTAAATTTACTCGTGTCTTCGACTCTTCCTATATGGAAGTACTAATCTTATAAGGGCATCTCAATTTCTAATCTTACTTTTGCTCATAGGATATAGGCAGGGATAATTAAGAGATAGTGTGACACTACACCTCCAGGGATAATTAAGAGATCCCTGCTGATTAATCTAAAGAAAATGTCAAATGCAGTATGTAAACTTTCGTGTTTGTCTGTACAGGATAAAAACGAAATTCGTAGCAAGTAAGTATCACTGCTATTTTTCAGTACATATGGAAGGACCATGTTCCTTGACCTATTTGTTTGGTCACCAGATAATATATGTTGGCATACAAGAACGTTCAAGAACTGCAGCAAATTAATTACCTTGCAAACATCTCCTCAAACTGGTGTTGGGAGTCATCCATGTACACGTTGCCCACAACTACTGCCTACTCAGGTGTTGTCCGGCCGCCATGTCGTGCCCCAGGATGGCTGGCTTTCGATGCATCGCGGCTGCCGCCGTGCACCCATGCTGCCGGAGAAGCAGATCAGAGATGGAACAGGAAGCGCTTTGGAGTCTTGGACGCATCGAACGATGAAGATGTGTGCCTGGATGCTACAAGCACTGCCTCCAAGGATGCTGTAGGCGGGACAGCCGGAACTTCAGCCGTGGGAAGACATGAGGGGCGACGGTGCCTAGATTGAGGCTGTGTGGGGCGGTGGGGAATTTGGGAGGCCAAACCTACAAAAGAACGTGCGGGCATATCATACGGCGGCGGATTTCTAATCACGCCGCGCCAACAAGTTCTCTAAAAATTTCATCTCGCGCCGAGCCATCCGAAGATCAGAACTCACCACGCCCTTCACTTTACAGCGCCATCCTCAAATTTGTAGATTCAGTTTTGATGCAAAACAGGGAAAGGGACTACTAACATAGTCCAAATAGAAACGAGAATTTTAAACGATTTTTTTCTTCAAAAAGTCATAGAGAAATAAATTAAAATTCTTAGAAAAGGTATTTTGTTGCAAAAAGTATGATTAATTAATCCACATAGACAAATATGTGAAAACAATGTTATGTGAAATCATCATCTATCATTTTGTGCTCTTATATAAGGTTCTCATTGTATTTTTTTTAAAATACTTCCCTCATCACAAATTATAAGACATTTAACTTTTTTTTACATTAAGTTCAACCTCTACCTTATTAAAAAATTATTCAAATTTTTGTTTTTTTTGTTGTGGCTTGCTTTATCAATAAAGGTTCTCAAGAATGACTTAAATTTGACATGTTTGCATAAACTTTTGAAAAAGACAAGTACTCAAGCTTCAGTTAAAAAAAAAATCAAACATCTTATAATTAGGGATGTCTTTTTTTTTTTACTTTGTATTTTTAACACAAATTTACTTTTAGAGATTTAAATATGTTTATGTCTATTTCTTGGATCACTTCGTATTTGAATTACATGTACTTCAAAAGTGTAATTAAGTTCTAAAATAATACATATATCAATAAATTAATGCATTGTAGGTGTAAGACAGTTTGGTTAACCATGCAACTACAAAAGGTTGAGGGGTTGGGCTGGTCATATAAGCCAGGTGATAAGACAAGCCGACTAATTTATAAGAGAAAAATATTATTTAAACAGTTGATAAGACAACGTCTGATAATTCATCAGGGAGAGAGTACCATTTGTTAATTTATGAAGACATCTTACTAGTCTTCTCTCTACTCACTAACAGGTTTTAAAGTGATTAGTAGTTAACTTTACTTTTTTGCATAAAACTTCAATATAACCTCGATTCAATATTTTTATCTATCTATGTTACTGATTTAATTGTAATTTTCTTAGAACAATTTGCATTATCTAGAATTTAAGTAAATTTATTGATTTAATAGAATTATTTTTCTAAGATTAAATGTGATTATGTAGTCACAGGCACAAAACTAATGAGCAACAAAGAGACAACAAATGCAGACAAGTAGTAGCCAATAAACAACAAAGAAGCAATAAATATAAGTAAGTTTCAAGCTAATATGAAGGAGATTTTTAAATAAAAATTGTTTGTTTAAATGAAGGAGATAAATAAATGGAGGAAGTATTTATTTAGCTACCAAATTTTGCTAACGTTTTACATTTAGCTTGCCAACAACCCTTTTTGCCAACCAATAAATCCTATATGAAATTTTAATTAAACCTTAATTTGGTATGATTGACAAAAATAATTTTAAATTTAAATGTATTTGTACGGATTTGCGTTTGAAGCACATGCACCAAAAGTCCAAAACTCACCGCCCGCCATTATTTTGAGTAATTTTGTCTATTTTTAAATAAGCCCGCCTAAAATTAGGCGCAAATGCTAACGCTGCCAGACTCAACAGGCTAAAAACCGCTTCTAACCCTAGAAATCACATCCATTCCTCCTCTCTTTCTAGGACCCGCCGCTGGCGGCGCTCACCGCCTCACGACGGCCGCCGCATCCTGCCAGCCCGCCCCGCCCGAATTTCCGGTCGACCTGTACGCAACACAGCCGCTTGGGCCACGCCAAGCCATGGAGGCAGGGCCTACATCTACTGCTTAAAGGTGAGGAACACAGCCCCAGCTCCATACTCCTTCACAATCTCATGTTCCCCACACGTCTTGTCTCCCCACGTCGAAGCCGCGGCCACGGCGGCAACAACAATCGGCATAGACAGTTGCGGTCGCTGCGACCGGAAAAGGCGGCTGCAACCGAAGGCAAGGGCATCTCCATTCCCCGTTCAATGTCAGGCCTCATGTCCCCGCCAAAGCATCAGGCAAGATTCAACCCCTCTTGTGTGTGTTCTCATGAATCACGATGAAATCTTGTATTCTTATCTGTTAAAAACTTCAGGAAATTTCGATTGTTGTTCAATTCAATAAATTGATCAAAATATTAGTGAGGCTCTGTACCTGTTCATCCTCCGTATGGATCTTTTTGCTGCCCTTGTCTTTTTTGCCGGCACATCAGTTCTTGAAGCATGGCCATATATGTATTATTAAATCAAAGCGGTGAATAAATGGTTTTGTCCAATTTTCATCTTATGCAGATCAGCAACTGCCGTTGCATTCAGTAGACTTTTTGTGCAACTGTTCTTTCTGTGCGGATTAGCAACTGTTCTCTGTGCAGAGGCATTATTGATACCTGAGCCTTTTTTGGTAGCCTTAATGTGTTGTTATCAATCATGGCAATAAGACTATGATTCCATTATCCTTTGACACACTGATCCGATCTGAGATTAATGTCTGAGTTGTTTATTCATAGCTTTTTGTACAGTAGGTGGCAAGAATCTGTGAGTTTCGATTCCATCATTGTGCGCTGACTGCAGCTGAACTTCAATTCCTAACGTACCTGCAGTTACAAGGAGTACTTCTATTGCTATCAGTTTCAGTGGTACTGTAAGTATTTCTGCCTCTGCACAGAGAACAGTTGCTAGCTATTAAAAAAGCTATGAATATCTCTGCAAGGGTCCATTATTCTAAACAGTTGCTAGCAGAGATACTGTAAGTCCTGTATAATTGCTTTGAACCCTGCTAGCTAGAGATTTTGGTTCCTTGATTGTATCGAGAGTATCCTAATGATGATATGCTACTGAATATCTCTGCAATATCTCTGCAGTTTTACCTCCCTCTGAGGATTAATGTGGGTAGAATTAATGCCACAATTGACTTAGATGTCATGGTTAATGTTTTGGATTTTGGTGGATAGTTCCATTATCAGGCTTATTAGTGGTGAGATTCTATCTATCTTGGCTTTAACGACTTAGTTAAGCTAGCCACTCAAGCAAAAAATAATCCGTTTGGAGTGGCATTATGTTACAGCTTCTACAGTCTGCAATCTGACATTACTATTACTATTATATCATGTTATTCTAATTAAACCATTATGCATGATTATGCTTGACATGTTTTCCATTAATCTTATAGGGAGATATTATTTTATTATTCTTTTTTATATCTTCTTGAAAATATTTGCACTTTCCATTTTTCCATCGTGTACTGTTGTACTGAAAATGGCTTTTGCTTCTGTAGTCAGTTGTTGTTTCTGGAGCTGCAGTGGTATCAGAGAATAATATTGTCGGGAGAGTGGAACTGGATTATTTCTTATTTACTTGGAAGTGGAGCAAAGCTGGCAGACTCCACACCATTTACTGGTTTTGTTTCTAGATATTGACAAAATCTGTTTAAAACCACAGGCTTCTTTTTGGAGCTTGGGTTATAATCCAGTCTCCACCTTTGTGAGAAGAGAGTGATGACAGTAATGACTGTTACATTACATATGTTTCTCTTTTTATTTATCCATTTTGCTACACAATGGAAATTGGTGCGCGTTTGTGGCATAGCTTTTGGAGTAGCCTAAAGATTGATCTTACTGATGCATATGCCATTTGGATTGTCTCTATTGGGCAGGAAAAACCTTGAGAAGAGCGCTTGAGTCTTGGCAAGATGAAGTGAATCAAAACTTCTACAATCACAAGGATCCAGATGATATGTGCTAAGGACTCCTTAGTATAATTGTTTAGTTCTATAAGTCTATTATGGAGTGACCTACATTCTTGAACTATGTAGCTTTTTTAATTTTATTATTGCACACACTATTGAACGTGGATGATCAATGCTATTATTCTCATTGTCTTGTGCCATTGGATTTTGAAATATTTGGAATTTTTGCACCACAAATCTTTATTATTAGTAAATAAAAACAATGCAATATAAAGTGCATGGCAGCAAATAGATCCTATTGCAATAAACCTAATGCCGATGCAATAGTTTGTATTGCATTGAACCTAATATCGATGCAATAGTTTTTGTTGCACCGAGTCTAATGGCGATGCAGTAGTTTTTATTGCACCAAACCTAATGTCAATGCAATAAGGTTTATTGCACCGAGCCTAATGTCGATGCAATAAGGTTTATTGCATCGATTCAATATCGATGCAATATGTTTTATTGCATCGACCCTAATATTAATGCAATTACTACCTATCGCATCGGCCACCAAAAACTAATGCGATAGGCTATTGCAACGAGGTCTTTTGCATCAGCTTGCATCAAAAAAGAAATTGATGCGATAACAGGCTATTGCATCTATTTTGGCCATATTACATCAAAATATTGCTGGTGCAATATGGTGAAAATTTAGTAGTGAGTGGAATAATGATTCCGCTTACTCCTAGAGTAGGAGCAATGCATATGTAGGTGGAGTGTATAAGTGATCTTGATTTTAAAAGCATGACAAGACTCTCATAAGGTATACAACAAAGGTTGACTGAACTCAATGCAAAACAAGCAGCATGAGTGAGCAAAGGTTTTCCTGTTCTAAATGTATATCATATATGGCTTCTGTAGGAATTCAAACTTTATCATACAAGAGCTCATCATGTAAGATTTTGAATTTTAAAAGATAAATCTCTAGAACTTTAGTATCGCTAGAAATAAGATAAATAGTAGCTCAGACTCTCTTATATCATATCCATCAATCACCTAGACTTAGCTCAAGCATATGTCTTCACAAGTTTCAAGTTCAGAGTAAATTCTTATATCAAAGCAGTCATGTCGAAAACTTAGAAGAATTTAAGGTTGAAAACTAGGCACTTGAAAGGAATTACGACAGAGCAACTATTCATCATCTCCAGGATAAAATTTATTGTTCCTCAGTTTTATTTGACTCTTAATAACTAGATACAACTGTAAACACACTATATGATCACACCTTAATAAATAGCTAGAGTATCTTTATTTGGTTTTGGTTGTTATTTATCTTTTTATTTCTTTTAACTAATAGACTCACAAAAGACTCTACAAACATGGACCTTCATGTGCCCATATATTTTTGGTATTTTATGACTATAAGATAGACTCAATAATCACATAGGTATACTTACCTGATAACTAGGGGATGCTCTCCCCCAAGCTGAATGTTGTCGTAGTTGAGCGTTGAAGCTGAGTGGTCCTCACAGAAGAGCTCATGCTTATAAGAGCAAGTGTTGCCAGGAATACTTCAATCTCATCACCCATAAAGTTACTTCCTTCACACAGGGGTTAGCTGTATATCAAAAAAGATGTTCTTCGAGTGATGAGGATGAAGATACGTACCTAGGTGAGCTAGCTCTTGGAGTCATCCTGCAGAAAGCTCTCATAAAACACCAAAACTCGTGGAATGGTATTAGGATAAAAAGTTAATGATTAGCTATTTTTAGAGGATTAGGTGTTGTGGAGGTTTTAAAATATTTTTATGATAACAATATTGCAGCAAGATGCTCAGTTAATATTTTTGGATTTTATGGGTTTATATGCAGAAAGTACACACGCATGATATATATTTTTATTTTGTAGGCCACCACAGTGAGCACTCCTATAGTTTTTATACCACCAGAGTTTCACGTGGGGCTTTGAGTTTGTTAAGACAAATTCAGCTTAATACATGCCTATTTATTTTTGTTTGTTTTCTATGCAACACTAATATAGAAAATTAAACATACTAAAAAGAGAATAAATCATGCAATGCAAGAAAGTAAATATGGATAACTACCGATGTTACCTCCCAGTGAGGGTTCGATGTTTTTGAGTCTTTTGAACTAGACTCCTCCTTGCAGTGGTTCATTAATTGAGTACTTCAGTTTGCTCCTAAGAATGAGGGTTGGGGTGGTGTCTCCACTAGTGGCGCTTCCAATGGTGGTGCCACCTTCTTCTTTTCTTTTTATTAGCATCTCAAAGCCAATCTTATGTGTATCATTGTTACTGGTTTAGAACTTCCACTTATAGAATTTGGGGAATCTCCCCACACTTTGCTTGAAGTGTGTTCTGCTCATAAAGACAAGGTAGAGATCAAGTGCATAGGCTCTATTGGTGGGAAAACACCAATAGAACTAAAAATTTGTTCATTCTCTAACCTTAGGCACAATAAGATTGATATTTTTTCATATTGTTCATTTACATTTTGGGTGAGAATATCAAAAGGATAAATATGGTATTTAAGCTTATGAGATAACGGAGTGGAGTTACTTAACCTATGGAAGGATTGTTCATCTTTATAAGTTATCAAGATTAACATGATAACTATCATCTTCCAAAAATAAGATATATCATATTTAAGCTTATTTGGTTAAGATTGAGATTAGGAGAATGGTGCTATGATTTGTACTCCAAGATCATGAGGAAATGATGACCACTTACCTTTAAGATGTTACCTTTATTACTGGAGCATGATGACACCATGTGGTAAAGGGTAGATTGAATCTCAATGGTCTTTTCCATCCTTGCATCTTGAGATATTCATTAGCATCTTGTCTCATATGTTTTACTCCTTTTTCACTCTTCCAGACTTCTACTTCTCTCATTATTTCTTCTCTGCAAGGGATTAGTAGACAACACATACCTGAAAGAATATACTATCTATTTAAAGTGTGGATAGTGTTTGCCAAGTAGTTAAAGATTAATCTGTAGCTCATGTTTTAAATGATTCACCATTACTTCAAATTTTCCAACAAGGTTAAGGCGATGATATAATTTTGAATAACAGCTCTAACCTTGATTTGATTCTATGAAGTCTCCTAATATGATTTAAACATTTTTATATAGGAGAGGATAGTTTGTATATACAATCAAACTCTTATACAAATATGTTTGGATGTTATAATGTTTAAATAATATTTTGAAGCATACTTATAATAGAGTGAGGAAGTTCAAAAGACTAAAGATACTTATTCAAGTAGAACCAAGAATTTGTAGGTGACCCAAAAGAGTATTTTATTTATTTTTAAGTTTTAGCAAATTAAACATGACATATGGTAAGGATAACCAAAAAATTAGCAATATTCTATAAGATGTTGAATGTAGCTTAAAGTTGCATGAGGCTTAGATAAACGTACCTTATGTCTTGTAGGGTGATTGGTCCACTATCACGGTGAAGTGTAGAAGGTGTTTAAATGTTCTTTCATCTATTTTTTTTTTTCCATCTTAGTCCTTTCTTTACACTTGTTCTTCTTTCTTTTCATTTTGAACCATGATTAGACATTTATTCTTTCTTTCCTGCATCAATGTTAGTGGACACATACCCGAAGGATTGCAACAAATTTGGGATATGTGTTATGGTCTATAATTCATGCAAATTTCATTTATGCTAATAAAAGGATGGGCTTTCAGAATTACTTTAGCATAGATTTCTTTTAACAAATTTTATTAGTAGCTGCACTTTTATATGGTTCAAGGCAACGGTAACTTGCAACAAAGGATTAAATTTATAAACTTTGTTACTTACAGTTCTTCCTTGGAGAATAAGCTGTGTCTTCCTTTTGTGCAAAGTTATTGGACATCGTCACATGCCTTGATTCGTCTCTTGATGTGAGTTCATCTCTCGACTTACCCGAATTGAGTTTGAGAGTTTTCTATAGGGGTTAGTCCAACACAATATCCAATGTCTACTACAATAATTTCTAGTTCAATAACCAAAGCAAACTCCATGTCTAATTTGATTAAGGTAGGCTATTCAACCTAAGCACCATGCTTAATTCAAAAGCCTATGAAAGTATGTCCAGTACTTTCAAACCAAAAGCATACTATAGAAAACAAAGGTAGAATGAGAGCATATAGAGATTTACTCAAAGAGATGAAAGCATGATCATGTATGGTGAGAATGTTTTTTTCATTTTTAAGAAAAGACACAAGTGACATGCATGTGTGTAAGAAACTAAACTTGCTATGAATTTGATATGAGATGAAGTAGATGCCTAGATTATTCAAAGTAAACATGCAGTAGAATGCAACAGGATACTACTCATCAAATTTAAAGTCTATGAGCAAGACTTTCTCACCTTTCTTGATCATACTTACCATGAGTCACAATGGTATTTGTGATTAGCATAGCATCTTTATTCGTCACATGTGATGAACTTTAAATTCATGTGATGATGACATTTCTTTTCCAATCTACACATGGTTAGAATAATATATATAAATGTTTATACATACCTGTGAGATGGCAGGGCTTCATTGTTGATGGATCATGAATGTTCAGGCACCCTGAGTTCTTCAAAATCTCTTATGTCTTGTTTTTGTGGAATTTTGCCAAAAGATTGAAATGGTTGATGTCCTGCTTATTCCACAACTCAACAAAACAGGGGTAATCCTACTAAAGCTAGTGGTACACTAGATTAGTAGATATCAAAATCAATATCAAAATCTTTACGCCAATTGTTTCCCCGGCAACGGCGCAAAAAATGCTTGTTGGTAATTCTTATGCACAACTAAAATATGAAGGATTCCGCAAGCGCACAGAAAACCATTGTAGCATTTTACCGGGAGTATTCTAGGTATCGTTGTTTATATTTTACCACTGGGAAACAATGGATAAAGACATTGATAGTTCACCATCATGTATCTATGAAACATCAACCGGAACGTGGTGGAATACAAAGGCCTAACAGAGCTGTCACCTCACGGGGCTACCACAACTAACCGTGGGATTGAGCGCAACCTCAGGTAAACACTAGCCTAGACAATATGTCTACACTAAAGATTATTACTCTAATCACATATGATAACCAGAGCACTCAATACGAGCGGAGATCCCATGCTAAGATATAACAACTATACTAAACATAATATGAAAGGCATAAAGTAACTAGAGAAGATAAATATATATTAAAGCATGTCTTACAAAGAATAATTACAAAGACATACCAAGACTCTGAAGACTCTTCTAGAATCGGGGCATAGCTCCGCTCTCCCTAACTCTCAACTAGAACTAATCTACTATGTTGGAAAGTCTAGCCCTAATTCTCTAGAGATGAGAGGTCATCCATTCGAGGGATGCCTCTACATCTCCATAATAATGTGATGCCCCCAGAGAGGGGGTCTAGCCCTATATTTATAGTCCGGTGGGATGCACGATGCCCGTTTGATCAAAACGACTTTAGGTATGGTGGATATTAACCCTCAAAGGGGGTGGAGGAAGCTTCCAGAAGGGTGTAGGGGTTTCTTTTGGGGGGAGGCCGCCCGACATATCTCCTCAGGCCGGCCGGCCCTCCACCTCAGACTTCGGGCCTCCGCTTTGTCGTGGTGTCTTCTTGATCCATGTAGAGCCCAATAGTGTATGTTTCCATCGCGGTTAAGTTTCATTACTCTGTTTGATAGTTAGGCCCTTTTCCGTGGTTTTCTGGAACAATCCCTAGAAAATAATAATTCACCAAAACTCATGAAATTTGTCAGATAAGACCCTAGACTTCTCTACTTGCAAATGTATTGACCATTTATTATGTTTATTGCACTATTAAATGTTGACGCTATCCACCATCAACAGGGGCATGGGGGGTCATACGCGTTCGCCCCCAGGGTTTATTTTAGTTTGATGTTTTGGATATTTCTGCCCTCGAGCCCCCAGCGCCCCCGCGTTCACGTGGGCCCGGTCTGGGGGTCGAGTCTTCTCCCCACGTGACCCTTTAGTGGGGTCGAAGGAGGTGGACAACGCTGTACTATCCCATCGGTTGGGTCGAGGCGCAGTGCCCGGTGAGTTGCTAGCGGGTAGTTCAAGTGAGGCCCAGGTTCTCGACTTTTGCGGTGCGTGGTGTGACCAGCCTCATAAATCCAGGTAGCTGATTCGTACTTTTCCCAAGCCATCCACGGGCTCGTGGGCTCGATGCCTTTGTCGCAAAAATTTCTGAATAAAGATCAACCTTGGACTCGAACACGGCCCAAGAAAGCCTTAATCACTTCGTGTGCTCGGGGAAATTAGGCCGCCAGTGGGCCTCTTTCTCGGGTCGCCCCTCGCTCCGTTGGTCCGAGGCGGCCGTGATCCCTTCGCGGGCAGGCCTGCGAACCCTGGTCCTATTTTCGGATCTTGTTACATCTGAGTTGATTTTTCATAATTAAGTACAAACTCATGGTACAAAATTAATACAGGAATTTAACCGTTACACAAAGTGAGTAATATGGAGTAAATGTAACGTGCGCGAGAATTTAGCCGAGAGAGGCGAGTTCACGTGTCTACCGATCGTGGCCAGAATTACGGCCAGGTGAGTTCGTAGCCGTCGTCTTCATCGCTGCCGTAGTCAGTGAGGAGGTAGTCACAGACGCCGAGGAAGTGGAGTAGCGCTTTCGGATCCTGGACCTCATCGTCGTCGTCCAGGACGTCGTGGATGCCGTGGAGCTGATTGCTGTCGTCGTTCCTCGGACCGGGTCCGGTGGTGACCGTGGCGGCGCTGGACGTGGGCGTGTCAGAGAGGCGCCGAGGTTCCTCCTTGGGCCGTGATCGGCGACGGCGAGCGTCCCAGTTCCTGTGGTGGTCCCTTCTCCTGCATCGTGCGCCGGAGCGAGCTGACCTGCTGGTATTGCCATGCCAGGCCGGGTTGTTGTCGTAGAGGCGTAAGTCGGCGAACGATGCGGAGATAGCGTCGACATTGGTGTTGGGGGGAGGAGCATCATGTCGTAGTCCACCCCGATGCTGATGAAATCGAGATTCCCAAACCGGACATGGGTGCCCAGAGGGAACTGAAGATCGTTGGATTTGGCCATCCAGATCTTTGGGTTTCAGAGACGAAACGCGCAAGGCCCCTACCTGGCGCGCCAACTGTTGGTGTTTCGTGAAAGCATCAACTAGTAAATTTATAGATGCGCGTTTATACCCGGATGGTTCGCTAAGAGGACACGGGAAGTATACTGGTTCGGGCGTGAGGCCCTACGTCCAGTTCGAAAGGATCGTGTTACTTAGCTGCGGTTCGTAGTAGGGGTTACAACCGGTTCGAGAGAGGGAGTGGCTCCCAAGTCTCTGATTGAGCGAGGTGCCAATATCGTGGCATTTGTGTGTGGTGTGTTTTCGGTGGTTTTTTGCTATTGATTCGAACTTATCTTGTGAAATGGCTCGCCCTCCCTTTTATAGACGAAGGGAGGGGACGGCCTTACATAAAGGAAGTATGGGCGTTGTTGACAGTGGATAGCGTCAACATTTAATAGATCAATAGACACAAGAAACACAAGAATATCTAGAAGTCTAGGGTTTTATCTGACAATTTCCATGAGTTTTGGTGATTTATCAATTTCTAGGGACTATTCCAGAAAACGGCGGAAAAGGACTTAATTATCAAAATACATCTCGGAATTATCCGGAACTCAAGAATACACCACACAACTCTAGAAGGATCCAGAATACACCGGAGCGAAGGGGAGCACGAGAGGCTGGCTGGCCCCACCGGTCATGCCGCCCGGCCCCCTAGGGGGAACCTTCCAGAGTCTTTCTCCACCGCCATTGAGGGTTCATCTCAACCGTCCCTTAAGTCGGTTTGATCCAACGGCCATCGTGCATCCCACCGGACTATAAATACAGGGTCAGACCCCCCTCCGGTAGCAATCAAGTCATTTGAAGATCAAGCATCCAGAGCTAGAAACATTAGTTCCTCAAAGTTCCTCTATTCTATAGTAGTAGCCTAGTTAGATTAGATCTAGAGGGAGTCAAGCTGAGTTAACTTAGCTTGGGTTCCCGATCGGTGTTGCTAGGAGCGTGGAGTTCGGTACTGTTGTTGTACTCTTTGTATTATTACTACATTGTTCTTAGCAATATTAGTATTCATTTATGTTCTTGATTGCAATGTTCATCGTCTACTTTGATTACATGTCTAGTATAGTTAGTCCACTGCTATTGAATTCATATATATGCTCGCATAGCGGTCATTCGGAGGTACCCTGGGTTAGTGGTAGGCATTATGTACGCATGGAGCCTAGATATTACACTTATCTGCGAGTGCCCCCTGATGTGCTGTGTCACGTGGTAGCTCGTGCAGGTGACTTATAGCTTCATTGAATCCTCTGTAATCCACCCTTCGCACATAGGTTTGTAGAGCGCAGTCGCGATGGAAGGTGACAGTTGTCTTAATTTCCTTCTTTAGTTGATGCTCCTTATGTTTGATATCGTAGCAGGCTAACAATGATTGCTTGATGTGTTTGCACTAATTGAAGTGTTCATTGATGTGTAGTTATAGAATGATACTAGGAACTATTTCTTTAATATTCAGATCTAATGCGTTATTATGGTAGTTAGAGTGCTCTGAGTGAATCTATTATCTTATTATGATGCTTGATCAATGCTTACAATATATATATTTATCCTATGACTTATCCCTGTTGTGAGTAGATTTGAGGTTATGGTTTACTTGTTTTATTAATGGTATAAGTTATCAATGTATCCTGCCGGACCTTTCCAGTGGCATAAATATAAATCGACAACCTGGTAATACTCTAGGTAAAATGCTATAATGGTATAATTATCTATGTGCTTGCGGATTCTTTTCATGCATATATCTTTATATTCTTTCTAGTCACATAAAATGATATAGATCTATTTAGTGTTGTTCTTGTAATAATGCTAGATAGTACCAACAAACATTCTTTGGCGCCATAGCTAGGGATGACAACTTAGTACACTGCTAGAGGTGTAGGTAATTGATAGGTGACTACCAAAACAAGTGATGAGTTAATTAATACCAACAAGCATTTTTTTGGCGCCGTTGTTTTGAAGGTAGCTAGGCAATTAAGGAATATTGATTCACTTTTACTATTTGATGTGATAGAGATAACCATTAACCCCTGCTCAAGCAGGATTACCCGTGTTTTGCCTACTTTAATATCTTATGCAAGGTAATGAAAGACCGGTTTATGACCTTCCGGTAAGCTCCCACAAGAAAAGAAGAAACACATTTAATCCAAGATTTAAGAAAGAGGTCAACATCACAAGATTTCAATTTATATCTTAAGTGACAGGAACAAAGATGTTGTATCACTCACAAATTCCATAATGTGAGTCATGGTAAGTGTGATCAAATAAAGGTGAGAAAGTCTTGCTCATGGACTTTAAATTTAATGAGTAGTTATCTTTTGCATTCCACTGCATGTTTCCTTCTCACAATCTAAACATCCATCTCATTAAGTTTAAAATTTTTCATCCATATCATGTTTAGTTCCATTCATATATCCATCCCACTTGCATTATTATAAATAACAAAAAAAACTCACCATGATCATGCTTTTTCATCTGTACTTGAATAAACTTCTATAGTACTTTCATGCTACTTGTATTTACTATAGTATGCTTAGGTTTAGAAGTATCCTCATACACCTTTTAATTGGGCATTGATTGTTTTCTTAAGTTAAAGTAGACATGGTGTCTAGTTTAATTTATAAATCACAAGATGTGTTGATCTTACTTCTAAAACGGTTTTTGAATTAGGCAAGGTGATTAGGTTAAAATCCTTTCCTCAATCAAATTAGACGTGAGTCTAGGTTGATTTTTGAGCTAATAGTACATGTAGTAGATACTGGTTATTTTGTTGGACAAACCCCTATAGGAGAATTCTCAAATTCAATCTAGGTAAGTCAAAAAAGGAATTCACATATAAGATGAATCAAGGTATGTAATAACTCTGCACAAAGAAGGTATTAATGGTTATTTATTTATCTTTGTTGCAAGTTATTTTTGCCTTATACCATGTTAAAATGCAACAACAACATAAAACATGATAGATACAATCTATGCTAAACAATCTTAAAATTACATCATCTTGTTAGCAAAGAGTTGCAAAAAAGTATGGACAACAAAACTCGTATTCCAAATTTCCTATATTCCCTCGGGTATGTGTCCATTAACATTTTGCAGGAAAGAAATAAATCAACTAATCATGAGTAATGCCAAAGGCAACCTAGCATTGAGCTTTTCCAGGGACTCAAGCTAGGTGGATGATGAGAAGCAAGGAGCAATCCACTTCATATCAATCAACTAGTGTTCTGTTTTTCTCATCACCTTCGAAGATACCACTTTGTATGTCGGCAATAAGGATGTCTAGTAAGGTCGTGGGTGACCATGATCATAGAAGAAACACAACTAAACTATTGGAGATGAAGTTTTTACATGGACATTAAAGAAGTTCCCTCAATAACCATCAAGACGGCCGGCATATCACTCACAAAGAAGAAACACTCATCGCCATGCCGATAGAAGACAAAGACAACCAGAGAGGAACTTGAAGTGGCATCTCCAATGGATCCTAGCTCATCAACCATGAATCAATCAAGATCAAGAAAAGGTTGATGAAGAGCATGCAATTATTCGTATTTCCATCGAAAGGTGAAACGGCTAAGCTAATAAAAGGAAGGCCCTTCTCAATGGACCACAAGCTATCACCGACAGATGAATCGGACAACCCTCCTTCTTCAGGTAAGTTTATCACTTTCAAAGAAGGGAGGATAAAGACATAAGGTATCTTTACCTAAGTCTCATGCAGGATTAAACTATATTCAATATCTTATACCATGTTGCTAATTTATCTTTACCTTATGCCATGCTCAAATTGCTACAAGTTTAAACAAACGAAATGATCCTTTGGTTCATCATATATATTTTTTGTTCTAATTGAAGCTTTAGTCTTTTAAACTTCCTTGTTCTATTATAAGTATGCCTTAGAATATTACTTAAACATAACTATGGGATCAAGGCATGCTTGTATAAGAATTTGGTTGTGCATATAGACTACTCTCTCATATATAAAAGATTGAATCATATTAGGAGACTGTTCATAGAATTAAATCAAGGTTAGAGGTATTCCACAAATTAATATCTTCACCTCAACCTTGTTGAAAAAAGGAGAGAGTTGAAGCAATGGTGAATCATTAAATCTTTAGAAAACACTATCCTTACTTTAAATATTATATTCCTTCAGGTATGTGTTGTCTACTAATACCTTGCAGAGAAGAAATAATAAGAGAAGCAGAAGGCTAGAAGAGTGAGAAAGGAATACAACATATGACACAAGATGCTCAAGATACAAAGAAGAAAGAGACCAGTGAAATTCATCTACCCTTTACCACATAGTGTCATCACACTCCATTAATAAAGGTAACATCTTAAAAGAACACACTTCAAGCACAGAGTGGAGAGATCCCCTAAATCCTACAAGTGAAAGTTCTCAACCAATGACCATGATGCACATAAGATTGGTTTTGAGATGCTAACAAAAAGAAAGGAAGAAGGTGGAACAACCATTGGAAGCGCCACTAGTGGAGGTACCACCTCAATCCTTATCCTCAAAGAGCAAAGTGAAGTACGTGATCAGTGAACCACTGCAAGGAGAAGTCTAGTTTGAAGGACCCAAAACATCAAACCCTCGCCGTGAGGTAACATCGGTAGTTATCCATATCTACTTTCTTGCATCGTATGATTTATTTTCTCATTAGCATGTTTACTCTTCTATATTAGTAATGCATAGAAAATAACAAAAATAAATAGATGTGCATTAGGCTGTATTCATCTTAAAAACATAAAGCCCCATGTGAAACTCTTGTGGTATAAAAACTGTAGGAGTGCTCATCGTGGTGGCCTAGACAATAAAAATAAATATCATGCATATTTTCTTTCTACATATAAATCCAAAAACTCTAAAAATATTAATTGAGCATCCTGCTATAATACTTGTTATCATAAAAATACTTTGGAACCTTCACAACACCCAATCCTCTAAAAACAGCTGTCCACTAAACTTTTTATCCTAATACGTTCCACGAGTTTTGGTGTTTTGTGAGAGCTTTATGTAGGATGACTCCGAGAGCTAGCTCACCTAGGTAGCTTCATCTTTACCACTCGAAGTACACCTTTTCGACACACAGTTAACCCCTATGTGAAGGAAGTAACTTCTTGGTGATAAGATTGAAGGATTCCTAGCAACACTTGCTCTTACAAGCATGACCTCCTCTGCGAGGACCACTCGGTTTCAACGCTCAACTATGACAACATTCAGCTTGGGGGAGAGCATCCCCTAGTTATCAGGTAAGTATACCTATGAGATTATCGAGTCTGTCTTATAGTCATAAAATACCAAAAATATGTGGGCACATGAAGGTCCACACCTATAGAGTCTTTTGTGAGTCCATTAGTTAAAAAGATATAAAAAATGAACAACAATTAAAACCAAATAAAGATACTCTAGCTATTTATTAAGGTGTGATCGTAGAGTGTGTTTACATGTCTATCTAATTTGTTAAGAGTCAAATAAAACCGAGGAACAATAAAATTTTGTCTTGGAGATGATGAATAGTTGCTCTGCTTGTAATTCCTTTCAAGTGCCTAGTTTTCAACCTTAAGTTCTCCCAAGTTTTGGATATGACTGCTTTGATATAAGAATTTACTCTAAACCTGAAACTTATGGAGGCATATGCTTGAGCTAAGTCTAGGTGATTGATGGATATGATATGAGAAAGTCCGAGCTGTTATTTATCTTATTCCTAGCGATACTAAGTTCTAGAGATTTATCTTTTTAAAAAATCCAAAATCTTACATGATGAGCTCTTGTATGACAAAGTTTGAATTCCTACCAAATCCATATATATGATATACATTTAGATTAGGAAAACTTTTGTTTATCCATGCTACTTGCTTTGCATTGAGTTCGATTAACCTTTGTTGTATACCTTATGAGAGTCTTGTCATGCTTTTAAAATCAAGATCACATACACACACTTCATCCACATATGCATTACTCCTCCTCTAGGAGTAAGCGCAACCATTTTTCACTTTCATTCAGATCCACCTTTAAAATGTTTTTCTCCTACACTGGGAGTCAAATACCTAAAAATATATCCCATAGGACAACCCCTATTAAATGCTCTAAGTGCTTATTGCTATCTCTCCAGTTATCATATTGTACTCAAAGGATACATGTGGCTATGCAAAAGAAAAGTTATTAAAAAAAAGAAGAAAAAAGGGGAGTAAAAAATAGACAAGTGTCCATTCGGTGAAAATAATGGGTACTTAGATATCCGCCTCCCGGATAAAAAAAGAGAAAAAAGAGAGGAGAAAAGAGAGAAAGAATAAAGATAGTCCATGCTTTCCCGCGGAAGTTCTAAGTTCAAAGGAGAGATTTATTTTCAAAGAGCAAAAGTAGAATTAGGTTTAGCCACCATATATTCACCTATTCACTATATTTCATACACATGCACATCTTGGTTTAATTGTACGACTTGACTCTCTTTGGATCCATTGTTTGACTTTACAATGTATGAACTGCAACTATGCTCATCCTTGTTTAATGCCACTCCTATGAGCTCCACTATAATCATTAGATGTAGGAGGGCATGACAACATTAATGCCTCAAGTGAGATCTATAAATACCACATATATTAAGAGATTGAGGGTGTTATACAATTAAGCTCTAAGTTTTATTTCAAAAACTTGCAAAAACTCCAGAATATTGGTTGAGTAAAGAATTTGAGACATAGTACTTGACTTGATTGTTCTATCTTTTAATTACTCAAGACCCATGTGAAAGTTGAAAAGCTCCATAGCTACAGGTAAAATGAGTAACTTTGAAAGTTAGAGCAGTATTGTCTAATCTGGAGGAGAATTTCTGTTTGAAAGCATGTGTACTTTTAAGGCGTGAAAGCATTGTAGCAACTCCTGATACAACCCTAGGCTTTGCTAAGGGACTAGCAAAGGGTAAGCTTGGGGGAGTTGTTGATGGTGGATAGCGTCAACATTTAATAGATCAATAGACACAAGAAACACATGAATATCTAGAAGTCTAGGGTTTTATCTGACAATTTCCATGAGTTTTGGTGATTTATCAATTTTTAGGGACTATTCTAGAAAACAGCGGAGAAGGACTTAATTATTAAAATATATCTCAGAATTATCCGTGACTCAAGAATACACCACAGAACTCTAGAAGGATCCAGAATACACCGGAGCGAAGGGGAGCACGAGAGGCTTCTAGGTGGGGCCGGCCGGCCCCACCTGTCATGCCGCCCGCCCCCCTAGGGGGAACCTTTTTCCCCCTTCCAGAGTCTTCCTCCACCGCCATTGAGGGTTCATCTCAGCCGTCCCTTAAGTCGGTTTGATCCAACGGCCATCGTGCATGCCACCGGACTATAAATATAGGGCCAGACCCCCCTCCTGTAGCAATAAAGTCATTTGGAGATCAAGCATCCAGAGCCAGAAACCCTAGTTCCTCAGAGTTCCTCTGTTCTATAGTAGTAGCCTAGTTAGATTAGATCTAGAGGGAGTCAAGCTGAGTTAACCTAGATTGGGTTCCCGATCAGTGTTGCCAGGAGCATGGAGTTCGTTACTGTTCTTGTACTCTTTGTATTATTACTACATCGTTCTTAGCAATATTAGTATTCATTTATGTTCTTGATTACAATGTTCATCGTCTACTTTGATTACATGTCTAGTGTAGTTAGTCCACTGATATTGAATTCATATATATGCTCATATAGCGCTCATCCGGAGGTACCCTGGGTGAGTGGTAGGCATTATGTAGGCATGGAGCCTAGATATTACGCTCATCTGCGAGTGCCCCCTGATGTGCCGTGTCACATGGTAGCTCGTGGAGGTGACTTATAGCTTTATTGAATCCTCTGTAATCCACCCTTTGCACAAGGTTTGTAGAGTGCGGTCGTGATGGAAGGTGACAGTTGTCTTAATTTCCTTCTTTAGTTGATGCTCCTTATGTTTGATATCGTAGCAGCCTAACAATGATTGCTAGATGTGTTTGCACTAATTGAAGTGTTCGTTAATGTGTAGTTATAGAATGACACTAGGAACTATTTCTCTAATATTCGGATCTAATGCGTTAGTATGGTAGTTAGAGTGCTCTGAGTGAATCTATTATCTTATTATGATGTTTGATCAATGCTTACAATATATATATTTATCCTATGACTTATCCCTGTTGTGAGTGGATTTGAGGTTATGGTTTACTGTTTCATTAATGGTATAAGTTATCAATGTATCCTGCCAGACCTTCCCAGTGGTATAAATACAAATCGACAATCTGGTAATACTCTAGGTAAAATGCTACAATAGTATAATTATCTATGTGCTTGCAGATTCTTTTTATGCATATATCTTTATATTCTTTCTAGTCACATAAAATGATATAGATCTATTTAGTGTTGTTCTTGTAATAATGCTAGATAGTACCAACAAACATTCTTTGGCACCATGGCTAGGGATGACAACTTAGTACACTGCTAGAGGTGTAGGTAATTGATAGGTGACTACCAAAACAAGTGATGAGTTAATTAATACCAATAGGCGTGCCGCGTAGAAAAAGAAAAAAGGACAAAGGTGGAGTGGCTCGTCTGCCTTCCTGGGGTCGGGGCATCCTTCTTTCTTGCATCGCACGCGTTGGTCACCGGTGAGGTCGCGTCGCCGGAGTGTCTACCCATGCCTCAACAGTAGACGGAGAGGCCGAACAGTTGATTAGAGCATTTGGAGTATTATCCTAGAGTTAATGACGTCGTACGGTTTGGGAGCGGGTCGTGATGGTCGGGCTGTCCGGACTGCAAATCAGGGGGGTGATTAGACGCCGAGCCACACCCTGCCTCTGATTAACAGTGCGGTCAAGGAGTCGAACCACGCCTTGCTCTGACCAACAGTGCCGCTGGCATCCGCTTCCATGCCCTGCACTATCGCACAGTGCGGTCAAGATGCTCCTTTCCCATGCCTTGCGCAAGGCGCAGACGGGGAGGGTACAGTTTGACTGGTCGTGTTGCAGCGAGGTCGTGGCCCAAGCGTGGAGCGCAAGCCTCGGGTGGCTTCTTCGCGAAGACGCCAACAAGGGGTCGTGCGAGCCGTGGCCTCTGGGCTATGACCCCAGGAGTCCTTTAGTCCCGTGGGGGTCGCACGAGCCGCGCCCCCTGGGGGTCGAGCCCCCGCGCATGGCATGGTGCGTCCGCGGGCTTCTGCCTCAGCCTCCTAGTGGGCCATTGGAGCGGCGGCCCACCTAGTCCGGCTTTTGTAGGCCGGTCACGGGTTGTTAATGGCTTGCTTAATTTTATTTAGCCGGGGGCCCAACAGGACAGTTGTTTGGCCCCCGACAGTGGTCGATGCCTTTTGTCTGCATAGCTCTTTTGCCTGGACTGAGCTATTCTCAGATTAGCCTGAATCTGCTTCACTTTATCTTCAGTTTGTTTCACTAAATCAAAACCCAAAGAACCATCTTTCTCCAGTCTTAGACCAGTTAAGTGGAACTCGGCATCTACGACTGTACAATGCTTTGAACGGTGCCATTTTGATACTTTCTTGGTAGCTGTTGTTGTATGCGAATTCTACCAAAGGCAAACATTCATCCCATGTTGTGGAATAAGCCAACACACATGATCTTAACATGTCTTCGAGGACTTGATTGACTCTCTCTGTTTGACCATCAGTTTGCAGATGATAAGTTGTACTATAAAGTAATTGAGTACCCTTGGACTCTTGAAACTTTTTCTAGAAATGAGCAACAAATTGAGCACCCTTATCAGTAACTATGCTCTTAGGTACACCATGCAAACTCATGATTCGGTCAATATAGAGTTGAGCATATCTAGGAGCTCTATATATGTTCTTGACAGGTATAAAGTGAGCTGACTTGGTCAAACGATCAACAATTACCCAGATAGAATCATAGCCTCTGTTGGTATAAATTAACTGCACTCCACTAAATAAGATTTAAGTAAGATTATCTGCAAGCGCACAGATATCATACCAGTGTCACATTTTACCCGGAGGTTTTAAATATCGTATCCACAGGGAATAGTTGTGATGATGACAAAGTATATAGACTTAACCCTACAATTAGGCTAGATAATATCAAGAAAGAGGAAATAGCTATTGCACTCTAGTTCTGACAACCGGTAAGCTTTGTATAACACCGTCTAACTGGGCAAGTCACTCGAATAGGAGAAGAAACAGAGTAATCTCCTACCAAGCACCTATCAGCCTATCCGTCCTATCAACGGGACGTGGACTACAGAGGATTCAACGAAGCTATAAAGTCACCTTCACGAGCTATCACTATCCGACTAATCAGGGGACATCCACAAGTAAACCTAGCCTAGGCACCACACCTACACTACGAAATACTACTTCAACCAAGTAATGACTAAGATCAAAGCACTCAACATGAGATGTGAACTTAAGAGTGAATAAAAACAAGTTGCTTACTTGAATCGAAATGGCGAATACAAAAGTACCTGAGAACGCAGCTCTGGACAAGGTAGCTGAATCCAGAAGAATACAGCCACAAGCACCGATAGGCCGGAACTCCTCCAGAATCTCTACTCCTCTACTCTCTAATCTCTTAACAAGAATAGATCTAGAAGAACTAGTCTCTCCTAATTGCTACATCTAGATTAACTAGAACTAGATGAACTAGAACTAGATCAACTAGAGGGACTCTAACCCTAATTATGTAGAGAATATGAAGCACCGGGGTGTAGAATGCCTCTAGGAAGGGCCTTGGGGTGTCATTATATAGGCCGAGGTGGAGTAGGGGGCAAGGAACCGCCATGTCATCGATCCGCGTCTTCATGTTGTGTGCACCGTCGGATCAAACCGACCTTAGATCGACGTAGGAATGCTTTGCTTGGCTTCCAAGGAAGCGTGGGAGTAGGACTCCAGAAGGCGGCGGCCATTTGACCTAGGGAGGCGCCGGTCGGCGCCAGGGTGGGGCCGGCCGGCCCCACCAGGTGTCCCCTGCGGGTCCCACTGCTTCGGGTGTCTTCTAGATGTTTCCTGAGCCTGATGACGATGTTTTCCAAAGTGGATAAGTTTCGTGACAATTACGCACTCTAATCCCTCTTTTATGCTTTTCTAGAATAATCCCTGAAAAATACAGAATATGCAAAACTCGTGGAAATTGTCAGTTAAAACCCTAGACTAGTGTGTATTCATGTTCCTTTTCATGTCTAAAGTTCTAATAAAAGTTGACGTTATCCACCGTCAACAACTCCCCCAAGCTTACCTTTTGCCAGTCCCTTGGCAAACAACCTAGGACTAATTGTTAAAATATTTGGATCAAGAGTTGCTGCAATACTTTTATTTCTTTTAAGCATAGTCGCTTTTAAACATAAATTTTCCTTCGGTTTAGACAAAACTGCTCTAACTTTCAAACTTACCCATTTTACCTTTAACTATGGAGCTTTACCGCTTTTGCATAAGTCTTGAACAATCGAAAGAAAGAGCAATCAAGTCAAGCACTATGTCTCAAATTCTTCACGTACCAATATTCTCAAGTTTTGTAAGTTTTTGAAATAGAACTCAGAGCATAATTGTATGACACCCTCAAGTCTCTTAATATATAGTATTTATGGATCTCACTGAGGCATTAATAATGTCATGCCTTCCTACAACTAAGGATTTATAGTGGAGCTTACAGGAGTGGCAATAACAAGGACGAGCATACTTGCAATTCATATGTTATAAAGTCAAACAATGGATCCGCAGAGAATCGAGGCATACAATCAAATCAAGATGTGCATGTGTATGGAATATGGTGGATAGGTATATATATGGTATTTAGTGGCTAATCCTAATTCTATTTTTGCTCTTTAAAAATAACTCCCTCAGAACTTTTCTCAGGAAAACATGGGCTATCTTTATTCTCTCTTTCTTCCTCTTTTTTTAATCTAGGAAGCGGGCATCTATGTACCCATTGTTTTAATTGTTGGGACACTTGTCCATCTTTTACTCCTTTTTTTCTTCTTCTATTTTATTTTCTTGATACTTTTGCATAACCACATGCATCCTTTGAATGTAAATAATTGGAGAGATAATGACAAAAACTTAGAGCAATTAAATGGGGGCTGTCCTATAGGGTATATTTTTGGGTGTTTACTCCTAGCGTAGGATAGAAAACAATTTTAAGGTGGATCTGATTGAAAGTGGAAAATAATTGCGCTTACATCCCGGAGTAGGAGTAATGCATATGTGGATGGAGTGCGTAAGTGATCTTGATTTTAAAAACATGACAAGACTCTCATAGGGTATACAACAAAGGTTGACTAAACTCAATGCAAAGCAAGCAGCATGAATGCGCAAAGGTGTTCCTAACTCTAAATGTATTATATATGGCTTTGGTAGGAATTCAAACTTTATCATACAAGAGCTCATCATGTAAGATTTTAGGTTTTCAAAATAAATCTTTAGAACTTAGTAATGCTAGAAATAAGATAAATAGCAGCTTAGACCTTCATGTATCATATCAATCAATTACCTAGACTTAGCTCAAGCATATACCTCCATAAATTTTAGGTTCAGAGTAAATTCTTATATCAAAGTAGCCATATCCAAAACTCAGGAGAATTTATGGTTGAAAACTAGGCACTTAAAAGGAATTACTATAGAGCAACTATTCATCATCTCCAAGACAAAATTTTAATATTTTTCAGTTTTTATTTGACTCTAAACTAGACTAACTGTAGACATACTCTATGATCACACCTTAATATATAGATAAGTATTTTGTTTAGTTTTAATTTGTTATTTATCTTTTTATTTCTATTGGACTTACAAGACTCTAAAGATATAGACCTTCATGTACCCATATATTTTTGGTATTTTATGACTATATAAAATAGACTCAATAATCGCCTAGGTATAGTTACCTGATAACTAGGGGAGGCTCCTCTCCCAAGCTAGATGTTTGCAATACATGGTGTTGATGATCTTTAGAGTAAGCTAACCAGCAGCGTTCTGGTGGATGCCACTAATAGACACTCTTCTTGTCATAATGTTGTTCCTGCATAATTACACTCCAACAAGAAAACCAAAACTCGAGGCTCGAATTCAATAAGAGGTTAGCAATCAGCCAAAAAAGTAATTGATTATTCTTATGAGTTGATTTCAAATTGACAAGTTCTAGTAGGATTCTTTTTTTTTTTAGAATTTTCTAGTTTAATTATGTAGAAATAAAATATGTGTGCATGATGTATAGTTGTATTATTATATATTATATATTTTTTATGCCACCACAGAGAATATTTATTCTTATGGGGCTTAGGCTTTTCATAATGCAAGAAAGCAAATATAGGAGCTATTATTATTTTTTTTTTATGCCACCACAGTAAATATTCCTATAGGGTTACCACAAGTTTATTCACGTGGGACTTTTTAATATTTTATGATGCAGTAAATGAAGTAATAAAGATTTTCATTTTATTTTTATTTTTTTTAATATTTATGAAGATGAATATGTTAAGGTAAATTTATTAATGTAGACAGGAATACTAATTAATTAGATAACTACCATATTACCTTATGGCAAGGGTACGAAATTTAAAGTTTATCGATAGGATTTCTTTTTCCACTCTTGTGTATCTCTCTATCTTGAGAGATGGAGGTCGTGATGGTTGCATACCTCTAGTGATAGTAATGTCACTTTTGTTCTTTGATTTGGCCATCAGGTTGAAGTAAAGCTTTAATAGTAGCTGGCAGCATCTTGCTCAGTGTACATGTTCATAGAACTTTCACTCGTAGAATTAATAAAATTTGCTCGATGTGTTGTCCTGTTTGCAAAACCAAGGTAGAGATCAAGTGCATAGGCTCTGCTGGTGGAAAAACACCAACAAAACCAAATCTATTTCTTTATTTATTTTTCTCCATCCTTAGGCACATTGAACAAGATAAAGTTGGTGTTACATGATTTGTTTATTTATGAGTGGTGAGATCAAAAGATTAGGCATTGACTGTTGCATTTAAGTTCACATGGCGTAAAAAGAATGAAATTGCTTAACCAATAGAAGGATTGTCTATTTATATATAAATTTTCACATGAGTGTGACTATCGTTGTTCTAAGATTGAATATAATGTTTTAACTTGTTTGGTTAAGACTGAGATTTAAGAGAATGATGCCACAAACAATTTTGAAGAACAAAGCATGTTGAGTTAATTAGATTAATCAATTTAAGTTGTAACTCTAACATGTTTGTGTCTGCATTTATGTGTACCAAGATCAAGAGAAGAGCAGTGACCACTTATCTTAGAATATTACCTTCATTATTAGGGTGTGACGGTACTAAGTTATGAAGGGTAAATGACTAGTGGTCCTTTCTCTTGCATCTTGAGTTGTTCATGGACATCTTGTCTCCTCTGTTGCACTCATTCTTTTGCCATCTTTTTGCTTCTTTGATCTTTTGACTCTTTTCACTCCAGTCATTATTATGCCTGCAACAGATTAGTGGACAATACATACCCGAAGGAGTATGCAAATTTTAAACATAGGTTGCTTGTCCAAGATTTCATTTTGTTCTGTCTATGCTAATGAAAAAAATAGCATTGATATTGTTTTTAGCATAGATCATGTTTTATACAGACATGGCTCGAGGCAAAGTAACTTGCAGTAGAAGATAAAGTGAATAAACCACTAATACTCATAGTTCTTCCATCCATGATGAATGAGCTATGTCTTCTTCTACAAAGTTATTGAAGCCCATCATATGCACCCTACTTCGTCTCTGATTTGAATTCATCCCATGACTTACCCAAATTGATTTTGAAAATTTCCTGTAGGGGTTAGTCCAACAAAATATCCAATGTCTACTATAGCATATCATCGGTTCAAAAATCAACCTAAACACCACGTCTAATTTGATTTAGGAAGGCATTTTAACCTAAGCACTACGCTTAATTCAAAAAGCCTTTGAAAGTAAAATCAACACAATTTAAACTAAGCACCATGCTGTTGACGGCCACTATTGTATTAATTCAACCGTCAACTAGCCATGAATAGGATGAAATTGTGATCACCAAAGTAGACATAGGGTTTACACTGACCAAATTCCATGAGTTTTGGTGTTTCACTATTTATGCAGGCGTAAACCAGAAAAGGCGTAAACATACAAGCTTATCGGAACAAGGAAACGGAAAATGGACTCCACGGCTACACAGGAAAGTTCCAGAAGAGACGAGAAGGCACCTCGCCGAGCCGGGGGCCCGGAGGCCACTAGGCCAGACCGGCCGGTTTGGCCCTAGACCGGCCGGTCTGGGGTGGGCCCCGGTTCGCCTGGTCCGCTCCACCGCCTTTGAGGATCGATCCTAGCCGCCCGTCAATGTCGGTTTGATCCGATGGCTCATGATCATCGCCTAGGGCTATAAAAGGAGAGGCACCCCCTGGGGAAGGGAACCCCATTCATTCATTCTCATTCGAAGTCCGATCATCAGCCAGAAACCCTAATCAGAGGTCCTTAGCTGGGGCCTAGATAGCTAGATTAGAACTAGAGGGAGGCAAACGCTGGCTTGGATTCCGGAGCCATCAAGAGCTTGGATTTGGTATAGTTCTTACCTCCTCTCGCCTTTGTTCTCTTTCATTGTATAGTTATATGATTGCTACAATTGAATTGATGAATACTTATTTAAATATATTCATAGTTATTTTGTTCTTTGTCTATTGTGGTTACATGCTTAGTATAGCTAGATTAACATTGTACTTATTGATAGGTTCGTATAGCACTCATCTAATTGATCATTGGGTGAGTGATAAGTATTGTGTAAGCGTGGTGCTTATACGTTGTTTATCTGTGAATGCACCCTATAGGCCGGGTTTGGTAGATCGCGGGTGTGACATTCCTGTTGAGTCCTATGTAATCCGAACCTTGTTTATAGGCACAGTAGGGCTTGTATACGACGGAAGGGCGTGCTATGTTCTCAAACTTCCCTAGTATATCCACTATGAATAAATATAATGCTAACCTTAGCCATGACTACTAGGTGTATTGCACTAACCATAATATGCATTGACATGTAGCTAGGAATAACCCAGGAATATCTCTTGATGTTCTACTAGCAACCCTAATGATATAGCTAGGAGTCTCTATCTGTTTATGCTGATGATTATATACTTACCTTATCTATTATCTTGTGACTTACCCCTGCATTGAGTAGCGAGGACATGGTTATGCCTATTCGTTACACTCTAGGTCAACACACTCCCTTTACACAGCCATGTAGACCTTCCTTTGGGAAAATATAAATGACAACCCGTAATACTGGGGTAAAATGCTACAATGGTATTTGATCCGTAAGGGCTTGAGATACATTTCTATATTCTAGATGGTGGCATGATTTAATACCACACCCCTTGGTGTTATGCTAGGGATGACAACTTGGCATTCTAGTGGCGGTGCACTGCTCAAGCATTTTTGGCACCGTTGCCGGGGAAGGCACTTGGCAATTAAAAAGGATAGCGATAGACCTAACAAACTACTGAGATAGAGGAAACCATAGACCCCTTCTCAATGCAGGCTTACCCTTGTGTTTTCTATCTTTGTGAAATCTTATGCAGGGTAATGAATGAGTGGTTTTAATCTGCCAGATAACTACGTTGAAAATCCAGAGACTCTTTCGAAGAAAGAAATTCTAGCAAGTGAGGGACATCTTTGAATCTCCATCAAGGACACCTACTGCTGAGGTTCGTTCTTTGGAGGAGCAAGCTCCTACAAGAGAAGAAGAAGAGCAACAAGAGGGCAACTTAGCACCAATCTTTGAAGAAATGGTCGATAAGTGCTTTGCCAAGGAAGTTCTCCGCTCCGAACACCAACAACATCCACACTGGACCTAACGTCGAAGTTGGGGAGAATGGATTTGAGCTCAAGCCAGCTCTTATCACCATGGTGCAAGCTAATCTGTTATGTGGGAAAGCACATGAAGATGCGAGTGCTCATCTCCAACACTTCCTGGAGATTTGTAGCACTTTCAAGCTAAAAGATGTACCAAAGGATACCGTCCTGCTGCGTCTGTTCCCATTCTCACTGTTGGGAAAGGCAAAGCAATGGTTCTATGCCAACAAAGACAACCATACAACTTGGGACAAGTGCTCCACAGCTTTTCTAGCAAGATTCTTTCCTATGGGCAAGACAAGTGCCCTAAGGGGGAAGATCTCGAGTTTCCAGCAACAACATGATGAGTCAGTCCCTGAGGCATGGGAACGCTTTCAAGACTACATATCAGAATGTCCTCATCATGGGATGGAGAATTGGCTCCTGATGCAAACTTTCTATCATGGGCTTACCAACAGCACCCGTAACAACATTGATGCTGCTGCTGGAGGTGCATTTATGTCACTGACCATACCACAAGCTACTGCTCTTATGGAGAAGATGGCCTCCAATCAAGATTGGAATGATGAGTGCCAAACAACTCGCAAGTGGAGTGGAGGAATGCACCAGCTCAAGGAGGTAGACATGCTGTCTGCCAAGATAGACCTGCTTATGAAGAAGCTGGAAGACAAAACAAGCCAGAGACAAGATGTCATGCACATTAATGATTCATGCATGACTTGTGAAGTGTGTGGCAATATGGGACACTCAGGCAACAGCTGTCCTGAGACCCGTGAGGATGTGAACTTCATCAACAACAACAACAACTATCGTCCTCAAAATCAAGGATGGAACCAGCAAAGGCCCAACTACCAAGGTAACTTTCAAGGCACTAATTACAATAACTATGCTCAATTGCCTTTGAGAGAAGTGATCTCCAACCAAAATAAAATTGTGGAGACTTTATCTAGGAAGGTAGCATCCAATGATAAAATGCTAGGAAACATAAACATTAAAATGGATAGCTTTACCTCTGCTATTAAGAACCAGCTTAGCTTTAATAAAATGATAGAACAACAACTAGCTCAGCTGGCGGCCGCTGTTCCACCGACCAATGAAGGTAAGATTCTAGGGCAACCTCTAGAACCCGAGACTGTGAATCTGGTTGATGTGTATGCAGGTTACTACGTTGAAGCATCATCAGGATGGAAGGATGAGTCTATGCCACCTAAGAGAGGAGATCTAGGGAGACCTGTGATTCCCATCTCTATTGGGCAGCATGACTTCCCTAAAGTTGTCTGCGATCTAGGCGCCAGTGTCAACATTATGCCTAAGGTAATTTTTGACCAAGTCTTTCCATGGGCATCTTTGTTGTACACAGATATGTGTTTGCAGCTTGCAGACCAGACGATCAAGTACCCCAAAGGAATCTTAGATGATGTGTGCATACGAATCGGGAGATCATATGTCCCCTCAGAGACTTTGTAGTCCCGATACCCGGCAGAGACCCCAAGAGTCCAATCATTCTTGGCCTACCATTCCTGAGTACTGCAAAGGCTATCATCTACATGGACAGTGCAAATATTTGTTTCACCATCAAGGGCAATAAAGAGAAGTTCAGTTTCAAGAACAAGACCCTTGAGGCTCCTATAGATCTAAGAGGAGCTTACTTCCCAGTCAAGCCAACAAACGAAGGAACCAAGAGGAATTCAAATGGGAAGAGGAAGAATAGGAATAGAAGACAAGTGAGAAGGCAAGTCCAAGTAGTCAAGGCTATTGAGTACAAGCATGATCACCTCTTAGCTTCACCATTCCTAACCAAGAAGGAAGATCTAGGCATGCCAGCCATTGATTGCAGTATTGGGCAGTACTCATTCTACAATGCCTTCTGCGATACCGGATCAGCTGTCAACATAATGTCCAAAACGGTATATGACTTATTCGTCGATACACCTCTATGCCCTATCTATATGCAGCTGCAGCTGGTGGACATCACAACGAGATTTTCGGTGGGAGTAGCAAGAGACATCATGGTCAAGATCTAGGATCACTACATCCTAACCGACTTTATGATACTGGACATAGGAGAAGAAGACGAGACACCCATCATACTTGCAAGGCCGTTCCTCAGCACCACCAACGCAATCATCTATAATGGATCAAGCCAAGTCCATTTATAGTTCCCAGGAGAGAAGGTACGCTGTTATTTTAAAGATTATAACTCTCCTGGATTAGCAGCTTTTACCTACTCCTAGAGGAGACGTCAGCGCCGGAGGAATCGCTCTCAAAAGAGCAAGGTTGAGGAGGAAAAAATCAAGGAAGAATCGACAGCACCAAAGCAACAACCTACAAAGGTATGGAAAGAAAAGGTAACCTCCTCAACTGAGTCATCGTTACCAGGAGGTCCAACGTCAGGTTCCCCATCCTCAGGATCCGATGGAGTACCTCAGGAGTAAAGACGATGAGAAGTCTTGTCCGGAAGACTTTGAACTCTGAACCCTTACCATAAGGTAACAATGGTAGTTATCCATTTACTTTCTTGCACTTTTTAATTCTTAGCTAATTTTCACCTTTATAGAAAATCACAAAAATATTTGGAAAACCTCAAAGCCCCATGTGACATACCTACAGTGCGAGCTAGAGGAGTGTTCACCGTGGTGGCATAAAAATAAAATAAAAATTAGCATACAACCTTTGAAAACCTCTCACAACAACTAATCCACGAATGGCTAACCACTAACTGTTTATCCTAATTTGTTCCACGGTTTTGGTGTTTTGTGAGATGTTTGCTATAGGATGACTCTGAGAGCTAGTCCACCTAAGAATCATCATCATCACCACTCGAAGTACACCTTTCTGCACACAGCTAACCCCTGTGTGAAGGAAGCAACTTCTTGTTGGATAAGATGAAGGTTCTTGGCTACACCAGCTCTTACAAGCATGAGCTCCATCGAGAGGACTGCTCAGCTTCAATGCTCAACCACGACAACAACCAGCTTGGGGGAAGGCATCCCCTAGGTACCCAGGTAAGTATACCTATCTGCGAATGCACCCTATAGGCCGGGTTTGGTAGATCGCGGGTGTGACATTCCTGTTGAGTCCTATGTAATTCGAACCCTGTTTATAGGCACAGTAGGGCTTGTATACGATGGAAGGGCGTGCTATGTTCTCAAACTTCCCTAGTATGTCCACTATGAATAAATATAATGCTAACCTTAGCCATGACTACTAGGTGTATTGCACTAACCATAATATGCATTGACATGTAGCTAGGAATAACCCAGGAATATCTCTTGATGTTCTACTAGCAACCCTAATGATATAGCTAGGAGTCTCTATCTATTTATGCTGATGATTATATACATACCTTATCAGTTATCTTGTGACTTACCCCTGCATTGAGTAGCGAGGACATGGTTATGCCTATTCGTTACACTCTAGGTCAACACACTCCCTTTACACAGCCATGTAGACCTTCCTTTGGGAAAATATAAATGACAACCCGTAATACTCCTGGGTAAAATGCTACAATGGTATTTGATCCAATGGCGCTTGCGGATACATTTCTATATTCTAGATGGTGGCATGATTTAATACCACACCCCTTGGTGTTATGCTGGGGATGACAACTTGGCATTCTAGTGGCGGTGCGCTTATTTGCTTAAGCATTTTTGGCGCCGTTATTAGAGATAACATTAAGAGGTGTCAACACATGCCTAATTCAAAAGCTGTACGAAATTTCTCGAAACCATAAGCATAATATAGCAAACAAAGGTAACATGAAAGTTTATAGAGTGTTATTCGAATAGAGATGAAAGAGCATGATTAACAAATTGAATAAAGGTAGAGACAACCAATATTAGCAACATAGGATTTTATAAATAAAGCCATTCCCCCAAGCTTGAATTTTACAAAGCAAAGTTAAGTTTGGATGGATTAATTTATATTATGATCGGTTGGTCATACCTGACAATCGCCATTAGTTATTTTCTCACTTGAAACCCTGAAATGGTTAGTGACAAAAATATCCAAAGGAATATTTTGACAATTATATTTCTATGCTAATGGTGCAAGCTCAATTTATTTTTTTTAAGAGTGGTTATTTTGGGACACAAAGTTGTTCTTGAGAAACCTTTTGATTATTATACTTTGAGTTGGTGAGGTGGTTTCCTCTAGAACATTAGCCTTTGTGCACCTATATCAAGATTACAACGAGATCTACAATATTTTATGATAAACATATGCATCTACAACCAGCCTTTTAATGATTTTATGAATAGGTAGAATGAGGGGGTTGAAAATCTCGTGTAGGGTAATGTTATAGAGACTAATTGATCCAGAAGATTTCTCATATGAGCATGGATTCGATGAAGTGTTAATGAGATAATTCCCATGCTCATCGATGTGATCTCCCTTTTCGAACTCTAAGGGCGTTTCTTCATGGATGTCTATAGGCAACAAGTTTGCCTCTATTATTTCATGCCTATGACATTTATTGGATGTTTTATTTTCTAGAATTTCCCATGAATTGATATCCCTAAGGTTGGTCTCGTCTAAAGCTTTCTCTAAACTTGGGTGAGTTCTGTTTATTAAAGAAATTGATTTAAGCTCACCATTTGAATTTAGACCAAGTTTAGATGCTAGTGCTAAAGCTTCGTCCTCTTCCATCCATTCTTTTACAATAGCATATGTATTTCTACTATGTCCTATGCATTCCTGCCATTGTCGTTGCTCTTCTTAGGCATTCCTATGGCCTCCATGACTCTTATTCTTGGGATGTCTTGATGGATTCCTAGGGTCATTATGAAGAACATAAGAAGGTTCATTGGGGTTAAGGATGGGTTTAGAGACATTTACTGTGGGCATAGAAGGGGAGAAGATAGAATTTACTCCTAAGTGGCTTGGCTCTCCTTCTATGGCATCACATGACATGCCATCCTTGAACTCTTCCCAGTGTCTTTCAAGAGGGAAAGGAAGTTGATGACACTTTTTCCAAGATGCTCTTCCAAGAAGATCTAATGTGCATTTATTTATGGGCATCTTAGCTAATTAGAAGTCTAAATCATCGAAGTGGAATTTCAAAGGTTTAGGGTTGATAGCTAAATCTTGGGAATGGAATGATTGTGTTTTAGCTACCAAGACTTCCGTGTCTAGTTCGGGTGATAAGTTCTTCTCTTCCTCAGGGAGCTCAGAATAGGCTTGAACAACCTTTTCTAGCATAGGCCTTGCTTCAGTTATAGGTAAGTGAAGAAAAGCTCCTCCAGAGGTTAAATCAAGGGATTCCTTAGATTCCTTGGTGAGACCCAAATAAAAATGTTGAATAAGCACAGGGTCTGGAAAACCAAGGTTAGGGCCAAATGTGATAAGTTCATTAAAATGCTCCCATGATTTACTAAGAGATTCTTGTTCTAGTTGCCTAAAAGTTAGAACCTCTTTTCAAAGGTTAACTACTCTATGAATGGGAAAGAAATATAAACAAAATTCAGAGTATAATGTTTCCCAATCACCTTGCATACTCCCTATGGCTCGATTATACCAACGTTTGGCTCTTCCAGTCAAGGAAAACGGAAAAAGCTTCCATCTAATAGTCTTATCGGACATGCTAGCAATGCGCAAGCATGAACAGGTCTGCTCAAATTCTCGTAAGTGTGAGTATGGGTTTTCGTTACCTTCTCCCGAGAAGGGTTTATCCCGAATCATATTAATTAAACATGGGCGCAGCTCATAGCCAGGTGTTATGATAGGTTTTTAGATTTTGGTGGCCTGAAGCTTTCGCGCATGCCATAAAGACAGATAGGAATAGAATTAAAAGCATCCATAAGGGTGAACACAAAAATAATGAAGAGAATGGGATAAAATAAGAAAAGATAAAACTATAATACAAGATTAAGCTAAACTAAGTCAAAATCAGCAAACCATTCCCCGGCAACGGCGCCAAAAATGCTTGTTGGTATAAATTAACTGCACTCCACTAAATAAGATTTAAGTAAGATTATCCGCAAGCACACAGATATCATACCAGTGTCACATTTGACCCAGAGGTTTTAAATATCGTATCCACAGGGAACAGTTGTGATGATGACAAAGTATATAGACTTAACCCTACAATTAGGCTAGATAATATCAAGAAAGAGGAAATAACTATTGCACTCTAATTCTGACAATCGGTAAGCTTTGTATAATACCGTCTAACTGGGCAAGTCACTCGAATAGGAGAAGAAACAGAGTAATCTCCTACCAAGCACCTATCAGCCTATCGGTCCTATCAACGGGACGTGGACTATAGAGGATTCAACGAAGCTATAAAGTCACCTTCGTGAGCTACCGGTATCCAGCTAATCAGGGGATATCCACAAGTAAACCTAGCCTAGGCACCACGCCTACACTATGAAATACTACTTCAACCAAGTAATGACCAAGATCAAAGCACTCAACATGAGATGTGAACTTAAGAACGAATACAAATAAGTTGCTTATTTGAATCAGAATGGCGAATACAAAAGTACCTCAGAACGCAGCTCCAGGCGAGGGAGCTGAATCCAGAAGAATACAGCCACGAAGAAGCACCGACAGGCCAGAACTTCTCCAAAATCTCCTCCAATATCTCTACTCCTCTACTCAATCTCTCTAATCTCTAAACAAGACTAGATCTAGAAGAACTAGTCTCTCCTAATTGCTACATCTAGATGAACTAGAACTAGATCAACTAGAGGGACTCTAACCCTAATTATGTAGAGAATATGAAGCACCGGGGTGTAGAATGCCTCTAGGAAGGGCCTTGGGGTGTCATTATATAGGCCGAGGTGGAGTAGGGGGCAAGGAACTGCCACGTCATCGATCCACGTCTTCATGTTGTGTGCACCGTCGGATCAAACCAACCTTAGATCGACGTAGGAATGCTCTGCTTGGCTTCCAAGCAAACGTGGGAGCAAGACTCCAGAAGGCGGCAGCCATTTGACCTAGGAGGGCGCCGGCCGGCACCAGGGTGGGGCCGGCCGGCCCCACCAGGTGTCCCCTACCGGTCCTACTACTTCGGGTGTCTTCTAGATGTTTCCTGAGCCTAATGACGGTGTTTTCCAACATGGCTAAGTTTTATGAAAATTATGCACTCTAATCCCTCTTTTATGCTTTTCTGGAATAATCCCTAGAAAATACAGAATATGCAAAACTCATGGAAATTATCAGTTAAAACCCTAGACTAGTGTGTATTCATGTTCCTTTTCATGTCTAAAGTTCTCATAAAAGTTGATGTTATCCACCGTCAACAGCCTCGGGCTGTTCTGGGAAGACCTACTATGAAATCCATACTAATATCTTCCTATTTCCAAGCTAGAATTGGTAGAGGTTGTAATTCCCCGGCAGGTTTCGAGTGAATAGCCTTGACTTTCTGGCAGACATCACACTGTGCTACATAGCGAGCTATCTCGATCTTCATTTTTGTCCACCAAAACCTCTGCCTGAGATCATGATACATCTTGTTACTACCTGGATGAATTGAAAAGCTAGTCATATGGGCTTCATCAAGAATCAGTTGGCGAAGTTCAGGAACTTTTGGAACAACTAGTCTGTGCTTGAACCATAGTACCCCATTATCATCAATATGAAAACAAGATACCTAACCTACCCGGACTTTATCTTTGATATGAGCTATTCCCTTACTTGTTCGTTGAGCTTCTATAATTTGGTCTTGAATAGATGATTTCACTGTGATATTATTCAGATTCCCTTGTGCAATCATATCAATTCCCAGTCTTCCTAACTCCTGACAGAGATTAAGATTTGCTAGTGCGACAGTTAAACAGTTACACTGATGCTTGTGACTGAGTGCGTCGGCAATCACATTGGCTTTACCTAGATGATAAGGTATTTCTTGGTCATAATCTTTGATCAACTCAAGACATCTTCGCTGTTTCATATTTAACTCTGACTGAGTAAAGATCTACTTTAAACTCCTGTGATCAGTGTATATGTGACATAAATTTCCCAGCAGATAGTGTCTCCAGATCTTGAGAGCATGCACAACGGCTGCTAGCTCTAAATCATGAGTAGGATAATGTTCCTCATGATGTTTGAGTTGTCTTGAAGCATAAGCTATCACTTAGCCTTCTTGCATCAGTACACACCCAATACCAATCCCTGAGGCATCATAGTACACATCAAACGGCTTCTCGACATTTGGCTATGCTAAGATTGGGGCGGTGGTCAAAAGCGTTTTTAGGGTTTAGAATGCTTTTTCACATTCGGGTGACCATCGGAACTTGGTTTGGTTTTTCAGGAGTTTGGCAATTGGTTTGGAGACTTTGGAGAAACTTGGAATGAAATGGCAGTAATACCCTGCCATTCCTAGGAAATTTCAAACTTGGTGGACAGTGGTGGGTGGTTTCCAGTTTAAGACATCTTGGACTTTGCTAGGGTAAACAGCAACACCCTCAGCAGATAGGACATGCCCAAGGAATGAAATTTTATCTAACCAAAACTCACACTTGCTAAACTTGGCATAGAGTTGGTGCTCTCGGAGTCGGGTTAATACAATACGGAGATGTTCCGCTTGTTCTTCTTTGGTCTTTGAGTAAATAAGAATGTTGTTTATGAAGACAACGACAAACTTGTCAAGTTCAAGCATAAACATAGAATTCGTGAGGTACATAAAGTGGGCTGGAGCATTTGTGAGGCCAAAAGACATGACTAGGTACTCATAAAGGCCATATCTGGTAACAAAGGCGGTTTTGTGTATATCTTCGGGTCTAATTCTTATTTGGTGATATCCTGATCGAAGGTCAATCTTGGAGAACACTTTGGCTCCCACAAGTTGGCCAAAGAGAAGATCAATACGGGGAAGAGGGTATTTGTTTTTAATAGTCACCTCATTCAAAGGACGGTAGTCCACACACAACCTTAGGGACTGATCTTTCTTTTTCACAAATATTGTCGGACACCCCCATGGTGATGAGCTAGGACGAATAAACTTCATGGTAAGTAATTCTTCCAACCGAGCCTTCATTTCAGCTAACTCCTTTGGTGGCATTCTATAAGCACGCCCTATACCGGCATCAATGCTCGGCTTAAGCTCAATTGCAAACTCTACTTCACGCTCAGGTGGCAAACCTAGCAGATCTTCAGGAAACACATCTGAAAACTCACAGACTATAGGTATGTCTTGAATTTCTTGAACAGAGGTATCACAAACTCTCCCAACGGCTCTCTTAGGGGTAGGGAATTGAAGTAGAAGCTGAGTTTGACTATTAGGTAGATTTAGCTTTATACACCTGTTCAAGGTATCTATCACAGCACTACGCTGACACAGCTAGTTCATACCAAGGATCACATAGGTGTGATCCTTCAAGACTACCATAGTGGTAGGAAATAAATGACCTCCCAGATTAATAGGTACGTTGTGCACTAATTCTTTTGTATGTATACACCCTCCAGGCGAGTGCACAGCAAAATTCTCAGTTATCTCCTTAATAGGAATTTCATGATTCATCATGAAGGTTTGGTTGATAAATGTATGCGATGCACCAAAATCAAATAACATGAGTGCAGGATGATTGGCAACAGGGAACATACCCATCGATACGGTTCCCCAAAGAGGTATCTCATCAGCCTCCATATGATAGACACGTCCGGTCTTCTTTTCAGCATTGCCCTTCTACAGATTCTGATAATTTCCCTTATTCTAGTTCTGCTGCTGTGGCTGCTAGAACCCCTCTGAAAGTTCGAGTTATTGGTCTTTGGGTAGGGCATTCTCGGGCGAAGTGCCCAAGCTTGCCACAGTTATAACAGGGAGCTCTGTTGCTTGGTGGGTTTTGGGGATTTGGTGGAGCTTGGGGAACTGGGTTTCGAACAACTGGGTTGTTCGGCTGTTGTGGATAGTTGGTGGTTGCAGCAGGGCAAATATAAGCCTGCTGTCTATTTGGGTATTGCTGGTGGGTGGGCGGAATGGTTGGCGATTATGGTGCATGGGATGAAAAATGATTCTCTGGCGCTTCTTAATTCCACCAGAGGGTCGAGGGACACTCTGTCTCTTCTTAGCCTTGTGCTTCAGCTTGGACTTTGAAACGACCCGCGATTTCCACGAAGGGAAATCCACAGAGTACATCATTTACAGTTGATACCACAGTTCATACATCGTGAAAAGGTACAAGTTACAGAGTATTACAACACTTGCAACACACCTAGGTACACCGTATTCTAACGATAAACACACACACGCGGATCAACATCGAGTAGGCGTGGCGTCGTAGCGGGTGAAGGCTCCTCCTTCACGGAGAATCATCAGAGTTGGGGTAGAGTATCAGCGGACGTAGACTTGATCTCCTTAACCAAACTTGAGTGTAGGAACAAGACCACCTAGTCCTTCCAGCAGACCGTTGTCGTCGTAGACATCCTCGGTTCCCAAACCTCGCTCAACTCTATCGAGACGATTTGTGCGGCCACGGGCTCCCACCCTATGCTTTGCTTTGCTATGTGGTAAGTGGAATGCAAGGGTAGAGAGAAAGGCCTATATTTGGCTATAGTTTTCCTATGCAAAAATTCATAATATAAAATATAATGTAGTTCATCAAGTTTTAACCCATCTCAACCACACGTCCATCATCCCATCCATAACCACATCCACATCCACATCCATACTTCTCACCACACTCTCACTCTCTAGTCGGCAAGGAAGACTCCCTCTCCTCCTTGCCTCAACGGCCTAAGCCGAATCCAACAACACCCGGGAGGGAGAGAAGAGAAGGACACCTCTCACTAGTCAAGTGAAGCGTAAATCATAGAAATGTCCATGACCGTGGACACGGCTATACGTATAGATCGATCAACTCTGCAGAGCGTGTACACCGGAACCACAAGATCACCATCATCGACGATGCCTCGTCTAGGGCTGATACCAAGCTGCCGCCCTAAGCGGCCCGATGCCACCCTACCACTCAGCTCTGGGGCACCCCGGAGATCCACCGGCACGCTGAGACTGTGAGACGTGGTACCGAATCCCTAAGGGTTCCACGCTGTCTCGGGAGGGTGTGGGTCTCAAAGACCCGTACCTCCCTACACTATCACCTATCAACCTAGTAGTAATGGCGGGGGGCCAGCTAGCCGTCAAGTCGTTTCCGCCCATCGAACGAGTGGTGTGTACGAAGGGGTCCTATGAACCGGTTCTCAAGACATACCGGTCCTTAGGGGTGACTAGACAGGGACATCTTCACCATGGGGCCCGACGCCCGTGCCTTGACGGCACCTCTGTTCCGAGGATTCGTCCCACAAAGACACTCCTCCCCTGAGCCTTCTCACATCACATGTACCCGCCACGTGTACTCTCTCACATAGGGAGTGCCCAGATCACACTCCACCCAAAGACTTGTCCCCCGACTCGTCGTAGATCCTGCCCAGTCGACACAACCCTCACCACACACACCCAAGACACACGCCAAGATCTCTTCCATGTTAACCCAGTTATCCAATTTACGGCACCACGTGCCTTAGCCACACACAAACATGTATGAGTAAAGAGTAAGTGTGTAGCAAGTATTATGAAGTAGGTGAGCGTCTATCCTAGCAGCGGGTTGTGCGGGGGAAAGGTTGCGTCAAGGTAATGGCTTATCAAGCAATCTACCATGCATCCTATCACAATTATTTGCATAAAGTAAAGCACTAGCAGCTATATATTGCATGTCTAATAGGATTCTACGAGGTTGGGTGGGACGTGGCACCTGTTTATAGCAATCCATAGTCATCCATATCCAATTGTCCTCATGCTTTCTGCTTCCTGTAGGTCTTCGGCCCATCCATCATCATCGCGATGTAACTACCTCCGTATAGCGACAAACAAGGTAAAGAGCAATCAATCCCTAACCAAAATCCAATACTCCCCAAAAAGGAAATAAGATATAAGTGGAATTAGATAACTCCAATTAAACTCCAAAAGGCTTAGCCCTCACGGAGAGTGTCCATTCCTCGGGCTTCAAACAAACAGAAGTGGTTGGTTGTTAAGCATAAGCTTGGATCGAGGCCTCGAATAGCCAATACGTCCCGGGTCAACCATGTCGACTGCATGTTCTCAAGAGAAGAGGCCTTGATCCTAACTTGTCTTAAACAAACACTACGGCTTGTGGCCTCACAATCCGAACGTCATGGAAATTGGCGGGGACTGGAGGATCACAAGCAAGAGGGAAAGGGAAAAAGGAACAACAGGGTTTGGCCCTTGTGGCCTTTAACCTGCAAGTCACAACTACTACATAAGATTTGAGTAAGAACAATTAACACGAACAGAGGAATTGTGACTTGGTTCTGAGGCTCTTTAGCTTACCCGTCATGGTAGCCGGCGGTAGCAAAAGAGATTGGAACACAAACGACAGAGGAGCGGCTACAGGTCCTCTCGACCCGCACGACACAACAACGTCGGGAGCCGGGAAGAGAGTAGCACGACAGGGGAAGAGAGAAAGAGAGTTAGCTAGGCATGTCCATGTCACGGTCTCGGTCTCATCCTTGGTGATGGTTCTCCAACGGTCGATCGGGTCGACTTCATCGGGTCCAAGAATAAGACATAGACCATAGCTTCGCTAACTAGAAGAGATAGCCCGGTCTTTGATCCAATCATCATAGTCAAGACGGGATCGAACAGAGCGAGCTAGTGGGGAAGAAAGGAAGTAGAAAAGAGAGCGGGAGTGGCCCACTCCTTCCAATGCACATGCCACGGAAAGAAGGCAGGGCATCGGAGAGGAGCGACGCACAAAAGAGTGCGAGTGCCCTCTCCGCTAGTAGGGTACCTCAACCAAGGTGTACTCAATGCACTTAAAACATTCCCCATGGTCTTAGCGGTGCGGTTGTCACCGCGAGAACCCAAGGAATGCTAGGTCTTAATAGGTACAAGCATACTAGGGCTTAAGCACGAAAGAACCAAAGAGGGAAAACGAGGTCCACCTCCTTTGATTCACTCGCATTGCGATCGACGGAAATCAAAGGAATAGAACAAGAAGCAAATAAAGAACACTAATCAACACAGATAAGCGAGAAAAAGGAGACTCTGGTTCCACGGCGCTTCGGTCCACGTGACATGGCGATAGTCACTGATCGAAGGTGGTGGAACAAGAGAGTCGATCCGCGCCCTACTGGATTAGCAGGAATCGAAGGTGAGCAAAAGAGTAGAATGGTCCCGTGCTTCCCCCAACCTACCCGTCATGGTAATGGACGGTGGTCGAAGGAAAGGAGACCTAAGTCTTGCACGGTTCCACAACTCACGCCATCTCGTAGGGCACCACGACCTCCGTGCTAATAGGGCAGCATAATGCTATTCCTAAGGTCCATAGCGATGCGGTTGTCACCGCTAGGTCCGAAGGAATGCTATGGTCTACATGGCACGAGCATACGAGGTGGTTTGGGAAAAGAGTAAGAGAAAGAGGGGAAAAAAAGAGGTAAAGCCCAATGGTCATGGCGAGCCAACTCGCGGCCACGAGCTATACTGAACAAGTCGACTCCCATTGGTTCCGCGATGGTCATTTCCCGATTCGTTTACCCGTAGGCTAGGTCGTGGCGAGCCATCGCGCGCGGGTGATATCCGCACCGACGTTGAGTCCACCGTGACCATGTCCTAGGGTCGAATCAAGATCGCTACGTGGTTCCACGGGGTCAACCAAAATACAAAGAGGGAGGGATCGCGTTCGGGCGTTACGACCATAGCGGGATCGCGACGTTCGGACATCGCCGCTCTCTCTGCCGGCTCGAAGGCTCGGTCCTCGATATACTCCACACAAAGACACAACCCAACACAAGACAACATCCATACAGAGTAGCACATTTCCATAGCACAAGAGATATAGACCGGCGCGAAGGCACGGCACAGGCATAGATAGGCAGATATAAATATATAATGCGACATTGGTGCATATGAGTAAAAAGCGAAAGTGTTGCCGACGTCGAGGACGGCGTCGGCGGGGTTTCAAGGTTCGACCTTGTCGATGGAGAGGGGCAAGGCTGGCAGGGGCTTCACGGAGCGGTGTCGGAAATGCCAGGAGGGCAGCAGTCAGCCGTGGCCTGCTATAGCCACGTTTGGCCACCTCCGGCCGGCTGTGGCCAGCCGAGGCCAACCTGCAGCCAAGTCTGGCCAGCTCTGGCCAGCTGTAACTGGCTGTGGCTGGCCCTGGCCTGCTGCTGGTGGCCACAGGTGGCTGCAGCCTGGCCAGCTGTGGCCATGGCTGGCCAGTGGTGGCAGTGGGTGGCCGGGAGGTGGTCGGAGCTCGCAGATGGCGCGGTGACGTTGAGAAGGTCCTGCGGAGGAGAAAACAACGGCACGAAGGCCGGTCTCAGTCGGGAACACGAAAAATAGGAGAAAGGTGGGGGCTTGGGTGACGGGGAGGCTCACCGGGCGGTGGAAGAACTCGGTGGGGTGGTCGTGATGCCTTGCGCAGCGGTGCCCAACTCGCCTGCTCCAGCCCGGCCAGCCGCCATCCCAGCCAGCCCCGGGCTAGGGCCAGGCCGCGGGCAGCCAAAGGGGGCTGCAGATGGCCAGCTGGCTAGGCGGAGTAGGAGGGTTGCCGCGAGGCGGCAGAAGCCGCCGGTGAAGGGGCGAAAGTGCCGAGGGCAAAGGCGACGGCGTGGGGCGGCTTGGCGAGGTGGAGGCACAACGTAGACGTCTTTGGACGCCGCCCCGCCTAAAGGTGGTGGCGTGCTCGGCCGGGACGACGCCGAACTCGGCGTGGACGCGGAGGCAACGGCGTCAGCCCGGCCGCGGTCGCGTGGCGCCGTCCGCATGGCGAGACGGCGAGGCCGGCTCGCGGGGGCTCGGGCGTAGTCGACGCGTCGTCGTGTTGTGGGCTGCGCTGACATCGCGGGCGAGGATGGCGAAGCTCGAACGGCGCAAACTGCCGCGTGGGCGTGGGCGAGCGGCGACGTCGACGCCCACGGCAGCGCCCGCTGGAGGAACGCGACGGTCGCGGCCTTTACCGCCCGTGAACGCGCGCGTGGTGGCGCTCGGGCGGCGCGACGCCGCGCGAGTGAAGGCGGTCGGTGAAGCGCCTTGTGGCTAATTGGTGTGAGGCAAATTGTCGGCGGTGGGATGGCTTGGTGACTCGGTTCGCGCCGCGCTGGGCGGTAGGCGGCGAGAGCTTCGTGCGGCGCAGCCTTGAGGCGGGAACGAGCATGCGAGGGCTCGCCTTGATCCTGAGGGCTGACCGGGCCGCGCTGTGGCGCTGGCCCGGAGTCGCGGCAAAGCGCCGCCTGGCGCTGCGGCCGGGCGGCTAGAGCCGCGCGAGAGGAGGCCGGCCGGGCGACGGCGCGCGAGAGCGGGAGCGGGGAGAAGGGCAGTCGGCGCGCGCTCTAGGGAAAGGAGGGAGAATGGGCGCGGCCGGAGCTTTTGTAGGCGTCGCGCTAGGGGTTGAGAGGAGTCGCCGGTCATCTCCGACGTCCGCGTCTGCTGGGACACGCTGGGCGCCAATCCCGGGCGCTGGCGGGGACGTCGATGCGGGCGCGGCTCCCACTCGCAGCGGGCGGGCGGCTTCCCCGAGGAGCGTCCCCGCCCCTTAGGGTTCCAGGGGCGCGGGGCGTGGCCTAGCAGCCGATGGGTGGCGGAGGCCCGGCCGTCGCGCCTTAGCGATCGGGGTCGGGCCGGGCCGCGGTGGGGGATGGGAGGCAGGCCGTGAGCGCGCAGGGAGGGGGAAGGTGGGGTGGTCGGTCACGGCTGGGTGGAAGGAGGAGAGGGAAAGCAAGTTGGGCCGCTAGGGAAGGGTCTTGCCCTTTTCTATTTTCTATTGATGACAAAAGGGTTTTTCCCAAAAGGGATTTGAAATGGATTAAGAAGGGAGCTTTAGAAATACTTGCTATGGGGATTAGATGAACTCTAAGGGAGGGATTAAAAAGGGAGATAAAGGAATTAATTCCTTTATGACATTAATTCCGGGAGGGTTTGAGGTAAGGGCTTCGGGAGTTCGCTACGGATATGTGCACTCCAACTCCAATCGAAACTCAAATCCGAATTCGACACAAGAACCGAGACAACTCCTACAGGGGCATTTCTATATGAATGCAACGTTCCGCTTGCAAAATCTTCTCACATTTGACCTAAATTTAACCTAGTTACTATATGCACCACACGTTGCAAGAAAAATTTTTGAAAGTTCGGATTTTTGGTGTTCGGAAAAACCCGAATGTTACAGACTTTTCATAGCTCAGTGCAATGTCCACAGCTTCATAGAAGGTGGCTCCAGGACTCACAGTCAGATGAGCCTCAATTTTTTCATTTAGGCCTCTGATAAAATAGGCCTTTTTCTTGGAGTCAGTATCCACATGCTCAAGTGCATATTGGGACAGATGGTTAAACTTGTTAATATATTGTAGCACAGGCTGCCCTCCTTGTTTTAGAGCAAGAAACTCCTCCAACTTAGCTTTCATAACCCCTGCTGGAATGAAATATTTGCGGAAAGCTTCCACAAAACCACCCCAGGTAATCTGTTGGCCTGCTGGCAGTTGTGCAATAAAGCTTGACCACTAGGTCACTGCAGGACCCCTTAGCTGCTGCACTGCAAACCTCACCTTCAGGCGATCAGGGCAGTCAATCAGATCAAACTTCTTTTCTACGACACGAAGCCATTCATCAGCTTCCAGTGGCTCATCGGCCTTAGACAAAACTGGCGAACAAGATTCAGAGAAGTCAGCATAGGTTACTTCATTGCCATTATTGCGCCCGTGATTTCCCTATGGCGCATTCTGGTGATTGCAACCCATCTCCCACGACAGACGGGTATTCTCAGTAGTAATATTGACCAGAGCAGCAATTGCTTCGGCCAGGGATGGTGGGGGGTGGTGGATTGGGAGCATCACCCCCACTTTGAGTGGAACCAGCCATATCTAAAGCGCGAGTACGGGGCATCTGTTTCAAACAAGTCCAACTTTATTCACAAACATTTTATTGAACTTGAAAGGAGAGTACAAGCACACATTTTTACATAGTTGGTTATTTATCATACACGTCCGCTCTTAGGCAGGACCTTTCCCGGTTGAGCTACATGTCACATTATTTTACATATATTACATCATGACTATGCTAGACCTCAAACGTCTCCATTGTCAGCCACGGACTCACGGTCAACCTCCTCGGAGTCCTCTCCACGGTACTCACCACTAGGAGGGTGAGTAGGAGACTCCACGTCGGCCTCTGTCTCCTCAGCCACACAGGGCTGCTCGTAGTGCATCCTATGGATGTCCTCACGGAGCTCGTGGTTATTTCGCTCGAGCTCCTCCGCGTAAAATTCTAGCTCGTGCGTACATGCCTAAGCAACATCCTCACAATGCCAAGCTTCATCGCGTTGCGCGATGGCTTCCTCCCACTCAGCCTTCCACTTCCCAATCTCTGTGACATTCTCCACCCTGTCTCGGGAAGCCACTAAGAGTGCCTCCTCTATCTCCTCAAATGCTATCTGACGCTTTGACTTAGGCTTCTGCTTTGGCTCACTAGGACCGGCCTCACTATCATTGTTGTGAGGGGCAAGCTGGTGACGAGGCACACCCTTCGGACCAGTCATCTTGTGAGGTGTGAGCTTGGTACGTGCCATCCTATAGAAGGGGAACATAGAATAGTAAGAATAGAGTGGGAAATTCTAAGGTTAGCAAGAATAGGATTTATTCTACTTAACCCAAACACTTTAACAGGTGATATGATTAACTTTAATTAATAGGTTAATTAAGCATGATGCATGATCAAGCCTACGAAGCAACATAAAACTTTTAAAGAACACATACATAGGTTATAATATAGGGCAAAAAGAAAATCAAACATGATACTCCACCCTAAACTTTCCAAAAGAAGCTAGAAAGGCAATTAGAAAGAATCAAGGTAGAGTAAAGCAATTTGGACCAAACCAGTAAGTTAATCTTTTAGATCCAAATCATTCAGAAATTTTTGCAAAGCAATACTACAAGTATCTTTGCAAGAATCGCTCTGATGCCACTCTGTGGCAGAACCTTCTAAATTATATGGCCCACAAGCACCTGTTATTGTCCTAAAGACCTCCGACGGCTATGCTTGTGTACCACATAACTTAAAATGTCTTGTCGGGTGAAACCCCGATGAAACCATGAACAAACCAAGATCGCATTCTTGCAGAGACATTGCAGTATTACAACAGTTTTATACAAATACAATAGAGTAGCGGAAGACTTACATAACCACAATTTACATCAATTGTTTCTCAAACTTATACAAACCAGTGATTTAAGTTATTACAAGCCTAGTGGAGTATCATTAAGTAACATATTACAAGCGAAACAACAAAAGTGCCCTACCCAAAGGCCAAACAACCTATTCCTCATCGGACACTTCAACAAAAGTGCCCTACCCAAAGCTCAACAACCTATCCCATAGCACACTTGCTCATGCGGTTCACCTGCAACAGGGGTAGCGGTTCACCTGCAACAGGGGTATAATAAACCCTGAGTACAAAACTACTCTGCAAGACTTACCCAACGGTAAAAAGGGGTGAAGACTCAGGAATGCTAGCTGATAGGGATCAAGGTAAAGCTTATCAAGATCAAGCACTCTTTTGCATAAAAGCTTTAGTTGATCATTTTAATCACCATTAATTATCATTCCTATCTTCTAGGTGATCCAAGTCTAAATCAAACACTTCTCAAACATATAGCCATTTATGAACCATTGTTCCATTTCACTTCCATTGTTACTACGAATGCTAGTGCAAGGATCAAGCTTCCTTTACTGCGAAGCAACGACGATTCGAACTGCTTTTATACCTAGCTGGGGATTCCTAACCACAAGACATATGCGGGACTCTAACCCCCATATATCAACCCAACACTCGGATTCTCTATGTCCAGAGTGGGTCCACGTCACCTGAGAGCACAGTACACCACCGCCCTATGCCGTCCGTGACGGTTTACCCGTAGGGTGGGTACAAGCTACTCCCGCCATCTCTCCACTCCTAGTACGTGGTTGTCCATTCTCGTCACAGATCGGCCTAGAGGAGTTTACTTCCAGAGCATGTGATTAGTACTAACAAATTGATCCAAGGGCCAACATCGGACGGTCCTTAACTGACTCCAATGGGACAAGCACGACTGGGCATCCCAATCGGCATCCACCAACCCCCAAACCGTGTCCCGTCGGTCTCAATTTCATTCCTCTTTCCCCATAGCATCAGGGCCATCGATCGTTATCATAAGTAAAACCTTTACTTTAAAAACCTATCTTTAAATAAGCATGGCTAAGCATCGCTAAGCATTTGTAAACAAAACAGGTATCATGGATGGTATAACAATAGCAAGGAAGGTAAATACATCAATATAGGATATCACTCAACTCCTATTCACCTAATGCATCATCATATAAGCATAAAGTTATTTAAAGCTTTATAAAACACAAGGAAGGGTTTAAATACATCTAGGGTTTGCCTGGGTTGACAAAGAACTCGGGCCCTGGCGAAGAACCAACAGGGTCGGAGCTCACTTCTCCAAACTGTTCGACGTCAACAACAATGGGGGCCAGATCAACAGCAACTTCCTCGGACCCCTCAACTACACGAAAGTAACATATGATCATGTAATGCATGAAATATAACATGAACATGTGACGAAAATGCATCCACGCTAAACGGTACAAACAACTTCTCCTTGCGAGATGGTGGTAACAGGGTCTTAACAAAGATTTGCATCAAGTCACCCCAATGGACTGCTATCGGAAGAGTGATGAAGATCTGCATACCACCCCTTGAGCTAATGACAATGAGGTTCTCTTGTAAGATCTACATGCCTCCACAGCAAGGGTGATGGTCTTGCCAGTGAGAGCTTGCATAATTACCCAGATGAGTTGCAACAACGTCAGTTACACTAACGCAAACCATAACTCAGTGCCGAGGGTCATTAGGGTTAATGATCCAGGGTCACCACTCAATCCTAAAGCCAAGCAACCCTAAAGTGAATTAGATCACTAATCAAGTTTATTAACCATTTTTACAGTCATTAAACAAGATTAATTAATAAAGACTTAAATAGAAGATTAATCAAGCCTTTATTAATTAAGCAAGAAAAATAAACCTTAATGAAACTTTATCCAAATGAGATACAAATTTTTGTGGAGATAGGTTTTACCTAATTAAGCTTAACCCTAATTTTTCATGATTTTTTGGAAACTCACGAAAAACTACAAAAATCATGAAACATTGGGATTAGCATTTAATGATGTATTTTTAATTTTTAGAAACTATACTAAACACAGGCAAACAATATTTTTATTAAATAGACCGTAATTTTTATCAGCCCCCAATAATTAATTTCACAAATGTGAAATTAGCATCCAGAAAATCAAAAAGGAAAAGAAAAACACTTTTCTTCCACTGTTGGGCCTATTGTGCAGCCCCAACCCTCGGCCCTTTTGGCCCAAACTGGCCCAGAGCAGGCCAACGGCGATAGCGGCCTAAATGACGGTGGTGCTCACCTAGGTCGCCAGCGACGAGAATTCCATCAGCGTGATCAGCACACCAAGACGGACCTATTGAGCTATTACTCAACCTCTAACTCGCACTGGAGCACCTATGGCGCCGACCATGGTGGAGGACGGCGCGCGGTGCACGACGGTGAGGCTCACCAGAGCTTCTCCAGCGCAACCAAGCACACCAACGTGATCAGTGACTCACAAGGAGCTCGGCCCGACACTAACGCGACACGCAGCGAGGCTAGACACACGTGGCGGCGAACACAACGGCGGCGGGACGGCAGAGCTCTCTGGCGAGGTGCCGTTCCAGCTAAACGGCAGTGACACAACCGCAACCAACACCCTAGAAGGCTTTAAGAGCTCACCAGGCTTTCAAAATAGTGGAGCGGCAAGCTCGGAGAAGGGCGGAGCAGGGGTTGGCGGCGGCGGATGCGGCTACGGTGGTGTGAACTCGGAAGCTCATCGGTGTTCCGACTGATCGGAGACTACTCTGCATAAACGGACGGGCCGAGCGTGATTCGGGCGATAAAGTGGAGCCAGGACGGTGGTTACAAAGGGGCTTGGAACTCATTGGAAAGCTGTGGTCGGCGTTGGGCTTACGCGGCGGCGGATGGACAGCAGCGAGGAAGATGACGGCGTGGCGGTGCTCCTAGTGGTTTCAGGCTTTGATTGGTGGCTCGGTAGGTGCACAAGGGAGCGGCGAATGAGTGGGCGAGGTATTGGAAGTGGCGGCGAATGGTGGCGCACAAATTTCGGTGGGGAAAGGGCAGTGATCGACGGCGAACAGGAAGAAAAACACGGCGGCGACGGCGAGCTCATGCTTTATAGGGGATGGCAACGCACGGGGTATTGACAGTGCGACGCGGTGGTGTCGACACGTCCAGCATGATGTGTCAATGGTGAAGCTTCGCGGCGCGCTGGGGCGGCGGCCGTCGGCGAGCTGCCTGCTTGCCTACCGCACCGTAGCTCCCCCCTTTTCCATTGATTTGAAACTGAATTTCAAAATTACTTTTGAAATTTGAATAGAATTTGAAAATCTCCAAAAATAAAAGTTGCTCAACTTTTCAAGCTCTACAACTTTCATTTAAGAAGTTTTCTCTGAAACTAAATAAAGTTTGAATTAGATTGAAATTTTGAAAAGGGGACAAAACCCTAGAAACTGGATTTCAAAATTACTCCAAATTTTGAATGGAAACTTGAAAAACTTTAAATACCAAAGTTGTTCCTCTCATCAAGATCTACAGCTTTGCTTTTTGGACCAACCTCAAATTTTAAATAAATTTTGAATTACACAAAAGGAGGTAGAAAAGGGCTTTGAAATTAGGGTTTGAAATTGAATTGTTGATTCAAACTTTGTGCAACTATTTTGGGCTGAAATTATGAAGTTGGGATCCAACCAATAGTACACTTTGCAAGTATGAAACTCATACTTTCAAATAGTACCAAAGTTTGGCAAAGTTTATTTAGGAAATTAATTATAGTTAGCTCCTCAAAGTTGAAAGTGTTAATCCTTTTCCCCGCACTTAACCACTAGGGTTAAGTGAAGGACAAAGACTCCAAATTCAAACTTTGATTCTTTATTCATCCCTAAGGGATTATAAAACATGATTAGCATTTAGGTGTTATGTTAGCCAAGCACTTGATCACACCAAGACTAGTTTTGCTTGGAAATTTTATAACCCTATTTTTGGCATCTAGGTTTTAAAAGAAAGGTGATAACACATGCTTAGCTATAACTCAAGCAACCTAGAATAGTAAACCTATTAAGTTATTTCATGTCATGGTTCTCTACTCATGAATGCATTGCAGTGCACATGATGACACGGCAGGTTTTTGTTGTAGTAACACCAGGGGTGTTACAGCCTTCCCCGGCAACAGCGCCAGAAATGCTTGTTGGCAATTCTTAACGTCGTCACTGGGTTTAAGTCTCCAGCAATGGCGCCAGAAGTGCTTGTTGGCATTCCTTAGTATCATCACCAGATTTTGAGACCTAGCTATGTTACCAAGTAATGCCTCACCGGTTATTCCCTCTATCGCTACTAGCGATACACCTCTAGTGATAGTTTTAGAATAGCCTGGCATGGGCACCACGGCATACCAAGACTAGTCTTACCTCTATCAAGAGAGTTATATCTCTAATAACATTAGGATATGGCCTTAGCGGCTAGTGCCTTAGAGATGCATTATGCCACACTTTCAACATTCCTTAACACTAGTGCTAAAACTATATTCCTGACTACGGTAGAGAGAGTGGTGATACGGTAATTTATTGCAGTTATAGAAGTGGATCCGCAAGCGCACAGAAGTACCGTTGTAGCATTTCAACCCGGAGTATTCCTAGGTGTCATATTTATATTTTCCCAAAGGAAGGCTCATGTAAGTCTTTAATATGAAGTCATAAACATAGAATACTATACTTTGTATGAAAGATAGACCAATGTGCATAACAGGGGTAAATCATAAAAGGTTTTCATGATAGTGGACACAGACACAGAGATAAATGACTCTCAAGCAGAGAAGGTGGTGGCAGCATAAAGAATGAGAGAATAAAGAATAAAAGAATATCTTACAGGAGCAATGATCCTAATACAGCTAATATCTAGAATATAGTTAGTCATACAAATACATGAGTTAGAGATAAAGTTGTGCACGAGATGGATTAGGAGATCACTGAGTACTCATCTGCTAGCAAACATGAGTGGCAATTTACAAACTCCTACACCATAGTTGAACATGGTGGATTACAAGGGATGGATAGGGCTGTCACCACCTACCACTACCACCTCAACCGTGGACTATGAAATACATTCACCGGCTCCACTATACCCGAGGACCATGCCCACTTATAGAGAAGTTACCCAAGCCCCCCGGGTCTCTCACCCTACGGATGAACGAGTAAAGAACTTGGGTGCTATGCGATGAACCACCATCTCCCACACAACTCTATTCCTAATCATCTAAATGTATGAACGATTAAGAATAGAGTTCTATATGCTAAGAACATGATATGAACACTATGAACTAGCAAGCATATCATGAACAAGGCATAAGAACTAGAAGCCCTATGTTCTATGATCATATCACACAAACTATAGTCTAGTTCGTATAACAAGATCATATCACAGGATCTATACTCTAATTCTAGAACATTGCTATAATGATAAAAAGAAGGGGTGAACATAATGGAAAGAATTGCATTCATACCAAGAACTAGCCAAGATGTTCTCCTCCTCTTATAAGATGAGCCTTGCTCCACTACTAATACAAAGGATAAAATAAAAGTGGAGGAACACTTGAGAGTATAAGTGTGAGAGGTGTGGTGTGTGTTGTGTGTGCGGGGGTCTCCCCTCCTTATATACTAGCTTGAGGTCAGTTTCTAGGGGTAGGGGCATTGAATGCCTGGCTGAACCGTCTCCACAACCGACCAATGAAACTGCCAGAGAAAGCTGGGCTGGGTCGTGGGTCGGCCCACTTAGGGGTGCACCCGCACCTTTGTGCGCCCACACCTGGGGCGGGCCCCCTCAGGCCTAGCCTTGGCCCATGGTCCTCTTGCTACTCCTGGACTTCTCCCCCATGGGTTGTTGGCCTAGACTGATACTTGGAGTTGGGCTTTGCTTTATTTTGTGAAATACGCCTTGCCGAAAAGCGTATCCTCATGACCTTTTCCATTACTTTCTTATATGTTTCCTATAAAATAATGATGCTCCAATACAAGTGGAAATAGGTCAGTAGCAATGGTTATGTGAGTATGATTGATAATTCTCCCTTTTTGGATAATAGTTGGCTGTTAGGATGTGTCAATATTTACCGCCAACAGGGGGCTACATGCTAGAACTCTTCAAGACGGCTAGGAGAACAAAAAAAAGAACTCAGAGATTACAAAGAACCCTCCAACTCTTTGAATAGCAAGAGGCTCGGGGGCTACACTCACTGAGTGCACCTTTGGCACACATCAGCTAGAACCCTTCAAGACTACCAGAAGACCACTTCAAGGTTCATGGTAAAACTAGTCATTTTTCAGCGTTCACCCATGAAATGCTCTAGGGCTTGTCGATACGGGACCTAGCCGGTCCTCTAGCGGCACGAAACCTACAGGTGGGGCCATGATTCAGACCACACGTCAACGACAAAAAAGGAATCGGATGCAATGAAGCCAACTCTAAGTAGAAGCAGGCTTATCCTAGTCTGGTTTATAGAAAGTAACTTCTGTAATAGAAACAGAACACTGTCTTCTCATCTGACTAGAATTAGACAGAGCCCCAATTTTCTCTCCGATATAAAGAGAGGCCGAGGGCACCCTCTTGTAACACACACGATCATACAGTCAATCCAACGCAAAAAGACCAAGGCCAACTGGACGTAGAGCTATTACTCATCGACCAAGGGCTCGAACCAGGATAAATCAACTGTCTGTTGTGTGACCGCCGAGTTCAAGTACTCGCTGAAGCCCGAATCGACTGTTGCGGGTATCCCGTGGCAGGCTATCGGTGGTGAAACACCAACACTTGCTCAGAAAAGTGTTGTTGGTCCTGCTGGTCATCAAAGGTATTGGTATTGATCACCATCAAACCGCTCACCATCTAAACCGATCATCATACATCAACACACAAACATCCGGGCAATCATGCACAAGGCAAGCAATAAGCTATAATTAGAGTAGAACACCAAATGGTAAAAAAATAATTTGAAAAGCTTACAAAATTATTCTACACATCGCTAGTAACACATAGATACGAAATTCACCGAAATCAGATTTAAAATGGAGATATGATGAAAATATGATCTAGATGGCATTTCTATGAATATTGTGAACTAATTTCAAATTAAAATAAATGAAATTCATATTTAAAAGATGGAGAGGGACTACAGGCATAAATCCATAAAAAGTTAGGTCTCTTTAACAAAATCTCCCGCAAATGGGTTTCTTCTATTTGGGATTGTTGATCTCAGATGAGATGGCTCGTATTAGATCAGGGAAGGAGGGAGGAAGTCCATAAGCTGGAACAGGGGAACCGGTCGGTAGCTGCCATTGTCGGCGGCAAGAAGCTTGCCGGAGAACAAGAAATCAGCTTATAGGCCATGATTCAAACTCACCCAAGGCCTTTTTAGAGTTGGAGACAAGATAGAAATGATGTGCAGCTCGCTGAGGTGGATGTGGGCATTCTGCAGAATAATGGCGAAGCCGTGTGAACAAAAGATAGAGAAAAAGAGGGAAAAGTCAGAGCGGGGGGTTCACTACCATGCAAGGAAGGTTGGCTATGGGTTGCAGGCTAGGAGGAGATCTCTGATGGTGGAAGTAATGGCTGTGGGCAGTGCTAGGGCTTCAGACGCGCTGCGAGCTCAAGCAAGGCAGCTACAACTCGGAGACAGAAAAAGGAAAGAGCAGGGGACGGTGAAAGCCCTAGCTTGGTTTTGGTTAATTGATGAAACCTAGGACTAACCCTATTGCTAAGTATGTAGCATTAGAGAAAGGGGAGGTCCAAGCCAAGTGGCGGAGTTGAGATCAAGGTGATGGTGGAGACCAAAGATGATCAAGTGCCACCCTTGGAGATAAAGGAAGAAGAGGAGTGAAACGGAAAGCTAGAGGCAAAAGGTATATGCTAGGGCATTTCCATTTTGCCAGCCATAGGCGAGTAGAGAAGTTGACGACCGGGTTTATGATTGATAACTGTACTTGTTGACGGTTATTAAACACTAAATATAATCATCAACTATTGCATGAAATAATATAAAATAGATTACAAAGCATAGTTGTAGGTTTTGATTCTAACGAGTTCCACGAGTTTTGGTGTTTTCACTTGTGTTGCAGGAGTATGCAATTTTCCATCAAATAAAAGTATCTCAAATAAGGAATTGGACTACACCATTGCGACGGGCTCATCGAGGCGATCGAAATAGACATATCATTTGTTATATTTGGCGCCCAGAATTAAGAGATATCCACTCTAGATCGAAACATGCGCCATTGGGCCCTAAAAGGAGCAGGAAAACACAAAAACGAAGCTGGACCCAAGCGGGCTTGGGCCCAGGCCGGCCGGCATTTCCTTCTAGGCCGGCCGGCCTCCCCCTACGGCCTCTCACGCCCATCTTCTGGAACCTTCTTCCACCACCTTCAAGGATGCATCTTGACCGTACCTTAAGTCAGTCTGATCAAAGGGCTCACGTTTCTCCCACCGGGCTATAAATACAGGGCCAGACCCCCCTCCCTGGGGCACCAAATTATTATGGAGATGTAGAGGAGTCCCTCAAATGGATGACCTCTCATCTCTAGAGAATTAGGGCTAGACATTCTAATGTAGTAGATTAGTTCTAGTCGGGAGTTAGGGGGAGCGGAGCTGTGCCCCGGTTCTGGAAGAGTCTTCAGAGTCTTGGTATGTCTTTGTATTTATTCTTTGTAAGACTTATGCTTTAATATATATTTATCTTCTCTATTTACTTTATGCCTTTTATATTATATTTAGTATAGTTGTTATTTCTTGGCATGGGATCTCCGCTCGTATTGAGTGCTCTGGTTATCATATGTGATTAGAGTAGTAATCTTTAGTGTAGACATGGTGTCTAGGCTAGGGTTTACCTGAGGTTGCGCTCAATCCCATGGTTAGTTGTGGTAGCCCTAGAGGTGACAGCTCTGTTAGGCCTTCGTATTCCACCACGTTCGGGTTGATGTTTAGTAGAGCTTTTGGCAGCCTTCCCCAACTACTTTCTTCCCAGTCTTATTCGAGAGTTGGAAAGGTACTGCTGCTCCAAAGTGCTATTGTATGATTGCTATATCTATCCATGAATTAGTTATATAGAACCAAAGTAATAGAGAAGTACTTAGGAACCTTGAACTCTCCCATTGTCCTCTCACTTTAGCTATCTACTCTCTTATCATAGAATTCTCCTGTGTGTCCGTGTCATATATGCATAATTCCTATTATCTATCATTTACCCCTACTATAGTCTAGTTGGTGTATTAAGTTAGTAGATGCATGATGGTGAACTATCAATGTCTTTATCCATTGTTTCTCAGTGGTAAAATATAAATAACGATACTTGGAATACTCCCGGTAAAATGCTACAATAGTTTTCTGTGCGCTTGCGGAATCCTTCATATTTTAATTGTGCATAAGAAATACCAACAAGCATTTTTGGCACCGTTGCCGGGAAAATAATTGGAGTACAGATTTTGTTGTTGATCTTGATATCTACTAATCTAGTATGCCACTAGCTTTAGTAGGATTACCCCCTGTTTTGTTGAGTTGTGGAATAAGTAGGATATCAACCGCTCCAACCTTCTGGAGAAATTCCACAAGAACGAGACATGGAAGATATTGAAGAACTCAGGGTGCCTGAACATTCATGATCCATCAACAATGAAGCCCTGCCATCTCACAGGTATGTATAAACATTTACATATATTATTTTAACCATGTGTAGATTGGAAAAGAAAAGTCATCATCACATAAATTCAAAGTTCATCACATGTGATGAATAAAGACGCTGCGCTAATCACAAATACCATTGTGATTCATGGTACGTATGATAAAAAAGGTGAGAAAGTCTTACTCATAGACTTTAAATTTGATGAGTAGTTATCCTGTTTCATTCTATTGCATATTTACTTTGAATAATCCATGCATCTACTCTATCTCATATCAAATCCATAACTAGTTCCTTGCACAATCATGTTACTTACATCTCTACTTAAAAATGAAAAAATATTCTCACCATACATGATCATGCTTTCATCTCTTTGAGTAAATCTCTATATGCTCTCATGTTACCTTTGTTTTCTATAGTATGCTTTAGTTTGAAAGTACTGGACATACTTTTATAGGCTTTTGAATTAAGCATGGTGCTTAGGTTAAATAGCCTACCTTAATCAAATTAGACATAGAGTTTGGTTTGGTTATTGAACTAGAAATTATTGTAGTAGACATTGAATATTTTGTTAAGCTAACCCTTATAGGAAACTCTCAAACTCAATTCGGGTAAGTCAAGAGATGAACTCACATCAAGAGATGAATCAAGGCATGTGATGAAATCCAATAACTTTGCACAAAAAGAAGACACAGCTCATTCTCCATAGAAGAACTGTAAGTATCAAAGTTTATGCAATTAATCATTTGTTGCAAGTTACCTTTGCCTTGAACCATGTAAAAGTGCAGCTACCAATAAAATTTGTTAAGACATCTCTGCTAAAGTAATACTAAAAGCCTATCTTTTCATTAGCATAGATAAAATTCACATAAATTATATGGACCATAACCCATATTCCAAACTTGTTGCAATCCTTCGGTATGTGTCCACTAACATTTATGCAGGAAGGAAAGAATAAATGTTTGATCATGGTTTGAAATAAAAAGAAAGGAAAACAAGTGTATAGAAAGGACTAAGATGGAAATAAATTGATCAAAGAACACTTCAACACCTTCTACACTTCGCCATAATAGTGGACCAATCACCCTGTAAGACATAAGATGTCATGTTCAATTTGCTAAAACTTAAAACAAATGAAATACTCTTTTGGTTTACCTACATATTCTTGGTTCTATCTCTAGTCTTTTGAACTTCGTTATTCTATTATAAGTATGCTTCAGAATATTACTTAAACATTATAACATCAAAGCATATTTGTATAAGAATTTGGTTGTATATATAGACTATCCTCTCCTCTATAAAAATGTGTAAATCATATTAGGAGACTTCATAAAATCAAATCAAGGTTAGAGGTATTCTTCAAAATAATATCTTCGCCTTAACCTTGTTGAAAAATTTGAAGTGATGGTGAATCATTTAAAACATGAGCTATAATTTAATCTTCAACTCCTTGGCAAACACTATCCATACTTTAAATAAATACTATATTCCTTTGGGTATGTGTTGTCTACTAATCCCTTGCAGAGAAGAAATAATGAGAGAAGCAAAAGTCTGAAGGAGTGAGAAAGAGGTACAACATATGAGACAAGATGCTAATAACTAAAGATGCAAGGATGGAAAAGACCATTGAGATTCAATCTATCTTTTACCACATGGTGTCATTACGCTCCAGTAATAAAGGTAACATCTTAAAGGTAAGTGGCCATTATTTCCTCTTGATCTTGGAGTACACATCTTAACCAAATGAACTCAAATATAATATATCTTATTTTTGGAAGATGATAGTTATTATGTTAATCTTGATAACTTATAAAGATGAATAATCCTTCCATAGGTTAAGCAACTCCACTCCTCTATCTAATAAACTTAAATGCCATATTTATACTTTTGATCTTCTCACTCATGTTATAAATGAATAATATGAAAAGACATCAATCTTATTGTGCTAAGGTTAGAGAATGAATAAATTTTTGGTTCTATTGGTGTTTTTCCACCAATAGAGCCCATGCACTTGATCTCTACCTTGTCTTTATGAGCGTAACACACTTCAAGCAAAGTATGGGAAGATTCTCCAAATTCTACAAGTGGAAGCTCTCAACCAATGACAATAATGCACATAACAATGGTTTCGAGATGCTAAGAAAGGAAGAAGGTGGAATCACCATTGGAAGCACCACTAGTGGAGGCACCACCTCAATCCTTATCCTCAAGAGCAAACTGAAGTACTCAATACACCACTGCAAGGAGAAGTCCAGTTCGAAGGGCTCAAAACATCGAACCCTCGCCGTGAGGTAACAATGGTAGTTATCCATATTTACTTTCTTGCATCGCATGATTTATTTTCTCTTCAGCATGTTTGCTTTTCTATATTAGCATTGCATACAAAACAACAAAAATAAATAGGTGTGCATTAGGTTGTATTTATGCATCTTAAAGACTCAAAGCCCCATGTGAAACTCTTGTGGTATAAAAACTATAGGAGTGCTTACTGTGGTGGCTTACAAAATAAAAATATATATCATGCATGTGTACTTTCTACATATAAACCCATAAAATCTAAAAATATTAACTGAGCATCCTGCTACAATACTGCTTTCATAAAAATATTTTAAAACCTCTACAACACCCAATCCTCTAAAAATGGCTGATCATTAACTTTTTATTCTAATACCATTCCACGAGTTTTGGTGTTTTGTGAGAGCTTTCTGCAAGATGACTCCAAGAGCCAGCTCACCTAGGAATCTTCATCTTCATCACTTGAAGCACATCTCTTCGACACATAGTTGACCTCTGTGTGAAGGAAGTAATTTCTTGGGTGATAAGATTGAAGTATTCCTAGCAACACTTGCTCTTATAAGTATAAGCTCCTCTATGAGGATCACTCAGCTTTAATGCTCAACTACGACAACATCCAGCTTGGAGGAGAGCATCCCCTAGTTATCAGGTAAGTATACCTATGCGATTATCGAGTCTATCTTATAGTCATAAAATACCAAAAATATGTGGACGCATGAAGGTCCATGTCTGTAGAGTCTTTTATGAGTCCATTAGTCTAAAATAAATAAAAAGATGAATGATCATTAAAACCAAATAAAGATAGTTTAATTATTTATTAAGGTGTGATCATAGAGTGTGTTTACAATTCTATCTAGTTTATTAAGAGTCAAATAAAAAACTGAAGAATAATAAAATTTTGTCTTGGAGATGATGAATAGTTGCTCTATCGTAATTCCTTTCAAGTGTCTAGTTTTCAACCTTAAATTCTCCTGAGTTTTGGGTATAAATGTTTTGATATAAAAATTTACTCTGAATCTAAAACTTATGGAGGCATATGCTTAAGCTAAGTCTAGGTGATTGAGGGATATGATATGAGAAAGTCTGGGCTGCTATTTATCTTATTCCTAGCAATACTAAGTTCTGGAGATTCATCTTTTGAAAACTCTAAAAACCTTACATGATGAGCTCTTGTATGATAAAGTTTGAATTCCTACCAAAGCCATATATGATATATATTTAGAATAGAAAAACTTTTGTTCAATTATACTGCTTGCTTTACATTGAGTTCAATCAACCTTTGTTGTATACCTTATGAGAGTCTTGTCATGCTTTTAAAATCAAGATCACTTACACACTCCACCTACATAGGCATTGCTCCTACTCTAGGAGTAAGCGCAATCATTTTCCACTTTCACCTAGATCCACCTTAAAAATGTTTTTCTCCTACAGTGGGAGTAAACACCCAAAAATAAATCCCATAGGACAACCCTTGTTAAATGCTATAAAGTTCTTATTGTTATCTCTCCAATCATTTATTGTATTCAAATGATGCATGTGGCTATGCAAAAGAAAAAGTATTGAAAAAGAAGAGGGAGTTAAAAAATTGGACAAGTGTCTAGATAATTAAAACAATGGGTACCTAGATGCTCGTCTCCCTGAAAAAAAGAGAGAGAAGAAAGAAAAAAGAATAAAGATAGCCCATGTTTTCCCGTGAAAGTTCTAAAGTTCAAGGGAGGGAGATTTATTTTCAAAGAGCAAAAGTAGAATTAGGTTTAGCCACCATATATTCACCTATCCACCATATTTTATACTATGCACATCTTGGTTTGATTGTATGACTTTACTCTCTTTGGATCCATTGTTTGACTTTACAATATATGCATTGCAAGTATGTTCATCCTTGTTTTAATGCCACTCCTATAAGCTCCACTATAATCCTTAGTTGTGGAAAGGCATGACATCATTAATGCCTCAGTGAGATCCACAAATAATAAGAGACTTGAGGGTGTCATACAATTAAGCTCTGAGTTTTATTTTGAAAATTTACAAAAACTCCAGAATATTGGTTGAGTGAAGAATTTGAGATATAGTGCTTGACTTGATTTTTCTATCTTTCAATTTCTCAAGACCCATGTGAAAGTTAAAGAGCTCCATAGCTACAGGTAAAATGAGTAAGTTTAAAAGTTAGAGCAATTTTGTCTAATCTAGAGAATAATTTCTGTTTAAAAGTATGTGTACTTTTGAGGAGTAACAAAGATTGTAGCAACTCCTGATTCAAGTAGTTAGGCTTTGCTAAGGGACTAGCAAAGGGTAAGCTTGTGGGAGCTTGTTGACGGTCATTAAGCACCAAATATAATCATCAGCTATTGCATGAAATAATATAAATTAGATCACAAAGCATAGTTGTAGGTTTTGATTCTAATGAGTTCCACGAGTTTTGGTGTTCTCACTTGTGTTGCAGGAGTATGCAATTTTCCATCAAATAAAAGTATCTCAAATAAGGAATTGAACTGCACCATTGTGACGGGCTCGTCGAGACGATTGAAACAGACATATCATTTGCTATATTTGGAGCCTAGAATCAAGAGATATCAACTCCAGATTGAAACATGCGCCATTGGGCCCTAAAAGGAGCAGGAAAACACACAAACGAAGCTGGGCCCAAGTGGGCTTGGGCCCAGGCCGGCTGGCATTTCCTTCCAGGCCGGCCGGCCACCCCCTACGGTCTTTCACGCCCATCTTCTGGAAGCTTCTTCCACCGCCTTCAAGGATGCATCTTGACCGCACCTTAAGTCGGTTTGATCAAAGGGCTCACGTTTCTCCCACCGGGCTATAAATACGGGCCTGACCCCCCTCCATGGGGGCACCACATTATTATGGAGATGTAGAGGCGTCCCTCGAATGAGCGTGTTAACACTGGATTTTGGTAAAGGCCGAGAAGATGACAGTGGGCCGGTATATGGCGCACTTCGCAAGTATTCGTGAGCATTCGGCAAGTATCCATTCGGCTAGCTCGGGCAGTTCGGTAAGCATCCACGCGGGTCGGCTAACTCTAGGCGATTCGGCAAGAATTCATGCGGTCGGCTATCTTTGAAGGTGGTGGCTTCATTCGGTAAGCAAAAGGTGGCAAGCAGGAAGCCGAAAAGAGGGGAAGAGCGTGATGATCAAGGACTCCGAAGACGACTATGGCAAGAGAGTCGCCATACTTTTGAGTTACTTTTAATATGTTATGTAAATCGTAACCTCTTAGGATTCATATTATGTCCGTGGTATAAATATAAACCCCTCGACCATTGTAAAGGATATTCACAATCAAATCAACACAACCGCCCCGTGCCAAGTTTCGAGTCCCTTTTGTCGTGTCGCCGAAGTTCTTCGAGAGAGGAGTCATCGATCCGTCGACCACCGTAAGTTTCGGCAACCTTGCTATCATGTCTAGTATCATGCGGTGGATTTAGATATTGATGCAAGTAGTCTTGTTCGCCTCGACCGGATGGCCGTGGCGGCAGCGCCCGCTTGATGATCGTGAAGTCTTTGCTTATGCTTTGTTTATCTCGACTAGATGGTCGTGCGGCAAAAGCGCCCGCTTGATAGCTTACCGAGGCAAGATAGTTATCATAGTCTTTGTTTATGCTTTGTTTATCTCGACTAGATGGTCGCGGCGGCAAAGCGCCCGCTTGATAGCTTAGCGAAGCAAGGATTAGTTATCGGCTCGATTAGATTTGGCAAGATCTAGTAGATCCATTAAGTTACCACGTGTTGCATGTGTTTAATGCTTTTAATTATTTGTAACACTTTTTTTGCCCGATCTAGATTGATTAGTTTCGGCTCTACACTTTTATATATCTATTCGCTCTTTAATGTTCTTATTCTTTTATTATCATGATAAATAGATCATATGCTCAAGTGGCCGAATTAGATCAATCTAGATTGTTACATGTTGTGGGTTCTTGCGTTAGAAACGTTTAGATCTTGATAGGATTGAGTGTCGTGCGGCGGATGCAAGTTCTTGATGGATTTACTCGTGATAGTTTGTTAGTTCCTTCTTCATGGACCCCGAGCCTACGGCTGAATTGCCGAGCTTGGTTATGTTTCAACTTGTAGTTAATTTTCATTTGTTCAAACATGTCTTCTCATGCATGCGTATTCGGCAATCAATGCTTTACGTGTTTTGTCTTCATATTAGCCGAATGAATCATATGCATAATTGGCGCATGCCTTCTATAGTCAGTATGTCGTCGTAAGTGGCTTCGGGGTCGTATATACGGAACTGTCCGGTCTCATCCGCACGCGTTCCGATTTTATTTTTAACAATCTTTTGTCCCTTGTCGTCGCCAGTCAAACCGACCGCACGCTTCCGGATCTCCAAACCGCAAGGGGCTGTCCGATTGAAGCCACGCTTTTCGCTTGCCGTGTGAGGCACGGAGAGTCACGCTTCGTGTCAACGCACCTTTTGGCACGCCCGGGGGACAACGTTGCTCAAGATGTCTGAAATCAACAACAATCACGCTCGATGTGACTTTGGATGAACCGCCTCAAGATGTAAGAGAGTTGGTGCAACAAGCATGTAATCGGGCCAGCCAGAAGTGTTTGATGTCCTTCTCCAAGAACAAGAGCAATAAGATCATCCAAAAGCAATCATTGCCAAGGGTTCTTCTTCCGCATCGGTCCGATTACACCGAAGAAGAAGAAGCTCAAAAGGTGTCGGAGTTGGTTCACAAAGCTTTGGGAGAAACTACTACAAATCATAACACGCCCTTCTTGAACACTTTTCGTGCTATCATGGTTAGTACCTTCGCCCAACGGCCGATAAGTATTTTGAGGAGAATGCAGGCCCAATTGTGGACCAACGCTTTTCAATCCACCAAAGTACCAAGAAAAGCCCGAGGGAGGTGAAGGAGCATCCGTTCAAATAAAGATGGACTAATCCCTAATGAAAAACAGCAGCCTCCTACTTATGGTCGATAACATTTGGTACGACGTAAGATGTACCACAATCAGCTTTCAAGGTATCTCCAAAGATCGAACGCATCGCAGAGAAACATGTATGGAGATGGATACCAAGAATTTACTCGATTACATCGCTCTAGATGCTTTTCCGAATCCAGATACGTGAGCGCATCGGGAATACCTTCGAAGACGCATGTGGAACCCCGAAGTCGGATGTTGATATCATCATGCATAGGATGGCCGATATGATGCAACATCAGTTCGGCCTAAAGCCAAAGAATCAATCCTATTCATACAAGTCTCCTTATCCGATGAATGGTACAATAGAGTCGCACTTCCTCCAAGGGTGAAACCTCCGACGGACTTGACTAAGTTTTCTCGGTCAAGATGATAGTAGCACCGTGGAACATATCGGTCGGTACTTGATGCAACTTGGGGAAGCATCCACGGATGAAGCTTGGAGGATTCGGTATTTTCCATTGTCCCTCACAGGGCCAGCTTTCTTATGGTTTACCTCATTGCCGCCCCATTCCATTGGTACGTGGCGTAGCCGAGCAGTAAGTTCCATGCGTACTTCTTCACCGGCACTAATGAAAAGAAGCTAGTCGACCTCATGAGTCCGAGACAGAGAGCTAATGAAACACCGCAGGAGTATCTTCGCAGATTTAGAGAGACCAAGAACCTTTGTTATTCATTGAACCTACCGATGATCGGTTGCCCGATGGCGATAGCGGTGCATGCAAAATTAATGTCGAGAGAAGTCGTTCGGCATGGAATTTGATGATCTTGGTCAACTTTCACAACGACCGGCTGCTATGAGTAATCAAGCTCGGGGGTTCAAGAGAGACAACCGCTTCCAAAAAGGGGAACATTGCTAGTGAAATGTATCAAAGTTTCCCCTGGAAGAAGCGTATGAGTATGATGATGATGATGAGATAGCTGCAGCTGAATTGACTTGTGCGAAGGAACCTACTCGGGTTAGCCAGCGTTGGTTAGGCAACAAAAAAGGGAACTTATGACTTTGACGTCTCCAAATCGATAAGCTCTTTGATTTGTTAGTAAGGGAAGGACGATCAAACCGCCGATGGACATCCTATGCTTTGCGACCGAGGGAGTGAAAGACAAGAAATATTGTGGCTATCATAACACTAATTCTCACTCCATCAATGATTGCCGGGTGTTCGTGGTTCGATTCGTAAGGCTATTCAAGAGGGACATCTGAAGTTTGATGGCAAAATGAAGGTTGATGGTCAGCCTTTCCCTCGAAACATGATCTCTTTCTCCGTAAGTATGGTTTCTCGCAGATGATCCCAAAGGGAAAGGTAAGGTGAAGGTGTTAACCTCCGACAGAGCAAAGAAGAACGGTGGTCTTTGTCGACCCTAATTAGCGATTACAACCGAGAAGCTGAAAGAGAAAGTTCGGTTCAAGAATAGCCGAACCGAAAAGGTGAAACTTCTAAGCCTAGGGTTACATCACGTATTCTCGCTAAACAAGTGGCAAAGGCAACAAGAACGAGAGTACTATGAAGAGCAGAGGTTTATAGAGGAACGCCGGAGATACGAAGAAGAGGTATACCACAGGGAGCAAGAAGAGCATATGAGAGAGATGGAGCAGCCTCATTGGGGGTGTTCATTCTTTAAACATTGTTGAATGAAGGCTTGAAGTTGCCTCGCTAGAAATAATTGCCCCGAATGCGTTGATCGGTATTTCGGTACAGTAATCTCGAAGTCAACCGCCCAAATCCATGAAAGACTTGGAATACAATTTCGAGGGACGATCGGCGCCAGTAAAATTAGATAGTTTTGAAAATCAGCAAAGAAAGAGGTTTGCAGATCAACGATGGACTCATCACAGGGGATACAATGGAAATCCTCATGAATACGCCCGCGTAAAGGACAATGGTGTCCTCCTGACCGAGGAAGAGCCGAAAAAGAAGAGTTCAGCGCTTGAGAAACAAAGAACCGGAGCAAGCCGATGCAGAGGAAAAACTCGCATGGCGCCCTAAAAAGAAGCCTCGATGAGTATGGCCCGTCAGTGATGCATGCATGGCCTTTTTTCTCCCATCGAATTATAGCTCCCGAAAATCGATATATCCAAGAAGAAGTATACTCCGATTTTGATGAAAGTGAGTTTCGTGGATTTGATGGCTCAGCTTGTATTGACACAACAGGCAACTTTCGACAAGCCACCCAAACATCGCCATTTGAAACCACTTTATTTGAAAGGATATGTCAACGGCAAACCTCTGACCAAGATGTTTGTTGATGGAGGAGCTGCTATCAACATCATGCCATACACCACTTTCGTGAAGCTTGGGATGACAAGTGAAGATTTGTTGAAGACCGACATGATTCTCGTGGATTTCGCCGGTAATCCTTCCGACACTCGAGGAGCTGTACATGTTGAGTTGATGATTGATCAAAAACTTTGATCACTACCTTCTTTGTCATTGACGGCAAGGGGGCATACAGCCTACTTACGGGAAGGGACCGATTCATGCCAATTGTTGCATTCCTTCAACCATGCACCGTTCTTATTCAAATGGGTTGGAGATGACATTGAAGTCGTGCACGCCGATGATTCCGTAAGTGTTGCTTTTCGAGCCCGCTTATCGAATATGATGGCATTGATTGTTTCTCCCAAGCAAAGTATGGGGAGAAGGTCCCGTGAATGTCTTCAACAGAGATTAACAAATGATCCAAGCAGCTTGGCTCTCATAGTAATTTTAATGGGTAATCCAATCGATGGCAACAAAGGAAAATCTGGGCGAGGTTTTATGTCGGCCGACAAGTTAGAAGAAATAAATGTTGGTGATGAAGCTAAACCAAGGCCGATGTACATTAGTGCAAGTTTGAACCCGTAGTACAAAACACGCTTGATAGCCCTTTTTTAAAGGAATTCAAAGATTGTTTTGCCCGGGATTATACTGAAGATGCCCGGATTAGATCGCTCTATTGTTGAACATCGGTTACCTATTAAGTCCGGTTATCGCCCTTACAAACAACCTCCACGAAGGATCTATAAAGAGGAGGTATTGGCCGATGTGAAGAAAGAGATCGAAAGATTGTTGGAAGCAAATTTCATTCGGCCATGCGGTATGCGTAATGGATTTCAAATATAGTTCCTATATACAAGAAGAATGGAAAGATGAGGGTATGCATAGATTTCAGAAACCTTAATAAAGCTACTCCGATGGATGGATACCCAATGCCGCTTGCCGACTTGCCGGGTAGATGCGTAGCCGGGTATGAAATTATTAGTTTTATGGACGGGAATGCTGGTTATAACCAGATTTTCATGGCAATAGAAGATATTTCAAAGACAGCCTTCTTCGATGCCCCGGTCATATTGGTTTGTTTGAATGGATCGTCATGACATTCGGGTTAAAGAATGCCGGTGCAACTTATCAAAGAGCTATGAATTACATCTTTCATGAATTGATCGGCAAAGTTGTGGAGATTTATATTGATGACGTGGTGGTCAAGTCTAGAAACCATGAAGAGCATTTAGCCGATTTGAAGAAGACTCGAATGCACTAGAAAACATGGTTTGAAAATGAATCCAAATAAATGTGCTTTCTGAGTATCGGCCGGTGAGTTTCGGGATTTCTTGTCCATAAAGGAGGGATTGAAGTTGGAAAAAAAGAGCATGGAAGCAATAGACAAGGTTGTCCCTCCAACTAATCTCACGGAGTTACTGATCCTTTGCTTGGCAAAATTAATTTTGTAAGAAGGTTTATATCCAATCTGTCGAAAAGAGTCTTGCCTTTCTCTCCACTTCAAGCTCAAGAAAGATCAAAAGTTTGTATGGGGTGACGTACAACAAGAGGCTTTTGATGAAATCAAAGAATATATGAAGGCACCACCAGTCTTTGGGTACCTCCACAACTTGACAAGCCTTTCAAATTGTAATGGCGGCCGATAGTCTAACAATAGGGTCGGCCCTCATGCAAGAGTTTGAAGGAAAGGAGAGAGTAATAGCTTACCTTAGCCGAAAACTATTGGATCCGTAAACAAGATATTCGCTACGGAGAAACTGTGCTTGTGTGTGTATTACTCATGTACCAAATTTCGGCACTACCCGTTAAATGCCGAATGTGTGGTAGTTTCTAGTTTTGATGTAATAAAGCATATGCTATCAATGCCAATTTTAAATAGAAGGATTGGCAAGTGGATTTTTTGCTTTATCGGAGTTTGATTTAAGATATGAATCGGCAAAAGCAAAAAGGGTCAAATTATTGCCGATTTTATTACACAAAGATCGTGATCTTTCTATTGAGATGATCAGCATTGTGCCCCCCGGGCTTTATTCTTCGATGGTTCATCCTGCTGCAAAGGTGGTGGTGCTGGTATTCTCTTAGTTTCTCCACAGGGGAGCAACTTTTGAGTATGCTATTCCCATTGAATTTTATGTTACTAACAATCAAGCGGAGTATGAAGCATTGCTTAGAGGGCTTCGGCTTCTTATAGAAGTGAAAGCCGTTCTTTGTTGAGATCTTTGGGGATTCTCGAGCTAGTAATTAACCTATTAACTGCCCAATATGAATGCAAGAGTGATGTGTTGAGAGAATATTATGAAGAATGCCGGGAACTTTTGAAAAGCTTTCGGGTAGTAACCTTGCATCATATCCCTAGGGGGCACAATGAAGAAGCAAATAGGTTGGCTCAAGCCGCTTCGGATATCGTGAAAATCAAGAAGTCCTCACTATAGATGAAGATGTTTCAATGCTGAGCAAGTGGTTGATGATTGGAGATGCGAAATCATCGAATATCTAAGAAATCCATCACGTAGAGTTTCCCCGAAAGCTCGGGTATAAAGCCCTCAAGTTCGTACTTCTCGATGATCACTTATACTACAAGTCTATAGATGGAGTATTGCTTAAATGTTTGAGTCAAGAAGAGGCCGAAAGGTGATGTATGAGGTGCATGAAGGATTATGCGGTGCACATCATCAATCGGCTTACCGAATGAATTGGATAATTCGAGAACTGGTTATTTTTGGCCAACCATGCTTTGGAGGATTGCTTTGAATATTATAAGGGATATCACGATTGTCAAAAGTTCGGCAATATTCAAAAGGCTCCAAAGATCCGCTATGAACCCAATAATCAAACCTTGGCCATTTAGAGGATGGGGCATAGATTTAATTGGTCAAATTCATCCTCCTTCTAGCAAAGGACATAAGTTTGTGCTCTTGGCCACGGATTATTTTACCAAGTGGGTCGGTTATTCCGTTGAAGAAAGTCACGTCGAAAAATATGATCAGTTTTCGTTAAAGAGCATATAATTTATAGGTTTGGAATTCCTCAAACTATAACGACCGATCAAGGGACTCGGTTTACTTCTTCGGAGTTTTGTGACTTTGTCAAGACATGGGAATTAAGTTGTATAAATCTTCTCCTTATTATGCACAAGCCAATGGTCAAGCGTAAGCATCAAATAAGATTATGATTAAGATCATTCAAAAGAAGATTGATGAGAAGCCAAAAAGATGGCATTTGGTTCTTAATGAAGCGTTGTGGGCTTACCGAATGGCTTGTCACGGGTCAACTCAAACATCTCCTTATGAGTTGGTTTATGGGCATTATGTCTTTGTCTTACCATGGGAGTTGCAATCGGGTTCAAGACGAAGTTATGTTGCAAAAGGACTTGAAAAAAGAAAGATTATACAAATCGATGATAGATGAATTAGAGGATTTACATTTGATTCATCTCAAGGCATTGGAAAATATTGAGAAGAATAAGATACGTGTTGCCAAGTATTATAATAAGAAAGTTAGAATGAAACAATTCGCGAAAGGTGATCTGGTTTGGAAAACTATATTGCCGATTGGATCAAAAGATAGAGCATTCGGCAAGTGGTCTCCGAATTGGGAGGGACCTTTTCGGGTAGAAAGATGTGTGCCCGGCAATGCATATATTTTGAAGACTTTGTTTGGAGAAGAATTCGCGTAGCTATCAATGGAAGATATCTTAAAAAATACTACCCTAGTGTTGAGGTTGGTTCATAGAAAGAATTGAAACCAAACGACCGATGGAGGAAACATCGCCTTTAGCACAAAATTGTGAAACCAAAATAGCCGATATGGTTCATATCGCCTCTAGTACAAAAATATCTATGTTTAGCCGAAAGTGGCTCGAAATTGACTTCGGCATTCGACCGGGTTGGTTTATCGGGAAAAGAGAAAAGTGAAGCGCCGAAAGTGACAATACTTGGATGACACGTCAAGTCGATTGCTACGCAAGGTTAAGATCTACTCGCTAAGATGATGTCATTGCAATTCGAGGACATCATTCGAATGATTTTGATTCAGGAAGAGATCTATTCGGCATTCAACACGTGGAATAAAATGCATTGCGTAAAAGGATTTATTCACAATCGGTTCATCCTAATACAAACTACTCCCCCGAAATAACTTGTTCGGGACAGATTGAGGATTGGTAGACTCGGCAAAGGGCGGCAGCATGATCTTCATACTTTGCTCCAGCGCCATTGATGTCCTCAATTTCATGAGGAGGGCCACCGCAAAAGCCGACGGCGGCTTGGAAGGAATAATCCTCGTTGGTCCGAGAGGACACCGCCGCCAAAGCCGAGGGATACACCAAGGTGCACACCTTGGATGACGGCCTTGATCAACACGGCCGTCCACAAAGATCCAGGCGTGCCTCGGCGCCTCTCCCCCGGGCGTTCACCTTGTCGGCCACCCCCTTTCGCCGCCTTCAGACGCTCATTCTCTGCAGACAATGCTAAACGAGAAAGTAAGTCAGCACATGAAGAACATCGAGAAAGAAGAGACTTGTGCAAGGATGCCGAACCAGTGATAGCGTCACAAAGCTGCTTGCGTTGATCCTCCCATTCGGCTTGCGCAATGCCAAACCGCTTGGAGACGCCGCCCGCCTCGTTCGGCCTCATCCCTTTCCTTGCGGAACCAAAGCGCCTCTTCGTGAATGTACGGAGGGGACTTCTCCTTCCGATTCCGCCGACCCCAAGGGTTGGCGTGGTAAGAGTTGTCGGATTCCGACGAACTCGACGAGCCGAGGAGCCGGAGACGGGACCGGCCGGTCCGAGGTTCCCGTTGAGTCACCACCATCGGGGAAGGAGGTGAGACTGTTAATGATGACCCTCGCCCTAAGCGGATGAAGAAAACCAAGGTTAGGGGAGATGAACATAAAGCATAAACCGCAAAGAAACCACCGATTGATTCTCACCCGTGGCGCCGACGGGCGCTGAGCTCGACTTCCCTCTGCCTCTCTCGGCAGGGCGCTTGCCACGATCATCGCCGCCGCCGCCATTGACGCTTGATCTTCTTAGGGTTGGATGAGGCGTAGAGATGAAGGGACGGCGATGAGAATGCTAGTCGGAGGTAAAAGTGAATGCCGATGAAGGGCTTTATTTATAAACCGGAGTTGAGATCGTGGCATATGCCTCGGAGTATCTCAAGCGACGAAATAGGGTTTACTCCTTTTTGGGCCGTTATCGGATGGGGGCCAAGATCGGCTAAATCAAAAACAACGGTTCAAAGGAATCGGCTATCTTTCTAATCGGGAAGCCCGAGGCGCTTGGTTATCATTCTAATCGGAAGCCCGGCGCGGTCGGTTATTTTTCCAATCGGGAAGCTTAAAGCATTCGGCTATGTCACTAGTCGACGTAAATGAAAAAAGACCGAAACATAACAAGGAGTATAACTGTTCGTAGTCCGAGTATATTACAAGCCGAATGTTTTACTCATTTAAGAACAGTTTGATTGCGTCTATGGCATCATTCCTAATTTGGTCGACTTCTTCTAGCACTTTCTTGTCATCTTCCTCGAGCTTTGGATTCTCGGTAAGCCCGGTTTTTGATCTGCCGATGCTCCTTGATGACAAATGCTATCTTTGTTTTGGCTATATCTATGGAGTTCGGCAAGGTGGCAATTTTATCTTTGTGAGACTAGATTCTCACATTCAGTTGAGTCAATTGAGCTTCCAGCCTGGCCTTTTCCTCCTCCATGGCTTCCAGTTCCGGTTCCAGGGGTTACCAAAGACCGTTTAGCGAGCTTTGGATCCGAGAGTGCAGCTCTCGACTTGGTGCTTTTTTCGTCGATTATCATTCCGTAGAGCGGCTCTAGAGGCTATGTTCTGTTTGCTCTCCCCGACCTTGCCAAGATGATCATCAAGATGAGTTGCATTCTAGAGGGACCTTGAGAGTTGAAGGGATGTCTTGGTCGATGAGCTCAACAAGTTCTCTTATCCGGTCTACATCTTGAACGAGAGCATTTATATCTTTGGCCAAGAAAAGGGATATTTCCTTTAATCGAGCCTGGTTCTCTTTGATAACCTCTGTTGAGATGTAGCTTCTTCACCTCCCTCATTGATGTACTCTTCAACCGTGAAAGAGTAGGCGACGATCGGCTTGGCCTCATCCTTAAAGGAAGAAAAAATCATTAGCCGATTGGTCAAAATTGTTAAAGAAACCAATGAGTTGAAGTATTACCTTTTGAATAGAGTCTTCTTCAAAGTTGAATCCTACTACTGCTTGGTTGAGGACTTGGTTGGATACCCAGGGATGATGAGCTAGAGGCCCGGTGAGGGGGAAGATTCTTCGCTATCTCATCCAAAATATTATCTAAAAGTGAGTAATGAAATGCAGAGAGCAATGGGTATGTTTGGCAAAAGAAAAAAAAAAGAAGGATATGTGAAGAAAATTATTACCAATATGGTTAATAGCTCCATGAAGTTCTGCACCGTCAACAGAGGCACGAGGGGAGGATTCTTCTGCTGTCCTGTCCAAGAATTGATCTGCTTTCTAAAAAGTAGCAGAATATGAGAACTAATCAGTGCATCTAGTACAAAGAAGGGAAACGATCAACTGGGATAATAATACCGGTATGGCCAGTGGTTTCTTGGATTTTTGCATCTCCTGCAGAGGCCTGAGGGGGGATCTCAATGGTTGTCGAAGCATTGGCCGATCTTGAAAGCTTAACCTGTGGCTGCAGGCGGAGGAAGTGAGTACAAAATTATCGCCCAAATGAGACTGGTAAGGATATACCTTGGGAGACAGTTTTAGATTTCTTGGATCTTGTTCTTCCGGCACAAAGAACATCCTTGCTTGATTCGGCAAAGGCCTTCCTCTTGCCTTCACCTTTTAAAGGTACTGAACCCAAAACTGCTGGGGTTTTCATGAAAGCTGCCAAAGTAGGGGCATTATAGAGGAAAATGCACCGGCGGTAACTCAAGTTGGCAGGAGATACCGTTTAGGTACCCTAGCTTTGAACAGTTGAATTTTGGGTACCACAACTTGGCTCAAGGTGTCATCTAGGTCCCCGAACTTTCAAAGTGACCACTACAGATATCTAAACTTGGCGAGGGTATCATCTAGGTACCAAATCTTGTAGCTAATTAAACCACAGAATTTTTAAAAAGAAAATCTAATTTCAGGGAATGCTTTGTAGCTACAATCAGTAAAATATTCCAAAAATTGTATCTTTTTATAAAATTTCGAATGAAGCTGATTTTTATATAGAAATTGTAGCTCTCGATGAGATCTATAATTTTTTAGTTTTTGAGTTTTTTAATTTGGCGTCGTTAAGATGCTCAAAAAAATTAAATAATTTTTCACCAAATTTTAATCGCATATAAGCGCTTGTCGCTTTTTGAAAAATCATATCCTTCCTATATACTATCAAATGGAGATACTTTCTATATGAAAGTTGTAGCATTTAGAGATCTATAACTTTTCTAGTTTGAAAGTATCTCCACCGCTTTGAGTTGCAACTCAAACCAAAGGAGATACTTTCAAACTAGAAAGTTATAGATCTCGCCAAACTACAACTTTCATATAGAAAGTATCTCCATTTGATAGTATATAGGAAGGATATGATTTTTTGAAAGCGACAAGCGCTTTTATATGCGATTAAAATTCTGTGAAAAATTATTTAATTTTTTTTGAGCATCTTAACGACGCCAAATTAAAAAACTCAAAACTAAAAAATTATAGATCTCATCGAGAGCTACAATTTCTATATAAAAATCAGCTTCATTCGAAATTTTATAAAAAAAGATACAATTTTTGGAATATTTTACTGATTGTAGCTACAGTACCCTGAAATTAGATTTTCTTTTTAAAAATTCTGTGCCGAATTAGCTACGTATTTGGTACCTAGATGATACCCTCTCGCCAAGTTTAGGTATCCGTAGTGATCACTTTGAAAGTTCGGGGACCTAGATGACACTTTGAGCCAAGTTGTGGGACCCTAAAATCAACTGCTCAAAGCTAGGGTACCTAAGCGTATCTCCCCGCCAACTTGAGTTACCGCCGGTGCATTTTCCTCGGCATTATATCCCAAAGCGGAATAGGCCTAGCTTGGTAATACCGAACTGCTAGAGAAGGAGGAGTAGGCTCAATATCCCCGTGAATGACAAAGTGTTAAAATCAGGGATGAATTCAATAATGAGAAAATGAGTACAAGGAAATTACCTCACTATCGAGGGCAAATTGAGCTTGTAGATCCCGGCATAGAGGGTGCACTGGTATATTGAAGATATGGGCACGCCACTCCCCGCCACCGTGAAGCAAACAGAGAAATGGGCCGGATCTATTAATCCTAGAGGAGAAGGCATAAATGATGGCAGCTCCCATCCAAGTTCAAAAATTTTCTTGGCTTCTATTTCATCCCCTATTTTCTCCCTGGGCCTTATAGTTTTTGAGAGGTATAGCCTTGGAGGCAACTGTCCACACCCTAATTGCCTAGCCACCATGTTTGGGTTGTAGAATTCGTAAGTAGGGCACAACATCCTCCCATGATGAAATTCTGCTGGCAGAACACAGGGCTTGATGAAAGAATTAAAGATATCTGTGGACACTTTATCTGAGCAGCCAGTCTCATAGCTAAACTTGCAAGGCAAAGTCAGATTTTCATTCTCTCTATAGGGGGAGCCAAATCACATTGTCAAAGCCTTTGAAGAACAACTTGAACAGATGGCCTATATCCATGTTAATGACAATGGTAGATGCTGCTTCCCCATATGTCTGACAAGCTTTCTCTTTTGCCGAATCATCTTCAGCACTATTAACTGAAGGGAAGCCTAAGTCATAAAGGTCCACAGAAACTATCTGGTGCATATACAACTGCAGCCACATTTGGACGAACCACCAAGAACCGTTTTACGTTGGATTTCTCCATGGTCACAAGATTCGACGGTGATCCGACGCATCATGTGATAGACAGCCCCTAAAAAGATATTTGCCCAAAGGGGACTAAAATGCCCGCAGCCAGGTCTTCAGACCATCACCATATGATTCAGAGTTGGCTCATTAGATTTACCACGTAAGATGAATACGCACGACCACATGTTCATGAAAGCCTTATATTCTTTGTCACCCACACCCACTGGATGACATGTAAGTTTGGATGTATTTTGTCCATCCACTTCCTGATTTGACCGCCTTCTAGTTACTGCTATTCTTATATTTGGAGGGGTACACTGGCTCCGTCACGTTGAGGCCGGTCATCATGAAGATATCAGCCAGAGTAAATGACATTGGACCATGGCCAAAGATAAAAGGCGTTAATGGCATCAGACCAAAAGTGAGCTGCTGCTATCAGGAGGGAGTCATTCCGGGTGTTTCTTCGACAAAGATAGTTCCAAGCAATGCTTTGGATGTCTTGAGAATCCCAAAGGATTTCTTTGCTCTTGTCCAAAGATCCTCCGATACCACTTTCGCCATCCGGTAATTGGAGGAAAAGGCCAAGTTTTGAAGGTGTTTGGCCACTGATTCGGCGGCGTCACTCCAGATTTGAAAGGAATCCTCATGGTCTCCTTCTCTACGAACTCAATCGGGTCGGGGTCTCCCATTGGACCCAGGAAATAAGAATCGGGATTTGCTGCATAGGGAATCAAAATCTCGTCCTTGTATTCCTTCAGAGAACAGTACAACAGGGGGAAAATGAGTCGAAGGAAAACGACGGGTCGATTTGAAAGTTGCCGAATACATGAGAAAAAGCAAGAATTACCTCCGGAACTCCATCCTGGGTCGCCATTGAAAGCTTGAAGTGGGTTTGAATCTAGGATCAAAGGACTCGGGTTTCGGGCCGCGCGAAAGTGTGAACAATGTGTTGACCTAAACGAGGAACGAGTTTGTGGTCAATTTCGAATAAAATCACTTTTATCCCGAAATTGAGGGGGCATGTGTTAACACCGGATTTTGGTAAAGGCCGAGAAGATGACAATTGGGCCGGTACATGGCGCACTTCGCAAGTATTCGGGAGCATTCGGCAAGTATCCATTCGGCTAGCTCGGGCAGTTCGGTAAGCATCCACGCGGTCGGCTAACTCTAGGCGATGCGGCAAGCATTCATGCGGTCGGCTATCTTTGAAGGTGGTGGCTTCATTCGGGAAGCAAAAGGTGGCAAGCTGGAAGCCGAATAGAGGGGAAGAGCGTGATGATCAAGGACTCAAAGACGACTATGGCAAGAGAGTCGCCATACTTTTGAGTTACTTTTAATATGTTATGTAAATCATAACCTCTTAGGATTCATATTATGTCCAGGGTATAAATATAAACCCTCGACCATTGTAAAGGATATTCACAATCAAATCAACACAACCGGCCCCGTGCCAAGTTTCGAGTCCCTTTTGTCGTGTCGCCGAAGTTCTTCGAGAGAGAGTCATCGATCCGTCGACCTCCGTAAGTTCTCGGCAACCTTGCTATCATGTCTAGTATCATGCGGTGGATTTAGATATTGATGCAAGTAGTCTTGTTCGCCTCGATCGGATGGCCGTGCGGCGGCAAAGCGCCCGCTTGATGATCGTGAAGTCTTTGCTTATGCTTTGTTTATCTCGACTAGATGGCCGTGCGGCAAAGGCCCGCTTGATAGCTTAGCGAGGCAAGATAGTTATCGAGTCTTTGTTTATGCTTTGTTTATCTCGACTAGATGGCCGTGGCGGCAGCGCGTCCGCTTGATAGCTTAGCGAAGCAAGGATTAGTTATCGGCTCTATTAGATTTGGCAAGATCTAGTAGATCCATTAATTTACCACGTGTTGCATGTGTTTAATGCTTTTAATTATTTGTAACACTTTTTTGCCCGATCTAGATTGATTAGTTTCGGCTCTACACTTTTATATATCTATTCGCTCTTTAACGTTCTTATTCTTTTTATTATCATGATAAATAGATCATATGCTCAAGTGGCCGAATTAGATCAATCTAGATTGTTACATGTTATGGGTTCTTGCACGTTAGAAACGTTTAGATCTTGATAGGATTGAGTGTCGTGCGGCGGATGCAAGTTCTTGATGGATTTACTCGTGATAGTTTGTTAGTTCCTTCTTCATGGACCCCGAGCCTACCGAATTGCCGAGCTTGGTTATGTTTCAACTTGTAGTTAATTTTCATTTGTTCAAACATGTCTTCTCATGCATGCGTATTCGCAATCAATGCTTTACGTGTTTTGTCTTCATATTAGCCGAATGAATCATATGCATAATTGGCGCATGCCTTCTATAGCCGTATGTCGTCGTAAGTGGCTTCGTGGGCGTATATACGAACTGCCCCGTCTCATCCGCACGTTCCGATTTTATTTTTAACAATCTTTTGTCCCTTGTCGGTTTTTGGTCAAACCGACCGCACGCTTCGGATCTCCAAACCGTGCGGCCGTCCGATTGAAGCCACGCTTTTTTTGCTGTGTGTGAGAGGCACGGAGAGTCACGTTTCGTGTCAACAGAGTGACCTCTCATCTCTAGAGAATTAGGGCTAGACATTCCAATGTAGTAGATTACTTCTAGTCGGGAGTTAGGGAGAGCGGAGCTGCGCCCCGGTTCTGGAAGAGTCTTCAGAGTCTTGGTATGTCTTTGTATTTATTCTTTGTAAGATTTATGCTTTAATATACATTTATCTTCTCTATTTACTTTATGCCTTTTATATTATGTTTAGTATAGTTGTTATATCTTGGCTTGGGATCTCCGCCGTATTGAGTGCTCGGTTATCATATGTGATTAGAGTAGTAATCTTTAGTGTAGACATGGTGTCTAGGCTAGGGTTTACCCGAGGTTGCGCTCAATCCCACGGTTAGTTGTGGTAGCCCTAGAGGTGGCAGCTCTGTTAGGCCTTCGTATTCCACCACGTTCGGGTTGATGTTTCATAGAGCTTTTGGCAGCCTTCCCCAACTACTTTCTTCCCAGTCTTATTCGAGAGTTGGAAAGATACTGCTGCTCCAAAGTAATAGATATGATTGCTATATCTATCCATGAATTAGTTATATAGAACCAAAGTAATAGAGAAGTACTTAGAAACCTTGAACTCTCCCGTTGTCCTCTCACTTTAGCTATCTACTCTCTTATCATAGAATTCTCCTGTGTGTCCGTGTCATATATGCATAATTCCTGTTATCTATTATTTACCCCTACTATAGTCTAGTTGGTGTATTAAGTTAGTAGATACATGATGGTGAACTATCAATGTCTTTATCCATTGTTTCTCAGTGGTAAAATATAAATAACGATACTTGGAATACTCCCGATAAAATGCTACAATGGTTTTCTGTGCGCTTGCGGAATCCTTCATATTTTAATTGTGCATAAGAAATACCAACAGTACTATTAAGAGGGGCGATGTCGTGCAATATCGGTTATCTAAGTGCCACTAGGTGAGCAATGACTTTGCATGTGCATTAGGGGCCTAGTGAGCTAACAATCTCTTGAAAATTCATTTGAAAATACTAACACACGTGCACAAGTGGAGAGACACTTTTGTGTTGGCACAAGAGAGCAAGGGTTAATGGGGTTTGGATGTAAACCCCTCCCACCGAGCTTGTGAGGCGGGACTCGGAAGTTTTCGAAAGGCATAGGGGTCACTCAGAGGTGACCGGAGGCTGTCTCGGTAGGGACCGGACACGTCTGGTCAAGTGGTGGCGTCTGGGGCTTTTTTGGGAATGACCGGATGCTCCGGTGCCAAGTCTGGTCGAGCAAGCTAATGCAGGTGTTTGGCGCAGTGTGTGCACCAGACGCTAGGCACGTCCGGTCAGGGGCCAATGGACGTGTCTGGTCAAGAATTTATGTTTCGGACCTCTTTGGTGGACGACGGACTCGCCTTTGTGGCGTCCGGTCATAGCAAATAATGCGTGCCGGTCGAGTGATCGACAATAGCGAGCTTGGCTAGTCGTTGGGTGCGAAAGGTAGATTTCAAATGGCTAGTACACGTGGCCCATTATGTTGGACCGGACGCTGGACCGGACACGTCCAGTCGTCACGTTGCGCGCGTTCGGTCAGTGCGCAGACAGTGTTTCTTGAGGGCAACGTCTAGGTGCTTTGGTGGGCGTATATATAAGTGAATTGGCCAGCTCTAGGGAGTCTCCCTTGGCACTTTGACATACTTGACATCACTTAGAGCTAAGCAAACCAGCTGAAGCGAACCGGGATTTCAAAACTTGAAATTCCGACTCTTTTTGCCCCTCTGTGATAGTCCCAGGATATCTCGGCTATCACGGGCATCCACTTTTCAACTGATTACAAAGTCATACAACACATAGTACAAAAATAAGCCTAATACATAAACTAATTACAAGCCCACTGGGCTAAAACAAATAAAACACCGATAATCTACTCGTAGCAAATAAGCTTGATGATCTTTCAATCCACAGGGCATCCTTGAGAGTAGACCGCAAACCAACTACTAATCTCAACACCATTGCAAGCAAAGAAATCTGCACACCACCAGATATGTGCAGGCCATGGTCAGCACCGAATGAGCTTTGGTGGAAATAGAAAATAAAAGGATCTGGTGATCCTAATGTTCAGCTGTTGTTTGCATCCTAGCGCATGCAAAAAGGTATCAATAGTATAACATAAATCTTCTATAATTCCCAACCAAAATCTCACACTCACATACCACCATCATCAACATGTCTCATCACTAATCTCATCTCATCTCATATCTCACCACTCATCATCCCTCACAACACCCTCAATCTCTCAGTCTAAGCAACGAGGCGGCCTCCGCACGCCCCTCGTCTCAACGGCCTCAAGCCGGACCTATCTTCAGGGGAGAGAAAGCAAAGCACAAGAGAAGCTAGTGAGCTGAACCCTGCACACAGGTAAGTGATCATAACCGAGACCGCGGCTATACGTATAGATTTTAACCTCTGCAGAGAGTACACTGTTACCCCACATGAACACCATCAATGAGTCACCATCGACAGTGAACACCACCACCACAAACTAGGCCGACGATCACCGGACCTATCCACCAGCCGGAGTGAAGATATATAGACGCCACTACATAAGCCGGGTCGTGTCATTGAGGTTATGCGAAAGTAACCTCCACCCTCCCCGACACTAATTGCACAGGGGCCACGCACCACGTGCCTACTATCTCCCACAGAGACTGGTGGTCGCCTGCACTAATTTGGGCAACGGGCCATACCCACCTAGGCATGTGGTATGTACGAAAAGAACCCGTGATTTATGGTTGCAACCTACTCAGTCCTTAGGTTGGCTAGAGCGAGCACCTTCCACCAAACCGAGTGCCTCATAGCACTAGACTCACCCCTCAGAGGTGATCTATCCACAAGCTCCTCATCCCCAATGTCCCTCGAGGACCATCGTCCCTCCAGGACTCTGTGTTCCCGCCACAGGAACTACCCTTGGTGCACTCCGTACACCACAACATCCTCTCACTCTAGCCAGTATCTCCAAAGAAACAGTCGAGGGCAAGGAATATCTCCAGAACTCCTTATATCACCATCACCCACTCGGGATTCACCGCTCCCGTCGCGTATCAAACCATCATATACCTCATGGGGGTGCCTCACGGCCAAACCCCAACCACCATCCACATATCACCAAACCATCACACATCACATATCAAAGGGATATATGTAATTATGATGGAGTAAATGCAAGCAAGCAGACAGGTATAAATATAAGTGGCAAGCGCGAAGCTAGGTAATCAGGGTGAAGTGGTTTCAATCAAGGCAATCAGGGCTCAGGCAATAGCATGCAACTCCTATTCTAGCAAATGAATAAATATAAAGCGCTAGCAGCTCTACTTTGCAATGTCTAATAGGATTCTCTAAGTAAAGGTGCCGCCATGACACCTGCGATGTCGAGGTAGTAGTGGTACGCATCTCTGGAAGTCGAGGTCGTCCACCATCAGGGTCCATCTCCTCCGAGTGCGTCATCGGGTCCATCCAAGCTTGACTCGTCGCTACGCAAAAATAAAAGCCGAGAACGACGAGCAAATAAGAAGCAATAAAAACTGCAAATAAAACTAGCCCAAAAGATCATAAGAACTGCTCTAGGAGGTAGGATAGGATTTTAGAAAAATTATGAAATTGGTTTCATAATTTTTGGAGCTAAAATGAATTTCCTATGAATTTTGGAAGGTGGAGTGGTTTTCTGAAAAAGAAAAGATTAAGGAAAAGGGCAGGGATTGAGCTGGGCCAGAGAAGTAAGGAGGGGGCAGGTTGGCCGCGGGCCTTCGTGGTTCCGCTGGGCTGGTCTGGCTACTGGCTAGCTTCTACTGCAGGACTGCACTACAGGTGTTCGACAGAAAAGTTTAAGGCAGTGGCGACGAGCCTGGGTGGCCGGCGAGGTGATGGCGAGGGGAAAAGGCAAGGCCTTGAGGGTGCTAGGGCCTGTGCGCCGGCGTGCCGATGCCCGGCCGAGCGGCACTGCATGCAGCGGCGCGTGTGCGTGCGTCGTGAGTGTGCGCGGCGCAAGTCCACGGTCGTGGCGGCCGGCGTGGGTGTGGTGTCCCGTGCGAGTGCATGGTTGCTGGGCTACTGCGCCTGCGCGCTGTGTGCCGTGGCCGTGGATAGGGCGCAGAGGTAGCGCGACGAAAAGGCGAAAGGTGGGGGCTTGTGCTCCCTCATGGCCATGGCCGTGTCAAAGCAGAGCTGTGCTGGTGCTGTCAGGTTGGTGGCTCCAGCCTCCAGGCTTCAGCCATGGCCATGGGCAGCCGGATGTGCTGGTGTGCGTGTGGAGGGTGGTTTGGTAGCCGGAGGTGCTTGTGATGTCTGCCTGGGTGTGTTTGCCGGCAGCTGGCCGCACGGCGGCCGGCAGCAGCGGCTCGAAGGCCGGACAGAGAAACCGAGAAAACGGCAAAAGTGGCACCTTGGTTGCTTACCAGCGAGCTCGACGCCGGGGATCCCTCGGTGCAGGCGGATCGGGGAAGATGCCGGCGCAGCCACGCGAGCTCTGGTGTCGTGGCGTTCTACGCCGTGGTTCGTGGAGGCCTCGGGGCGGCAACCTCGGATTCTAGCGTCAACGGATGGCTTCGGATAGTGGCTGCAAGGTTCAGAACAGGGCACGTCGGCCGGTCACGAACAAGAGCAGGACGGTGGTGAAGACAAAAGTGGAAGCTTCGGGGCTCACCGGTGTGTTGGAACGGCGTCGCAGAGAGGTCGGGGCTCGGGGCGACGGCGATGGCGTGCACGGAGTGGCGAGGCTCGGTGCTGTGGGTCGGAGAAGGCCGGGTCGACGTCGCGTTCACGGCGAAGATGCAGTGCGCGCGTCGTTCGCCGAGGTCGCAGGCGTGGACAGAGCTTCAGGCCAGGGCGAGGTCTTGGGCTGGCGGAAGACGGTGGCTTGGCGCAGGTGGAACGTGCACGCCGGGCGAGGTCGCGGAGTCTCGGTGGCGTCCCTCGGCTCTTGGCCGCTCGTGGGCTCGGCGTCGTGGCAGCTGTTCGCAGAGGCGAGACCGGGTCGCGGACGGGGTGGTGCTCTGAACGTGGTGACATAGCGGCGACGGCCGCAGCTCCGCGTCGCGACGAGACGAGGCCGCCGAGGAGCAGGCCGGGCGGGCACCGCGGCCACGTTCCCGTGCGTGACGAGGGAGCAGGTCACGGGCTCCGCAGTGGCGGCGGCGGCGCTGCACCACCGCGGCCACCGCGAACGCCGCGGGCGTGGCTGTGCGGCGCGCTGGAAGGCTCGGCAGAGAGAGGGAACAGAGGAGAAGAGGGGGACAGGCATGGCGGCGGACAGGGAGAGGATGAGGGCGAGGCAAGGGCGTTCGGGGCTTTTATGGGCCGGCTGCTAGGGCTTCGCGAGGAGGAGCTCGGCGTCCGTGCCGTCTGATGTGATGGCCGGCGCGACGTGGCGATCATCTGGGGCTGGAGCAGGTAGCGGCTCGAGGAAACTTCGAGAAGGACTCCGGGTCGCGGCTGCCTGTCGGGGTGCGGGGCGCGGTCTTGGGCAGGTCCCTGCTGGCGTCGGACGGAGACCGGAGGATGGAACGGAAAGCTGCTGGGCGGGCCTCGTACGGAGGAAGAAGAAAGGCTGTGCTGTTGACGGAGAAGGAAACGGCGCTGGACGAAAGAGCACGGAGCTATATCGGCTTCTCAACTGACGTGTGGGCCAGGCGGTCGGTGTCCTCATCCTGCGCGTCAAGCGCACGCGAGTGGTGGAGGGTGTGGCTGGCCGGTGGGCCAGGGATGGCGGTGCTGCGCTGGTGCCGGCGCTGCGTACGTGAGCAGGGAGCGGCGGCGGCTCCTTCGCAGCGAAGGGATCGACCAGCGGTTCTCGTGCGTGCTGCGCACGTGAGCAACTGGGCTCTGCATGTTGGGCTGGGCCAAGAAGGGGAGGCGAGCGCGGGTCGCTTTGAAACAGGGAGGCGAGCTGGGCTTGCTGTGCTAGCTGCTAGCGAAAGGCACAAGGACATGCACGCTAGTTTCATGGCTTGCCTAAATTACGTGGCTCAAGCAACAATTAACTAGGCACAGGAGCATGCATGACTATACAAGTGTGTCACGTAGCTAAGGGAAAGGATATAGGAGCATGTATCTTGGTGTGTCGTGCTAGTGGTGCACCTCGTGCATAGACAGGATGAGCAGCATATAAATTTAGGGAGGATAAGTGCACGTTGAAAAGGAAGGAAAAGGGAAGGAGAATTTCCTATTTTGAACTAGGTATTTTAGGCAAGGAAAACCTCCAAGCACAAGCAAGAACCAAATCACACGTGTCTCTATACTACATGTGATGCACAAATTAAATCAGGAAAATTTGTCATGGTTGTGCTAATTATATTTTATTTAATTTTATAAATTACAGTTCAGAGGGATAGGAGAAAAGAACATTTCGCAAAAGCATTGGTCGGATACTACATGCAACACACATTCAGACAAAAATTTTAAAAAAGTCGGGATTTTTATTACATAGGAATTTGCAGAATATTACAGTCCTCCCCCCTTACAGGAATCTCGTCCTCGAGATTAAGGTGATACTCAGTCGGTGAAGAGGTGGGGGTGCTGCTTCCGAAGCTCTTCTTCCTTCTCCCAAGTTGCTTCTCGCTCGGTGTGGTTGCTCCATAGAACTTTGCAGAAGGGGATGGTTGTTCTTCTAGTCTCCTTGATAGCTCGATCTAGAATCTTCACGGGGTGCTCAAGGTACTCAAGAGTGTCTTGTAGATCCAGGGCTTCTGTGTGAACCTGTTCTTCGGGCACTCGCAGACACTTCTTCAATTGTGAGACATGGAACACGGGGTGTACCCCAGCTAGATTAGCTGGCAGCTCCAACTTGTAGGCAAGCTTCCCAATTTTCTTCAGAATCTTGAAGGGACCAACAAAGCGAGGTGCTAGCTTCCCTTTAACGTGGAACCTCACGGTGCCTCGAAGAGGTGACACCTTGAGATACACGAAATCCCCAACTTCAAACGTGAGATCCCGTCTTCTCTTGTCAGCATAGCTCTTCTGTCGAGTCTGTGCAATCTTTAGGTTCTCTCTGACTTTGGCGACTTGTTCTTCGGCATCTTTTATCGTAGCAGGCCCAAAGAATTGTCTTTCTCCAACTTCTGACCACATGAGCGGGGTGTTGCATCTTCTGCCATACAAGGCCTCGAATGGTGACATCTTCAAGCTAGCTTGATAGCTGTTGTTGTAGGAGAACTCAGCGAAAGACAAGCTTTTCTCCCAATCTTTGCGATAAGTCATCACACAAGCTCTGAGCAAGTCTTCTAGGATTTGATTCACTCTTTCAGTCTGTCCATCAGCCTGAGGGTGGAAAGCGGTGCTGTAATCTAAGGAGGTACCCATGACTTGGTGGAAGCTCTTCCAGAACTTAGCGGTGAACTGGGGTCCTCTATCAGACACAATACTCTTGGGAGCTCCATGCAAACGCAGAATATTATCAATGTAAAGCTCTGCTAGCTTATCCACGGAGTAACCGGTCTTGACAGGAATGAAATGAGCCACTTTGGTTAAACGATCCACAATTACCCAAATCGAGTCATGTCCCTTCTGAGAGCGGGGAAGTCCAACTATGAAGTCCATACTAATATCATCCCACTTCCAAACTGGAATATCCAAGGGTTGGAGTAATCCAGCTGGTCTTTGATGTTCAGCTTTCACTCTCTGACAGATATCACAATGTGCCACATATGAAGCTATGTCAGCCTTCATAGACTTCCACCAGAATCTACTTCTAAGGTCACAATACATCTTGGTGCATCCAGGGTGGATTGAGTACTTCGAGTTATGTGCCTCTGATAAGATAGTATCCCGAATCTGCTGATCCTGAGGAACACAGATCCTCTGTTTTAGCCACAGTGTGCCTTGTTCATCAACTCTGTAGTCTTGGTGGTGACCCATCTTCATAGCGGCCTTGATCTTTTTGATTTCTGGGCACTCCTTCTGAGCTTGCCGGATCTGATCTTCAAGAGTGTAGGTGACTTGTAGTGTATGAAGGCGGCTACTGTCATAAGCTTCCAATCTCAGCTTCTCTAGTTCTTCATGTAACTCAGGCAATCGCTCTCTAGTAACGAGACTGTTGCAATAGCTCTTTCTGCTCAAGGCATCGGCCACAACATTTGCTTTACCAGGATGGTAATGAATCTCTAGATCATAGTCCTTGATCAACTCTAGCCATCTTCGCCGCCTCATATTCAACTCACTCTGCATGAAGAAATACTTGAGACTCTTGTGATCAGTATAGATATCACACTTGTTGCTGATCAAGTAGTGCCTCCAAATCTTGAGGGCATGAACAACTGCAGCTAACTCAAGGTCATGTGTGGGGTAGTTCTTCTCATGATCTCTCAACTGTCGAGAGGCATAAGCAATCACTCTATCGTTCTGCATAAGAATACATCCTAACCCTTGTTTAGAAGCATCGCAATATACCACAAAATTTTGATGAATGTCGGGTAAGGCAAGGATTGGAGTGGTGGTGAGTCTTCTCTTAAGCTCTTGGAAGCTCTTTTCACGTGCTTCATTCCAGACAAATGGAGCATTCTTCTGTAGTAGCTCTATCATGGGCTTTGCAATCTTGGAAAAGTTCTCGATGAATCGACGATAATATCCGGCCAATCCAAGAAAACTCCTGATATCGGTGGCATTCTGAGGTTGCTTCCATTCTGATACTGCTTCAATCTTGGCGGGATCTACTGCAACACCATCTGCTGTCAACACATGCCCAAGGAAGGCAACTCTCTCAAGCCAGAACTCACATTTCTCAAACTTAGCATACAACTAATTCTGCCTTAGCTTCTCAAGTACCACTCTGAGGTGCCGCTCATGCGCTTCGGCTGTTTCTGAATAGATCAAGATGTCATCAATGAAAACCACAACAAACTTGTCTAGTTCTTCCATGAAGACCTTGTTCATCATGTTCATGAAGTAGGCGGGTGCATTAGTCAACCCGAAAGAAACAACCATGAACTCATATTGCCCATATCTGGTGACAAAAGCTGTCTTTGCAACATCTTCTGGTCTAATCTTCATCTGATGGTAGCCAGATCTTAAATCAATCTTGGAGAAGTACTTGGCTTTCTGCAACTGATCAAGCAAGTCATCAATGCGAGGTAGCGGATACTTGTTTTTGATCGTGACGGCATTCAGACTGCGATAATCAACACACATACGCATTGATCCATCTTTCTTCTTCACAAACAATACAGGAGATCCCCAGGGTGAGGCACTAGGCCTAATGAAACCGTTATCTGATAGTTCTTGCAACTGCTTCTTGAGCTCTGCCAGTTCATCGGCTGCCATTCTGTACGGACGCTTGGCTATTGGTCCAGTTCCAGGGACTAAGTCAATCATGAACTCAATGTCTCGATCAGGTGGCATTCCTGGCAACTCATCTGGAAAGACGTCTGGATACTCACAGACAACTGGCACATCTTGCAATGTCTTCTCTTTCAAACCATGAAGCTTAGCTTTCTCTGCATCATCTAGACGGTGGGTAGCATCAATATGCACTCAAAAACCTTCAGGGTGCTCCAAGCTAACAGATCGAGGGGAGCAAGAGATCAAACCCTTGTGCTTTGTCAACCAATCCATCCCAAGTATCACATCAATGTCACCATCAGATTTCAGGACTGTCAGATCTGCTAGAAATATATGTCCTGCTATCAAGAGCTTCACTGATTTGCATTCCAGAGTACAACTGATATCTCCAAGGGGAGAGCATGTGATCATGGCTCGGCTTCTACGTTCAGAAGGGAGGGACTGTCGTTGTAAGAACTTTGAGGAGACATAGGAAAAGGTGGCTCCTGAGTCAAACAAGACTACTGCAGGGGCTCCTTCTACTTCTAGCTTTTCAAGCACAACTTCAGGGGCTTCCATTGCATCCTTCGTGGTGACGTGATTTAGTCTTCCACGATCTCTAGAGGATATGGTTAGCATGCTTTGAGTTGGTCGTGTTTGGTTCTCAAGCAATCCTAGTTGAGTAGCTATCTGATGCTGAGGACAAACTCGGCTCTTGTGACCGATCTTGTGACAAGTGCAACAAACAACAATCATCTTCTTCTGCTTCTTTATGCTCTTCGTGCACTTGGCAGGTTTTTCCAGACTTGGCTCAAGAATAGGTTCAACAGGGTACGGATGAGTGATCCCCTGTGGTGGATAGTATAGCTGTCCCTGGGCTTGCTGAGGTAGGGGCCCAGGTAGCTTCCTATCACCAACTCTAAGCCTTTGAGAGCTCGAGTAACCAAGATTTGACTGAGGCATCTTTCTCTTCTCATTGGGGAGTGCTTCTTCATCTAGTGCAATTTGCTTCAGATCTATCTCCACGAGAGCAGCCCTATTGATCAGCTCCTTCAGAGTCTGACAAGTGTGAGCGACAAGAATGCTGCGCATGGCTTGGGGAAGACCCTTCATGTAGTAGTACTTTCTTTGCTTCTCAGATTCTGTGTACTCAGGAACATATCTCATCAGCTGAATGAACTTGGAGGTGTACTCTCGAATAGACATGGTACCCATTTGCAAACTTCTGAATTCTTCTGCTTTTGCTTCCATAGTTCCTTCCATGAGGTGATACTCGCGGAATGCTTGTGCAAACTCTGTCCAACCAATGTTGGCAGGGTCAGGGTGGATAGCACAAAAGCAATCCCACCACGAGTAGGCAGCGCCTCTAAGCTGAAGGGTGGCAATGTTCACACCTTCCTTGTCGGTGCATTTCACTAGTTCAAGTCTTCTTTTGATGCCATGTAACCAGTCATCTGCCTTAATTGGGTTGTCAGCATGGTCAAAGGTAGGAGGCTGCAGCTTGAAGAACTCCTTGAGCTTCTTACTGAGAGGTGTTCGAGATGGCTTAGGTGCAACTGCATCAACAAGTTTTTGCAACACACGGGTCTGACGAGCAATGACTGTTGTCAAGCTGAGTGCTTCTGTTCCCTCAGGTCCTAGATTCTGGTCAGGCTCTAGGTGTTCAGAGGTCATGCTAGGGTCAACGTCCATCGGACTCTGCTGACTCAGACTCAAGTTGGAGTTGTGACTGCTTGGCCGACTGACTCGAGGCTTTCGGTTCTGTAACCGTGATGTCCTCCTGAGGATTGACTCCTAAATACAAGGGGGAAGGAAGGGTTAAGGTTGAGTCAAGGTTATAAAAACAGTTTTCTTCTACGATTACACTCAAGCATAAAAAGTAGCGAGCAACATAAGAACCAATCACTCAAGCATCAATACAAACCTATTGATTCAACTAGCTAGTCGAAAGGTATGGTAGGGAGGTTCTCTAAATGTCGACTTCTTAATCTGGGTAGTCAACTTTCAGAAGCAAGGGTAAGAAGGGAGACAAGTGTTTTCGTAAATAGTTTTTAAAGAAAAAAAAAGACTTGTTGGCTTCTACACTAACGTCCAGTCCTAGGTTTGCGACCTACTGTCAAGTATGGCTCCGATACCAGCTGAAGCGAACTGGGATTTCAAAACTTGAAATTCCGACTCTTTTTGCCCCTCTGTGATAGTCCCAGGATATCTCGGCTATCACGGGCATCCACTTTTCAACTGATTACAAAGTCATACAACACATAGTACAAAAATAAGCCTAATACATAAACTAATTACAAGCCCATTGGGCTAAAACAAATAAAACACCGATAATCTACTCGTAGCAGCGAAGCTTGATGATCTTTCAATCCACAGGCATCCTTGAGAGTAGACCGCAAACCAACTACTAATCTCAACACCATTGCAAGCAAAGAAATCTGCACACCACCAGATATGTGCAGGCCATAGTCAGCACCGAATGAGCTTTGGTGGAAATAGAAAATAAAAGGATCTGGTGATCCTAATGTTCAGCTGTTGTTTGCATCCTAGCGCATGCAAAAAGGTATCAATAGTATAACATAAATCTTCTATAATTCCCAACCAAAATCTCACACTCACATACCACCATCATCAACATGTCTCATCACTAATATCATCTCATCTCATATCTCACCACTCATCATCCCTCACAACACCCTCAATCTCTCAGTCTAAGCAACGAGGCGGCCTCCGCACGCCCCTCGTCTCAACGGCCTCAAGCCGGACCTATCTTCAGGGGAGAGAAAGCAAAGCACAAGAGAAGCTAGTGAGCTGAACCCTGCACACAGGTAAGTGATCATAACCGAGACCGCGGCTATACGTATAGATTTTAACCTCTGCAGAGAGTACACTGTTACCCCACATGAACACCATCAATGAGTCACCATCGACAGTGAACACCACCACCACAAACTAGGCCGACGATCACCAGACCTATCCACCAGCCGGAGTGAAGATATATAGACGCCACTACATAAGCTGGGGTCGTGTCATTGAGGTTATGCGAAGTAACCTCCACCCTCCTGACACTAATTGCACAGGGCCACAGACCACGTGCCTACTATCTCCCACAGAGACTGGTGGTCGCCTGCACTAATTTGGGCAACGGGCCATACCCACCTAGGCATGTGGTATGTACGAAAAGAACCCGTGATTTATGGTTGCAACCTACTCAGTCCTTAGGTTGGCTAGAGCGAGCACCTTCCACCAAACCGAGTGCCTCATAGCACTAGACTCACCCCTCAGAGGTGATCTATCCACAAGCTCCTCATCCCCAATGTCCCTCGAGGACCATCGTCCCTCCAGGACTCTGTGTTCCCGCCACAGGAACTACCCTTGGTGCACTCCGTACACCACAGCATCCTCTCACTCTAGCCAGTATCTCCAAAGAAACAGGTCGAGGGCAAGGAATATCTCCAGAACTCCTTATATCACCATCACCCACTCGGGATTCACCGCTCCCGTCGCGTATCAAAGCATCATATACCTCATGGGGGTGCCTCACGGCCAAACCCCAACCACCATCCACATATCACCAAACCATCACACATCACATATCAAAGGGATATATGTAATTATGATGGAGTAAATGCAAGCAAGCAGACAGGTATAAATATAAGTGGCAAGCGCGAAGCTAGGTAATCAGGGTGAAGTGGTTTCAATCAAGGCAATCAGGGCTCAGGCAATAGCATGCAACTCCTATTCTAGCAAATGAATAAATATAAAGCGCTAGCAGCTCTACTTTGCAATGTCTAATAGGATTCTCTAAGTAAAGGTGCCGCCATGACACCTGCGATGTCGAGGTAGTAGTGGTACGCATCTCTGGAAGTCGAGGTCGTCCACCATCAGGGTCCATCTCCTCCGAGTGCGTCATCGGGTCCATCCAAGCTTGACTCGTCGCTACGCAAAAATAAAAGCCGAGAACGACGAGCAAATAAGAAGCAATAAAAACTGCAAATAAAACTAGCCCAAAAGATCATAAGAACTGCTCTAGGAGGTAGGATAGGATTTTAGAAAAATTATGAAATTGGTTTCATAATTTTTGGAGCTAAAATGAATTTCCTATGAATTTTGGAAGGTGGAGTGGTTTTCTGAAAAAGAAAAGATTAAGGAAAAGGGCAGGGATTGAGCTGGGCCGAGAAGTAAGGAGGGGGGCAGGTTGGCCGCGGGCCTTCGTGGTTCCGCTGGGCTGGTCTGGCTATCGGCTAGCTTCTACCGCAGGACTGCACTACAGGTGTTCGACGTAAAAGTTTAAGGCGGTGGCGGCGAGCCCGGGTGGCCGGCGAGGTGATGGCGAGGGAAAAGGCAAGGCCTTGAGGGTGCTAGGGCCCAGGCGCCGGCGTGCCGATGCCCGCCGAAGCGGCACTGCATGCAGCGGCGCGTGCGCGTGCGCCGTGAGTGTGCGCGGGCGCAAGTCCACGGCCGTGGGCGGCCGGCGTGGGTGTGGTGTCCCGCGCGAGTGCATGGTTGTTTGGCTATCGCGCTGCTTGCGCGTGCCGCGGGTCGTGATAGGGCGCAGAGGTAGCGCGACGAAAAGGCGAAAGGTGGGGGCTTGTGCTCCCTCATGGCCATGGCCGTGTCAAAAGCAGCCGGCCGGTGCTGTCGCCGTTGGTGGCTCCAGCCTCCAAGCTCAACCATGGCCATGGGCAGCCGGATGTGCCGGTGTGCGTGTGGAGGGTGGTTTGGTAGCCGGAGGTGCTTGTGATGTCTGCCTGGGTGTGTTTGCCGGCCAATTTGCCGCACGGCCGGCAGGCAGCGGCTCAAGGCCGGACAGAGAAACCGAGAAACGGCAAAAGTGGCACCTTGGTTGCTTACCAGCCGAGCTCGACGCCGGGGATCCCTCGGTGCAGGCGGATCGGGAAGATGCCGGCGCAGCCACGCGAGCTCCTCGTGTCGTGGCGTTCTACGCCGTGGTTCGTGGAGGCCTCGGGGCGGCAACCTCGGATTCTAGCGCCAACGGATGGCTTCGATAGTGGCTGCAAGGTTCGTAACAGGCACGCCGGCCGGTCACGAACAAGAGCAGGACGGTGGTGAAGACAAAAGTGGAAGCTTCGGGGCTCACCGGTGTGTTGGAACGGCGCCGCGCAGAGGTCGGGGGCTCGGGCGACGGCGATGGCGCGGCACCGGAGTGGCGAGGCTCGGTGCTGTGGGTCGGAGAAGGCCGGGTCGACGCCGCTCTCACGGCGAAGATGCAAAGGCGCTGCCGCTCGCCGAGGTCGCAGGCGTGGACAGCTTCTTCGTGCCGTGGCGAGGTCTTGGGCTGGCGGAAGACGGTGGCTTGGCGCAGGGGAACGCGCACGCCGGGCGAGGTCGCGAGTCTCGGTGGCGCCCCTCGGCTCTTGGCCGCTCGTGGGCTCGGCGTCGTGGGCAGCTGTTCGCAGAGGCGGCCCGGTCGTGGACGGGTGGTGCTCGAACGTGGTGACGAGCGGCGACGGCCGCAGCCTCCGCCGCGACGGTGACGAGGCCGCCGAGGGAGCAGGCCGGCGGGCACCGTGGGCACGCCCCCGCGCGTGACGAGGGAGCAGGTCACGGGCTCCGCGTGGCGGCGGCGCGTTCTTTACCGCGGCCACCGCGAACGCCGCGGGTGTGGCTGTGCGGGGCGCGCTGGAAGGCTCGGCAGAGAGAGGGAAATGAGGGAGAAGAGGGGGACAGGCATGGCGGCGGACAGGGGAGAGGATGAGGGCGAGGCAAGGGCGTTCGGGGCTTTTATGGGCCGGCCGCTAGGGCTTCGCGAGGAGGAGCTCGGCGTCCGTGCCGCCTCGATGTGATGGCCGGGCGCGACGTGGCGATCATCCGGGCCGGAGCAGGTAGCGGCTCGAGGAAACTTCGAGAAGGACTCCGGTCGCGGCTGCCCTCTGTCGGGGTGCGGGCGCGGTCTTGGGCAGGTCCCTCGCCGGCGTCGGACGGAGACCGGAGGATGGAACGGAAAGCCGCTGGGCGGGCCTCGTACGGAGGAAGAAGAAAGGCTGTGCTGTTGACGGAGAAGGAAACGGCGCTGGACGAAAAGAGCACGGAGCTATATCGGCTTCTCAACCGACGTGTGGGCTAGGCGGTCGGTGTCCTCATCCTGCGCCAAGCGCACGCGAGTGGTGGAGGGTGTGGCTAGCCGGGTGGGCCGTGGATGGCGGTGCTGCGCTGGTGCCGGCGCTACGCACGTGAGCAGGGAGCGGCGGCGGCTCCTTCGCAGCGAAGGGATCGACCAGCGGTTCTCGTGCGTGCTGCGCGTGAGTGAGCAACTGGGCTCTGCATGTTGGGCTGGGCCAAGAAGGGGGAGGCGAGCGCGGGTCGCTTTGAAACAGGGGAGGCGAGCTGGGCTTGCCGTGCTAGCTGCTAGCGAAAAGGCACAAGGACATGCACGCTAGTTTCATGGCTTGCCTAAATTACGTGGCTCAAGCAACAATTAACTAGGCACAGGAGCATGCATGACTATACAAGTGTGTCACGTAGCTAAGGGAAAGGATATAGGAGCATGTATCTTGGTGTGTCGTGCTAGTGGTGCACCTCGTGCATAGACAGGATGAGCAGCATATAAATTTAGGGAGGATAAGTGCACCTTGAAAAGGAAGGAAAAGGGAAGGAGAATTTCCTATTTTGAACTAGGTATTTTAGGCAAGGAAAACCTCCAAGCACAAGCAAGAACCAAATCACACGTGTCTCTATACTACATGTGATGCACAAATTAAATCAGGAAAATTTGTCATGGTTGTGCTAATTATATTTTATTTAATTTTATAAATTACAGTTCAGAGGGATAGGAGAAAAGAACATTTCGCAAAAGCATTGGTCGGATACTACATGCAACACACATTCAGACAAAAATTTTAAAAAAGTTGGGATTTTTATTACATAGGAATTTGCAGAATATTACACCAACTCCCTCACTTTGCATGCCTCTTGATTGATCTAGAGAGTGATTAGGAGAGCTTCTAATGCATTTGCCTTGTTCTTGAGCATCCAGTGGGTATTCTTGTTGCGATTGAGCTTATTACTCTTTGTAGTTGCCACCACCTAGATGGTTGGAGCAGTGAGCCAGAGTTGAGCTATCTTGGAGATTGTTCTTGGCCACTCCAGAGGTGATTGTGAGGGTTCTTGACCTTGTCCCCGCGGGAGATTGCAAAAGGTACTCTAGTGGAATGCTCATGTCTTGTGTTGCCCTCATCTTGTGGTGATTCTTGCGGTGCCCGTTGGAGGCTTGGTGTGGTGCCAATTAACCGCCGAATCCCAAGTGAGTGTGCCATCACAACGAGGAGTAGCGTGTTGGCAAGCATATGAACCTCGGTAAAAAATCTGGTGTTCATTTAGGATTGATCCTTCGAGATCATATTTGGATTTCTCATTGATTGATTGGATCATCACCTTGGATATTCTTTATTGATCAAGAAGGTGATTGGAACTACATCTCGAAGGCACGGTTTGCATCCCTCGGTTCCTACCTCGCTATTACTCTTGTGCAAAGTAGCATATTAGGGTGCGTAAAATAGTTTGATTGCTAAGGACATTATTCTTAGTGTGAGGAGTGCTAGAATTGGATAGGTTGGCTTGCTACCCCCTTTAGGCTAGTGCAACACTTGCTTCGCCATTTAATTTACTAACTGGTTTGTTTAGTGCTTTGTAGAAATTTTTTTAGGCTATTCACCCCCCTCTAGCCATTTAGGACCTTTCAAGTGGTATCGGAGCCGAGGTCACCATTAATTGAGGCTTAACAACCTACGGTGTGAAAATGGCTCAAATCAACCATATCAACCATATGGGGAAGCCACCACACTTCGATGGTACCGGTTATGATCATTGGAAAAGGAAGATGTGTGCTCACTTGAAATCATTGAATCAAAGAGTTTGGAAGGTTGTGGACAAGGACTTTGCCGTGATTGATCCAATCGACCCAACTACAAGAGAAGAACAGAAGCTACAATTCAATGATATTGCAATCAACACACTCTATGAAGCCTTGGACTCAAAGGTGTTTAAGCAAATCAAGGATTTAGAGAGAGCTCATGATGTGTAGACTAGGTTGGAGGAAACGTATGAGGGCACATAAGCTGTGAAGAGTGCCAAGCTATACATTCTCAAGGATAAGCTCTCAAGTTTCAAGATGCAAGAAGATGAGAGTGTGCCAGAGATGTTCCAATACTTGCAAGTGATAGTGAATGACTTGAAGAATTTGGGTGAGAAGGTGGAGAATGCGGACTTCTCTCACAAGTTCCTTAGAAGCTTGCCACCAAGATTTGATTTCTTGGTCACAATGTTGGTGAGAGAAGGGTTGGACAACAAGACCCCTAACCAAGTACTAGGTGAGGTGATCACACATGACACCTACCGTGTGGAACGGGAAGGGGCTCTAAGAGGAAGAGAAGAAGAAGAAGAAGATCATGGCATTCAAGGCCACCTCCTCCAAGAGCAAGGGCAAAGCAAAGAAGCAAGAATCAAGTGATGATGAAGCTAGCACAAGCTCAAGTGAGGTTGATGAAGAAAGAATGGCTCTCTTTGTGCGCAAATTTGGCAAGTTCATGATGAAGAAGGGCTATGGTGCAAGAAAGAGAAGAGATGCTAGCAAGGCCAAGAGGTGCTTTAGATGCAAGAGCAAGGATCACTTCATTACCGATTGTCCAGTCAATAGTGATGATGATAGTGATGAAGATGACAAGAAGAAAAAGAAAGACAAGAAAAAGAGGAAGGACAAGAAGAAAAAGAAGGAAAAAAAGCTTGAGTACAAGAAGAAGAAGGGGCAATCATTTTGTGTCATATGGGATAGTGATGCCTCAAGTGATAGTGATGATGAGAGTAAAGATGACAAAAAATCAAAGAAAAAGTTGCTTGCTAGTCTTGCCATCTCTAACAAGCCTTCACTCTTTGATGCTCCATCGACATGCTTAATGGCTAAGCCATCTAAGGTACAATCCGATGATGAGATTGATAGTAGGAGTGATGATGATGATGAGGAGTATTCAAAGGAGGACCTCATTGGCATGCTACAAGATGCTCACTTTTATATTGAGAAGAAGAGGAAGGAGTGCAAAGAGTTACGCAAGAGCAAGCAAGCTCTTGAGCAATCCTTTGATGAGCTCAATGCTACTCATGAGAGGCTAATGAGAGCCCATGAGAAGCTTGAGAAAGCTCACACCGAGCTTGAAAAGGCTCACTCCTCCCTCCTTGATCAAGCTAAGATTGAGGATGTTGTAGACACATACAATGTAGGAGTAACATGTGATATTCTTGATGAAGCATTCTATACTCCTATTGTTGTTGGTCCCACTAACCCCTCTTGTAGCTCAAGCAATGGCACATCTACTATTAGTGATGGTTTCACTTGTGATGCCTCACTCATGGTAGAGAATGAGACCCTCAAGAGAGAGGTGAATGAGCTCACTCATGCCCTAGGCAAGGCCAATGGTGGAGATGCCCACTTGCTAAGTACTTGGGTAGCCAACAGTTCTCTCTTAACAAAGAGGGATTGGGCTATACCCCCAAGAATGGCAAGGTGGCCTTTGTCACTCACAAGAGTAGTTTTGTGAAGGGCAATGGACGTTTTTGCTCTAGTTGCAAGCAAGTAGGGCATATAGAGCAATATTGCAAGAACAAGAAGAGTGCTAATATATCCTCTATTAAGTTTGATTCTTGTTATTTTCTTACCAAGGGTGCTAATAGTGTGAAGGCTAAGTTTATTGGTGCTCCCATTGTTGGCCCAAGAAGAAGGCAATTTGAATGCCTAAAAGCTTAGTGACTAACCTTAGAGGACCCAAGTAAGTTTGGGTACCTAAGAAGAATTAATTTGCTTTTGTAGGTCAATTACAAAGCCGGAGGAAGGCATTGGGTGCTTGATAGTGGGTGCACTCAACATATGACCGGGGATTCTAGAATGTTCAAATCAATCTCATCAAGTGGCAATGGTGTTGATAGTATTACTTTTGGTGACAATGGCAAAGGCAAAGTGAAAGGCTTGGGAAAGATTGCAATTACAAATGATATGTCCATCTGAAATGTGTTGCTAGTGGAATCTCTCAACTTCAATCTCTTGTTCGTGGCTCAATTATGTGATCTTGGATTTAAATGCATATTTGGTGTTGATGATGTTGAGATTGTGAGTGTTGATGGAAGCAACTTGATATTTACAGGTTTTGGATATGAAAATCTCTATCTTGTGGACTTCAATGCTAGTGATGCTCAATTGACAACATATTTGTTCTTCAAATCAAGCATGGGTTGGCTATGGCATAGAAGACTTGGACACGTTGGTATGAAGCAACTCAACTGGCTAATCAAGCATGATCTAGTTAGAGGGTTGAAGGATGTGGTGTTTGAAAAAGACAAGCTATGTAGTTCATGTCAAATAGGCAAACAAGTGGGCAACACTCATCCTAACAAGAGCATGATGAGCACAAGCAAGGCATTTGAGTTGTTGCACATGGATCTATTTGGCCCAACCAAGTATGAGAGCATTGGTGGAAACAAAAATGGATTTGTGATAGTGGATGACTACACAAGATATACTTGGATGTTCATTTGTGGTGACAAAAGTGAAGTGTTTGACACATTCAAGATATTTGTCAAGAGAAGCCAAAATGAGTTTGAGACATCAATCAAGAAAGTGAGAAGTGACAATGGTAATGAGTTCAAGAACATAAGAATTGAAGAGCTATGTGATGATTTTAGAATCAAGCATCAATTCTCGGCCAAGTACACACCTCAATCCAATGGGCTAGTTGAAATGAAGAATAGAACTTTGATTGATATGGCAAGATCAATGTTGTGTGAATACAATGTGGATCATTCCTTTTGGGCCGAAGCAATCAATACCGCCAACTATTGCTCAAATAGGCTCTATTGTCATAGGTTCCTAGAGAAGACACCATATGAGTTGTTGAATGGAAGAAAGCCCAACATTGCATACTTTAGAGTGTTTGGATGCAAATGCTACATTCTCAAGAAGGGCACTCGATTGAGCATGTTTGAGAAGAAACATGATGAAGGATTCCTACTCGGTTACTCCACTACAAGCAAAGCATATAGAGTTTAGAATCTCACTCATGGCATAGTTGAGGAAGTGCATGATGTTGAATTTGATGAAACCAAAGGCTCTCAAGATGATGAGGAGAATCTTGATGATGTGAGAGGAACTCAATTGATTCAAGCAATAAAGGAAATGGATGTTGGAGACATAAGGCCAACTCAAGTGGTGGATGTTGAAGATGACAAAAATCAAGTAATTGTATCTCCAAATATGCAAGCTAGTGGTTCTCAAGTTCAAACTCAAGTTAGTGACACTCAAGTGCAAGATCAAGTGGCTAGTACATCATCTCAACCAAGTGATCAACCTAGTTCAAGTGCTCAACCACATATTCTACAACCAACACATATAGCAAAAGATCATCATCTAGATCAAGTGGTTGGTGACATTAGAAGTGGTATGCAAATAAGATCAAGATTAACATCCTTTTGTAAGTACTATTTATTTGTCTCATCCATAGAATTAAAGAAGATAGAAGAAGCCTTGACGGATTATGATTGGGTCAATGCTATGCATGAAGAGCTCAACAATTTTGAAAGAAATCAAGTTTGGAAACTAGTTGAGCGTCCTAAGAAATACAATGTTATTGGCACCAAGTGGGTATACCGGAACAAGCAAGATCAAGATGGCATAGTTGTGAGAAACAAAGGAAGATTAGTAGCACAAGGATACACTCAAGTTGAAGGTCTTGACTTTGGAGAAACCTATGCACTAGTTGCAAGATTGGAAGCAATTAGAATCTTATTAGCCTATGCTTGTGCCCACAACATTAAGCTATATCAAATGGATGTGAAGAGTGCTTTCTTGAATGGATTCATCAATGAGCTACTGTATGTTGAGCAACCCCTAGGATTTGAAGATATCAAGAAGCCCAACCATGTCTACAAGTTGAAGAAGCCTCTCTATGGCTTGAAGCAAGCTCCAAGGGCATGGTATGAAAGATTGAGAGATTTCTTGATCTCCAAAGGGTTCAAGATGGGGAAGGTTGATAACACTCTCTTCACCAAAAAGATTGGCAAGGACTTGTTTGTGTTGCAAATATATATTGATGACATTATCTTTGGATCAACCAACCAAGACATTTGTGAAGAGTTTGGAGAAATGATGGCAAAAGAGTTTAAAATGTCTATGATTGGAGAGCTTATCTACTTTCTAGGTCTACAAATCAAGCAATTGAAGAAAGGCACATTTGTGAGTCAAAGCAAGTATATCAAAGATATGTTGAAGATGTTTGGAATGGAAGAAGCCAAGTCAATTGGAACACCAATGGAAACAAATGGCCATCTTAACTTGGACACAAGTGGCAACATGGTAGATCAAAAGTTGTATCGGTCCATGATTGGAAGCTTACTCTATGTGACCGCTTCTAGGCCGGATGTCATGTTTAGTGTGTGTATGTGTGCAAGGTTTCAAGCTTCACCAAGAGAAAGTCATTTGAAGGCAACCAAGAGAATATTGAGATATCTCAAGCACACACCAAATGTTGGATTGTGGTATCCCAAGAGGTCAAACTTTGAGTTGATTGGATATTCAGACTCCGACTATGCGGGATGCAAGGTGGATAGAAAGAGTACTAGTGGAACATGCCAATTGCTAGGAAGGTCACTTGTGTCATGGTCATCCAAGAAACAAAATAGTGTTGCACTCTCTACCGCCGAAGCCGAATACATTAGTGCGGGGAGTTGTTGTGCTCAATTACTATGGATGAAGGCGACATTGAAGGATTTTGGAATCAAATTTAGACAAGTGCCATTGCTATGTGACAATGAAAGTGCCGTGAAGATCACCAGCAATCCAGTTCAACATTCAAGGACAAAGCACATTGATATAAGGAATCACTTCATTAGAGATCACCAAGCAAAACGGGATATTGCTATTGAGAGTGTTGGCACCGATGATCAACTTGCTGATATCTTTACCAAGCCACTTGATGAGAAGAGATTTTGTACATTGAGAAATGAATTGAACATTTTTGACTTCTCCAACATGAGATAAATGTACCCCCAACTATATGACATGCCTCTCCTTAGACTAATGCAAAGGTGAAATTGTTTGGCATGATACATTATTAGTTGCTAAGGATATGCTTAGAGCATAGTAGACATTGATTCTAGTGATATTTCTATTTAACTAGGCTCATTCATGAAAACAAAGTAATTTTAAGTACATATTATGCCACTATTGCCTTTATGTCTTGTATGATCTAGTGGCTAAATATGACTTGTTTATGAGAATGTGAACCTAGTGTTTAATCTAGTTAAATGAGCAAGAAAGGGTCTAGTTTAATATTGACAAGATAACCATTGAAAGATGTGTGAAGAAGCTTGTCATTGGTTCAAACCGAGCTAGATTACTTATGCAAGTTTACTAGTTTGAACCACAAAAGAAGGAATTTTATGGAAACAAGTGATCCTCAACTTTAAGTGATCATCTCTCTACTCCAAGCTCCCTTCATGATTTCAAGTCTACACCGAGCATGATCATACACCTTTATGGTCATTGATGACAAAGGGGAGATAATACAAAGATAACATGCATCAAGGGTGAGAGGATGCAAAGATGAAGGGTAAACAAAGATAACATGCATCAAGGGGGAGAGAATGCAAAGATGAAGATTGAATAATGGAAAGGGATCAAAAATTTTGAAGCTCACAAGTAGGGGGAGCAAGCTCATGAACATGATTGATTGCATTTGCTTGTGCATATTCATATAATTGCTTGCATTGCACTTAGAATTTGTTATATCATAAGTGGTATCTCTCTTGCTTATGTGGAGCTTGCTTGTATAGATCTTGATTGATGAATTGATTACTAGCATGCATAGGTTCTAGCTAAAAGTAGCATTATCCCCAGTGGTATTCCATGTGATATCTAGAAACCATGCTTTTAATGTTGATCTCACGGGGTTTCTAGCTCTTTGATGCTTCTATCTAGCTTTTGGTGCTAAGGATGGTTCATGATGTGCACTCCAATGGTATCACGCTTCAAAGGTCCATTCTATACATCTTAGCATCAATTTGGTAGAAATGACTCTCCCAAAATCGATTTATCCATCATGTGTGCAAAAGCTTCTAAATCTAAACTCTTAGCACACATGTAGGGGGAGCTATAGCTACCAAATGTGTTTTACATGACTTGTCCAAATCTTTTCAAAAGCTCATATTGCTTGGACAAGTGGTGTAAAGCAAAAATTGAATTTAATTTATATCTTTGTGGTGGTCATCATCAATTACCAAAAAGGGGGAGATTGAAAGCCCTAGTTTGGTTTTGGTTAATTGATGAAACCTAGGACTAACCCTATTGCTAAGTGTGTAGCATTAGAGAAAGGGGAGGTCCAAGCCAAGTGGTTGAGTTGAGATCAAGGTGATGGTGGAGACCAAAGATGATCAAGTGCCACCCTTGGAGATGAAGGAAGACGAGGAGCGAAATGGAAAGCTAGAGGCAAAGGTATATGCTAGGGCATTTCCATTTTGCCGGCCGTAGGCGAGTAGAGAAGTTGACCGCCAGGTTTAGGATCGATAACTGTACTATTAAGAGGGGCGATGTCGCGCAATATCGGTTATCTAAGTGCCACTAGGTGAGCAATGAATTTGCATGTGCATTAGGGACCTAGTCAGCTAACAATCTCTTGCAAAATTCATTTGAAAATGCTAACACACATGCACAAGTAGAGAGGCAATTTTGTGTTGGCACAAGAGAGCAGGGGTTAATGGGGTTTGGATGTAAACCCCTCTCGCCGAGCTTGCGAGGCGGGACTCAAAAGTTTTTAGAAGGCATAGGGGTCACTCAGAGGTGACCGGACGCTATCTCGGTAGGGACCGGACGCGTCCGGTCAAGTGGTGGCGTCCGGGGCTTTTTCAGGAACGACCAAACGCGGGCGACCGGACGCTCCGATGCCAAGTCCGGTCAAGCGAGCTGATGCAGGCGTTTAGTGCAGTGTGTGCACCGGACGCTAGGCGTGTCCGGTCAGGGGCCAGCGGACGCGTCTGGTCAAGAATTCACGTTTCTAGACCTCTCTGGTGGACGATCGGACTCTGCTGCTGTGGCGTCCGGTCATAGCAGCGGACGCGTCCGGTCGAGTGACTGACAGCGCGCGAGCTTGGCTAGTCATTGGGCGCAAAAGGTAGATTTCAAATGGCTAGTACACGTGGCCCATTATGTTGGACCGGACGCTGGACCGGACGCGTCCGGTCGTCACGTTGTGCATGTTCGGTCAGTGCGCAGACAGTGTTTCTTGAGGGCAACGGCTAGGTGCTTTGGTGGGCGTATATATAAGTGAATTGGCCTGCTCTAGGGAGGCTCTCTTGGCACTTTGACATACTTGACATCCCTTAGAGCTAAGCAAACCAACCCCTCACTTTGCATGCCTCTTGATTGATCTAGAGAGTGATTGGGAGAGCTTCTAGTGCATTTGCCTTGTTCTTGAGCATCTAGTGGCACTAGTGAGCGTTCTTGCTGCGATTGAGCTTATTACTCTTGGTAGTTGCCACCACCTAGATGGTTGGAGTAGCGAGCCGGATTTGAGCTAGCTTAGAGATTGTTCTTGGCCACTCTAGAGGTGATTGTGAGGGGTTCTTGACCTTGTCCCCGCAGGAGATCGCAAAAGGTGCTCTAGTGGAATGCTCGTGACTTGTGTTGCCCTCATCTTATGGTGATTCTTGCGGTGCCCGTTGGAGGCTCGGTGTGGTGCCAATTAACCGCCGAATCCCAAGTGAGTGTGCCATCACAACGAGGAGTAGTGTGTTGGCAAGCACGTGAACCATGGTAAAAAATCTGGTGTTCATTTAGGATTGATCCTTCAAGATCATATTTGGATTTCTCGTTGATTGATTGGATCGTCACCTTGGATATTCTTTGTTGATCAAGAAGGTGATTGGAACTACATCTCGAAGGCATGGTTTGCATCCCTCAATTCCTACCTCGTGATTACTCTTGTGCAAAGTAGCATATTAGGGAGCGTAAAATAGTTTGATTGCTAAGGACATTATTCTTAGTGTGCCTGGTGTATTAGGAGTGCTAGAATTGGATAGGTTGGCTTACTACCCCCTTTAGGCTAGCGCAATACTTGCTTCGCCATTTAATTTACTAATCGGTTTTGTTGGCACAAAATCTGCACCTTGCGCCTAACACACCAGCAAGCCAAAAAGCATAGCTTCCACCGGGTGTAGGACGATTAACTCCGAGGACGTGCCAGTCAATTTGACCTACAATTGACAAAGAAAAAAAAAGCTAGGCGGCCCCATGAGCCGAATGTTATGGTAATCGGCAAAGCAGCCGATTCCCGATAAACCAATATTCAGTAAAAATAATGAATCGACAAATATACATGATATGGATTAGAATATTGCAACTTGCCGAAACATATTAAATCAACTGAAAGGAATTAAAGAACGTGATGTATCAGCTATATAAAATATGTCAATGATGGTAAAGATACTTAGCCGAATAAACACGATCAATAATAAGTTATCAATTTATAATAGATGTAAACGGGTAGCCGAATAAAGATAAATCTAATTCAGATAACCCATGCATAGGCCTCATCCAACCGATCTGCCGCACGTCCGGTCTTCCTAAACCCGTCTAGTATAAACTTAAGCAAGCTAATCCACCGCATGATACCACTTGCTTAAGCTTACACCACTCCCCATAATTAGACTAATCCACCGCATGATACGGCCTAATTATGAAGAGCTAAAAGCATGTTTTACTTGAATAGATCCATCAATACCAGCTACTCATGAACGCACAATATACATAATCGGTAAAATACAACGTGCAAACTTAATCCAATGGTAATGACAGAGATCTATTTTTTATTAGTCCGCCGCACGACTAATCGTCCTAGAGCCTTTTCGTCTAAACAAAGAATCCACCGCATGATACACTTTGCAAGACTAGAAACTACCAAAAGACAAGCCTACAGGTGTAAGCTACACGAGTATGTATTTCCGAATCGGCGAGTGTTGCCGAACCGGGGTCCATGAAGAAGGAACAAGTAAATTAAATACAAATGGATCTATCAGATTGAATCGAATTCTAGTCCACCGGATGACTAGCTCTAAGACAACCCAAAAGCCTGCATCTACCGCATGATACCCAGCTCTGTCAAGACCTATCTGCATCTAATAAGCTTGAACCATAACACGTGACAACCTAGATTACTTTAACTTGGCCAATGCAAGCGCTAGATTTAATCATCATGAAAAGATATACATGAAGGCATAAAAGACAGTTAAATATGTAAAAGATATAAGGCCAAGCTCCATCAATCTAGATTGGGCAAAAGAGTGATGCAATACTTAAATAAATAAATAAAGCATGCAACACCACGGGTAACTTAATGAATCTACTAGATTAGCCAGATCTAATAGAGTCGATAACTAATCCTTGAGCAGATCCTAGCCTGCCGCACGACTCACGATCTAACCAAGAATCGATAACTATCCCTGTCCCCGCTCTAATCTGCCGCACGATACGAGCTAAGCTCGGGACCTCCCGTCACCATGTTTAAATCCGCCGCCGATACTAAACATGATGCAACGAGACTACTTGCACCATTATCTAAATCCGCCGCACGATACTAGACATGAATACAAGGTTGCGGAACTTACGGAGGTCGACGGATCGATTTAGTCCCCCGCATGAACTCGACGGACTCGACTTGGACTCGAAAAGGGGTGGCGCCGTGACCGGTTGTTTGTATTGATCTCTGGAGATGTCCTTTACAATGATCCGCAACCCTTTATATTTATAGGGATGCGTGGTACATGGCAAGTTCGGTAGCTTGAAAGTCCTATGCATGTACGTCATTATTTTCTATCGTACAAGAAACCAAATACAAATACTAATGGATCCGTATAAGAAGCTAAATATAATACTAATGGTCCCGGCCAATGATTTCCTTATTTTCTCCTTAGTTGCCTTATTTCACGTGGACTCAAGTGCAGATTAACCGTATTCGGCTATGAGTCGAACATATATCTTCGGCACTTATACATACATGCATATCTTTTAGTTCTCCTTTTTTGCTTGCCGTTACGTGAAAGACTCCTGGATATCTTGCTCCTTCCAAATATAATAGTACCTTTTAACTCCACGTATTTCCTTTCTTCTTTTTTTGCTTCCTTCATTTTTGCGCATGTGCTCGGAGAGGCTTTCTTGTTTGTTTTGGTCGGCACACGCCACTTTGCCGAATCATGTACCGAGCCTCACGTACCAGCCTTTGGATTTAATATATTCAAATAATGTTTTCTCAATCGGCAAAGCTAGTGCAAGTCTGACATCCACGTATATGCACGTATCTTCTTCTTGCCATATTTTAGCTTGCCGAATGCCTTTTTCTTGTCTAATTGAATCGGCAACTTTTGCCGAATGGATGTACCTTGGCTGACACATCTGGCCTCGTACGTGCGCCTTCTTTCTTCCAAATACGTGATGCACCTTGTATAATATTTGTAATATCAAATATCCTCTCTTCCTCCGACAACCTATCATCTAAGCTGACTCTGTAGCTTTGCCGACCATTAATTGGGATTCTTGCAAACAAATGACCGTGTTTCTCCACCGAATGTAGCTGCTTCACATCGGGTTGCCGAACGCCAATAGCCGGGCTGCATCATACAGTTTGCGAATGCATGCCAATCCATATCTTGCCGAATTGCCTAAATCGGCATAGTTGCCTCTTAATCAGTTTATCAGCATCTTGCACTAACTTGCCTATCGCCTTTGATCAGCTTACCAAAATATGGTGTTAACAGGTTTGTTTAGTGCTTTGTAAAAAAATTTTAGGCTACTCACCCCCCTCTAGCCACTTAGGACCTTTCAGAGGGTTACGGCTTATATAGGGGAGCCTAATCATGGCATAGACACCCAAATCTCAGGAAATTGGGAGCTCTCGCAAAGGGATTTTCTTCCCCTGACATGTCCAACTCGAGCATGGAGGTTGGAGAAGGCGCTGCCATGTGGGAAACAATGGATAAAGACATTGATAGTTCACCATCATGTATCTACTAACTAATACACCAACTAGACTAAAGTAGGGGTAAATGATAGATGATAGGAATTATGCATATATGACACACACAGGAGAATTCCATGATAAAAGAGTAGATAGCTGAAGTGAGAGGACAACAGGAGAGTTCAAGGTTCCTAAGTACTTCTCTATTACTAGGGTTCTATAATAACTAATTCATGGATAGATATAGCAATCGTGCAGTAACACTTTGGAGCAACAATACCTTCCTAACTCTCGAATAGATGAGAAGAAGTAGTTGGGGAAGGCTACCAAAAGCTCTACGAAACACCAACTCTGACGTGGTGGAATATGAAGGCCTAACAGAGCTGTCACCTCTAGGGCTACCACAACTAATCGTAAGAATTGGGCGCAACCTTAAGTAACCTATAGCCTAGACTCTATGTCTACACTATCGATTACTACTCTAATCACATATGATAACTAGAGTACCTAATATAGGTGGAGATCCTATGCTAAAGTATAACAACTATACTAACCAATCAAATATAATGCATAAAAGTAAATACAGAAGATAAAATATATTAAAGCATAAGTCTTTACAAGAATAGATATAAAGTCATACCAAATCTCTGAAGACCTCTCTAGATCCTGAATGTAGCTCCACCCTCCCTAACTCTCAACTAGAACTAATCTACTACAATGGAAAGTCTAGCCCTAATTCTCTAGAGCTAAGAGATCATCCTTTTGAGGTACGCCTCTACATCTCCATAATAATATGGTCCCTCAGGAAGGGGGGTCTGGCCTTGTATTTATAGCCCGGTGTGAGAAAAGTGAGCCCTTGGATTAAACCGACTTAAGGTACGGTGGATATGCATCCTTGAAGGATGTGGAGGAAGCTTTCAGAAGATGGAGGCAAGAGGGCTTAGGGGGGGTGCTAGCTGGCCCAAAGCCCAGTGCTGGCCGGCCTAGACCTAAGCCCACCTGGGCTCTGCTTCGACGATGTGTCTTCTTGTCCCTTTTACGGCCCAATGGTGCATGTTTCAATATGGAGTTGGTCTCTCTTGATTCTAGACTCTGAATATAGCAAATGATTTATCTGTTTTGATCATCTCTTAACGAGCCCGTCGCAATGGTGCAGTCCAATTCCTTATTTGAGATACTTTTATTTGATGGAAATTTGAATACTCCTGTAAGACAAGTGAGAACACCAAAATTCGTGGAACTTGTTAGAATCAAAACGTACAACTATGCTTTGTAGTTAATTTTATATCATTTTATACAATAGTTGATGATTATATTCGGTGTTTAATGACCATCAACAAGTTCCCCTAAGTTTAACCTTTGCTAGTCCCTAGCAAAGCTAAACTTAGAAAGCGCTATTGATATCCATATGTTCTTAGCAACTTTCTTATAGCCCCTCAAAACTATACCTATATTCAAACAAAAATTATCCTCTAGGTTTAAGCAAAACTGAGCTAACATTCAAACTTACTCATATTACCCTTGACCATGAGGCTTCTTAGCTTTTACTTGGGTCTTGAGCAATCGAAGGATAGAAAGATACAGCCATTCACTATGTCTCAAGCTCTTCATTCAACTATCATTCTAGAGTTTTTAGTGGTTTTTAAATAAAACTCGAGCTTCCTTTGTATGACACTCTCAAATCACTCAGTATATGTGGTATTTGTGGATTCTCACGAAGGCAATAATGATGCTATGTCTTTCTTTTTCTTCCTATAACTAAGAATTATGTGGAGCTCATAGGTGTGGAGAAAACATAAAAGAGCATACTTGTAATGCATATATTGTAAAGTCAAACAATGGATCCATAGAGAAACAAGTCATGCAATCGAATCAAATGTGCAAGTGTATGGATATGGTGGATATTTGGTGGAACTAGTAAAACCTAATTGCACCTTGGTCCTTGAAGACATATCTCTCTTTTAAAACTTCGAACTTGGCCAGAGAGTATGAGCTATCTTATTCTTTTCTCTTTTCATTTTTTAGGGAGGCAGGCATCTAAGTACCCATTGTTTTAATATTTTGGACACTTGTCCTTTTTTTTCCTAACTCCCCTTCTTTTCCTTATTTTTCTTTTCTCTTTTTTTTTAGAATAACTTTTGCATAGTTCACACCTCCTTTTGGCACTATAGACTTTTGAGAGATAGCAACAAGAACTTGGAGCATTTATTTGGTGCCTATCGTATAGGAATGTTTTTGGTGGTTACTCCTAGTGTAGGAGTAAAACACTTTTAGATGGATGGAATGGGATGGTCGCGCCTACTCCAAAGTATATAGTAGTGCCTATATTAATTCAATAGTATGATAAATCTCTTATAAGGGTCACAAAGGTTGATGAAACTCAATGCAAGACAAGTAGCATATATGTAGAAATTTATCTAGCCTAGATATCATGTTTGGCTTTGGTAGAAATGTAAGCTTTGTCATACAAGAGCTCATCATGTAAGGTTTTGCATTTATCAAAAGAAATCTCTAGAACTTTAGTGTCACTTAGAACAAGATAAACAGTAGCTCAAACTTTTCCAATCATATCAATCAATCACCTTGACTTAGCTCAAGCATGTGCAACCCACAAGTTTTAGGCTTAAAGTAAATCTTCATGTCAAAACAGTCTACGCCAAAACTTAGAAAAACATAAGTCTAGCAACTAGACACTTTAAGAGCTATCACTTTTATCCCTTAACATCATCTCTAGAGCTTATCTATTAACATCATCTCATCATGTTTGGCTCTGGTGGGAATGTAAGCTTTGTCATATAGGGACTCATCATGTTTTTGTGTTATTATTTTTTTCAAAAGATAAATCTCCAAAACTCTAGTGTCACTTACAACAAGATAGATAGCAGCTCAGACTTTCTCAATCTTATCCATCAGGTACCTAGACTTAGTTTAAGCATATGCAACCCATAAGTTTCAGGCTCAGAGCAAATCTTCATGTCAAAACAGTTGGAGCTAAAACTTGGGAAAACTTTTTGTCTAGACTCTAGGTATTTCAGAGATGTTGTAACAGAGCAGCTTATCATCAATTAGATCATTTCAAGAGCTTCCTTTTTATTGACTCTAGATAGACAAACATTTTCATTTGGTTTTTCATTTTTCAAGACATACTATATAAGACTCTAAAGACTACAAAGCATGGACCTTTATGTGCCCATATTTTTTTTGGTATTTTTAGGTTTTCTTATGATACTATGGTGAACCTTCATGTGCTCAGATATTTTTGGTATTTTTCATTTTTTATGGCTGACTCGATAATTGTGTAGATACACTTACCTAGGTACCTAGGGGATGCCTTCCCCCAAGTTGGTTGTTGTCGTGGTTGAGCATTGAAGCTGAGCAGTCCTCTCGAAGGAGCTCATGCTTGTAAGAGGTGGTGTAGCCGGGAACCTCAATCTCATCCAACAAGAAGTTGCTTCCTTCATAAAGTGATTAGCTGTGTGTAGGGAAGGTGTACTTCGAGTGATGAAGATAATAATTCCTAGGTGGTCTAGCTCTTAGAGTCATCCTGCAGCAAACATCTCACAAAATATCAAAACTCGTGGAACGGGTTAGGATAAGCAGTTAGTGGTTAGCCGTTTCGTAGACTGGTTTTTGTGAGAGGTTTTCAAAGGTTGTTACAGTGCATACAGTGCAGCAAGATGCTCAATGATTATTTTTTGGTTTTTTCTTCTTTTTATCAAATAGAAAGGAAATATGCATGTAATTTTTAATTTTTATTTTATTTTTCAGCCACCACAGTGAACACTCCTTTAGCTTGCACTGCAGGGATGTCATATGGGGCTTTAAGGTTTTCCAAATGTTTTTATGATTTTCTATAAGGATGATGAAAACTAACTATTAATCAAAAGTGTAACAAAGTAAATAGATAACTACCACTGTTACCTTATGGCAAGGGTTCGGAATTTAGAGTCCTCCGGACAAGACTTCTCGTCGTCGTCACTCCTGGGGTACTTCATCGGATCCTGAGGATGGGGACCCTAACGCTGGACCTTCTGGTGATAATGACTCAGTTGAGGAGGTTACCTTTTCCTTCCATACCTTTGTAGGTTGTTGATGTTCGTTAGGTGTAGTAGATTCAGGGTCAAAGCTACTGATCTAGGAGAGTTATAATCTTTGAAATGACAACGTATCTTTTTTTCTGGAAATTAGAAGTGGACTTGGCCCGATCCATTGTAGATGATGGCGTTGGTGGTGCTGAGGAACGGCCTCCCAAGGATGATGGGTGTCTCATCTTCTTCTCCCATGTCTAGTATCATAAAGTCGGTTGGGACGTAGTGGGTGTGGATTTTGACCATGATGTCCCTCGCTACTCCCTTCGAAAATCTTGTCGTGTTGTCCACCAGCTACAGCTGCATATAGGTAGGGTATAGAGGTGTATCGAATAATAAGTCATATACCTTTTTGGACATGATGTTGACAGCTGATCCAGTGTCACAGAAAGCGTTGTAGAAGGAGCACTGTCCAATAGTGCGGTCAATGGTTGGCATGCCCAGATCCTCCCTCTTGATTAGGAATGGTGAAGCTAAGACGTGGTCATGCTCATACTCAATAGCCTTGACTACTTGGACTTGCTTTCTCACTTGCCTTCTACTCTTGTTCTTTTTCTTCCCATTTGAATTCTTCTTCTTGGCTTCTTCAGTTGTTGGCTTGACTGGGAAGTAAGCTCCTCTAGGATCTACAGGAGCTTCAAGGGTCTTGTTCTTAAAACTGAATTTTTCTTTATTGCCCTTGATGGTGAAACAAATCTTAGCACTGTCCATGTAGATAACAGCCTTTGCAGTACTCAAGAATGGTCGGCCAAGACTGATTGGACTCTTAGGATCTCTGCCGGTATCTAGGACTACAAAGTCTACAGGAACATATGATCTCCCAATTCGTATGCACACATCTAAGATTCCTTCAAGGTGCTTAACCGTCTGGTCTGTGAGCCGCAAACACATATTCATGTACAACATGGATGCCCATGGGAAGACTTGGTCAAAAATTACCTTAGGAATGATGTTGACACTGGCGCCTAGTTCGCAAACAACTTCAGGAAAGTCATGCTGCCCAATAGAGATGGGGATCACAGGTCTCTCTGGATCTCCTCTCTTGGGTGGCATGGACTCATCCTTCCATCCTCCTGATGATGCTTCAATATAGTAACCTGCATATACATCAACAAGATTCACGGTCTCGGGCTCTAGAGGTTGCCCTAGAATCTTACCTTTGTTGGTTGGTAGAACAGCGACCGCCAGCTGAGCTAATTGTTGTTCTATCATTTTATTAAAGCTAAGCTAGTTCTTAACAGTAGAGGTAAAGCTATCCATTTTAGTGTTTATGTTTTCTAGCATTTTGTCATTAGATGCTACCTTCCAAGATAAAGTCTCCACAATTTTGTTTTGGTTAGGGATCACTTCTCTCAAAGGCAATTGAGCATAGCTATTGTAATTAGTGCCTTGAAAGTTACCTTGGAGATAACCTTGGTAGTTGGGCCTTTGCTAATTCCATCCTTGATTTTATGGACGATAGTTGTTGTTGTTGTTGATGAAGTTCACATCCTCATGTCTCAGGGTAGTTGTTGCCTGAGTATCCCATATTGCCACACAATTCACAAGTCATGCATGTATCATTGATGCGCATGATATCTTGTTTCAGGCTAGCCTTATCTTCCAGCTTCTTCATGAGCAGATCTATCTTGGTAGACAATATGTCTACCTCCTTGAGCTGGTGCATTCCTCCACTCCTTTTGTGGGTTGGTTGGCGCTCATCACTCTAATCTTAATTGGAGGCCATCTTCTCCATAAGAGCAGTAGCTTGTGGTATGGTCAATGACAGAAATGCACCTCCAGCAGCAGCATCGATGTTGTTACGGGTGCTATTGGTGAGCCCATGATAGAAAGTCTGCATGAGGAGCCAATTCTCCATCCCATGATGAGGACATTCTGATATGTAGTCTTGAAAGCGTTCCTACGCCTCTGGGACTGACTCATCATGTTGTTGCTGGAAACATAAAATCTTCCCCCTTAGGGCACTTGTCTTACCCATAGAAAAGAACCTTGATAGAAAAGCTAGGGAGCACTTGTCCCAAGTTGTACGATTGTCTTTGTCAGCGTAGAACCACTGCTTTACCTTTCCCAATAGTGAGAATGGGAACATAAGCAGCAGGATGGTGTCTCTTGGTACATCCTTCATCTTGAAAGTGCTGCAAATCTCCAGGAAGTGTTGGAGATGAGCACTTGCATCTTCATGTGCCTTTCCACAAAACATGTTGGCTTGCACTATGGTGATAAGGGCTAGCTTGAGCTTGAATCCATTCTCCCCAACTTCGACGTTAGGTCCAGTACGGATGTTGTTGGTGGTTGGAGCAGAGAACTCACGCAGTGACTTATCAGCCATTTCCTCAAAAGCTGGTGCTAAGTTGCCTTCTTGTTGCTCTTCTTCTTCACTTATAGGAGCTTGCTCCTCCAAAGAACGAACCTCAGCAGTGGGTGTCTTTGATGAAGATTCAAAGATATCCCTCACTTGCTAGAATTTCCTTCTTCGAAAGAGTTTCTCTGGATTTTCAACATAGTTGTCTGCCAGATCAAAACCACTCATTCATTACCCTGCATAAGAAATCATAAAGATAGAAAGCACAAGGGTAAGCCTACATTGAGTAGGGGTCTATGGTTTCCTCTATCTCATTAGTTTGTCAGGTCTTTTTACACTCGCTATTTGCCTTCCCCGGTAATGGCACCAAAAATGCTTGTTGACACCTCTTAATGTTATCTCTAGCAATGGCGCTAAAAATGCTTGTGGGCATAGCATCGCTACTAGAACGCCAAGTTGTCATCCCCAGCCATAACACCAAGAGGTGTGGTATTAAATCATGCCACCATTTAGAATATAGAAATAGTATCCATAAGCGCCGCGGATCAAATACCATTGTAGCATTTTACCCAGTATTACCAAAGTTGTCATTTATATTTTCCCAAAGGAAGGTCTACAGGGCATATGTGTAAGGTAGCGTGACAACCTAGAGTGTAATGGATAGGCATAACCATATCCTCACTACTCAATGCAGAGGTAAGTCATAAGATAAATGATAAAGATAAGTATAAATCATCAGCATAAATAGATAGAGACTTCTAGCTATATCATTATGATTACTAGCAGAACATCAAGAGATATTGCTATGTTATTCCTAGCTATATCTCAATGCATATTATGGTTAGTGCAGTACACTTAGTAGTCATAGCTAAGGTTAGCATTACATCTATTTATAGTGGACATACTAGGGAAGTTTGAGAACATAGCACGCCCTTCCTTCATACAAAAAGCCCTACTATGCCTATAAATGGGGTTTAGAATAGATAGGATTCAACAGGATTGTCACACCCGTGATCTACCAAGCCCAGCCTGTAGGGTGCATTCACAGGTAAACAACGTATAAGCACCACACTTACACAATGTTCACCACTCACCCAACGATCAATTAGATGAGCGCTATACGAACCAATGAATAAGTATAATGTCATTCTAGCTATACTAAGCATATAACCACAACAGACAAAGAACAGTATAACTATGAATATAAGCAGATAAGTATTCATCAATTCAATTGTAGCAATCATATAACTATACAATAATAGAGAACAAAGGTGAGAGGAGGTAAGAACTATACCAAATCCAAGCACTTGATGGCTCCGAAATCCAAGCCTTCACTTGCCTCCCTCTAGTTCTAACTAGCTATCTAGGCCCTAGCTAAGGAGCTCTAATTAGGGTTTTTCGCCGATGATCGGACTTCGAATGAGGAATGAATGAATGTGCCCCCTCCCCGGGGGGTCCTGCCCTTCTTTTATAGCCCTAGGCGATGATCGTGAGATATTGAATCAAACTGACATTGGCAAACGGCTGAGATTGAAACCCTAAGGCAGTGGAGCAACCTGAGCGAAGCGTAGGCCCAAACCGGCCAGTCTAGGCCCAGACCGGTCAGTCTGGCCTAGTGACCCCCGGGCCTCCGCTTCGGCGTGGTGTCTTCTGGTCTCTTCTAGAATGTTCCTGTGTTGCCGCAGTGTCCGATTTCCTGTTCTATGTTCCAATAAGCTCCTGGGATTGCATCTTTTCTAGTTTACACCTGCAAAAATAATGAAACACCAAAACTCATGGAATTCTATCAGTGCAAACCCTATATCTACTTTGGTGATCGCAACTGCATCCTCTTCTATGTCTAGTTGATGGTTGAATTCATACATTAACGACCGTCAACACCGGTCCCACCCCAGACCGGTCGGTCTGCCCAGGCACCGCCTCGCACTCCGCCGCCTCCCGGTGTGTAGCTTGATCCGTTAGGGTTTCGGATATTCTACCGCGATGCGCATCCACCGCCAGCTGTTTGCGATAGATCCTCGGGATGGATTAGGATGGAATGCCCCCTACCTCAAGTTGCCAGGACTATATAAACACCCCCTGGGGTCATTCTCCTCTCATCCCAAGAGCTTTCCTCTCTTAACCCATAACAAGGAAGCTCTCCACCTCTCCACCTTTCACCAAATGGTGAGCCCAAACCACCCATACACAGTCAAAGAGCCGGAGGACATCCTTCCACTGGCAGTTATCCCACCAAAGCAGCTGGCAGTCGTGCCTCCGAAGGAGATGATCCCGGCGCCATCGAAGGAGGTCGTCCGAGCTCGACCTCGAGGAGCACCAATGGAGGAAGCCCTCTACATCCAGGCTATCAAGAGGCCTGCCATCGCTCCACTAGCTCATCGACCACTCCTGGGTGACAAGCCACGATAGCCAGGTCAACCAAGCATCGTTCTCCCCTAAGGCACAAAGTTACTACCTCTGAGAGAGGGGGAGAGGCTGCTGGAAGTCACCACCAAGTTTGGGATGGTGACTAGTGCTAAGTACACCAACGAGAAGCCCCGAGTGACTCTAGATGGTGTGCGGGTGAATCCAAGCAATGTGAAGTTCACTCCACCTCCAAGGACCAAGCCAGAGCCCCCGAAGAAGAAGGTGAAGACTGCACCAGCACCAAGACAGCCTCGCTTGACCATGGCCACACTAGAGACTAGGATAGATCTCTAGGCCTAGGCCCTTTTAGATGCGCTAAAGTTCCTAGGGACCACTGTGCAACGTGTAGGAAACCTAGAGAATAAGCATGAGCAGCTGCGTGTCAAGCACAAAGCGCTCAAGGCTAGGGTCAAGGAGCTAGAGAAAAAGAACTGAGATCAAGATGAGTAGGCACACATGTAATAAATATTAGTTAGTTTGCTTGATTATTTAGTTAATTCAGATCAGTTTGCTTAGTTAGAATTGAATTCATTCATTGTGTAATAAATGTGCCTAATGATATTAAAGAAGTTGAGTCTTTAAAGTCATCTCTCCCTATGGATATTTGTTTGTTTTTTGTCTCCACCCTGTTGTGCATGAAAGAAAATAGGAAACAAGTGTGGGGGAGACAACTCACAGGAACTCTGAAGGAAACCAAGCATACAGGACAACAGGAATCAGGTACGCATTCCAAGCACTCTCGTATATTACCACTGAGCTTAATTGAATATCTTTTAATGAAACATGATTGCACCTTAAGGATGATTAGCTTTGTCATGACTTAAGGCAAGAATCACATAATTCATCTTCTGTAACACTTGCTGCTGTTGGGAACTCTTTATAGGGACCCCATGCCTCTTAAGTTGTTGACAAATAAGAGGTAGTAGAACATGAGAACCTGAACCTCTATGCCTAGTTATCGGAGCATTTATTTCAAAACATAAAAACAATAGCTAAGCTACTCCTCTGTGGTCTTTAAATGCCTATAGCACCACACATGATCATAAACTTTCTACATAAGTTGCTTGTCTTGCACTGAGCTCTGTCAGCTTTTGAGACCCGTGCTGTAGAGATTTATCATGCTCCCAAGATCAAGATTCACTTAGACTCCATATATGCACTATCCCTACACTGGGGGTAGGCGCAACCTTTTCCATCCACATAGAAAATGTGCTGCTCTTTGTCGGGGGGCCAAACAACCGGCCTATTAAGCCCCCGGCTAAACAAAGTAGAACAAGCTGTCATTAGCGCCCACGACCGGCCCACCAAAGGACCAGACCTCACGAGCCGTCGCCCCACTAACAACAAAGAGCCCAACTAGACCAAAGCGAAAGGCCCACGGGCAGGCCGCGTCGCGCAGTTGTTGTCGGCGGATAACATCAACTTCTATTAGAACTTTAGACATGAAAAGGCACATGAATATACACTAGTCTAGGGTTTTATCTGATAATTTCCATGAGTTTTGCATATTCTGTATTTTTCAAGGAGTATTCTAGAAAAGCGTTAAAGAGGGATTAGAGTGCATAATTATCACGAAAACACCGACGGAAATCCTCGCAATCAACTTCCTGGAAGGATCTAGAAGACACCCAAAGCAGTGAGACCCGCAGCAGCCACTAAGTGGGGCTGGCCGGCCCCACCCTGTCACCGGTCGGTGCCCTAAGTTAGGGTTTGGTGCTCCCCTTCTAGAGTCTTTCTCCCACGCTTCCTTGGCACCTAAGTAAAGCATCCCTACGTCGATCTAGGGTCGGTCTGATCTGATGGTGCACAAAAAGTGAGATGCGGATTGATGACGTGACGGTTCCTTGCCCTCTACTCCACCTTGGCCTATATAATGACACCCCAAGGCTCCTCCTAGAGGCATTCTACACCCCGGTGCTTCATATTCTCTACATAAATTAGGGTTAGGGTCCTTCTAGTTGATCTAGTTCTAGTTCATCTAGTTCTAGTCATCTAGTTGTAGAAATTAGGAGAGACTAGCTCATCTAGATCTAGTCTTGTTTAGAGATTAGAGAGACAGAGTAGAGGAGTGGAGTTCTGGAGGAGTTCCGGCCTATCGGCGCTTCTCCGTAGCTGTATTCTTCGGGGTTCGGCTCCCTCGCCCAGAGCTGTGTTCTGAGGTATTTTTGTGTTCAACATTCCGATTCAAGTAAGCAATTGTTCTTATTTGTTCTTTAGTTTACATCTCATATTGAGTGCTTTGATCTTGGTAATTACTTGATTGAAGTAGTATTCCGTAGTGTAGGCGTGGTGCCTAGGCTTTTACTTGTGAATATCTCCTGATTTGCAGGATAGTGGTAGTTCACGAAGGTGACCTTAGCTTCGTTGATTCCTCTGTAGTCCACTTCCCGTTGATAGGAACGATAGGCACAAAGTTCTTGGTAGGAGAGAACTCTGATTTCTGCTCTTATTCAGGTTACTGGACCATAGAACAGTATTATACAAAGTTTACTAGTAGTTGGAACTAGATAGTCAATAGCTATTTCCTCTTTCTTGATATTATCTAGCCTAATTGTTGGGTTAAGTCTATAGACTTTATCATCATCACAACTGTTCCCTGTGGATACGATATTTAAAACCTCCGAGTAAAATGTGACGTCGGTATGATATCTGTGCGCTTGCGGATAATCTTACTTAATGGAGTGCAGTTAATTTATACCAACAAGCATTTTTGGTGCCGTTGCCGGGGAGCAGTTCGCTGATTTTGACTCTGTTTAGCTTAATCTTGTATTATACTTTTATCTTTTCCTATTTTATCCCATTCTCTTCATTATTTTTGTGTTCATCCTTCTGGATGCTTTTAATTCCACTCCTATTTGTTTATATGGCATGCGCAAAAGCTTTGGGCCACCAAAATCTATAGAACCTATCATAACACCTAGCTATGAGCTGCCCCATGCCTAATTAATATGATTTGGGATAAACCCTTCTCAGGAGAAGTTAACGAAAACCCATACTCACAATTACGAGAATTCGAGTAGACCTGTGCATGCTTGCGCATTGCTGGCAGGTCCGATAAGACTATTAGATGGAAGCTTTTTCCGTTCTCCTTGACTGTAAGAGCAAAATATTGGTATAATCGAGCCGTAGGGAGTATGCAAGGTGATTGGTAAATATTATGCTCTGAGTTTTGTTTATATTTCTTTCCCATCCATAGAGTAGTTAACCTTTAGAAAGAGATTTTAATTTTTAGGCAACTAGAACAAGAATCTCTTAGTACATCATGGGATCGTTTTAATGAACTTGTTACACTAGCTCTGACCTTGGTTTTCTAGACCCTATGCTTATTCAACATTTTTATCTGGGTCTTACCAAGAATTATCGGGAAGCCCTTGATTTATCCTCTGGAGGAGCCTTTCCTTATTTGCCTATAAATAGAGCAAGGGCTATGCTTGAAAAAGTTGCTCTAGCCAATTCTGAACTCCCCGAGGAAGAGAAGGACTCATCACGAGAACTAGAAACGGAAGTTTTGGTAGCTAAAATACAATCACTCCATTCTCAAGATTTAGCTATCAACCCTAAACCATTGAAACCCCACTTTGATGATTTAGACTTCCAATTAGCTAAGATGCTTGTAAATCAATGCACATCAGATCTTCTCAGAAGAGCATCTTGGAAAAAGTGTCGTCAACTTCCTTTCCCTCCTGAACGACATTGTGAAGAGTGCAAGGATGGCATGTCAAGTGATGCCATAGAAGGAGAGCCAAGCCACTTAGGAATTAATTCTATTTTCTCCCCTTCTATGCCCATAGTAAATGTTTCATCTGAACCCATCTCAAAACCCATCCTTGACTCCAATGATCCTTTTTATACTCTCTCTCCTAAGTCTCATAATGACCCAAAGAATCCACTAAGACATCCAAGGTGTGGAAGTCATGAAGATAATAGGAATAACCAAGAAGAGCAACGGCAATTGTAGGAATGTGTAGAACACACTAGAAATACATATACTGTTGTCAAAGAATGGATGGAAGAGGACAAAGCCTTAATACTAGCATCTAAACTTGGTTTAACTTCAAATGGTGAGCTTAAATCAATTTCTTTAATAAACATTACTCACCCAAGTTTAGAGAAAGCTTTAGAAGAGACCAACCTTAGGGACAGCAATTCATGGGAAATCCTAGAAAATAAAATATCCAATAAATGTCATAGGCATGAATTAATAGAGACAAACTTGTTGCCTATAGACATCCATGAAGAAACACCCTTGGAGTTTGAAAAGGAAGATCACATCGATGAGCATGGGAATTATCTCATTAACACCTCATCGAATCCATACTCATATGAGAAATCTCCTGGATCAATTAGTCTCTCTAACATTACTACACACGAGATCTTCAACCCCCTTATTTTACCTGTTTATAAAATCATTAAAAGGGTGGTTGTAGATGCATATGTTTATCATAAATATTATAGATCTCGTTGTAATCTTGATATAGGTGCACAAAGGCTAGTGTTCTAGAGGAAACCACCTCACCAACTCAAAGTACAATAAGTAGAAGGTTTCCCAAGAATGACCTCGTGTCCTAAAATAACCACTCTCGAAAAATAACATAGCTTGTACCTTTTGCTATAATGCCCTTGTGAAATGAGCATATAATTATAATCATGAAAATATTTCTTTGGGTATTTTTTGTCATTAACCATTTCAGGAAGTGAGAAAATGACTAATGGTAGCGCCAGGTATGACTGTTGACGCTTCTTAACTCACATCATATACTGCCAACATACACACGAAAGAGATATGTAACACCACCATAACCCTTGTTGAGTGTACTTGTTTTAGAGGACAAACATGAAAAGATGTCAAAGATGGGCCAAAAGCATATCAAAAATCCAGAAACCGGCCTAAGAACAAAAGGCAAATACAAAGGAACCCATCTCCAGCAGCATGATTGGGCCGAGCACCACACAAGGCAGGCATCCAGGCCCAACCAGCAACCGACCAGAGAAAGGCGGTGACCAGGCGAGCCTCCCCTGGTGCGCCCGCACCAGGGTGCGCCCACACCCCCAGTGCCGCCTCTCAGGCCCACCTTTCTCTGGCGGTTCACTCAGGCGGTTCCAAGGTCGGTTTCATAGGGTGTTAATGCTGCCCAGGCCAGAACCGACCTCCAGCAACTATAAAAGGACCCCCTCACCTCCTCTCAAAGACACACAATCCAATCAAGCAACCACCAAGAAGGCAAGAGTGCTCAAGAGCTCCACTTCATAGGGGCCTAGGCCCTAGGCCTAGGCCCTAGCTAGCCTAGCTAGTTTAGTATAGAGAGTAAGAGAGGGAAAGTAGAGGAGGTTCAGGCGTGTCTGCCATCTCTTGTCTCAGATCTGGAGCTTCCGGGTTGAGGAGGCGGAGTGCCGGACATGTCGGCTCCCCCCTCGACGTGTACCTCTACGGCCATATACTGCTTGGAGTATAAGGTCCGTGTTCTACTACGGTGGTGAGTCTCTATTTCATATTCTCTTGCACATTACATTCTTGCGGGTTCGTTGTTCGTTACTTGCCTTAGTAGCAGATATTCTAGTAGAGGACTCCTGATAAAGACGGATGTTCCTGGTCGACGCTAGAATAGTAATCGATAACATAGACGTGGTGTCTAAGTTATAGGTTGCCCTCGTTTGCCTCACACTCCACGGGTGAGGGGTAGTGATGGGGACATGATTCCCGATCTTCCATTAGGTTCTGGATAACTCTCGCTTTGGGCGGAACGCGACACACCGATCCGGCTTTAGATCAAAAGACCCGAACCCTGCAACCTTAGCACCACGAATCCTCAGGTTATCAACCGTGTCACCAACTGGTTGACCTCACCAAGAAGGCTAATCCGTGCCTACGAAACGAAGAACACAAGCAAGAACTCGAAAGAACGCAGCTCAGAAAGTTGGGACAAACTGCAGATGAATGATTAAGTTCTCAAGTTGGGGTTCCACAAACCAACGTACGGTGACTTTCAATGGACAGAATAATCTTAAGCAAAACCCAAACCCTAACTTGGGTGGTGGCTACTGATTATAAAGAGTTTAAGGTCATGCAAGACCCCCTGGACGCACCCCTAATGGGTTCCAACATGATACAAGGCCCAAAGACCAAAATACAACGTCGCAGCGTCGGAACAGATTCTGGACATCAACTTGTTCAGACGATTCCCGATGACTTCGGATGAATTTGGGCCTCCAACAAGACTCATTGGAAAGGTCTTCTTGTTATCTTTCTTCAGAGTCTAAGAACATCCAATTCTGAGTCCGGACGCATCTTGGGCGTCTGATTTAGTACAGACTGCTCCTGGACTCCGAGATAGATTCGAAGTCCACATGGTCTGGGCCTCCACCTTGACTTGAGCGCCCTTGCTGGCCCTCCACGCCTCCAAGCCCTTCTCTATGTATCTTCCGGTCCTCTCCATGATTCCTAATCATAATATAATCATTAGGTAGTAATCTATTCTCCAAATCATATGAAGAGTTGCTTAGGAACGAGCTCACCTATAAATTTAATTGTCGCGCGCGAGCTCTCGTGATTGGACCTTGAATGTTCAGTGGAGGATCATTGAGTGTATCTGAAGAAGTGATGTCCTCATCAAGTAGGTGTTAGGTGGTGACAGCCCTAACATCCTTTGTATTCCCTCACATTCGGGTGTGGCGTAGAACTGTTAGCCAACATCACTTAGCAGACTAGGTGCGATCCGATGCCCGAAGCAAGAGTGTAGTGAGTAAGATTATCTTCGAATAGAGAACCTAAACCATAGAGAAACCTCACTACCCAGGATACCCCTTGTCAACTCTACCCTTGTGTGGTCCTTGGATGAGCTAGTTAGAAGAAATACCTCCGTTCCTTATGAAATTACGATACCCTGTCTATCACCGGGTGATGTGCTACGACGGTAATTCCGTGCGCTTGCGGATTCTTTCGCATTGAATTAAGAAATACCAACAAGCATTTCTGGCGCTGTTGCTAGGGAACGGTTGTCATTTTAGCCTACAAACCTAGTCCACCCGTGTATCCTTTATTTTATCTTTTCTCAAAAATGGAGAATATTTCAATTCAAAACATTTCTGCTCCTAAGGGCAAGTTCGTAGAACCACCACAATCATCAAAGCCAATCATAGCTACAAACTATGAGTTTCGTCCTGGCTTTATAGCCATGGTTCGAGAACAAACCTTCTTAGGGTTAGATTATGAAAACCCTTACCACCATTTATGGGAGTTCGAGCAACTCTGTGCATGCCTAACCATAGCAGGCATGTCACAAGAAACCTTGCGGTGGAAATTGTTTCCCTTTTCTCTAAATGAGAGAGCAAAACAATGGTACACCCAAAACGTAGGAAAAGTATCAGGGGATTGGGAGGAATTAAGGAATAAATTTTGTCTTATGTTCTTCCCGATATCCCGGATAGCTGCCCTGCGATAAGAAATACTCAACTTTCGACAAAATGAGAAGGAAACCTTAGGTGCAGCCTAGGATAGATTCGTAATCTATCACGATCAGGCCTAGACCTATCTATACCTAACCATGTGCTATTACAGCATTTTTGGTTAGGGCTTAGAAGGGAAGCTGCCCTACACCTTGATATAGCCGCCGGAGGTTCGTTCACACACCTAACAACAATGGAGGGGAAACACTCCTAACCCGTATAGCAGAAAATACTCCTCCACCAGAACCCCTCCTAGTGCAGGCCGAACCATGTCAAGAGGAAGTCTCTTTGGCTTAAGCCGAAACTCTACCACCCATAGAGAGACCCTCAGCCGAACATAAGAATCCAGAGGAAGGTTTTCAACCTCCGGATCCTCCGTTTTTCGAGGATGCCCTTTTTGAAAATCTTGGCAATACCTCGAAATACTTGTGCCACCTGAAGCCACTAACACCCAAGAAGCCGATTAGCACCCTCGAGTAAGAAACCCTTAAAACCTCCATCCAGGGTCTGTGCACTGCCATGAACAAGGAATGGACCGAGGAAGTGCAGTTAGCACCCGAAGACATTCGGATATGCTGCCCCTCCTCGGTAATCCAAACCAAGGTCGGTAGGACGTGGGTGAACACCCTGTATAATCCCACGGTTGGAGCAAATCTGATGTCTGCATCATTCGCTCAGCCTTTTCTAAGCAATGAAACGCTTGCTCCAACAAGCATTTACTTCCGTAGTGAGCCAAACACGAGATTGAAAGGACTAGGGGTATTATCCAATATACCGTTGCATCACAATAATGCCAAAATACCCTTAGACTTTCATGTCTTCAATCTTCAGGATTTTGATATCCTGATAGGGCACCCCCTAGAGAGGTTCTTTCTAGAGTCACTAACCTATGGGGAGATTAATGTAAAACTAGGAAGGGACAAGTTTGCCATACCTTTTTCACATACCAACCCTCTGATAGCAAACGACCCTCCTTGTCCTAATGTGCCCATGGAGGTTAAATCGATAATACCTCTCGACTCACCAGAATCATCCTTAGAAAGAGAAGCTGAGTTCTTTATAGAAGAAAAGGATGATCTGGATGAGACCATAGACCTTCCTCAAGAGGAAGCCTCGATAAAACCCCCAATCAAGCTAAAACCCCTACCCACTGGCTTGCGCTGTGCTTTCCTTAATGGCAATAAAGAAACTCCTGTTATCATTAGTGATAAGCTTAGTGAAGAGGAGACAGCCAAACTCATTGCCATTCTAGAAAAGCATAGGTCCGTCTTCGGGTATTCCTTGCAAGACTTGAAGGGGATTAGCCTGACCCTCCGTACCCATCGCATCCCGATAGACCCATCTAGCACACCTATTCGGGAGCCTCAGCGAAGGCTAAACAATGCGATACGGGAAGTCGTGAAGAAAGAGGTATTAAAACTTCTTCACTCCGGGATCATCTATCCCGTACCACATAGCGATTGGGTCAGCCCAGTCCAAGTGGTTCCAAATAAAGGCAGTATGATGGTAGTAGAAAATAGCAAAAATGAGTTAATACTGCAACGTACCGTCATAGGGTGGAGGATGTGCATAGATTACCGAAAACTCAACACGGCCACAAAGAAAGATCACTTCCCACTACCCTTCATTGATGAAATGTTGGAGCGGTTGGCGTAGCACTCTTTCTTTTGTTTCCTAGATGGGTATTCGGGTCATCATCAGATTCCCATCCACCCTGACGATCAAAGCACGACAACTTTTACTTGCCTGTATGGAACTTATGCGTATAGACGTATATCATTCAGGTTGTGTAATGCACCTGCATCATTCCAACAGTGCATGATGTCAATTTTCTTTGACATGATCGAGGAAATCATGGAGGTTTTCATGGACGACTCTTCAGTCTATGGAAAAACTTTCGATCATTGTCTAGAAAATCTAGACAAAGTCTTGCAACGATGTCAAGAGAAGGACCTTGTTTTAAACTGGGAAAAATGCCATTTTATGGTCCGTGAAGGCATCATCTTAGGACACCTAGTGTTAGAATGGGGGGATTGAGGTAGATAAAGGAAAAATTGAGGTAATCGAGCAACTACCACCCCTGGTGAACATAAAAGGTATCCGTAGCTTCTTAGGGCATGCAGGTTTTTATAGGAGGTTTATTAAAGATTTCTCACAAATTTCTAGACCTCTTACCAACCTGTTAGCCAAAGATGCTCCCTTTGAGTTCACAGATGAGTGCTTAGCTGCTTTCAACACCCTTAAGAAAGCCCTCATCTCAGCTCCAATCATCCAACCCTCTGATTGGACGCTGCCGTTTGAAACCATGTGTGACGATAGCGACTACGCGGTTGGCGTAGTCCTAGGATAAACCAAAGATAGAAAGCATCACGCCATAGCCTATGCTAGCAAGACTCTAACAGAGCACAGCTTAATTATGCCACAACAGAGAAAGAACTCCTAGCCATAGTCTTTGCTATTGAAAAATTTCGCTCTTACTTAGTTGGGTCTAAAATAATTGTTCATACCGATCATGCGGCTCTTAAATACTTGTTGACTAAGAAAGAAGCAAAACCTAGGCTAATCAAATGGATTCTCCTACTCCAAGAATTTGACATAGAAACAAAAGATAAAAGGGAGTAGAGAATACTGTTGCCGATCATTTGTCACGTATGCAAGTCACTAACATGCGGGAACCACCGATTAATGACTTCCTACGTGATGACATGCTGCTCAAAGTAAATGACATCAACCCATGGTACGCAAACATTGTCAACTACATGGTCACAAGCTACATACCACCGGGGGAGAACAAAAGAAAATTACAAGTTGAGAGCAGAAGGCACCTATGGGATGCACCTTACCTGTACCGGGTCAGATGGTTACTAAGAATATGTGTGCCAACAACCGAAGGGATGCAAATCATCAAAAAATGCCACGCAAAGATGATACGGAGGACACTACGGAGTTTTCCGCACACAAGCTAAAATCTGGCAGTGCGGGTTCTTCTGGTCATCGATGTATGAGGACACTAAAAGAGTTCGTCAGAAGATGCCGGAAGAGTTCCAAGGCAGCATCACCTCTCGCAATGCCATGCCCCTACACTATAACCTTCGACTGGAAATATTTGATGTATGGGGCATTGACTTCATAGGACCATTCCAAAAGTCCTATGAGTGCGAGTACATTCTTGTGGCAGTCGACTACGTCTCCAAGTGGGTGGAAGCAATGGCATGCAGATCAGCAGACGCCAAGCATGCAAGGAAAATGTTCCATGAAGTGATTTTTCCCTGATTTGGAACACTTAGGATGGTGATAAGCGATGGGGTTCACACTTTATAGATCGAAGCTTCAGAAACTTCCTCAATGAGCTTGGTGCACATCACAACATTGCAACACCCTACCATCCACAGACCAGCGGACAGGCAGAAACATCCAATAAACAAATCAAGAACATCCTGTAGAAGACTATCAATGACATGGGGAGGGGATGGAAGAACGAGCTACCAGATGCACTCTGGGCATACTGAACAGCCTATAAGACCCCCATTGGCATGTCGCCACTCCAACTCGTGTATGGAAAAACCTGCCATTTGCTAGTAGAGCTAGAACATAGAGCCTACTGGGCAATCAAGAGTTGGAACATGGATGTCAAGCTAGCCAGCAAAAACAGGCAAAAGCAAATAGCCGAGCTAGAAGAACGGTGGGAGAAGGCATACCACAGTGCCAGAATATACAAGAAAAGAATCAAGAGATGGCACGACCACCGAATCAAGCCCAAAGACTTCAAACAAGGGGACAAAGTGCTTCTATTCAATTCAAAGGTAAAACTCTTCGGTGCAGGAAAATTACGCAGTAAATGGAAGGGACCATACACCGTCATCAACACCTCGCTGCATGGGGCGATCACTATCCAGGATGACAAAGGTAACAATTTTAAAGTCAATGGTCAACGCGTAAAAATTTTCCTAGAACCTTCTCTCAATGATAATCAAGAAATAGATAGGATAGATTTAATTGCCTCATTATAATATCCTATCTACAAAAAATATATATAATAATAATAATAATAATAAAATGGTAAATTAAGTGTACAAAGTTTAATCAAATTTGTAATTTACCAAAATACCCTCACTAGATTAAGCGGGATGTTTCTACTGATCTTTCATACTCATAAATGATTGTCATGTTTAAAAATTCAACTTTGCACAAAAATTAAAATCCAAAATAATTTGAAAATGCATAAAAGAGGGAATATCCTATCCATCCCGGCCATCAAACAAAGGCGATAAAGAAAAACCCCAAATATTTGAATTTTAAACGTAGCATTCTGAACCTGGCCGAAAGGGCGTCGAGGGGCAGCGTGCTAGGGGTGTGGGCGCACTGTGGTGCGGGCGCACCACCCCTGGCTCCTCTCGTCCTCAATCTTCGCCCAATCGGCCTTGATGAGCTGAGTGATGGCACCCATGGCGGTGCTCGGCCATTGCATGGCTAGAGCAAAGATATAAGGACCCCCTAGGCCCCTCCATCTCTCCACACAAGCTCAAGCATCTCTCTTTCTCACACCCATATTTGAGCTTGCTTCTTCTCCTCTCCAAACAATGGCTTATGACCATGCTCTTGCCCTCTTCCATAATACCTACACTGATCTTAGCCTAGAAAGTGTGCACGCGCCCCCGGAGAGTTCGTTCGTGACAGAGGAAGCAAGAGCCATCGTGGCGGCACCGCTAGCCATCATGCCCCCGGCTAGCGATGCTAGTAGCACAGCTAGCACTGGAAGCAAGGTGGCCAAGGGAGGTTCGGGCACCACCCGAACACGGATCGCCAAGAAGCTCGGTGTACAAGTGGACAAGGCAGCCAAGCAGACGACTGCCGGCATCTTAGGACCAAGGCCAACGACATCAAGGGCCGAACCTAGTCATCCTAGGGAGACTAGGAACGTTTCTGTTGTATTGCCTTCAGGCATCTCTAGCGGTCCGGGTAGTCCAGCTATCAGCCATAGTTACACGGTAGTGGATGTCCCCAAGCCTGGGGGCGGTTTCGCTAAGGGGCTCACGCGCAAGGACAAGGGTCCTATGCCAGCCCCCAACGGCCAGGCCTCAGGCTCCAAGGGAAAGGAGCCATCCGAGGATCCTTCCCTCCCTCTTAGGTTCAAGAGTGCGGGAACTCCCTGGATCCACAAGCAAGCCGTCCTTAGCGATCCCGAGTCAAAAACTTCGACTCGGGCCTCTGCTACCGTCCCGCTCAGCACTTCGGTCCTCTCACTATGGTACCTTGTGAGGAAGCTGCATGGGGATCTTGCACTAGCACAGCTCAAGATCACTGAGCTACAGGATGTAACATCCCAGGTTTACCAAACACCAAAATTCTAACCTTTTTTAAAATTTTTTCCAGTAACATGTGAATCATGTAGTTTCTAGGTCAAACATGGAAGAGTTTGCTACCGAATCGTTGCATACATGTAGATTTGGTTGTAGGGTTTTGCCATCGTGTTTGAGTTGTTTCGAGTTCCGCAGTTGAATGGACTTGGGAGTGCACAAGTCCACAGCAAAACTTCTTGAAAATTCTTTTATCAACCCCTCCTAAGTCCGATCATTGAATCAGATTAACTCCCTTTCCTACTTTTGAATTCCTCTCGATCTCCTCTTTTCGATTTCCCTCAACCCCTTGGCAAGTACGAGAAGATCTCTTCCTATCTAATGCAAAATTCCACAAACTCCATACCAAATTCCCTCCTTGGATTTATCTTAGATTTCCACTTTGAATCTCTCACAAATCCAAATTAAATTCTCTCCAAATATTTTGTAGAACTCCTTTGTAACTCTCAAATGGAGTAACCCTCCCCTCCTAGGCCGGCCACACTACCCTTCCTCCCTCCTCCAGCCGACTTGGGCCGAGCCCAGCTTGGCCTCACTCCCTACCTCCCCCGCCATGGCCCACGTGCGCTTCCCCCTCCTCCGGGCTGCGGGCCCACTCGCGCCTCTTGGCCCGTGAGGCCCACCGGGTTGCGCCCACAGCCAAACCCTAGGAGCCGGGAGCTCCCGGGTAAGACCGCCGCCGCCGCCAAGGCAAAGGCAGGCGCCTAAGCGCCGCACCGTCCCTCGCCCCGCCCCTAGATGGCCGCCGCGTGTCCAGCCCATATGGCACGGACACTAAGGATCACCGAGAGACCTCTTGAAGCCCTAGCCGCCACGCTATAAAGACCCGAGCCGCCGCCGCTCTTCCTTTCCCTTCCCAGCAGCCGCTCACCCGCCTCTCCTCTTGCGTCGCCGCACCGCTCCTCTTCCACCTCCTGCTACACTCCCCTCCCGGTTGCTCACGCAGCGCGCGGCGCCACCGTCCTCCACCTCGATCACCCATCCCCGCGGCCCGCCACCACGCCTCAGCCACGGTATCGGGATGCCGCGCGCGCTCGCGCCCTTGGCGCCGCGGGCAAGCCCCCGCCAGCAACGCCCGGCGCGTAGCGCCATCCCTAACGTCCCGGCCACGACGCGATGCGGCGCGCGCCACGCCGAGCCGGCGACAGCTTGGCGCCCCATTTGCCGCACCGGACCGCCCGCTGCGGCCGCGCATCTGGCTGCCACCGCGCAGGGGCCTGCCATGCCCGGCCGCCCTGAGCACCTCCGCTTGCTTCCACTACAACGCGCCAACGGCGACCAGCCACGTCCTCCCGGTGCCGACAACGTTCCCGCCAAGGCCGGCCCTGCCATGCCCGCGCCACCCGGCCTCCGGTGGCGCGCAATGACACCGCGCTTCGCCCTTGCCAGTCCTCGGCGTCGCGTCGCCGGCCGTGTCATCACTGCCCGCCTCCTGGCGTTGTACGCCCCCGGTCATGAGCTCGCGTCGTGCCGTGTCACCGCCCGTCGCTGCCTTCACCCTCGCTCAGGGGTCCCGCCACGGCCGTCGCCGCATCAGGTGGTGACCGTGAACGGCGGGCCCTGGCCAGACCTGCTTGCCGGCCACCACCGGGTGGCAGCTTGTGCCGAGCCCGGCCAGCGGTAGGCGCCACCGGCTACCACCGCGGGGCAAGCCACAATCGGCGGTGTCCTGGGCCCACGCTCCACCGCCTCTGCTCCACCTCGCGAGGTCTCTCCCCACCACCGGTGAGCATCCATGCCCAAAATCCCACCTTTCTTCTTTTTCCTTTGAGGTTGCCGGCAACATCATCTGAGACTGGCCTTCGTGCCGCTTCTACATGTTTTAGGGAGGTCGCAGCCAGCATCCGGCCACTCCTAGCCGTGTTCTGCCTTCGCCGGCCAGCCGTAGCCACTCCCGGCCACTAGCAGCCTGCCCCGGCTAACCGCAGCTAGCTGTCGGCCACCAGCAGCCAGCCAGTGCTGGCTGCAGGCTGGGCTCGGCTGGCCACAGTTGGCCGGAGGTGGCCAAATGTGGCTGCAGTAGGCCACGGCTGACTGCCACCCTCCTGGCACTTGCCGACCTCACTTTTCCCCGCTAAAGGTCCAACTTGTCTTTTTTGCTCATACTCTCGATGTTGCAGTCCATCAATATACATGCCTGCCTATGCCGTGCCTTCGCCCGGCCTATCTCTCTCATGCTATGGATCTGTGCACTCTGCCTGTGATGGTCACGTTGGTTTAGTTCTTGTATGGTGTTGTTGTTTCTTGTGTATTTGCGTGGTGCTTTTATGTGGACCGAGCCTTCGAGCCGGTTGAGGGACCGTACCTCATTTGAGCGTTTCGATCGTGGGTTCGTCCCATCATGATCGCGACACCGAGCGTAACTTGTTCTCTCATGCTTTAGTTGTCTTTGTCGTACCCTGAGTGTTAGCTTCTATCTTCGGCCCTGGGACGTGGTCGTGAAGGAGCTCGATATCGCTGTCGAAGCGTATCTTACCCATGCACATTGAGCCTCCTAAGATCTAGTCTAGTGGGAGACGAACGAGGTTGCAACTATCATGGGATGACATGAGCCAACTCGGGAAGGTAAAGCTTATGGCCGCGAGTTGCCTTGCCATGACCATTGAGCTCTACCTCTTTCTCCTCTCTTTTCCCTTGCTTCTTCTTATCTAGCTCGTATGCTTGCACCACCTAGACCGAAGCATTCCTTGGTTCTCGTGATGACAACCGCATCGCTATGAACCCGAGAAATAGCTTTTGCCGCTTAGTTGCACGGGTGGTGCCCTACGAGTTGGTGTGGATTGCGGGACCGTGCGAGACCTTCGTCTCTTTTCTCTCGGCCACTGCCCTCTATCATGACGGGTAGGTCGGGGAGAGTGCGGGACCATTCTTCTTTTACTCTCCTTCGGTTCTTGCTAATCTAGTAAGGTGTGAATCGAGTCTCTCATACCAACTTCGATTCATGTCTTTCCCCATGATATGTGGATCGAAGTGGTGCGGGGTCAAGGGCCCCTTTTCTCGCTTATTTGCGTTGGTTAGTGTTCTTTATTCGCCTCTTGTTCTATTCCTTTGATTCCCGTCGATCGCAATGGTGAGTGAATCAGAGGAGGTGGACCCCATTTTCCCTTTTTGGTTCTTTTGTGCTTGAGCCCTAGTATGTTTTGTACCTATTGAGATCGTAGCATCCCTTGGGCTCCCATGGTGACAACCGCACCACTGAGACCTGGAGAATGCCTTAGTGCATATAGTGCACCTTGGTCAAGGTACCCTATAAGGGCTTTAGGCACTTGTGATCTCTCGTGTATCACTCCCCTCCGATGCCTCGCCTTTTGCCGTGGCATGTGCATTGGAAGGGGTAGACCACTGCTCCCTTTGTTTTCTAGATCTATTTTTCTTCGCTAGCCTGTTTTGTTTGATCCCGTCTTAGCCATGACGACTGCATCAAAGACCGGACTACCTCCTCTAGCTAGCGAAGCCATGGTCTATGTCCTATTCTCGGACCTATGCGAGTCGACTCGATCGACCGTTGGAAAACCATCCTCGACGAGGATGTGACCGAGAGCGTGACATGGACATGCCTAGCTAACTCTCTTTCTTTCTTCCCCCGTTGTTCTACTCGCTTCTCGGCTTTTGATGTTGTTGTGTTGTGTGGGTCGAGAGGGCCTGTAGCCACTCCTCTATTGTTCGTGTTCCAATCTCGTTTGCTACCATCGGCTGTCATGGCGGGTAACCTAATGTACCTTGGAACCAAGTCACAACCCTTCAGTTTTACGTTACTCATTCTTTCTTGATTATTATCTAGTGGTTATGACTTATGGGTTAAAGGCTGTAAGGCCAAACCCTACTGTTCCTATTTTCCTTTCCCTCTTGCTTGTGATCCTTCGGTCCCCGCCAATTTCCATGACGTCCGGATCGGAAGCTCACAGCCCCGGTGTATGTTTAAGTTAAAGTTAGGATCAAGGTCTCTTCTCTTGGAGCTGTACAGGTCGACATGGTTGACCCGGGAGGTACTGGCTATTTTGAGGCCTCGATCCGAGCTTATGTTTAACAGACAACCACTTCTGTTTGTTTGGAGCCCGAGGATCAGACACTCTCTGCGAGGGCTAAGTCTTTTCAGTATTTATTTGGAGTTATCTGGTTCCTTCTGTATCTTGTTGCCTTTGGGGAGTATTGGATTTTGGTTAGAGATTGATTGCTCTTTTGCCTTGTTTGTCGCTATATCGAGGTAGTTGCATCGTGGTGATGATGGATAGACCGGAGATCTGCTGGGAGGAGGAGACGCAAAGAGCAACCAGATGTGGATGACCATGGATTGCTATAAACGGGTGCCACATCCCACCCAACCTCATAGAATCCTATTAGACATGATATATGTAGCTGCTAGCGCTTTACTTTATGCAAATGAACTGTGATAGGATGCATGGTAGATTGCTTGATAAGCCATTACCTTGATGCAACCTTTCTCCTGCACACCCGCTGCTAGGATAGACGCTCGCCTACTTCATGATACTTGCTACACACTTACACTTTACTCATACCTGCTTATGTGTGGCTAAGGCACGTGGTGCCATAAACTGGATAACTGGGGATAACTTGAAAGAGATCTTGGCGTGTGTCTTGGTTGTGTGGTAAGGGTTGTGTCGACTAGGCAGGATCTACGATGAGTCAGGGGACAAGTCTTATCGAGGAGTGTGATCTAGGCACTCCCTATGTGAGACAGTACCTGTGGCGGGTATATGTGATGTGAGAAGGTTCTGGGGAGGAGTGTCTTTGTGGGACGAGTCCCCAGAATAGGAGGTGCCGGCGAGGCACGGGGCATCAGGCCCCAAGGAGAAGATGTCCTGTCTAGTCAACCCTAAGGACTGGTATGTCTTGAGAACCGGGTCATAGGACCCTTTTAATTACAAACCACTCGTTCACGATGGGCGGGGAAACGACTTGACGACTAGCTGGCCCCCCGCCATTACTACTAGGTTGATAGGTGATAGTGTAGGGAGGTGCGGTGCTTTGAGACCCACACCCTCCTGAGACAACGTGGTACCCTCTTGGGATCCGGTACCACGCCTGTTGACGCCTCTTAAGTCACCATGCATTACACCGGGTTGTCATCCCCAGCAGTGACATAAAAGATGTGGTATTGAATCATGCAACTATCTTAATATAAACAAGTATCCATAGCGCCTTACGGATAAAATACCATTGTAGCATTTTATTGGGAGTGAACCCAATTGTCGAATTTATTTAATCCCATGGGAAAGGGCAGCTAGAGAATATTGATGTGTATACATACTTAGATAGAATCCATATGACAAGGACATACTTATACAGGGGTAAGCCACATAGATATACATATGATAAGTGTAGGGCAATGATAAATCACTCAGAAATAGAAGTAGAAACTCTCTAATGTAGCAAGGCAGAAACAGGAGATTAGTTAAGAGATTGAATTCCTATGTAGTGTCAGAATTACTAAGTCTTTGCATCTACTCTAGCATGTTACTTTCATCTATAGTATTGATGACTCTAAAATACTCACAAGGAACATTACTAGGGAGGTTTGTGAATAAAACACTCTCCTCCTTCGCAATAGCGTTCTGCTAATCTTATAAATGGGGGATGGAATACAAAGGACTCAACAGGAATGTCACACCCGTGATCTACCACTAAACCCAGCCTACAAGGTGCATTCGTAGGTAGAGCATATCTAAGCACCATGCTTACATAATTACTACCACTTAACCCACTCGAGTAATGAGCTAAGCGCTTTACGATCATATGAAATAGTTCATCATCAATCAATACTATATCAAGCAAAATACTAGAAAAAACTAGGAACTTAATAAACTAAAACATAATAATTAAGAACAAAGTCATAAATAAAGAGGGATACAAAGCTATACCAGGCCTCCCGGATGATGACTCGAGAATCCCGAGCGTAGCTCAACTCTCTTTGAAACCTTGCTAGCTAATGCCTAACTAGAACTTGAAGTATTGGAGTTCTAATCTAATTCTCTGAGGATGGAACCCTTCGCTCTCTCTTGAGAGAGGAAATAATGAATTAGGATTTCTTGGGCTCTCCCCCCGGGGGGGTGCCTCTCCTTTTATAATACGGACAATGATCGTGAGCCATCGGATCAAACCGACATTGACGGGTGGCTGAGATTAATCTTCAAAGGCGGTGGAGCGAACCAGGCGGCGAACCAGGCCCCGAGAGGAGGCCGGCCCAGACCGGCGGTCGAGGCCTGCACGGCCGGTGCGGCTTGGTGCCCTCCCGGGCCACCCGCTCGGCGTGGTGCCTTCCCGTTCCTTCTAGATCCTTCCTGTAGTGCCGTGGAGTCCGTTTCCCGTTTCCTTGCTCCGATAAGCTCTTATGTTGCGTCTTTTCCGGTTTACGCTGCGAAATAATGAAACATCAAAACTTCGTGGAATTCGGTTCGATGTAAACCCTATGTCTACTTTGGTGTTCACAATTGTATCCTTTCCAAGGCTAGTTGATGGGTAATTTTATGCAATAATGGCCATCAACAACTCCCCCAAGCTTAACCTTTGCTAGTCCCTTAGCAAACCACTTTCTTAAATGGATCAGGAGTTGCTGCAATATCAAACTTCTCAGGAGCACACATGCTTTCAGATAAAAATTCTCCTCAGTCCCAGAGTGAACCATTCTGACTTTCACGCTTACCCATATTACCTTTAACCATGGAGCTTAACATCCTTCTCTTCTGGTCATGAGCAGTTGAAAGACAGAAAGATCAAGTCAAGCACTATGTCTCAAGCTCTTCTGTTCAACCAAGTCTCTGGAGTTCTTTATGGATTTTCAAAATAAAGCTCGAGTTTCATTGTATGACACTCTCAAGTCTCTCATGTATGTGGTATTTTTGGATTCCTCACCAAGGCAATGAAGCTTGTGCCTTTATCTCAACCTACATCTAAGGCTTATGTGGAGCTCATAGGTGGGGAGCTAGCATGAGTAAGCGTACTTGTACTGCATGTTTTGTGAAGTCAAACAAGGGATCCAAAGAGAAACAAGTCATACAATCAAATCAAGATGTGCATGTGTGTGGAAAATGATGGATATATGGTGGACTTAATTCTACCATGCCCAAATGGATCTCTCTTTTGGAAATATTAAAACCTTGCCAGGGATGTGAGCTATCTTTTCTTTCTTTTTCTTTTTGAATATCTATTTTTCTTCCTTGGACACTTGTCCATTTTTCTCAACTTTCATTTTTCTTTTGCATAGCTCACTCCTTTGGCACAAAACAATTTGGAGGGATGACCAGAAACTCTAGAGCATGTCTTTTGGTGGATAAATATTTTTGATGTCTACCCCAGTGTAGGAGTAGAACATTTTTGGATGGATGAAATGGCATGTTTTTGCGCCTACTCCGGGTAGAGTAGTGCATATGAGGTGGAGTGTGTGGATCTTAATTTTAAAAGCATGACAGGTTTCTCACAAGGGTCACCAAGGTTGACAACACTCAATGCAATGACAAGCGATAATTGTGTGAAAGCTTCCTAGTCTAGATATGCAATATGGCTTTGGTGGGAATTAAGCTTGTCATACAAGAAACTCATCATGTGTCTTTTTAAGTTTTCAAAATTAAATCTCCAGAATTTCAGCATCACATTGGAACAAGAAAAATAGCAGCTCTAACCATCTCAAATCATGTCCGTCAACTACCTAGACTTAAGATCAAGAATATGCTACCCACGGGTCTCAGATTCAGAGTAAGTATTCATGTCAAATTAGTTGTGTCCAAAACCTTAGGAGAACTCTTAACTATAAGCTAGGTACTCAAAAGAATTTAATAGAGCAACTATTCATCATTTCCATGTCAACAAAAATTTTCTCCAAGTTCTTTTTATTCATAACGAAATTTAAGCAAGCCTATAAACACACTTTTTTTATTTTGTTTTTATGGTTTTTTTATTTTAACAAACTAACAAGCAAACTAAGAATCAAACAAATCAAACAAAAATAAAAACAAAGGCAAAGATAACTTACCTCGAGATAACGGGGTGCTCTGCCCCAAGCTGAATGTTGCAGTGGTCGTTCAGTGTCGCGGCGGCGGCCTTGCGTCCATGTCTGGAAGAGGTAGTCCCAGTTCTGCATCTGCTGCTGGTGGTACTGGTCGTGTAGGTGTAGCTGTCCAAGGATGGAGGTATTTTGTGCGATGAGGTTGGCAGTTTGCTCCTCCACAACGTGAAGCCTCCGATCATTCCTTTGATGTAGCATCTATTGCTCGTGGTAGCCCATCCCTACGTCCGATGCACGGCCACGCTGGTACCCTCCATAGGATACTTCCTGTGAATCAATAGACATTCTTCCTTGATAGTTATTAAAATTACCTGATGGCCATTCTGACGTCTCTTCCCAGAGGACTTCTCCCTGTGGCGATGGTTGGCCGTACTGGCCCCAACTGTCTTGTGAAGGTTGTGAAGATTGCCCTCTGTGAGAAGATTCTGCTTCTCCAAAATATATGTAGCTGGTGTAAGCTGGTCCTTGTGGCATTGGGTCGGAACCATAATAATGAGTGGGCTGCACGTTGGTGAAACGTGCTGACGCGCTTCATATAGGTGTCGCTGCTGTCACCTCCACATTGACAAGAAGAGAACTGGTGGTGTACAAGTTGAGCTCCAGGTTAGGTAACCGGATCTGCCTGTTATTAATCTTCATAATCACAGTGTCTCCTCTCTTCACCAAGGTCTGGCCTTGGCGAAAGTAGTCGTATGATATACGACCTCGTCCTCCTCCAATGTATGGAACAAGCGAATTTTGCCACAACTCAAGATAGCTAGCAATCCGAGTCACAAGAGAAGTGCACTCAATATCATAGCCAAATCAAAAAACCTCTAACCACTGTCTCATCATCATCATAACAGGGGCAACTTTCCTACTCTTCACTATGGCGTAAAGCAACTTGAGCTCATCAATCCTCACTGTGCTAGTGTCATTTCGTGGGAAAAGAGTAAATGCCAACCACCTATGCATGAACCTTAATGTGGGTAATTGAATGCTACTAGTCTTAACATGCGTGGGTGAGTTTTGGCTAGTTATGTCTCTCCAGAACTGCTCTCCCACAAAGTCAGGGATGACAGCATCAACATCTATGGCGCACTTAGCATGGAAACCTAAAGCTAGACTTAGCTCCTTCCAGGTCAATGTTTTTTCTATCCCAAAGAGTCAGAATTTCACCCTGTTTTCAACAAAGTTTAAGGTGCATAGAAATTCAGCAGTAAGCAATTTGCACCCCAGCTTAGAAATATCCACAAAACCCGTCCAACCCATAGTAGAAAAGATGGTTTGGAATTCAGTGTCCATACCTGTGTCTCGAAGGAGCTCAGGATCGTACACTGTGGTCAGGATGAACTTGCGGTTCTTGATGAGCTTAAACTTTTCTTTCTCTTCATCGTTCTTCCACTTGAGGTCATGTTCCTCCATCAGACGGTGTGTAACTGTCGAGGAAGAAGATGGCTTGTTGCTAGCGGGTGGCATCTCGTCAACCTGCATGTCAGAGCTCTCTCGAGAAGAGGAGCTCTGAGTTGATCGTGTGGACCGGGACCTAAGTCCACTCTTGATCCCTCTGCACAAGCCACTCATTCTGCAAGCAAGTTAAGAACCAAAAACGGCAACAACTCCGAGAGCGGGGTTAGGAAATGTAACAATGAAAGTAACCGCTCCAGGAGTGGATTACTCTTGTGGGAATGAACTCCTCCACAAGAGGGTTAGTGCACAATAAATACAGAAAACAATGTGGGATATTGCTACCTCAGAACACGAGAAAGTAAATATGGGAAATAAATGCATACGGAAAATAAATAGATCGAGTTAGTAACAAAAAGAGAAGTTAGAGGGAATTAGCGGTCCTTGCGGGGAAGGTTTCCACCACAACAATTAGAGGATCATTCGTCTAGGGTTAGTGGTTCTTGTGGGGTGGTTACCTCCACAACCAAATTTTAGCAGAGCTTCCCCTAGACAATATGATTATCTCCTCTGAGTTTGGGCAGCACCTCCTCTACTTTTGCTTACTCTTCCTCTAAACTCTAGCAAGACCTCCCTCCATTAGCTACTAAGCAACCTCCTAGCACCTCTACTCGCTCTCTTCTTCCTCCTCCTTCTAAGGATTGGTTTTAGCAAAGACAAGGAGAAGAACTTCGGAATCCAGAGACAAAAGGAGTGAAAATGGGTTCTGAGGTGCGAGTAGAACTCACTGGGCACTTGCCCTTTTATAGGAGAGGAGGGGGGAGACCAGCCGGTCTGGTGTGGGACCGGCTGGTCCCACTCTGGGCCCACTTGGCCACTCCTTCATCCTGGTGCTCCTACATCCCTTCAACTGTTCATATTTGCAACATTCGGTGGAAAAGACGGGGTGGAGGACAGCAGGAGGTGAGTGGAGATGAGACTCCAATGTAAACATGATGTGAAATGATATGACAAGTGGGTCCTAGTGTTTGTGGGTCCCGCTGGTTAGTTATTTTTGTATTTTTAGATTTATAGAAACACCAAATAATAAAGAAAAATATTTTTGGATTTTTAGAATATAAGGAGTCAATGGATAAATACCGATTACCTTTGGGCGAGGGTCCAATATTTATAGTGTCCTTCAGACTGGACTTCTCTTGATAATTATATCTTGATAGCGTCTGTCGGTCCCGGAGTTAGAGACCTTAAATCTTCCTGCTCTTCACACCTCTCTAATTGAGAGTATTGTTCTGGTCGTGGCTTGAATGCAAATTTCTCTTCCTTACCATTGATGTGGAATCGGATTTCTCCAATCCCGACATCAATGTGAGCATTCGCCGTGCTCAGGAGGGGTCTTCCCAATATAAGTGGTGTATTTGTTGCTTCCTGCATGTCAAGCACAACAAAATTGACTGGAATAAAGAACTCTCTTATTTTTACCGGAATGTTCTCGGCGATTCCTTCAGGGCGGCGAAGTGATTGGTCCGCAAGTTGAAGGCACATCATCGTGGGTGTGAGTTTGGAGTAGTTGAGTTTGTCGAAGACCGTCTGCCGCACTACACTCCTCTGTGAGCTTGATGACTTCGATGGTGGGCAGTGGCCTTTTATTGTTTAGAATGTCTCTGAGGTATCTTGCATATGTCGGCACTTGTAGGGCATCTAGTAGAGGCACATTGATATATAGGTGACGTATAGCCTCCACAAATTTCCCAAACTGCTCATCCATCCTTTCCTTTCTTTTATCGACGAAATGGTAAGAAGTTGGTGTCATTATAATTGCGCTGAGACTCTTGCTCTAATGGTGGCACAACTTCTTCTACTTCATCGTTGTTTCTCTCCAAGCAGTGCTTTATTTGGCGATGCTGTACTCTTACTTGCCCTTCTAGGATGTATACCTTCAGGATATGGGGGATCTTGAGTACTCTTGCCTCCTCTTGTAGTGATTGCATTGATTTGCTCAGAGCTGGCGGCAATGGGCAAGGCAGTAGCTAACTTTGCTACTTGTGATTCAATCTTTCGATTATAGCTCAGTTGATCCTTTATAGCAGAAGAAAAACTCTCCATCTTACGATTCATACTCTCTATGATCTTTTCATTAGAAGCTAGCCTTTGTGATAATTCTTCATTGATCTTTAGCTGCTGTCTGATCACATTCCATAGGGATGGTTGTTTGACTTGATCCATTCCTTGGGTGTTGCCAATAATGCTCAGATCTTCTAGCAAATCAGGAGAATATGTGATTCCTAAATATCTCTCAGTTCTTGCTTGTGAATCCATAGCATCCTGAATAGCCTGGTGATCCTTCTTATAGTTGTCTCGCTGTTCGAGCCAGTCCAATAACACATTCATCTTGGCTGAGACTGCACTCAACTCTTTAATGTCAACTTCTTCACTCATCTTGCAGTACGGAGCATCGTCCAACGACCAGCCCTGATTAGAAGCTATCGTCTCCATGAGTGACTCGGCTTTATTGATAGTGAGTGACAAGAATGTTCCTCCAGCAGTAGCATCTAGTTGCCCTTGTGCTCCTTTGGATAATCCATGATAAAAGCCTTGCATGAGCAACCAGTCCTCTATTCCATGATGGGGACAATCTGATATATAGTCCTAAGAGCATTCCCATGCCTCTGGAATAGGTTCATCTTTCTGCTGTTGGAAACCGGTAATCTTCTCTCTTAAGGCACTGGTCTTGCCTAAAGAGAAGAATCTCTCCAGAAAGACCTTTGAACAATCTACCCGTGTCTTGATGTTTTCTTGATTTGCATAGAACCACTGCTTCGCTTTTCCAGTTAACGAGAACGGAAACAAACGAAGAAGTATGATGTCTTGAGCGACGTTCTTGATGATGAGCGTGCTACCAATCTCTAGAAAATTCTAAAGATGAGCACTAGCATCTTCACTGATCTTTCCACTGAATGGAGTTGCTTGTACCATGTTAATGAGACTTGGCTTGAACTCGAACTCAAGATTATTGATTGGAAGTGTTGGTCCAGTGCGAATGTCCTTCGTACTTGGAGCAGAGAACTCTCGCAGTATCTTGTCAGCCATGGCTCAGAAACTAGTGTGAAACAAACTCTTGATTGGTTTGATTGAAATTGATGAAAGATGATGATGAATCAAGACCAATCCTGCAATACCCTGTATATGATATAGACAAAAACAAACAAGGGTAAGCCTACTTAAGCAGAGGTACCTAGTCATGATTCCATCTATAAGTACGCATTTGATCAATATCTCTTTATAGCTTAGCCTTTCCCCGGCAACGGCGCCAAAAATGCTTGTTGACACCTCTTAAGTCACCATGCATTACACCAGGTTGTCATCCCCAGCAGTGACATAAAAGATGTGGTATTGAATCATGCAACTATCTTAATATAAACAAGTATCCACAAGCGCACAGATAAAATACCATTGTAGCATTTTATTGGGAGTGAACCCAATTGTCGAGTTTATTTAATCCCATGGGAAAGGACATCTAGAGAATATTGATGTGTATACATACTTAGATAGAATCCATATGACAAGGACATACTTATACAGGGGTAAGCCACATAGATATACATATGATAAGTGTAGGGCAATGATAAATCACTCGTAGATAGAAGTAGAAACTCTCTAATGTAGCAAGGCGTAAACAGAGATTAGTTAAGAGATTGAATTCCTATGTAGTGTCGAATTACTAAGTCTTTGCATCTAATCTAGCTTGTTACTTTCATCTATAGTATTGATGACTCTAAAATACTCACAAGGAACATTACTAGGGAGGTTTGTGAATAAAACACTCTCCTCCTTCGCAATAGCGTTCTGCTAATCTTATAAATGGGGGATGGAATACAAAGGACTCAACAGGAATGTCACACCCACGATCTACCACCAAACCCGGCCTACAAGGTGCATTCGTAGGTAGAGCATATCTAAGCACCATGCTTACATAATTACTACCACTTAACCCACTCGAGTAATGAGTTAAGCGCTTTACGATCATATGAAATAGTTCATCATCAATCAATACTATATCAAGCAAAATACTAGAATAAACTAGGAACTTAATAAACTGAAACATGATAATTAAGAACAAAGTCATAAATAAAGAGGGATACAAAGCTATACTAGCCTCCTGGATGACGACTCCAGAATCCTGAGCGTAGCTCAACTCTACTGAAACCTTGCTAGCTAATGCCTAACTAGAACTTGAAGTATTGGAGATCTAATCTAATTCTCTAAAGATGGAACCCTTCACTCTCTCTTGAGAGAGGAAATAATGAATTAGGGTTTCTTGGGCTCTCCTCCCAGGGGGGTGCCTCTCCTTTTTATAGCCCCGGGCGATGATCGTGTGCCATCGAATCAAACTGACTTTGATGGGTGGCTGAGATTGATCTTCAAAGGCAGTGGAGCGAACCGGGCGAACCAGGCCCCGAGAGGAGGCTGGCCCAGACCGGCCGATCTGGCCTGGTGCCCTCCGGGCCACCGGCTCGGTGTGGTGCCTTCCCGTTCCTTCCAGATCCTTCCTGTAGTGCCGTGGAGTCTGTTTCCCATTTCCTTGCTCCGATAAGCTCTTATGTTGCGTCTTTTCCGGTTACGCCTGCAGAAATAATGAAACACCAAAACTCATGGAATTCGGTCAGTGTAAACCCTATGTCTACTTTGGTGTTCACAATTGTCTCATTTCCAAGGCTAGTTGGCGGGTAATTTTATGCAATAATGGCCGTCAACAACGCCTCACAGTCTCAGTGTGCCGGTGGATCTCCGGGGTGCCCCAGAGCTGAGTGGTAGGGTGGCATTGAGCTAGTTAGGCGGCGACTTGGTATCAGCCTAGGCAGTGCACATGCCGATGATGGTGATCTTGTGGTTCTAGGTGTACACGCTCTGCAGAGTTGATCGATCTATACGTATAGCCGTATCCACAGTCATGGACATTCCTATGATTTACGCTTCAAATGGCTAGTGAGAGGTGTCCTTCTCTTTTCTCCACCTGGGTGTTGGTGGATTCCAGCTTAGGCCATTGAGGCAAGGAGGAGCGGGAGTCTTCCTTGCCGACTTGAGAGTGAGTGTGGCGAGATGTGTGGATGTGGATGTGGATATGGATGGGATGATGGACGTGTGGATGAGATGGGTTAAAACTTGATGAGCTATATTATATTTATATTATGAATTAGCATAGGCAAACTAATATAGGCCTTTTGCTCTACCCTTGCATTCCACTTACCACATTGCAAAGCAAAGCATAGGGTGGCAGCTAGTGGCCAGTACAAATTGTACTGATAGAGTTGAGCAGGTCTGGTAGCCGAGGACGACTACGATGACAATGGAGCTGGAAGGATTAGGTGGTCTCGTTTCTACACTTAGGTTTGTTAAGGAGATCAAGTCTACGCCCGCTGATACTCTACCCCAACTCTGATGATTCCCCGTGAAGGAGGAGCCTTTACCCGCTATGACGCTACGTCTACTCCGATGTTGATCCATGTGTGTGTTTATCGCTAGGATACGATGTACCTAGGTATGTTGCAAATGTTGTAATACTCTGTAACCTGTACTTTTCATGATGTATGAACTGTGGTATCAACTGCAAATGAAGTACTCTGTGGATTTCTCTTCGAGGAAATCGCGGGTCGTTTTACTTGGTATCAGAGCCATACTTGACCGTAGGATGAGACCTTAGGACCAAACACTAGTATAGAAGCCAACAATCCTATTTGTTATAGGTTTTGGAATTGAAAACGCTTGTTTCTCCCTCCGCCTTGAGTTCTGGTGCTATCTGACCACCCTGATATGGAAAAATAACCAATAGGAACATGCCCCCACTACCGCCTACGCTAGATCGATAGATGTGTTGGACTTAGGCTTAGGAGTCACCTTAAGTCAACATTATGCATATAGGAGTTGTAATGCTGCTTGATTGCCTAGATCTTGTGTTACTATGCGTTTCATGCTTCTTGTTGTCTGAGTGTAGGGTTTAATGATTATTTTGTTTATGTGACTCTAGAAGTCGGGGTAACCTGCCAGCCAAAAAAAACACAGACCGACCTATAACTAGATAGGTGAATCGGCTAATCGAAGCCAAAAATAGGAGATCGATGCATCGAAATTTTGCCAACCTCTCTTCAAAAACTGTTTCCAGTCTTTCAAATCTGTTTCCTTTCAAAACTGTTCCTTTAACCTTAAAATTTCTTTTCATATAAAACCACTTTTTAATTCAAAAAAGGGTTTTAAGAGTTTTTAGAAAGATCCCTTTTTTTAGAAAGAAAGAGATTTCTACTTCTTTTTTTGAAACCCATTTGACTTCAAAAGTCATCTTCAAACAGTTTGAAAAATTAGTTTTGTTTTCAAAACATGCTCCAAATTCGCTTTCAAAATCAAAACTTTGTATTCTAATCAACAAAACGTTTTCAAATCAAATATCTTTTGGCTCGATTTTGGTTTAAAGGGGCCCCGGTTTCACCTTGAGAGATGAATTATCCTTTTCGAAAAGCAACCATATGATTTCAAATGTGTTTACAACAAATTTTATGAAACAACATAGCTTCAAAAAGATTTTTATCCACAAACTTTTCTAAAGTTACTTTTGCAAATCAAAATGCGCTTTCCAAATCTGATTTCAAAAATGTTTCTCAAAAATCAAGTTTCTTTTACGAAAGCTTTGCCTTTTGATTTGGAAAATAATTTTAAACCAACTTCAAAGCTTGTTTGTTTTATTTCAAACAAAAAGAAAGCAACGATTTGTTTTGGAAATTGAATAGAGCTTTCAAAATGTTTTGGCTTCTACTCCTTTTTATAAGGTGTTTTCCCCAAAACAAAAATTTCCAAAAGATTTGGGTTTCCAAAGTCTTTGACTTGAACTCGTGGGGGGAAAAGGGAGCTCTTGCTTTTAAGACTGGATCTCAAAGTGTTTTCACGCAACTATCTGGCTTATTCGAATGGAGATTCAAAAACCACTCACTTTCAAAAGCTTTGGAAAATCTTTGGTACCTAAAAATCTCCTCGTAAAATGGTTTTAAACTCAGCGTACTTCGTGTTTTCCAAAACCTCTTTTATTTCTAAAAGGCCAGTGCGTAAGTTTCCAAAATGATTTGGATCCTAAACCCCCTCTTCCAAAAAGTTTAAAAAAACAAAGATTTACTTTAAAGTTCTTGATTGTTTTACTACTTGAAAACTGTTTCAAACCCTTTTTAAAATCCCTTTTGGGATTTGCTCTAGTGTGATCAAATCAAAACTTTTTGCTTTGACAAATTCTAAATCCAAATAGGTTGCAGCCAATTTCAAATTATTTGTGTTAGTTTTAAACCAAGGGTTGCAACCTTCTTCCACTCAAAAATTTGCAAAATAAAATGGTTTAAAAAAACCCTCTGTTTTGGAAAATGCTTTCAGAATAGTTTACAAAGGCTTTCTCTTTAAAACCCCCTCCCTCCCTTTTGTTCGGGATTTTCGGACATTGTCGGTAACCTATTTGGGGATGAGCCACGATCTTGATCTATGGTGCCGCTTTTAAACTAGGGGCCCCATGTGTGTGGCTTCCACATGGCTTTCTTCTTGAGCGTATCTTTGGTATCAAGGAAAGTGATCGTGACCGCCCTATTGGCACCGCATACCCCTGAATCTTGGACCCCTTTTTTTTAAAAAAAAATCGATTACAAAAAAATAAATCCTTTAAAAGAAGTTTGGTTCACACAAATTCATTTTGTTTACAAATTATTTTGAATTTTGCAACTTCCCTTCTGAACTGTTTTTTTTCAAAGTTTTTTTTCTACTGAGTAGGCCCTATTTTCAGAGAGATCTATCTTTTGCAACGAAATTGATTTCAAGAAATGTTTTTGTTCCTCAAAAACTCCCTGATTTCAAAACCGACGCTCTTGATTTAAAAATTTCAAATTTTGAACCAATTTCAAAACATCATTTGAAAAGCTCTTTTCTTTCAAAATGATTTCCAACAAAAGGATTTATGAAAACCTATTTAAAAAAATCCTTTATGTTTACAAAACAGAAAAATGATTTAATCTCCAAATTTCAAGATGTTTGAAAAGTGATTTCAAAACCCTAGCACTTTCTTCCAAATGGTATTTGCTGAAAGAGGATTTACGAAGACTGGTTTCCGAAGCTTCTTGCGAATTGCTTCCCTAAAAGCTCTCTCTTCGAAAAAAAATTTTCAAAAAAGTTCCTTGTGAAACTTGGTGCAATGATGCAAGTGGGCAACCGGTAGGAGCCATCAACCCTAGACAACACCTAAATCTCGGGGACGAGATTCCTGTAAGGGGGTAGTCTTAACATCCCAGGTTTACCAAACACCAAAAAATCTGACCTTTTTTAAAAAAAAAATTCCTGTAACATGTGAATCATGTAGTTTCTAGGTCAAACGTGGAAGTGTTGGCTACCGAATCGTTGCATACATGTAGATTTGGTTGTAGGGTTTTGCCATCGTGTTTGAGTTGTTTCGAGTTCCACGTTTGAATGGACTTAGGAGTGCACAAGTCCATAGCAAAACTTCTTGAAAATTCTTTATCAATCCCTCCTAAGTCCGATCATTGAATCGGATAAACTCCCTTTCCTACTTTTGAATTCCTCTCGATCTCCTCTTTTTTGATTTCCCTCAACCCCTTGGCAAGTACGAGAAGATCTCTTCCCATCTAATGGAAAATTCCACAAACTCCCTATCAAATTTTGTCCTTGGATTTATCTTAGATTTCCTCTTTGAATCCCTCACAAATCCAAATTAAATTCTCTCCAAATATTTTGTAGAACTCCTTTGTAACTCTCAAATGGAGTAACCCTCCCCTCCTAGGCCGGCCACACCACCCTTCCTCCCTCCTCCCAGCCGACTTGGGCCCAGCCCGGCTCGGCCTCACTCCCTTCCTCCCCCGCCATGGCCCACGTGCGCTTGGCCCACTCACGCCTCTTGGCCCACGAGGCCCACCGAGGCCGCCCCTGGGCAAGCCTAGGAGCCGGGAGCTCCTAGGTAAGAGCCGCCCCCCACCGCCAAGGCCGGGCGGGCTAGCGCCGTGCCCAGCGCCCCTTCTGCCCCGCCCCCTAGATGGCGCGCGTGTCCGCCCCATAGCAACGGGCGCCGAGGATCACCGGGAGCCCCTTTGAAGCCCTAGCCGCCACGCTATAAAGACCTCAGCCGCCGCCGCTCTTCCTTTCCCTTCCCAGCCGCCGCTCACCCGCCTCTCCTCTTGCGTCACCGCGCCGCTCCTCTTCCACCTCCTGCTGCACTCCCTTTCCCCCGGTTGCTCGTGGCGTATCGCTTTGTCCTCCACCTCGCTCACCCATGCGCACCACGGTACCGGGACGCGCAGCCACGGGTACCAGGACGCCGCGCGCGCTCGTGCCCTGCGTTGGCCGCCGCGGGCAAGCCACTGGACAGCCATGCAGCGTGCAGCGCCTCCCACCGCGTCCCGGCGGCGGCGGCAGCTGGCGCACCACGCCGAGCTTTCGCCGACAAATTGCCGCCGCTGCACCGCACCGGACCGCCCCGCTGCGGCCGCATCTAGCTGCCACCGGCACGCTCCTGCCATCTTGACGCCGCCGCTTATCGTAGCGCCTCCGGCTTGCTTCCACTACAACGTGCCGGCGACAACCGACACGTCGTCGGCGCCCGGCGCCCGTTCCCGCCCGAGCCGGCCCACACCATGCCGTGCCACCGGCCTCCCGGTGGCGCAATGACACCGCGCTCCCCCGCCCGCGTCCTCGACATCGCGTCGCCTCGGCCGCGCGGCGAGGGCGATGCGCCTCGGCTTTGGCACGCCACTACCGGTCCTTGAGCTCGCGTTGTCTTTGTGTCGCCCGGCCGTGGCTGCCTTCACCCCTACTCCGGCGTCCTGCCCACGACCATCGCTGCATCTAGCTAGTGACAGCGAACGGCCAGGCCCTGGCATTACTGCGCCACCGGCCACCCGCGGGTGGCAACGGTAGCGAGCCGGCCCGGCCGGCATCCCGGCTACCAGCCGGGGGGGCAAGCCATAACCGGCCAACATCCCGGCGCTGCTCCACCGCCTCTGCTCCACCTCGCCGAGGTCTCCCCCCACCACCGTGAGCATCCATGCCCAAAGTCCCACCTTTCTTCTTTTTCCTTTGAAGTTGCCGGCAACAGCGGCGTCGAGACTGGCCTTCATGTCGGTTCTACATGTAACAGGGAGGTCACAGCAAGCATCCGGCCACTCCTAGCCATGTTCCGCCTTCGCCCGGCCAGCCGTAGCCGCTCCCGGCCACTAGCAGCCTGCCCCGGCTAGCCGCAGCTAGCTGTCGGCCACCAGCAGCTGGCCAGAGCTGGCTGCAGGCTGGGCTCGGCTGGCCACAGTCGGCCGGAGGTGGCCAAACGTGGCTACAGCAGGCCACGGCTGACTGCCGCCCTCCCGCACTTGCCGACTTTGCTTTTCCCCGCCAAAGGTCCAACTTGAAACCCGCCGACGCCAACCTCGACGTCGGCAAAGCTCATGTCTTTTTGGTTCATACTCTCGATGTTGCACTCCAACAATATACATGCCTGCCTGTGCCGCGCCTTCGCGCCGGTCTATCTCTCTCATGCTATGGATCGGTGCACTCTGCCTGTGATGGTCGCGTTGGTTTAGTTCTTGTATGGTGTTGTTGTTTCTTGTGTATTCGCATGGTGCTTGTATGTGGACCGAGCCTTCGAGCCGGTTGAGGGACCGTACCTCGTTTGAGCATTTTGATCATGGGTTCGTCCCACCGTGATCGCGACATCGAGCATAACTCGTTCTCTCGTGCTTTGGTTGTCTTCGTCGTACCCTGAGTGTTAGCTTCTATCTTCGGCCCTAGGACGTGGTCATGAAGGAGCTTGATATCGCTTTCGAAGCGGATCTTACCCGCGCACATTGAGCCTCTTAAGATCTAGTCTAGTGGGAGACGAATGAGGGAGCAACTATTTTGGGACGACAGGAGCCAACTCGGGTAGGTAAAGCTTATGGCCGCGAGTCGCCTTGCCATGACCATTGAGCTCTACCTCTTTCTCCTCTCTTTTCCCTTGCTTCTTCTTATCTAGCTCATATGCTTGCACCACCTAGACCGAAGCATTCCTTGGTTCTCGTGATGACAACCGCATCGCTATGAACCCGAGGAATAGCTTTTGCCGCTTAGTTGCACGGAGGTCGTGGTGCCCTATGAGTTGGTGTGGATTGCGGAACTGTGCGAGACCTTCGTCTCTTTTCTCCCGGCCACCACCCTCTGTCATGACGGGTAGGTCAGGGAGAGTGCGGGACCATTCTTCTTTTGCTCTCCTTCGGTTCTTGCTAATCTAGTAAGGCGTGAATCGAGTCTCTCATACCAACTTCGATTCATGTCTTTCCCCATGACATGTGGATCGAAGTGCTGCGGGGTCTTAGCCATGACGACTGGATCAAAGATCGGACTACCTCCTCTAGTTAGCGAAGCCATGGTCTATGTCCTATTATTGGACCTATGCGAGTCGACTCGATCGACCGTTGGAAAACCATCCTCGTCAAAGATGTGACCGAGAGCATGACATGGACATGCCTAGCTAACTCTCTTTCTTTCTTCCCCCATTGTTCTACTCGCTTCTCAGCTTTCGACGTTGTTGTGTCATGTGGGTCGAGAGGGCTTGTAGCCGCTCCTCTGTTGTTCGTGTTCCAATCTCATTTGCTACCATTGGCTGTGATGGAGGGTAACCTGACATACCTTGGAACCAAGTCACAACCCTTCAGTTTTGCGTTACTTGTTCTTTCTTGATTATTATCTAGTGGTTATGACTTATGGGTTAAAGGCTGCAAGGGCCAAACCCTATTGTTCATATTTGTCTTTCCCTCTTGCTTGTGATCCTTCAGTCTCCGCCAATTTCCATGACGTCCGGATCGGAAGCTCGCAGCCGTGGCGTATGTTTAAGTTAAAGTTAGGATCAAGGTCTCTTCTCTTGGAGCTATACAGGTCGACATGGTTGACCCGGGGGTATTGGCTATTTTGAGGCCTCGATCTGAGCTTATGCTTAACAGACAACCACTTGTGTTTGTTTGGAGCCCGAGGATCGGACACTCTCCATGAGGGCTAAGTCTTTTCAGTATTTATTTGGAGTTATCTGGTTCCTTCTGTATCTTGTTGCCTTTGGGGAGTATTGGATTTTGGTTAGAGATTGATTGCTCTTTTGCCTTGTTTGTCGCTATATCGAGGTAGTTGCATCGTGGTGACGATGGATAGACCAGAGATCCGCTGGGAGGAGGAGATGCGAAGAGCAACTAGATGTGGATGACCAGGATTGCTATAAACAGGTGCCACGTCCCACCCAACCTCGTAGAATCCTATTAGACATGCAATATGTAGCTGCTAGCGCTTTACTTTATGCAAATGAACTGTGATAGGATGCATGGTAGATTGCTTGATAAGCCATTACCTTGACGCAACCTTTCTCCTGCACACCCGCTGCTAGGATGGATGCTCGCCTACTTCATGATACTTGCTACACACTTACACTTTACTCATACCTGCTTATGTGTGGCTAAGGCACGTGGTGCCATAAACTGGATAACTGGGGATAACTTGGGAGAGATCTTGGCGTGTGTCTTGGGTGTGTGGTAAGGGTTGTGTCGACTAGGTAGGATCTACGATGAGTTAGGGGACAAGTCTTGCCAAGGAGTGTGATCTAGGCACTCCCTATGTGAGAGAGGACCTATGGCGGGTACATGTGAAGTGAGAAGGTTTCAGGGAGGAGTCTCTTTGTGGAACGAGTCCCCGGAACAGGAGAAGATGTCCTATCTAGTCAATCCTAAGGACTGGTATGTCTTGAGAACCGGGTCATAGGACCCTTTTCATACGCACCACTCGTTCCTGATGGGCGGGAAACGACTTGACAACTAGCTGGCCCCCTGCCATTACAACTAGGTTGATAGGTGATAGTGTAGGGAGGTACGGGTGCTGAGACCGACACCCTCCTGAGACAACATGGTACCCTCTTGGGATCCGGTACCACGCCTCATAGTCTCAGTGTGCCGGTGGATCTCTGGAGTGCCCCAGAGCTGAGTGGTAGGGTGGGATTGGGCTAGTTAGGCGGCGGCTCGGTATCAGCCAAGGCAGTGCACATGCCGATGATGGTGATCCTGTGGTTCTAGGTGTACACGCTTTACAGAGTTGATCGATCTATACGTATAGCCGTGTCCATGGTCATGGACATTCCTATGATTTATGCTTCACATGGCTAGTGAGAGGTGTCCTTCTCTTTTCTCCCCCTGGGTGTTGGTGGATTCTGGCTTAGGCCGTTGAAGCAAGGAGGAGCGGGAGTCTTCCTTGCCGACTTGAGAGTGAACGTGGCGAGATGTGTGGATGTGGATGTGGATATGGATGGGATGATGGACGTGTGGATGAGATGGGTTAAAACTTGATGAGCTATATTATATTTATATTATGAATTGGCATAGGAAAACTACAGCCAAATGTAGGCCTTTTGCTCTACTCTTGCATTCCACGTACCACATAGCAAAGCAAAGCATAGGGTGGGAGCCAGTGGCCAGTACAAATCATACTGATAGAGTTGAGCAAGTCTGGTACCCGAGGACAACTATGACGACAATGGAGCTAGAAGGATTAGGTGGTCTCGTTCCTACACTCAAGTTTGGTTAAGGAGATCAAGTCTACGCCCGCTGATACTCTACCCCAACTCTGATGATTCCCCGTGAAGGAGGAGCCTTTACCCGCTGTGACGCTATGTCTACTCTGATGTTGATCCGTGTGTGTGTTTATCGCTAGGATACGATGTACCTAGGTATGTTGCAAATGTTGTAATACTCTGTAACCTGTACTTTTCATGATGTATGAACTGTGGTATTGTTGACACCTCCTAATGTTATCTCTAATAACGGCGCCAGAAATGCTTGTGCAGCGCACCGCCACTAGAATGCCAAGTTGTCATCCCTAGCATAACACCAAGGGGTGTGGTATTAAATCATGCCACCATCTAGAATATAGAAATGTATCCACAAGCGCCTGATCAAATACCATTGTAGCATTTTACCCGAGTATTACGGGTTGTCATTTATATTTTCCCAAAGGAAGGTCTACATGGTCGTGTAAAGGTAGTGTGTTGACCTAGAGTGTAACGAATAGGCATAACCATGTCCTCGCTACTCAATGCAGGGGTTAAGTCACAAGATAATTGATAAGGTAAGTATATAATCATCAAGATAAACATAGAGACTCCTAGCTATATCATTAGGGTTGCTAGTACAACATCAAGAGATATTCCTGGTTATTCCTAGCTACATGTCAGTGCATATTATGGTTAGTGCAATACACCTAGTAGTCATGGCTAAGGTTAGCATTATATTTATTCATAGTGGACATACTAGGGAAGTTTGAGAACATAGCACGCCCCTTTCCGTCAGATACAAGCCGCATCGTGCCTATAAACAGATTCGGATTACATAGGACTCAACAGAATGTCACATCCTCGATCTACCAAACCCGGCCTATAGGGTGCATTCACAGATAAACAACGTATAAGCACCACGCTTACACAATGTTTATCACTCACCCAGCGATCAATTAGATGAGTGTTATATGAACCTATGGATAAGTATAATGTTGATCTAGCTATACCAAGCATATAACCATAATTGACAAAGAACAAGATAACTATGAATATAAGTAAATGAGTATTCATCAATTCAATTGTAGCAATCATATAACTATACAATGAAAGAGAACAAAGGTGAGAGGAGGTAAGAACTATACCAAATCCAGCTCTTGATAGCTCCAGAATCCAAGCCTGCGCTTGCCTCCCTCTAGTTCTAATCTAGCTATCTAGGCCCTAGCTAAGGAGCTCTGATTAGAGTTTCTGGCTGATGATCGGACTTTGAATGAGAATGAATGAATGGGGGCTCTCCCCAAGGGGGGTGCCTCTCCTTTTATGGCCCTGGGCGATGATCCTGAGCCATCGGATCAAACCGACATTGACGTGTGGCGAGGATCGATCCTCAAAGGCGGTGGAGCGAACTGGGCGAACCGGGGCCGGACCGGGGCCCCGGCCAGACCGGCCGGCTGCAGGGTGGGACCGGTCGGTCCCACCTGGTGGCCTCCGGGCCCCGGCCGACGTGGTGCCTTCTCGCCTCTTCTAGAACTTTCCCTGTAGCCGTGGAGTCCGTTTTCCGTTTCCTTGTTCCGATAAGCTTGTATGTTTGCGCCTTTTCCTAAGCGCCGCATAAATAGTGAAACACCAAAACTCGTGGAATTCGGTCAGTGTAAACCCTATGTCTACTTCGGTGATCACATTTGCACCCTTTTCATGGCTAGTTGACGGTTGAATTAATACAATAGTGGCCGCCAACAGCTATCAATCAAATGAAGTACTCCGTGGATTTCTCTTCGAGGAAATCACAGTGTCGCTTTCACAGACGAACTAGATACCACTAGGTTCGCCCTGAGCCGGAGGATCGAAAAAGTGGCTAGGGCAGCGGGAGTGCTTTTAGCACCGTAGTGATCATCACTCCCCCGCACCAATAAGTTAGGCATAAATTTACCTTTCTAGTATTTGCTTCCTAATATTTTATTTCCATCAATTGTAATATGTGCCTAATTTATCTAGATAATTCCAATATATATTGTCTACACTTATTTTTGTCTTTCACTCTTGAGTGCAAAATAAAAAAATTAAAAGCTAGGCACAAAAACAAGTGTGGGGGAGGATCGTTCATCTTTCAAAGGTATGAAATTAATAATTTTCAAGATTCTCGCCCTTTTACCTTGTACATGATATGTTTACATTTTATTTACAAGAGAAACCTGATCTATGAACTTCTTTTAGGTACATCTTTTTTTTGCAAGTAACTTGAATTAGTACAATTGACAAATGATAATATGACCTTTACTCTACTCTATGCAAAAAGACTTGGGATTTATAAATAATAATAACCATGACAAACTAGCATATTTTCTCTTAATAAACCTTGGTCACATAGGAACTTTACCAATTATGAAATTTTTGCTAAATTATCTATGACTTAATGAAAGGAAAGTATACTACCTACTGATCAGGATTCACCTAAGAATTAAAAATATACACTCCTATTGCATGACTCTTAAAAACTCAGAAGCCAAAAGAGAATGTGGGCTATAACAAAGAAAAGATGTCATGCCAAAGAAGCATGAGCCAGAAAAGATGCCATACCAAAAAGGTATGTGCCAAAAAGAGAGAGAATAAAATAAAGGTGCAAAGAGACCTGACTGAGCGAAAAAATGGGTGCAAAAGCACCCGCCAGAGAGATAGCCCACATTTCTCAAAGAAGCAGAAGAGAAAAAGAGCATGTACAGGAGGCATACAAATAAAAGCTTCATAAAATACTTCCCGATCTAAAGGTATGGTACTTCCCTCCATAAAGTCTAGAGGTTAGCAAAATAACATAAGAGGAAAAAGTTTCCTATGAGACCAAGGATATCATAGGAAAAAAGCAAAGTTTTATCGCCTTTTAAAAATACAAATACCCAAGTCCTTAAGCAGAAGTAGAGCAAGGGAAGTAAAATCAAAGTCATTGTTACTATTGAAGTTATCTAGGAGAAAATGTGATGGACTTTAAAATTCATGGATTCAGATGGAATCTTGAAATAAATAAAAATGTATAACTATCAATTACAAAGAGAACTATCTACCTTAGTCATAACCTTCACTCGAGGACGAGTAAAGGACTAAGTGTGGGGGAGTTTGTTGATGGTTTTTAACTCACATCATATGCCGCCAACATACACACAAAAGAGAGATGAAACACCACCATAACTAGAATATAGTGTCCATACACTAACAAATTCCATAGTTTTGGTGAGTGTACTTGTTTTGCAGGACAAACATGAAAAGATATCAAAGATGGGCCAAAAGTATATCAAAAATCCAGAAACCGACCCAAGAACAAAAGGCAAATACAAAGAAACCCATCTCCAGCTGCATGATTGGGCTGAGCACCACACAAGGCAGGCATCCAGGCCCAACCAGCAACCGACTAGAGAAAGGCGGTGGCCAGGCGAGCCTCCCCTGGTGCGCCCGCACCAGGGTGCAGCCGCACCCCCAGTGCCACCTCTCGGGCCCACCTTTCTCTAGCGATTCACTTAGGCTGTTCCAAGGTCGGTTTCACACGGTGTTAATGCTGTCCAGGCCAGAGCTGACCTCCAGCAACTATAAAATGACCCCCTCACCTCCTCTCAAAGACACACAATCCAATCAAGCAACCACCAAGAAGGCAAGAGTGCTCAAGAGCTCCACTTCATAGGGGCCTAGGCCCTAGCTAGCCTAGCTAGTTTAGTATAGGGAGTAAGAGGGAAAGTAGAGCAGGTTCAGGCATGTCTGCCATCTCTTGTCTCGGATCCGGAGCTTCTGGATTAAGGAGGTGGAGTGCCGGACGTGTCGGCTCCCCCCTCGACGTGTACCTCTACGGCCATATACTGCTTGGAGTATAAGGTCCGTGTTCTACTAGGGTGGTGAGTCTCTATTTTATATTCTCTTGCACATTACATTCTTGCGGGTTCGTTGTTCGTTACTTGTCTTAGTAGCAGATATTCTAGTAGAGGACTCCTGATAAAGATGGATGTTCCTGGCCGACGCTAGAATAGTAATCAATAACGTAGACGTGGTGTCTAAGTTATAGGTTACCCTCGTTTGCCTCACACTCCACGGGTGAAGGGTAGGTGTTAGGTGGTGACAGCCCTAACATCCTTTGTATTCCCCCACATTCGGGTGTGGCGTAGAGCTGTTAGCCGGCATCACTTAGCAGACTAGGTGCGATCCGGTGCCCGAAGCAAGAGTGTAGTGGGTAAGATTATCTTCGAATAGAGAACCTAAACCATAGAAAAACCTCACTACTCAGGATACCCCTTGTTAACTCTACCCTTGTGTGGTCCTTGGACGAGCTAGTTAGAAGAAATACCTCCGTTCCTCGTGAAATTACGATACCCTATCTATCACCGAGTGAAGTACTACGACGGTAATTCCGTGCGCTTGCGGATTCTTTCGCATTGCGTTAAGAAATACCCACAATGACCAACCTATCATAATGCAACATTAATCCATCCAAACTTAACTTTACTTTGCAAAATTCCAGCTTGGGGGGAATGGCCTTATTTAGAAATTCTATGTTGCTAATATTGGTTGTCTCTACCTTTATTCAATTTGTTAATCATGCTCTTTCATCTCTGTTTGAATAACACTCTATAAACTTTCATGTTACCTTTGTTTGCTATAGTATGCTTAACGTTTGGAGTATTTTCATACATCTTTTAAATTAGGCATGGTGCATAGTTTAAACTATTTTCTTGAGTCATAATTAGACAAGGTGTTTAATTTGATTTTTGAACCAAGAGGTGTGTTGATTTTACTTTCAAAGGTTTCTCTTTGAATTAAGCGTGGTGCTTAGGTTAAAATGCCTTCCTAAGTCAAATTAGACGTGGTGTCTAGGTTGATTTTTGAACTAATAATATACTATAGTAGACATTGGATATTTTGTGGACTAACCCCTGCAGGAAAACTTTCAATTTAATTTGGGTAAGTTATGAGATGAATTCAAATCACAGATGAAGTACGGTGCATAACGGGCTTCAATAACTTTGTAGAAGAAGACATAGCTCATTCATCATGAATGAAAGAACTGTGTGTATTGATTCATTCACTTTATCTTCTATGACAAGTTACTTTGCCCCAAGCCATATTGTTGGCGGTAACTACCGACATACTTTAACCGCCAACTATTATCCAAAAAGGGAAAATTATCATAGATATATTCACATATACCTTTACTATTGACATATTTCCACTTGTATTAGAGCATCTTTGATTTATAGGAAACATACAAGGAAAAGAGGAAAAGGTCACCAAAATACGCTTTCCGACAAGGCGAAAAGGGGGAAATAAAGCAAAGCCCATCAAGAATTCCACATCTGGGCTAGCAACCACCAGAACAAGGTCCAAGCCCAGCCCACAGCCCACCGACCAAAGGCGGTGCCGAGGTGAGCCACCCCAGGTGTGGGCGCACCATGGCGTGGCCGCACCCCTGGTTCGGCTAGGTGGGCCCTCCTTCCTGTGGCGGTTTGCTGAGGCGGTTTGGATGTCGGTTTGGCTGGTCATTATTGCCCCTGCCCCCTGAACCGACCTGGACCTAGTATAAAGCAAGGGGTGGAGCTCCACACAACAACACACACTACACCTCTGACTTGTACACTCAAGTGTACCTCTCCACTTTTCTCTTTATCCTTAGTAGTAGTAGAGGTGCAAGGCTCAACTTGTAAGAGGAGGAAACATTTTGGCTACTCTGGGTATGAATACTATTCTTTCCATTATGCTCTTCTTCTCTTTTTATCAATATAGCAATGTTCTAGAATTAGAGTATAGTTTTTATACTATGATCTTATTGTGTAGACTGGGTAATAGTTTGGTGATAGGATCATAGAACATAGAACTTCTAGTTTATTTGCCTTGTTCATAATATGCTTGCTAGTTCATAGTGTTCATATCATGTTCTTAGCATATAGAGCTCTGTTCTTAACCGTTCATACACTTAGATGATTAAGAATAGAGTTGTGGGAGGGATGGTGGTTCATCGCACAACATCCAAGTTCTTTACTTGTTCATCCTTAGGGTGAGAGACCCGGGGGGTCTTGGGTAGCTGTTTTATATGTGAGCATGGTGCTTGGATATAGGGTAGCCGGTGATTGCACTTCATAGTCCACGGATGAGGGGGTAGGTGGCAGGTGGTGACAGCCCTGTCCGTCCCTTGTAATCCCCCCACGTTCGGCTATGGTGTAGAAGTTTAAATTACCACCCATCTCGCTGGCAGACCAGCGGCCGGTGGTCTTTCGATCCATTGCAAACACAACTCTATCTCTAACTCATGTACTTGTATGACTAACCGCTATCGAGACATTAGCTGTATTAGGACCATTGCTCTCATAGGATATTCATTTATTCTTTATTCTTTCATTCTTTATGCTTCCACCAATTTTCCCCACTTGAGAGGCATTTATTTGTGTGTGTGCCCACTATCGTGAAAACCATATTGTTTACCCCTGTTATGAACATTGGTCTACCTTTCATACAAAGTATAATATTCATGATTATGGTTTCATACTAAAATCTACACTAGCCTTCCTTTGGAAAAATATAAATACGACACCTAGGATTTCTCCGGGTTGAAATGCTACAACGGTAATTCCGTGCGCTTGCGGATTAACATCCAAAACTGCAAAGGTTTACCGGATCACCATTACCTCTTTACTGTAGTTGGGAATATAGTTTTAGTACTAGTGTTAAGGAATGCTGAAAGTGCGCCGCATAGCATCTCCAAGATACTAGCCGCTAAGGCTATAGTCCTAACATTATTAGGGATATAACTCTCTTGACAGAGGTAAGAATAGTCTTGGTATGCCACGGTGCCCGTGCCAGACTATTCTGAAACTATCATCAGAGGTGTATCACTATTAGCAATAAAGGGAATAACTGGTGAGGTGTGCCCGAGTGTCATGACTGATCTAGTGATATGGTAGCTGAGGTACACCACCCCAAGCATTTCTTACTCATTGCCAGGGGTAGATTTACCTCTATTCCCAGTAATGATGTTAAGAAATGTCAAATACATTTCTAGCGTTGTTACCATGGGTCCAAACCTGGTGATGTGCTAAGAAATGCCAACAAGCATTTCTGGCGCCGTTGCCGGGGAAGGCTAGTAAAGATTTTATATGAAAACATAAACTTGGATAATATACTTGTGTAAAAGTAGCCTTTGTTCATACAGGATAACTTTTCTTGTTTTCTCCTGTTGTGGATGAAAACAGATAGTGTATGACTGGGTTCAATCTGCCGGAAAACTTCACCAGCAATCTAGAGGCTATCTTGAAAAAGACTCGGTCCTGTACCGTTTCTTCTTCAAGTACTCCACCGACAACCGAACCAGTCACTTCTGCACCCGAGATCACCGCTATGGCCGGAAAGTCACTCCTCGAGTACTCTGTCCCCAATGTTGCCAACATGCCTACTGGGCCCGCTGTCAACCTTGGTGATAAGAACTTTGAACTTCGCACCGGTCTCATCACTATGGTGCAGGCAAGCACATTCTGTGGCTTGCCGGGTGAGGACGCCAACGCTCATCTCCAACAGTTCCTGGAGCTGTGCGACACCATCGTCACAAAGACATCGCACCGGAGGCTATCCGCCTCCTCCTATTTCCCTTCTCCCTCACGGGAAAGGCGAAATAGTGGTTCTACAAGGACCGGGAAGCTGTTGACACCTGGGCCAAGTGCTCAGAGGTGTTCCTCGCGAAGTTCTTTCCTTTAGGAAAAACAACTGCCCTTAGAGGGAAGATCACATCGTTCTAGCAGAGCAGCTTGGAGAACATCCCCAAAGCATGGGACAGGCTGCAAGACTACATTCAAGCCTGCCCACACCATGGGATGGAGGATTGGATGATCCTGCAAACCTTCTATGAGGGGTTAATCCCTATGTCGAAGGGTCATCTAGACGCTGCAGCTGGAGGAGCTTTCCTCTCCCTCACCATCACTGGGGCAAAAGCCCTAATCGAGAAAATTCTATCTAATCAAGGATGGAGGAGGAAAGGTCCCAGTCACAAAAACAAAAAGGCATGCATACTGTCAAGGAGGCAGATATGCTTGTCGCAAAAATGGACCTTCTGCTCAAAAGACTGGACAAAAGAGCCCACGAGAAAGATGCCATGAAGAAGGGCTACGTCCAGGCTATAGACTCACACACGACGTGTGAAGTCTATGGCAATGTTGGCCATTCGGGGAATGACTACCCCGAAACCCGTGAAGAAGCTACCTATGTCAACAACAGCAGCAACGGGTATCGCCAATAAAATAATGGCGGATGGAACAATCAACCCCACCAACAAGGAGGTAATTCGAACTTCAATTCAAATTATAATTTGAATCAACCTTTCCTTGAAAGACTTGGTGTTAGGCCAAGCAAAAATAAATGAAAATTTAAACAAAAAGTTGTCTTATAAAGATAAAATATTTGAAAACTTAAATACAAAAATAAAAAACCTTTTTTCTGCTGTTAAAAATCAACTAAGCTTTAATAAGATGCTAGAAACCTAATTAGCTCAAATTACTGCTGCTTTACCTTCTAATAATGAGGGGGAAGGATCGGGACAACCCGAAACACCCCTCAAATCTGTTAAAATGGTCTCCACCAAGCTTAGTAAGCCTTCCGTCCATGACGGGTATCTTCTGGACCCTCCATTAATCACCAAGAAAGAAGACCCGGGCCAACCAACAATCGAGTGCTCAATTGGCCCAATGGTCTTCCGATATGCATGTTGTGATCTTGGGGCCAGTGTAAACATCATGTCGAAGGTGACATATGATCATTTGATCAGTGGGCCCTTACAACCCATAGACTTCAAACTGCAAATGGCGGACCAGTTAGTACGGGCTGCAGAAGGAATGGCCGAGGACATCCTGGTGCGCATCCAGGACGATTATGTACCCACTAACATTGTTGTCCTGGACATGGGGGAAGATAATGGCGCACCACTCCTCTTGGGGAGACCATTCCTCAACACCACCAACGCCATTATCTATGTGGGGTCAGGACAAATTCACTTTCAGTTCCCTGGATGGAGAGTGAAATGCCCATTTAATGAATATACTCAGAAACCCACGGAGTCAAAAAGAGTTTCTAAACCACCATCAAACCCACCGACCAGCAAAAAGCAACAAGAGAAGGATAACCAATAGCGGAAGAAGACACGCAAGTTAATGCCCACAACAAGAGGCCAGCTTGATCACCGACCCAAACAAGAGCAAAGCAAAATGATCAAGATCAAGTACGGGCCAAATCCTCAGGGCATCAAGGAAGTAGAGATCAACCCTCTACCAGTGGGTGGCCTCCCAAATAAAACCAAGAGCAAGGGGAGGCAAGAACAGAAAAAGGACAAGCCAAACCCAATCAAAAACAAAACCAAATCCACACCACCACCAAAGACAGATAAAAAGGTGTGGAAACTCAAGAAAGCTCCACAGCCACCCGCAGCACCAACACCAAAGCCTGCCACCACACCACCAAGGAAAACCAAGATAGTGTGACAACCAAAAGTGCCATCATTCGTGCCTTCTTCTCCAAGCATGAATATTCCATCCACTTTAGAAACAAAAGACAAGGAGAAGAGTCCTGCTCCTCAGACTCAAAATGAAGAGTCCTCTACCAAAAGGTAAATTGGTAAGTTATCCTCACTGACATATAGGTTTTAAGCCAGCTTGCGGGAGGACCCCCGAATAAAAGTAATACTTCCCTCACTTTTCAGTAATAATAATAACAAGAAAATTAATAATAATAGTAAACATACAAATAATAAAATGAATTCCACTCCAAATATGTGAAATATGCTATGCATAGTTTTTTTTTGTTGAAATGATGAATAGTTGCTCTGTTTTATGATTCATCTGTGCCTAGCTTATGACTTAGTTTCCTCCTAAGATTTAAGTTTATTGGTTTTAAAAATATTTATTCTAGAAACTTGAAAACTTAGTGGGATGCATAGAGCTTGATCTAGTCTAGGGATGGTATGAAGCTTGATTTGGTAAAACTAAGAATTTGTTACAATCTTACTCTGAGAAAAGCTTGAATACCGGAGTCTTAGAAATTAAATAAAAACCATAGTCCTTTGGTATGATCTAAAGTAGATTACTTTGTTATGCACCCATGATTGGAATTCACATACACAATAAAAACCAAGTTTTTTTCTCTATGTATCGATTCTCCCTTAGAAGTCAAAAGAGAGTGTGGGCTATAAAAATAAAAAGATGCCATGCCAAAGAAGCATGAGGCAATAAAAGATGCCATACCAAAAACGTATGTGCCAAAAAAAAAAGAGAGAAAAAAAAAAAGGGTCCCAAGACACCCGCCCGAAGCGAAAAAAGGGTACAAAAAGTACCCGCCAGAGAGATAGCCCCCATTTCTTAGAAAGACAGAAAAGAGATAATCATGCATAGGAGTTCAAAAAGAAAAAAATAATAATAATAAACTTTCTTTCTAATCAAAGTGTATAGCTTAGTAATTTGCTATGATCTAATAATTTGACTTTGCTCTTCATACAAAAATGCAAACTCTGGGAAGAAGCAATTCAAAAAAGTAGAATGTATGCAAAATCTATGTCTACCTCTCTTGCTAAAAATACCAACCTAAAAACAAAGTGATAGCTATAAGCCCCACAAGTGACAAGTAAAAAGGATGAGTATAAAAACCAATTTATTTAGATCAAGGAGGAAAACTTTGTTATAATCCTAGCATTTGTGAAACATAATCGGCATTGTAGCAACTACTGATCAACAACCAAGTTCTTAGCTTTGGCTCGAGGACGAGCAAAGGGTAAGCTTGGGGGATTTTGTTGGCGGTAATTACCGACATACTTTAATCGCCAACTATTATCCAAAAAGGGAAAATTATCATAAATATATTCACATATACCTTTACTATTGATCTATTTCCACTTGTATTGGAGCATCTTTGATTTACAGGAAACATTCAAGGAAAAGAGGAAAAGGTCACCAAAATACACTTTCCGACAAGGCGGAAAGGGGGAAATAAAGCAAAGCCCATCAAGAATTCCACATCTGGGCTAGCAACCACCAGAACCAAGGTCCAAGCCCAGCCCATAGCCCACCGACCAAAGGAGGTGCCGAGGGGAGCCACCCCTGGTGTGGGCACACCAGGGTGCGGCCGCACCACTGGCTCGGCCAGGTGGGCCCTTTCTTCCCTGTGGTGGTTTGCTGAGGTGGTTTGGACATCGGTTTGGCTGGTCATTATTTCCCCTGCCCCTTGAACCGACCTGGACCTATATAAGCAAGGGTTGGAGCTCCACACAACAACAGTTCTTTCTTCTTTCCTTGTATGGACCCGCATTCTCATGGTTTGCATCCTTGCCATATGACTATTGTTGGACGGGAAGATCTGGAATCCAAATTTCATCAATACTTTGATTCAGGAGTTATGGAGAAAGGAGTTGCAGATTTAATTGATATAAGGCAAGGAAACAATGAATCTGGAAGCCATTATATTCAGAGGTTCAGGGATATCAGAAATAAATGCTATACAATGACACTTTCAGAAGCAGAGGTGGTTAGCATTGTAATTCAAGGGCTAAAACCAGCTATCGGAGAAAAGATTAGGTTTGATTGTCCCAATCTAGCTGCTTTGGCTAGAAAAATATGGCAATCTTGAGGCATAATTCAGATATACATGTTACAACAAGCCTCAAAAAGTTGGCAACATTGGTTATGATGCAGGTTCATGTGTTTTGGAACAATTAGCTGATGAGAGCGATGAAGAAGGAGGTGATGAAGTAGCCGATGTGGATTGGGTATGGAAGTATTTTGAGTACATGCCTTGGGTGAAGAACAGGTCCCTAGAAGAAGAAGGGGAAAGTTTAACTTTGACATCACAAGGGCTAATAAAATCTTTGACCACCTGTTAGAAAAGGGTCAGATTAAATTGATAGGGAATCATAAGATACCATCGGCCCAAGAACTCAAGAAGAGGAGATATTGCAAATACCATAGTTCTACTACCCATAACACCAATGATTGCAAAGTCTTTAGAGATATCATCCAGCAAGTGTTCACGGTCCTTAATGCTCAAATCCAACCACCAACTAACCTTCCAAAGTGATATAAAAATAATCCATCTATCTACAAGTAGGGCTTTAACTAATGAATTCCACAAGTTTTGGTGGATCCGTGATTTTGCAGGCATACACTAGAAATGACATACTTTTGAGCTACAATACAACATAGAATGCAAGATTGGATGCCACGACTACACAGGAAAGATTCCAGAAGAGATGAGAAGACACTGGACCAAAGGAGAGGCCGAGCAGGCCCGAGGTGGGACCGGCCGGTCCCACCCTAGACCGGCCGGTCTACCCTGGGGCCCACTCACGCCCGCTTTCTCCAGGTTGCTCCACCACCTTTGAGGATTGATCTCCATCATTCGCCAATGTCGGTTTGAACCAAGGGCTCACGTTGATTCGCCAAGGCTATAAAAGGAGAGGCAACCCCCCTAGGGAGGGGGATCCATTCAAAAGAATAAGAGCTTTATCGAGAAACCCTAGTTAAGATTCCGGGAGGTGTCCCTTGAATAGACAACCTCCCTAGAGTTAGCATTCCAAGAGAGAGCTAGTTCTATACCTCTAGAAGCTAGTTCTATATCAGAAATAGAGAGATAGAGTCAAAGAGAGTTTTTTGGAGGAAGTATCGGCCTATCGGTGCTGCCCCTACGGCTTGCATCTGAGATTGCTTTGGAATTGACTTCAGAGTTCAAGTAAGTAACATTGTTTACCTTGTTTTACTGGTTTGTGACTCTTTTGAGTACTTTAATCCTTGTAGCTCTTGGATTAGAGTAGTATATGTAGTGTAAGCATGGTGCTTAGACTCCATTACTCATAGATGTACCCTATCTTCCTGGATTTGGTGGTAGCTCGTGGAGGTGACTTTATAGCTCCGTTGAATCTTACATGTTCCACTATCCCATCGGTAGGTCTAGCAGGAGAATAATTGGTAGTTGAGTTACAGTTTTGCCTATGCTCCTCTATTCAATTCCCCAGTAAAGCAACCTAGACATACCTTACTAGAGCCTGAATTAGAAGCCTTAGTTGTCTTCTCTATATCCCTATCTTCTACAACCTTGTTTGCTACTCAAGTGGTTAAGTTATAGTTTAGAAGACTCTCACACATCTTCCTTTAGGTTTGATATTAAAACTGGGTATATTCATCCGGTGAAGTGCTACAACGTATCCATGCGCTTGCGAATATTCAGTAGGCATTAATAGATACCAACAAGCATTTCTGGCGACATTGCTGGAGAAGACGTCACTGAGATCACTCTAAACTTATGTTAACCTGTATCATAATTTTTTCTTTTATTTGTATACAATCACACTTCACCTTTTCCAATTCTCTTTACCTTTTCTATCCTTTAATGGATCAACCCAATTCCATGCCTATCTATAAATACAATTTCACGAGCCTACGCTTAGAGCTAGAGCCATTCTCAAAGCCTATCTTAACCTCTGACTATGAGCTACGCCCGTGTTTAATAGACATGGTCAGAAACCAATCTTTCTCAAGAGAAGATAATGCTAGCCCTTATTTTCACCTCAATGAATTTGAGCAAACCTATACGTGCTTGCGTGTTAAGGATATGTCCAATGAGACTATCCGATGGAAGCTTTTTCCTTTCTCTTTGACTAGAGAAGCTAGACATTGGTATGATCTCCACGTTGAGAGTGTTAAAGGTGACTGGAGAGCATTGTGTGCTGAATTCTACCTTCAATTCTATCCTATCTCCAAGGTAGCAGACCTTTGATTAGAGGTTTTATCCTTTAGACAAGGGAAGAAGGAGACTCTAACTAAAGCTTGGGAATGCTTTTAACAATCTTACTTATTCTAGACATAGTCTATCTATACTAGACCCCGTTCTACTTCAACATTTCTATAAGGGTCTAAATATAAAAACTTCTAAATTCCTCAACCTTACTTCTAGAGGATCATTCTTGCATATCACTCCTGATGTTGTGAGAAATGTCCGTACCAAGATTCATAAAAATGAAACACCCTTAGAGAAGCCAATAGTGGAAGAGAATTTGATAGTTGATCAGGAATCCATATCTACCACATCTCAACCTACAACTATCACCGAGCCTAAACTATAGAAGGAGGAATAAATTCCACTTCTAGACTTCATGCTTGAGATCGAGGATGATATATTCACTGATTATAGAAACACCTTGAATTACTATGCCATTAGGAGACCACAAAAGCCTAAGAAATCATCACTTAGTGAAGAAGTCTTCGATCCTTCTGATGAGGCTTTCCCTCAAGTAGAATGCAAAAGAGCTTCTATCGATTATAAGCAATGATTTGTTGGAAGAGTTAGAGCTTTCCTCTGATGTCATTTGAGTTGATTTCACTTCAACAACCATATCTAGCCAAATCCACAAGGGTCCTTTTGAAGCATTATACAATCCTGTTGTGGGAGTTAACATCATGTCTCCAACATATGCTCAAGATCTTTTAAAAACATGCCCTTAACCCCAACAACAAAGTTTCCGAAAAGTCCTTTAGGTCATATTCTTCCAAGTTTGGGAATCCTCTATGTCTTACATATTAATGTCAAAGGGATGAGAGTTCATTTGAGCTTTTATATCTTTGATGTTTTAGAGTTTGACGTATTGATAGGATAGCCTATAGAGAGACTTTTGTAAGAAGGACAAAAAGGGAATCTAAACATTTGTCTTGGGAAAAATTTCAACCTGCCTATATCTTTAACTCATGCCCTCAATGTTGAGACTGAGATAATTCCTGAGCCTGATCCTATGGAAGAAGTCTTAGAGACATCCTTTCAATCTCTGCTCGAACCCGATTTAGAAGATGATTTCGAACCACTAGATAAGGAAGGAGACAGTCCGCTAGATCCTAACCCTCTAGATGAGTTTGAGGAATCACCTAAGCCTCCCATAGAACTCAAACCCTTGCCTTCTGGTCTTAAATATGCTTTTTTGAATAATGATCGAGAGACTTCTATAATCATCAGTGATAAACTCTTAGGAGGAAAACTTTAGATTGATTATAGTCCTAGAAAAGCATAGATCCGCCTTGAGCTATTCACTCTAAGATCTTAAAGCAATCAGTCCTGTTCTTTGCACCCATCACATCCCTACAGACCCTGAGATAACACCTTCTAGAGAACCACAACGTAGGTTGAATAATGCGATGAGAGAGGTTATTAAGAAAGAGGTTTTAAAACTGTTACATGCCAGGATTATATATCCTGTGTCATACAGTGAGTGGGTAAGCCCTGTGCAAGTTGTGCCTAAGAAGGGAGGCATGACAGTTGTTAAAAATGACAAGAATGAATTAATCCCACAAAGAACCATCACTAGATGGTGAATGTGTATTGACTACCGAAAGCTTCACAAGGCAACAAAGAAAGATCATTTCCCACTCCCCCTCATTGATGAGATGTTGGAGAGATTGGCAAATCATTCTTTCTTCTGTTTTCTTGATGGGTATTTGGGATATCATCAAATACCAATCCATCTAGATGATTAGAACAAAACCACCTTTACATATCCATGCGGAACCTATGCTTACCATAGAATGTCTTTTGGACTATGTAATGCTCTAGCTTCATTTTAAAGATGCATGATGTCTATATTCTCTGATATGATTGAAGTGATAATAGAAGTTTTTATGGATGATTTTTCTATGTATGGAAAAACTTTTGATAAATACCTTGAAAACTTAGATAAGGTTTTGCAAAGATGTAAGGAAAAGCACTTAGTCCTTAATTAGGAAAAATGTCATTTCATGGTTAGAGAAGAAATAGTGCTTGGAGATCTAGTGTCCGAAAGAGGGATAGAGGTAGACAGAGCTAAAATTGAAGTGATTGAATAACTACCTCCTCCCATTAATGTTAAAGGAATTCAAAGTTTTCTAGGCCATGCAGTTTTTATCAACAGTTCATACATAACTTTTCTTACATTGCTAGACCTCTAACAAACCTGCTAGCTAAGGATGTTCCCTTCGAATTTGATGATGCATGTTTAGAAGCTTTTGAAACTCTCAAGAAAGCGCTCATCTCTACACCAATCATCCAAAGCCCCGATTGGTCGCTACCTTTTGAATTGATGTGTGATGCAAGTGATTATGCTTTGTGGAGGCAGCTTTGGGACAAACTAGAGACAAGAGGCATCACACAATTGCCTATGCTAGCAAAACTTTGACAGGACCTCAACTTAATTATGCAACTACTAAAAAAGAGCTTCTGGCTATTGTTTTTGCTATAGACAAGTTTAGATCTTACTTAGTAGGAGCAAAGGTAATTGTTTATACTGATCATGCCGCTCTTAAATACCTGCTCACTAAGAAAGATGCTAAACCCTGACTCATAAGATGGATTTTGCTACTCCTAGAATTTGACTTAGAAATAAAAGATAAAAGGGGAGTAGAAACTCCTGTTGCCGATCACTTGTCCGTAATGCAATTTAAGAATATGCAGGAACCGCCTATCGATGACTCTCTTCGAGATGACACGCTCTATGCCGTCTCTAGATCGGATCCCTGGTACGCAAATATTGTCAATTTCATGGTTGCAGGATATGTACCACTAGGGGCAAACAGGAGAAAGCTTATCTATAAAAGTCGTCTACACATATGGGATGATCCTTGCCTCTTCCGAGTATGCTCTGATGGATTACTCCGGAGATGTGTACCAACTGAAGAAGGAATACGGATTATTGAAAGATGTCATTCATCACCATATGGGGATCATTATGGAGCATTCCGCACTCATGCAAAGATCTAGCAAAGTGGATTCTTTTGGCCAACCATGTATGAAGACAACCAGAACTTTATCCGAAGATGTGGAGCATGTCAGAGGCACGGTAATATCAATTCTAGAGATGCCATGCCACTCACCCATAATCTTCAGATGGAGCTCTTTGATGTCTAGGGAATTGACTACGTGGGACCATTTCCAAAATTAGGCAATTATGAATATATTCTAATGACAGTTGATTATGTTTCCAAATGGGTAGAATCCATGCCATGCAAAGTTGTAAATTCTAAGAACTCCAAGAAGATATTTAATGAGACAATATTTCCAAGATTCGATGTCCCAAGGATGGTGATTAGCGATGGAGGAACTCACTTCATTGACAGGGATTTTTGCAAGTACTTGTTAAAACAGGGAATTCAACAATATGTCGCTACTCCATACCACCCTCAAACAAAGTGGCCAAGCAGAGACTTCCAATAAGCAAATCAAGAACATTCTACAAAAGACAGTCAATGAGATGGGGACTGCTTGAAAGGAAAGGCTACCTGAAGCATTATGGGCATACCGAACAGCATATAAGACACCCCTTGGCATGTCACCTTATCAACTTAACTACGGAAAGACCTGTCACTTGCCAGTAGAGCTTGAGTTCAAGGCTCACTGGGCAATCAAGAGATGGAATATGGATCTAGAGGCTGCCAGGACAAGGAGAAAGATGCAACTCTCAGAACTTGATGAATCGCGAGAGAAAGCTTATCACAATGCTAAAATCTATAAAGAGAGGACCAAGAGGTGGCATGATAAGAGAATTAAGAAGAAAAGTTTTAGCCCCAGAGATAAGGTATTGCTATTCAATTTCAGGGTGAAGTTATTTGGGCATGGTAAACTTTGAAGCAAGTGGGAAGGTCCATTCATGGTGGTTAATGCATCATCACATGGAGCGGTGACACTTCAAAACAATGAAGGCACGTTATTCAAGGTAAATGGCCAATGCCTTAAGATTTTTCTAGAACCTTCTAGACCACCTGCGGAATTAGATAAAATTTATTTTCTGGCTTTTCCCTAATTTATTAAAACTGCAAACCCCGTCACGAATAGGGCCACAACAGGAGAAAATTTGGAGAGATAACGGGCCAAGTATGCACCCTGCGGAAGGGCATAGGAAACCGGGCCAGGGTGGGACCGGCCGGTTGTTGACACCTCTTAATGTTATCTCTAACAACGGCGCTAAAAATGCTTGTGGGCACAGCATCACTACTAGGACGCCAAGTTGTCATCCCCAGCCATAACACCAAGCGGTGTGGTATTAAATCATGCCACCATTTAGAATATGGAAATAGTATCCGCAGGCGCACAGATCAAATACCGTTGTAGCATTTTACCCGGAGTATTACCAGGTTGTCATTTATATTTTTCCAAAGGAAGGTCTACAAGGTATATGTGTAAGGTAGCGTGATAACCTAGAGTGTAATGGATAGACATAACCATGTCCTCACTACTCAATGCAGGGGTAAGTCACAAGATAAACGATAAAGATAAGTATAAATCATCAGCATAAACAAATAGAGACTCCTAGCTATATCATTAGGGTTACTAGCAGAACATTAATAGATATTCCTATGTTATTCCTAGCTACACGTCAATGCATATTATGGTTAGTGCAGTACACTTAGTAGTCATAGCTAAGGTTAGCATTACATCTATTCATAGTGGACATACTAGGGAAGTTTGAGAACATAGCACGCCCTTCCTTCATACAAAAAGCCCTACTGTGCCTATAAACAGGGTTTGGAATAGATAGGACTCAACAGGATTGTCACACCCGCAATCTACCAAACCTGGCCTATAGGGTGCATTCACAGGTAAATAACGTATAAGCACCACGCTTACACAATGTTCACTACTCACCCAAAGATCAATTAGATGAGCGCTATACGAACCTATGAATAAGTATAATGTCATTCTACACTAAGCATATAACCACAATAGACAAAGAACAGTATAGCTATGAATATAAGTAGATAAGTATTCATCAATTCAGTTGTAGCAATCATATAACTATACAATGATAGAGAACAAAGGTGAGAGAAGGTAAGAAATATACCAAATCCAAGCTCTTGATGGCTCTGGAATCCAAGCCTTCGCTTGCCTCCCTCTAGTTCTAACTAGCTATCTAGGCCCTAGCTAAGGAGCTCTAATTAGGTTTTTGGCTGATGATCGGACTTCGAATGAGGAATGAATGAATGTGCCCCCTCCTCGGGCGGGTCCTGCCCTTCTTTTATAGCCCTAGGCGATGATCGTTAGCCATCGAATCAAATCGACATTGGCGTACGGCTGAGATTGAAACCCTAACGTGGTGGAGCAACCTGGGCGGCGGTCGCCGCCAGGGGGCTAGGCCCAGACCCGGCGGGTCCAGCCCGCACGGCCGGCCTGGCCTGGTGGCCCCTGGGCCTCTGCTTCGGCGTGGTGTCTTCTGGTCTCTTCTAGAATGTTCCTGCGTTTCCGCAGTGTCTGATTTCCCGTTCTATGTTCCAATAAGCTCCTGGGATTGCGTCTTTTCTAGTTTACACCTATAGAAATAATGAAACACCAAAACTCATGGAATTCTATCAGTGCAAACCCTATATCTACTTTGGTGATCGCAATTGTATCATTTTCTATGGCTAGTTGATGGTTGAATTCATAGATTAACGACCGTCAACATCGGTCCCACCCCAGACCGGCCAGTCTGCCCAGGCGCCGCCTTGCACTCCACCGCCTCCCGGTGCGTAGCTTGATCTGTTAGGATTTCGGATATTCTGCTGTGATGCGCATCCACCGCCGCCTGTTTGCGATAGATCCTCAGAATGGATTAGGATGGAATGCCCCCTACCTCAAGTTACCAGGACTATAAAAGCACCCCCTGGGGTCATTCTCCTCTCATCCCAAGAGCTATCCTCTCTTAACCCATAGCAAGGAAGCTCTCCACCTCTCCACCTTTCACCAAACGGTGAGCCCAAACCACCCATACACAGTCAAAGAGCCGGAGGACATCCTTCCACTGGCGGTCATCCCGCCGAAGCAGCTGGCAGTCGTGCCTCCCTGAGTGACTTTGGATGGTGTGCTGATGAATCCAAGCAATGTGAAGTTCATTCCACCTCCAAGGACCAAGCCAGAGCCCCCGAAGAAGAAGGTGAAGACTGCACCAGCACCAAGACAGCCTCGCCTGACCATGGCCACACTAGAGACTAGGATAGATCTCTAGGCCTAGGCCCTTTTAGATGCACTAATGGTCATAGGGACCACTATGCAACGTGTAGGAAACCTAGAGAATAAGCATGAGTAGCTGCGTGTCAAGCACAAAGCGCTCAAGGCTAGGGTCAAGGAGCTAGAGAAAAAGAACTAGAGATTGAGATGAGTAGGCACACATGTAATAAATATTAGTTAGTTTGCTTGATTAGTTAGTTAATTCGGATCAGTTTGCTTAGTTAGAATTGAATTCATTCATTGTGTAATAAATGTGCATAATGATAATAAAGAAGTTGAGTCTTTAAAGTCATCTCTCTCTATGGATATTTGTTTGTCTTTGTCTCCACCTTGTTGTGCATAAAAGAAAATAGGAAACAAGTATGAGGGAGACAACTCACAGGAACTCTGAAGAAAAACCAAGCATACAGGACAATAGGAATCAGGTACGCATTCCAAGCACTCTCGTATATTACCACCGAGCTTAATTGAATATCTTTTAATAAAACATGATTGCACCTTAAGGATGATTAGCTTTGTCATGACTTAAGGCAAGAATCATATAATTCATCTCCTGTAACACTTGCTACTATTGGGAACTGTTGGCAGCTCTTAACTCACATTTTATAACCACCAAATCAACATGAAATAACATAAAATATAATATAAACACTAGTATAGAGTTTATTTCTAATAAAGTTCCACGAGTTTTTGTTTCTCACCATTGTTTTGCGGGGGTATTTGATTTTTCATGAATAAAAAGTGTCTCAAATGGAGAAATTGACTACACCATTGCATAGAGCTCGTCTCACTGATAATTTGCTATTTTTGAACTTTGGAATAAAAAAGATATTGAATTTTCAAATTAAAAGGGATGCTTGACGTCATGCCGACGTCAAGCACCTGGAAAAACTGCATCATGGCGGAAGCAAGCACGCTAGGACAGCAGCTGCGGCGGGCCTGCGTAGCGGCGCTGCTGCTCTTGCGGGGGGCAGGCGCCCGGCCTTCCAACCGGGGCTGCCACGTGGCGTAGCTGCTCCCCCCACTGCGAGGGCGTGCGCACGCGGTGCGGGCAAGGGCAGCCCGCCCGGCCGGCCTGCGGGGCATGTGGCGCCGCCTGGTCAGCCCCCTGGCGGTTGCCGGCTGCTCGCCCACCGCGCGGCTCAACCGCCCGGACCCGGCCGTCCTGCTGCCCAGCGCCGTGACTTTCGCCCGAAAAATGCCGACAGCAATACGCCAGTTCCACCGGTTTAGCTCCGGTTCAAGGCCTTAATAGCCGGTTCTTCATCGGTTTTCAAGCCCAGTCCGTGGACAATTAAATTGCCGACCTAGGGAGGTTGGTTGCATGGCTGGGAGGCGGTACATTAATTTTAGAAATATTCCCAAGCCCCTACCCTTTCCTCTCCACTATAAAAAGAGGCCTCCCCCTCCATTGTAAAATCATCCTACACTTGAGCAATCCTTCCTATCCTTAGTAGTAATATCCCTCTAGGTGTTCTCCACCTAGTTGTAGTATAGAAAAGAGGGAAGAGAGGAGAGGGAAGAGAGGAGAAGAGGAATCTGGAGCTGTCGGCTTCCTCTCCTTCTTGTACTCGGTGTCACGAGTAGGAGCGTAGGAGGGCCTGAGGTGTCGGTCCCTCCTCGACTCTTGTACCTCTTCAGAGATGACTCATCCGAGTATTATTAAGGTTCTTCTTTTGGTAATTCTAATATTTCTGGTTGATTAAATTCAGTTCTCGCTTTACTTTACTTACGGGATCTCCGCTCGTCCGAGTGCTCTAGTCTAGGTACCGGATTAGACTAGTAATCGCTAGTATAGGCGTGGTGTCTAGGCTAGAGTTTACCTGAGTTTGCGCCCAACCCCATGGATAGTTGTGGTAGCCCTAGAGGTGACAGCTCTGACCAGGCCTTTGTATTCCACCACGTTTGGGTTGGTGTTTTCGTAGAGCTTTTGGTGGCCTGACCTCGACTACAGCTTCCCAGTCTTTTCGAGAGTCGGAAAGGAACCGCTGCTCCGAAGTAAGTGAAGTTTAGTAAGCCTGAACCATGGTCAACTAGTTATCTTGGAAGAACCTTCAGAAACCCCTCTCTACCAACCAAAAATAGTTATTTCTTGGACGACCTTGATCCTTTCTAGTTCACTTCTCGTTCCCCGTGGAAATCGATACCTAGGAATACTCCAGGTGAAAGCTACAGCGGTATCCATGCGCTTGCGGATTTATCTATTTAATACCAACAGGCTTTCTGGCGCCGTTGCCGGGGAACGGTAGCTGTTCTAGAATCAAACCAAGTTCGTTTTTTCTTTTTACCACCACCACTTTTACCTCACTACCATCAACCACCACCGTTACCACATGGATTCCACTCCTATCCATAAATTTTCCGCTCCAAAGGGTGAGTTCTTAGAGTCACCACAATCGTCGAAGCCAATCACAGCTTCTAGCTATGAACTCCGCCCTGGCTTTATAGCCGTGGTTCGGGAGCAATCCTTCTCCGGGCATGAAGATGAAAATCCCTACACCCATCTTCAGGAATTTAAGCAATTGTGTTCTTGCCTGAATATCTCTGGCATGACACATGAGACCATTAAATGGAAATTGTTTCCATTCTCCCTTCTGGGAAGAGCAAAATAATGGTATGCTCATACCGTAGGAGGTGTTCATAGAAAATGGGATGAACTTCGAGACAAATTTTGTCTTGCTTTCTTCCCTATTTCTAGAGTTGCCGCCCTTCGAATAGAACTTCTCACCTTTCAACAAAAAGAGAAGGAGACTCTAGGAGCAGCCTGGGCCAGATTCTTAAGCCTTGTTACTACCGGTCCAGAACTTTCCTTGCCCGACCATGTCCTTCTTTACCATTTCCATCTTGGTCTTACCAAGGAAGCTGCTCTCCAACTTGACTTATCTTCTGGAGGCTCATTCGCGCACATGTTCATTAGTGAAGGGAAAGCCATTTTAGAGAAAATCCTTGAAAACACTTCCTACACTGGTATATATGATGAGCTTCCTGAAGAAACAATGGAGTCAAGCCCCGAACAACAAGAGGAGGCACCCGCAACTGATTTCGAAATTCCTTCAATTCCTTGTCATAATCTAGTTGTTGGGGAATCTATCATTGAAGTGACATGTCACACTTCTAGGCATGATGAATCCCATCCTTTTACACACCCCTTTGAATTTGAAACTACCCCTTTTCTTAATGTTGATCATGAAACCAACTTAGAACCTACTGAACCAACATCTTATGCCTCGAATTCGTGTATGAGACATCATAAACACTCCCAACACATAGAGGTAGAATCAATTCATATAGAAGACTTTTGTACCCACTCTCCTTCTATGTCCACACCCAATATCTCATCCAAATTAGTTCCTGATCTTGGGGAGGAGCTTATATCAATCTTCGCAATAACCGTGACTTATCCAAGTTTTGCAGAAGATTTGAATGGTCATGTGAAAGAGAGTGTTTCCCCTAGATCAAAAGATTGTGTAGACGAGTATGGAAGTTACTTTCTAAATATTCCTTTTATTCCATGCTCATACAAAAAATTTCCTAAACCAATCTATATCTATACCATCACATGCACATGCTACAACCCCTTCTTGCTTCCTGTCCCCAAAATCTTAAAAAGGGTTGTTGTAGATATTTTTGTCTGTCATAAGTTTTGCAAATATCGCCATGTTTTGATGTTTGTTTTAAATTGGACCCACAAAGGTTAGTGTTGGAGGGGAAACCACTTCACTAACATTGGATTCATTTCAAAAGGTTTCCCAAGGACGAGCTTTTGTCCTAAAACAAGCACTCCCGGGAGATAACCCGTTCTTTCATCATTCAATAAAATTGAGCTTTTGAAAAAAAGTCAATCACTTTCCCAAAAAATAATTATAATAATCATATGACTTTCGTAAATAAGCTTAAGGATATATTTGTGAAATTGCTCCTTCGGTATTTTTGTCACTAACCTTTCAGGTCTGAGTAAAAAGAACAAAGGATTGAAGCATAGGTAAAGCAACCAAACATCATTCAACAATGAAGCACAATTGAAGGACAGTGTTGACCATCCAAGCTTGATTTTGTATCTTGCAGAATTCAAGTGTGGGGGTGAACTACTCAAAAAAACATTGTATGACATGCTTCATTTATTTATTTTGCCTTGGTTGTTTCTACCTTGTTTCACCTTTATGCCTTGCTCATCATACTAAAGTCATAAAAAATATTTTATTCATTATTTTTATTATTATTATTAAAAAAGCTTTGCTTCCTTGATTTTGTTCAGTTACTAAAATAACAATATGTAAGGACCGGGGATGCGCCTAGAGGGGGGTGAATAGGCGTTTCTAAAAATTAACACCTTAAAATGCGGAAACGATTAGAGAGGAGGTTTCCAATTACTTGGAAACTCCAAATCAGAGAAATACAACCCCTCACAAGTTACACACTAAGTTAATGAGCAATGGAGACTAAGCCTAGAATCTAAAACCCTGCACCATAGAGATTAGAACAAAGAATAAATAAAAATCAGCACTCAGTATAATACCGGACACGTCCGGTAGGTATACCGGACACGTCCGGTATTCACGGGCACAGCAGGGAATCCCCAAAACCAGCGCCTTTCGATTCTAAACCTCGGCACCGGTTGAGGGCACTTCTAGGTGACCTATGAAGCTCAGTGAACCTGCAGACAACTGTTGACGGTCACTAATGTCAATTATAGCCCATCAATTATCATTAAACTTGACATGAAATGAACCATAGAGCATAGGTATAGGGTTTTGATCTAACGAGTTCCATGGGTTTTGGTGAATCTATGTTTCTACAGGTACATACTAGAAAAGCTATCAAAGTTGATCAATATGACAGTATAAAAGTATCTCAAATGATGGATTAGAATGCACCATTGCGACGGGATCATCGAGACGATCGAAACGGACATATCATTTGCCATATTTAGAGTCCCGGACGAAAAGATATCGCACCTGCAAGCGGCACCTACACAGGAAGGATCTAGAAGACACCAGAAACCACCCTGTGGAAGGTGGGGCCCACCTATCATAGGGGGAGACCGGCCGGTCCCACCCCCAGACCGGCCGGTCTATGATTTTGGCCATTTTGGCCCAGTTTCGGCCCACGGGTTCCACCACCTTTGAGGAAGAATCTCAGCCGCTCGCCGATGTCAGTTTGATCCAAGGGCTCACGTTAATCGCTCCTCCCTATAAAAGCAGCCCCAGACCCCAAGAGGGAGGCATCCCCTGAAACCCTAATTCATTATTCGTTGGGATCCATTCGAGAGGCGTCCCTTGAAAGGATCATACTCTCACAGAGATCAACACACGAGGGAGAATAGGGCTAGACTCTTCCATAGTTTAGCAACTTGAGAGCTAGGGTTGAGAGGCTTCGTTCTAGATCTTGCCGTGAAGCCTTGGAGGTCTGGTATATCTTTGTATCTTATCTTTGCAACACTTATGCTTTAGTATATTTATCTTCTCTATTTACATCTATGCCTTATTTGTATGGTTAGTGTAGTTATTGCATCTTAGCATAGGATCTCCGCCTGTATTAGGTGCTCTAGTTATCATATGTGGCTAGAGTAGTAATCGATAGTGTAGACATGGTGTCTAGGCTATAGGTTACCTGAGGTTGCACCCAATTCTTATGGTTAGTTGTGGTAGCCCATAGGGGTGACAGCTCTATGTGGCCTTCGTATTCCACAATGTCGGGGTTGGTGTTTCATAGGGCTTTTGGCAGCCTTCCCCAACTACTTCTTTCTCATCTATTCGAGAGTTGGAAAGGTACTGTTGCCCCGAAGTGCTATTGTGTGTGCTATAATTCCCATGCATTAGTTACATTCTAGTGTCAACTAGAATAGAACTCGAGTAATAGAGAAGTACATAGGAACCTTGAACTCTCCCATTGGCCTCTCAAGTTAGCTGACTAGACTATATTATAGGATTCTCCTCTGTGTGTGACATTGTGCATAACTCTTATCATTTACCACTTACCCCTGCTTAGGTCTAGTTGGTACACTAGTTAGTAGATACATGATAGTGAATTATCAATGTCTTTAGCCATTGTTTCCCAGTGGTAAAATATAAATAACAACCTGGTAATACTCCCGGTAAAATACTACAATGGTAATTCTGTGCGCTTGCGGAATCCTTCATATTTTAATTGTGCATAAGAAATACCAACAACAACCTCAAATACCACAAGTAGATCACAAACACAATATGAAATAGAATTTGGGATACGGTATTTGTTTTACCGAAGTTCGGACTCTTTCAAGTCCTACTCTCCGTTGAGGCAACTGCGAGTGACCAAGGACCAAGCTCTAGAGGGCCATGCAGATCTCCCTAGCCGGTGTCTTTTTCAACTCCCTTTGCTGGGCTTAATCTAGAGGACCACGTAGGTCTCCCTAGCTGAAGTCTTTGCAAACTTTGATTCCTTGAGTCCAACTCTAGAGGACCACGTAGGTCACCCTAGCCGGAGTCTTTTCTAACTCCCTTTCCTCCTTCCACTAATTTGATTCCTTCCCTTGCGGTGGTGGAATCAACCGTTACAAACTTTCCGTGCCACACCACAATCTCTTGGGTGGTCTCCGGCGATGCCTGACCGTCTAGGACCGAAGATCCAAGAGTAACAAATACAAATCATGAGATTTGACAATATGCACAAGTGCTCAAGAGGTGGCTTGCTCTCAATTTTGAATTTCACTCAACCCACAATTAGGATTTGGATCTTTGAATCAATCACACACTAAGAGAGGGTTAAAGAGTGTTTGCAAGGCTTTAGGAAGGCTTAGGAACCAGCAGAATCAGCAGCCTCCAAAGCTGGAGGCTTGGGGTATATAAAGCCACCAGTATGCACACCCACAGCACAGATAACCCCTTGGTGCTTGGCGTAAGCTAGACCTACCGGAACTTCTAGTACATGACCAGAACTTCTGGTCACCAACAGAACTTCTAATGAAAGACCAGAAGTTTCGCTAGTGCACAATACAAGCACGGTGCGCGCGCAAGGACAAAGACCAGAACTTTCGGTTTCTGACCAGAACTTTCGCTCAGCACTAGAACCACTAGAAGAAGTCAGCCCACAAACTGCACTTACCCCGAGAAATATCGAACACGTCCGGTATACATACCGAACGTGTTCGGTTTACTGGGCGATCTTGACTTCGATCGATCTCGTGCTCTCTTTCACTCAAATCTCACATGGGTTGGCCTGAGCACTTATATATAGTATCTATCAACATGATGCATCCCTCTTAATAGTACGGCTTTCCTATTCAACTCAAGACATTAAATAAAAACAAATTGAACCACTTGAGTGGCTTTCATTCACTTCCAAGCCATAGCTTTCAATCTCTATCAATTGAGGATGCCAACATGTCCATTTGACCTTCCATCTTGAGCATAGCCATCTTGAGCATATGACTTGATTCTATTCATCCAATATGCATTACTCCAAATAGTCCAAGTCATTTTCATCATCCTTTCACCAATAGTGATATTGATCCTTCACACAAACATAACCATCATAGCTTGATTGATACCTCGACTAAATGCAAGTACTTTCTTCTTCACCCTAGCTAGGTTCTTCGGCCACCAAGCCGCCGCTTGCCCTTCACCCTTGCTTAGTACCTCAAAGCCTTTCCTTGCTATCCTCACCTTCTCAAGCCATCAAGTCACATCATGTGTTGAATCATCAATTAGAAACATATCCATTTATATTGATGTTTTCTTCAATCTTTATACTAGCAAGCTTTCAATCTAAGACCATCATATATCCAATTCAATCATGTCTCTATAATTAATTCCAAAATATGCTTGCTTAATCATTGGAATCTTACAATATATAAGCCATTGCATGAAATCCATTTGCATTGTTGTTTTGTGTTTAGGCCAGTTTGATCACACAACAACACATCATTTTGGCTTTGTACATATGCATCAAATGCCTGTGAGATAACCAATTTTCTGCATAGCACTTGGCAATAGCATTAGTCCTTTAATCGCATTGTCATCCAATCATCCAAAACCCACTAATGGGCTAGATGCACTTTCAATCTCCCCCTTTTTGGTGATTGATGGCAACCCGATTAAAGCTTATAAAAAAATATAGAAATTAAAACTTTTTGGGTTCAATGATTTATGAGAGGCTCCCCCCTTAATATGTGCAATATGAATCGAATTCAAGAAATGACCTTAAATGTCAATTTGCACATATTAAAACACATAGGAGACTCCCCCTAAATCATTGCATCCGAGAAGTGCAAGTGTGTGTCAAGAATAAATTCGTGATGCATATGACAAGATATATCACACAAGAATAAATATGAAACAACACACCACATATTTTCACTCTAAAACATGCATGATCCTTATGAAAGTAAATATAACATATCTATATCACACACTTAGCACTCATCACAAAGATTTCTCAAGCCCATAGACCACTAAGATAGAATATATCACAATACCAATATATCACAATATCATGTCTCATACATCCACCAAGCTCAATCCTCACAAGAAACATAGATGAAGCTCATAAGACTGACACAAGTCTGATACATCTTATCTCGGAATAATACAACAATGAAGCTCAAACTCAAAAGACTACAGCTGCAGTACAAGTCTCTAGATAGCAAAAGAGGAACACACACACAACACAAACTGAAGCTTTAATCACTCTCTCTCCCCCTTTGTCATCTATCTCCAAAAAGGTAGCAAACGATGAATAAAAGACACAAAGGGGCTGCAAGCTGTCACACACCCATCGATCACTCATCGTCGTCGTCACCACGCTCCTGCTCGTCAAGTGAGCGCGGAGCACCAGGAGGGCGAGAACTGCTAGTGCCAGCACTAGTGTAGGGGTCAAGGCCACCAAAGATGTCACCCCACCAAGCTGAACCTAACTCCTCGGCTGCACTAGGACGTGGCTGGTCATGAGAAGGTACTCGAAACTGGAGAGAGATGGTGTCTGGGTTGCTCTCGTGGCTGCCGGCTGCTCGCTTGAGCTCGCTAATTTCTTTCTCTCGAAGGAACTCTGCAAAGTCTATCATATCTGACCTGCTGCTGCTCCTTAGTCTCCTGCTCACTCTCCTCACCATCTGAAAGAGGAGACCTCAGAGGGTCAATCCTGAGCTGAGTCGCAATCTGCTTGAGAGTTCTTGTATCCTTCCTCATCGCCTCTCTCTCGTGTCGCTGAGTGGTCCGAATATCCTTGCACATCCCAAAGATGGAGCTGAGGATCTACCGGAGAGGTGAGAGAGAACCACCACTACGGTGAGAAGTAGAACGTGAAGGAGCTCGTGGTGGCTGAAACTCTGCACTTGCCACTGCACCACCCCCGAGTGCCTCTGCTGCTGCTCCACCTCCTCTCGGACCAGTTGGAGGAACTCCCAACTCCTCTAAGTCTGCGGTGATCTTCAGGACCTTATGCTGTCCATCATACTCAAACGTGTGCCCTGTCGCCTGCTCAATCTATGCATGATGTAGGGAGCAAAACCACAGCCCTTGAGGGGCCTCTCACCAACACTGCAGATCTCACACCAAATGATGTGGAAGACACTGAAAGACTCTGCCTCTGGTGCCATCCTGGCAAGCAAGTTCCTCGAATAATCTGCAATCAAACCCTTGTCTTCTCCCTTGCAATCAATAGTCCTCCTAAACATCCGGTCTAGGTATCTGTAGGTAGGGTGGAGACCAACTACCTTGCCAACTGATCCTCTCTCTCTCTCTGAGGTGGATACATGTAGCCCATCTGCTCTAGAGGTAGAATAATCTAATCATGTATCTTGTCCTTCTGAAGATCCTCATCTGAGAAGCCAAGATAACCTGCAAAGGCTGCATAGTCAACACTGTACCACTGGCCTTCAAGCATCCAATGCATACGCCTTGTGTCCTCCTCAACAAACAGAGTGGCATAGAACTGTGCAATCACCTCTGAGTTCTAATCATGCCTGAACTCCATGATGTCATAGATCCCTGTCTGCTCACAAATAGCTATGGCATGATCAAGAGAGGGCTTCTGTAGATCTTTGGTGTACTGCCAATCTATCCACTGAGACTTAGCCACAACTGGCTTTCTCTTGAGTATCACACTTACATAGAAATTCATGTGAAACCGAGTGTGAAACCGGTAGTCAAACTGAATCTTGGGCAATCCTCTAGGATCAGTCCTCCTCTGATCATGTGCTCTCTTAGTCATACCCTTTGCCCGATAATCTATGACATAAACATATCAGGGCAAAGTAGGGGCATAAACCTCAAGAAGCCCAAAGTGAATACTCTGCTGCCCTGGCTGGTGAACTGGAGCTTCAGCTTGCTCTTCTTCCTCTTCACCCTCTCCTTCTTCCTCAATCTCATTTGAGCTGTCATCCTCTGCATCAGAGCTCTTCCTCTTTCTACTCGACTCAACTCTGTAGTCCTCTATCTTATCATCATCTGAAGAAGAATCACTACCCTCTGCATATGCTGGTGCAGCCCTGGCTGCTGCCCTGTTAGGCCTCTGTTGGGAGAATCTCGAAAACATGTCCTGCCTAGCCTTCTTGTGCCTCTCAAAAGCTCTAGGATCATGCATGCCCTTGGTCCGAGGCTCCATTCTGCCTTCTCTCTTTCCAGACATTTCTACTGTCCTATATCCAAAAAGATTTTGTAAAAAGTTCTTAGAAACTATGCCCAAGTGTCATTTCAAACATTACGAGCAGGGAGACAAGATTATTTGTCTAATCTTTGCAAACACCTAGTCCATCACTTGTACCAGGTTCACAAGACATCATTGACAAACAACTATAACCCTAAAAGCAATGTTAAAGGAGAATTGAATCAAAACTGTAGGGAGGACCTGCACTGCTGTGTTATACCGGACGCGTCCGGTAGGCATACCGGACACGTCCGGTATGCACGAACAGCAACCCTAGCCGAGGGTTTTGATTCAAACTTCAATCATTTCAATCCAAACTTTGGGCATTGCATCTAGACAGGTAATGCAGCACACCTACTGACCAGATTTGCAAATGAACTTCTAATCACATATATTGGAAGGGGTCCAGTTTTGAATACCTTGACAGGAGGGAAGAGAGGGAAATCCAAAATCCAACACGTAGAGCCTTCAATCTTGACGGTGAAATGCTCCAATCCACTCCTCTTCACTTTCTTTTCTTGGTTGATTCACTTGGTCGCTATTGTAGTGGAGAGGAGAGGGTTTGGGTGCTGGTGGTTTGAAGAAAAGAAGGAGAGTCAGACCAGGTCTGAAGGGGTACGCTGTTCTTAAGTCCCCACGCATACTGGACACATCCGGTAGGCATACCGGACACGTCCGGTATTTGCGGGTTGGCTGTTTTTCGTCCAAACAATGCCATTTCTTTTCCAATCCCCTTCATAGTTGATTTTTAATACCAAAGTGATCTCTATACTCAATCCATACTTGGTACATGCTGCCAGGTTTGGGTATTCCACGGTTTATCAAAATATCTGACTTTTCTTGGAATATCCGAGAAAATTCTAGATTTTCTCACTTAGATTTCCCAAACAAAACACCTTTGCTAACTTATGTCCATTTTTCAAGAGGTGAGTTCCAAGGATAAGGATATACTAGCTTAGATTATATGGACTTGAGAGCGACCATGCCACTTGTGATTAGTTGATCAAACAAGCAATGAGAGTAATAATCACAAATGTCATGACGAGGTCACAAAGACCAAGATCCAAATTGCTTTTCAAAATCACACAACCTACACATGCTAGTAGGGGTTTTGAAATTAATCTATCCTACATCACATAAATGCACATTCTACCATAAGGGCCTTAGATGCACTACAATGCATGTATGTAAATCCATACCTTTGCCTTGAGCGCACAAGAATTCCACTAAGATAAATCGCATCATGACATTGATTCAGTTGACCTCACTTGTCATATGATTATGCCTTCAAGGACTTTTCACTTAATGTCATAGGACTACATAAAGTGCTTAGATGAAACTGTTAGTCCACAAGAGCTCAAAACAAAAACTTATCTCCCCCTAAGATAGTGCATTAAGTGATTTGAATTACTTGTAACATGCGCATTGTTCCTCCAAGAACATGGGAGATAACTTTCCATTTTGAGCACTGCATAGATAATTTGCCGAATATGGAATGGTGTGAGGAGATACTCATAGTCCACTTGAGGTAGTTGATCACAAGCTTCTGAGTACATTGAACGTATAATGAAACATAAGGGTCAAAACTCAGTTTCAAATCAGATTGGTGTTTCTGCCCCCTGCGATACCGGACATGTCCGGTAGTCATACCGGACACGTCCGGTATAGGCAGGACAGAACCAACAAACTTCTCTGCTTGTGATTATTTCTTTCATTTGTTTTTCATCTTTGAACACCTGCATCTCAACAAATGTTTTGCTCTACTAGAGAGCCATTAAGAGCACCATATAATATATAGCATAAACTTTTAATTGATCTAATTAGCCACTTCCAATATATCTCCAATTTATCGATTTGTGAAGTATTGAGCGTTGACGAACCAGGTGGCTATCCTATAAGTTTAAGTACTTATCATTTGTGATGAAGATGAAGTATAGGATATCAACACAAGGAATCTTCGGGTCAACCGTATATGAGAGTATGATAGGAATAGATGGATAGATTGAGTTGAAATGTCAATTTGCTTGCTCAACCACCCCGAGGACTTCATCTCATCACCTAGTACCTGCAGCAACATACTAAACACACTTTGGTACCCAACTCTTGTTGGGTCCTTTCACGTTAGTCAATAAATGCTTAGGTACCCAAATGGCGTTAGTGCTAGTTTGTGGTGAAATCACCTTGCTAGTATTAACTCCATTTGTGCCCTTCCTAAGCATATCAATGAAGCCATATGTGTTCGGCTCGGGAAAATCACCATTTGGGCAATTATAACTCACATGCCCCTTCCTTCTACACACATAGCAAATGTGCCCTTGATTTGCCTTTTGCTTGTTTTGCTTGTTGGGGCATCCATCAACCGTGTGCCCCACTTCATTGCAACCATAACATCTTCTTATTGCAGCAAGAGCTCTATTTCTTGCCTCTTTATAATTGGGACAACCTTTGCTAGGATGACCCAACTTGTTGCACTTGATGCAAGCACTTGATTTAATGCTCTTGGCTTGCTTGACCAACTTGCTTGAGGCCTTTTGATCAGCCGCTTCCATCTTGTCGGCCCAACTCTTATTTGGACACATAGCCCATTCATGCCCATACAATCCACAACCATAGCATAGTCTCTTCTTGTGTTTCTTGCTCTTGGTTGCGTTGGTGTTGTTTGATGTGTGATTCGTTTGTTCGGCTTTGGAGGTAACACGGTTTCAACCCTTCTCAAGCTTCTTCACCATGATGTCACGGTTATCTTGAGAAGGTTGTGCTCTCTCCCTAGCCTTCGAATGAACCACATCTTTCTTAAGTCCTTCTACTCTTTGTTTGAGCTCATGATTTCCTAAATAGTTATGCTCAATCAAAGATTGGCTTGCTTGAGAAGCACACTCATTAGTATTAGAAACATTTAATTAAGATGGTGTGCTAGTGAGTGTGAGAATATGAGGTTGAGAGGTTTTTACCGATGTGACAACAACCTCATTAGCTACCTCAAGCATGATATGTGATTCTACCAATTTCTTATGTGAGCACTTGAGATGAACATACTTTGCTTGTAACACATTGTATTTGCTCGATAGTTCACCTAGCCTTGCCTTAAGCTCAATGTTTTCTTTCTCTAATTGTGATGCACTTTGGAGGAGTTAGTAACTAAAGCATGCTCAATTGATAATTTTTCATACCTTTCATTGATTGCTTTTAGTTCTTCCAACTTGGAGATGAGAAATATCTTTTGTCTTTCAAGTGATTGCTCTTGCTTCTTATTTTTCTCCTCTAGCTCATCATTCCTCTCGGCTAATTTCAAGAATATGTGCTTGTCCTTGTTGCTGTGATGATCAAGAGTGTGATTGTCTTCAATTACAATGTCACTTCCTACTTGATCGTTTACTTGTGCTATCTCCTTCTTTGCATCAAGATTCTTCAATTGATTTTTCTTGGTGCGCTTCTTCTTGGTTTTTGTGGCCGCAAGACACAAGTGATGCTGCTGGTGAGACGCTGAAGTTGACTCATCACTTGGTGACAATTGAGCTGAAGTGGTGCTGCACATAGCTGCTTGTTGTGCTGCTGTCTTAGCCATACCGGACACGTCCGGCAGACCTACCGGACACGTCTGGTAGTGGCTGTCTGGCAGCAGAGAAGGCGAGTCATGCTTAATTGCTTCTGGCTCTGTAAATTGCTCGTTTCTTGAGACTTCTTCATTACAGTTTGATATGGTAGATGAGCTGGCCATTGACTTTCATACATAGCACTCATTACATTTGGACTTTGGGAGAACTAGGTATTTGGCCTCAGAAAAAAGTCACTTTAGGTGTATGGCCTTTTTTTTTGTTTGAATTTGTCTCGTATAGCCTCCAAACAAATTTTGGTTGGGTATTTGGCCTTCCGTCCATTCCGTGAGGGTAGTCTGTTAGGTTGTGCACTGTTGGACGAGTGAAAAGACAATTTTACCCTTCGTTACATGGTTTCACACGTGAAACCATCCGCGCCTCGAGTTGGATTGGATACGAACGAAACAGAAAAAAAGGAACCGGCACTCCATGGGCGATGGCGGCGGCGGCGCCCCCTGCCGGACTTCCTCGCCGGTGGCCTTCCCCACTGTAGATCCGCCGGTGAGCGGCTCCCCCCACCGGGCGGGCAGGCCCCCCAGCAGCTGCCCCTCCCCCAGCGGCGGCCATGGATGCCGCCCACGCCCCCACGGCCGCGCGCCCAGCGGCGGGGATGCCCCGCCCACGCCCGGACGGCCGGCGCGCGCCGCGGGGAAGAAGAGGCCCGTGTTTTTTTTTCATTTTGTCTCCTGACAAGTGGGCCCAGTTCAGTAGTGAGATAGAGGGGTAAAATCATCATTTTACCCCACACTTAACACCGTCAATCTTCTAAAATGGACGGAAGGCCAAATACCCAACCAAAATTTGTTTGGAGGCCATACAGACAAATTCAAACAAAAAAAGGCCATACACCTAAAGTTACTTTTTTCTGAGGCCAAATACCTAATTCTCTCTTGGACTTTCCATACTACTCAAAAAGCCTAATACAAATGTGATGAGCTCTCCGAAGGTACTTGTCCATTGTAAATTGCCTCATCTAGGACTTCTGTACTCAATGTACTCAAAATGATATTAGTTGCTATAGCGTTGAGTTGCACGTATCTCTCTTCCTCTTTTGTCAAAATTTTGTAGTTGCACCAATCAACTATGGAGAGAGAGATGCTAGCATCTACTATACGCCCAATAAGAGGGCTAATATCTTTAAAAGTATTGAGTACATAAATTGACCAAGATAGAAAGTTTGAACCATCATTTTGGAGAAGCACGGGCTCTAACTCGATAGGCGTCGACATCCTTTTCTCACGGCGGTGAAGCTTTTAGTGAGTCCTTGCTCTGATACCACTTGTAAGGACCGGGGATGCGCCTAGAGGGGGGTGAATAGGCGTTTCTGAAAATTAACACCTTAAAATGCGGAAACGATTAGAGAGGAGGTTTCTAATTACTTGGAAACTCCAAATCAGAGAAATACAACTCCTCACAAGTTACACACTAAGTTAATGAGCAATGGAGACTAAGCCTAGAATGTAGAACCCTGCACCACAGAGATTGGAACAAAGAATAAATAAAAATCAGCACTCAGTATAATACCAGACACGTCCGATAGGTATACTGGACATGTCCGGTATTCACGGGCACAGCAGGGAATCCCCAAAACTAGCGCCTTTCGATTCTAAGCCTCGGCACCGGTTGAGGGCACTTCTAGGTGACCTGTGAAGCTCAGTGAACCTGCAGACAACCTCAAATACCACAAGTAGATTACAAAGACAATATGAAATAGAATTTGGGGCACGGTATTTGTTTTACTGAAGTTCGGACTCTTTCAAGTCCTACTCTCTATTGAGGCAGCTGCGAGTGACCCAAGGACCAAGCTCTAGAGGGCCATGCAGGTCTCCCTAGCCGGAGTCTTTTTCAACTCCCTTTGCTTGGCTTAATCTAGAGGACCACGTAGGTCTCCCTAGCCGAAGTCTTTGCAAACTTCGATTCCTTGAGTCCAACTCTAGAGGACCACGTAGGTCACCCTAGTCGGAGTCTTTTCCAACTCCCTTTCCTCCTTCCCTTGCGGCGGTGAAATCAACCGTTACAAACTTTCCGTGCCACACCACAATCTCTTGGGTGGTCTCCGGCGACTCCTGACCGTCTAGGACTGAAGATCCAAGAGTAACAAATGCAAATCACGAGATTTGACAATATGCACAAGTGCTCAAGAGGTGGCTTGCTCTCAATTTTGAATTTCACTCAACCCACAATTAGGATTTGGAACTTTAAATCAATCACACACTAAGAGAGGGTTAGAGAGTGTTTGCAAGGTTTTAGGAAGGCTCAGGAACTAGCAGAATCAGCAGCCTCCAAAGGTGGAGGCTTGGGGCTATATAAAGCCACTTTGAAAAACTAGCCATTATCTAGCCATTACAGCATACCGGACGCGTCCGGTAGGCATACCGGATACGTCTGGTATGTGCCCCCACAGCACAGAAAACCCCTTGGTGCTTGGCGCAAGTTAGATCTACCGGAACTTCCGGTACATGACCAAAACTTCCGGTCACCAACAGAACTTCCGATGAAAGGCCAGAAGTTCCGCTAGTGCACAGTACAAGCACGGTGCGCGCGCAAGGACAAAGACCGGAACTTATGGTTTCTGACCGAAACTTCCGCTCAGCACCAGAACCACTAGAAGAAGTCAGCCCACAAACTGCACTTACCCCAAGAATATCGGACACGTCTGGTATGCATACCGGACACGTCCGGTATACACGGGCAGTACTGACTCATTCAGTCTCTCGTGCTCTCTTTCACTCAAATCTCATATGGGTTGGCTTGAGCACTTATGTATAGTATCTATCAACATGATGCATCCCTCTTAATAGTACGGCTTTCCTATTCAACTCAAGACATTAAATAAAAATGAATTGAACCACTTGAGTTGCTTTCATTCACTTCTAAGCCATAGCTTTCAATCTCTGTCAATTGAGGATGCCAGCATGTCCATTTGACCTTATATCTTGAGCATAGCCATCTTGAGCATATGACTTGATTCCATTCATCCAATATGCATTACTCCAAATAGACCAAGTCATTTTCATCATCCTTTCACCAATAGTGATATTGATCCTTCACACAAACACAACCATCATAGCTTGATTGATACCTCGACTAAATGCAAGTACTTTCTTCTTCACCCTAGCTAGGTTCTTCGGCCACCAAGCCGTCGCTTGCCCTTCACCCTTACTTAGTACCTCAAAGCCTTTCCTTGCTATCTTCACCTTCTCAAGCCATCAAGTCACATCATGTGTTGAATCATCAATTAGAAACATATCCATTTATATTGATGTCTTCTTCAATCTTTATACTAGCAAGCTTTCAATCTAAGACCATCATATATCCAATTCAATCATGTCTCTATAATCAATTCCAAAATATGCTTGCTTAATAATTGAAATCTCACAATATATAAGCCATTGCATGAAATCCATTTGCATTGTTGTTTTGTGTTTAGGCCAGTTTGATCACACAACAACACATCATTTTGGCTTTGTACATATGCATCAAATGCCTATGAGATGACCAATTTCCTGCATAGCACATGGCAATAGCATTTGTCCTTTAATCGCATTGTCATCCAATCATCCAAAATCCACTAAAGAGCTAGATGCACTTTCACAATAAAATAAAGAATAAATTCATTTTCTACATAATAACTTATTTTAACTTAGTCATGTTTTTGAGAATAAAGCTCTTACTTCCCTCTTTCTAAAAAATAATAAATATCTCTCATTAAATAAAATCATGGTGCTACCCTTCGGGTATTCGTTATCACTAACAAATTATAGGAATGAAGGGGCAACGTTATCTAAGAACACTTGCACCAAAAACACATCATCAACTAGTGGAGGACTGCATACACTTTCTGAAACTTGGTTTGGTCTTTCTTGACTTATTCATATATTTACTGAGTTTTATTTCCGGTCCATACATGTTTAAACCTATGAAATAAAAAGAAACAAAACCACACTTGAATTTAAAATTTTCAAAAGTGGCATGTTTATAATATTATAAGATAGAAGCTTGCATAAAGATTGTTCCATATACATGTTCTTATGCTTGTGGGAAAATATTTTATAGGAAAACCATATTGACTAAGTTGTTGTGGAGTGTGATATAGTTCTGGCATAGAAATCCTACCTTTTCTTTTTAAAGCACTTGAGAGATTTCAATTTGATAAAATATCATAAAACCATAGTATCACATACTCCTTAATGGTGATAATTTTCTACCAAAGCCATACATGTTGTTTTAGGATAGAAGCCTTCTACATAAGTTGCTTGCTTTGCATTGAGTTTTATCAAACTTTGTGACCCGTGTTGTAGAGGATTGTCATGCTCCCAAGATCAAGATTCACTCACACACATATATATGCACTACTCCTACACTAGGAGTAGGTGCAAAACATGCCTTTCATCCACCAAAAATGTGCTACCCCTGCACTTGGGAGAGTACACAAAAAAATGCTTGATAGGTCCACTAAATAAATGCTCTAAAGTTTTATTGTTAAACTCTCTTGAAAAGTTTTATGCAAAGAGACATGGGCTATACAAGAGAAAAGAAAAAAAGGACAAGTGTCCTAAGGATTAAAAATAATGGGTAAAAGAGGCCCACCTAAAAAAAGAAAAGAGAAAAAAAGAAGAGTGAAAGATAGCCCATGATCTTGCAAAGTTGTCAAAATTTTTAGAACAAGAGAGATATATTTCATGAGCATAGTAGAATTAGGATAGCCATATAATTTTTCCACACACATGCACATCTTGACCTAAGAGTATGACATTTCTCTCCTTGGATCCAAGCTTTGACTTAGCCAAATATGCAAGGTAAGTATACTACATCCTTTGCCATACCTAAAACTCCATATAAAGCTTATTCGAGATAGGATGAAACAAAGGCAGATGCAAAATATGCTTTGGTAAGGAATCATACACCATTGAGCGATTCAAGATTATCATTTGAGGAGTATTAGTGAACTATGCTTTCTCTATAAAAACTTTAAAACTCCAAGTTGCTAAGATTAGAAATAGGAAAGATAACTTTGCTTCGAGAACTATTTCATTTTTCAACCGCTCAAGGATATATGTTAGCCAGTACCACATATCCCACATGTTTAAGAAATGTTTTGGAATAAATCCTCATGTTAGCGATTATATCGTAAAATATTATATTCATGTCTACTTTTATCTTTAACCTTTACTCGAGGATGAGCAAAGAGCAAGTGTGGGGGAACTTGTTGGTGGCTCTTAACTCACATTTTATAACCACCAAATCAACATGAAATAACATAAAATATAATATAAACACTAGCGTAGAGTTTATTTCTAGAGGCTTTTACATGTGTGCCATTAAAAAAGATGGTAATCTCACTCAGGTCACTCAAAAGTTGAATCTATCACCAGTGTTTAAGTTCGAAGAATTTTTCTCTCTCACGCCATTCCGTCTGTTTCCAATGCTAACAGTGTTAAACTGACATGTTAAAAACTATTTTTACCCCTATGGTGGGGTCCATTTGTCGATCATCCATCCGGTCCTTCTTGATCGAAGCCGGCGCCCGGCCGCGAGGGGATTTCGTCGGGGGAAGTCATTGCTGCACGTGCGGATCGATGAAGAGAAAACTCCATTAGCTCCTAGGCCGCGAACGTGACTTGTTGGGGAAAGGCGGGTGCTTGGAGCCAATCTACACCTGCGCCTCGTGCTCGTCCTTGGGCGCGAATGACATGGTCACCACGACGCGCTCGAGCAGGTGCCGCTGAAGGCTGGCCACACCGCGGCCGACGTCGAGCACCACCCGGCGTGTGCTTCCCCAAAGAGATGCCGCGGACGGACTGGCCAAACAACACACAATTGAGCGGTCCAAACAAATAAACGGATTGGCCATTGGTGATGCCTAGTACTGCTTGGGAAGTCGATGTAGTGCGGCGCCATGGATGAATCTGCGTGCCGCCGCCGTCGGCCTGAAGGTCCTCTCTGCGCTTCCAGCCCTTGCTGGTTCCCAGCAGCGGCGGCTGCTTTGCTCCTCGAGCGCTCTCGCTGACCCCCTTGGCGCTCGTGCTCCGCCGCCGCGTTCATGCGCGCCCGCCGCCGCCACGTCAGCGCAACGGGCTGCGCCCGCGCGCTGCGTCAGCGCCGCGCCGCACCACCGCGGCCGCGTCCGCGTGCCGCCGCCGCCAAATGCTGCGCCAGCGCCCCGCCCGCCCGCGTCCACCGCTGCCCGGCGCGTCGCGTCGGCAGCGTCTATCGCTGTGCCGCTGCGCGCCACGCGGGAGCCGTGTCGGATTCGGAGGCGGAGGCCGTGGGGTTGGTGGCGCTGCTCGGCGCGGCGTCATGGGGCAACGGCCTCGATCTCGGAGAGAGGGCGGGAGCTTGATGGGCACGCTAGCAGCCGCGCACCCGTGGCGTTAGCGGCGGCGGCTATGGAGGAGGCGCCGGAGGGCGTCGGGGCGGCTCCTGGAAGAAGATGGCACGCGCGGCGACGGGCACGTGGCAGACGCGGGCGCTGGTCGGACCTAGTGCGTGCCGTGGCGGGCTCAAGCCGTGGGCAGGCCGTGGGCGTACCCGCACGCCGTTGACGGCCATTATTGCATAAATATACTCGCCAACTAGCCTTGAAAAGGAGACAATTGAGAACACCAAACTAGACATAGGGTTTACACTGACCGAATTCCACGAGTTTTGGTGTTTCATTATTTCTGCAGGCGTAAACCAGAAAAGACGCAACATAAGAGCTTATCGGGGCAAGAAAACGGAAAATGGACTCCACGGCAAAGTAGGAAGGATCTAGAAGGAACGAGAAGGCACCACGCCGAGCCGGTGGCCCAGAGGAGACTAGGCCAGACCGGGCGGTCTGGCCCTGGACCGGCCGGTCTGGGCCTGCTGCCTCTCGGAGCCCGGTTCGCCCGGTTCGCTCCACCGCCTTTGAAGGTCAATCTCAGCCGCCCGTCAATGTCGGTTTGATCCGATGGCTCAAAGGAGAGGCACCCCCTGGGAGGAGAGCCCAGAAACCCTAATTCATTATTTCCTCTCTTGAGAGAGAGCGAAGGATTCCATCCTCAGAGAATTAGATTAGAATTCCAATACTTCAAGTTCTAGTTAGGCATTAGCTAGCAAGGTTTCAGTAGAGTTGAGCTACGCTCAGGATTCTGGAGTCGTCATCCAGGAGGCTGGTATAGCTTTGTATCCCTCTTTATTTATGACTTTGTTCTTAATTATTATGTTTTAGTTTATTAAGCTCCTAGTTTATTCTAGTGTTTTGCTTGATATAGTATTGATTGATGATGAATTATTTCATATGATCATAAAGCGCTTAGCTCATTACTCGAGTGGGTTAAGTGGTAGTAATTATGTAAGCATGGTGCTTAGATATGCTCTACCTACGAATGCACCTTGTAGGCCGGGTTCGGTGGTCGATCGCGGGTGTGACATTCCTGTTGAGTCCTATGTATTCCATCCCCCGTCTATAAGATTAGCAGAACGATATTGCGAAGGAGGAGAGTGTTCTATTCACAAACCTCCCTAGTAATGTTCCTTGTGAGTATTTTAGAGTCATCAATACTATAGATGAAAGTAACATGCTAGAGTAGATGCAAAGACTTAGTAATTCTGACACTACATAGGAATTCAATCTCTTAACTAATCTCCTGTTTTTGCCTTGCTACATTAGAGAGTTTCTATTTCTATCTCTGAGTGATTTATCATTGCCCTACACTTATCATATACATATCTATGTGGCTTACCCCTGTATAAGTATGTCCTTGTCATGTGGACTCTATCTAAGTATGTATACACATCAATATTCTCTAACTATCCTTTCCCTTGGGATTAAATAAATTCGACAATTGGGTTCACTTCCAATAAAATGCTACAATGGTATTTTATCTGTGCGCTTGCGGATACTCATTTATATTAAAGATAGTTGCATGATTAAATACCACACCTCTTATGTCGCTGCTGGGGATGACAACCCGGTGTAATTGCATGGTTGCTTAAGAGGTGTCAACAAGCATTTTTGGCGCCGTTGCCGGGGAAAGGCTAAGCTATAAAGAGATATTGATCAAATGCATACTTATAGATGGAACCATAACTAGGTACCTCTGCTTAAGCAGGCTTACCCTTGTTTGTCTTTGTCTATATCATACACAGGGTATTGCAGGATTGGTCTTGATTCATCATCATCTTCCATCAATCTTAATCAAACCAATCAAGAGTTCGTTTTACACTAGTTTCTGAGCCATGGCTGACAAGACTCTGCGAGAGTTCTCTGCTCCAAGCACGAAGGACATTCGCACCGGACCAACACTTCCAATCAACAATCTTGAGTTTGAGCTCAAGCCAAGTCTCATCAACATGGTGCAAGCAACTCCATTCAGTGGAAAGATCAGTGAAGATGCTAGTGCTCATCTTCAGAATTTTTTGGAGATTGGCAGCACACTCATCATCAAGAACGTCGCTGAAGACATCATACTTCTTTGTTTGTTCCCGTTCTCATTAACTGGGAAAGCGAAGCAGTGGTTTTATGCAAATCAAGAAAACATCAAGACATGGGCAGATTGTTCGAAGGTCTTTCTAGAGAAATTCTTCCCTTCAGGCAAGACCAGTGCCTTAAGAGAGAAGATTACCGGTTTCCAACAGCAGAAAGATGAACCTATTCCAGAAGCATGGGAACGCTTTCAAGATTATATATCAGATTGTCCCCATCATGGAATAGAGGATTGGTTGCTCATGCAAGGCTTTTATCATGGATTATCCAAAGGAGCACAAGGGCAACTAGATGCTACTGCTGGAGGAACGTTCTTGTCACTCACTATCAAGAAGGCCAAGTCACTCATGGAGACGATAGCCTCTAATCAAGGCTGGTCGTTGGACGATGCTCCGCATTGCAAGATGAGTGAAGAAGTTGATATTGAAGAGCTGAGTGCGGTCTCAGCCAAGATGAATGTGTTATTAGACTGGCTCAAACAGCGAGACAACTACAAGAAAGATCGTCAAGCTATTCAGGACACTATGGATTCTCAAGCAAGAACTGAAAGATATTTAGGAATCACATATTCTCCTGATTTCCCAGAAGATCTGAGCATTATTGGCAACACCCAAGGAATGGATCAGGTCAAACAACCATCCTTATGGAATGTGATCAGACAACAGCCGAAGATCAATGAAGAGCTATCACAAAGGCTAGCTTCTAATGAGAAGATCATAGAGAGTATGAATCGCAAGATGGAAAGTTTTTCTTCTGCCATAAAGGATCAACTAAGCTATAACCAAAAGATTGAATCACAAGTAGCAAAGTTGGCTACTGCTTTGCCCATTGACGCCAGCTCCGAGCAAATCAATGCAATCACTACAAGAGGAGGCAAGAGTACTCAAGATCCTCCATATCCGAAAGGTACACATCCTAGAAGAGGAGTAAGAGTACAGGCATCGCCAGCAGCACCTGCGGAAAGAAACAACGATGAATTAGAAGAAGTTGTGCCACCACTGGAGCAAGAGCCTCAACGCAATTATAATGACACCAACTTCTTACCGTTTTGTCGTCAAAGAAAGGAAAGGATGGATGAGCAGTTTGGGAAATTTGTGGAGGTTATACGTCACTTATATATCAATGTGCCTCTGCTAGATGCCCTACAAGTGCCTACATATGCAAGATACCTCAGAGACATTCTAAACAACAAGAGGCCACTACACACCACCGAAGTCATCAAGCTCACAGAGGAGTGTAGTGCGGCTATCCTGAACACATCACCAATCAAGAAACAAGACCCAGGACGCCCCACTATTGAGTGCTCAATTGGAGATCAAGTGTTTGAACATGCACTATGCGACCTTGGTGCCAGCGTAAGTGTGATGCCCAAGACGGTCTTTGACAAACTCAACTACTCCAAACTCACACCCACGACGATGTGCCTTCAACTTGCGGACCAATCACTTCGCCGACCTGAAGGAATCGCCGAGAACATTCCGGTAAAAATACGAGAGTTCTTTATTCCAGTCGATTTTGTTGTGCTTGATATGCAGGAAGCAACAAATACACCACTTATATTGGGAAGACCCTTCTTGAGCACTGCGAATGCTCACATTGATGTTGGGGTCGGAGAAATCCGATTCCATATCAATGGTAAAGAAGAGAGGTTTGCATTCAAGCCACGACCGGAACAATACTCTCAATCAGAGAGGTGTGAGGAGCAAGAAGATTTAGGGTCTCCAACTCCGGGACCGACAGACGCTATAAAGACATAATCATCAGGAGAAGTCCAGTCTGGAGGACTATAAAGATCGGACCCTCACCGAAAGGTAATCGGTATTTATCCATTGACTTCTTATATTCTAAAAATCCAAAAATATTTTTCTTTATCATTTGGTGTTTCTATAATTCTAAAAATACAAAAATAACTAACCAGTGGGACCCACAAACACTGGGGCCCAGTTGTCATATCACTTCACATAGGAATCTCATCTCCACTCATCTCCTGCTGTCCACCACTCTCTCTTTTCCACCGAAAGTTGCAAACATACACAGTTGAAGAGACGTAGGAGCACCAGGAGGAAGGAGTGGCCAAGTGGGCCCAGTGTGGGACCGGCCGGTCCCACACCAGACCGGCCGGTCTCCCCCCTCCTCGCCTATAAAAGGGCAAGTGCCCAGTGAGCTCTACTCACTCTCCTTTGTCCAGATTTCTGCCTCTCATCTCAGATTTCCGAAATTTCTTGCTCACCATATCAATAGAGAAGGAGAAGGAAGAAGTAGGAGTGAGGGAGAGTAGAAGCGCTAGAAGGTTGCTTAGTGATTAATGGAGGGAGGTCTTGCTGAAGTTTAGAGGTAGAACAAGCAAAAGTAGAGTAGGTGCTGCCCAAACTTAGAGGAGATAATCACTTGTCTAGGGGAAACTCTGCTAAAATTTGGTTGTGGAGGTAATCACCCCACAAGGACCACTAACCCTGGACGACTGACCCTCTAATTGTTATGGTGGAAACCTTCCCCGCAAGGACTGCTAACTCCCTCTAACTTTTTGTTATTAACTCAATCTATTTATTTTCCGCGTGCATTTATTTTCTGTATTTATTTCTTTGTGTTTTTCTTGTTATGTGGAGGTAGCGATATCCCACGTTATTTTCTGTATTTATTATGTACTAATCCTCTTGTGGAGGTCATTCCCACAAGAGTAATTGACTCTTGGAGCGGTTATCTTTATTTCTCATATTGTCTAACCCCACTCCTAGAGTCCTTGTTGTTTTGGTTCTTGACTTGTCTGCAGGATGAGTGGCATATGGAAAGGGACCAGGAGTGGACTTAGGTCCCGGTCCACACGATCAACTCGGAGTTCCTCTTCCCGAGAGAGCTTTGACATGCAGGTTGATGAAATGCCACCCGCAAGCAGCAGGCCATCTTCTTCCTCGACGGTTATACACCGTCTGATGGAGGAACATGGCCTCAAGTGGAAGAACGATGAAGAGAAGGAAAAGTTCAAGCTCATCAAAGGCCGCAAGTTCGTCTTGACCACAGTATACGATCCTGAGCTTCTTCGAGACACAGGTATGGACACTGAATTCCAAACCATCTTTTCAACTATGGGTTGGACAGGATTTGCGGATATTTCTGAGCCAGGGTGCAAATTGCTTACTGCTGAATTTCTATGCACCTTAAGCTTTGTTGAGAAAGGGGTAAAATTCCGACTCTTTAGAATTGAGAAAACTTTGACTTGGAAGGAGTTAAGTCTAGCTTTAGGCTTCCATGCTGAGTGCTCTGTAGATATTGATACTGTCATCCCTGATTTCATGAGAGAACAGTTTTGGAGAGACATAACTGGCCAAAACTTACCCACGCATGCCAAGACTAGTAGCATTCAATTACCTACATTAAGGTTCATGCATAGGTGGTTGGCATTTACTTTTTTCCTACGAAGTGACACTAGTACAGTGAGGATAGATGAGCTCAAGTTGCTGTATGCCATAGTGAAGAGTAGGAAAGTTGCCCCCGTTATGATGATGATGAGACAGTGGCTAGAGGTTTTTCGATTTAGCTATGATATCGAGTTCACTTCCTTTGTGACTCGAATTGCTAGCTATCTCGAGTTGTGGCAAAATTCGCTTATTCCGTACATTAGAGGAGGACGAGGTCGTATATCATACGACTACTTTCGCCAAGGCCAGACCTTGGTGAAGAGAGGAGAGACACTTGTGATTATGAAGATCAATAACAGGCAGATCCGGTTACCTAACCCGAGCTCAACTTGTACACCACCAGTTCTCTCCTTGTCAATGTGCAGTAACAAAGCAGCAACACCTATACTGAAGCGCATCGGCACGGTTCACCGACGTGCAGCCCACCACTCATTACTATGGTGCCGACCTTAACGCCACAAGGACCAGCCTACACCAGCTACATGAATTTTGGAGAAGCGGGGGCCTTCCCGAGAGGACAACCTTCACAAGATAGTTGGGGCCAATGCGCCCAACCATCACCACAAGCTGAAGTCCCCCGGGGAGAGGCGGCGGATTGGCCAGCGGGTAATTTTAATAACTATCAAGGAAGAATGTCTGTTGATTCGCAGGAAGTATCCTCTGGAGGGTACCAGCGTGGCCGTGCATCGGACGTAGGGATGAGCTACCACGAGCAACAAATGTTACATCAAAGGAATGACCGAAGGCTTCGTGTTGTGAAGGAGCAGACTGCCACACTCGTCGTGCAAAACACCTCCATCCTTGGACAGCTACACCTACACGACCAGTACCACCAGCAGCAGATGCAGAACTGGGACTACCTCTTCCAGCACATGGGCGCGAGGCCGCCACCACCACCCTGAACTACTATTGTAACATCCAGCTTGGGGGAGAGCACCCCCGGTATCCCGAGGTAAGTTATCTTTGCCTTTATTTTTTTTTTCATTTGATTTGTTTGATCTTTAGTTTGATTATTAGTTTGCTTAATAAAAATCATAAAAACAAAATAAAAAGAGTGTGTTTACAGGCTTGCTTAAAATTTTGTTGCGAATAAAAAGAACTTGGAGAAAAAAAAGAAGAAAATTTTTTTTATGGAAATGATGAATAGTTGCTCTATTAAATTCTTTTGAGTACCTAGCTTATAGTCAAGAGTTCTCCTAAGGTTTCGGACACAATTAATTTGACATGAATACTTACCCTGAATCTGAGACCTGTAGGTAGCATATTCCTGATCTTAAGTCTAGGTAGTTGACGGACATGATTTGAGATGGTTAGAGCTGCTATTTATTTTGTTCCAATGTGATGCTGAAACTCTGGAGATTTAATTTTGAAAACTTAAAAAAAGAACACATGATGAGTTTCTTGTATGACGAGCTTACTTCCTACCAGAGCCATAATTGCATATCTAGATTAGGAAGCTTCCACACAATTGTTGCTTGTCATTGCATTGAGTGTTGTCAACCTCGGTGACCCTTGTGAGAAACCTGTCATGCTTTTAAAATCAAGATCCATACACTCCACCTCATATGCACTACTCTACCTTGGAGTAGGCGCAAAAACATGCCATTTCATCCATCCAAAAATATTCTACTCCTACACTGGGGGTAGACACCAAAAATATCCATCCACTAAAAACATGCTTCAGAGTCTCCTGTCATCTCTCCAAATTGTTTTGTGCCAAAGGAATGAGCTATGCAAAAGAAAAAAAAATAATAAAATAAATAAAAATAAAAGTTGAGAAAAATGGATGGTGTCCAAAAGAAAAAAAAAGAGAGAGAGAAGAAAGGATAGCTCACCTCCCTGGCAAGATTTTGATATCTCCAAAAAGAGAGATCCATTTGAGCATGGTAAAATTAGGTCCACCATATATCCATCATTTTTTCACACACATGCACATCTTGATTTGATTGTATGACTTGTTTCTCTTTGGATCCCTTGTTTGACTTTGCAACATATGCAGTACAAGTACATTCATGCTATCTCCACACCTATGAGCTCCACATAAGCTTTAGATGTAGGTTGAGATGAAGGCACAAGCTTTGTTGCCTTGGTAAGGAATCCAAAAATACCACATACATGAGAGATTTGAGAGTGTCATACAATGAAACTCTGAGCTTTATTTTGAAAATCCACAAAAACTCCACAGACTTGGTTGAACAAAAGAGCTTGAGACATAGTGCTTGACTTCATCTTTCTGTCTTTCAACTGCTCATGGCCAAAAGAGAAGGATGTTAAGCTCCATGGTTAAAGGTAATATGGGTAAGTGTGAAAGTCAGAATGGTTCACTCTAAGACTAAGGAGAATTTTTATCTAAAAGCATGTGTGCTCTTGAGAAGTTGATATTGCAGCAACTCCTGATCCATCTAAGAGAATGGTTTGCTAAGGGACTAGCAAAGGTTAAGCTTGGGGGAGTTGTTGACGGCCATTATTGCATAAATATACTCGCCAACTAGCCTTGAAAAGGAGACAATTGAGAACACCAAACTAGACATAGGGTTTACACTGACCGAATTCCACGAGTTTTGGTGTTTCATTATTTCTACAGGCGTAAACCAGAAAAGACGCAACATAAGAGCTTACCGGAGCAAGAAAACGGAAAATGGACTCCACGGCGAAGTAGGAAGGATCTAGAAGGAACGAGAAGGCACCACGCCAAGCCGGTGGCCCAGAGGAGACTAGGCCAGACCAGCCGGTCTGGGCCTGGATCGGTCGGTCTGGGCCTGCTGCCTCTCGGGGCCCGGTTCGCCCGGTTCGCTCCACCGCCTTTGAAGGACAATCTCAGCCGCCCGTCAATGTCGGTTTGATCTGATGGCTCACGATCATCGCCCAGGGCTATAAAAGGAGAGGCACCCTCCTAGGAGGAGAGCCCAAAAACCCTAATTCATTATTTCCTCTCTTGAGAGAGAGCGAAGGGTTCCATCCTCAGAGAATTAGATTAGAACTCCAATACTTCAAATTCTAGTTAGGCATTAGCTAGCAAGGTTTCATGAGAGTTGAGCTACGCTCGGGATTCTCGAGTCGTCATCCGGGAGGCTGGTATAGCTTTGTATCCCTCTTTATTTATGACTTTGTTCTTAATTATTATGTTTCAGGTTTATTAAACTCCTAGTTTATTCTAGTATTTTGCTTGATATAGTAATGATTGATGATGAATTATTTCATATGATCGTAAAGCGCTTAGCTCATTACTCGAGTGGGTTAAGTGGTAGTAATTATGTAAGCATGGTGCTTAGATATGCTCTACCTACGAATGCACCTTGTAGGCCGGGTTCGGTGGTCGATCGCGGGTGTGACATTCTGTTGAGTCCTATGTATTCCATCCCCCGTCTATAAGATTAGCAGAACGATATTGCGAAGGAGGAGAGTGTTCTATTCACAAACCTCCCTAGTAATGTTCCTAGTGAGTATTTTAGAGTCATCAATACTATAGATGAAAGTAACATGCTAGAGTAGATGCAAAGACTTAGTAATTTTGACACTACATAGGAATTCAATCTCTTAGCTAATCTCCTGTTTTTGCCTTGCTACATTAGAGAGTTTCTATTTCTATCTCTGAGTGATTTATCATTGCCGTACACTTATCATATACATATCTATGTGGCTTACCCCTGTATAAGTATGTCCTTGTCATATGGATTCTATCTAAGTATGTATACACATCAATATTCTCTAGCTGTCCTTTCCCATGGGATTAAATAAATTCGACAATTGGGTTCACTCCCAATAAAATGCTACAATGGTATTTTATCTGTACATGCGCTTGCGGATACTCATTTATATTAAAGATAGTTGCATGATTAAATACCACACCTCTTATGTCGCATTCTTTGGGGATGACAACCCGGTGTAATTGCATGGTGGCTTAAGAGGTGTCAACACACGCGCCAAGCGCCCCCGCGTCGAGCGCAGGCCGTTGCTGGGCCTCGCGCTGAGCACCTCTGTGCCGGCGCGCCTCACTGGGAAGAACTCGCAGGGAAGAAGAGGCCTGACTGCTTGGCCCACATGTCAGGGGTATTTGGGACATTTTCACTGGCCGGACCCACATGTCAGGGGTCCTAAACGTCGAAAAACAAGCGGAGCATATACGGAATGGTGTGAGAAAGAAAAAATCTTCGAACTTAGACACTGGTGATAGATTGAACTTTTAAGTGCCTTGAGCAAGATTACCATCTTTTTTAATGGCATACATGTAAAAGCCTCTTATTTGTAACAAAGTTCCACGAGTTTTGTTTCTCACCATTGTTTTGCAGGGTATTTAATTTTTCATGAATAAAAAGTGTCTCAAATGGAGAAATTGACTACACCATTGCGTAGAGCTCGTCGCACTGATCGAAACGGATATATAATTTGCTATTTTTGAAGTTTGGAATAAAAAGATACGTATTGAATTTTCAAATTAAAAAGGGATGCTGACGTCATGCTGACGTCAGCGCCCCTTAAACCGCACCGCCGCAGCAGCAAGCACGCTGGGACAGCAGCTGCCAGCGGGCCCTCGCTGTCCCCCATGCAACAGGCGCTGCTGGTCTTGGAGGAGCAGGCGCCGTGGCCTTCCAACGGGGGGCTGCCATGTGGCAGCGCTGCTCCCTACCCGTGCAGGAGGCGCGCACACGCAGCGCTGGGCAAGGGCAGCCCGCTCGGCCGGCCTGCGGGGGCACGTAAGCGCCCGCCTGGTTGGCCCCTGGAGGCGGTTGCCGGCCTGCTCGCCCACCGCCGCGGCTCAGCCGCCCGGACCGGCCGGTCCAGCTGCCCAGCGCCGTGATTTTCGCCTAGAAAATGCTGACAGCGCCAGTTTCCACCGGTTTAGCTCCGGCTCAACGCCTTAATGGCCAGTTCTTCACCGGTTTTCAAGCCCAGTCGGTGGACAATTAAATTGCTGACCTAGGGAGGTCAGTTGCATGGCTGGGAGGCGGTACATTAATTTTAGAAATATTCCCTAGCCCCTACGCTCTCCTCTCCACTATAAAAAGAGGCCTCCCCCTCCATTGTAAAATCATCCTACACTTGAGCAATCCTTTCTATCCTTAGTAGTAGTATCCCTCTAGGTGTTCTCCACCTAGTTGTAGTATAGAAAAGAGGGAAGAGAGGAGAGGGAAGAGAGTGGAGGAGGAATCTGGAGCTGTCGGCTTCCTCTCCTTCTTGTACTCGGTGTCTCGAGTAGGAGCGTAGGAGGGCTGGAGGTGTCGGCCCCTCCTCGACTCTTGTACCTCTACGGAGATGACTCATCCGAGTATTATCCAGGTTTTTCTTTTGGTAATTCTAATATTTCTAGTTGATTAAATTTAGTTCTCGCTTTACTTTACTTACGGGATCTCCACTCGACCGAGTGCTCTAGTCTAGGTACCGGATTAGAGTAGTAATCGCTAGCATAGGCGTGGTGCCTAGGCTAGAGTTTACCTGAGTTTACGCCCAACCCCACGGATAGTTGTGGTAGCCCTAGAGGTGACAGCTCTGACCAGGCCTTTGTATTCCACCACGTTCGGGTTGGTGTTTTTGTAGAGCTTTTGGCGGCATGACCCCGACTACCGCTTCCCAGTCTTTTCGAGAGTCGGAAAGGTACCACTGCTCCGAAATAAGTGAAGTTTAGTAAGCCTGAACCTTGGTCAACTAGATATCTTGGAAGAACCTTAGGAAACCCCTCTCTACCGACCAAAAATAGTTATTTCTTAGATGACCTTGATCCTTTCTAGTTCACTTCTCGTTCCTTGTGGAAATCGATACCTAGAAATACTCCGGGTGAAAGCTACAGCGGTATCCGTGCGCTTGCAGATTTATCTGTTTGCGTTAACAAATACCAACAGGAACTCTTTATAGGGACCCCATGCCTCTTAAGTTGTTGACAGATAAGAGATAGTAGAACATAAGAACCTAAACCTCTATGCCTAGTTATTGGAGCATTTATTTCAAAACATAAAAACAATAGCTAAGCTACTCCTCTGTGGTCTTTAAATGCCTATAGCGCCACACATGATCATAAACTTTCTACATAAGTTGCTTGTCTTGCACTGAGCTCTATTAGCTTTTGAGACCCGTATTGTAGAGATTTATCATGCTCCCAAGATCAAGATTCACTTACACTCCATATATGCACTATCCCAACACTAGGGGTAGGCGCAACCGTTTCCATCCGCATAGAAAATGTGCTGCTCTTTGTCGGGGGCCAAACAACCGGCCTGTTAAGCCCCCGGCTAAACAAAGCAGAACAAGCCGTCATTAGCACCTACGACCGGCCCACCAAAGGACCAGACCTCACGGGCCGTCACCCCACTGAAAAACAAAGATCCCAACTGGACCAAAGCGAAAGGCCCACGGGCAGGCCGCGCCGCGCAGTTGTTGACGGTGGATAACGTCAACTTTTATTAGAACTTTAGACATGAAAAGACACATGAATATACACTAGTCTAGGGTTTTATCTGACAATTTCCATGAGTTTTGCATATTCTGTATTTTCCAGGGAGTATTCCAGAAAAGCATTAAAGAGGAATTAGAGTGGATAATTATCACAAAAGTTAACACCGATGGAAATCCTCGCAATCAACTTCTGGAAGGATCTAGAAGACACCCGAAGCAGCAGGACCCGCAGCGCCACTAAGTGGGGCTGGCCGGCCCCGCCCTGGCGCCGGTCAGTGCCCTGAGTTAGGGTTTGGCACTCCCCTTCTAGAGTCTTCCTCCCACGCTTCCTTGGCACCTAAGTAAAGCATCTCTACGTCGATCTAAGGTCGGTTTGATCCGATGGTGCACATAACGTGAGACGTGAATCGATGACGTGGTGGTTCCTTGCCCTCTACTCCACCTCGGCCTATATAATGACGCCTCAAGGTTCCTCCTAGAGGCATTCTACACCCGGTGCTTCATATTGTCTACATAAATTAGGGTTAGGGTCCCTCTAGTTGATCTAGTTCTAGTTCATCTAGTTCTAGTTCATCTAGTTGTAGCAATTAGGAGAGACTTGTTCATCTAGATCTAGTCTTGTTTGGAGATTAGAGAGATAGAGTAGAGGAGTGGAGTTCTGGAAGAGTTCCGGCCTGTCGGCGCTTCTCTGTAGCTGTATTCTTCGGGGTTTGGCTCCCTCGCCCGGAGCTGCGTTCTGAGGTACTTCTGTATTCAACATTCCGATTCAAGTAAGCAATTGTTCTTATTTGTTCTTCAGTTTACATCTCATATTGAGTGCTTTGATCTTGGTAATTACTTGATTGAAATAGTATTCCATAGTGTAGACATGGTGCCTAGGCTAGGTTTACTTGTGAATATCTCCTGATTTGCCGGATAGTGGTAGTTCGCGAAGGTGACCTTAGCTTCGTTGATTCCTCTGTAGTCCACTTTCTGTTGATAGGAACGATAGGCACAAAGTTCTTGGTAGGAGAGAACTCTGATTTCTGCTCTTATTCAGGTTACTGGCCTGTAGAACGGTATTATACAAAGTTTACTGGTAGTTGGAACTAGATAGTCAATAGCTATTTCCACTTTCTCGATATTATCTAGCCTAATTGTTGGGTTAAGTCTATAGACTTTGTCATCATCACAACTGTTCCCTGTGGATATGATATTTAAAACCTCAGGGTAAAATGTGACGTCGGTATGATATCTGTGCGCTTACGGATAATCTTACTTAAATCTTACTTAATGGAGTGCAGTTAATTTATACCAACAAGCATTTTTGGCGCCGTTGCCGGGGAGCGAATTTTGACTCTGTTTAGCTTAATCTTGTATTATACTTTTATCTTTTCCTATTTTATCCCATTCTTTTCACTATTTTTGTGTTCATCCTTATGCATGCTTTTAATTCCACTCCTATTTGTTTATATGGCATGCGCAAAAGCTTTGGGCCACCAAAATCTATAGAACCTATCATAACACCTAGCTATGAGCTGCGCCCATGTCTAATTAATATGATTCGGGATAAACCCTTCTCAGGAGAAGTTAACGAAAACCCATACTCACACTTACGAGAATTCGAGCAGACCTATGCATGCTTGCGCATTGCTGGCATGTCCGATAAGACTATTAGATGGAAGCTTTTTCCATTCTCCTTGACTGGAAGAGCTAAACATTGGTATAATCGAGCCGTAGGGAGTATGCAAGGTGATTGGGAAATATTATGCTCTGAGTTTTGTTTATATTTCTTTCCCATCCATAGAGTAGTTAACCTTCAGAAAGAGGTTTTAACTTTTAGGCAACTAGAATAAGAATCTCTTAGTACATCATGGGATCGTTTTAATGAACTTGTTACATCTGGCCCTGACCTTGGTTTTCCAGACCCTATGCTTATTCAACATTTTTATCTGGGTCTTACCAAGAATTATCGGGAAGCCCTTGATTTATCCTCTGGAGGAGCCTTTCCTTATTTGCCTATAAATAGAGCAAGGGCTACGCTTGAAAAAGTTGCTCTAGCCAATTCTGAACTCCCCGAGGAAGAGAAGGACTCATCACCAGAACTAGAAACGGAAGTTTTGGTAGCTAAAACACAATCACTCCATTCTCAAGATTTATCTATCAATCCTAAACCATTGAAACCCCACTTTGATGATTTAGACTTTCAATTAGCTAAGACGCTTCTAAATCAATGCACATCAGATCTTCTCAGAAGAGCATCTTGGAAAAAGTGTCGTCAACTTCCATTCCCTCCTGAAAGACATTGTGAAGAGTGCAAGGATGGCATGTCAAGTGATGCCATAGAAGGAGAGCCAAGCCACTTAGAAATTAATTCTATTTTCTCCCCTTCTATGTCCAAGCCCAGCCCACAGCCCACCGACCAAAGGCGGTGCCGAGGGGCGCCACCCCTGGTGCGGGCGCACCAGGGTGCGGCCGCACCCCTAGCTCGGCCAGGTGGGCCCTCCTTCCTGTGGCGGTTTTCTGAGGCGGTTTGGACGTTGGTTTGGCTGGTCATTATTGCCCCTGCCCCCTGAACTGACCTGGACCTAGTATAAAGCAAGGGGTGGAGCTCCACACAACAACACACATTACACCTCTCACTTGTACTCTCAAGTGTACCTCTCCACTTTTCTCTTTATCCTTAGTAGTAGTAGAGGAGCAAGGCTCAACTTGTAAGAGGAGAAGACATCTTGGCTACTCTTTTCCATTATGCTCTTCTTCTCTTTTTATCAATATAGCAATGTTCTAGAATTAGAGTATAGTTCTTATACTATGATCTTATTGTGTAGACTAGGTAATAGTTTGTGTGATAGGATCACAGAACATAGAACTTCTAGTTCATATGCCTTGTTCATGATATGCTTGCTAGTTCATAGTGTTCATATCATGTTCTTAGCATATAGAGCTCTATTCTTAACCATTCATACACTTAGATTATTAAGAATAGAGTTGTGGGAGGGATGGTGGTTCATCGCACAACATCCAAGTTCTTTACTTGTTCATCCGTAGGGTGAGAGACCCGGGGGGCTTGGGTAGCTGTTTTATATGTGAGCATGGTGCTCGGGTATAGGGTAGCCGGGGATTGCACTTCATAGTCCACAGATGAGGGGGTAGGCAGCAGGTGGTGACAGCCCTGTCCGTCCCTTGTAATCCCCCATGTTTGGCTATGGTGTATGAGTTTAAATTACCACCCATCTTGCTGGCAGACCAGCGGCCGGTGGTTTTGACGGTGGATAACGTCAACATTTTATATATCAAAAGGCATGAAGCATACATTAATATGTAGAAGGCTAGGGTTTTATCTAACAATTTTCACGAGTTTTGGTGATTTATCAGTTTTCAGGGACTGAACCAGAAAACACCGACAAAGGGACATAAGTACAAATCTACACCATGGAATTATCCGAAACTCAAGAATACGCCAAACTACTCTAGAAGGATCCAGAAGACACCAGAGCGAAAGGGAGGCAGGGCCACTTCCAGGTGGGGCCGGCCGGCCCCACCTGCCAGGCCGGCCAGGCCCTATGAGGGGAATCCTTTCCCCCTTCTAGAATGTTCCTCCACCACCTTTGAGGATCAATCTCAGCCCTACGTGAAGTCGGTTTGATCAAACGTCTGTCGTGCATCCCACCGGGCTATATAAGCAGAGCTAGACCTCCCCCTAGAAACCCTAGAATCCATTCAACTCATTCATTCCATCTCGAGATATTTGGTGTTCAAGTCATCTAGAGCTTCAAGTTCTAGTTCTTCATAGCCTTCTAGTTCATAGTTTAGCCTAGTTAGATCTAGAGTAGAGGAAGTCAAGTTCTTCATCGATCTTGGATTCCCGACGTTGTCAAGAAGAGAAGAGTCTGGTATAGTTCTTAAGCTTTTCTTTCTTATTGTAATATCTGCGTTTGTATGATCATTACTAGCAACATTATTCTTCATTATTATGTTCTTGATTGCATTGTTCATTGTCTACTTTAATATGTCTAGTATAGTTAGTTTGCTATTATATTCATGCACTGGTTCATATAGCGCTCATCTATTCAATTGTATGGTGAGTGGTAGGCAATATGTAGGCGTGGTGTCTAGATATTTTGCTTATCTGCGAGTATCTCCAGTTGTGCCGGGTAGTGTGGTAGATCGTGGGTGTGACAGACCCATTGAGTGCTTTGTAGGCCTCCCCCCGTACGGTGGATTGGTAGAGTGGGATTGTTAGGTTAAGAGGAGGTTCCTGTACTCATCTTCTCCTGTACATTGCTCCAATGTGTTAGGGAACTATAGTAGTATAACTTAGCCATGATTTTAGACATACTTGCACTAAATAAAGAGCTTTGACTGTAGCTTGAATACTTAGGAGTTATTTCTCTATTACCTGATTAGACAAACACTGACATGATTAGAGTGCTATGATGGGATTAGTATTATTAGGAGATGACTGATCATATTTATCATTTATCTATTATTTATCTCGTGACATCTTCCTGTTATTGAGGAGAGTTGACATTGGCTACATCTCTTATTCACTTTGCATGTATAAGTGTTATCAATACTTTGTAGAGTAGCTTCTTAGCAATGCCTTCCCAAAGGGTAGAATATAAATGACAACCTTTGTAATACTCTAGGTAAAATGCTACAATGGTATAATTATCTAAAACTGCTTGCGTAATCATTCTTAGTTTATATTCATCTTTATTTCTACCTAGTCACATAAAATGATAAGATTTAGTACCGTAGTTTATTCCTAGCTTTACAATTGGGGATGACAACCTAGTTTCACCGTTAGGAGTAAGGGTAGATAGGCTAGTGGCTAGTTGCTAAAGGCAAGTTAATTAATACCAACATTTCTAGTGTCATTGCGTGGGATAAAGATTTGGGTTTTATTGCAGTGGCGTTAGAAATGCCAACAAGCATTTTTGGCGCCGTTGCCCCGGGAAGGCTAATAAACTTAGGAAAAGTATTGATAATCATATGCACCACAATAAGATCGATCACCCAATGGGCCTCTAACTCAAACAGCTTTACCCTTGTTTTGTCTACTTGTGTATCTTATGCAGGGTAATGAATGAATGAATGGTTTTTGATCTTCTGGACAATTACACCGAAGATCCAGAGAAACTCTTAAGAAGAAGGAAGTTTGCAAAAACGAGGGACATTTTTGAATCACCATCAAGAACACCCTCCATTGAAACTTGTTCTTCATCATTGACGATGGATAAGCGTCAACATTTAATAGTGCAATAAATATGATAAATGGTCAACACACTTGCAAATAGAGAAGTCTAGGGTTTTATCTGACAAATTCCATGAGTTTTGGTGAATTATTATTTTCCAGGGACTATTCCAGAAAATAGCGGAAAAGGACTTAATTATCAAAATACATCTCGGAATTATCCGCAACTCAAGATTACGTTACACAACTCTAGAAGGATCCAGAAAACACCAGAGCGAAGGGGAGCACGAGACACTTCTAGGTGGGGCCGGCCGACCTGTAACACCCTAGGTGTTAATCATTTTTGCTTTGCATTTCATTAAGAATAATGCATCATTAAGCATTCATTTATGAGCATGTGATAATTGCAAGTCCTATGTGTGCAACATACAGGTTTGATAAGTGATCCTAAAAATGACCTAAAATGTTTTAAAATACAATATGAGGTAGGGTTTATAATCAAACTTTGGCCAAAATATGTTTCCATGGAATGAGTGTCACATTATGTCTTTATCAAGTTGCTAAATGATTTTAAAATGCAAGTATATGGTTTCCTCACTTTTTGGTGTTGACCTCTAAATGAAAGTTGTAGTTTAAAGTTTATGCCACAAACTTTATTTAAGAACCTAGGGCTAAATCATATTTTAACTTGCTCAAAAAGTGACCTAAAATCTGAACCCAGCATAGTTCAAGTGACTTAGAAAATTTCTGTCCTAAATTTCAATTGCTTGATTCAATCTTTAGTGCTGTGTAGAATATTTTTCATAAGAAAATTCTTGAAAACCAGTTCACTGTTTAATAGTACAAAGTTTGTTCTTTGATGTTATCAAATTGGTTGAGCATAATGATAGTTAGTTATTCTTTAATTAAATCCTAAACATAGCTAATCACTATAAACAGCTCTCTGCATAATTGAATTGGGTTTCTCAGTTTATTTTTAGTTATGTTTGATGACCTATATTTTGCAAACCAGCAGAGATTAGCTTGGATCTTTTAAGCAATTTTGAAGTGCACCTATAGAGGTTTGTCATAGTAAAATTTGTTTATAGTTTGGTTGCTTGGTCAGGAAGTTAGAAGACTCCAAAGTAGGTAGTTTCAGTCTCTGAAAACAGGAGCTAGTCCTTGCTTAACTGAAACTCGTTTTCAGTTTTCTTTTAGTCATGTTCGGCAATCTGTATTTTGCAAATCTTTGAGTCTTAGTTCATGACCCTTTTGACAAAGTTGAAGTACACGTATGAGAGAGTGACATGGTGCAATTGGCTTGCCTTTTCTTTAGCCAGACAGAGAGTTAGAGGAGGTGGAAGGTTGTTGCTTCAGTCTGTGAACAGTAACCCGAACAGCAGCTCATCATCCTGCTCACCGCCATGTGTTGTCCGTCCATCGACCCTCCACGCCGTTTCTCGACGCTGGGACAAGCAGCTACCTCCGTGGCAAAGGCGAGCAGCTTCTAGTGAGCCCAGACACGTCGCCCCCTCTCTTTTGCCTCTCTTTTTCTCTCTGTCTCCTCAGTTCCCTCTGTTTCTTTCTCACTTCCGCCATAGCTGCAGCAGAGCTGCTGCGCCGCCGTCGTTCCTTACTGCGGTGCCATCTCCAGCCAGCTAGAGTTAGCCTCTCCTTCCTTTTCCGAGCCACCACCTCGCGCCTCCCCTTCCTAGCTCCTTTCTGGCCGGCGCCACCGCTGCAGCTCGCTGTCGGGGACAGCTACCGCTGCTGCTACCTGGCCTGCGGGCCAGCCACCTCGGGCTGCTGTTGGTCAAGATAGCACCCAGCACGGCTGCGCCGGCTGCTGCCAACCTGTTGCTCCTCTTCATTACCTTTGCCATTAACCACGACCGCCGGGTTTGAGCCAGCCCCAGCTCCTCCGTTCTGCATACGCGAGGAAGAAGAAGCAAGGTGAAAAACGAATTAGAAGTTTTTCCAGGATTCCTGATGCAAATCGTAGACTCACATAAATAGTGTCAAATAGTACCTGGTTGCTTTTTTTTGAAATAGTAAAAAGGACAGAGTCTTCAGTGCAAATCTGTTTGTCTTTTTCCTGTTCCCTCTTTTTCTTTATTAATCATTCGGCTGGAACTTTACAAATTTATATAAAATTATAGAAAAATCATAAAATAGCAAATGAGTACTTTTTGGAATCCTTGTGAGTAGATCTATGCAGTGGTATCATAATATTACATATTCTAGTTAAAACTTTTTATGACATAATTAGATCTTTGCTAATCAGGGTTTAAGATTAGGAAAATCATAACTGCTGCTATAGTGCTCAAAATGATGTGAAACTTTTATGCTAGTCCATTCCTGTGATGTTTGTGCTATGGTTAAAATTTCATGAATTATGGCGCATATATGACTGAGTTATTTAGATATCTTGCTTAAAGCCTAGCAAGTAGTTTTAATTAATTTATAATTGAAATAAAAATGCAAAAATAGAAAATGTTATTCCCTTACCTTTGTATGATGTTATAATAACCCAAGAACACTTAACACGGTCATATATATTGTAGAAAATGTTGAGTTTTGTATTTAAATTGCTTTCACATGCATGTCGGTAATTAACATTTGTCTTTTTTCATAGTAATTAATTTATAAAACTGGAGTATGTGATATTTCTACAATAGTCATAATTTAATGTTATCTTTCACCTATAAAAATATCAAGTCCAAATTAGTAGTTTGAAATACCACCTAAAAATAATAATTATAGCCTTTATATATAAGTTAATGACGTGCTTAAGTAGATAATGAGTAAATACGTGGTTCTTGTGATACTTTGCTATGTTTTTATCTGAGCTAGGTATTGTATGATCATGTAATGGTGGTTGGAGCTATTTAAATAGCTCGTACACGTGTGCTTTTGGATAGAAATCAAGAAGGGGACTTGTTTTGCTTATATGCTGAAAGTGACTGCAAGAGCAGTGTCTATTGTTGTGATAGCTTCGTAAGGGTAATGATGTTTTCTGCAAGTATGTTCTATGCAAAAGTTGTAGCTCACTCACTCCACTCGTTTGTCCTAAAATTTTATGATTTTAGGACAGAGTTTGGGAGTTATAGATTGTACAAAATGCCAATCAATTTCTGTCCACTGTTTGAGCAGATCTGAAAGACTTGTTTGTTTGACTTATTTAGCTTGGGAACCAACTGTTATTGATAATCGAAGAGTTGTAGTGTTTTTCATAAGCTTTTTAAAATACCTTGGATCACTATTTTTGGTGGTCTATAACTATGGTTATGAGTGTGTTTAAAATCTGGACAGCATTGACTCTTTGGACTGTTTGACCTTGATAACAATTGAATTGGTCGAAGGTGATAATAACAAAGTTGTAGACAACTTTATAAGCTTTCCAAAAAGTCCAAGAACACCTCTACTGGATGTCTAGATCTCCAGTTATGATTAAAAGAATTTGAGGCTTGGCTGATGTCCTGTTTTGCTTTTATAATTTAAATTGATTGCTTGATCCATGAAACCTTTGTGTGCTTAAGGAGTTTAGAAATACCTTCAGTGGTAAAGCTTGTCATGATTGAAGTATCTTGAATTTAATTAAATATTACCCAACTTAAATTAATAGTATCTCACTAACTAGCTAAATAATGATCTTAATACTTCTTGCTACAACCTTTAGAAAAGGTTAAGCAGGTGATGATTGGTGTGACTTTTGGATTGAGTGTAGACCTTGGATCATGAAACCCAAATGATCCTCGGCAACTTGATTCATTAGTAATAATGATCATGATAGACCTATAATAGCTAATGTGTGGTTGCTTGCAAGTTTTGTAGTAACTTCTTCAGAGAGGAGATATGTACCAACTCTGTAAAGATTAAAGACAAACTTAATAATACTGTGTTGTCATCGAGAGAAAGAGAATTGCACACATAGAACCTTATGTAGTTTTCTTTTGTTATCCGAATAAATCATCTCATCATGCATCATATCATGCATAGTATTAAGCATGCATCATTTTCTTTCGTGTAGTACACGTGAGAGGAGAAGAATCACGATGGTCAAGCTCCGAAGGAAGCTTGTGATGATCCAATCTCAACAAGATGATTCCACGGAAGATGCCGATGGCAAGATTAACCGCTAACCTTCCCTGCAACACAGGCAAGCCCCGGAGCATTTTATTAACCTATTCTCCTTTGAAATGCAATTACTCACTTTTATTACTTGTGATGTGCATTACGTTTATAGGAATTGTGTGATACCATTGTTGCATAACTACCTTGTCCACTGAAAAAACCTGGTTATACTACTAGATCAGGTAGTTAGTCTTATGCTTAGCCATGCTTAGATCAATAAGAAGTCGGATGATTTCCTATCATTCACAACACTTAGGTTGGTACATGTGATATCCTTAAATCAGAAAATGGTTAATAATCAGAGACCGGACGGGACTTGGTTATGGTGACGCTACAGAACATGGAGGTCTTGTATGCTTATATTTTTCCCGTCTGTGTCGATTAAGGACCGTACCATACTCGCCTAGGTGTGAGATTGAACGTACCTTCACATAACAGCCGAATAACTCGTTTCGACTGTGAAACCGAATAGCTCGTTCGAGGTAGAAATTGAACCGTTAGCATTGTTGGGAGGAGAGCAACTGGTGGAGAGGGTACTGATCCAATACCCCGCGTGACTACAGGCTACGGGCTGAACAGGCATGTCTTGTGAGGATGCAAGTACCATCGGTTTTTGCGACTTCGGTTCAATCCTATCTTTCGAATAGAGTGAACGGTGATCCGCTTGCGGTGATGTACACACTTGTGCGGGTGTGTGATACGGGCTTTACCCACCGGTGTAATCGATTCGAATCGCCGTCTCTCCCGGATAGTGAGAAACTTATACCTTGACGCAGAGACGTAGTAACAAGAGATGGAATTATTGATGATGTAAAAGGATTACAAATGGTACCTCTTCTCTAGTTAAATGCTTGCTATAACTCTAAATGTAAGGATTAGAAAAGATGCAAATGTAGTTCTAACAGGTTTGAATTAATCTTGCCATAAACACTTGAAAGTAAGGGTTTATAATAGTAAGCTTTTCCGCAAATGATGCTAGCCATCAAACTCCACATACATGGCCTATCATCATCCTTGGTCTTTTATTTCTTCTCCCTGACGGGTAAGTCTTGCGGAGTACAATTGAGTACTCAGGGTTTTATCCCACCCTGTTGCAGGTGAATTGCTTTGTTTGCAGATGGTGTTAACTAAAAGTCGACGGGTACGGCTACTCCATATAGGCTTCTCATTTATACTTCACTGGAGGATGTCATAAGCTAGCAATATCACTCAAGTTTTTGATTTGGTAATCATCCCAAACTTGATTTTGTTGTAAAATGATTTGAAACTAAACTTCTATTCATTATGCTTTATCCTATTATAATAACTTTATGCTGCGAGCTCTGAGTATATGATATGTATTTACTTAATCGAGTACGATCCTGGTTGTAAAGTTGATTTACCAAGGTCATTCGTGACTCTCGGCAGACTACCGGGGTTATATGCATGATGGCATGTGCGTGTCAATGTGATTAACGGAGACCGTCATGCTTGATCGTATATAAATTGGGCGGTTCTGTCACACGGCCCCACCTGTCATGTCGGCCGGCCCCCTATGAGGGGAAGGTTCTCCCACCTTCCGGAGTCTTCCTCCACCGCCATTGAGGGTTCATCTTGGCCATCCCTTAAGTTGGTTTGATCCAACGGTTGTCGTGCATCCCACCGGGCTATAAATATAGGGCCAGACCCCCCCAGGGGAACCCTAATTCATTCTATCAATTCATTTGGAGAGATAGAAGCCCTAGCTCATTAGAGCTCCTATAATTAGAAAATAGGGAGAGTGGAGAGGAAGAAGTAGAAGAGGAGCCGGCTTGTCGGATCTTCCTCAACTTTGTACCTCTAGGAGATAGTTCATCTTCAAGTTCTTCAGTTGGTAACTTAAGTCTTCTATTTGATTAAGCTTTGTTCTTACTTTAATTTGTTTACGGGATCTTAGCTCGTATTGAGTGCTCTAGTTAGCATACGTGACTAGAGTAGTAATCGTTAGCGTAGACGTGGTGTCTAGGCTAGGGTTTACCTGAGTTTGTGCCCAATTCTTATGGTTAGTTGTGGTAGCCTTCAGAGGTGACAGCTTTGTTGGCCTTCGTATTCCATCACGTCGGAGTTGGTGTTTCGTAGAGCTTTTGGCAGCCTTCCCCAACTACCTTCTTTCCAGTCTTATTCGAGAGTTGGAAAGGTACTATTGCTCCAAAGTAGACAAGTATTGTAAGTCTAATTCTTAGTTATCTAGATCACCTTAGATAGCCCCTCTCTACCCACCAAAAACATTTATCTTATCTATCCTTGGACGTTCTTGATTCGTTTCTAGTTCACTTCGCGTTCCTCGTGGAAAATCGATACCTTGGAATACTCTTAGGTGAAAGCTACAGCGGTATCCGTGCGCTTGCAGATTTATCTCTTTGATTATTCTGTTAATGCGTTAAATATACCAACAAGCTTTAAAGGCGCCGTTCTTGGGGAACGATGAGTCGCTGCGGGATCGAGCCAAGTTCATCCGTGTATCTTTTATTTTCCTTTTCGTTTTTACACCTTTACCCCTACCATATGGATTCCACGCCTATCTTTCAATTTTCGGCTCCAAAGGGTGAGTTGTTGGAGCCTCCACCATCATCACATCCTATACTTATAGATGGTTATGAGCTTCGCCCTGCTTTCATAGCCATGGTTCGGGAACAATCCTTCTCTGGATTAGAAGACAAAAATCCATACACCCATCTTAGAGAATTTGAGCAATTGTGTTCTTGCTTGAATATTGCTGGCATGACACAAGAGACCATTAAATAGAAATTGTTTCCGTTCTCCCTTTTAGGAAGAGTGAAACAGTGGTATGCTCATACTGTAGGAGGAGTGAAAGGAAATTGGAATGAACTTTGAGACAAATTCTGTCTTGCTTTCTTCCCTCTTTCTCGGATCGCCACTCTTCGAATAGAAGTTCTTACCTTTAAACAAAAGGAGAAGGAGACACTAGGAGCAGCTTGGGCTAGATTCTTAAGTCTTATTAATACCGGTCCAACCCTTCACTTACCCGACCATGTGCTTCTTTACCACTTTCATTTTGGCCTTAACAAGGAAGCTGCTCTACATCTTGACTTATCTTCTGGAGGTTCATTCTCGCACAACACCATGAGTGAGGGGAAAGCTATACTAGAGAAAATCCTTGAAAACACCCCTTACACTGGCATCTTTGATGAATTTCCTGAAAAAGAAGTCAAGCCAAACCCCGACCAACAAGAGGAATTAGACACAACCGAATCCAAAATTCTTTCAGATCATATAGATGATTTGGTTGTCAAAGAGCCTCTAATTGAGGAAACACAACACATTCTAGAAGATGATGAACCTCATCCTTCCACGTTCCCTTTTGAAATCGAGGATGGTCTTTTCGAAGATTTTGGCAATGCCTCGAATTTACCAGTTCAAGTGAAGACTCAGGCACACTCTGTGTGTTTTGAGAATGATGATGGCCCAAATAATGATTCTTTCCTGATGAAACATATTAAAGGACTATCAGCCATTATGAGTCATGAGTGGTTGGCAGAAGCGGAGTTATCCACTGAGGTAGCCCGAATCAATGCCCCCTCAAATGTTATCACTTGCATCATTAAGGGAACCACCATAAAGAGCTACTATAGTCCAACCGTTGGGATGAATATCATTTCAAAGGCGTTAGCTGAACAACTTTCCCCAATGAGTTCTTGATCCCATCTCATAAGCTTTTACAAATTCCTTCTGGAGTTACTCTTGAAAGTCATGGGGTCATAAGGTCTATTCCATTGCGAGTGCAAAGTTCTGAGTATTGTCTAGATTTTCATATCTTTAACATCTCAGACACATCCATCTTGATTGGTGTACCTTTTGGTACACTCTTTCAAGAAAGACCAAAACTAGGTCTCTTAGATGCAAAACTAGAAAGTTCTCCTATCACCATATCGCTTGCATGCTCAAATAATGCAATAGTTGAACCCAAGCCTAAACCAGACCCTGTTGAGGAAGCCTTAATGGCATCCTTAGAAGATATGGCCCAACCAACTCTTGATGATGAATACTTTATTCAAGAAGAGGAAGAGTTGGCAGAGCCTATTAAGATAGATGAAATAAAGGAGCCATCACAACCATCAGTTGAGCTAAAACCTCTTCTTTCTGGCTTAAGATATGTCTTTCTTAATAATAATCGAGAAACTCCTGTGATCATAAGTGATAAACTTTCTGAAGAAGAAACACATCAACTTGTCACTGTCTTAGAGAGACATAAATCAGCCATAGGCTACTCACTCCAAGACCTTAAGGGAATTAGTCCCATTCTCTATACTCATTGTATTCCCATCGATCCTGATTCTTCATCATCGAGGGAACCACAAAGGAGACTTAACAATGCAATACGAGAAGTTGTTAAGAAAGAGTTCCTTAAGCTCTTACATGCTGGGATTATTTATCCCATACCTCATAGTGAGTGGGTTAGCCCTGTCTAAGTTGTGCCAAAGAAAGGAGGAATGACGGTCGTTAGGAATGAGAAGAATGAGCTCATCCCTCAACGTACTGTCACTGGGTGGCGTATGTGCATTGGCTATCGGAAACTTAATAAGGCTACAAAGGAAGATCACTTCCGTTACCCTTCATTGATGAAATATTGGAACGGCTTGCAAATCACTCTTTCTTTTGTTTCCATGACGGGTATCCGGATATCATCAAATTCCAATCCACCAAGATGACCAAAGTAAGACAACTTTCACATGCCCATATGGAACTTATGCATATCGACGAATGTCATTTGGGCTGTGTAACACTCCGGCTTCTTTTCAACGGTGCACGATGTCTATTTTCTCTGATATGATCGAGAAAATCATGGAGGTGTTCATGGATGACTTTACCGTCTATGGCAAAACCTTTGATGAATGTTTAGAGAATTTAGACATGGTCTTACAATGGTGTGAAGAAAAGCACTTAGTCCTGAACTGGGAGAAATGCCATTTTATGGTTCGGAAAGGAACTGTGCTAGGACATAAGGTGTCCGAACATGGGATAAAAGTGGATAGAGCAAAGATTGATGTTATTGAACAACTTCCACCTCCCACAAATGTGAAAGGCATTCATAGCTTTCTAGGCCACGCAGGGTTCTATAGGCATTTCATTAAAAACTTTTCTCAAATTGCTAGACCTCTGACTAGCCTTCTTGCTAAAGATGTACCTTTCATTTTTAACACTAAGTGCCTTGAAGCCTTTAAAATTCTTAAGAGGGCACTTATCTCAGCTCCAATAATCCAACCACCTGATTGGAGTTTACCCTTTGAGATCATGTGTGACGCTAGCGACTTTGCAGTTGGTGCGGTTTTAGGACAAACCAAAGATAAGAAACATTACGCTATATCCTATGCTAGCAAAACCTTGTCTGGGCCACAGCTTAATTATGCTACCACTGAAAAGAGATGTTAGCAGTGGTCTTTGCAATAGACAAATTTAGATCTTACTTAGTAGGAGCAAAGGTAATAATATACATAGACCATGCAGCACTTAAGTTCCTCCTCACTAAGAAAGATGCTAAGCCTCGGTTAATCCAATGGATTCTTCTGCTCCAAGAATTTGATATAGAAATTAGAGATAAGAAAGCAGTAGAAAATTCAGTAGCTAACCACTTATCTAGACTTCAATATAAGGACACATATGAGCTACCTATTAATGACTATCTAAGGGATGACTTGCTCCTCGCGGTAACGGACTCTGATCCTTGGTACGCAAATATTGTCAATTATATGGTTGCAGGTTATGTTGCACCAGGGGAAGACAACAGAAAGCTCAAGTATGAAAGTCGTATCCACTTGTGGGATGATCCATATCTTTACAGAGTCTGTGCCGATGGGCTGCTACGGAGGTGTGTCCCAATAGTTGAAGGCATAAAAATTATTGAGAGATGTCATACATCACCCTATGGAGGACATTATGGAGCATTTCGAACACATGCTAAGATTTGGCAAAGCGGATTCTTCTGGCCAACGATTTATCAAGATACAAAAGAGTTTGTTAGAAGATGTCTTAGATGCCAGAAACATGGAAACATCAATACTCGGGATGCAATGCCACTCACAAACAACCTTCGAGTAGAACTGTTTGATGTCTGGGGAATTGATTTCATGGGACCACTCCCAAAGTCAGGAGATGCAGAATATATCTTGGTGGCAATTGACTACGTGTCTAAATGGGTAGAAGCAATACCATGTCGAGCTGCCGACTCCAAGCACTCCAAGAAGATGTTCAACGAAGTAATATTTCCAAGTTTCGGAATGCCTAGATTGATCATAAGTGATGGAAGACCACATTTTATCGACAAAAGATTCCGATAGTTCTTAGCAGAAAATGGAGTCAAACACAATATTGCAACTCCGTACCATCCTCAAACTAGCGGTCAAGCTGAAACATCAAATAAGCAAATAAAGAACATTCTATAAAAGACCGTAGATGAAATAGGCAAGAAGTGGAAATATAAACTTTCTGATGCACTATGGGCCTACCGAACTGCATATAAGACACCCATAGGCATGACACCTTATTAGCTTATATATGGTAAAACATGCCACTTGCCTGTTGAATTGAAATTCAAAGCTCATTTGGCAATCAAGAAATGAAACATGGATATCCATCTAGCTAGCAAGAATCGATAAATGCAAATATATGAGCTTGAAGAAAGGAGAGAGAAGGCATATCACAACTCCAAGATTTACAAAGAAATAACAAAAAGATGGCATGATAAGAGAATCAAGCACAAGGAGTTTAAGCCTGGTGACAAGGTCCTGCTGTTCAATTCAAGAGTAAAGCTCTTTGGCCATGGAAAACTTTGAAGCAAATGGGAAGGACCATTCAAGGTAGTTGAAACCTCGTCACATGGTGCCATTACAATTCAAGACGACTCAGGTAACATCTTCAAGGTAAATGGCCAACGATTAAAAATATTCCTTGAAACTAAAAATTTAGAAGAGATAGACATGATTGAGTTTCTACAATTTAATGATCCTATCTAAAAAAGGATTCAATCACCAAGACTCGGATAACTGAAACTTATATGCCTAACACTTAATTTATTCCATGAGTTTTGTGTCTATTTGAGTTTTGCGAGGATTTAGAAGTTTGAGAAGAGTGAACAAAGACTAAGCAAACATCTAGCTTGGGGGAGGGCATCCCCTAGTTATCGAGTAAGTATATCTATGCGATTATCTAGTCTATCTTATAGTCATAAAATACCAAAAAATATGTGGGCACATGAAGGTCCATGTCTGTTGAGTCTTTTATGAGTCAATTAGTATAAATGAAATAAAAAGGTGAATAATCATTAAAACCAAATAAAGATACTTTAGTTATTTATTAGGGTGTAATCCTACAATTGTGTATCTAGTTTGTTATGAGTCAAATAGAAACTGAAGAACAATAAAATTTTGTCTTGGAGATGATGAATAGTTGCTCTGTCGTAATTCCTTTCAAGTGCTTAGTTTTCAACCTTAAATTCTTCCGAGTTTTGGGTATAATTGTTTTGATATAAGAATTTACTCTGAAACTTGTGGAGGCATATGCTTAAGCTAAGTCTAGGTGATTGACGGATATGATATGAGAAAGTTTGAGCTGCTATTTATCTTATTCCTAACGATACTAAGTTCTGGAGATTTATATTTTAAAAAACTCTAAAATCTTACATGATGAGCTCTTGTATGACAAAGTTTGAATTCCTACCAAAACCATATATGATATACATTTAGAATAGGAAAACCTTGGCTCATTCATGCTGCTTGCTTTGCATTGAGTTCAGTCAACCATTGTTGTATACCTTATGAGAGTCTTGTAATGCTTTTAAAATCAACATCACTTACACACTCCACCTACATATGCATTGCTCCTACTCTAGGAGTAAGCGCAATCATTTTTCACTTTTATCCAGATCCACCTTAAAAATGTTTTTCTCCCACACTGGGAGTAAACACCCAAAAATATACCTATAGGACAACCCCTGTCTAATGCTCTGAGTTCTTATTGTTATCTCTCCAATCATCTATTGTATTCAAAGGATGCATGTAGCTATGCAAAAAGAAATTATAAAAAATAAGAGGGAGTTAAAAAATGGACAAGTGTCCAAGCAATTAAAACAATGAGTACTTCGATGCTCGCCTCCCGGAAAAAGAGAAGAAAAAAGAAAAAAAAGAGATAAAAGAAAAAGAATAAAGATAGCCCATGTTTTCCTGTGAATGTTCTAAGTCCAAGAGAGAGAGAGATTTATTTTCAAAGAGCAAACGTAGAATTAGGTTTAGCCACCATATATTTCTCCTATCCACCATATTCCATACACATGCACATCTTGGTTTGATTGTATGACTTGACTCTCTTTGGATCCATTGTTTGACTTTACAATATATGAATTGCAAGTATGCTCATCCTTGTTTTAATGCCACTCCTATGAACTCCACTATAATTCTTAGTTATAGGAAGGGCATGACATCATTAAAGCCTCAGTGAGATCTATAAATACCACATACAATAAGAGACTTGAGGGTGTCATACAGTTAAGCTCTGAGTTTTATTTTGAAAATTAGCAAAAACTCTAGAATATTGGTTGAGTGAAGAATTTGAGACATAGTGCTTGACTTGATTGTTCTATCTTTCAATTACTCAAGACCCATGCGAAGGTTGAAAAGCTCCATAGTTAACGGAAAAATGGGTAAGTTTGAAAGTTAGAGCAGTTTTGTCTAACCCGAAGGAGAATTTTTGTTTGAAGGCATGTGTACTTTTGAGGTGTGAAAGCATTGTAGCAACTCCTGATCTAAGTTTAGTAGTTAGGCTTTGCTAAGGGACTAGCAAAGGGTAAGCTTGGGGGAGCTTGTTGACGGTGGATAGCGTCAACATTTAATAGTGCAATAAATATGATAAATGGTCAATGCACTTGCAAATAGAGAAGTCTAGGGTTTTGTATGACAAATTCCACGAGTTTTGGTGAACTATTATTTTCCAGGGACTATTCCAGAAAATGGTGGAAAAGGACTTAATTATCAAAATACATCTCGGAATTATCCGTAATTCAAGAATACGCTACACAACTCTAGAAGGATCCAGAATACATCAGAGCGAACGGGAGCACGAGACACTTCCAGGTGGGGCCGACCAGCCCCACCTGTCATGCCGGCCGGCCCCCTATGAGGGGAAGGTTCTCCCACCTTTCGGAGTCTTCCTCCACCGCCATTGAGGGTTCATCTTGGCCGTCCCTTAAGTCGGTTTGATCCAATGGTTGTCGTGCATCCCACCGGGCTATAAATATAGGGCCAGACCCCCCAGGGCAACCCTAATTCATTCTATCAATTCATTTGGAGAGCTAGAAGCCCTAGCTCATTAGAGCTCCTGTAATTAGAAAATAGGGAGAGAGGAGAGGAAGAAGTAGAAGAGGAGCTGGCTTGTCGGATCTTCCTCAACTTTGTACCTCTACGGAGACCGTTCATCTTCAAGTTCTTCATTTGGTAACTCTAAGTCTTCTATTTGATTAAGCTTTGTTCTTACTTTACTTTGTTTATGGGATCTTAGCTCGTATTGAGTGCTCTAGTTAGCGTATGTGACTAGAGTAGTAATCGTTAGCGTAGACGTGGTGTCTAGGCTAGGGTTTACCTGAGTTTAAGCTCAATTCTTATGGTTAGTTGTGGTAGCCTTCAGAGGTGACAGCTTTGTTGGCCTTCGTATTCCATCACGTCGGAGTTGGTGTTTCGTAGAGCTTTTGGCAGCCTTCCCCAACTACCTTCTTCCCAGTCTTATTCGAGAGTTGGAAAGGTACTATTGCTCCAAAGTAGACAAGTATTGTAAGTCTAATTCTTAGTTATCTAGATCACCTTAGATAGCCCCTCTCTACCCACCAAAAACATTTATCTTATCTATCCTTGGACGTTCTTGATTTGTTTCTAGTTCCCTTCGTGTTCCTCGTGGAAAATCGATATCTTAGAATACTCTTAGGTGAAAGCTACAGCGGTATCCGTACACTTGCGGATTTATCTCTTTGATTATTCTGTGTGCGTTAAATATACCAACATTCACAAGAGCAAGCTCTATCATCCGAAGGAGAAGAATCAGAAGGATTAGAAGTTAACTTGACACCAGTTTTTGAAGCAATGGCTGAGAAGACAATACGTGAATTCTCTGGTCCAACAACTGCCAACATCCGTACTGGACCTAATGTCGATATCAGAAACAATAGATTCGAGCTCAAGCCTGCGCTCATCACTATGGTGCAAGCTAATCAGTTTTGTGGAAAGGCACATGAAGATGTAAGTGCAAACTTACAACACTTTCTAGAGATATGCAGCACCTTCAAGATCAAAGATGTACCAAAAGATGCTACCTTACTTCGCCTATTCCCATTTTCGCTGCTAGGAAAAGCAAAACAGTGGTTCTATAACAACAAGGCAACCAACATTACATGGGACAAATGCTCTACTACTTTTCTGGCCAGATTCTTTCCAACAGGCAAGACCACTGCACTGCGTGGGAAGATCTCAAGCTTTCAACAGCAACATGATGAATCATTCACCGAGGCATGGGAACGCTTTCAAGATTACATCGCAGAATGTCCTCATCATGGAATGGAGGATTGGCTACTTGTGCAGACTTTCTATCATGGGCTAGTCTCTAGCACTCGTGAGTCCATGGATACTGCAGCTGGAGGAGCTTTCCTGTCACTTAAGCTCGCCGATGCAACAGCACTCGTTGAGAAGATGGCCTCAAATCAAAGCTGGAATGAAGAACGCACTCAACCTCGCAAGAGAGGAGGAGGCACTCATCATCTCAAGGAAGTCGATACATTCACTGAAAAGCTAGACCTCATTATGAAGAAGCTTGAAGATAGAGACACTGAGAAGAGAGAAGTCATGCACATTAATGGTTCCTACATGAATTGTGAAGAATGTGGAAACATAGGACACTCATCAGCTGTCAACTGTCCTGCAATCCAAGAGGTCGTGAATTACATCAATAATAACACCAACTATCGTCCTCAACCAGGTCAAGGATGGAACCAATCAAATCAAGGATGGAATCAGCAACCACGACAAGGTAATTTCTAAGGTAACAATAATTACAGCAATTATAATTTACCACCTTTACAAGATCTAGTTGTTGGTCAATCTAAATTGCTAGACCAAATGTTTAAAAAGATAACTTTGAATGATAAAGTGTTAGAAAATATAAACACTAGACTAGATATCTTTGCTTCTGCTATTAAAAATCAACATAGCTTCAATAAAATGTTAGAATCACAATTAGCTCAATTGGCAGCTGTTGTTCCTCCAATGGAAAAAGGTAGGGCTCTAGGCCAATTAGAAGATTTAGAAACTGCAAATCTTGTCAATATTCACAATGCAGGTCATTACTACACTCAACCAGCGGATGTGCAGTGGGTTGACCACTCACTCCCTGAGAAGAAAGGAGACCCTGGAAGGCCTGTCATTCCTATTTCAATAGGATGTCACACCTTTTCAGAGGCTATCTATGATTTTGGTACAAGTGTCAACATTATACCCAAGGTAATTTATGAAAAGATTCTAGGAGATCCTTTGTTGTACACAACCATGCGTTTGCAGCTTGCAGATCAGTCCATTTGCTACCCCGAAGGAGTTTTGGAAGAAGCTATTATTCGAGTGGGACAATCCTTAGTCATGGAGACTAGAGGAGATGAAAGAGCACCCATCATACTGGGCCGACCATTTTTATGCACAACTAAAGCCATCATCTATGCGGAGCATGCCAAGATTGTGTTTTCCATCAAGAACAAAAAGGAGAAGTTTTCATTCAAGAACTGTATCCTGACAACCCCCGCATTCCCATAGAAGCCATATGAACAAGCCCAACAACCAGCTAAACCCAAGATGAAGAAAAACAATAGAAGAAGGAGGAAGAGTGAGCTCAATCAAATTCCAGAAGAGACGGTTCAACTAATCAATTCGGTTAACACCGAATATGACCACCTGTTAGCACCACCGTACATTGTCAAAAGAGAAGACCCAGGAGTCTTGACTACTGAATGCACAATTAAGCAAATGGTTTTTCCTAAGACCTTTTGTGACACTGGATCAGGGGTCAACGTCATGTCAAAGGTAGCGTACAATTATCTATTTGGTGATGAACCGTTATACCCTACCTATATACAGCTGCAGATGGTGGACTTATCAACAAGATTCCCAGAAGGCATAGTGAAGAACGTCGCGGTGAAGATTAAAGATTATTATATACCTGCAGATTTCTTGGTTCTTGACATGCAGGAAGATGACGATACACCTATCATCTTGGGAAGACCTTTCTTCAACACCGCTAATGCAATCCTTTACATGAGATCCGGACAAGTCCACTTCCACCTTCCCGTTGGAAAGGTACGTTGCAACTTCAATAGTTACACTGACAATAATTCGCCCTAGAAAATTCGAAACAAGAGACGCTGATCTCGGCGTAGAGCGAACCTACTCTCAAAGAAGGAAGGAGAAGGCTATCCTAGTAAAGATACAAGGTACGAGGATCAAATTACTAAACAAGAAGCAATAGAACCTCGCTGGAGCGAGTGGGACAAAGAAGCTGAGAAAATGGAGCAAATTGCTGAACAAGAGGCAAGAGAAATACAAGAACAAAATCAAAGATGGTTGAAAGAAAATAAAGAGACATCATGGCAAAATAAAGGATTGTTTGAGGCTTCTTCGCACAACGAATCCTACAAGTAAGTACTCTTCCCGACTTAGTCTTGTCGGTAGACTTTAAATTCCGCACCCTCGCCATAAGGTAACAATGGTAGTTATCTAATTACTCTAGTACATTTATTCTTTTGCATGTTTAAAAAGAAAATAAAAAATTTCTTTACTATTTTAAAACTTTAAAGGATTAGGCCTATGGTTTACCCCGTAAGAATAATCACAATGGTAGCACAAAAATAAATTTTTATTTTTTACATTATAAAGTACAAAAATAATAAGAATCATGCTACACATCTATATTTGCTCATAAAGATAATCAATTACTCATTGGGCTGACCGCTAACCCATATCATATTTGAGCCTCGAGTTTTGGTTTTCTTCTTGGAATACACCTTTGCAGGATTATACAATTGAAGAGTGAGACGGGTCAGTGGGTCACCACTGCTAAGCTTACTCTAAAAAGATTATTCAAGCGAAATATGGCAAACATCTAGCTTGGGGGAGGAGCATCCCCTAGTTATCGTGTAACTATACCTATGCGATTTATCGAGTTTATCCTATAGTTATAAAATACCAAAAATATGTGGACACATGAAGGTCCACGTCTGTTGAGTTTTTAAGAGTCTTTAGTTAAATTTTGAAAAGCAATAAAAAAAGTTTTGTTCAGTCTTAGTTAATTAGAGTGTGTCTAGAGTCAACTATGAACTAGAAATTTTATTTTAGAGATGATGAATAGTTGCTCTGCTAGAATTCTTTCAAGTACCTAGTTTTCGATCTTGAGTTCTCCTAAGTTTTGGACATGATTGCTTTAAACTTGATAATTTACTCTAAACCTAAAACTTGTGGAGTAATATGCTTGAGCTAAGTCTAGGTGATTGACGGATATGATATAAGAAAGTCTGAGCTGCTATTTATCTTATTCCTAACGATGCTAAATTCTGAAGATTTATCTTTTGAAAATTTCAAACCCTTACATGATGAGCTCTTGTATGACAAAAGTTGAATTCCTACCAAAGCCATATATGATACATATCTTAGAATAGGAAACCTTTGCTCATTTATGCTACTTGCTTTGCATTGAGTTTAGTCAACCTTTGTCATATACTCAAGAGTCTTGTCATGCTTTTAAAATCAAGATCACTCACACACACTCCATCTACATATGCATTGCTCTTACCCTGAGAGTAAGCGCAACCATTTTTCCACTTTTATCCATTTCCATCTCAAAATGTTTCTTCTACATTGGGAGAAAACACCCAAAAATATTCATAAACCCATAGGACAGCCTTGTTTATTTGCTCTAAGTTCTTTATTGTTATCTCTTCAATCAATTATTGTATCTAAGGATGCATGTGGCTATGCAAAAAAAATAAAAAGGGAGTAAAAGGTGGACAAGTGTCCCAAGCATTAAAGCAATGGGTACTCAAATACCCACCTCCCAATAAAAAAAAGAAGAGAGGTAGCCCATGTTTTTCTAAAAAGTTCTGAAAGTTTAAGAAAGAAGAGAGATTCATTTTGAAGAGCAAAAGTAGAATTAGAATTAGCCACCACATATACACCGATCCACCATATTCCACACACATGCACATCTTGGTTTGATTGTATGACTCAATTCTCTATAGGTCCATTGTTTGACTTTACAATATATGAGTTGCAAGTATGCTCATCCTTGTTTAATGCCATTCCTATAAACCCTACTATAATCCTTAGAATTAGGAAGGCATGACATCATGAATGCCTCAGTGAGATCTGCAAATACCACATACTTGACAGACTGAGAGTGTTATACAATTAAACTCTAAGTTTTATTGCGAAAACTTGAAAAACTCTAGAATATTAGTTGAGTAAAGAATTTGAGACATAGTGCTTGACTTGGTTGATCTGTCTTTCAATTACTCAAGACCCACATGAAGATTAAAAGCTCTACAGTTAAAGGTAATATGGGTGAATTTGAAAGTTAGAGCAGTTTTATCTAATCTAGAGGAAATGTTTGTTTGAAAGCATGTGTACTTGTTAGAATGAAAGCATTGTAGCAACTCCTGATCTAACTCTAGGTTTTGGTAAGGGACTAGCAAAAGGTAAGCTTGGGGGAGTTGTTGACGGTGGATAGCGTCAATATTTTATATATCAAAAAGCATGAAACATACATCAATATCTAGAAGGCTAGGGTTTTATCTAACAATTTCCGCGAGTTTTGGTGATTTATCAGTTTTCAGGGACTGAACCAGAAAAACACCGAAAAAGGGATATAACTACAAATCTACACCATGGAATTATCCGAAACTCAAGAATACTCCAAACTACACTAGAAGGATCCAGAAGACACCAGAGCGAAGGGGAGGCAGGGCCACTTCCAGGTGGGGCCGGCCGGCCCCACTTGCCAGGCCGGCCGGCCCCCTATGAGGGGAATCCTCTCCCCCCTTCTGGAATGTTCCTCCACCGCCTTTGAGGATCAATCTTAGCCCTACGTGAAGTCGGTTTGATCAAACGGCTGTTGTGCATCCCACCGGGCTATATAAGCAGAGCCAGACCTCCCCTGGAAACCCTAGAATCCATTCAACTCATTCATTCCATCTCGAGATATTTGGTGATCAAGTCATTTACAGCTTCAAGTTCTAGTTCTTTATAGCCTTCTAGTTCATAGTTTAGCCTAGTTAGATCTAGAGTAGAGGAAGTCAAGTTCTTCATCGATCTTAGATTCCCAGCGTTGTCAAGAAGAGAAGAGTCTGGTATAGTTCTTAAGCATTTCTTTCTTATTGTAATATCTGCGTTTGTATGATCATTACTAGCAACATTATTCTTCATTATTATGTTCTTGATTGCATTGTTCATTGTCTACTTTAATATGTCTAGTACAGTTAGTTTGCTATTATATTCATGCACTGGTTCATATAGCGCTCATCTATTCAATTATATGGTGAGTGGTAGGCAATATGTAGACGTGGTGTCTAGATATTTTGCTTATCTACGAGTATCCCCAGTCGTGCCGGGTAGTGAGGTAGATCATGGGTGTGACAGACCCATTGAGTCCTTTATAGGCCTCCCCCGTACGGTGGATTGGTAGAGTGGGATTGTCAGATTAAGAGGAGGTTCCTGTACTCATCTTCTCCTGTACATTGCTTCGATGTGTTAGGGAACTATAGTAGTATAACTTAGCCATGATTGTTAGACATACTTACACTAAATGAAGTAGCTTTGACTGTAGCTTGAATATTTAGGAGTTATTTCTCTATTACCTGATTAGACAAATGCTGACATGATTAGAGTGCTATGATGGGATTAGTGTTATTAGGAGATGACTGATCATATTTATCATTTATCTATTATTTATCTTGTGACATCTTCCTGTTATTGAGGAGAGTTGACATTGGCTACATCTCTTATTCACTTCAAATATAAGTGTTATCAATACTGTAGAGTAGCTTCTTAGCAATGCCTTCCTAGTGGTAGAATATAAATGACAACCTGGTAAGGCTCTAGGTAAAATGTTATAATAGTATAATTATCTGTCCGCTTGCAGAGTCATTCTTAGTTTATATTCATCTTTATTTCTGCCTAGTCACTTAAATGATAAGATTTAGTACCAGAGTTTATTCCTAGCTTTACAATTGGGGATGACAACCTAGTTTCACCGTTAGGAGTAAGGGTAGATAGGCTAGTGGCTAGTTGCTAAAGGCAAGTTAATTAATACCAACATTTCTAGTGTCATTGCGTGGGATAAAGATTTGGGTTTTATTGTAGTGACGTTAGAAATGACAACAGTGGTCTTCCGATCCATCGCAAACACAACTCTATCTCTGACTCATGTACTTGTATGACTAACCGCTATCTAGACATTAGCTGTATTAGGACTATTGCTCCCATAGAATATTCATTTATTCTTTATTCTTTCATTCTTTATGCTTCCTCCATTTTTCCCCACTTGAGAGGCATTTATTTGTGTGTGTGCCCACTATCATGAAAACCGTATTGTTTACCTCTGTTATGAACATTGGTCTATCTTTCATACAAAGTATAATATTCATGATTATGGTTTCATACTAAAATCTACACTAGCCTTCCTTTGGGAAAATATAAATACGACACCTAGGATTTCTTCGGGTTGGAATGCTACAACAGTAATTCCGTGCACTTGCGAATTAACATCCAAAACTGCAAAGGTTTACCGGATCACCATTACCTCTTTTATGTAGTTGCGAATATAGTTTTAGTACTAGTGTTAAGGAATGCTGAAAGTGCGCCATATAGCATCTCCAACATACTAGCAGCTAAGGCCATAGTCCTAACGTTATTAGGGATATAACTCTCTTGACAGAGATAAGAATAGTCTTTGTATGCCATGGTGCCCATGCCAGACTATTCTGAAACTATCATTAGAGGTGTATCACTAGTAGCAGTAAAGGGAATAACTGGTGTGGTGCGCCCCAGTGCCATGGCTGATCTAGTGATATGGTAGCTGAGGTACACCACTCCAAGCATTTCTTACTCATTGCCAGGGGTAGATTTAACTCTATTCCTAGTAATGATGTTAGAAAATTTCAACTGCATTTCTAGCGTTGTTACCAAGGGTCCAAACCTGGTGATGCGCTAAGAAATGCCAACAAGCATTTCTGGCGCCGTTGCCGGGGAAGGCTAGGAAAGATTTTATATGAAAACTTAAACTTGGATAATATACTTGTGTAAAAGTAGCCATTGTTCACACAGGATAACTTTTCTTGTTTTCTTCTGTTGTGGAGAAAAACAGATAGTGTATGACTGGGTTCGATCTGCCGAAAAACTTCACCAGCAATCCAGAGGCTATCTTGAAAAAGACTCGGTCCCGTACCGTTTCTTCTTCAAGTACTCCACCGACAATCGAACCTGTCACTTTTGCACCCGAGATCACCGCTATGGCTGGAAAGTCACTCCGTGAGTACTCTGTCCCCAATGTTGCCAATGTGCCCACTGGGCCCGCTGTCAACCTTGGTGACAAGAACTTTGAACTTTGCACCGGTCTCATCACTATGGTGCAGGCAAGCACATTCTGTGGCTTGCCAAGTGAGGACGCCAACACTCATCTCCAACAATTCTTGGAGCTGTGCGACACCATCGTCATAAAAGACATCGCACCGGAGGCTATCTGCCTCCACCTGTTTCCCTTCTCCCTCACGGAAAAGGCGAAACAGTGGTTCTACAAGGACCGGGAAGCTGTTGACACTTGGGCCAAGTGCTCAGTGGCATTCCTCGCGAAGTTCTTCCCTCTAGGCAAAACAACTACCCTTAGAGGGAAGATCACATCGTTCCAGAAGAGCAGCTTGGAGAACATCCCCGAAGCATGGGATAGGCTGCAAGACTACATTCAAGCCTTCCCACACCATGGGATAGAGGATTGGATGATCCTGCAAACCTTCTATGAGGGGTTAATCCCCATGTCGAAGGGCAATCTGGACGCTGCAGCTGGAGGAGCATCCCTCTCCCTCACCATCACTGGGGCAAAAGCCCTAATCAAGAAAATTCTGTCCAATCAAGGATGGGGGGAGGAAAGGTCCCAGTCATAAAAATAAAAAGGCATGCATACTGTCAAGGAGGTAGATATGCTTGTCGCAAAAATGGACCTTCTGCTCAAAAGACTGGATGAAAGAGCCCACGAGAAAGATGCCATGAAGAAGGGCTACGTCCAGGCTATAGACTCACACATGACGTGTGAAGTCTATGGCAATGTTGGCCATTCGGGGAATGACTGCCCTAAAACCCGTGAAGAAGCTGTCTACATCAACAACAGCAGCAACGGGTATCGCCAACAAAATAATGGCGGATGGAACAATCAACCCCGCCAACAAGGAGGTAATTCGAACTTCAATTCAAATTATAATTCGAATCAACCTTCCTTGAAAGACTTGGTATTAGGCCAAGCAAAAATAAATGAAAATTTAAACAAAAAGTTGTCTTATAATGATAAAATGTTTGAAAACTTAAATACGAAAATAGAAAACCTTTCTTCTGCTGTTAAAAATCAACTAAGCTTTAATAAGATGCTAGAAACCTAATTAGCTCAAATTACTGCTGCTTTACCTTCTAATAATGAGGGGGAAGGATTGGGACAACCCGAAACACCCCTCAAATCTATCAAAATGGTCACCACAAGGCCTGGTAAGCCTTCCGTCCATGACGGGTATCTTCTAGACCCTCCATTAATCACCAAGAAAGAAGACCTAGGCCAACCAACAATCGAGGGTTCAATTAGCCCAATGGTCTTCTGACCTGCATATTGTGATCTTGGGGCCAGTGTAAACATCATGTCGAAGGTGACATATGACCATTTGATCGGTGGGCCCTTACAACCCATAGACTTCAAACTGCAAATGGCGGACCAGTCAGTACGGGCTGCAGAAGGACATCCTAGTGCGCATCCAGGACGATTATGTACCCACTGACTTTGTTGTCCTAGACATGGGGGAAGATAATGGCGTACCACTCCTCCTAGGGAGACCATTCCTCAACACCATCAACGCCATTATCTATGTAGGGTCAGGACAATTTCACTTTCAGTTCCCTGGATGGAGAGTGAAATGCCCATTTAATGGATATACTCAGAAACCCATGGAGTCAAAAAGAGTTTCCAAACCACCATCAAACCCACTGACCAGCAAAACGCAACAAGAGAAGGATAACCAACAGCAGAAGAAGGCACACAAGTTAATGCCCACAACAAGAGGCCAGCTTGATCATCAACCCAAACAAGAGCAAAGCAAAATGATCAAGATCAAGTACGGACCAAATCCTCAGGGCATCAAGGAAGTAGAGATCAACCCTCTACCAGTGGGCGGCCTCCCAAAGAAAACCAAGAGCAAAGGGAGGCAAGAATAGAAAAAAGACAAGCCAAACCCAATCAAAAACAAAACCAAATCCACACCACCACAAAAGACAGATCAAAAGGTGTGGAAACTCAAGAAAGCTCCACAGCCACCCGCTGCACCAACACCAAAGCCTGCCACCTCACCACCAAGGAAAACCAAGATGGTGTGGCGACCAAAAGTGCCATCATTCGTGCCTTCTTCTCCAAGCATGAATATTCCATCCACTTCAGAAACCAAAGACAAGGAGAAGAGTCCTGCTCCTCAGACCCAAAATGAAGAGCCCTCTACCAAAAGGTAAATTGGTAAGTTATCCTCACTAAATATAGGTTTTAAGCCAGCTTGGGGGAGGACCCCCGAATAAAAGTAACACTTCCCTCACTTTTCAATAACACTAATAACAAGAAAATTCATAATAATAGTAAACATACAAATAATAAAATGAATTCCACTCCAAATATGTGAAATATGCTATGCATAGTTTTTCCTTGTTGAAATGATGAATAGTTGCTCTGTTTTATGATTCATCTGTGCCTAGATTATGACTTAGTTTCCTCCTAAGATTTAAGTTTATTGGTTTTAAAAATATTCATTCTAGAAACTTGAAAACTTAGTGGGATGCATAGAGCTTGATCTAGTCTAGGGATGGTATGAAGCTTGATTTGGTATAACTAAGAATTTGTTACAATCTTACTCTGAGAAAAGCTTGAATACTGGAGTCTTAAAAATTAAATAAAAACCAGAGTCCTTTGGTATGATCTAAAGTAGATTACTTTGTTATGCACCCATGATTGGAATTCACATACACAATAAAAACCAATTTTTTTCTCTACGTATCGATTCTCTCTTAGAAGTCAAAAGAGAGTGTGGGCTATAAAAATAAAAAGATGCCATGCCAAAGAAGCATGAGGTAATAAAAGATGCCATACCAAAAAGGTATGTGCCAAAAAAAGAGAGAGAATAAAACAAGGGGTGCAAAGACACCCGCCCAAGCGAAAAAAATAGGTACAAAAAGTACCCGCCAGAGAGATAGCCCCACTTCTTAGAAAGACAGAAAAGAGATAATCATGCATAGGAGTTCAAAAATAAAAAAATTAATAATAATAAACTTTCTTTCCGATCAAAGTGTATAGCTCAGTAATTTGCTATGATCTAATCATTTGACTTTGCTCTTCATACAAAAATGCAAACTCCGGGAAGAAGCAATTCAAAAAAGTAGAATGTATGCAAAATCTATGTCTACCTCTCTTGCTAAAAATACCAACCTAAAAACAAAGTGATAGTTTGTAAGCCCCACAAGTGACAAGTAAAAAGGATGAGTATAAGAACCAATTTATTTAGATCAAGGAGGAAAACTTTGTTATAATCCTGGCACTTGTGAAACATAATCGGCATTGTAGCAACTACTGATCAACAACCAAGTTCTTAGCTTTGGCTCGAGGACGAGCAAAGGGTAAGCTTGGGGGATTTTGTTGGCGGTAATTACCGATATACTTTAACCGCCAACTATTATCCAAAAAGGAAAAATTATCATAGATATATTCACATATACCTTTACTATTGATCTATTCCCACTTGTATTGGAGCATCTTTGATTTACAGGAAACATACATGGAAAAGAGGAAAAGGTCACCAAAATACGCTTTTCGACAAAGCGAAAAGGGGGAAATAAAGCAAAGCCCATCAAGAATTCCACATCTGGGCTAGCAACCACTAGAACCAGGGTCCAAGCCCAGCCCACAGCCCACCGACCAAAGGTGGTGCCAAGGGGAACCACCCCTGGTGTGGGCGCACCAGGGTGTGGCCGCACCCCTGGCTCGGCCAGGTGGGCCCTCCTTCCTGTGGCGGTTTGTTGAGGTGGTTTGGACGTCGGTTTGGCTGGTCATTATTGCCCCTACCCCTGAACTGACCTGGACCTAGTATAAAGCAAGGGGTGGAGCTCCACACAACAACACACACTACACCTCTCACCTGTACTCTCAAGTGTACCTCTCCACTTTTCTCTTTATGCTTAGTAGTAGTAGAGGAGCAAGGCTCAACTTGTAAGAGGAGGAGACATCTTGGCTACTCTTGGTATGAATACAATTCTTTCCATTATGCTCTTCTTCTCTTTTTATCAATATAGTAATGTTCTAGAATTAGAGTATAGTTCTTATACTATGATCTTATTGTGCAGACTAGGTAATAGTTTGTGTGATAGGATCATAGAACATAGAACTTCTAGTTTATATGCCTTGTTCATGATATGCTTGCTAGTTCATAGTGTTCATATCATATTCTTAGCATATAGAGCTTTGTTCTTAACCGTTCATACACTTAGATGATTAAGAACAGAGTTGCGGGAGGGATTGTGGTTCATCGCACAACATCCAAGTTCTTTATTTGTTCATCCGTAGGGTGAAAGACCTAGGGGGGCTTGGGTAGCTGTTTTATATATGAGCATGGTGCTTGGGTATAGGGTAGCCGGTGATTGCACTTCATAGTCCACGGATGAGGGGGTAGGCAGCAGGTGGCGACAGCCCTGTCCGTCCCTTGTAATCCCCCATGTTTGGCTATGGTATAGGAGTTTAAATTACCACCCATCTCGTTGGCAGACCAGCGGCCAATGTTCTTCCGATCCATCGCAAACACAACTCTATCTCTAACTCATGTACTTGTATGACTAACCGCTATTTAGGCATTAGCTGTATTAGGACCATTGCTCCCATAGGATATTCATTTATTCTTTATTCTTTCATTCTTTATGCTTCCTCTATTTTTCCCTACTTGAGAGGCATTTATTTGTGTGTGTGCCCACTATCATGAAAACCGTATTGTTTACCCCTGTTATGAACATTGGTCTACCTTTCATACAAATTATAATATTCATGATTATGGTTTCATACTAAAATCTACACTAGCTTTCCTTTGGAAAAATATAAATACGACACCTAAGATTTCTTCGGGTTGAAATGCTACAACGGTAATTCCGTGCGCTTTCGGATTAACATCCAAAACTGTAAAGATTTACCGGATCACCATTACCTATATATTTACTGTAGTTGGGAATATAGTTTTATAGTACTAGTATTAAGGAATGCTGAAAGTGTGCCGTATAGCATCTCCAAGACACTAGCTGATGAGCCCATGGCTCATCGAGATATTGGTACAGACAAGTCTAGCATTATTTTAAATATAGCAGCCGGTAATTCTTTGAAGCCCTCTGATATTCAATTTGGAGCTATTATTTTTGATAAGAAATATAGCGAGAACATGAACCTGATGGACAAATTTACCACTGCTGGCCTTTCATCAAGTATATTTTTTAGAGGTGCTTTACTGTTTGGAAAAGAGGAGAAAAAGAAGCCAAGGAAATATATGTTTATTGGTTCGATGCAGGTGCACATGACATGAGCAATGTTGGCGTAGGAGAGTTTTTGCTGAAGCTGGTAATTTGATGCATATCGATGCATACATTCTGCAAGCAAGGAGATCACATATATTCTAATGATAGCAGCATGGCCGGAATAGTTTATTATTTATAGTTATATCTAGTAGCACGTCAGGATGAGTCTCTTTGCTTTCTCCATGATTTTGGTTGAGTCCGTTTTGATTAATTATAGGCATCAGGGTCAAGTCACGTTCCACGTCATGCCGGCCCTGCTGTGTTGGTCCGACCAAGTTTCCAAGGCGGCCTGTGTGCCTTTTAAGGCTGGGTCAGCAACCCATGTAATTAGATTGGATTTTATTTTGTAGAGTTTATCTCTTGTCGAGCCACCACTCGAGAATCCTAGTTGGTCGGGGTGATTGATCCGGATCCTTCGTGGATTTGTGAAGAGTGCGTGATCGAGCTGCTACAGTTCGAGTTTGTCGCTTGGAATTCCGGGAGTTCCCTCTCTTCTGATCGTGGTTGGTCGTGGCCGCGGGTGGAAGATTTATCTAGAGGTTGGATTGCATCTCTGTAAGCCAAATCGATCTATCATTGATATTTCTACTGGAGATATTTGATCTATTTTGATACAACTTGGTTGTGACTGAATTATTCACGAGAGATCATATCATTGTTATATATCTGTGCGTGATCTACCTTTGCCGAGTAGTCATTGCCTTGATATAATTCTATCTGTTGTTAAAGCTTTAATTAACAGTGACAATTATTGGTTCAAAGCTGTACTGCTGCTACTCTGTCCGTCACATACTGCTAGGTGTTACTACTGCTCATTTGTTTGAGATAAGATCAAGTACTGAATTTCTTGTCACGGACCACAGTGTTGACATTCAAGTATTAATTATTTTCTGGCTGATTAAGGTTAAATACACAACCTTTCTTTTTGAGATTTTGTACCGTGAAAGATTGGGGCAAATCTTGGACAGCATAGGCGTATCCTGATCACTAGCCGCTAAGGCTATAGTCCTAACGTTATTAGGGATATAACTCTCTTGACAGAGGTAAGAATAGTCTTAGTATGCCACGATACCCGTGCCAGACTATTCTGAAACTATCATCAGAGGTGTATCACTAGTAGCAGTAAAGGGAATAACTGGTGAGGTGTGCCCCAGCTGAGGTACACCACCCCAAGCATTTCTTACTCATTGCCGGGGGCAGATTTACCTCTATCCCCAGTAATGATGTTAAGAAATGTCAACCGCATTTCTAGTTTTGTTACCAGGGGTCCAAACCTGGTGATGCACTAAGAAATGCCAACACATGACTGTATAAAATATGATCTATGCTAAAACAATATCAATACTATCTTTTTATTAGCATAGATAGAACAAAATAAAATATTAAACAAGCAACCTATGTTTAAAAGTTGTATACTCCTTCGGGTATGTGTTGTCCACTAATCTGTTATAGGCATAATAATGACTGGAGTGAAAAAAATTAAAAGATCAAAGAAGCAAAAGATGGCAAAAGAATGAGTGCAACAGAAGAGACAAGATGTTCATAAATAACTTAAGATGCAAGAGAAGGAAAGGACCATCAGTCATCTACCGTTCATCACTTAGTGTCATCACGCTCTGATAATAAAGGTAATATTTTAAGGTAAATGGTCACTGCTCTTCTCTTGATCTTGGTGTGCACATAATTGAAAACACAAATATGTTAGAGTTACAATTTTAATTGATAAATCTAATTAACTCAATATACTTTGTTCTTTAAGATTGTTCATGGCACGCTTTTTCTTAATCCTAGTCTTAACCAAACAAGTCGAAACATTGTATCCTATCTTTGGAAGGTGATAGTCATACTCATGTGAAAATTTATATAGAGATAGACAATCCTTCCATTGGTTAAGCGATTTCATTCTTTTCTGCCATGTGAACTTAATTTCAACATTAAATGCTTAATCTTCCGATGGTACCACTCATGTCCCAAAATAAATAAATCATGTAACACCAACTTTGTCTTGTTCAATGTGCCTAAGGATAGAGAAAAATAAATAAAGGGATAGATTTAGTTCTGTTGGTGTTTTTCCACCAGTAGAGCCCATGCACTTGATCTCTATATTGGTTTTGCAAACAGGACAATACGTCGAGCAAAGTTTATTAATTCTACAAGTGAAAGTTCTATGAACATACACACTGAGCAAGATATTGCCAGCTACTATTAATACTCTTCTTCAACCTCGCTGGGTCAAGCAAAGAACAAAAGTGACATCACTATGACCAGAGGTATACAACTATCAAGACCTCCATCTCCAAGATGGAGAGATACAAAGAGTGGAAGAAGTCTTGACGGTAAATTTTAAATTTCGTACCCTTGCCATAAGGTAATATGGTTATCTAATTAATTAGTATTTCTATCTGCATTAATAATTTCACTTTGACATATTCATCTTCATAAATATTAAAAAGAAAATAATAATCTTTATTGCTTCATTTACTGCACTCATAAAATAAATATTAAAAGCCAATAAACTTGTGGTAACCCTGTAGGAATATTCACTGTGGTGGTATAAAAAAATAATAATAGTTCCTGTATGTACTTTCTTGCATTATGAAAAGCCTAAGCCCCATGAGAATAAATATTTTCTGTGGTGACATAAAAAATACAACTATATATCATGCACATATATTTAATTTCTACATAATTAAACTAGAGAATCCTAAAAAAGAGAATCCTGCCAGAACTTATTAATTTGAAATCAACTCATAAGAATAATCAATTATTTATTGGCTGATCGCTAACCTCTTATTAAATTCTAGCCTCGAGTTTTGGTTTTCTTATTAAAGTATAATTATGCAGGATAACATTATGACTAAGAAGTGAGTCTATCGAGTGGAGCCCACTAGGACTGTCGCTGACAAGCTCATTCTAAAGATCATCAACACCAAGTATAGCAAACATCTAGCTTGGGGGAGGAGCATCCCCTTGTTATCAGGTAACTATACCTAGACGATTATCGAGTCTATTTTATATAGTCATAAAATACCAAAAATATGTGAGCACATGAAGGTTTGCAATAGTATCATAAGGAAATCTAAAAATACCAAAAATATATGGGCACATGAAGATCCATGTATTTAGAGTCTTGTGAGTCCAATAGAAATAAAAAGATGAATAACAAATTAAAACCAAACAAATATACTCAGCTATTTATTAATGTGTGATCATAATGTATGTCTACAATCAGTCTAGTTTAGAGTCAACTAAAAACTAGAGAACATTAAAATTTTGTCTTGGAGATGATGAATAGTTGCTCTGCCGTAATTCCTTTCAAGTGCCTAGTTTTCAACCATGAATTCTCCTGAGTTTTGGATATGACTACTTTGATATAAGAATTTACTCTGAACCTAAAATTTATGGAGGCATATGTTTGACCTAAGTCTAGGTAATTGATTGATATGATACATGAAGGTCTAAGCTGCAATTTATCTTATTCCTAGCATTACTAAGTTCTAGAGATTTATTTTGAAAACCCAAAATCTTACATGATGAGCTCTTCTATAATAAAGTTTGAATTCCTACCAAAGCCATATATGATATATTTAGAGTTAGAAAAACCTTTGTGCATTCATGCTGCTTGCTTTGCATTGAGTTTAGTCAACCTTTGTTGTATCCCTTATAAGAGCCATGTCAAGCATTTAAAATCAAAATCACTTATGCACTCCACTCATATATGCAGTACTCCTACTCTAGGTTGTAAGTGCAGTCACGTTCCACTTTTATCTAGATCCACCTTAAAACAATGTTTTCTCCTACACTGGGAGTAAAACACCCAAAAATATACCCTATAGGACAGCCCCCATTTAATTGCTCTAAGCTCTTATTATTATCTCTCTAATTATTTATATATTCAAAGGATGCATGTGGCTATGCAAAAGCATTAAAAAAAGAGAAAAAAGGAAGTAAAAGATGGACAAGTGTCCAAGCAATTAAAACAATAGGTACATAGATGCCCGCCTCCCAGATTATAAGGAAAAAAAGAAGAAGAAGAAGAAAGAGTAAAGATAGCCTGTGTTTTCCCGCGAAAAGTTCTAAGTTTTAAAGGAGGGAGTTATTTTCAAAGAGCAAAAGTAGAATTAGGATTAGCCACCATATAAACACCTATCCACCATATTCTATGCACATGCATAACTTAATTTGATTGTATGCCTCGATTCTCTATGGATCCATTGTTTGACTTTACAACATATGAATTGCAAGTATGTTTATCTTTGTTATAGCCACTCCGATAAGCTCCACTATATATATCTTTAGTTGTAGGAAGGCATAACATCATTAATGCCTCAGTGAGATCCATGAATACCACATATAATAAGAGACACGGGGGTGTCATACAATTAAGCTCTGAGTTTTATTTCAAAAACTTACAAAACTCCAGAATATTGGTACTGTGAAGAATTTGAGACATGATGTTTGACTTGATTGTTCTGTCTTTCGATTACTCAAGACTGATGCATAAGCTGTAAAGCCTCATGGTTAAAGGTAAAGTGGGTAAATTTGGACGTCAGAGCAGTTGTTGTCTAATCCGGAGGAAAATTTCTGTATAAAAACAAGTGTACTTAAAAGAAATAAAAGTATTGCAGCAAATTCTGATCCAAATATATTAATAATTAGGCTTGGGTTGTTTGCCAAGGGACTGGCAAAAGGTAAGCTTGGGGGAGTTGTCGATGGTGGATAACGTCAACTTTTATTAGAACTTTAGACATGAAAAGACACATGAATACACACTAGTCTAGGGTTTTAACTGACAATTTTTATGAGTTTTGCATATTCTGTATTTTTTAGGGATTACTCTAGAAAAGCATAAAAGAGGGATTAGAGTGCATAATTATTATGAAACTTAATGCCTGTTGGTTTATAGCATAAACCGAGGACAGGACGGATGTCCTGCTGTTCCTCTCTCTCTTTCCATCGACCCCCAGGGCCGTATTTATAGGTACGAGAGCTCCCTCCCCACGGAAATTCCGTACTTGCCCTTCTGACTCTGTATGCCCAACCACTCATCTCGGCCCTACCATACCTAGAGGGCACACCGGTCATTTTACAGTCTCTCGGTCACCTGCCCAGTCCCGCTGGCATGGTGCGCCCCCGCTCCCACCAAGCCACGCTTTGGGCAGGTAGACGCCGTTCCCGAACATCATCTCGACTAGGCGAACGTGGTTTCGCGTCATCGAACATACCCTCTCAATCTCTGCACGGCAGGCGGGTCATAAAGCTGGTTTCTATGGTGTTTCCGATTGGCGAGGATCCTTTCGTGCTCCCGAGAGGATCCTCGCAAGCGAAAAGGTGTCGGCCCGTGCGATCCTCCCAACGGTTTTGATGGTGTTTCCGCTGAGCGAAGGCCCTTTCGCGTCGCTGAAAGGACCCTCGGTGGTGATGGGGCGCCAAACCATGCACTCCTCCCCAAACACTAGCCCCTCGGGGGGACGGGGCTGGTCGGCCTGTCCCCAGCCCCATTCGTCTGGTATCACGCCGAAACCATGAGTGGGTGTTTTCGCTGGGGCGACAACTACCCAGCAAAATGCTCCCTCCGAGTGAATCTTTGCGAAAAGGAAAAAAGGGGGACGCCCGCTCCTTAAGCGCAGGTTCTACTCCTTTCTATGGGCAGTTTTTTTTGTTTGGCGCGTTTTTCGATGCTCGGTGACGTGTCACTCAGTGCAGCGACGCCGTTTCGGCTTCCCGCCATCCAGCGCGCGCTTGCGGGCGCCTGTTCACCCGCGCCGGCGCCTATAAATGGGCCGCGCGCTGCCCACCCAGGTGCGTCACTGTCATTCCATTCCTGCGCGGTTGAGCAGAGCCAGCGTCTCCGGTCTCGCCGATTGTGTTCGCTGAGCTTTTCGCCTGTGCTGGTTTTCTCCTTTTCTAGTAAGTTTCGCCCATCTTTGTTCGCTGTTCATTTATTCTTCATCTGCTTTCGCATTCTTAGCCGTAGTGCGTATTTTTATAATGTATATTTTTTAATTGAATATTCGCTCATGTTAGTTCGCGCTAGTTGTCTCGGTTGCTCCTTTTCTCTTGTTTATAAATGGCGAGCTCGGGCAGTAGTGGGTTGGATGAAAGCGGGCGAAGCCAGTCTTGTTCGGGCAATTCGGGCACCGGAACCAGCTCGTCGTCTGGCTCGTCTTTGCGCGGTGATTCTGCTGGGCCTGTGTAACAGAACCGACCAAATTATAAGAGCACAAGTATAAAACAATCACCGAAGTGACTAATTCCACACTTGAGCCCATATAATCCCGGTAGTCCGGAAATCTCGAAGGATTTCAAGCCAACAAAACATACAAGCCAAGATCGAACGCAACTTAACATAATTCACCATCCGTTACATCAGAGTTCACAAATAGTTCACAAGTGACATAGCATAGACATACGTAGTTATTACAACACCAGTTCGCAGTAGTAAAGCAACATAGTTTTGAAAACATTCAAGAACACACACTTAGTTCAGATACATGCCAAATCCATAGTCATCCCACAAAAGCATATGGTAAGATAAAGGAAACGATCTTTGCCCGAGATCTAGTCCTCATCCCCCGCAGGGTGAAGACATACCAAGCGTGAGCCCGTATAAAGGATATCATCTCAACAACAAGAGGGAATAAACCCCGAGTACGAGGATGTACTCAGCTAGACTTACCCGTCATAAACCAGAAATAAATGACACCAAGGATTATGCAAGGCTGAAATATAAGTGGAGCTAGCTTGACAACATTTTGCATAAAAGTACAAGCGATAATTGATGAATAATTAATTATATTAGCAACAGCTTAAATTAATTTACCTTCCATCTAAATGTGTCCTGTACTAAGCAAACACTTATTTATAACAAGCATTAATAACCATATCCAATTTAGTACAGCTTTCAACCATAACAACATCATACTTGAACCATAATTATTTTAGTTAGATCTACGATTGCCAGGCAAGGTCAAGTTCTCACTATCCGGGAGAGACGGCGATTCGAATCGATTTCAACTGAGCTCAGGGGGTATTCCCAACACACACCCAGTGCGGTCGGATCGAGTCGCCTTTAGGTTACTCTTCGTACAACTCAGTCCGGGCCCGATCTATACGTCGGCAAGACCGGAAAGTCGGATAGCCAGGATGTTCAAGTCATGCAAACCCAAGGACAACGCCAGGACAGTTAGACATGCTTGCCCTTGGTCTAGTATGTCGCTATCCCGCGAATTGCCCAACCGTCTCCCGGGTTATCCCGTCCTGAGTTGAGCTACCGAGCTTCGCGGCCACTTGGCACACAGGGCCGGGCCAACTATGTGTTAGGCTGCGTTCAACATGACCAAGAGTGAAACAACGACTCCAGTCCTTAATCGACTCGGACGGTCCACTTTGCCCTGCCTGGTCTTCTTTTTGATTAGCACACGGTTCATTTCCATGATAACACATAAAGCCGACGGTAACCAAAGAGTAACCACCTATAACTCGCGAATGACAGGATATCACCCGACTTCTACCGGTCTAAGCAAGACTAAGCATTTTTATCGCTCATAACCTAAGACATGGGATTCAGGGATATAACATATATCTTTGGACAAGGATAGGATAAATGCAGCAACATCTTCAACCAACTCCTAACTTAATGCAATAAACAACATAAAGTACTCAAGTGCATTTTATAAAAAGTGGGAGGCTTAATATGCTCCGGGGCTTGCCTTTCACAAAGGTTGCAGGCTCATGATTAGGGCACTCGGTTAGTTCTTCTTCTCCGACGGAGTTGCTTTTCGCCGGCTGTTCCCCCTTGCTCCTCCTCCCGGTGCTCCCGCTGCGGGTCCCGAACTCCAAGAGCGTCACCCCCTTCGGCGAACCTATTGAATGCAATGCATAATGAGCATAATGGATGCAAAGGATGACCAAGTAGAGAGTAAATAACAGGAACAACACTAAACCTCCAGCTGAGGTGATGACTCTATTCAAATCACTTTAAGTTACAGAGTAGGTGCATATCTCCTCTCTAAACAAGATTGAACACTCACCAAGCAAGTCAAGGTATAACTTTTCATCATCAGTTAAGGGCATACAACCTGCACCTAATCATGTGTATAAATTAGCAAAACATCTACAAGATATAAGTCACACACACAGAAGGGCAAGTATTCAAAGCAAACACATTTCAGGGTTTCTGTCCTACACAGAGTAGCTGAAAGAGACAGCCGCAACTGGAGTTCTATAAATCCAATTGACATGTATGAGGATGTTCTGGAAAGCTCATGAAATTGTCTACAACTCTTATTTAGACATTACAGACAGATTCACAATCCAAAAATGCCAAACAATCAGCTTTCCCAGATCTGTCCAGAAATTCCAGAGAGGAACCCTTTCTCTGGAACCTCACAAGATAATACCATAACTCTTAAACTACTCCACCAAATGCTTTCAAATTTTAACAGCAGCTAGATAATGAAATTATCTACCACTTTGCTATTGACCACAAGGTCAGAAAACACCATATAAGCTATGCAACACCAAAAGTATCACCAGCTGTCCAGAAAAGCTTAAATTGGAGAATTAATTATTTACTCATGTTCAAACTTACAATTTAAGCTCACCCAACCTGACCAAAAGTTAAAATATGACTAATGATTAACAGAAAACCTAACAAGCCATTCTAAAACATTAATTAAAGTACCCTTTTCAATTTATTTCATTATTTAAGGGCACAAATGAGCACATAGTAAAACTACCCAGAAAATTCCATAAAAAAATTACAGTAGACTACTTATAGCTCACATGGACCCCAGTTTAAATTTCACCTTAAGATACTAAGTACAACTTCCTGTAGCAAAAGAATAAACTACATAAGCTAAAAGAGGGATAATTCATAAATCCATTTGAAAAGTATCAAACAACAGATTCTATATTTTTCAAAACATCCTCATAGGACCAATATACACTGCTCAAATTTTCACCCCCTGAACATGCATATAGAAAATATGATAAATATATTACCAAACAAGGCATAAAATTAATTAAATCAGCAAACTGCCATTCCAAACAGGTTAACAAGCCAACCAATATTTTTCATAGATAGAGCAGGTCAAAACAAAGCTAACCCCACTGGTTTCATATTTTTAGCATCAATTAATAATTAGTTATGCATTAAACTATTTTCCAAGGCCTAGAACAAAATAAATAGATCAAACAAAATCTATTGCATAACATGCCCTGTTTCATATTTTTAATAAAAACTAGACATCTCCAGAAACCTAGCAAAATTGGAATCACACCATTTGGACTTCATTTGCTCGAGTTATGAATTAAACAAGATTCAAGCATTTTCTGGAAAATAAAAAGCAAAACCCTAACTCTATCTGGCTGACACGCGGGGTCCACGGGGTCAACGGGCCCACTGGCCAGTGAGACAGAGCAGAGACGGCGGCGGCGGATTTTGACCGCGACAAGCTCGTCGGGCGGCGATGGCGGCTGGGCGGCGCTAGCGTGGCGGCGCCATTGCCGTTCCTCGGCAACGACGGGCTCAATTGAGCCGCGCGCAAGCTGCTGCGTGCATTAAGGCGGAGCTAGCAGGGCGTTAGGGCTAGGGTTGCAGTGGCGGTTCGCTTCGGCTTCGCGTGCATGGCGCGGCGGCGACCAGAGCACGGCGGGCGGCGCTTTGTTCCGCTAACCGAACCCTTATTGGTCTAACCGACTAGCGCTACGCCAACTACGACTCATGACAACCCCAAGACGTAACACGAGCGAGAGAGAGCGAGGCGGAGCATCACCGGCCAGGGCGAAGCTCGAAGCTCAGGCGGGGCGCCCGGCGATGGCGACGGTGGCGGCGAACTCATAATGCGGCCTCACCTTTGGTCGATGTGGCGCTTAGCGGCTCAAGTGGAGGGACATGGTGGCGGAGCTCGGAGTGCGATTTGGTGGGTGGTGACGCGGGTGGTAACGGGCGTGGAGCGGCGGCGGAGATCGCGGGCGTCGTCGGGCGTCGCCTTTCTTCTCCGCCAGCCCAGAGGGCGAGAGGAGAGAATGGGAGCGAGAGAGAGGGCCGGGCGGCGTCGTGGCGACTTGAGACGCCGTCGGCCTGACGTGCGGGCCCGGCGCCCGGCGTCTGGGACGCCAAGTGGCGCGCCTGGCCTGGCGTCGGTCGGCCACCGAGCGGCCGTTTGAACTGGACGGCGCCGATTCAGTCAGGCACGAGGCCGACTGACGGCCGAACTTTGACGGTCATTAACTCCTAATCCATGCGTGATTAGTAAAAAGTGCATTACTAAATATTGTAGCCCTATATCCCATCTACAACTTTGCTTACAGGGGTTTGCACTGGTTCAGCTCGGTTTGGAAACTACAGCTCGATGAAACACCCTAAAAACAAACTGAATTCGAGTTCAGACTTAGCCAATTTTTCAGAGGTAGAGACAGCACTGTTTTCAGCAGAGATGTGCATTTTTGAGCAGCTTGTGCACATTTTCATGACATGAGCCTTAAACAAAGTTTGTTCTATATCAAATTACCTACAACTTTTATTTAGGACTCACAGCCATGCAAAGCCTCTAGCTTGCACTTTTGAAAAGGTCAATGCAATCAGCTTTGAAGGCCTTTTAAGGTCAACCATCATCTAAAGACTTAATTAGACAAAGTGCTTAATACAAACATTGTTTCATTAAGTGTTCTAAGCATCATTGAGGTACTGTAGAGCACATTTGACAACTTGGCAAGTCATGACATACCATCAATCAAGCATAGCAAGCATGAAACGATCATTACATGAACTCAAACATGGAAATACATAATAACTTATCATAAACATGCATATATGAGAGGATGATGATGCTCATGACCAATTTATGCAGGTGATTTAGTAGACCAAACACCAGAGGTGTTACAGCCCTCCCCCCTTAAAGGAATCTCGTCCCGAGATTAGGTAAACGTACCATTGTTCGGCAAATGAAGGATATACTTCTCTTAGGTAATCTTCCCTTTCCCAAGTAGCATCCCAATCACTCTCATTGTTCCAAGTGACCTCATGAAACCGGATCACTCGATTACGTGTAATTCTCTCTTTAGTATCAAGAACCTTCACTGGTCGTGCTTCATATGTTAAATCTGATTTCAACTCTACATCTTGAGTTTCTATTCTTTCTTCAGGCACCCGAAGGCATTTCTTGAGTTGAGAAACATGGAAAACATTAAAGATAGCACTCATCTCTGGGGGTAACTGAATTTTATATGCTACCTTTCCCCTTTTCTCCAGGATTTGGTAGGGACCCACATACCTCGGGGCCAACTTCCTTTTAACACCAAAACGTTGCACACCTTTCATGGGAGACACTTTGAGATACACGTAGTCACCAACCTCAAACTCAATAGGACGTCTTCTCTTATCAGCATAAGATTTCTGACGAGACTAAGCAGCTTGGATATGTTGTTGGATCACTTTTACTTTTTCTTCAGCGTCCTGGATTAGCTCAAGCCCATAATACCAACGTTCGCAAGGCTCCACCCAATGAGAAGGTGTTCGACATCTTCTCCCATACAAAGCTTCAAAAGGAGCCATTTGGATGCTTTCTTGGTAACTATTGTTATAGGAAAACTCAGCCAAATGTAACCAGCTCTCCCAAGATCCTCCCGCAGATAGAACACAAGACCGTAGCAAGTCTTCTAGAATTTGATTAACTCTTTAAATCGACCCGAGGTTTGAGGGTGATAAGTCAACTACTGAGCAAGTTGGTGCCCAATGCTTTGTGCATATGCTCCCGTAAACGTGCAACAAACTGCGGCCCTCGATCAGATATAATGGTTTTAGGAACACCATGGAGCCGATAAATCTGAGCCATATACAACTCCGCACATTGATGCGGACGGATAGTAACACTCACGGGAATAAAATGGGCGCCTTGGTCAAACGATCCACAATCACCCGTATAGAATCATGACCCTTTTGCGTCATGGGCAATCCGGTGATAAAGTCCATGCTGATTTCTTCCCACTTCCAAATAGGGACGAGAGAGGTTGGAGTGGACCAAAGGGCTTAAGATGAACGGCCTTAACCCGACAACGATATCACAACGGGCAACAAAGTCGGCAATCTCTAGCTTCATTTTGGTCCACCAAAATCTAGGTCTCCAGTCTTCATACATCTTGCTACTACCTGGATGGATAGAATAATTGGAAGAATGAGCTTCACTAAGATCTCATTGCCTAAGGTCTTTATCTTTGGGTACCACTAGACGATCATCAAACCATAAGACACCCCTTTCATCCACACGAAAGCGAGTGGTCGGTTTTAACTTCATTTTCTTCTTGATATGAAAGATGCCCACGTCAGTCTTTTGAGCCTCAATAATCTTATCTGTAAGAGTAGAGCTCAAAGTGATATTGTGGAGTACTACTGGATGCATAAGATGTGCTATGTGATAGTCTCCTTGGATAGCGTAAACTAGAATGAGACTTTCGACTCGGTGCATCAAGAACTACATTTGCCTTTCCAGGATGGTAGTGCACTTGCAAATTGTAGTCCTTGATCAACTCAAGCCACCTTCGTTGACGCATATTCTACTCGGGTTGAGTAAAGATATATTTCAGGCTTTTATGATCGGTGTAAATGTGGCACACATTACCCAACAAGTAATGTCTCCATATCTTCAAAGCATGAACTACTGCCGCCAACTCTAGATCATGTGTGGGATAGTTAACTTCATGTTTTCGCAACTGATGAGAAGCATAAGCAATAACTCGCCCCTCTTGCATAAGCACACAACCAAGACCGATTACCCGATGCATCGCAATAAACATCAAAAGGCTTCTCGATGTCCGGTTGAGCTAAGACAGAGCAGAAGTCAACAAAGTTCGCAAAGTGCGAAACGCTGACTCGCATTCCGGGGTCCAAACAAACTCTTCACCTTTCTGAAGCAGCTTTGTCATAGGCTTTGCTATCTTAGAGAAGTCAGGAATAAACCTGCGATAATACCCCGCAAGTCCAAGGAAACTACGAACTTCAGAGACTGTGGTTGGAGGCTCCCAATCTAAGACTTGTTGCACTTTTGAAGGATCTACAGAAACCCCATTTTCTCGAGAGAATGTGACCAAGGAAAGAGACTTCCTTCAACCGTAACGCACACTTGCTGAATTTAGCATAAAGTTGATGTTCTCGCAATCTGACAACACCACCCTTAAATGCTTAGCATGGTCTTCCTTATTCTCGGAATAAACCAAGATATCATCAATGAATACCACAACGAACTTATCCAATTCGCATGAATACCGAATTCATCGGTACATGAAATGGGCAGGAGCATTCGTCGGACCAAAAGACATGACAAGATACTCATATAACCCATACCTGGTTGCAAAAGCCGTTTTCTCGATATCTTCAGGACGGATTCGAATTTGATGATACCCCGAACGTAAATCAATCTTGGAAAACACTTTGGCTCGAGAGAGTTGATCAAGCAGGATATCAATCCAAGGCAAAGGATATTTATTTTTGATAGTAACTTCATTTAAAGGCCGATAATCTACACACATACGCAAGGATTGATCTTTCTTCTTAACAAAGATAGCCGGACAGCCCCATGGAGAAGAACTAGGATGGATCAAGCCTTGTGTCATCAACTTCTTAAGCTCTTCCTTCATTATAGCCAACTCGTTAGGGGGCATACGGTAAGGCCTTCTAGAGATGGGTGCGGCACCTGGGATTAAATCTATCTTAAACTCGACATCACGCATGGGTGGTAGGCCGGGCAACTCTTCCGGGAAAACATCCGGAAACTCACATACCACTGGTATGGCAGCAATACTGTCACTCAAAACAGAATTTGCTGTGGAACTTGGATCAGCAAACTCAGGAAGTGGCACTAGAAACGCTTCCTTAGTGTCAGGATCCCTCAACATGACAACCCTAGTGGATGTGTCAATAAGGACACCATGATTACTCATCCACCGCATACCAAGTATCACGCCTATCTTTAGATTTGGTAGGACAATAAAAGTTTCGCTATACACTCGCCCACCAATATCAAGACGCACACCCTTCACTATCTCGGTTAGTAGCCACGGGGTTACCCGCTGCACTAATATTGAATTTACCCTCTTCCGTTTATGATCTTCATATTGTGCTCGATGCAAAGAGAGGACTCGTAAATGAATGAGAAGCGCCCGAGGAATCAAAGAGCACAATAGCAGGATGATGATCAACTAAGAACTTACCAGCTGTGACTGTCTCACCAGCCGGGATTTCCTCAACAGCAGTATAGTGCACATGCCCCGGGCGGGGTGCATTCTGATTCCCCTACTTCTTGGGATAAGGACAATTCTTGGACCAATGCCCTGATTTGCCACAATTCCAGCATGGCATGTGGCTTGGTGGAACATTAGAGCAGGACGGACCAGAAGAGCCCTTAGGTAGAGCAACTGTGAAACCCTTGCGATAACCAGTCTTGTTCTGATTCTTCTTTGGAGGTGGACGATAGCGAGGAGGTGCAGTGGGAGGGCGATAAGGAGCCCTAGAAACCCCTGGAGCCTTGGATTGAGATGACCCAAAGATCAAAAGCTCTCTTACGGCTCTTAGAAGCAAAGATACACAAAGATTGCTATTCTCTTGAGTAAGAGTATCACTGATAAAGTCATTAAAAGTGGTGCACTTGCTGGTACTCATTGTCTTCATTAACTTAGGACCAAGACCCCGCTTAAAACTAGCGATCTTCTTAGCTTCAGTATCAACAAATTCTGGTGCATACCGGGACAAGTTATTGAAATCTTGCGATACCCAAATACACTCTTGTTGCCTTGAGTTAATTTCATGAACTCGGTATGCTAGATTGCCATAAGACCTCTGGCGGAATGTAGCGCCCACGAAAGTCACCGAAACGCCCCAAGTAATAGGAACATTTTCGGGGTAGGTGGTACGATGATGAGCCCACCAAATCCCCTCGAGAACCTCGCAGTGCGCGAAGCATACTCGGTTTTCATATTGTCGCACATTCAAAGATACGGAACTTCGCCTTTATAGTATTTAGCCACTCATCGCCTTCCAACGGTTCTTGACTTCCTTGAAAACCGGTGGATTAGTGCCCAAGAAATCCTTGAAGTCATCAGACTTGCTCCTGATCGTGGTCCCTACGCCCACGATGTCCATCACGGTTGGCTAATTCTCGAACAAAGATCGCCCAAAGCCCGCTGTCCTTCACCAACATAGCCATTAGCTCACCGGAGTAGGAGGTGGTGGCGGTGGTGGTGGATCAGCACCAACACCCCCCAAAGACTACCCGCACGGGTGTTATGGCGCGGCATCTGCATCACACATCCAATTGAGCATCAGTGTGATGTTTGGATAAAACATAGACAATGATCAAATTATGCCGAACTGTATTCATTGGAGAGAAATACATTCATACAATAAAACAGGGCACAATAATTCATTTCCATTCCATAACATCAACAACATAATAGCACAATGATAGCGAGCCGTGCATCAATTTAACACAAAGTGCGATAAATATAATTAGCTCACACCCGGGGAGCGAAACACTTGTTCCAACGAGTCATCGAGGTCAACAAAAGCAAGGTCCAACTAGAGTCACGGCCTAATTACTATTACATCACGGATGTTCAGGAAAGATATAACATGTGAATTACATTCATCCATCAAAAGCATTCCTAAGGGCTAGTTAGAACTACGAGCTAGCCTAAGCATCATCCTCAGAGTCGAGGCCCGAGTCATCATCTGCCTCAGGTGGTGCTGCATCTGGCTGAACCTGCTCCTCAGGATCATCTGCTGCCATCTCCACATCCTCATCCTCAGCTATAACTCCTGGATCATGCTGTGGCTCAGGAGGAAGAAGAGGATGCATCGCATTCTGCCTCATGTGGATCTCCTCATGAAGGGCATTGTTGTACCCCTCCAGGACGTCATTCTGGCGACGAAGGCCCTCAATCTCATTCAGGAAGCGATGCTCACGGCGGTTGGCGGCTCCCATGATACGCTCCAAGTCTGCATCTCGCTCTGAAGGGCTGCATCACGCTCACGTATAGCTGCGTCCCCGCCGCGAATAGCTGCGTCACGCTCACGGAAAGCTGCGTCACGCTCCTGCACCACCGGTGCCTATGGATGCGAACCTCGACGAGCCTCGGCCTGTGCCTCCGTCTAGCACGAAAAGCGTGGTCAGTTGTGTGCTCCTTTCCCTTCCTACCGCCTGGCGAAGCCTGATAATCTCCTCTTGCGCTGCATTCACACGACCCTGCAGACCATGCTGCTGATCCGCTGAGAGCTTCATGACGGCAAACATAGCACTCATTGCATCACAAGTGCTACCGGCGCGCTCATCCCTATTGCGAACCAGAGCCTGAGTAGGATCCCCGCCTCCCGGTCGATCCCAGGAAGTTGGGCACTCCTCAGGAAAGTTCCCAATAGGTCCCACTGAACTCCAGTCAGGGTGATCCGACCGGATCTTCATGAGCATGTGAAAAGCCACTGTCTGAACTGCCTCCCACAGAGTGTCACCACCCATGGTGATGGTGATAGGCTGAATCTGAGGGATACTTGGCCTCTCCTTGATCTTCAGCGTCACAGCGTAGCCTTGCCCCTCAACAGCTGTCCAGGAGTAGCGAGGGGGTTTGGTGTACCCCGCTAGCTTCAACACCCTCCACAACAAGGTGGGAGTGCCAAAGTGCTCCAAGAAGTGGCCACGTGGGGAGGATTTGACGAAGAGGAGGCCATCTGTAGAACAATATTTAATTACAAGGGTAAGAAACCTTATATAACAGAACGATTACTTTAAGGGAGGGGAAAAATTTAATGAGTGAGCAATGTATTTAATCATGATGCATGAAACGTTCCAACGTCCTCACAACCTAGAATAATTTATTCTTCTAGCGTTCTAGACGGTGGCATACATACGTTCTCTCAATATACGTAACTAGTCGGTCTACACGTTTGCGCTGTTAGTGTACCTGCAGAAGAATTCATTGCAGCCCAACAGTTCCCAATATAAAAATTTCACAAACAACAAAATCCTTGGAAAGCAGTAAAAGCTAAATACTTTCCATAAATGCGTCCCAACACATTTGCTTCGGTATCACAACTACCCGGTTGGACAGTCATGCTCTCACAACTCCCCTTACCTTGGGCGTAGCTGCAAAAATTTAATCTACAACATATATGGCTATTTCATATATGAAGGCTGCCTCCACCATTAGACCACAGGGCAGCGTATTGCGGTCATCACACTTCTCACCTTGGCATGGTCGTCGATGCAAGAATAAAAACCCCCAAGTTAGTACTTATATAAGCCACCTAATAATCCTTAATAGGGCATAAGGGATGACCACTGGCATGATAAAAATTTTAATTTCAGATTTAAATCCTAAGTAGAAACCTAGGGTTTTACCCAAAATATTCCCGTTTTGCAAACAAATTCTTTTGTTTTTAAATAGACAAATGGTGAATTACGTCAAAGCTTGCTCGATACCAGTGTAATGAGAACCGACCAAATTATAAGAGCACAAGTATAAAACAATCACCGAAGTGACTAATTCCACACTTGAGCCCATATAATCCCGGTAGTCCGGAAATCTCGAAGGATTTCAAACCAACAAAACATACAAGCCAAGATCGAACGCAACTTAACATAATTCACCATCCGTTACATCAGAGTTCACAAATAGTTCACAAGTGACATAGCATAGACATACGTAGTTATTACAACACCAGTTCGCAGTAGTAAAGCAACATAGTTTTGAAAACATTCAAGAACACACACTTAGTTCAGATACATGCCAAATCCATAGTCATCCCACAAAAGCAAATGGTAAGATAAAGGAAACGATCTTTGCCCGAGATCTAGTCCTCATCCCCTGCAGGGTGAAGACATACCAAGCAGTAGCCTGTATAAAGGATATCATCTGCAACAAGAGGGAATAAACCCTGAGTACGAGGATGTACTCAGCTAGACTTACCCGTCATAAACCAGAAATAAATGACACCAAGGATTATGCAAGGCTGAAATATAAGTGGAGCTAGCTTGACAACATTTTGCATAAAAGTACAAGCGATAATTGATGAATAATTAATTATATTAGCAACAGCTTAAATTAATTTACCTTCCATCTAAATGTGTCCTGTACTAAGCAAACACTTATTTATAACAAGCATTAATAACCATATCCAATTTAGTACAGCTTTCAACCATAACAACATCATACTTGAACCATAATTATTTTAGTTAGATCTACGATTGCCGGGCAAGGTCAAGTTCTCACTATCCGGAGAGAGACGGCGATTCGAATCGATTTCAACCGAGCTCGGGGGTATTCCCAACACACACCCAGGCAGACTGGATCAGAGTCGCCTTAGGTTACTCTTCGTACAACTCAGGTCCGGGCCCGATCTATACGTCGGCAAGACCGGAAAGTCGGATAGCCAGGATGTTCAAGTCATGCAAACCCAAGGACAACGCCAGGACAGTTAGACATGCTTGCCCTTGGTCTAGTATGTCGCTATCCCGCGAATTGCCCAACCGTCTCCCGGGTTATCCCGTCTTGAGTTGAGCTACCGAGCTTCGCGGCCACTTGGCACACAGGGCCGGGCCAACTATGTGTTAGGCTGCGTTCAACATGACCAAGAGTGAAACAACGACTCCAGTCCTTAATCGACTCGGACAGGGTCCACTGCCCCTGCCTGGTCTTCTTTTTGATTAGCACACGGTTCATTTCCATGATAACACATAAAGCCGACGGTAACCAAAGAGTAACCACCTATAACTCGCGAATGACAGGATATCACCCGACTTCTACCGGTCTAAGCAAGACTAAGCATTTTTATCGCTCATAACCTAAGACATGGGATTCAGGATATAACATATATACTGGACAAGGATAGGATAAATGCAGCAACATCTTCAACCAACTCCTAACTTAATGCAATAAACAACATAAAGTACTCAAGTGCATTTTATAAAAAGTGGGAGGCTTAATATGCTCCGGGGCTTGCCTTTCACAAAGGTTGCAGGCTCATGATTAGGGCACTCAGTTAGTTCTTCTTCTCCGACGGAGTTGCTTTCGCCGGCTGTTCCCCCTTGCTCCTCCTCCTGGTGCTCCTGCTGCAGGTCCCCGAACTCCAAGAGCGTCACCCCCTTCGGCGAACCTATTGAATGCAATGCATAATGAGCATAATGGATGCAAAGGATGACCAAGTAGAGAGTAAATAACAGGAACAACACTAAACCTCCAGCTGAGGTGATGACTCTATTCAAATCACTTTAAGTTCTGAGTAGGTGCATATCTCCTCTCTAAACAAGATTGAACACTCACTAAGCAAGTCAAGGTATAACTTTTCATCATCAGTTAAGGGCATACAACCTGCACCTAATCATGTGTATAAATTAGCAAAACATCTACAAGAAATAAGTCACACACACACAAGGGCAAGTATTCAAAGCAAACACATTTCAGGGTTTCTGTCCTACACAGAGCAGCTGAAAGAGACAGCCGCTACTGGAGTTCTATAAATCCAATTGACATGTATGAGGACGTTCTGGAAAGCTCATGAAATTGTCTACAACTCTTATTTAGACATTACAGACAGATTCACAATCCAAAAATGCCAAACAATCAGCTTTCCCAGATCTGTCCAGAAATTCCAGAGAGGAACCCTTTCTCTGGAACCTCACAAGATAATACCATAACTCTTAAACTACTCCACCAAATGCTTTCAAATTTTAACAGCAGCTAGATAATGAAATTATCTACCACTTTGCTATTGACCACAAGGTCAGAAAACACCATATAAGCTATGCAACACCAAAAGTATCACCAGCTGTCCAGAAAAGCTTAAATTGGAGAATTAATTATTTACTCATGTTCAAACTTACAATTTAAGCTCACCCAACCTGACCAAAAGTTAAAATATGACTAATGATTAACAGAAAACCTAACAAGCCATTCTAAAACATTAATTAAAGTACCCTTTTCAATTTATTTCATTATTTAAGGGCACAAATGAGCACATAGTAAAACTACCCAGAAAATTCCTTAAAAATTACAGTAGACTACTTATAGCTCACATGGACCCCAGTTTAAATTTCACCTTAAGATACTAAGTACAACTTCCTGTAGCAAAAGAATAAACTACATAAGCTAAAAGAGGGATAATTCATAAATCCATTTGAAAAGTATCAAACAACAGATTCTATATTTTTCAAAACATCCTCATAGGACCAATATACACTGCTCAAATTTTCACCCCTGAACATGCATATAGAAAATATGATAAATATATTACCAAACAAGGCATAAAATTAATTAAATCAGCAAACTGCCATTCCAAACAGGTTAACAAGCCAACCAATATTTTTCATAGATAGAGCAGGTCAAAACAAAGCTAACCCCACTGGTTTCATATTTTTAGCATCAATTAATAATTAGTTATGCATTAAACTATTTTCCAAGGCCTAGAACAAAATAAATAGATCAAACAAAATCTATTGCATAACATGCCCTGTTTCATATTTTTAATAAAAACTAGACATCTCCAGAAACCTAGCAAAATTGGAATCACACCATTTGGACTTCATTTGCTCGAGTTATGAATTAAACAAGATTCAAGCATTTTCTCTCGAAAATAAAAAGCAAAACCCTAACTCTATCTGGCTGACACGCGGGGTCCACGGGGTCAACGGGCCCACTGGCCAGTGAGACAGAGCAGAGACGGCAGCGGCGGATTTTGACCGCGACAAGCTCGTCGGTGGCGATGGCGGCGCCGGGCGGCGCCGTGGCGGCGCCATTGCCGTTCGCAGCGCGGGCTCAATTGAGCCGCGGCGCGAAGCTGCGCAAAGGTTAAGGCGGAGCTAGCGAGGCGTTAGGGCTAGGGTTGCGTGGCGGTTCGCTTCGGCTCGCGTGCATGGCGCGGCGGCGACCAGAGCACGGCGGGGCGGCGCTTTGTTCCGCTAACCGAACCCTTATTGGTCTAACCGACTAGCGCCACGCCAACTACGACTCATGACAACCCCAAGACAGAACACGAGCGAGAGAGCGAGGGCGGAGCATCGCCCGCCAGGGCGAGCTCGAAGCTCGCCGGGCGCCCGGCGATGGCGACGGTGGCGGCGGAACTCATAATGCGGCCTCACCTTTGGTCGACCGGGTGGCGCTTAGCCGCTCAAGTGATGGAGGACATGGTGGCGGAGCTCGGAGTGCGATTTGGTGGGTGGTGACGCGGTGGCAACGGCGTGAGCGGCGGCGGAGATCGCGGCGTCGTCGGCGTCGCCTTTCTTCTCCGCCCGCGAACAAAGAGGCGGCGAGAGGAGAGAATGGGAGCGAGAGAGGGCCGGGCGACGTCGTGGTGACTTGAGACGCCGTCGGCCTGACGTCGCGGCCCGGCGCCGGCGCACGGACGCCAAGTGGCGCGCCTGGCCTGGCGTCGGCCGGGCCACCGAGCGGCCGCTTGAACTGGACGGCGCCGATTCAGTCGAGCACGAGGCCGGCGACGACCGAACTTTTGATAACTCATTAACTCCTAATCCATGCGTGATTAGTAAAAAGTGCATTACTAAATATTATAGCCCTATATCCCATCTACTTTGCTTACAGGGGTTTGCACTGGTTCAGCTCGGTTTGGAAACTACAGCTCGATGAAACACCCTAAAAACAAACTGAATTCGAGTTCAGACTTGGCCAATTTTTCAGAGGTAGAGACAGCACTGTTTTCAGCAGAGATGTGCATTTTTGAGCAGCTTGTGCACATTTTCATGACATGAGCCTTAAACAAAGTTTGTTCTATATCAAATTACCTACAACTTTTATTTAGGACTCACAGCCATGCAAAGCCTCTAGCTTGCACTTTTGAAAAGGTCAATGCAATCAGCTTTGAAGGCCTTTTAAGGTCAACCATCATCTAAAGACTTAATTAGACAAAGTGCTTAATACAAACATTGTTTCATTAAGTGTTCTAAGCATCATTGAGGTACTGTAGAGCACATTTGACAACTTGGCAAGTCATGACATACCATCAATCAAGCATAGCAAGCATGAAACGATCATTACATGAACTCAAACATGGAAATACATAATAACTTATCATAAACATGCATATATGAGAGGATGATGATGCTCATGACCAATTTATGCAGGTGATTTAGTAGACCAAACACCAGAGGTGTTACAGCCTGTGCCGTCAGTTCATGATGCTGGGTCAGTTCGCGAAGCTGGGTCTGTTCGCGAGGCTAGTCTCGAAGAGAACCAGCCTGCGGAGGACGAGGATGTGGAGGCTGTAATTCTTGATGAGGAAGCTGGTGAGGAAGGCGAGTCCGCCCATGGTGAAGTCATTCCTGTTTACCACTTGGGGCGTTCGCGAGTGACGAAAACTGTCTTGGACGAGCTTGTGATTGAGGGGCTGATGAGTGCGCACGATCGCGAAGCATGCCGTGCACCAAGAAATGAAGTGGTTCCTAGGCCTGAGCCATATGAGGCCATCATTTTCAAGGATTTCTTGACAGCTGGCCTTCACTTTCCATGCAAACAGTTCCTTTGCGAGGTGCTGCAGCGGTTTGACATTCAGATTCATCAGCTGACACCAAATGCTTTCGCTCGACTGGGAGTGTTCGCTGCTGCCCTAAAAATGATGGGTGCTGAACTCGATGTAAACGTGTTCACCCAGTATTACGAGGCATAGCTCTTCGAGAAGAAGATGCGTGGTGGCCGATTAGAGTTCGGATCTTCTAACTTCGTCCCACAGAAGAGTCAGGGCATAGTGACAATAGTGCCAGCCTATCGCAACAAGTGGCCCGACCGGGCAGAAATCTTGGTTTTACCTTCGCGTTTACTCCGACGATGAAGTGGCTGAAGCTATGGAGAATGGCTTGAGCAAAGCTAGTGTTCTTGTTTTGGAATTGACCCCCATGGGAGGGGTTAGATTGGCTAAAGTTTTTCCTGGTGGAAACGCGGCTGCCTTGCTTCAGAAGCCTTCATATTGACTTCACGGCGGCAAATTAGCCGTGATCTGGTTGAGGAATGGATTGCGTCAGACCAGTGGCCTCTGAAACCTGGGGCATGGGGTTTTCTGAGTTCATCAATAAGGGAGGATACTGGGGTCTAGTCTTGCAAGGTTCACGACCGAGATATTACGACTGCGACTTCAACTTTGTTCGCTATATCGAAGGCCAGGCAGACGATATCTTGGGGCCGTATAATTCAAAGGAGCACACAGCAAAGAAGCACGGTCTCCCTGGGGTTCGTCGGTTGAACCGCGTTTTCGACGCTATGAGGGTATATTATGGAGATTGTATTGATCCCGCCCCCAATCCAAGGCTGGGACGTCTGCCCCGACCGTTCGCGGCCGAGGCCACGGGCACGGGCGGGGCCGGGGGCAAAAGAGGACGATCGCCACCACGAGTCGGCCAAGCGAAAAGTGGCGCGCGTCAACGAGCCTGCGGATGTCCGAATTGGCCACGAGTTGGCGCGGCCGCTTGGTTGCCGCAGCCGAAAATTCGTTCGGGTCTCTCACGGAACTATTTCGCTTTCTTCGGTAGAGTTGTTTTTCCTTCCATTCTTTTCAGCCGTCTGCTAATTTTCGCTATTTGTGCCTTCTGGCTGATGAGCATAGGACTATTGCAGGGAAGCGAGGATCTAGGAACGATGGGGAGCCGCAAGGTTGCTGACCCTCGCGCGGCCTTCGTTGGGACCGGCGAGATGTCTGTTGGTGACATCCTCGCGAAGGGCGCCCACAAGTCTTCACGCTCTGCATTGGCGGCTCCCGCTGAGCCGAGTTTGAAGAAGGCCAAGGGACCTTCGGTCAACCTTCCGCCTGCTAGCAGACCCTCACTGGCTTTTGCGCCCTCGCAGCCACCAGGTGCTCGAACCGAGGCTGGTAAGTTTGAGCTTTTCAACCATTTGGTTCGTCTTTCGAGTGCCAATTCTCGTTTCGTACTCTTTGGGTATGGGGAGTTGCGTTTAGAAACCCGAGGTGCTAATCGTGGTGGCATGCGAGTATACTCGGGTTCAAGCTCCTCTGGCGAAGATGAGCCTGCTAGAGAGGAGACTTACCGAATTGCTCGTTCTCTAGGGATGCCATCAAGTTCCTGAATCATCGCCAATGTGAACTTGGTGATGTCCGGTCTGCTCCTGAACCATGAAGGTACCTCGCTGGCTGACGCCTATCTTGGGTCATTCGGCGCCCCCGAACTGGAACAAGACCTGCTGCATAGCTCCGACATCGAGCTTACCCAGGCTATCAACTTCCATGCGTTTTCGGGGCATGCTGTATGTCTTTACTTCTAACTGGCTCGCCTTTTGTTTTACTTCACGACATGAACATCTTTTCGACGCAGAGTGCTCTTCTTGGGCGAACACTGCAAAAGATGGCCTTGGCGCAGTGGTAGAATTATGAGCGCGAGCTGAAATCTCGGGATGAAAAGATTACTGCTCTTAAGCGAGATTTGAAGGCTGCCAAAGCTGCTACTGCCGATGCCGAGAAGAAGCTGACCGCTGCCGAAGAGGAGGCTAGTCGAAGCCCAGAAGGTCACCGATGCGTTCAAGGACCTCCTACTCAGCGTTGGCGAGGAAGCCGCTCCACCAGTGGACATCTCTGTGGACCGCTTCCTTTCGTGGTTAGCAGACGAGCTCCGTGGGGTGGCCGATCTTATGGCTGTGGGGCACGAATACGCTTCCATAGAATCTCTTCGGGCCTTCGCGCAAGCGCTTCAGGAATCCTCGTGCGAGCATTTTGGCTCGGTCGAGCTAAAGGAGCCAAAGGCTTACTGGAATCCTTCTTCTGAAGCGAATGAAGCTGCAATTCGCTTCTTCGAAGGGTTCTGGTGCCCCGGTGGACGCGACATCGCCCTATTTCGTGCTGCCCTTAGCCGCGGGAATGTATGTGTTTGGTGTCTTCGTTTTGTGCTAATTTCTCTTGGTTTACCTGCTGATGTTGTTCCCCTGATCTCGCTTTGCAGACCCCAGAGGAACAAGCGGTGATTAAGGAAAAGGTGAAAGCCTACCTCGCAGCTCAGGATGCTCGCGAAGGGAGCGCTTCCGGTGATGCTGCGGCCACACCTCCTACCGAAGAGACCCCAGAGACCGTCCAACTCGAAGAGGTGGTGAGAAGTCCGGCCCTGAATGTCTGAGGGCTTGTTTGAACTTATTCTGGCTAGGGTTGTGAGCTAGGTATTTTGTAAGCAAAAACAAACTTATTCGGTGACTATTGGTGGCGCAGGATCCCGAGGAAGGGCCTGGCCAACCAAAAGAAGTTTATCCATTAACTATTCGCTGTGGTAATTTTGTGATTAGTGGTGGTTCGTGGTACGAGTACCATCAACGTCACATCGGATGTTCGCCAGGTCATTTTATTCGGTCGCGACTTCGTCATAATACGGTGACCTCGCAAGCGCTGCGGCGATTTTACCAAGGTTTTGAACCAGTAAGTTCAGACGATGGGCCGCAGCGGTGGCCCAGCGCTCCTCCGCTAGTCATTCCGAAAGAGGAGCCGGAGGATATCTTTGTCCCGTTCGAGGAGCGGCGTTTTAACTATTTCTGTAAACCTGACTGCTGAATTGCTGTAAGCTGGTTTTAATTTCACAGATGGTATGTTGTGGTGCTTCGCGCTTTCGGTCTCTGTCCCTAGTCCTTCTTTTTTTAGGTATTGCCGCAAGCAATTCTGCGTTTTTCAGCGAGTATGTTCTCGCTCATGTGCGAAAAGGGACCAGCTCCTCTGAGCTTGACTTAAAAATCTCCCCCTTAGTTATTCGATCTTGGCAAATGTACTTTTGATTAGACAAAAGAGAAGAGCCCCTTTGGACTTGCTGGGCGATTATAATTTTGATTAAGCGAAACGAAACCAGCCCTTCTCGACTTTAAAAATTTTCTTAAAGGCTCCCTCCCCCCCTTAGTCACGGGGGTTGGGCGAGTACGATTTTTGATTAAGCGAAAAGACACCAGCCCCTCTGAACTTCTAAAAATTTTCTTAAAAGGCTCCCTCCCCCCTTTAGTCCTGGGGGTTGGGCGAGCACTAATCCTCCCAGCAGGCCTACGGCTGTGCTGGCGACGGTGCATCTGATGGTTTCGGTTTTTTCGCCCATCTGCTTTTCTTAGTCAGTGCCTGCTTATAGGCCTGGCCTCTTGTTGTTGTTTCGCCGGGACGGAATGCGAGGCGGCGCGATTGTCAAGATGGATGCTTACTCCGATGCATCGTCTTGCGAATTCGCTTTCTTTTGCTGTTGAGGCTAATGATTACTTGGTTATCACCCATTCTTAGCATGCGCCCTTAGGGGACTCGGTGATGCATTTGTGCGAGGGCGCTTCCGATGCATTTTTCCCGATGCCTCACAACCCTAATAGGGCTGGCTTGTGATATGTTGTTTCGCCTAGATGGCAGGTGCGGGCCGCTGTGGTCGCAAGCTTTCGCGTGCCAAGAACAGAATGCGAGGCGGTGCGATTGCCGGGATAGCCGCTTCATATGATGCTTTGCCTTGAGGCTTTTCTCTGTATGGTGGTTGAGGCTAATGACTTCTTGGTGGCCTCTCTTTCTCAGTCTGCGGGTTGGGCAACTTTTTTGACTTGTGTGCTTGAGCGGCATTCTTTTCGCTATATCCTGCTACCTCTCAAGCCCACTGGTTTGCTGGTTTCTTGTATTATCAAGCTGCTTTACCCGTCTTGTGAACCCCAAGGTTCCTTTTATAGTGCTCGAGTCGCCTTGCGATCGCTTTATTCTGGTGGTTGCGTTTTTATTATGGTTGTTGAGTTTGGTGGGCAAATTGCGATTTTGAATAGGCGGATTGATTACATCTTGGTGTACTTGGGATCCTGTGCATGTGTCTTGCACTGTTGTCCACCATGCGGCATCATTGTATTTGTTTGTTTTTCCGAAGGATATTGCGCTGGGTCATCGCGCAATGTGGTCGTGTTTTTCTTCTGCGTGCGGCTCCTGGTCATCATATCCTCTCTTTCTTCGAGGTGTTCAACTGTTAGCTTTTCACTTGTTTATGTACTACCTAGGATTGCGTGTGTCTTGACGAGCAACCCGATACTGGCTTTCGATAAAGGAGACTTTTGAAAGTCTTTTTCGAAATGGCGGTGGTTAGTATATGTGACCTATTTCGCTGGGTAGGGTCATACGACACGGATACTCAATGCTGTTCCGCCTTTCGCGCCTTTCACGCGGCTCTGAGGCCATGTGATTGGCTTTGATTCGATATTTTCTTATCAATATTGTTAGCCTACAACCTTAGGTGGTTGCTGCTAGATCGCGTGATGTGCTCGGGCGCTTACAGCGTGGTGAAGTTGAGCCCTGTTTGGCTAGCACCCTTGGGTGGTTTAGCGACAGATCCGCGCGATGTGCTCGGGCGTTCAGGTCGATATATTTCACAAGCTTCGCTTGTCCAAGATGGGACGCGTTTTTGACCCGAGTCTCTTGGATCTTTGATCCCTTTTCGGTGAATAATCATTCTCCCAGAAACAATTCGTTTACTTTCTTTGAACGGTATCGTTCTCGTTTGCTTTCGCTGATGGTAGTGTTTGCGAAATATTACAATCATCAAATTGCAGAAAAGTGAAAATTACAAAGCTGATGCTCAAGGATAAAATCGGTGAAGATTGTCGGCGTTGTATGTGTGCGAAGTTTCCGACCTGTCCTCTGTGCGAAGCCGAAAAACGCCTTCGCTTGAGCTGCTTGCGATGATGAAGGGTCCATGCCACTATGGTTGGAGCTTTCCTTGCTTGTCGTTGTGCCTGATGAGGACCAGGTGTCCCGTGCTGATGTTTTTTCGAAGGACCTTCTTGTTTATCCAGCTCCTTGCTTCAGCGTGGTATTTGTCTAGGTTGTTCGCTGCCTTGAGTCTATTAGCTTTGATGGTTTCCAAGCTTACATATCTGCTCACCGGTGTGTTGGCTGCCACCAAAGTGCGGAAGGATCCCAGTTTCAACTCCTCCGGGGTCACTACCTCGTCCCCGAATAATAGTCTGAACGGGGTGAAGCCTGTTGCTCTTGACTGCGAAATGTTGTGACCCCAGACGGCGGTAGTGAGCTCTTGAGGCCACTTCCCTTTCTTGGCATCGAGCAGTGCCTTGGCGACTGATTCAAAAATGAGGCCATTCGCTCTTTCAACTGCTCCATTTGATGCTGGGTGGTATACTGACGCAAAGTTGAGTTGTATAGCCAATTCTTCGCAAAAGCTTTTGAATTCTACCGAGTTGAATTGCTTCCCATTGTCCACTGTTATCTTGGATGGTACTCCAAAGTGACATACTATTCGCTGCCATACGAAAGTAATCAATGTGCCCGAAGTGATTCTGGCCAGCGGCTTGGCCTCGACCCACTTTGTGAAGTATTCCAGAGCTACTGCTGTGAAACGGACATTTTCTGGGGCAGCGGGGAGAGGTCCCACGATATCGACTCCCCACCTCTATAGGGGCCAGTTTGGCACGATAGACCGTGTCATGTTTGCTGGCCTATTTTGTTTCTTGGCGAACATTTGGCAACCTTCGCACTTCCGAACCAGCTCTTTCGCATCCACTGATGCTGTTGGCCAATAGAAGCCTTGCCTCATCGCTCTGTGCGCTATCTCATGAGGGCCCCTATGTGCTCCGCATGCACCGGAGTGTATTTCTTGAAGCAATTTTACCCCTTCTTCTCGACTTATGCATTTTAGCATAGGTGCTAATATTCCTGATTTGTATAAATCACCTACGATGATAGAATAGAGCTTGGTCTTGGCGACCCATCTTTCGGCTTCCTATTTGGTTTCTGGCTTGAATGATTTATTGATAAAGGCGAAGATGGGTGCTCTCCAGTCATCGCTTGCGATTGTATGCACAATCTTTGGAGTATCTTCCTCTTCTTTGACAGACTGAATGGTGAGCAGCTGGAAGAACACATCTGGGGGCAACTCTACTCCTTGAGCGGCTGCTTTCGCTAGTTCGTCTGCTTCTGAGTTTTCGCTCCATGGAATATGCTTAACTGAGAATCCTGCGAAATGCTTCTCCATCGATCTGACCGCTGCTAGGTATTTTGTTAACCTAGGTTCCCTTGCTGTGAAGGTTTTTTGATCTGACCGGCGACGACCATAGAGTCTATTTTGATGGTACATCTCTAAACTCCCAGGGCCCTCAGCTTGCGAAGGCCTAACAAGACTGCCTCGTACTCTGCGGTATTGTTTGTTGAAAGGAACTTCAACCTGGCTGCGTATCTTAGTTTCGGTCCTAAAGGGGGTTGTAGGATTGCGGAGACACCTGCTCCGGTTGCGCCCCATGCACCGTCGCAGAAGACCGTCCATGTTGGTTCTTCGAACTGTAAGGTGGTGTCATCCGCCGAAGGGGTCCAGTCTGCTATAAAGTCAGCGAGAGCTTGGGATTTGATTGCTGAACGATGTTCAAACTCGATGATGAATTCGTTTATCTCTGCGGCCCATTTTGCTATTCTGCCGGCCCCTTCTTGGTTTTTGAACATTGCCTCTAGCGGTTGCGAGGATAGGACTTTGATGTTGTGCGACTGGAAGTAAGGCTTCAATTTTCGCGAAGCCATGACAACTGTGTACGCGATCTTTTCGAGTTCAGAGTAGTTTCGCTTCGCTCCCTCTAGGGCTTCTGAGACGAAGTACACCGGGAACTGTCGGAGCCTACCTTTATGCTCCTTTTCCTCGACAAGTACAGCGCTGACTGCCGTGGGGGATGCTGCGAGGTATAAGAGCAATGTCGCTTTTGGAGACGGCGACAATAACATTGTCATCCTGGTAAGTTACTTCTTTAGATCTTCGAACGCCTACTGCTGTTCGGTGCCCTACTCGAATAGGTCTGTGTTTCTCAGGGTCCTGAAGAATGGGAGTCCTTTTTCGGCCGAGCGAGATATGAACCTGTTTAGCGCGGTCAGCCTACCGGTCAGTTGTTGTACTTGTTTCCTGTTTTTTGGCGGTTGCATATTAACAATAGCGGCAATGTTTTTGGGATTCGCTTCGATTCCTTTTCTGGACACCAAACATCCGAGCATTTTTCCGCTCTTGATTCCGAAGATGCACTTTTCTGGATTGAGTCTCAAGCCACTCGATTTGATACTGGTGAACGTCTCCTTTAGGTCAGAGATATGGTTGCCCTTTCTCTTCCTGACAACGACGATGTCGTCGACATAAGCGACTAGGTTCCTTCCTCTCTGATTCTTGAAGACTTGGGCTGTCATTCTCGAGAATGTGGCTCTAGAATTTCTTGACCCTTCAGGCATTCTGCGAAAACAGTAAGTGCCCCCAGGTGTTATGAAACTTGTCTTTTCTTTGTCATCTGGGTTTAACCATATCTGGTGATATCCTGAGAAGCAGTCAAGCAGGCTGAGCATCTCCGACCCTGCTGCAATATCCACCAGTGTGTCTATCCGCGGTAATGGGAATGGGTCCTTGGGGCACGCCTTGTTCAGATCTGTGAAATCGACACACATTCACCATTCGCCATTGCTTTTCTTCACCATGATGACGTTTGCCAGCCATTCTGGATATTGAACCTACCTTATGACCCCTGCGTCTAACAGCCTTTGAACCTCTTGCTTCGCACCCTCTGCTCTTTCGCCTGACATTTTCCTTAGTCTCTATTTCCTGGGTCTGACTTTTGGGTTTACATTTAAGTTATGCTGGGCGAGATCGCGATTCACGCCCTTGAGGTCTGTGGCCGACCAGGCGAACACTTCGCTGTTGTTGGTGAGGAATTCTGTCAGCTTGTTTGCTTTGGCTTCCTCAAGGTCAGAACCGATGTAGGCTGTTTTTGAAGGATCCTCGGGCGAAAGTGTTATTTTTACTCTGTCGTGCTTGTCTGCTAGCGTTGCATGCTTTGTTTCCTTTTCTAGAGGTTCAGAAGATTCCTTGGGCTTCGTGACTTTGTTGACTATCTTTGTACCACAGTGTTGGCTTTCCTTCTATTCGTCTTGCTGCTATTTGGTCGCCGTGAATCGTGATGACCCCGAACGGTGAAGGCATTTTCATCCAAAGGTAGTTTTGTCTTAAGAGGATGTCAAATTTGTTGATGATGCCTCTCGCGAATATGGTCAGTATAGGGGTATTCGATGTTGACGACGTTGAACGTGATATCCTCTGTGCGAACGCGACAACCTTCTTTGAAGGATACCGGAATCCGCTTCTTTCCCACGGCGTCGACTTTCTTACCCCCAAAGCCATATAAGGGGCTTCCTGCCGGTTCGATAGTCCTTCTGTCGAACCCCATGGCTTCGAATGCTTTTGCGAAGAGAATGTCAGCGGAACTGCCGTTATCCACCAATATGTTATGTAGTGTGAAGCCCGCGATGTTTGCTGTTATGACAAAAGCATCGATGTGCGGGAAATCTCTGACTTGAAAATCTTGTTCGTCGAACGAGATTGCCATCATTGCCCAAGCTGGCCTGTTGAGTGATGGTCTCGGGGTGACTGTGAGGACCCTTCGCTCGTACTCTTTCTTTGCTCTTTTGCTTGCATGTTCCTGGTTCGACCCTCCGGTGATAGCGAAGATGTGCCCCTTTGTTGGTAGAACGGTGTTCACAATCTGTAGCTCTCTTGATCCTTCTTGTGCGCTGCTTGCCTGCGCGCTGGAATTTTGATGTTCTGTTTGCACTCAGATGGGGCGGCTATCGAGGAGCTGGGGCTACCGGCGACGATCTGATTCTGAGGATATGCGAACTGCCAAGTGAAAGGATTCTGATGTGTGAACCCCATCTGGTGTGCAGTTGGTTGGTGTACCTGGTGATAATAGCCAGAGTTTGCATTGTGGAAAACATGTTTGGCTTGTGATTCGTGACTAGCTGCGTCGTTGCACTCTTTCTTCTCTTTTGCCATCTTTCCATACTTGCACTCTTCTGTCGTGTGCCCCATGTTTTCACCACAAAATAGGCAAAAGGGGTCGTGGGGCTCTGTTCTTCCCAGGAGTTGTACGCCCGCCCCAGCCACCTCTCTCGCCCCTTCCGCCTCGCTGCTGGCTACCGAAGTTGCCCCGCTGAGGCCTGAAGCCTTGCTGATTTTCCGCCGCATTGTATTCGGACCCTTCCTGCATGTTGTGGACTAGGTGAAATGGTCTGATGTTTCTCTGATCCATGTTGCCCTGCCTAGGGTTTGTAGGTGGCAGTTTCAGGGATCGCAGTTGTTCCTTCCTCCTCCTGAAATCTTCCTCCGCTCTTGCGAAGCGACGCATGATGTCGAATAGGTCATGAACTGATTCCGGTGGGTCTCTGGCCAGATGTGCGGCGCATTGTCCTATCACGAGGCCTTCTATTGCGGCGGCGATGACAGTCTCGTCCTGTATGTTGGGCACTTGCGCCTTGGTTTGAATAAATCTTTCGAGGTAATCGGCGAGAGACTCCCCTTCTCTCTGTACACAGTTTAGAACATCCCTTGTTGTCTTGGTCTTTAGGTGGAGGCCCTCGAAATTTGCTATCAGATCGGACTTTAACTGGGGCCAAGATTTGATGGAGAGCGGCTTTAGCGACTTGAATCATCCGCTTGCGATGTCCTGAACCGATAGGATCATTGACTTTGCGGGCGTCTCCTCCAGCGGAATATATGGTTGTCTCGTAATTGGTGATGAATTTCTTTGGGTCTATTTTGCCATCAAAAGTCGGGATCCGAGGCTTGTAATTGGGTGGCCAGGGATGCATCTACAGTTCTTTCGATAATGATGACGTTGGATCAAAGGCTTCGAACGGATCCGGATCATCGCCAATGACGATAGTTTCTTTGTCCTTATTGCGAACGGTTCTAAACGTTTGCAGCTGCTGGATCTTCTTGAGTAATTTCTGCTTGTGTGCTTTCACTCTGGATATGGCGAGATCAGCTTCGTCTGCTCTAGCTCGTGCCACGACCTGCTGGTTGAGCTGCTCCCGCTAGTACTCTAGTGCTTCAATCTCGCTGACATACCTGTCTAGTCTCCTGAGTTTCCTGGCCTGGTCGACGACATCCTCATCCGGGACGCTGTCATCTGTGGCTTCGCTGACGTGTCCCTTCGGGGTTTGCTCTTTCTCGTTCACTGTTGCAAGTGCCACGGCCGCCGCCGGCTGCTCGGTCGCTTCATCGCCGCCACCGTCTGGTATGGTTTCGCCAGTGGGCTTCTCGCCAACACCAGGCTGTGCCTTCGATGTTTCGGGAGCATCGCCGGTGGCTTTTGCTGCTGTTTTCCTCGGAGCCATGGTCAAAATGGGCCGACCACGGTGGGCGCCACTGTTGGTTTATAGCATAAACCGAGGACAGGACGGATGTCCTGCTGTTCCTCTCTCTCTCTCTTTCCATTGACCCCCAGGGCCGTATTTATAGGTACGGGAGCTCCCCCCAGGGAAATTCCGTACTTGCCCTTCTGACTCTGTATGCCCAACCACTCCTCTCGGCCCTACCATACCTAGAGGGCACACAGGTCATTTTACAGTCTCTCGGTCACCTGCCCAGTCCCGCTGGCATGGTGGGCCCCCGCTCCCGCCAAGCCGCGCTTTGGGCAGGCAGACGCCGTTCCCGAACATCATCTCGACTAGGCGAACGTGGTTTCGCGTCATCGAACATACCCTCGCAATCTCTGCACGGCAGGCAGGTCATAAGGCTGGTTTCTATGGTGTTCCCGATTGGCGAGGATCCTTTCGTGCTCCCGAGAGGATCCTCGCAAGCGAAAAGGTGTCGGCCCGCGCGATCCTCCCAACGGTTTTAACGGTGTTTCCGTTGAGCGAAGGCCCTTTCATGTCACCGAAAGGACCCTCGGTGGTGATGGGGCACCAAACCGTGCACTCCTCCCCCAACAATGCCGACAGAAATCCTCGCAATCAACTCCTAGAAGGATCTTGAAGACACCCGAAGCAGCGGGACCCATAGCGGCCACCAAGTTGGGTCAGCCGGCCCCACCCTGGTGCCACCCGACTCCCTAGGTCAAGGGTGGCGCTCCCCTTCTGGAATCTTCCTTCCACACTTCCTTGGCACCTAAGTAAAACATCCCTACGTCGATCTAAGGTCGGTTTGATCCGACGGTGCACATAATGTGAGACGCGGATCGATGACGTGGTGGTTCCTTGCCCTCTACTCCACCTCGGCCTATATAATGGTGCCCCAAGGCTCCTCCTAGAGGCATTCTACACCCCGGTGCTTCATATTCTCTACATAAATTAGGGTTAGGGTCCCTCTAGTTGATCTAGTTCTAGTTCATCTAGTTCTAGTTCATCTAGTTCTAGTTCATCTAGATGTAGCAATTAGGAGAGACTAGTTAATCTAGATCTAGTCTTATTTAGAGATTAGAGAGATAGAGTAGAGGAGTAGAGATTCTAGAGGAGTTCTGGCCTGTCGGTGCTTCTTCGTGGCTGTATTCTTCTGGATTCGGCTCCCTCACCTGGCGCTGTGTTCTGAGGTACTTTTGCATTCAACATTCCGATTCAAGTAAGCAATTGTTCTTATTTGTTCTTCAGTTTATATCTCATATTGAGTGCTTTGATCTTGGTAATTACTTGATTGAAGTAGTATTCCGTAATGTAGGCGTGGTGCCTAGGCTAGGTTTACTTGTGAATATCTCTTGATTTGCCGGATAGTGGTAGTTCGCGAAGGTGACCTTAGCTTCGTTGATTCCTTTGTAGTCCACTTCCCATTGATAGGAACGATAGGCATAAAGTTCTTGGTAGGAGGGAACTCTGATTTCTGCTCTTATTCAGGTTACTAGCCCGTAGAACGGTATTATACAAAGTTTACTGGTAGTTGGAACTAGATAGTCAATAGCTATCTCCTCTTTCTCGATATTATCTAGCCTAATTGTTGGGTTAAGTCTATAAACTTTGTCATCATCACAACTGTTCCCTATGGATACGATATTTAAAACCTCTGGGTAAAATATGATGTCGGTATGATATCTGTGCGCTGCGGATAATCTTACTTAAATCTTCCTTAATGAAGTGCAGTTAATTTATACCAACAACATACCCGAAGGATTGCAACAAGTTCAGAATATGGCTTATGGCCCATAATTTAGGTGAATTTTATCTATGCTAATGAAAGGATGGGCTTTTAGGACTACTTTAGCATAGATTTCTTTTGACAAATTTTGTTGGTAGCTGCATTTTCATATGGTTAAAGGCAAAGGTAACTTATGACAAAGGATTAAGTGAATAAACTTTGATACTTACAGCTCTTCCATGGATAATGAGCTATGTCTTCCTTTTGTGCAAAGTTATTGGATTTCATCACATGCCTTGATTCATCTCTGATGTGAGTTCATCTCTGGACTTACCCGAATTGAATTCAAGAGTATCCTACGGGGGTTAGTCCAACAAAATAACCTATGACTATGCAAGCATGTTCTAGTTCAATAATCAAACTAGACTCCATGTCTAATTTGACTAAGGTAGGCTATTTAACCTAAGCACCATGCTTAATTTAAAAGCCTATAAAAGTATGTACAGTACTTCTAAACTAAAGCATACTATAGCAAACAAAGGTAGCATGAGAGCATATAGAGATTTACTCAAATAGAGATAAAAGCATGATCATGGGAGAATGTTTTTGTTGTTTTTTAGATGAAGATGCAAGTGACATGCATATGTGCAATGAACTAAACATGCTTGTGGATTTGATATGAAATGAAGTAAATGCATCAATTTTTCAAAGTAAACATGTAGTGGAATGCAACAGGATAACTACTCATCAAATTTAAAGTCTATGAGCAAGACTTTCTTACCTTTCTTGATCATGTGGAATTTTGCCAAAAGGTTGAAACGGTTGATGTCCTACTTATTCCACAACTCAAGAAAACAGGGGTAATCCTACTAAAGCTAGTGGCAAACTAGATTAGTAGGCATCAAGATCAATATCAAAATCTTCACGCTAATTGTTTTTTTTTTTTTTTTCGGCGCCAAAAATGCTTGTTGGTTATTATTATGCACAATTAAAATATGAAGGATTCTGTAAGCGCATAGAATACCATTGTAGCATTTTACCGAGAGTGGTCCGGTATCGTTATTTATATTTTACCACTGGGAAATAATGGATAAAGACATTGATAGTTCACCATCATATATCTACTAACTAATACACCAACTAGACTAAAGTAGGGGAAATGATAGGTAATAGGAATTATGCATATATGACACATAGGAGAATTCCATGATAAAAGAGTAGATAGCTAAAGTGAGAGGACAACGGGAGAGTTCAAGGTTCCTAAGTACTTCTCTATTACTAGGGCTCTATAATAACTGATTCATAGATAGATATAGCAATCACGCAATAACACTTTGGAGCAACAGTGCCTTCCCAACTCTCGAATAGATGAGAAGTAGTTGGGGAAGGCTGCCAAAAGCTCCACGAAACACCAACTCTGACATGGTGGAATACGAAGGCCTAACAGAGCTATCACCTCTAGGGCTACCACAACTAACCATAAGAATTGGGCACAACCTCAGGTAACATATAGCCTAGACTCCATGTCTACACTATCGATTACTACTCTAGTCACATATGATAACTAGAGCACCTAATACAGGTGGAGATCCCATGCTAAAGTATAACAACTATACTAACCAATCAAATGTAATGCATAAAAGTAAATAGAGAAGATAAAATATATTAAAGCATAAGTCTTTACAAGAATAGATACAAAGGCATACCAAATCTCTGAAGACATCTCTAGATCCTGAACATAGCACCGCTCTCCCTAACTCTCAACTAGAACTAATCTACTACAATGGAAAGTCCTTTCAAGGTACGCCTCTACATCTCCATAATAATGTGCTGCCCTCAGGAAGGGGAGTCTGGCCCTGTATTTATAGCCCAGTGGGAGAAAAATGAGCCATTAGATCAAACCGACTTAAGGTACAGTGGATATGCATCCTTGAAGCCGGTGGAGGAAGCTTCTAGAAGACAGAGGCAAGAGGGCTTAGGGGGGTGCTAGCTGGCCCAAAGCCTAGTGCCGGCCGGCCTGGGCCCAAGCCCACCTGGGCTCTCCTTCGATGACGTGTCCTCTTGTCCTTTTAGGGCCCAATGGTGCATGTTTTGATATGGAGTTGATATCTCTTGATTCTAGACTCTGAATATAGCTAATGATATGTATGTTTCAATCATCTCTCGATGAGCCTGCCACAATGGTGCAGTTCAATTCCTTATTTGAGATACTTATATTTGATGGAAAATTGCATACTCTCTGTAAGACAAGTGAGAACACCAAAACTCGTAGAACTCGTTAGAATCAAAATCTACAACTATGCTTTGTAGTTCATTTTATATCATTTTATTCAATAGTTGATGACTATATTTTGTGTTTAATGACCGTCAACAAGGGTTTGGGGGTTTAGACCCCTATACCCTCACGGCTGGCCTTTGGCCTCGCCTGATAGGGCAGCGCAGCCCACAAGACCAAGACCGATCGGCCTCTCTGGCCTGGTCAGGAGTCCCAGGTGGAAAATTAGAGTTAATTATCATGCAAGGCAACTAGTCGGTTAGAAAATCAATTGTATCCTACTTAGATACGATCTGCTTGTAACCGACCACCTCGGGATCTCAGGATTTGTAACCCTACCCCCAGACTATATAAGGCGGGCAGGGACCCTCTCAAATGTATTCAATCCTTTTTTCATCAATCGCAGAATAGAAGGACGTAGGGTATTACGAATCTAGCGGCCTGAACCTAGGTAAACTGTGTGTTCTATTCTTTCTGTTCCATCTCGCTTGTAATCTAGAGCGTGCCTCCACCGATAAATCATTACCATCGGTATACCCATGGTAGACTGCCGCTGATATTTCATCAACAGTGGCGCGCCAGGTAGGGGGTGCGCGTGCAGACTTAGGAGCAAGCAAGATGGTTTCCTTCGCCACAACCATGGAGATTGAAGTCGGATCGACCTTCACCGTCGGTTCCTTCACTTGGACGGTCGCTGCGGCATGAAGCGTGGGAGGAGCCCAGGCAGACCTGGCATCGGCGCCTCAGTCCCCGCCGCCACCTCGTCCGTCGGGATCAATCTTGAGGGCACCACAACTGGCGTCCCGACCACCACTCTCTCGCTACCAAGGAAGACGGATCGATAACTCCGATCTTCTCAGATCCATCGATCAGCTCGGGAGGGGCCTCGAGGAGATGGTCGAGCAGTGGGAATCGGTCGGAACTGATCTAACGATGATGGCTTCACTCTCGTCCAACCACGTCGGCGTCGGGCTCGGGTTCGCACTGACCCTCTGCGCCGCCTAGGCTCTGATCTGGCCGCATCAAGACGCGGTCGGCAAGTGCGCAGTAATCCGTTCCATCGCCCAGGCTTCGACCTGGCTGCGACGAGGCGCAACCTCCAAGTTCGCGCCAACCAGCTTCACTGCCTAGATCCCAATTTGGTCGCGGCACGACCTCGGTGCGGCACACAGGCCCACATCGACCAGCTTGACCGCCCAGATCCAAATCTGGTTGCAGCTCGACTTCAGCACGGCCCTCAGATCAGCGCCAACCCGCAAGCCCAGCCCGATTCAAATCTGACAATGGTCCGACCATCAAATCCCCGAGGTCACCCTCGACCTCGTCCGGCAACTGGTCAGACTAACTCGCGCGTAACGCCCAAAACAACGTAGGCCAAAACCCGTTCCCCTTCGGGATGCCCAACGCCTCCACGGCATATCAACAACAGGTGGGGAGACTGTTCCAGGGCCAACCTCCACAACAGTCACCTGTGGCTCAACTCATCGAGTTCCATCTTGACGGAATGGCTAGGCACGTCATCCACTGTGTCCACAGCGGGGAAGCCGCCAGTGGCTCTCAGTCGACCACCGAAGAGGAAGGGGGCTCGAGCTCAATCTCTGTGTTGAATGGAGCAACTGCCTCCACGAGCTCCGCCTCCACAGCGGATGACGACGAATTCCCTCAACGGGTCAGGGAGCTGTTCGATACCGTCGAGTTCCTAGAATTCCCTCCGGGATTCGGGGGAGCTATATTCAATGTCAGCGTCGACGAAGAGCAGACCCTCCTCGAGACCTCCGAGCAAGAGCGAGCAAGGCTGGCCCGTAACGAGGACCACGCACAACATTGCATAGCGCAAGCTTAGGCGCCCCCTCAACCCGCTGGTGCAGGTGTTGATGCAGATGCAGCAGCGGCCGACGCACCTGCCGCCCACTAGGATCCACCTCCCGCTCCAGAAGCTAACCGACAGAGGAGAAGGCTTCAACCCCGGAAACTGGGAGATGAGTTCGACCTGGTCGGTGATCGACAGGTTCTTAAGGTGCCCAGCGCCAATATTGCTGTCGCAGTCCAGCGACTCCGTGACATGCAAGCTACACCCACAATCGAAGCCGTCCTCAACCATATCAAGGCTGCGGAGGCTCAAGTTAACTTCATGCGCGAGATTTCTGCTAGCCCGTCTCAAAGCAGCACGCACCGCAGTCGCAAGGACCGAGTGGAAGGCGGTGACGCCAACGAATGGGATTAGGAAAGCCAATGTGCGGCTCAGCATGACCAACGCTAGGGGCGCGACAATCACCGAAGAGAAGGCGGCAACAGACAACCACCCCGCGTGCCTCAAGAGGTCAACCAACCTAACCCGCCTGATCTCCGTAACGTCATTGACGATAGATACCGAGCTCGGTACGGTGCCCCAGGTTCCAAATGCTTCTCTGAGAGGCTGCGCCAGGTCAATTGGCCCAGAAGTTTGAAGATCGGAGACATGAGACACTATGATGGCAAGGCTGACCCCAAGCAATGAATCATCAACTACGAGACAGCCGTTCGAGCAGCAGGAGGCAGCGAGCAGGTCATGGCGAATTACCTCCCAGTAATGCTCGGCGAATCTGCTGCGCCAGAGAGACGGTTCCATCCATACCTGGCCGCAGCTGCGGCAGATGTTTGTCGAGAACTATAGACCAACTTGCGAGCAGCCCAGCACCAAGTACGAGCTTGCCCTGATCCATGACTCCTTATGAGTCTCTACGGCACTACATCCGCTGTTTCTCCGAGTGTTGGATCACCGTCCGCGACATCAGTGTCCCAGAGGCCATCAGCATCTTCATCGCCGGGCTCCACCAGCCGCGCAATGCCGACCTCCACAAGGAGCTCATGCGCAAGCAGCCAGCGATGATGGAGGATATGTTCAACATCGCCCAAGAATTGGCGCGCGTCGACAAAGCCCTCGTCCAGTACGATGATGGTAGTCATGATATATACAAGCGCATTTGGCCTCGTGACGACGATGATCGTGATAGAGATCCAGATTACGACGACCGCCGAGGATCTCGCCCCGATCGCCATAACCAACGACGGGAGGAACGCAGCAGCAATTGCCGCGACGACCGAGGTAACGACCACCGTGATGATAGGGACACCGACTGCCGCAACGACGACCGACCGTACAGGCGATGAGACGATGGCAACGGCGATCGCCGCAACCATGGCAATCGTCAGCGCAACTTCATCAACAACACCGACAAAGCTCAGAAGCGCGAGGTCGACGGCGACTACGACAAGATCCTGAACGGTGAGTGCCCCTGTCACCCTAACAAGAGGCACACCTTTGGCGAATGCAACAGCTTCACCAGCATTGTTGCCTGCAAGCGGCAGTGTACCAACAAGAAGGGCTACCCCAAAAAGCCCAACGCACGCGACAAGTCTGTCGACGACGAGGATGACGGCAAGAATCCGTGCCACGCCTACAAAGACCCGGAGAAGCATGTGACTGCCATGATCTTTGGAGGCAAAGTGGCCACGGAAAACGCACGAGACCAAAAGCTCCTCAGGAGGCAGATCATCGCCCTCTCTGAAGCAAATGGGATTGTCACCGATGTCCACACTCCAGCCTGGTCCGAGCAGCCCATATCCTTCAGTCGGTCTGACATGTGGGCTAGGCTACCCGACGCAGGCTGATTCCCTTTGGTCCTCGACCCGGTGATCGGTAGCGTCCGCTTCGAAAAAGTGCTGGTCGACGGTGGCAGCGCTTTAAACATCCTCTTTCACCAAGCTTTCCTGGAGCTTGGACTAAAGGAGGGTCATCTTGAGCCCTATGACTCGCCTTTCTAGGGTATGATGCCAGACAAACCCTCTATACCCCTCGGGCAAATCTCGTTGCCCGTCCAATTTGGCACGCCCCATCCGCGTCGACTACATCAACTTCATCGTGACTGATTTCAATGGGTTTTACAACGCGATAATCGGCAGACCCGGCATCGCCAAGTTCATGGCCGTGCCACACTATGGCTACCTTGTCCTCAAGATGCCAACAGAGAAGGGAATCCTGTCCCTCCACGGCAATGTCCTCATGGCTCATGCCTGCGAGACAAACGCGTACGCTGCGGCTGAAGCCGAAGAGATCAAGGCGCGCATGGAGAAGGATACCTACAAAGCCAGGACATCAAAGACTGTGGAGCTCGAGGCTCCAGTCAAGCAGCATAAGCGCTCTGAGGAGATTACTAAGGCGCCCAAGAAAGTCAGCCTGGCCCCTGGGGACCCTAACAAGACGGCGATGATTGGGGGCGACCTCGACCCCAAATAGGAAGACGCGCTCGTCTGTTTCCTGCAGGCCAACATAAGCATTTTTGCGTGGAAACCTGCTGGCATGCCCGGTGTCCCCAGGGAACGGATCGAGCACTTCCTTAATGTCTTCGAGACAGCCAAACCAGTCAAGCAGAAGCTACGACGATTTGCTTGGGATAGGAAGGAGACAATTAGGGCAGAAATAACCCAGCTCTTAGATGCCGGTTTCATTAGAGAAGTGTACACCCGGATTGGTTGGCAAATCTAGTTCTTGTACGCAAAAAGAATAATGAATGGAGAATGTGCGTTGATTATGCCGATCTCAACAAACACTGCCGAAAAGATCCCTTCCAGCTCCCTCGCATCGACGAGGTGGTCGACTCCACTGTGGGTTGCTAGTTGCTTTCTTTCTTAGATTGCTACTCGGGCTATCACCAGATTGCCCTTGCCTTAGATGATCAGGAGAAAACATCGTTCATAACTCCCTTCGGTGCCTACTGTTACACGACCATGTCGTTTGGCTTAAAAACGCTGGTGCCACATACCAGCGCGCCATACAACAGTGCCTCGAAGAGGAGATCCATGATGGGTTGTGTGAAGCTTACGTCGATGACATAGTAGTGAAGACAAAAGAGGCCTCGACCCTAATCGATGACCTCGATAGGACCTTCAAGGCCCTAAATGTGTTTCAGTGGAAGCTCGACCCGAACAAATGCGTGTTCGGTGTCCCTTCTAGCGTACTGCTCGGTAGCGTGGTCAGTCAAGACGACATACGTCCCAACCCCGAGAGAGTAAAAATCATGCTGGATATGAAGCCTCCAAAGTGCGTCAAGGACATCCAAAAGCTAACAGGATGTATGGCGGCCTTAAGCAGGTATATATCCTGACTCGGTGACAAGGGTCTCCCTTTTTTTGATTACTGAGGGCAAAGGAGAAATTTGTATGGTTGGAAGAAGACGACGCTGCCTTCGATGAGCTAAAAAGATACTTATCCTCGCCACCCATTCTCACGACACCAACAGGGGATGAGCAGCTGCTGCTCTATATTGCCGCCACTGATAGAGTGATCAGCACCGTCTTAGTGGTTGAGCGCAACGAACCCAAGTGTGTCTATCCCGTCCAGCGACCAATCTATTACATTAGCGAAGTGCTCAATGAGACCAAGCAGCGGTACCCACATGTCCAAAAGCTCCTTTATGCGATCCTGATCACAAAAAGAAAGGTTCTGCATTACTTCCAGCAGTATAGCATCACTATGGTTACCGAGCACACGCTCGGCGACATACTGCGCAACAAAGATGCTACTGGAAGGATCGTCAAATGGGTGATTGAGCTCAGTCCTTTCGAGCTCGGATTCCACAGTCGAACCACTCTCAAGTCCCAGGCACTGGCAGACTTTTTGGTTGAATGGATAGACATGACGCTACCCATATCTGATATGGTTGAAGAACAATGGAAGATGTACTTTGATGGCTCCTTAAATATAGGGGGTGCCAGGGCCGGAGTTTTCTTCATAGCACCTTCTGGTGGTCAGCTGCGATATGTCTTGCATATCCACTTTAAAGCCTCTAACAACGCCGCCGAGTATGGAGCTGCACTACATGGACTCCGCATCGCTGTCGAGCTTGGCATCAAGAGACTCCTTGTCTATGGAGATTCAGCCCTGGTAATCAACCAGGTCAATAAGGACTGGGACTGGACCAACGAGAAAATGGATGCCTACATAGCTGCGATCCGCAAGCTCGAAGACAAGTTCTATGGCCTTGAGTTTATCCACGTTCCACGAACAGAAAACCAAGCGGCCGATGAATTGTCCAAGCTAGGGTCATCTCGAGCGAAAGTCCCTCATGGAGTCTTTGTTCAAGATCTGATTACGCCATCCATCCATGAGGAGAAGCTAGGGGCACGACAGGAGGCTACCGAGTAGTTGGCTCCTCCAACAGCCGACACACAGCCACTACCAGAGCAGGGGACTACCACTCATTTAGTAGCCCTAGTTAGTAACCGTGTCGACCAGTCTCCAGGAGCGGACGACCACTCGAAGCTCAGTAATGAGCCCGAACTAGACAATGATGCAACCGATCAGTCAGTTGAACAGCCTGAGGCTCTCCCATCAGATTGGAGGACGCCCTTTATCCAGTACCTCATCAGCAAGGTGATACCAGATGATAAGACCGAAGCAGAGCACCTCGTTCAACGAAGCTACCATTATATACTGGTCGATGGCCAGCTCATGCGCAAAAATGCTAAAGCTGAAATACTCCAGAAGTGTATCATGCCAGAGGACGGCACCATATTATTGGATAACATCCACTCTGGTACATGCGGCAATCATGCAGCATTGAGGACACTGGTCGGTAAGGCTTTCTGAGCTGGTTTCTACTGGCGCAGTGCCGTGGCTGACGCTGAGCATTTGGTTTGACACTGCAAAAATTGTCAGTTCTTCGCCAAGCAGATCCATGTTCCTGCGCATGAACTCTAGACCATCCCAGTATCCTGGCCTTTTTCATGTTGGGGACTCAACATGATTGGACCCTTTAAAACAGCTCTAGGTGGTTTTAAGTATGTCTATGTCCTCAAAGACAAGTTCTCCAAGTGGATCGAGTACAAGCCGCTGGTTAAGGTGACGACAAAAAAGGCAGCTGAGATGCTTAACAATGTTATCCACCATTTCAGCATCCCAAACAGCATAATCACCAACCTAGGCAGCACGTTCACAGCCAGTCATTTTTGGGATTTCTATGATGAAATGTCTATCCATGTCAAGTACGTGTCTGTGGCTCACCCAAGGGCCAACGACCAGGTCGAGTGCGCCAACAGCATGATCCTTGACGCTCTTAAATAAGTGACTGTTTCGCAAGGACGGCTTGTACCCAGGGCGTTGGTTAAAAGAATTACTTGCCGTGATCCGGGGACTGCGCACCCAACCTTGCCGAAGCACTGGTGTTTCCCCTTACTTCATGATATTCGGCTCCGAGGCCGTGCTACCCGCGGAGGTTGCTCACCGATCTCCCAGGATCGAGTATTTTGATGAAGACGCCTCAGACGAAGCACAAGAGCTTGACATCAACGCTCTGGAAGAACGATGCCTAGAAACCTGTGTCCAGAATGCTCGGTATTTAGCTAGTGTGCGTCGTTACTACAACCGCAATGTCTGGGATCACTTTTTCGTGGTCGAAGACCTGGTGCTCCGACGCAAGCAGAAGACGGAAGGCCCGCATAAGCTGTCCTCTCACTGGAAGGGGCCATTTATGATAAAGGCAGTTACTAAGCCCACCTCTTATAGGCTCTGCACTTTAGATGGTATTGATGTACCCAGCTCCTGGCACATCGAACAGCTTATAAGATTCTACCCTTGATAGACAGCATAGAATAAGATATGTACCTTTCTTCCTTTATATTCAGTTCAAATTAATAAAGTTTGATTTACAGTCAAAGTGTTCTTTGAAATGTTTTATCAATAAAACATGTCTTTGTAAGCCGTACAGTCTAATACTCCGACAGGGACGATCAGAAAATGCACTGTTTCTAGTTCCTCCAACCACGTGTTATGGCTCTGAGACACAGAACATAGGAGATACTAGCAGTCGCTCCCTAAACGGTACTAGGGCCCTAAGCGTTCTAGCACCGTGCTATTCCATAGGGGTCACCTAGTCACCTAAATGGGCTGATTTGCTTCAAAGGATGCTATATGACTACACGCATACGCTCTTTCCAAAAGCCAAATGAGTTTCATACTCGTTTACAAACTCACCATACCCTGGTTTCTTAACTAGTGTTGCACTTATCATGGATTCATATTTTTGATTCGTGTTTATTTATGTTTTGTATAGTTCTTCGTACTACCAACGTCGGGTGCTGCAGTTAAGAGTTCTTAGCTCTATCTTCAAGCAACGGTATTAATAATACCGACCACCATACATCAAGTCAAAACATATGGATACAGCAAGATGTTAACACTCGGTATAGGCCGAGCAAAATAAACAAGTATTTATGCATATCATGAAGTTTTCAGGCAACTACAAGGGGAGGCTGGACCACTCAGGGGGTCTTGCTGGATGTCCCTTCATCTACCAGCTTGATGTTTTGCATCACCTTGGATGCAGTGTCCTAGAGGTCGGTTTGGAGTTTGCTCACTTCTTCCTTACTAGTATTCGCCGCTGCCCCCTCTTCTACCCTCTTCACGTCAACTCAGGGATAATGTGACTTCACCAGCGCAAGAGCCGAGGACATTGCAAACTGGCCTGCATCCCAGACAAAATCCTTGAACAAGGGCCAGGTCCTCCTGCAAAGGTCCATGACACCTTCAGGGCTGCTCAGCGGGTCTGGTATCTCTGGCTCTTCTGAAGAAAGCTCCTTCATCAATGGTCTCAGTCCGGCCTCCACCACCTGCCAGCGTTCCTTGAGTCTTTTGTTCTCCTCGGTTAGCACCTCAAATTGCGCCATTTGTTTCCATCAGAGTTCTATTCAACAATATTGATACAGATCACATTAAGAACCACGAGGGAACACTAGGACAATGGAGTGGCCGGTTACCAACCTGACATCTCACCCTTTAGCTCCTCAATATGCTGCTGGGCTTGCTCTTTCTCAGAAAGCAAGCGAGATAACTCCTGCGCCTTTAGCTGGTTGCCCTCCTCCAACTCTGCATCGCAGTAAGTATAAACAAGGATGTTCGACAAAGGCAAGCATCCCAAGCATGCGACTGGGGTCATACCTTTCTTTTGTCCTTCAAGTACGCTGACTTTATAAGTTAGGGTAGCATTTTCCCTCTGCAGGCGTTCATTCTCGGCCACGGCAGGTATATGCTTAGGATGAACGTTTTGCAGTCCCTGCATAATTATAACTCATTAGCTCTGGCTAAATGATTCAGATACATACCGGATGTTCATCCTAAGCATATACCTGTATATGTTCGCGCAGCTGCTTTAAGGAAGCTTCAATGTTTTCTTAGATCGGGACATCGACCTTGGACTCGAACACTTGCCACTCCCCGTCCTGGTCTTGCCGGGCTATGAAGCTAGCTTACTTTTCCCAGAGCCCGTTTTGGCTTCTCAGGATGCCCCAGGATCTCTTCCATTTCTTCAGGCGGGACCTGTGTGACAGGTGTTTTGGTGCTAGCCTTCGTCCTGACCTTGGTCAATGGCGTCTCCCTCATCAGGACGTGCCCGTCCACACCTTCCTGCACATCCCTACTATCTTCATGACGAGGAGATAGTGGTGCACCTGTTGGAGAAGGGTGATTGAGCTCATGATTCGCTTCGCCCTGGTTTCCTGAGGCCTTAGTGTGTCCTTCTGGTTGCTGATCCTAGGGACTTCCCCCTTCCTCGATGCTGGCTTGTCTGCAAGTCCAGTGAGTAATCATACTCAGTATGATATACTGATTTTATTGAGAATTTAGCCGTCCATACCTGGTCGATTGCTTGACGAAGAAGCTAAAGCGTCTAGCTCCTCCTTGGCTCGCTGACCCACTCCGATCTACAGTGGCGGTTCCCGTACCACCAGACTCTGAGTGTGGTGGTCGAGGATCAGGCGTGGGGACCCTCTGCCGCTTTGATGGTGACTGCTCGGGAGTCAGCCATTGAGTCGTTTCCAACCTCCTTGGGGGCTGTTCCCTCTGCCACTTCCGGTCGGTGCCTGCATGGCCCTTGGTGGTGTTGTCTACGGCTGGGTGCGTGACTGCTGGCGCGGAGTACTGGTGGTGGTGGTCGATCGCCGTGGCTGCTCTTCGGAGCACTTGGCTCCGAACTTCTGACTCAGGGGAATTGTGTCCTCCGTGTCAGAGTCTGAGCTCTCGATTGCTGCTCAGCGCCACGTCTCGGGTTCCTCACCAATCTTTAGTTTACCACCAGTCCTGGTACCGGTGGGCTTCACTTTCTTCTCTTGTGGTGGTGGCATTGGTTCCTTTCCGGTCGCCTTACATTTCAGCGGCTTTTCAGTGGCAACTGAAACATTTTCTCCATCTAGGCCACCGTGCTCGACCTCTTCAGTTGGCTTAGACTTCTTTTGCTGGCCCCGAATCACGTCACCAACAAGCCTTGGTTCCACTAGTACAAGAGACACAAATGCCTGACAATCCTGTCCAAGATATTACTATAACAGATCATGAGTCAAGATTGTACCCAACTAAACATGCCTAGGGAATTCATGCACTTAACCTGCCCTTTACTTACCGGTGGAGGGGGATTCTTCAAAGTAAACGGAGGCACTCTTTCTTCTGGGAAGCTATACTTGGCAAAGCCTTCAAACATCTTGGACAACCGGTTCTCCACTTCTTCATTGTCTAGACTTTCTCTGCTCTCTCGGGATGGGTCTTTGCGTCTTGGTACTCGAACAAGAAGTTAACCCTCTCCTTCAGGGGCTGGATCTGGTGAACAACAAACTGGCTGGCCACTACGATCCCGTCAATTTTGCTAAAATCCATCAGGGATAGCAGTTCTTTGACTTGGACCATTTGATCAACATCCATCCTTTCCGGCCACCGGGGATTCGATTGAGGAATCTGAGTGACGTCACAAGGAACTGGTCGGCCTTCTAGATTTTGGTTGATGTAAAACCAATGCTTCATCTAGTTTTTGGTGTTTGAGGTGTGCCCAATGGCCATCCAGTGGGACTTTACACCCTCCCTCAAGGCAATATAGCACCCACCGGTCACCTGAGGTCCTTCAGATCCTTCACCTTTCTTCTTCAGATAATACAGGTGGTAAAACAAATTGAAATGTGGTGCTATTCCCAAATAGCACTCACAGTACGCCACGAAAATCGCAATGGTCAAGATGGAGTTTGGGGGAAGATTGCAGATCAAAATTCCTCAAAAGATGCACAAATCCCTCAAGAAGTTGTGCACCAGAATCCCCAGTCCCCGTGGAAAGTAATCCTCAAAAACCACAATCTCATCTGGTTGGGGGTTGGGATAGCGTTCACCTGCTGGCGGCGCCCTCCATACCACTAGTTTTGGTGGTGGTAGCAGACCACCCAGCGCCATTCCCTCCAACAACTCCCACGTCATCAGGGTTTTCTCCTAGTGGGTCTCCATCAGTTTCATGTGCGCCGCCTCCGCCTTCGTCATTTTCTTCTTCCCCATTGCTCGTACGTATGAGTGGTGGTGGGGAGTGCGAGGCTCCCGGTAACTAAAAACCTAGTTCGTGCGCCGGAGATTGAGGAGAAGGGAGCAGCGGAAATGGCAACGACTATTGAGAGTAGAAGTGGAAGCGGCAGCCGTCGGGCTATTTATATGGTTCGGGTGGCCCATTGACTCTCCTGTGATTACTGTTGATCTCCTTTTTACCCTAATTTTTAACTGGGCTTTCTTAGGCCGAGTTACTTTTATCCAGTACTTTTTCTATATGGTACAGACGCACCGTTTACTAAAGTCATGATCCACTAGTCTTACTAGGGACTAGGCCCACGGATCAACCGCACGTCCATGCTAGTCCACTAGTAAGACTGGAGATTCAAGTCTTACAAAAGTCGTATCTACAAGTTTTAGTCGACCAAATCAGTCTGGGGACTAGGTCCCATAGCCGGGCTATGTGCTGCTCAAACCCTGGTCGACCAGCACAGCTTGGGGACTGGGCTAAAACAGAGCTACATGTTGTCCAAGTCCTAGTCGACTAGATCAGTCTGGGGACTGGGCTTGTATGATAAGCCGTGTACTGGTCGACCAGATTAGTCTAGAACCAATATTGAGAATTAGCAGGAATCATGATTTCGGTACACTCAGATCGCATTTGTAAAGAGATAAAACAAGGACATTAACAAAGCACGACGAACAGGTTTCCACATAACAATGGATCCATCAGAACCTAGTAACAAACTACTTGCCTATGGCATTTTGTACAAAATCTATGACGCCTGGCTACTAGAGCGCGAGCATCACATGGATTTCGTCCTAGAGAAGCCTCTGTTCAAGGACCAGAAAACCCATGGAACTGCGAGCAGTCCTCTACCAAGCGTCTGCCGGCGGACAAGCTAAATGTGCGCGGGACCCTAAGGAGCGTCGTTGATGACGTCCTCTGTGGTCACCTCCACTACTATGGCATCGGTGGCATCGTCGAAGTCCTGGATTAGGTGTTCCAGGTCCGCGACGCGTTCTCCCTCCGGAAGACCGGCGAGTCCCCAGAGATCCACCCTAGAGCGGCGCTGGGCAACCGCCAATGCCAACGACGCCCCGCGGCGCATGCCGTGGGACATGAACCCCTAGATTCGGCCGGGAGTGTTCTCCAGCCGCTCCAGGAGGGAGTCTCCAGCCGCCCCGGTGAAGGCGGCGACTGCCTCCACCGCCAAGAGGATGGTTTGGAGTTCCTCCTCCAACTGGGCCACCCTCCTATCGGCCTCCTCCTGATTGACGCAGGCCTATTGCGCCTCCACCTCGGCCTGCCCCAGCGCCGCCATCACAGCATTCAGCCGTTCGCGCAGTTCTACCATAGCGACCGTTCTGGTCACCATGGCATGCCGACTGTTGGTATTTCTAACATCATTACTAATTAACGAGATTCGAAACACATGGTATTAAATTAACTTGTTATTAGCAACTAGCCACTTATTTATCACTAGCATTCCTAAGCATGAATTAAGTTGTCATCCCTAATTATGATGCTAAGGAATAAATATAGGTTTACATGTATATATTAGTCAATATAACTAGGCAGAAATATGAATATAAACTAAAATCGATTCTACAAGCGGACGAATAATTATACCATTGTAGCATTTTACCTAGGGAGTCCTACCAGGTTGTCGATTTATATTTATACCACTGGGAAAGCTTGTAATAAACTCTAATCTATTATATTGATAAGGAATTATATACAATGAATAAGTGATATTACCAATGTCATCTACTCTACTCATAACAGTGTAGGTCATAAGATAAATATAGATAAATACGGGTGATAAGCATAATCAAGTATCATAATTATATTAATAATCATCAGAGCACTTCCTAGTCATAATCATAGTTAGCCAATGGATAAACTAAGGAGATAACTGTCTACGGTAATTCTATAACTACGTCAGTGAATAACTCTAATTAGTGCAATTACATCTAGTAATTATCATTAAGTTAACCCTACATCATGATCACATGTAACAGGGCATCATCTAGGAAGGATGAGAAAAACATAGTCATTATCCAACTTCGTGACCTTGCCCCCTGTTGTCCTATGTACGAAGGGTGGACTACAGAGGAACCAACAAAGCTGTCACACCTACGCGGACTACCACACGTCCCCGCACATCGGGTGCACTCGTAGATAAACAAGATATCTAGACACCACGTCTACATATTGTCCATCATCTATCTATTGTACACTTGGATAAACGCTATACGTGCAATTACATGAATTCAATAAGATTGAAACCAACTATACTAGACATATAATCAAAGTAGACAATGACTATTACAATTAAGAACATATGAACTATTAAGAATAATGTCTCCCTAATCAGAATAATGAATACAATAAGAAAGAAAGAACTAGAACTATACCAAACTCCTACGCTCCAGACAGACGCCGGGGGCTCCAGATCCCGATGAAGAACTAGATCTCCACTATTTCTAATCTAACTAACTAGAACTCTGAACTAGAAGGCTCTTGATGAACTAGAAGGTTTCTTGATGCTTGATGGCTTGAGGCCTTGATGAATAATGAATTGGCTCTCTCCAGGGGGGTCTGCCCCTATATTTATAGTCCGGTGGGATGAACGTGCGCCGTAGGATCAAACCGACTTAACCAAGGGCCGAGATGCATCAAGAGAGACAGTGGAGAAAGCTTCCAGAAGGGGGCACCAAACCCTAAAGGGGGGCGCCGCCCGGTGCCATGGTGGGGCCGGCTGGCCCCACCTTTCGGCCTCCTGGCCCCCGGTTGCTTCGGGTGTCTTCTAGATCCTTCCCACGTCCCGATGTTGATCTTTCCCATGGCGGATAAGTTTCATGATTAATGTGCACTCTAATCCCTCTTTTAAGCTTTTCTAGAAATGTCCCTAGAAAATATGGAATATGCAAAACTCATGGAAATTGTTAGTTAAAACCCTAGACTATGTGTATTCATGTATCCTCTTGTGTCTAAAGTTCTAATAAATATTGACCTTATCCACCGTCAACACCGACCTCCAGCACTTCCTTCGCCGGCCTCCTCCGCAGTGGGGAGAGGCTGCGCGGCTGGAGCACTGATAGCCGGCAGCAACAAATTGAGTCAAATTGGATTCCAATTTCTCACCAAGCACGCCAAGACTACAGTAATATGGCGGCTTACCCTGCACTACGGCAGCGCCTGCTAGGCGGACCGCTTGGTGAGCCCACCATTGGCCACTTGCCGTGGTCCATTTACTAATGCGGAAGCGACGGGAGAAAGGATTGGAAGATGAAGAACTAAGCAACCGACTAGGGTTTCTTTGGAAGTGGAGTGCCTTTCCTCACCGCCGTTCCTTCTATTTATAAGTGGCAGTCACGAAGATAAGCCGGCGAGTGGGATTCGCCACACAGCTATGCGACGGATCGTTTTCCCCACAACTGAAAAGTGCCATCATTACGGCCACGACCAAAGTTGAACCATCGTGGCACGTTCTCCAGTATGGACATTTCGGCCTCTGCGCCGGGATGTTCTTTTTTGCCCCTCTGACAAGGCGGAGGGTTATCTGGGCCTTTGTGTTGGGTATCAGGCCCATTTCATTGGTTTCTTGGCCTCAATTGTGCTAATCTTCCATGAAGGTTACATCTTTTTCTGAAAAAGATGGTTTATTATGGTGTTTATCAAGTTTTTTAAAAAAGCTTGCCACAACATGATTCTCATCTTCTACCAACCTTAGGGACTATATGGGCCCACGTCACTTGGCAGTGACTGGGCCTGTTCCTAATATGGGTTCTGACCCCTACCATTTAATTTTTAGTTTTTCTGAAAACAAGATTATTCAAATACACCAATGATATCTGATATCATATGGTACTGTGGGCCCACGTCTCTAGACATGAGCTGTTTTTTCTTTTTTCTTGAGCAACATGCATCTTTCGACAAGACTTATACTGAACAGCTTCAGAGGTCGACCTTCTCTTTCTACTGTTTGGCTCCATGTCAAACTGGTCGACGCTTCACCAAACTGGTCGGCGGGTCGATTATAAGATTCAACTATGCAAGATCACAGCCTAAATTGGTCGGCAAGCGTCAAGACGGTGTTGTTCCTTAAGATTCATGGTGCTCGGGGACTAGCTGTGGGGGTTTAGACCCCTATACCCTCATGGCTGGCCTATGGCCTCGCCAGACAGGGCAGCCCAGCCCACAAGACCAAGACCGATCGGCCTCTCTGGCCTGGTCAGGAGTCCCAGGCAGACAATTAGAGTTACTTGTCATGCAAGGCAACTAGTCGGTTAGGAAATCAATTGTATCCTACTTAGATACGATCTTCTTATAACTGACCACCTCGGAGTCTCAGGATCTGTAACCCTGCCCCCTAGACTATATAAGGCGAGCAGGGACCCCCTCAAACATATTCAATCCTTTTTTCATCAATAGCAGAAGAGCAGGACATAGGGTATTACGCATCTAGCGGCCCGATCCTGGGTAAACCGTGTGTTCTATTCTTTCTGTTCCATCTCGCTTGTAGTCTAGAGCGTGCCTCCACCGATAAATCAATACCGTCAGTATACCCATGGTAGACTGCCGCCGATATTTCATCAACAATGGGCCTATTACGTTAGTCGTAGAGAGAGAAGGGGAGGTAGGCAGTGCGTCCAAGCGCTTGGGCCGGTGGGGCTAACTAGCCAGTGGGCCTTCGGCCTAGGGGCTAGGGGAGCCTAGAAGCTGGCCGGCTGGCTTGGGCTGCGAAGAAGGCTGCTTAGCCTCAGCGGGGAAGGACAAAGGGGACGCTGGCCACTGGACTGGGTCGTGGTGCCGAACTGGGCCGGCGGTGTCGGCTTCAGAGATTGGAGCAGGAGAATGAGCAGGCTAGCTGCTGGGGTGCAGGGGAGAGCAGCGGGAGTGGAGCACTAGACCTCGGCCCAAAACATTGGCTAGAAGAAACACGCCACCAGGCTGTAAGCTAGGTTGTGGAGACAGGAAAGGACATTCCCTTTTCTTTTTCTAAAGGTGAAACCAAGTTATTTTCAAAGGAGAATTAAATTCAGATTGAAACTAAATAAAAACCAGACAATACATAAACAGATATGCAGATATGCAGCAGCATGGATGCATCAACTTGTTCCTAACCTTTGATTTTAATTTAGTAAAAAAATTATTTATTTCCTATGTTCAATGCACCCATATAAACATAATTAAATCAAATTGAGTTATTTCAAAGTGATGCAAACTTTTGGGTGTTACAAATCTACCCCCCTTAAACTAAATCTCATCCTCGAGATTCTGCTACTATTGTCTAAAAAAGTTGTGGATACTCTGATCTCAAATTATCCTCTCTTTTTCCATGTAGCCTCTGCCTCTAAATAACAGTTCCATTGGACTTTGTGGTCTCCCTTAGCTAGTCTTTCGTTAAGTGGGGTAGACTTTGAGGTGATGCCTATTGTGTTAAGAAAGGCTAGTATAGACATTATTTTAGGTATGGATTGGATGATGCAACATCAAGCAATTATTCAGTGCAAGGAGAAGGTACAATTCTGACAACACCAAAGGGAGGCAAAATTAGTGTTGATGTTGCAAATAAGCAAGCATAAAGCCATACTATAGTGAACCAGCATGTTGATGATTCAAAACAAGCGGATCCCACTGTGGATGAGTTTCCAGATGTGTTCCCCGATGATTTGTTGTTGGTATTTCTTAGCGTCATCACTGAGAATAGATATAGAATCTATCCCTGGCAATGGCACCGAGAAATGCCTTATGGTGTTTCTCAACATCGCCTTTGGCGATACTTCTCTAGTGATAGTTTTAGAAGAGTCCAGCATGGGCGCCATGGTTTACCAGGACTAACCTTACCTCTTTCAAGAGAGTAGCATCTCTAACAACACTAGAACTATAGCCTAGGCAACAAATACTTTGGAGATACAGTACGGCGTTCTTTCGGCATTCCTTAGTATTAGCACCAAGACCATGTTTCTAGCTACAATATTGTGAACCGTCATATGATAACTCATTGCAGGTTATGGAAACGGATCCGCAAGCACACGGTATATCATTCCACCATTTCAACCCGGGAGTGTTCCTAGGTGTCGAATTTATATTTTTCCCAAAGGAATGCTTGGTAAAGACTTCTAGCATGAACATGCATCTGAATAGTATACTTGTATAATATAGACCATTGTTCATAACAGAGGTAAACAATTATAGTATTTATGATAGTGGACACACAAATAGGTAGACCTACTCTCAAGTGTGGGAAGGTGGTCACATCAAATGAATAAAGAATAAAAGAATCAAAGAATATCCTATAGGAACAATGATCCTAATACAGCTAGTGTACAATTTACATACTCCTACACTATAGCCGAACGTGGGAGAATACAAAGGATGGATAGGGCCATCACCACCAGGTACCTACCCCACTACCGTAGACTATGAAATGCCTCCACTGACTCCACTCTATCTTGGTACCATGCCCACATATGCAGAATCTACCCAAATGCCCCTAGGTCTCCCACCCTATAGATGGACAAGTAAAGAACTAGGGTCTATCCTAAGATACGATGATCCACCATTCCAGCATAGCTCTATTCCTAATCATCTAAATATATGAATGATTAAGAACAGAGCTCTACATGCTATGATCATGATATGAAAACTATGAACTTGTCTACTGAAAGGTCCTAAATGGCTAGAGGGGGGTGAATAGCCTATAAAATTTTTTCGCAATGCACTAAACAAACCGGTTAGTAAAACAAATGGTGAAGCAAGTGTTGCGCTAACCTAAAGGGGGTGGCAAGCCAACCTAACCAATTCTAGCAATCCTAATACACTAGGCACACTAAGAGTAGGGTCCTTAGCAAGACAACTAAGCTACACAACCTAATACACAACTTTGCACAAGTGTAATCGCAAGGAAGGAAACGAGTGTACAAACCGTGCCTTCGGGATGATGACCAATCACCGTCTTGTCAATTCAATTGAAGACCCGAAGAGATGATCCAATAGAGAAATCCAAGTTGATCTCGAAGGATCAAGCCACACAAGAACACCGAGGGACACAAGATTTTTATCCCGAGGTTCACGTGCTTGCCGGCACGCTACTCCCCGTTGTGTCGACCACACACTCGGTAGTTCAGTGGCTAATTGGCGTCACAAGCCAAGCCCTCATCGGGCGCCACAAGAACTCACACAAAGTGAGGGTAACTCAATGACACGAGATTCCACTAAGGATTCCTTTCTCGATCTCCCGCGGGGTGGGATCAACACCCCTCACAAATCACCTCTGGAGTGGCCAAGAACAATCTTCAACCTTGCTCAACTCCGGCTCACTGCTCCAACCATCTAGGTGACGGCAATCACCAAGAGTAATAAGCTCAATCGCAGCAAGAACGCTCACTAGTGCCACTAGATGCTCAATCACAAGGCAAATGCACTAAAAGCTCTCCTAATCACTCTCTAGATCAATCAAGAGACATGCAAAGTGAGGGAGGAGGTTTGCTTAGCTCTAGGGGATGTTAAGAATGTCAAAGTACCAAGAGAGACCCCCCCAAGCCGGCCAAACAACTTATATAGGCGCCCACAAAGTCACCCAACCGTTACTCACAAACTCAGGTTTTACGCGTCGACCGGGCCGCGCATCAAGTGACGACCGGACGCGTCCGGTCGCGGCGTCCGGTCACTCTCACCGAGCCACGTGTCACAGGTGTTTGAATGTAGCCGTTGCGCCCAACGGCTCGATCACTCGCGCTCAACACCAACCGACCGGACGCGTCCTGTGCCAGCACCGGACGCCAAAGACAAACGAGTCCGGTCGCTACCCGAGAGAGCTCCAAAACGCAAATTCTCGGCCGGACGCGTCCAAGGCCCCCATGACCGACGCGCCCCGAGTCCGGTCCTCACCCGCAAGCCGAGCATGCCTGACCGGGACGCGGCACCGGGCGTCCGGTCGCCCAGCGTCCGTCACACTTGAAAAACCAGCAGACTCCGCAGCTTGACCGGACGCGTCCGGTCCTCACCAGGACAGCGTCCGGTCACCTCTGAGTGACTCCTCTTCATCCGAAAACTTGCGAGTCCCACCTCGCGAACTCGGCGGGAGGGTTCCACACCCAAACACCATCACCTCTTGCTCTCATGTGCCAACACCAAAGTGTCTCACCCCTTGTGCACGTGTGTTAGCATTTTCAAATACATTTTGCAAGAGATTGTTAGTACACTAGGTCCCTAATGCATATGCAAAGTCATTGCTCACCTAGTGGCACTTAGATAACTGATATTGCGCAACATTGCACCTCTTAATAGTACGGTTATCAATCCTAAACCCGGCCATCAACTTCTCTACTCACCTATGGCCGGCAAAATGGAAATGCCCTAACATATACCTTTGCCTCTAGCATTCCATCTTGCTCCTCATCTTCCTTCATCTCCAAGTGTGGTACTTAATCATCTTTGGTCTTCACCATCACCTTGATCACCATTCCGCCACTTGGTTTGGACCTCCCCTTTCTCTAATGCTACACACTTAGCAATAGGGTTAGTCTAAGGTTTCATCAATTAGCCAAAACCAAACTAGGGCTTTCAATCTCCCCCTTTTTGGTAATTGATGACAATCTCCACAAAGATATGAAATAAATTCAATTTTAGCTTTACACCACTTGTCCAAGCAATTTGAGCTTGTGAAAAGAATTGGACAAGTCATGTAAAACCCATTTGGTAGCTATGGCTCCCCTACATGTGTGCTAAGAGTTTGGATTAGAAGCTTTGCACACATGATGGATTAATCGGTTTTGGGAGAGTCATTTCTACCAAATTGATGCTAAGGTGTATTGAATGGACCTTTGAAGCGTGATACCATCGGAGTGCACGTCATGAACCATCCTTAGCACCAAATCTGGCTAGAAACATCAAATAGCTAGAAACCCCATGAAATCAACATTAAAAGCACAGTTTCTAGATACCACTTGAAAAAAACACCATTCTAATTCTAGCTAGAGCCTATGCATGCTAGTAATCAATTCATCAACCACGTTCTATATTAGCAAGCACCACACAAGCAAGAGAGATACCACTTATGAAATACATAAATCTAAGTGCAATGCAAGCAATCATATGAATATGCATAATCAAATGCAATCAATCATGTTCATGAGCTTGCTCCCCCTACTTGTGTGCTTCAAAATTTTGATCCCTTTCCATTCTTCAATCTTCATCTTCTCTTCTCTCCCCCTTGATACATGATATCTTTGTTTTCTCTTTCCTTCTCGGAAATCTCTCCCCCTTTGTCATCAATGACCACAAAGGTAGATGATCATGCTAGGTGTAGACTTGAAATCATAGAGGGAGCTTGGAGTAGAGAGATGATCACTTAAAGTTGAGGATCACTTGTTTCCATAAACTTCCTTCTCTTGTGGTTCAAACTAGCAAACTTGCACAAGTAATCTAGTTTGGTTTGAACCAATGACAAGCTTCTTCACACATCTTTCAACGGTTATCTTGTCAATGTTGAACTAAATCCTTTCTTGCTCATTTAACTAGATTAAACACTAGGTTCACATTCTCATGAACAAGTCATACTTAGCCACTAGATCATATAAAACATAGAAGCAATAGTGGCATAATATGTACTCAAAATCATTTTGGTTTCATGAATGAGCCAAATTGAACAAGAGATACCACTAGAATATGTCTATATGTTCTAATCAAGTCCTTAGTAAATATGAATGCATCATGCCAAACAATTTCACCTTTACTTTAGTCGAAGGAGAGGCATGTCATATAATGGGGGTGCATTCATTTCATGTTGGAGAAGTCAAGAATGTTCAATTCATTTCTCAATGTGCAAAATCTCTTCTCATCAAGTGGCTTGGTAAAGATATCGGCAAGTTGATCATCGGTGCCAACACTCTCAATAGAAATGTCTCCCTTTGCTTGGTGATCTCTAATGAAGTGATGCCTTATGTCAATGTGCTTTGTTCTTGAATGTTGAACCGGATTGGTGGTGATCTTCACAAAGACTTTCATTGTCACATAGCAATGGCACTTGTCCAAATTTGATTCCAAAATCTTTCAATGTGGCCTTCATCTAGAGCAATTGAGCACAACAACTCCCCAAGCACTAATGTATTCGGCTTCGGCGGTAGAGAGTGCAACACTATTTTGTTTCTTGGACGACCATGAGACAAGTGACCTTCCTAGCAATTGGCATGTTCCACTAGTGCTCTTTCTATCCACCTTGCATCCCGCATAGTCGGAGTCTGAATATCCAATCAACTCAAAGTTTGACCCCTTGGGATACACAATCCAACATTTGGTGTGTGCTTAAGATATCTCAATATCCTCTTGGTTGCCTTCAAGTGACTTTCTCTTGGTGAAGCTTGAAACCTTGCACACATGCACACACTAAACATGACATCCGGACGAGAAGCGGTCACATAGAGTAGGCTTCCAATCATGGACCGATACAACTTTTGATCTACCATGTTGCCACTTGTATCCAAATCAAGATGACCATTTGTCCCCATTGGTGTCCCAATTGATTTGGCTTCTTCCATTCCATACTTCTTCAACATGTCCTTGATGTACTTGCTTTGACTCACAAATGTGCCTTTCTTCAATTGCTTGATTTGTAGACCAAGAAAATAGCTAAGCTCTCTAATCATAGACATCTCAAACTCTTTTGCCATCATTTGTCCAAACTCTTCACAAAAATCTTGGTTGGTTGATCCAAAGATGATATCATCCACATAGATTTGCAACACAAACAAGTCATTTCCAATCTTCTTGGTGAAGAGAGTGTTATCAACCTTCCCCATCTTGAACCCTTTAGAGAGTAAAAAATCTCTCAATCTCTCATACCATGCCCTTGGAGCTTGCTTCAAGCCATAGAGAGCCTTCTTCAACTTGTAGACATGGTTGGGCTTCTTGATATCTTCAAATCCTGGGGGTTGCTCTACATACACTAGCTCATTGATGAATCCATTCAAGAATGCACTTTTCACATCCATTTGATATAGCTTGATGTTGTGGGCACAAGCATGGGCTAATAAGATTATAATTGCCTCTAATCTTGCAACCGGTACATAAGTTTCTCCAACGTCAAGACCTTCAACTTGAGTGTATTCTTGTGCTACCAATCTTGCTTTGTTTCTCACAACTATGCCATCTTGATCTTGCTTGTTCTGGAATACCCACTTGGTGCCAATGACATTGTAGTTCTTTGGGCGCTCAACTAGTTCCCAAACTTGATTTCTTTCAAAGTTGTTGAGCTCTTCGTGCATGGCATTGACCCAATCACAATCCATCAAAGCTTCATCTATCTTCTTTGGTTCTATGGATGAGACAAATGAATAGTGTTCACAAAATGATGCCAATCTTGATCTTGTTTGCACACCACTTCTAATGTCACCAACTACTTGATCTAGAGGATGATCTCTTGCAATATGAGTTGGTTGGAGCACTTGAGCTTGGTTGATCACTTGGTTGAGATGATGTACTAGCCACTTGATCTTGTAATTGAGGATCACTAGCTTGAGTTTGAACTTGAGAGCCACTAGCTTGCACATTTGGAGATGTAATCACTTGATCTTTGTCATCTTCAACATCCACCACTTGAGTTGGCCTAATGTCCCCAACATCCATTTTCTTCATGGCTTGTATCAATTGAGTGCCTCTCACATCATAAAGATTCTCTTCCTCATCTTGTGAGCCTTTAGTTTCATCAAATTCCACATCATGCACTTCCTCAACAATGCCATGAGTGAGATTCCAAACTCTATATGCCTTGCTTGTAGTGGAGTAACCGAGTAAGAATCCTTCATCACACTTCTTCTCAAACTTGCTCAATCGAGTGCCCTTCTTGAGAAAGTAGCATTTGCATCCAAATACTCTAAAGTATGCAATGTTGGGCTTTCTTCCATTCAATAACTCATATGGTGTCTTCTCTAGTAGCCTATGACAATAGAGCCTATTTGAGCAATAGTTGGCGGTATTGATTGCTTCGGCCCAAAAAGAATGATCCACATTGTATTCACTCAACATTGATCTTGCCATGTCAATCAAAGTTCTATTCTTCCTTTCAACTAACCCATTGGATTGAGGAGTATACTTGGCTGAGAATTGATGCTTGATTCCAAAGTCATCACATAGCTCTTCAATTCTTGTATTCTTGAATTCACTACCATTGTCACTTCTCACCTTTTTGATTGAAGTTTCAAACCCATTTTGGCTTCTCTTGACAAATGTCTTGAATGTGTCAAATACTTCACTCTTGTCAACAAGAAAGAACACCCAAGTATATCTTGTGTAGTCATCCACTATCACAAATCCATATTTGTTTCCACCAATGCTCTCATACTTGGTAGGGCCAAATAGATCCATATGCAACAACTCAAATGCCTTGCTTGTGCTCATCATGCTCTTGTTGGGATGAGTGTTGCCAACTTATTTACCCATTTGACATGAACTACATAGCTTGTCTTTCTCAAATACCACATCCTTCAACCCTCTAACTAGATCATGCTTGATTAGCCGGTTGAGTTGCTTCATGCCAACATGTCCTAGCCTTCTATGCCATAGCCAACCCATGCTTGATTTGGAGAATAAACATGTTATCAATTGAGCTTCACTAGCATTGAAATCCACAAGATAGAGATTCTCATACCTAAAGCCTTTGAATATCAAGTTGCTTTCATCAACACACACTATCTCAACATCATCAACACCAAATATGCATTTGAATCCTAGATCACACAATTGAGCCACGGACAAGTGATTGAAGTTGAGAGATTCCACTAGCAACACATTGGAGATGGACATATCATTTGTGATTGCAATCTTTCCCAAGCCTTTGACCTTGCCTTTGCCATTGTCACCAAAGGTTATACTATCAACACTATTTCCACTTGATGAGATTGATTTGAACATTCTAGAATCCCCGGTCATATGTTGAGTGCACCCACTATCAAGCACCCAATGCCTTCCTCCGGCTTTGTAATTGACCTACAAAAGCAAATCAATTCTTTTTAGGTACCCAAACTTTCTTGGGTCCTCCAAGGTTGGTCACTAAGCTTTTGGGCACCCAAATTGCCTTCTTCTTTGGGCCAACAATGGGAGCACCAATGAACTTAGCCTTCACACCTTTAGTACCCTTGGTAAGCAAATAACAAGAATCATAACAAATAGAGGATATGTTAGCATTCTTCTTGTTCTTGCAATATTGCTCTACATGCCCCACTTGCTTGCAACTAGAGCAAAACCGACCATTGCTCTTCACAAAACTAGTCTTGTGAGGAACAAAAGCCGCCTTGCCACTCTTGGGGTATAGCTCAATCCCTCTTTGTTAAGGGAGAACCTTTGGCTACCCAAGCACTTTAGTAAGCGGGCATCTCCACCATAGGCCTTGCCTAAGGCATGAGTGAGCTCATTCACCTCTCTCTTGAGGGTCTCATTCACCACCATAAGTGAGGCATCACAAGTGAAACCATCACTAATAGTAGATGTGGCATTGCTTGAGCTACAAGAGGGGTTAGTGGGACCAACAACAATAGGAGTATAGAATGATTCATCAAGAATATCACATGTAACTCCTACATTGCATGTGTCTACGATATCCTCAATCTTAACTTGATCAAGGAGGGAGGAGTGAGCCTTTTCAAGCTTAGTGTGAGCTTTCTCAAGCTTCTTATGGGCTTCCATTAGCCTCTTATGAGTAGCATTGAGCTCATCAAAGGATTGCTCAAAAGCTTTCTTGCTCTTGCGCAACTCTTTGCACTCCTTCCTCTTTTCCTCAATGTAAGAGTGAGCATCTTGTAGCATGCTCATGAGGTCCTCCTTTGAGTACTCCTTATCATCATCACTCTCACTATCGCTCTCATCATCGGATTGTACCTTAGATGGCTTAGCCATTAAGCATGTCGATGGAGCATCAAAGAGTGAAGGCTTGCTGGAGATGGCAAGACTAGCAAGTGCCTTCTTTCTTGATTTCTTATCATCTTCACTCTCATCATCACTCTCACTTGAGGCATCACTATCCCATGTGACACAATAAGATTGCCCCGTCTTCTTGTCGAACTCAAGCTTCTTCTCCTTCTTTTCCTTCTTGTCCTTCCTCTCTTTCTTGCTCTTCTTCTTCTTCTTATCATCCTCATCACTATCATCATCACTAGAGAGAGGACAATCGGCAATGAAGTGATATTTGCTCTTGCACCGAAAGCATCTCTTGGTCTTGATTGCATCTCTTCTCTTCCTAGAACCATAGCCCTTCTTCTTCATGAACTTGCCAAACTTACGCACAAAAAGAGCCATTGCTTCATCATCCGCTTCACTTGAGCTTGTGCTAGCTTCATCACTTGATTCTTGCTTCTTCTTGCCTCTTGACGAAGTAGCCTTAAATGCAACCACTTCCTTATCTTTCTTCTTTTCTTTATCCTTCTTCTCATCCTTTTGAGAGCCCCCTTCCCGTTCCACATGGTAGGTGTCGTGTGTGACCACCTCACCTAGTACTTGGTTAGGGGTCTTGGTGTCCAACCCTTCTATCACTAGCATTGTGACCAAGAACTCAAATCTTGATGGTAGGCTTCTTAGAAACTTGTGAGAGAAATCCGCATTTTCCACCTTCTCACCCAAACTTTTCAAGTCATTGACAATTACTTGGAGGCGGTGGTACATCTCCGGCACACTCTCATCATCTTGCATCTTGAAACTTGAGAGCTTGTCCTTGAGAATGTATAGCTTGGCACTCTTCACGGCTTGTGTGCCCTCATAGGTCTCCTCCAATCTAGTCCACACATCATGAGCTCTCTCTAAATCTTTGATTTGCACAAACACTTTTGACTCCAAAGCTTCATAGAATGTGTTGATTGCAATGTCATTGAATTGAAGCTTCTCTTCTTCCCTTGGAGTTGGGTCGGTGGGATCAATCACGGCAAAGTCTTTGTCCGCAACCTCCCAACCTCCCACACATCTTTCTCTTCCAATGATCATAACCGGTACCATCGAAGTGCGGCGGCTTCCCCACATGGTTGATATGGTTGACTTGAGCCATTTTAATAATCAACGGTGACCTCGGCTTTGATACCACTTGAAAGGTCCTAAATGGCTAGAGGGGGGTGAATAGCCTATAAAATTTTCTCGCAATGCACTAAACAAACCGGTTAGTAAAACAAATGGCGAAGCAAGTGTTGCGCTAGCCTAGAGGGGGTGGCAAGCCAACCTAACCAATTCTAGCAATCCTAATACACTAGGCACACTAAGAGTAGGGTCCTTAGCAAGACAACTAAGCTACACAACCTAATACACTACTTTGCACAAGTGTAATCACAAGGAAGGAACCGAGTGTGCAAACCGTGCCTTCGGGATGATGACCAATCACCGTCTTGTCAATTCAATTGAAGACCCAAAGAGATGATCCAATAGAGAAATCCAAGTTGATCTCGAAGGATCAAGCCACACAAGAACACCGAGGCACACAAGATTTTTATCCCGAGGTTCACGTGCTTGACGGCACGCTACTCCCCGTTGTGTCGACCACACACACGGTAGTTCGGTGGCTAATTGGCGTCACAAGCCAAGCCCTCACCGGGCGCCACAAGAACTCACACAAAGTGAGGGTAACTCAATGACACGAGATTCCACTAAGGATTCCTTTCGTGATCTCCCGCGGGGTGGGATCAACACCCCTCACAAATCACCTCCGGAGTGGCCAAGAACAATCTTCAACCTTGCTCAACTCCGGCTCGCTGCTCCAACCGTCTAGGTGACGGCAATCACCAAGAATAATAAGCTCAATTGCAGCAAGAACGCTCACTAGTGCCACTAGATGCTCAATCACAAGGCAAATGCACTAGAAGCTCTCCCAATCACTCTCTAGATCAATCAAGAGACATGCAAAGTGAGGGAGGAGGTTTGCTTAGCTCTAGGGGATGTCAAGAATGTCAAAGTGCCAAGAGAGATTCCCCCAAGCCGGCCAAACAACTTATATAGGTGCCCACAAAGTCACCCAACCGTTACTCACAAACTCAGTTTTCTGCGCGTCGACCGGACGCTGTTTAAGTGACGACCGGATGCGTCCGGTCGCGGCGTCCGGTCACTCTCACCGAGCCACGTGTCACAGGTGTTTGAATGTAGCCGTTGCGCGCCAACGGCTCGATCACTCGCGCTCAACACCAACCGACCGGACGCGTCCTGTGCCAGCACCGGACGCCAGCACAGTGGAGTCCGGTCGCTACCCAGAGAGCTCCAAAACTGCAAATTCTTGATCGGACGCGTCCAGCGGCCCCATGACCGGACGCGCCCGAGTCGGTCCTCACCCGGCAAGCCGAGCACGCCTGACCGGACGCGGCACCGGGCGTCCGGTCGCCCAACGTCCGGTCACACTTGAAAACCAGCGGATTCCGCGAGGTTGACCGGACGCGTCCGGTCCTCACCAGGGACAGCGTCCGGTCACCACCTCAGTGACTCCTCTTCATCCGAAAACTTCCGAGTCCCGCTTCGTGAGCTCGGCGGGAGGGTTCCAAACCCAAACACCATCACCTCTTGCTCTCATGTGCCAACACCAAAGTGTCTCACCACTTGTGCACATGTGTTAGCATTTTCAAATACATTTTGCAAGAGATTGTTAGCACACTAGGTCCCTAATGCATATGCAAAGTCATTGCTCACCTAGTGGCACTTAGATAACCGGTATTGCGCGACATTGCCCCTCTTAATAGTACGGTTATCAATCCTAAACCCGGCCATCAACTTCTCTACTCGCCTATGGCCGGCAAAATGGAAATGCCCTAACATATACCTTTGCCTCTAGCATTCCATCTTGCTCCTCATCTTCTTTCATCTCCAATTGTGGTACTTGATCATCTTTGGTCTTCACCATCACCTTGATCACCATTCCACCACTTGGTTTGGACCTCCCCTTTCTCTAATGCTACACACTTAGCAATAGGGTTAGTCCAAGGTTTCATCAATTAGCCAAAACCAAACTAGGGCTTTCATCTACACACCTAGAACATTGCATAAGAACTAGTAGCTCTACATGCCAAGATCAAACCACACAAACTATGAACTAATCCATGTGATAGGATCAAAACAGAAGAACTAGACTCTAATTCTAGAATATAACTATATTGATCAAAAGAGAGGAAGAACATAATGGAAAGAATTGGATTCATACCAAGGACAAATCAAGAGGTTCCTCTCCTCTTACAATTGAGCCTTGCTCCTCTACTTCTACTAAGGACTAAGAAAAAATGGTAGAGTACACTTGGAGTAGTGAAATGAGAGGTGTAGTGTGTGTTGTGTGAAATGGAGAGCTCTACCCCTTGCTTCATACTTGCTCCAGGTCAGTTCAGCGGGTAGGGGCATTAATGCCTCTAGTCAAACCGACCATAGAACCGACGTGAGAAACTGCCTGAGGAAGCTGGGCTGGGCGGACCCACTTGGGGGTGCCCCCGCACCCTGGTGCGGCCGCACTAGGGGTGGGCCCCTCAAGCCTAGCCTCGGCCCACTAGCCACATGTTGCTCCTAGGCCTCTTCCCCCCCTCGGGCTGTTGGCCCAAATTTGTCTTTTGGGTTGGGCTTCTTCTTATTTTGTGAAATACGCCTTACGGGAAGGCATATTCTTGTGACCTTTTCCATCGCCTTCTTGTATATTTCCTATAAAACAATGATACTCTGATACAAGTGGAAATAGGTCAATAGCAAATGTATATGTGAGTAATATATGTTAAGTATCCCCTTTTTAGAGCATAGTTGGCGGTATAAGATTATCGATAATTACTACCAACATTAAAGGAGTTGTCAAATAATGGTTTCATTTGTCCTAGTTCTTCACCTTAGGGAGCACCGGTTATTTTTGTGGATAGGAAAGATGGTGATCAAACTATGTGTGTTCATTATCGGTCACTTAATGAGGTTACTGTCAAGAAGAAGTATCCATTGCCTAGAATTGATGACTTATTTGATCAGTTGAGAGGTGCTTGTGTGTTCTCTTAGATTGATGTTCATTCTGGCTATCATCAATTGAAGATTCACGCTTCTGACATACCCAAGACAGCATTTAGTACGAGGTATGGGTTGTTTGAGTACACCGTTTTGTCCTTTGGCTTGACTAAAGCTCCTGCATACTTTATGTACTTGACGAAAAAGATGTTTATCGAGTTCTTTGACTAGTTTGTTGTGGTATTCATCGATGATATATTGATCTTCTCCAAGAATGAGGAAGAACATGCTAAACATCTCGGGTTGGTCTTACAGAAGCTTAGGGAACACAAGCTGTATGCTAAGTGGAGTAAGTGTGAGTTCGATTGAAGAAGTCTCTTTTTTTTTGGTCATGTACATTATCTCTAATTGTGGAATTTCAATGGATCCAACCAAGGTGGAGGATGCGTTGAATTGGAAGCCACTGTTGGCACAAAATCTGCACCCTGCGCCAAGCACACAGCAAGCCGAAAAGCGTGACTTCAATCGGACAGCCGCACGGTTTGGAGATCCGGAAGCGTGCCAATCAGTTTGACCTGGCCCGACAAGGGACAAAGAAACTGTTAAATGCAAAATTGGAACGTGTCGAATGAGACCGCATAGTTACGTATATACGGCCCCTCGAAGCCACTTACGGCGACATACGACTATAGAAGGCATGCGCCAATCATGCATGCGATTCATTCGGCTAATATGAAGGTGAAACACGTAGCGTATTGATTACCGAACATACATGCGTAAGAAGACATGTTTGAATAAGTGAAAGTTAACTACGAATTGATGCATAACCAAGCTCGGCAATACGACCGATTCGGGGTCCATGAAGAAGGAACATACAAATTATCACGACTAAACTAATCAAAGACCTGCATCTGCCGCACGATACCCGATCCTATCAAAGTCTAAGCGTTTCTAACATGCAAGAACCCGCAACATGTAACAATCTAGATTGATCTAATTCGACTACGTAAGCACACGATCTATTTATCATGATAAGTAAAGAGCATTAGAGAGCAAATAGATCTATAAAATAAGAAGCCGAAACCGATCAAATCTAGATTGGGCAAAAGAGTGTTACAAATAAATAAAATATTAAAGTCATGCAACACGTGATAACTTAATGAATCTACTAGATCTTGCCAAATCTAATAGAGCCGATAACTAATCCTTGAGCCGGATCCTAGCCTGCCGCCGCACGACTCACGATCTAACCAAGAATCGATAACTATCTTGCCTCGCTAAGCTATCAAGCGGGCGCTTTGCCGCCCGCGGCCATCTAGTCGAGATAGACAAAGCATAAGCAAAGACTTCTTGATCATCAAGTAGGCGCTTTTGCCGCCGCGGCCATCCCATCGAGACGAACAAGACCACTTGCATCAAGATCTAAATCCACCGCATGATACTAGACATGATAGCAAGGTTGCGGAACTTACGGAGGTCGGATCGATCGATGGCTCATCTCGAAGAACTTCGGCGACACGACAAAAAGGACTCGAAAACGTGGCACGGGGCGGTTGTATTGATTTGATTGTGAATTCCCTTTACAATGGTCGAGGGTCTATATTTATACCCCGGACATAACATGAATCCTAAGAGATTACGACGTACACAATATGTTAAAGGTAACTCAAAAGTATGGCGAGACTCTTGCTATAATTCTCCTCGAGTCCTTGATCATCACGCTTTTCTCCTTCTATTCGGCTTCTTGCTCGCCACCTTTCGCTTCCCGAATGGAGCCACTTTGTCTACAAAGATAGCCGACCGCACCAATGCTTGCCGAATCACCTAGAGTCAATTGCACATACGCTTGCCGAATAGCTCAAAGTTAGCCGACCGCACCCTCATTTGCCGAACACATTGGATTTCTGCTTTCTCATAGACTTTACCGAATCGGCCCACCTGTCATTGGTCTTTACCAAAATCCGGTGTTAACACATGCCCCCTTAATTTCGGGATAAAAAGTAATTTTGTTCGGAATTGAACACTGAACTCTTTTCTTATTTAGGTCAACACTGCTTCAACTCCGTAGCCGCCACTCAAAATCTGATTCTTCTTCGTTCTAGATTCGAGCCTACTTTTAATCCCCAATGGCGACCCTTGATGGAGTTCCGTATTTTTTGATTCCTTTCATGTATTCGGCAAATTTTCTTTGATCTTTCATCTCTCCCGATTCTCTTTTCGGCCGTATTATCTTTTTTGAAGGAGTACAAGGACGGATTTTTTGATCCCTTATGCCCCTAATCCTGATTCGTACTTTTTGGGTCCGATGGGAGATTCCAACCCAATCGAATTTGTGGAGAAAGAAACTTTGAGGATCCCTTTCAAATGCGGAATTGCTCCTCCAAACAGATGGCCAAGCACTTTCAAAACCTGGCCCTTCCCTCCGATCTTTGGATGGCGGCGGTGGTACCAAAGGATGCTGAACAAGAGTAGCGATCCTTTGGGACTCTCGGGATATCCAAACCTTTGCTTAGAGTTATCCCTTTTCGGGAGAACACCTCGGAATGATTCTCTTCGATAGCGACTTCCCACTTCTGGTCCGCTGCTACCAATGGTTTCATTTTTGGTCATGGCCCAATGTCTTTTACTTTGGGCGACATATTCATGATGACCGGCCTTAATGTGACAGAGCCAGTATACCCTTCCAAATATAAGCACAATAGCAACCGAAAGGCAAATCAAATGGGAAGTGGATGGACCAAGTACATCCAAACGTATATGTCAACCGGTCTTTGTGGACTGAAAGAATATAAGGCCTTTTTAAACATGTGGCTATGCAGATTCATCTTTTGTGGCAAATCCAATGAGCCAACTCTCAATCACATGGTGATGGCCGAGGAGGCTGCTGCAGGAACTTTAATTCCTCTGGGCAAATATCTTACGGGAGCTGTCTATCACATGATGCATCGGATCATTGTTCAGATCGTCAACATGGGGAAATTCATTGTGTAAATGGTCCCTGGTGGTTTGTGCGGATGTGGCTACAATTGTACATGCACCGGATAGTCTCCGTGGACCTTAACACTTTGGGTTTTCCTTACATCAATGATGATGAGGATGGCCAAATGAAAGAGAAAGCCTGTCAAACTTATGGAGAAGCAAATGGCTGCCATCACCATTGATATAGATCTTGGCCATCTATTCAAGCTATTCTTTAAGGGCTTCAATCATGTGATATGGCTCCCTTATAGAGAAAGTGACACTTTGACTCTGCGCCTTGCAAATTCAGCTATGAGTCCGGCTGCTCGAGGAGGGGTTGCTACAAAGATCTTCAATTCTTTCATTAAGCCCCGTGTCTTGCCCGCGAGTTTCATCATGGAAGGTTGCTTTGAATCCTTCCTATGAATTTTATAACCCAAACATGTTTGCCGAGCAATTGGGCTGTGGGCAACGCCCCCAAGGCTGTTTTTCTCAACCATCATAAGGCCCAGAGAGAGAATAGGAGATGAAATGGAGGCCAAAAGGGTTTTTGAGCTTGGATGGGATCTGCCAGAATTCATGCCCTTACCTTTGGGATTAATAGAAGCTGCCCATCCTTTGTTTTCCTCTTGGTGGCAAGAATGGCGTGCCCATATTTTTTTAACATGCCGGTGCACCCTTTGTGTCAAGATTTGTATGCTCAATTTGATTCGGACGGTGAGGTAACTTTCTTCATACTCACGCTTTACCTCTTTTTCTGACTTTGTTTTTAATTTCAGTATTGTACTGTCTTTTGCAGGATCCTGAGCCTACCCCTCCTTCACAAGTAGTCTAATATTACCAAGCTGGACCCATCCCTGCCTTAGGTTTTAATGCTCCATCCCTGGCAACCCTCATGAAAACACCAGTAGCTGCGGGGTGCGGCTTCTTCGAAAGGAGAAGGCAAGAGGAAAGCTATTCTTTGGATCAAGTAGAGATGTTAATGTGCCCAGGAAAGAACAAGATCCAAGAAAGCTAAGCTCTCTCCCAAGGTAAACTCTCGGTCGGTTTTGTTCGAACCATGATGGGGCTTATTTTACTTATTATAAGTTTTCCTTCACCCCACAGTCGGGCCTTCAAAATCAGCCAATGTGTTGAGAATTACTTTGAAACATCTTCTCGGGCTCACGAAGATGTTGAAACTCAAGAAGGAGGATGCAAAATTCAAGAGTCCACTTGGCCATACGGTGATTACCTTCTTAACGATTGTTCCCCTTTTTACACCAAATGAACTGATTTTGCCACTTGATACTCGAAGCGAGATCATTCTCTGGACAAAATGGCAGAAGAATCTCCTCCTCATGCTTCTATTGATAGTGCAGAAATTCACAAGGCTATTGGTCATATTGGTAATAATGTTTTCTACACATTTTCTCTTCTTTCTTCTGTCAAGGTTTATCTATCTTGCACTTTGCATCTTATTATTTATTTTCGGATGATATCTTGGATGACATAGCGAGAAGGATCTTCCCCTCATCAGGCTTCAAGTTCATCTTCTCTGGGCATTCGGCTAAGCCCTCAATCAAGCCGGGACGGGAATCAACCTTGAAGAAGCTTCGCACCAAAGGTAATACTTTATTTTATTGATCTCTCAAATAATTCTGATCAATCGGCTAATGGTTCTCCTTCTTAAAGGATGATGCTAAGCCGACTGTCAGCTACTCTTTCACCATTGAAGAGTACATTAATGAGGGTGGTGAAGAGGTTACTTCTCGGCCAGAGGTTATCGGCCAGAGAACCAAGCTCGGCTAAAGGAGATATCCCTCTTAATGGCCAAAGATATAAATGCTCTTGTTCAAGATGCAGACCCGGATAAGAGAACTGGTTGAGCTTATTGACCAAGATATCCCTCCAACTCTCAAGGTCTCTCTAGAATCTGCAACTCATCTTGATGATCACCTTGGCAAGGTCAGGAAAGCAAACAGGAATATAGCCTCTAGAGCCGCTCTGCGGAATGATAATCGACCAAAAAGCATCAAGTTAAAGAACTGCACTCTCGGATCCAGTACTGCTAAGCGGTCTTTGGTAACTCTGGAACCTGAACTGGTAGCCATGGAGGAGGAAAAGGCCAGGTTGGAAGCTCAATTGGCTCAATTGAATGTGAGAATCCAATCTCACAAAGATAAAATTGCCACCTTGCCGAACTCTATAGATGCAGCCAAGACAAAGATATCATCTGTCATCAAGGAGCATCGGCCAGATCAAAACCCGGGGCTTACCGAATCCACGAGTTCTGAAGACGATGACAAGAAGGTGCTAGAAGAAGTCAGCCGAATTAGGGATGATATCATAGACGCAATCAAACTGTTCTTAAATGAGTAAAACATTCGGCTTGTAACACACTGTGATTTTTTAAACAATTGTATTCTTTGTTGTGCTTTGGTCTTTTCCATTCTTGTCGACCGATGACATAGCCGAATGTTCTTAAGCTTCCCGAATAGACAGACGGCCATCATTCTGGATTTCCCGATCGGAGGATTAGCCGATTCTTCCGAACCGTCGCTTTCGATTTAGCCGAGCTTGGCCCAATCCGTAACGGCCCAAAAGAGAAGTAAACCCTACTTTATCGTTTGGTATACTCCGAGTCGTGCGCCACGAACTCCATTTTGGCCTATAAATAAAGCCCTCTTCCGGCTTCCACCACCATCGCCGGTTAGCATTCATCATCATCTTCTCATCTTCTCGCCGAAACCTTTAGGAAGAAAACCCCACCTCCAAATCACCAATGTCAAGCGCTGGTGACCATGGGAAGCGTCCTGCTGAGGGAGAGGCCGGAGGGAGTAGGCCGCGACGTCGGCAACGCCATGGGTAAGATTAATCTGCCATCTTCGTGTGTTCTTGTTCACTTTGTTCATCTTCTAACCCTTCGGTTCTTCCTCTTCCTCGGGCCGCGAGTCATCACGGGGCAATACCATCTGCTGCCCCAATGGTGGTGACTCAACCGGGCACCTCCGACCAACCGGTGTCCGTCTCCGGCTCCTCGAGTTCGTCGAGCTCTTACGAGTCCGACAACTCATACAACGCCAACCCTTGGGGTCCGGCGGCACCGGAGGGGGCGAGGACCCTTTGTACATTCATGAGGAAGCGCTCGGGTTCCGCAAGGAAAGGGATGAAGCCCGGACCGAGCTGGGCGGCGTCTCCAAGCGATTCGGCATTGCGCAAGCCGAATGGGAGGATCAGCGCAAAAGCGATTCTGCGATGCCATCACTGGTTCGGCATCCTCACATAGATTTCCTTTTCTCTCAATCCTCTTCGCTGTGTGCATTAACTTTTCATCTTTCAGCACTCTCTGCGGAGAACGATCGGTTGAAGGCAGCGGCAACCCGGGCGGCCGACAAGGTGAATGCCCGGGAGAAACTCCCCGAGGCACGCCTGGATGCCATGGATGGCCGGGTTGATCGGGCCGTCATCCAAGGTGTCCACCTTGGTGTGTCCCTCGGCTTTGGCAGCGATGTCCTCTCGCACCAATGAGGACTATTCTGTTCAGGCCGTTGGATTTGCGAAGGTCATCCTCACGAGGTGGAGGACATCGAGGAGGAGCAGCTGGAGCTCTACGGGGACCATGTTCTTGCCCTTGCCGAATCCACCAATCCCCAATCTGTTCTTAATAAGTTGTTCGGGGAGTAGTTTGTAACTAGGGATTGATCTGTGAATAATGAAATCATCTTCTGAGAATGTGTCTTGTTTATGATCTTGTGTTGACCGCCAAATGAATGCCTTCGATGTCCTCTTTGATTCGAAGCGGTTCTTGAGTGATTTTCCCGAATGCGGTGACATCACTTTAGTCGATTAGATCTTAGTCTTACGCCACAAATGATTTGACGAGTCAGCGGCGGTATCATTCAGGATTTCATCTTTCTCTTTTCCCGATAAACCAACCAATCGAGAATGTTGAGGTCAACATAAGATCATTCGGTTATATTTTGAACTGAAGGCGACACGAATCGTATCGGCTATTTACCAACTTCATATTTTTTTTCACTAAAGGCGATGTTATCTCATCGGTTGCTTGATTCAAATTCTCTTTACGAACCAACTTCCGATCTTGGGGTAATATTTTTTAAGATATCGTCCGTTGATAGCTCGGTAAATTCTTCCCAAAACAAAGTCTTCAAAATATATGCATTGCCGCACGCATCTTTCTACCGAAAGGGCCCTTCCCAATTTGGAGACCACTTGCCGAATGCCCCGTCTTTCGATCCAATCGGCGATATAGTTTTCCAAACCAGGTCACCTTCAAGAATTGCTTTTCTCTAACTTTCTTGTTATAATATCGGGCAACACGTATTTTATTCTTCTCAATATTTTCCAATGCCTTGAGGCGAATGAAATGTAAATCTTCAATTCATCTATCATCAAATTTGTATAATCTTCTTTTTCCAAATCTTTTTGCAACATAACTCTTCTTGAACCCGATTGCAATTCCCATGGTAAGACAAAGACATGATGCCCGTAAACCAATTCATAAGGAGATGTTCGAGTTGACCCATGACAAGCCATCCGATAAGCCCACAATGCTTCATTGAGAACCAAATGCCATCTCTTCGGTTTCTCATCAATCTTCTTTTGAATGATCTTGATCATAATCTTATTGGATGCTTCTGCTTGCCCATTGGCTTGTGCATAATAAGGAGAAGAATTATACGACTTGATCCCCATGTCTTCGGCAAAAGTCGCAAAATTCGAAGAAGTAAACTGGGTTCCTTGATCAGTTGTTATAGTTTGAGGGATTCCAAACCTATAAATTATATGCTCTTTAACAAAACTGATCATATTTTCTGATGTAACTTTCTTCAAAGGAATGGCTTCGACCCATTTAGTAAAATAATCTGTGGCCAATAGCACAAACTTATGCCCTTTGCTCGAAGGAGGATGTATCTGACCAATTAAATCTATGCCCCATCCTCTAAATGGCCAAGGTTTGATTATTGGGTTCATAACAGATCTTTGGAGCCTTTTGAACATTGCCAAATTTTTGACAATCATGACACCCTTTATAATAATCAAAGCAATCTTCCAGCATAGTTGGCCAAAAATAACCAGTTCTCCGAATTATCCATTTCATTCGGTAAGCTGATTGATGTGCACCACATAATCCTTCATGCACTTCATACATCACCTTTCTGGCCTCTTCTTGGCTTAGACACTTGAGCAATACTCCATCTATAGATTTGTAATACAAGTGATCATTGAGAAGGACGAACTTAAGGGCTTTGTTCCTGAGCTTTCGGGTAACTTTCTGCGATGGATCCTTCAGATATTCGATGATTTCATGCCTCCAATCGCCAACCACCTGTTCAGCATCTGGAATATTCTCTCCTATAGTGAAGACTTCTTGATTTTCACGATATCCAGAAGCAATTTGGGCCAACCTATTTGCTTCTTCATTATGCCCCCTAGGGATATGATGCAAGGTTGCTACCCGAAAGCTTTTTAAAAGTTCCCGGCATTCCTCATAGTATTCTCTTAGCGCGTCATTCTTACACTCATATTGGCCAATCAACTGGTTGATCACCAGCTCAGAGTCTCCAAAGATTTCAACAAATGACGGCTTTTATCTCTACAAGAAGCCGAAGCCCTCTAAGCAATGCTTCATACTCTGCTTGATTGTTAGTCACATGAAATTCAATGGGAATAGCATATTCAAAAGTTATTCCCCGTGGAGAAACTAATAGAATGCCAGCGCCCCCACCTTTGCTGCAGGATGAACCATCGAAAAATAGAGTCCAAGGTACAATGCCTACTATACTGGTGCTAAGGTCATGATGTTGCGTAATAAAATCAGCAATAATTTGACCCTTCACTGCTTTTGCCGATTCGTATTTTAAATCAAATTCCGACAAAGCCAAAATCCATTTGCCAATTCTTCCATTTAAAATTGGCATTGACAACATATGCTTGATCACATCATGACTTGAAATAATCACGCATTCGGCTTTTAATAAATAATGCCGAAGCTTAGTACATGAGTAATACACACACAAGCACAATTTTTCCATAGCCGAATATCTTGTCTCTGGGTCTAACAGCTTTCGGCTAAGATAAGCTATGACTCGCTCCTTCCCTTCATACTCTTGCATGAGGGCCGATCCTATCGTTAGGGTATCGGCCGCCACGTACAACTTGAAAGGCTTGTTAAGTTGTGGAGGTACCAAAACTGGTGGTGCCTTCATGTATTCTTTAATTTCATCAAAAGCCTTTTGTTGCACGTCACCCCATACAAATTCTTGATTCCTCTTGAGCTTTAATAATGGAGAAAAGGGCAAGATTCTTTCTGACAAATTGGAAATGAACCTTCTTACGAAATTGATCTTGCCGAGCAGGGACTGTAATTCTGTGAGATTAGTTGGGGGAACAACTTTATCTATTGCCTCCATGCTCTTCTTTCCAACTTCAATTCCTCCTTTATGAATAAGGAATCCCAAGAACTCACCAGCTGACACTCCGAAAGCACATTTATTTGGATTCATCTTCAAACCATGTTTTCTAGTGCATTCCAAAGTTCTTCTTAGATCAGCTAAATGTTTCTCATAGTCTTTAGATTTGACAACTACATCATCAATGTAGATCTCCACAATTTTGCCGATCAACTCATGAAATATGTAATTCATGGCTCTTTGATAAGTTGCACCGGCATTCTTCAATCCAAACGTCATTACAATCCATTCAAATAAACCAATGTGGCGGGGCATCTAAAAGCCGTTTTTGAAACATCTTCTATTGCCATGAAGATCTGATTATAGCCAGCATTACCATCCATAAAACTAATGACTTCATACCCGGCTGCTTGCGTCTACTAACAAATCGGCAATTGGCATCGGATACCCATCCATTGGAGTGGCCTTGTTAAGATCTCTGAAGTCTATACAAACTCTCATCTTCCCATTCTTCTTGTAAACAGGAACTATATTCGAAATCCAATCTGCGTACCTGCACGGCCGAATGAAGTTTGCTTCCAATAACCTTTCAATTTCCTTCTTCACATCGGCCAGTACCTCTTCTTTATAGATCTTCCTCGGAGGTTGTTTATAGGGTCGATACCCCGACTTAATAGGTAATCGATGCTCAACAATAGAACGATCTAGTCCAGGCATCTCTGTATAATCCCAAGCAAAGCAATCTTTAAACTCCTTCAGAAGATTTACTAATTGCTCTCTACATTCTGGACTCAAATTTGCACTAATGTACATCGGCCTTGATTTGGACTCATCGCCAACATTTATCTCTTCTAATTTGTCGGCCGACATAAAACCATGTCCCAACTTTCCTTTGTTGCCATCGATTGGGTTACCCATCAAAAATTGCTGTTCGAGCCGACTGCTTGGATCGGCTGTTGATCCTTGTTGAATACATTAACAGGACCTTCTTTCCATACTTTGCCAGAAAAACAATCAACACCATCATATTCCCAATAAGCTGGCTCCGAAGCAGCCACACTTACCGAATCATCGGCATGTATGATCTCCACGTCATCCCCTATCCATTGAATAAGGATTTGGTGCATAGTTGAAGGAATACAGCAATTAGCATGAATCCAGTCTCTCCCAAGAAGCAAACTGTATGCCCCCTTGCCGTCAATGACGAAGAAGGTAGTGATCAGGGTTTTAGACCCAATCATCAACTCAACATGCACAGCTCCTCGAGTGTCAGAAGGATTGCCAGCAAAGTCTCTAAGGATCATGTCGGTTTTAAGCAAATCTTCATCCGTCATCCCGAGCTTTCTAAACGTGGAATATGGCATTATATTGATAGCAGCTCCTCCATCAACAAACATCTTGGTCAGAGGCTTCCCATTGACGTATCCTTTCACGTAAAGCGGTTTCAAGTGACGATGTTTGGCCGGCTTGTCAAAAGTTGCTTGTCGTGTCGGTATAATAAGAGCCATTAGATCTTGAAACTCGCTTTCATCGAAATCAGAATAAACCTCCTCCTGTATTTCTTGATTGTCAGGAGCTATGAATTCTGACGGGAGGAAGAAAGCCATGCATGCATCACCCGAAGGACCTTTCTCATCGGATTTCTTCTTTGGACGCCATTCCTTCTTCTCTTCTGCAGCAGCCTGTTCCAGCTCTTTGTTTCTTAATCGCTGCACTCTCCTCTTCTGACTTTTTCTCAACCCTGGTGGGCACCATTGCCCTTTTTGCCATCTATATCCGTGAGTATTTCCTTCCTCATCGTACTCTTCGGGATGAACCCAATGCTGATCCGCGAATCTCTTCCTCCGATGATCAAAGTCATTTAATTTTATACGCCGATCGTCTTCGAAATTGAGCTCCAAGTCTTTCGTGGACTGGTCGGGCGGTTGACTCGAGATTGCTGTAGCCATAATAATACCGATCACTGCATTACGGGCAATTGTTTCTAGCAGGCAGCTTCAAGCCTTCATTCCAACAATGCTTAAAGAATGAACAACCCCAATGAGACTGTTCTAGTTCCCTCATGTGTTCTTCTTGTTCTCGGTGGTACATCTCTTCTTCATATCTCCACCGTTCTTCCAAGAATTTTTGTTCTTCATAATATTCTCTGCTCTTGCTGCCTCTCGCCATTTATTCAAAGAAGATTCGTGATGTCACCCTTGGTCCGGACGTTTCACCTTTCTCGGTTCGGCTATTTTTGAACCGAACTTTCTCTTTCAATTCTTCAGCCAGTAATCTGTCGGTTGGGGTCTACAAATGCCACTTTTCTTAGCTCTTTCGATGTCAACACTTTCATCTTTCCCTTGCTTTTAGGGTCATCTGCAGACCATTCCGACAGAGAAAGAAATCATGTTCCGAGGGAAAGGTTTGCCATCAATCTTCATCTTGCCATCAAATTTCAGATGCCCCTCTTGAATTGCCTTCTGAATCCGCACTCTGAACACTCGGCAATCATTGATAGAGTGAGAATTAGTATTATGATAACCACAATATCTCTTATCTTTCACCCCTTCAGGGCGTAGCATGGGATGTCCCTCTGGCAGCTTGATGCGTCCTTCCCTCACCAACAGATCAAAAAGCTTATCTGATTTGGAGACATCAAAATCGTAAGTCCCCTTTTGTTGTTTCAGCCACCGCTGACTTACTTGGGTAGGCTCTTTATCCCAAGTCAACTCGGCCGCAGACTATTTCATCTTCATCCTCGTACTCGGTTGCTTCTTCCAGAAACTCGATACATCTCACTAGCAACATTACCCTTCCGATAGCGGTTATCCCTTCTGAAACCCTGAGCCTGATTACTCATGACAGCCAATCTCTGAGCGAGTTGACCGAGATCATCAAATTCCATGCCGAACAGCTTCTCCCTGACATTCGGCAGCATCCCTGCTATTGCTATTCCAGGCAACTGATCGTCTGGTAAATTCAGTGAGAAGCAAAGACTCTTAGTTTCTCTGAACCTGCGAAGATATTCTTGTGGTGTCTCATTAGCTTTCTGCCTTAAACTGGTAAGGTCTACCAGCTTCTTTTCAGTAGTTCCGGTGAAGAAATAAGCATGAAACTTCTGTTCAAGTTCTGCCCAAGTACCAATAGAATCAGCTGGTAGAGAAGTAAACCAGGTGAAAGCTGGGCCTGTGAGAGACAATGGAAAATACCGAATCCTCCAAGCTTCGTCTGTGGACGCCTCCCCAAGCTGTATCAGGTATCGGCTAATATGCTCTGTGGTACTTGTATCATCCTGACCAGAAAATTTGGTTAAGTCCGTTGGTGGCTTCACTCTTGCTGGTAGTGCAACCCTGTTATACCATTCTGGGTACGCAGACTTGTATGAATAGGACTGATTCTTTGGCTTTAGGCCGAACTGATGTTGCATCATATCAGCCATCCTTTGCATGATTATGTCAATGTCTGTCTTCGGAGTTCCACGTGCCTGTCCTCCAGATGGTATTCCTGCTGCACTTCTATATCCTGGATTCGGTAGAGCATCTAGAGCAGTATAGTCAGTGAACTCATGATATCCATCCCCATACATGTTCCTTTGTAACCTGTTTGATGCTGGAGATATCTTGTATGCAGATTGCGGTACTCTTTCAGTAGTGCCAAACGTCACTTGGCCATAAGTAGGAGGTGGTTGCTTTTCATGAGTCTCTACTTCATCTTTGTTGATCCCAGATGTTCCTGCATCTTCAGGTTGCTTCTCTTGATATTTTGGAATATTGAAAAGCACTGGTCCACGAATTGGTCCCACACCATCTTCAAAATACTTATCAGCCTGTTGGCCGAAAGTATTAGCCATGATTACTCGGAAAGTATTTAGAAAGGCCGTGTTGTGGTTCCTGATGGTATCTGCCAAGGCTTTATGGACCAAATCTGATACCTTTTGAGCTTCCTCCTCTTCAGAGCAATCAGTTTGATGTGCAAGAAGAACCCTTGGCAATGACTGCTTCTGAAAAACCTTGTTGCTCTTGTTCTTGGAGAAAGACATTAAGCATTTATGCTTGTATTGCTCGCATGCTTGCTCCAATTGTTGCTCTCAATTGGTCCGGCAATTCAACCAGCGTCACGTCCGAACATGATTGTTATTGACGTCCGACATCTTGAATCAGGAGATGGTCCCACCGGGCGTGCCAAAAAGTGTGTTGGCACAAAATCTGCACCCTGCGCCAAGCACACAGCAAGCCGAAAAGCGTGACTTCAATCGGACAGCCACACGGTTTGGAGATCCGGGCGTGCGGTCGGTTTGACCTCGAAACCGACAAGGGACAAAGAAATCTGTTAAATGCAAAATCGGAACGTGTCGGATGAGACCGCATAGTTCCGTATATACGGCCCTGAAGCCACTTACGACGACATACAGCTATAGAAGCTGTCTGCCAATCATGCATGCGATTCATTCGGCTAATATGAAGGTGAAACACGTAGCGTATTGATTACCGAACATACATGCGTAAGAAGACATGTTTGAATAAGTGAAAGTTAACTACGAATTGATGCATAACCAAGCTCGGCAATACAGCCGACTCGGGGTCCATGAAGAAGGAACATACAAATTATCACGACTAAACTAATCAAAGACCTGCATCTGCCGCACGATACCCGATCCTATCAAAGTCTAAGCGTTTCTAACATGCAAGAACCCGCAACATGTAACAATCTAGATTGATCTAATTCGGCTACGTAAGCACACGATCTATTTATCATGATAAGTAAAGAGCATTAGAGAGCAAATAGATCTATAAAATAAGAAGCCGAAACCGATCAAATCTAGATTGGGCAAAAGAGTGTTACAAATAAATAAAATATTAAAGTCATGCAACACGTGATAACTTAATGAATCTACTAGATCTTGCCAAATCTAATAGAGCCGATAACTAATCCTTGAGCCAGATCCTAGCCTGCCGCACGACTCACGATCTAACCAAGAATCGATAACTATCTTGCCTCGCTAAGCTATCAAGCGGACGCCTGCCGCACGGCCATCTAGTCGAGATAGACAAAGCATAAGCAAAGACTTCTTGATCATCAAGTAGACGCCTGCCGCACGGCCATCCCATCGAGACGAACAAGACCACTTGCATCAAGATCTAAATCCACCGCATGATACTAGACATGATAGCAAGGTTGCCGGAACTTACGGAGGTCGACGGATCGATGGCTCCTCTCGAAGAACTCGACGACACGACAAAAGGACTCGAAAACGTGGCACGGGGCCGGTTGTATTGATTTGATTGTGAATTCCCTTTACAATGGTCGAGGGTCTATATTTATACCCTGGACATAACATGAATCCTAAGAGATTACGACGTACACAATATGTTAAAGGTAACTCAAAAGTATGGCGAGACTCTTGCTATAATTCTCCTCGGAGTCCTTGATCATCACGCTTTTCTCCTTCTATTCGGCTTCTTGCTCGCCACCTTTCGCTTCCCGAATGGAGCCACTGTCTACAAAGATAGCCGACCGCACCAATGCTTGCCGAATCACCCAGAGTCAATTGCACATACGCTTGCCGAATAGCTCAAAGTTAGCCGACCGCACCCTCATTTGCCGAACACGTTGGATTTCTGCTTTCTCATAGACTTTACCGAATCGGCCCACCTGTCATTGGTCTTTACCAAAATCCAGTGTTAACAGCCACCAACAGATGTGAGTGAGATTCATAGCTTTTGGGGATTGGTTGGTTACTATCGGAGGTTCATTGAAGGTTTCTCCAAAATTGCAAAACCTATGACTAGCTATTAGAGCAGAACGCTAAGTTATAGTCTGAGAAGTGTAAAGCTAGCTTCAATGAGTTGAAGAAGAGATTGACTATAGCTCCAGTGTTGATTTTGCCTGACTTGAATTAAATTTCTCTATCTATTGTGATGCATCTCGCTAAGGTCTAGGTTGTGTTCTTATGCAAGAAGGGAGAGTACTGGCCTATGCATCAGGGCAGCTGAGGAAGCATGAGCTGAATTATCCTACTCATGATTTGGAGTTAGCAGCTATGGTTCATGCTTTAAAATATGGAGACACTATCTTGTTGGGCATAAGAGTGACATCTACATGGATCATAAAAGCTTAAAGTACATCTTCACTCAGTCATACCTGAACTTGAGACAGCGTCAATGGTTGGAATTGATAAAGGACTATGGTTTGGAAGTGCACTATCAAACAGCAAAGGCAAATGTTGTGGCTGATGCACTTAGTAGGAAGAGCTATGCCAATGAGGTGCATGTGGTTCCTAAGTCTATGTTGTGTGCTGAATTTGAACATCTCAACTTGGGTTTTGTCACAAATGTGGTGGAATTGGTGATAAAGCCTATCTTGGAGGAGGATATACACAAAGGCCAGCTAGAGGATATGAAATTGAAGGAGATAGCTGAGAATATAGTAATTGAAGGAAATAGCTGAGAATATACCATTTGGCCTATGTTTATCTTAGCCGCTGGATAGATTAGGCCCACTACTGCTGCTTGTGCCCAGCCCTTGCGCTTTTCTCTATTGCCTTCTAGGATTTGTAAATGAAAGATGAAACAAACAAAAGATTTATATCTTAGTACTCCGTATACCCCACCTATATAAGAAAAGAATAGCAGCTGCAACTTTATGTCAAGTTGTTGTGTCTGTTAATTTTAATACCTGTTGCAGCTTTCCTTGAAGACTGGCACCATGTAAATTCTACACAACTACCACGCAATTTCATGCGCATAATACCATGCAAATCCATTCATGAGGCTCGTGGTGCAGTTTTCCATGGAGTCACGTGTTGTACCACTATACCACTTGTTTAATTTCATGCGCGTGTACAGAGATATTTAACCGCGCGCTGGGTTTCATGGCTATTGGTCGAGTTGGATCGAAAGCAGCTTTGTGTCTAGTTCCTCCTCTATGGAGTCATGTGCGTACCACTACTACCAGTTATTTAATTCCATGCGCGTGTACGGAAATATTTAACCACTCGTTGGGTTTTGCGCCAATTGGTCGAGTTGGATCAAAAGCAGCATTGCGTCCAGTTCCTCCTCGATGGAGTCATGTGCGTACCACTACTACCAGTTGTTTAATTCCATGTGCATGTACGGAAATTTTTAACCGCTCGCTGGGTTTTGTGCCAATTGGTCGAGTTGGATCAAAAGCAGCATTGCGTCCAGTTCCTCCTCGATGGAGTCATGTGCGTACCACTACTACCAGTTGTTTAATTTCATACACATATACAGAAATATTTAACCGCTCGCTAGGTTTTGTGCCAATTGATTGAGTTGAATCGAAGCCAGCTCTGCATCCAGTTCCTCCTTGATGCTACTATTAGTTGTTTAATTTCATGCGCGTGTGCAGAAATATTTAACCGCTCGCTAGGTTTTGCGCCAATTGGTCGAGTTGGATCGAAAGCTGTCCGGTTCCTCCTCGATGAAGTCATGTGCATACAACTACTAAAAACAGCTGTGTCCAGTTCCTCCTGCTTTCCATAGAGTCATCTGTGTACCACTACTACTAGTTGTTTAATTTCTTGTGCGTATATGGAAATATTTAGCCGCACAGTAGGTTTTGTGCCTATTGGTCGAGTTAGATCGAAAACAGCTTTGCGTCTAGTTCTTCCTGCTTTCCATGGAGTCATATGCGTACCACTACTACTAATTATTTAATTTCTTGTGCGCGTATGGAAATATTTAGCCGCACAGTAGGTTTTGTGCCTATTGGTCGAGTTAGATTGGGTTGAGTTCATCCTTTGGTTCTTTTTAAGATTCTTGCCCTGCTTTACTCAAAAGTCAAGCACCACTCCAGATGACACTGTGCACTGCAGTTGCGTTTCTCTCTGTTTCCTTCACAGGACAAGGTAGATACAGAAAAGAATATACTGTACTCTAAAATAATAGCCGCAGCTTTAGGTCTCAGTTGATCTTTTCAGTAGCTAGTGCTGCTTTCCTCGAAGACCTGGACCATACAAGTCTTCGCACCTAACCCAATTTGTTATTATATACTATGTAGCACTGAGTTGATTTGTTATGTATATTCCCAGCAACAGCAAGTGTTATTCATGGTGCACGACAATCCAAGATCTAGCTGCTCTCTGCTGAAGTGAAGTATATCACAACACGTCAGTTACTTGTTTTGAAAATAGGCATATGTTTCCGTCTCACGATCGAAGGTATAAATATATAGTATTTCATATTTCAACCACACGAAAAATATACTAACGATACTAGCAAATTATTTCATTATATTAATTAATAGTGATGCTATACAATTTATATAACGTTGTTGTTTGGATATATTTATACATTTAATGAAAACAATACTTTTTTCAAGTCTATATCTATAACTCTTATAAAACAAAGTTCAATTACAAGATTTATCTGATCCCACAGCGATCCACGTCACCTGATAACAGTAAGCCTTTAGTTTTGTATCGAAAGCCTGACTGCATGCCACCTGACTGCATCCCACAGCAATCCACGTCACCACTAGAAAGTCCACTGGTGTTAGTGCCACCTGACTCCATGCCTCCACTCCGTAGCCGAAGGAAAGGAAAACGGCATCCACCACTACAGGCACTATCCGGCTGCTTCCATAGTAAATGCGCCTACACAGAAACGCCTCCGCACACCTCTTCAAAAGAAAAATAAAAGGCCACTGCTTCCTTCCCGCCACTCCACACCATCGATGGAATAGAAAACATCGCCGCTTCCTGCATGCCGCTCCAAATTGCCACCGTCCTCTGCCGTGGCCCGCGCCTGCTGCCTGCCGTGGTGCTCCTCCAATCTCAGCTCGAGTATCTATGCTGCACCACATTGCCACACTGGCCAACATCCCCCCCAAGAAGCAACCAAACTGTTCCACTGCATCACCTGGCATTTGCATGCAGGGATGAAGTGGGGCGTGAGGCCGGGTCCTATGACGACGCCTTACCAGTTTGGTGGTGAATGGCCGAATGTGCATCCAGTGGCAAGCATCCCGTCCATCAAACAGAGAGGAAGTCAAACCATATGTCCCAGACCCCAGCATGTGAGTGTGACTTTTGATTAATTATTTCTTTAAAGTGATTAAACATTCTATGAATTTTGATTATATTTATATTGTAATCTTAATTTGTAATTTTAAAACTTATAATGTCATTTAGTGCCTACATACCAAACTATAATGTAATTTTAAAATAAATGAATTTTATTGAATTGACTAAGAAAAATTATCTGGAATATTGATAAAATTTAAAATCCGTCACTGTTGGCCATTGTCAGTGATTAACATTCAAATCCATCCTAACTCTTTTTAATACATGCAGCAACGCGTGGGAAATTCTTCTAGTTTAATTATAGTACAGATATTGCTCATACATAAAAAAATTTGATAAGAAAAACATCTTGAGAAGCGTGAGGAAGGTTAATGTAGACCACATGCTCAGCTAAATGACTTTGGATCGATCCGAAGTACGTCAAGTGGGAGGCACATTTGGTTTGAAGGATTTAGTACATACTCCCTCCGTCCCTAAATAAGTGTCGCCGTAGGATGCATACCATAGGTTTGATTTAATTTGTTGAAAATACGTGCAATATTTATATCTCCAAATAATTTGGTTAAAAAACCAGATCCAAAGATCTTTCCGATAATACTAATTATGATACTAATATTAAAATTACTGGTATTTCTTTCTTGGGAAGTAAAACAAAACTTATTTAGGGATCAGACATGCGAATATTTTGATCGGAGCATTTAGGATGTCGTCATGTGACTACCGACCACTGCCACTTCACATTTGTGCCTATTGGTGAAGTTGGGTCATATAGCTTTGCGTGCAGTCCCTCCACCTTTCTTTTGTTTTTTTTAAGATTCTCGTGCTGCTTTACTCAAAGTTCGACACCACTCAAGTCCGACAAATTAAAGGGAATTTATGATTTTTTGCCACTGAACCGTACCAGTGGAGGTGGAGTATATTCCGTGTACTAGGTTAGAATATACCAACCCACTGAACCTGAGATTGGTATACTATAGTAACACAGATTATATGGGTTGGTATACTAAACTAGGAGGCACATATATACTAGGAAGTCGCATATTATAACAAATTATTGCCGGACAGATTAGGGGCACACCGTATGTCGTCATGTGCCTAGAGCTGCTTTCCTCAAAGACCTGCACCATACAAGCGTGTTCCCAGCAAGTCTTGTTCATGGTGCATGCTTATTTTCTCACAAAGTGACAAATATATATTTTATATTTTAACAACATAAAATATATGGTAACGGTACTAACAAATTATTTAAAATTAATTATATATTAACAGCGATGCTAATTTTTTCACACCATCGTAAATACTACCTTTGGCTGTCATGATAATCATAAGAAGTGTCAAAGATATATATTTTCTTGAGTGCGTGTCACCAACGTCTATGTACTACCAAATGTTATTTTATGCTCCCTAAACTTGATTTCACCAAATGTTATTTTATACTCCCTATAAACTTGGTTTCAGGTCTCGTCTAGGTCCAAAAAATCTTAACCCTTCCTATACGATGACAAGGCATTTGTGGGCCCACTTGCAAAGTCCTTATCCCCTCTCACTAATTATTTCTATTTGTGGGCCCACTTGCAAAGTCCTTAACCCTCCCTATACGAGACAGAGAGAGGAGGAAGGGGATGCAAGATGTGGCAGCGGCAGCTCCACCGGCATTTATGACCCGAAGGCACTCTGGAAGAAGGTAGCGAGGAGGAGGTGGACGCCCCTACTCTTGAGGATGTCATGCTCACCTCCTGATAGTGGAGGCGTGGAGGAGACAGGGCTCTTAGGGCTCATCTACAGGTGTTCCATGGCTTGTCTGCCAGTGTATGTGCACCATGAATGAGGCAAGGTCATGTGCCCATATTGCGGGGGCATGTGGAGGAGGCGAGGTCATCGTCTACTCCAGCCGTCGCTGTGGGTGAGAGGAAGAGCCATGGAGAAGTGCATCGTGGGGTTGGGAAGTGCGGCATAGGGTGGGGTTTGGGGGTTGGGGTTAGGGCTAGGGATAGGGAGGTCTTGTCGCTATCAGGCCTTCCTCTACTTTGTGGATGAGGCCACGGTGCCCGTTGGGCTAGGGGCGTGGCCCAGGCATGTTGCCTGATCCACCGGGCCTGGCCACCGAGATAGGCCAGGCCGAAAAACTGTGCCTCATGCCGGGTTACTGGGCTATGGGCTGCATGCTCATATATAGCAAGGAAGGAAACTGTGCCCCACACATGAGATGCATACTCGGCAGCCACATCGGTGTGCAGAGTGGGGTTAATGCCTGCTTTGACCTAGATGAGACCTAAAAGCAAGTTTACTGGCATAAAAATAGCACTTTGATAGTGCATGGATGTGGATGACAACACATGCAAGTTTGACGACTAACCATAAATTTCCCTCATTTTGAACCAGTTGTTGACAAGGGTAATTGCACAGAGTAATTTTAGAAGTACTCCATTGGATTCTTCATATAGAATGTATAGCTTATTCTTAGAAAAAAAAAGAAAAGTGGCAATTAAAATGCCGACAAAGCCCAGTGACCAAAAGCTGCAGTTACAGGAAGGCTGGATACCATAACTGGTTTATAACCACATCTCCAATTTTATTAGAGATTCTTTACTTTTTTAATTGATGCCTTTTTCCCTTCGGATCATTTAGATCCAATAAATTCTGTTTGAAGGTTTCACACAATTTGAAATTCAGAAGTTTTAAATTGTTCAATCAATCTCGATGGATAAGTGACCAAAGTCCAAGTCATAGATGTCCCAGTGGTCCAAACCTTTGGATTTGATAACCAAATAGAAATAATACTCACTTTTGAAAATAATCTATGGTCCCAAAATTCAGTTTTAAGCCCAAAATTCATCATTTCCACATGTCCTCGCACTGCTACACAAAATGTTTCGGGAGGCACAGGCCTGGATTAATGGAGCTAGGCACAATTGGGAGCCACCTCCTGCCGAAGATATGTACCCAGGGTACCTTACGGCATGGACAACAACCCAAATTGGACAGGGTATAATAACCAGGTAAAGGAGCTTGTGGAGCTGAAGCAAAAAAAAAAAAGAGTAAAGTCCTTGATGGGTCCTAAACATGTTCAGCAGTCTCATCTCAGTTCTTAAACTCATTAATGAACTGTTTATGTACTCAAACTTGTTCGGTTGTGTCATCCTGCTCCCCTAAACATCGAAATTACCTATTTAGATCCTCAAACTTATTTAGTTGTGTCATTCCAGTCACTAAACTTGGTTTTGAGTCTTATTTGGGTCAAAACAAGGAAAATCTAAAAACTCTATATAAAAAATAATTCATAACCTTTTTTTATGTTAACTCAAGTGAAGACAAACTTTATATCAAAATTGTAGCCCCTCGACGCGATCTACAAAGTTATAGTGGAAAAGATTTTGAATTTAAACTATTTAAGGTCCTAAAATAGTTTATAGATTTTGAAATTTAAAATTCAAAATTAAATTTTAGGACGCTAAATGATTTCAAATAAAAATTTTCAAGTACAAAGTGGTAGATTGTATTTTAAATTTCAAATACAATTTTGATTTAAAGTTTGATATAAGGTTTGTTCCTATTCGAGTTATGGAAAAGTTGTAAATTATTTTTTGATTTAAAGTTTTTAGATTGCCATGTTTTAATGCAGATGGGACTCAAAACCAAATTTAGGGACCCACAGTACAAGAATCCTATTAATCCATGATGAAAAATTTTCATCACGGATCACCAAAAAATCATCACCAAACAACATCTATGATTATTTCAGATATCATCATGGATTGAGCATCATATATTGACATGCGCCATGTTTTATCAAAAATCCTCACGGATTAAGGGAATCGATGACAATCTTAAATCATCACGGTAGAGCCCGAGGCTAGTGTAACATCCTAGGTTTTCCAAACACCCAAAATTTTGAACTTTTTAAAATTTTTCCTGCAAACGTGTGAAGCATGAAGTCACTAGGGTAAATGTAAGTCAAATCAAGGAGTTTACCAGCAACTTGTTGCATTCATACATAGTTGATTGTAGGAGAGTGCTTGTGCTCTTGTGTCAGTTTCGAGTTTTGAGTTTTGATCGGAGTTTGGAGAGCACAAACCCTGTAGCGACTTCTCCTTAATTCTCTTGGAATTTTTCTCGATCTCCTTTTCTCTCCCCCTCTCTCTCTTGACCTTCTCATCAATTCATGTTCAAGTTGATTCTTGAAACCTCCCCTTAAATCCAAATCATTAAAGAACAGACAAAACTCCTTTTGGTTGCCTCCCAAATCCACCTTTTAATTTCATCTCAACTTTGCCCTTGAAAATGGAAAAGACCTCTTCCTTCTCTTGGGCTAGAAAACCCCCATTCCTCCACTCCCCCCCCTGCCGGCCTGCTCGGTGGCCACTAAACGGCCCAACTGCCCTTCTCCCTTTCCCCTCAGTCACGGCCCAGCCGGCCCCTGGCCCGCTAGAGCCTCCCCACTCCCTCCTGCGCCCTTCCCCCTCCATCCGGCCTACATAGCGCCGAAGACCTGCAGTGGCCCGAGCGCACACCCGCTCTCCCTCGGCCCAACTCACGCGGCCCACGAGGCTGCCAGCTGAAGGCGCGCCCTGCCCTAACCCAAGGGCGAGTGCAACCTTCCCAGCCACCGCTGGTACAGGGCGAGTGCGCCCCTGCCTCAGCGTCCATACAGTGCTCAGTGGGGATGAGTGCCACGTGCCCCAACGGGCATGGACGATGAGGATCTCCTGCCGGCAAACCCTAGCCCCTCGCGCCAATATAAAAGCCGTGACCACTGACGTTTTGTCCACTTTGCAGAACCCCCGCCGCCACTCCACCCTCTTCTTCCCCTGCCTCACCACTATGCCGCTGCCCTGCACCACCAGCGCCGCCCCGTGTCGACTTTGTTTCACCACTGCGCCAAGCCTATCTTCGGCGCCACGTCGCCTCAGGCAACGCCTCCCGTCGGGCGTCCCCATCTGTGCTCGCGACGTGCTGCGACGCCGGCACTACCTCTGCCCCGAGCTCCGGTCACGCCATGCCGTGTTGTCATCACGCAGCCATCGGCCGGCGGCCGGGCGTAGCCGGCTTGGACAGCACTGCCGCGGCGTGGACAAGTCACGGCCCATTGCGACCGCAAGCGGGCCGCGCGATGTCACCGCCACCCGTGCTCAAGCGGCGGCTCATCGGCTGGCCGTTGGCGCTGCCGCCCGACGCCGCGCGGCTTCCACGGCCCAAGCGCCGCCGGCTGCTTGCCGTGCTCGGACATGCCGCGCCCGGCGCTGCCGTGCCGCCCGCATGCGACCTCGCCCGCCGGGCCCACTTGCGCCACCACTGGCTTGTCGCGTGTCCTCGATGCGCCTCGGTCGCTGAACGACACTGCCGATGACGTGGCCACTGCCTAATGCCAGTCACCTCCCTTTCCCTGTCCTCGACACTACGCCAGGCCACGGCCATGTTTGCCTCACCAGCCTCGCCGACCGTCGCACCCCTAGCCTTGCAATGCCGCGTGGAGCCACGTCCTGAAAGACGCCCAGGAGCGCTCCAGCGAGCTCCCCTCGCCATCCCCCACCTGGACAAGCTGCGGACATGACGTCGTTATGCCGACTTCACGAAGCCGAGGATGTCGTCGTGCCCTGCTGCTGCAATTCTCCATCGCCACCACTGCAGCGTCGAGCACACCACCAACCCTGCCGCCTCCTGCTCCAATCCTGTAGGAGAGCTACTACACGGCCGCTGCACCACCTCGCCGGAGCCCTCGTCTGCCACCAGTGAGCCGCCAGCGCTAAAAGCCTTCGCCTTTTTCCTTCTCGCCGACGTTCTAGCCTAATACCGGCCTTCGTGCCGCTGTTCTCACTGCCGCAGGGAAGTCCCAGCCCTGCCGACCCTCAGTCGGAGCTCCACCACCTTCCACGGCCCTGCTGTCGCTCCGGCCAGCAGCAGAGTTTCGCCCAGCCCGCAGCCAACTCTGGCCAGCCACAGCCAGCCACGGCCAGCCGCTGCTAGCTAGCAGCAAGCCGCAGCTGGCCAGAGGTGGCCACAGGCGGCCAATAGCTGGCCAAAGGTGGCTACAGCTGGCCAGGGCCAAGACCGGTTGGCCGAGGACCACCTGCCATCTCCAACGCCACTCCGAAGAGCCGTGCCAGCCTTGGTTTATTCCCCGCCAAGGTCTAACCATCGAACTCCGCCGACACCGTCCTCGACGTTGGCAAAGCTCCCGCTTTTTCATTCATGCTCACTCATGTCGCATTTCATCTTTATATGTATATATCTATGCCTGTGCCGTGCCTTCACACTGGTATATCTCGTTGTTGCTTTGGTGCTATGCTACTCTATGTCGGTGTCCTTATGTTGAGTCTGGTGTACTTGTAATGTTGTCCCTACGCGCCGGTTGCTTGTATCGTTATCTGTGGATCGTGCCTCCGAGCCGGTTAAGGGATCGTTCCTCGCTCGAATGTTCGGTCGTGGGTTTGTCCCACCATGATCACGACGCCGAGTGTAACTCGTTCCCTATCATGCTTTAGTTGTCTTCGTTGTACCCTGAATATTAGCTTCTACCTTCGACCCTAGCACGTAGTCATGATGTACGCGAACTCGTTACCGATACGTCTCTTACCCATACTCAGCGAGACCATTGTGACCTAGTCTAGTTAGAGACAAATTAGGAGACGACAGTCATGGGATGATGAGAGCCAACGCGTGTACGCAAAGCCTGTGGTAGCGAGTTGCCTCGCCATGACCATCGAGCTTTGCCCCATTTTCTTTCCTTCCCTTTCATTCACTCTTTTCCCTCACCCCCTCGTATGCTCACACCACCTAGAGCAGAGTATTCCTCGGTTCTCGTGATGACAACCGCATCGCTACAACCTGAGGAGTAGCTTTTGTTGCTTTAGTTGCATGGAGATCGTGTTGCCCTATGAGATGGCGTGGATCGTGGAACCGTGTGAGACCTTCATCTCTTTTCTTTCGGCCACCACCCTCTATCATGACGGGTAGGTCGAGAAGACTGCGGGACCATTCTTCTTTTTGCTCTCCTTCAGTTCTTGCTAATCCAGTATGGCGAGGATCGAGCCTCTCATTCCAACTTCTTCGATTCATGTCTTTTGCCATGACATGAGGATTGAAGCGCCATGGAACCAAGGGTCCCCTTTCTCGCTTAGTGTGCCTACTAGCGTTCTCTTATTTGCCTCTAGATTCTGTTCCTTGATTGCTATCGATTACAATGGCGAGTGGATCAAAGGGAGGTGAATCCCGCCTTTTCTCTTTTGGATCTTCCGTGCTTAAGCCCTTGTATGTTTGTACCTAGACTAGACCGTGACATTCCTGAGTTCTTGTGGTGACAACCACATTGTTAGGAACTCTCAGAATGTCTTAGTGCATTTAGCACACCTAGGTTTGATACCCTACAAGTGGTTTAGGCACATGTGTTCTCTTGTGCATCATTCCTTTCCGATGCCCCGTCCTTCGCCATGGCGTGAGTACTGGAAGGAATAGACCACCATCCCTCTCTTTCTACTTCATTTTTCTTCCCTGCTAGCCCGCTTTGTTCGATCCCATCTTGACTACATGATTGGATCAAAGATTGGACTATCTCCTTTAGTTAGCAAAGCCATGGTCTATGTCCTGTTCTCGGACCCGTGTGAGTCAACCAGATCGACCGTTGGAAAACCATCCTCACCAGGGATGTGACCGAGGCCATGACAAGGACATACCTAGCTAACTCTCCTCCCTTCGTCCCCTAAGGCTACTCTCTTTTCATTTCCTAGCGTTAATGTGTCGTGTGGATCGAGAGGACCCGTAGCAGGTTCACGACCTTTTTGTTCCAATCTCTTTGGCTACCGCTGGCCATCATGGCGGGTAAGCCGAAGTACCTTGGAACCAAGTCACAACTCTTTGGTTTTGTATTACTTGTTCTTACTTGATTCTTATATAGTAGTTGTGACTTGCAGGTTAAAGGCAAGGGCCAAACCTTGTTGTTCCTATTCCTCTTTCCCCTTCCCCGTCGCTTGTGACCCTCCAGCCACTGCCAATCTCTATGACATCCGGATCAAAAGGCTGCAAGCCGTGGTGTTTGCTTAAGTTAATCTAGGATCAAGGCCTCTTCTCTTGAAGCCGTACAGGTCGACACTGTCTATTTTGAGGCCTCAATTCGAGCTCCTGCTTAGCAGATGACCACTTCTTTTTATTTGAGCCCAAGGATCGGACACCTTCCATGAGAGCTAAGTCTTTTCATGGTTTTATTAGAGTTAACCGGTTCTTCTATGTCTGGTTACCTTTTTGGGGAGTATTGGATCTTCGCTTGGAATTGATTGCTCTTCATCTTGTTTATCGCTATACCGAGGTAGTTACATCATGGTGACTATTGATGGTAGATAACGACCATTTTAAGCCGCCAACTAAATGCATAAAAGAGCTCACCAGTAGAAAGTTAGGGGTATTAACTGACAATTTCTACAATTTCTATGAGTTTTGGTGATTTCATATTTTCTATAGGATTATTCTAGAAGAGAGAATTTGGAGGATTTAATTGCAAAATTAAGACGAAACTTCACGGAATGGAAACTATGCACATTGGACTCGGGAAGGTTCTAGAAAACACCAGAACGAAGTGGAGGCGTGGGGCCCATCATGTGGGGCCGGCCGGCCTGTCCCATAGTGCCGGGCAGCACCCTCCTTCTACACCCTTCCATGAGCTTCCGGAGTATTCCTCCACCGCCTCTGGGGGTCAATCTTGACTCCACGTGAAGTCAGTTTGATCCAACGGCCGTCGTTTTCTCCACTGGGCTATAAATATGGGCCTGCCCCCCAGGAGCAATTAGGGTTTTGCCTCAATTTATTTGTCAAGATTAGACTAGAACCTAGGGTTTCTAGAGATTAGAATTAGAGCTCCAATTCTTCAAGTTCTAGATTAGGTTTTAGCTAGCAAGGTTCAAGTAGAGTTGGGCGCTATGCTCGGGATTTCAGATCTGCAGTCAGGAATTAGTGATTAGTCTTGTATCTCTTTTATGACTTTGTTCTTAATTACTATATTGCTACTTATTATGTTCTTAGTTTGCTCTAGTTGCATTCTTAATATAGTTATGATTGGTGATGATTATATTCATATGTTCGTAAAGCGCCTAATTCAATACTCGAGAGGGTTAGGTGGTATGTATTGTGTAAGCATGGAGCTTAGATATCAGATATACCTATGGATGCACCCTGATATGCCAGGTAGTGTGGTAGATCATAGACATTCAGATCTATTGAGTCCTCTGTATTCCATCCCCCGCATATAGGTTAGTAGAGCGCGGTCACGAAGGAGGTGACAGTTATGTCTCAAAATCCTCCCTAGTTGATGCTCCTTATGCTGTTTTCTGAGTTGATTATACTATAGATGAAAGTGTGTATATTGGCGTGATCTGTAGACTTATTATTTAGGAGTAACTTAGAAGTTCTTTATTCTAGCTGAATCACATGTTAGCCTGATTACATTAGTTGAGTCTCTATATTCTGTCTCTGGAGAATGCCCTTTTATCATGTTTATCTTTATACTTATTGTTTATCTTGACTCACCCCTACTAAAGCATTAGAGTGGTTAATTAATATAGGTTTGCATATTTATAGTCATAGTCATAATTCCTTTTCTATACCCTTAGAGATAATCCTACGTGAGTAAATAAGTTTTTCTTTTGGCTAAAAACAAATCAACGATACTTGAAAATGTTGCTAGGTGAAATGCTACAACAGGAGAATTATTTGTGCGCTTGCGGATGTATTCTATAAAGTTATTTTTAGAGCAGTCAAGTGTAGATTCTTATCCAACATTTTCGGCATCATGTTAGGGATGACAACTTAGCGTGAAATGATGTTAGAAATGTCAACAAGCATTTCTGGCGTCACTTCCGGGAACACAATATTTATTTGTTAGGATAATTTCACAAGGGGTATTTGATCTTTCATAGAAAATATTTTACAAAGAAAAGAGTAATATGACTATAGACATAAATACTTATAGATAGACCAAAACCTTTTGCTTTAGCAGGCTTACCTTGTTTTGTCTTTGTTTATATTCTATATAGGGTAAGTGCAGAATTGGTTGTGTACCATCGATTTCTATCAATAAGAAACAATCAAGACCCTAAACAAGCTAAGACCAGTTGAGAAGCCATGGCTGAGAAGACATTGCATAAATTCTCTGCTCCTAGCACTGAGAACATTCGCGTTGGACCAACCCTCAATATTGGAGGACATAACTATGAACTCAAGTCAAGCCTCATCAATATAGTTCAAGCTCTTATATTCAGTGGAAAGAAGGATGAAGATGCAAGTGCTCATTTGCAGAATTTTCTAGAGATTTACAGCACCATTAACATTAAGAACATATCTCAAGATGTCGTGCTACTTTGTTTGTTTCTGTTCTCACTAGAAGGAAGAGCGAGCGAGCGTTTCTACTAGATTAAAGATCAGACTAAGACATGGGAAGGATGTTCTAAAGCTTTCCTAGAAAAGTTTTTCCCAATAAGCAAGACAATGCATTATGCGGGAAGATATCAGAATTCTATTAGCAGAAAGGTGAACCTACTCCAGAAGCCTAGGAACGCTTTCAAGATTATATTTTAGATTGTCCGCATCATGGAATGGAAGAATGGTTGCTCATGCAAATGTTCTATCATGGATTAATATCAAAGTCACATGAACAACTTGATGCCACTGCTAAAGGGTCATTTATGTCACTCACTCCTAGAAAGGCTAGAATTCTTATGGACAAGATAGCGGAAAATCAAAGCTAGATATACAATAGCCAAAATTGTCATAAGAGTGAAGAAGTTTCAGAAGAAGTGTGTGCACTGTCAACCAATATGGATGTACTATTGAATTGGCTAGACCAAAGAGCCAATTACAAATGAGATCATCAAGCCAATCAAGACACATTCAATTCTCAGAATCAATGTAGAGAATATTTGGGAGTTGAATTTGCTGATTCCCTAGAGAGGATCAATACAATTATCAAATTCACTTCACAAAAGCAAGGATGGAGTCAACCTTGATCAAACCCTGATGGTAAGTACCAAGGTAATAATTATAATTCTTCCAATCAAAGACAACCACCCTTGAGAGAATTAATGTTAGAACAAGCTAGAATTAATGAAAGTATTTATAAGAAGCTTGGTTTTAATGATGAAATCCTAGAAGGAATAAATTCTAAATTGGATAATTTCTCTTCTGCTATTAAAGAACAAATAATATTTAATAAAAAGATAGAATTACAAATAGCCTAGTTGGCTTCTACTTTGTCTGCTACCGCTAACCATGAGCAGGTAAAAGGAATATCTACTAGAGGAGTAAGTCTACACATGATCCATCTTACCCAAAAGGGGCACGTAGAACACCACATTTAGAGTAGGTAGAAGAAGAAGTAGAGAAGGACAACACAGAAGAAGAAGTTATACCACAAGATTCGCCACAAGATCAAGAGTTACGCCAAGATTTTCATGATACAAATCTCCTACCGTTTCCACGTAGGAATAGAGGGGCCAAAGCAGATGAACAATTTGGTAAGTTTGTAGAGGTAATCCAGAAACTATATGTCAACATTCCGCTACTAGATTCCATGCAGGTACCCATGTATGCGAAATACCTTTGAGATATCCTCAACAACAAAAGGCCACTGCCTTCTACGGAAATTATGAGTGAAGTGCGGCGATTCTGAGTTCTCTTCCTGTCAAGAAGGAGGATCTAGGATGCCCCACTATTGATTGCTGGATTAGAAATCAGAACTTTGAGAATGCTTTATGTGATCTTGGAGCTAGCGTTAGTGTTACGCCCAAGAAGGTTTACAATAAGCTCAACTACTCTACACTCACACCCACTTCAATGTGCTTGCAACTAGCTGACCAATCGGTTCACTATCCTGTAGGGATTGCGGAAAACATTTCGTTAAGAATCCGAGACTTTTCATTCCTATGGATTTTGTAGTACTTGACATACAGGAAGTGACGAAGACACCACTCATCCTCGGGAGACCGTTCCTGAACACTGCAAATGCACATATTGATGTTGGAGCTAGAGAAATTAAATTCACCATTAATGGAAAAGAAGAGCATTCAAGCCACGACTAGAACAATGTCAAATCTTAGAGTGTCATGAGAACCAAGAAGCAAGGTCACCATCTCCAGGACCGGAGATCAAGCTTGAAGAATAATTTAATTGGAGAAGTCCGATTCGACAGACTTAAAAACCCTAAACCTTCGCTAGGAGGTGACTCGGTAGTTATTGGTAATTTACATTTCACATTCGTATATTTATTTTCTTAGCTTTTGCAAAAAGAAATAAAAATAATCATGGTATGGTAATTAGTTCAGCACCGAGTAATTAATACTCATAGAGTGTAAAACCCTCATAGTAATATTTACTCCGGTAACAGAAAAATGCAAAAGGACCATCATTAGAATTCTTATTTTTTGTAGATTCATAAAAGAGTTTTTCATACTTGTGTCATTATACGGTATAAATATGAGAGACATATAGGACCCACATACATCACCTCACATCCAATCACCTACACCATCATTCACCACCATCCAAAATTCAAACACTCACATGGATGTATTGGTCTCCACTCTTGCCTGCCACCAAAGAGCATCCAAGGAGCAACATTCAGGGCATTGTGCATGCCAGCAAAGTGGAGAAGCAAGAGGCCAAGGTGTGGGGTTGGCTGGCCCCACCACACATGCCGGTCGACACCCCCTCTCCTCCTCTGCCTCTCTCCCCTTTCTCACTCACTCCACACTCACTCCCATGACCAGAGAACCCCTCTTCACTCTGTTTTTCTTTTTGAAGAACACAACTCTCAAAATCCCACCATTAGCTTAAGAAAAATCAAGAAAAAATAAAACAGAAGAAGATTAGAGCCTTGCTCAAAGTTTCATCCAAGGGAAGTGATCTCTCACCCTCTCTAACCGTTCTCCATCAGTTATTCTTGTTTGTTTTTCTTCTTGTTCTTGAAGATGAGGAGCAAGAAATTGAAGAGCGTGACGAAGAGCATCAGAAGGGCACTCTCCTTCCGCACCACCTGGAGCTAGACATCATCACGAATACCATCAAGAACCGGCTCCGAAATAGATGTCGATACACCGTCACCCGCTGTCTATGCATCATCATCCCATGGTGAGCAAGAAAATTGTACTCTTACAGAGGATCCGCACATTATTTTGTTCACTAGAGCTGAGAGAGAAGTTTTTAATGCAATTAAGGATTAGAAATTTTCGCATACACCGGTGTTTGATGATGAATTATTACAAGAAACCGATATGGACTTTGAATTTGAGCTAGTTTTTAGAGTCATGGGATGGGAAAATGCTTGCATAATCACTGAAGAGGGTAGTACACTACTTACTATGGAATTTTTGTGCACCCTAGAGCTTGGTTCAGATGAGGTAGAGTTTAGACTCCCTAACAAAGCCTATACCATTTTATGGAAAAACCTTAGTATCATGCTAGGCTTTGCAACTAGTTGTTCAGTAGATGTTGATGAAGCTCTAAAGGACTTTGATAGAACACAAATATGGGAGAGTATTTCTGGTAAAAAGACCTGCCATAAACCATCCACCGAAGAGACTGAAACGACCCGATTTTCCACGAAGGGAAAATCTACACAGTCGAAGTGTAACATGACCTTTCAAATCATATTACCCATATTCCAGTCAATAATCAAATCCATACAATGATAAATAGAGTGCAAATAGGAAGGTTTACGAGAACTTATTACAACGCCAACAGGCGCAAATCATAAAGTAGCATCAACTGGAACCGCTTGAGGGTGCGGAAGCAACTTCTATCCAACGACTTGAGCGTAGCGACAAAAATCCTAACCATCGAATCCTTCGGAGTTGTAAGCCTCCTCGGAACCTGCGTGCCAAAGTATTAGTACGATATGTACTGGCCACATTTCCACCCTATGCTTTGCTATGCTTTGTGGAACTAGATGCAATAAGGTTATATCAAGAGAACCTATATTTGGCTGTGGTTTTCTATACAATATCTGTCAAGTATAATATAAGTATGTATATAGTTTAAGTTTAACACCATATCCACACACACACCATCCATCCATCCATCCCATACCACCCATCCACACATCCACCTCATCTCATCTCACTCGTGTCGACAAGCCAACTCCCACTCGGCCTGTCTCAACGGTCCTCGACTGGCTCTATCTCACAACACGGGGGAGAAAAGAAGGACTCATCTCCTATCTAGTGAAGCAGGTTCCTAGGAAAGGTTCATAGCCGACGAGTCGGCATATGTATCGATCAATCAACCAAAACACTCTGCGGAGGTTTACATACCCACAAGATTAGCCATCCTCGGAGTCATGACCTCCTAGGCAGAATTCCGGCTGCTTGCTAGCCTAGACCGATGTCATCCTACCACTCAGCCCTAGGTCGCCCCGGAGAACCAGCATGCTGAGACTGGGTGAGGCGGCACCGGGCCCAACAAGTGGTACTGCCGACTAGAACGGTACAGGAACTTTCGACATCTATACCGCCCACCCTATCACCTCGTAACCTAGCAGTAATGGCACCGCTCTACCAAGTAGTCCAGCCATCTCCCTTCCCATTAGGGAGTGGGTGGGAATGTAAGGGATTTCCAGTGAGTCTGAGTACTAGTAAGTCCTTAGGGTTGACCAAGCTGGACATCTTCATCAGGTTTACCATTTAACGTGCCCCCACAGCACCTCTGTCCAGGGCTCCACCTCTCAACAGGCTCACACCCAGGATCCCACCTCACACATCACATCACATCACATATACCCGCCACAGGTATTCATCACATAGGATGCCCAGGTCACATCACACGGCAAGACTCACCTCAAACTCGTCATAGATCCTAGATCGATCGACACAACCCTCAACCTCCACTCACCCAAGACACACACAGCACACTCACCACCCATCAGGTTTAGGTTGGCACCACGTGCCTTAGTCATATATATAATAGTTTTCACCATGCATCACATCAAGATATAAAGCGTAGTAGAGATCAAAATAGTAATCTTGATAGCATGCGTGTGTCTAGCCTAACAGCGGGTGAGCAGGGGCAAGGTTGCGTCAAGATAATGGCAATCAAGAAGTACTACCATGCAACCCTAATCAGGTGATAGCAACAGTAATTAAAGCACTAGCAGTACTACTCATTTGCAATGCGTAATAGGATCTACGAGAAGTGGGTGGAATGTGGCACCTTCGGAGTAGTCGTCCCCCAATTCCTCGTTATAGTCACGATCGTACACGGCACGTTCCTCCTTCGACTCTAAAATGGTACAAAAACGGTCGCATTAGCGATGCCTATAGAGGGCACAAAGAACAAATGAACCACAAAAAGATCCAAATGCACTCAATCATGGCTCCAATGCGTAGAGCTCGATTTTAGATGAATTTAGAAATTTGGTTCACCAAATTTGGAGCTCGTATGAATTAGTTATGATTTTCAATCAATTTCTAAAAAAGATAAAAGGCTAGAATATTCTCGGAGTGACACGTGTTGGCTGCTGGTTGGTCAACACAGCAGGGCTGACATCAACATGACATCTGTAGAGGGTCCTTAGTGGGCCTGAGTGGGCCTAACGGGCCAGGCTTGGGCCAGGCGGGCCCACCACGTGTCGGCGCGTGAACGCACCATGTCACTGGCTGGATAAGGGCTCGGGCCATGGTCTAAGGTGCGGGGCTCACGGTGGACCCGCTATGGTTGGTCTATGGACCACAGGCACAGTGTGCGGTGGACTTAGTTCACCTTTCTCCTCTCGGCGTTGGTTCACGTGGACCGGGCACACGCAGTGGCCGGTTTTTCTCCTCTTCTTCTGCCTCTGTTTCACAGCAACGCGGCGAGGCACCCGCTGGCGGTGAGCTCACGCTCACGGCACGGCGGTGTCTCGCGGCCCCTTCGAGAGGGGGCATCGGTTTCGGTGGTTCTCGGCGAGCTCAACGGAACATCTCATGGCTACTTTTCCCTCCCCTCTCCGTCTCGGTTTGCCTCGACGCAGCTCCCGCCGGCGGCGTGCACGTGCGCCGGCGGTGCTCCAGCCCTCCTCCGTTACGGATAAGGTGCGTAGAGGCATCAGAAGGTTATGGTGGGCTCTACAGCATGCTTCTCAGTGGCTGCGGCTCTCCAGATATGGCTAGTCACGACCACCGGCGGTGGCACGCGACGGCATCGGGGCTAAGGGGCTTTCTAGGTCCAATTCGGGGTGCGATCCATCGATTGGTGTCCCCGGGGTCTTGTTCGGCTTGCTGGCGGTGACCATAGGGCACTGTGGCGGTGTTCTCCACGGCGGCGGAGCTCGGCTTCTCGGCGGTCACGCGGGCAAGGCTCTGGAGGGGCTCTTGGGCTTCATTCTCCACACGGCTATGCAACAGGGGTCTTGGGGATGCTACGTAGGTCATCTATGCGGCGTACGGTGGCTAGGGTAGGTCGAAACACGCGCGACGCGGCGACGCTCCGCTGAACGCCGACGAGCATACGGCTCAAGGTTCTGGGGCATCCAGTGGTCCCCTCCTTCATCTAACGTGCGCGCGATGTACTACACGGCAGGGCGGACATGGTCCCGTGGTTAGTAGCGTCTCCGGTGGCCTCTTGTTCTCAGAACGTCAGCTCGCCGCGGCGTGGCTTGACCGCGGCGGCAGCGAGGCGGTTGCGGCTTGCCGGCGCTTGTAGTACCGATCCAATTGGCTTGGGCTAGTCTCATGCGTGCGTGCGGTCGTGTGTCCAGAGCCAGTGCGGCTCTGCCTTCGCACTCCGGTGGTGGAGCGCCATGCTGGCCAGTAGGGCAGGATTGGAAGGAAAGGCAGGGGCGCTCACCGTGGTTGCGGGGGAGAAAGGATAGTGGTGCAGTGATGATTTGATGCAGAGACGAGGTGGTACGATGCTGTGCCGAGCTGCAGCGCCAGCGTAGTCGTACGGTGTCGCCCTTCCCGGCTCCGGCGTCGGCTCAGCGGAACTCCGACGGGCTCCTCCTCCGTGCTCCTCCCTCCTTCCCTTCTTTTCTCAGCGTGGCGAGGGTAGTTGGGTGCCACAGAGTGGCGGCGAGGCGACTGGGAAGCCCTAGCAGCTATGGAGGTGACTTAAGTAGGCGAGCGGCTGGCCACGGCGTGGAGATGAACGGTGATCATGGCTCCGCATGATCAAGCGGCTTGGAGGGGGCTCGGGTGGTTGCCTACGAGCTCGCGCGGGCCCAATTGGCAGCCAGTGGCACCAATTTCACCTTTGAGGACAAGGAAGCAAGGAGCAGGCAGGCGGGGCACGGCAGCGGCAGATGGCGTCGGCGTGCGTGCGTGAGGGGGGTCCAGCGGTCACACAATTTGCGTGACCCATGGGTCCCGCTAGGCAGTGGGGAATCGGGCAAGGGCGTGCAAGAGGCGTGGGTGCCAGCGCGGCACGGTGGGGCGTGCAGCGTCGTACTGGCGTTTGTTCGTCGCGGCGTGGGGAAGGGAGAGCCAGGGAAGAAGATGAATAGGACGGGGCTGACGAGCGGGTCCCACTTGTCGGTGGCCAGGGCGGAGGCGGGTTCTGGCTGGGCGCCTTCATCGTGTGGAGGGTGCGGCTTGCTGGGCCTTGCTGTTGGGCCGATCCATGCGGCGTGGGCGTAGTGCGGGAAGAAAAAGGGGAGAGCAGTCGTGGGCTCTGTTGGGCTGCACGGGCTGCTTTGCCTTGCTCCATCCTTTTCTATTTCTTCCCTGATTCTATTTCTTTTCTATTTTATTTCCTGGATCATTAGTGTTTAACCTTGGTTAGCTTGGGTAATTAGGGTTTTGTTATATTGGTGGGGATTGGGAATTATTCCCATATATTGGGATTTATTTAATAGTACCATATCATTGTAATGACATTATTAAGTATATATTTGGTGGTGTATGATTTATTTCGTTAAATAATTAACAATCCTTTATTGATTATTTATATTTATTTAATTACCATTGCACATCACAAAATCCAAAAAGAGAGTCAAATCACCCATGTTTCATATTAGGAATCAAAGTAAGGTGCATTCTTGTGAGATGAGATATTTTGTAATCCATTATTGGTACATGTGATAATAGGAGTCATGAAGTATGTCGATATGCAAGTGATATTAGTAGAAACAAGTGATATTGTAATGACATATAATAACCTATTTGGGCTACTTTCCATGCAAGCTAGGGTTGGTTTTCTAAATGCCACTCAACATTACATGGAGTATTTTAGGAAAAATTTTGTAGTTGGTATTTTCGTGTTGTGTAAAATTTCGGGTTGTTACAGTACTACCCCCTCATCAGGATCTCGTCCCTACGATTAAAGTGTGACGTACCCTAGTAGGGTTGTCATGCCCGATGATTGGATTCTTCCATGTAGATGCTTTATATGAACATGCTATTCCCAACTCTAAAGGAGCTATTGCCTTAATGCCACGATCTAGAACATACCGTACTCCTGATTCGGTGTACCTTGCGCGCTCCTAGCGTTCTGGTGGGTGAGGCGTCCACGAGTAGCTGATCCCTTGTGCTGCGACTTCTATGGTGCAGGGGTAGTGTAGTTCTGCGGTGCAGGGGTAGCGAGCTTCTGTGGGCAGTAGGTGGCCTTGTGACCAGGTTGGCCACAATTAAAGCACGTGAAATGCGCATTGCTAGTAGGTGATGGTGTAGGGGCCTTCTGGTTGTCGGCACTTGGGGGTTGGCTCTGCGTGGGGTGCTCGTACAAGGTGTGTGGTTGGGTAGAGCGGTCCCTATTGTAGCGGTTGGAAGCAAAGTGAGGGTAGCTGGTGGAGTAGGATCCACTATTCCTGCTTAAGCCAGGTGCAGTATCCTTGATGTAACGGGCACGGCTTGTGGAAGGCATGTCACTGCGGAACCTTTTGTGTTCAGAGCTGTGGAATGATCCGTCATTCTTCTGCTTTCCCTCCCTAAACTCTTCTCTAGCTCCCATGTGGTCCTTCTCGATCTGGATGTAGTGGTTGATCCGGTCACACAGGGTGTGGCTGTTGATTCCTTCCATGTTGCCGGTGTTGTTGGCCGCTGGATGGGTGAGGCGCCAACGAGCAGCTCTTCGGGCACTGTGGTTCATGAAACCTAGATCTTGCTTGACGGGGGTTGTAGCAAGTGAAGCAGTCTTCTTAGGGAAGTTGGCTACCGGTGTCCTAGTTGTCCACAGCCAAAGCAAGTGAGGAGCGCACCTCCTGTTGGTGTGGGTGCGGCCGCTTTGCACGTGCTAGGGTCCTGAGCGGGTGTTGGTATTTCTTATGCACAATTAAAATATAAAGGATTCCGCAAGCGCACAGAAAACCATTGTAGCATTTTACTAGGAGTATTCCAGGTATCGTTATTTATATTTTACCACTAGGAAACAATGGATAAAAACATTGATAGTTCACCATCATGTATCTACTAATTAATACACCAACTAGACTAGAGCAAGGGGTAAATGATAAATAGTAGGAGTTATGCATAATGACACACAGGAGAATTCTATGATAAAAGAGTAGATAGCTAAAGTGAGAGGACAACAGGAGAGCTCATGGTTCCTAAATACTTCTCTATTACTAGGGTTCTATAATAATTGATTCATGGTAGATAAAGCAATCACACAATAACACTTTGGAGCAGCAGTACCTTTCCAACTCTCGAATAAGACTGGAAAGACGGTAGTCAGGGAAGGCTGCCAAAAGCTCTACAAAACACCAACTCCGACGTGGTAGAATATGAAGGCCTAACAAAGCTGTCACCTCTGGGGCTACCACAACTAACCGTAAGAATTGGGTGCAATCTCAGGTAACCTATAGCCTAGACTCCACGTCTACACTACCGATTACTACTCTAGCCACACGTGATAACTAGAGCACCTAATACATGCGAAGATCCCATGCTAAAGTATAACAACTATACTAACCAATCAAATGCTGGGCATAAAAGTAAATAGAGAAGATGAAATATAATAAAGCATAAGTCTTACAAGAAAGAATAGATACAAAGATATACCAGGACTCTGACGACTCCTCGAAGACTCCTCCGGAACCCGGTGTAGCTCCAGTCTTCATAACTCTCAACTAGAACTAATCTACTATATTGGAAAGTCTAGCCTTAATTCTCTAGAGGTGAGAGATCCTTTCGAGGGACGCCTCTGCATCTCCATAATGATGTGGTGCCCTCAGGGATGGGGGTCTGCCTCTTTATTTATAGCCCGGTGGGATGAACGTGCGCCGCAGGATCAAACCAACTTAACCAAGGGCCGAGATGACTCCTCATAGGTGATGGAAGAAGACTCTAGAAGGCGAGGGTGAAAACCCTAGGGGTGGGGCCGTTCGGCCCCATGGGTGCGCCGGCCGGCGCCTAGTTATGGTGATTCGGGCCCATCTTCATCGTGGTGTCTTCTCGGGCCTCCTGTAGTCCAATGGCGCTTGTGTTGCCGCAGATTTTGATACCGAACTCCAAATATAGCAAATGATAGGTCCGTTTCGATCATCTCGATGAGCCCGTCGCAATGGTGCAGTCCAATTACTTATTTGAGACACTTTTATTTGATGAAAAATTAGATATACCTGCAAAACGATCAAGAACAACACAACTCGTGGAACTCATTAGAATTAAACCTTACAACTATGCTTTATGATTCATTTCATATTAATTCATGCAATAATTGATGGTATAAAATAGGCATTAAGGACGGTAAACAACTCCCCCAAGCTTACCTTTTGCCAGTCCCTTGGCAAACAAACTAAACCTAATTACTAGTATATTTGGATCAGGAGTTGCTACAATGCTTTCATACTTCTCGTGTACGCATGCTTTTAAACAGAGATTCTCCTCCGAATTAGACAAAACTGCTCTAAATTTTAAACTTACTTATTTTACCTGTACCTATGGAGCTTTTCAACTATCACAGGGGTCTTGAGTAATTGAAAGATAGAACAATCAAGTCAATCACTATGTCTCTAATTCCTCACACAACCAATATTCTAGAGTTTTTTTGTAGGTTTTTGAAATAAAACTCAGAGCTTAATTGTATGACACCCTCAAGTCTCTTAATATGTGGTATTTATGGATCTTACTTGAGGCATTCATGTTGTCATGCCCTTCTACAACTAATGATTATAGTGGAGCTCATAGGAGTGGCACTAAACAAGGGTGAGCATACTCGCAATTCATATATTGTAAAGTCAAACAATGGATCCAAAGAGAGTCAAATCATACAATCAAACCAAGATGTGCATGTATATGGAATATGGTGGATAGGAGTATATATGGTATTTAGTGGCTGATCCTAATTCTACTTTTGCTCCTTGAAAATAACTCCCTCCTTTCAAACTTAGAACTTTTCACAGGAAACATGGGCTATCTTTATTCTCTTTTTCTTCTCTTCTTCTCTCTCTTTTTCTCTCTTTTTTTTTTTATATCAGGGAGGTGGGCATCTATATACCCATTGTTTTAATTGCTGGGACACTTGTCCATATTTTACTCCCTTTTTATTTTTAATACTTTTGCATAGCCACATGCATCCTTTGAATATAAATAATTGGAGAGATAATGATAAAAACTTAGAGCATTAAACAAGGGTTGTCCTATGGGATATATTTTTGGTGTTTTGCTCCTAGTGTAGGAGAAAAACATTTTTAAGGTGGATCTGGATGAAAGTAGAAAATGATTGCGCTTACTCCCGAGTAGGTGCAGTGCATATGTAGGTGGAGTGTGTAAGTGATCTTGATTTTAAATGCATGATAAGACTCTCATAAGGTATACAACAAAGGTTGACTGAACTCAATGTAGAACAAGCAGCATGAATAAGTAAAGGTTTCCTTAATCTAAATGTATGGCTTTGGTAGGAATTTAAACTTTGTCATACAAGAGCTCATCATGTAAGATTTTGAATTTTAAAAGATGAATATCTAGAACTTAGTATCGCTAGGAATAAGATAAATAGTAAATTAGACTTTCTCATATCATATCCATCAATCACCTAGACTTAGATCAAGCATATGCCTCCACAAGTTTTAAGTTTAGAGTAAATTCTTATATCAAGCAGTAATATCTAAAACTTGGAAGAATTCAAGGTTGAAAACTAGGCACTTGAAAGGAATTATGGTAGAGCAACTATTCATCATCTCCAAGACAAAATTTTAATGTTCTCTAATTTTTATTTGACTCTTACTAACTAGACACACTCTATGATCACACCTTAATATATAGATAAGTATTTTTTATTTTTGATTTGTTATTCATCTTTTTATTTCTTTTAACTAATGAACTCATAAAAAACTCTAAAGACATGGACCTTCATGTGCCCATAAATTTTTGGTATTTTATGATGATAAAAAATAGACTCGATTAAGAGAAGAGTGCCATGAACAATCTTAAAGAACAAAGCATGTTGAGTTACTTAGGTTAATCAATTAGAGCTGTAACTCCAACATGTTTGTGTCTATATTTATGTGCACACCAAGATTGAGAGGAGAGCAGTGACCACTTACCTTAGGATATTACTGTTGGCGATGATTACCGACATACTTTAACCGCTAACTATTATCCAAAAAGGGAGAACTATCATAGATATATTCACATATACTTTTACTATTGACCTATTTCCACTTGTATTGGAGAATTATTATTTTACAGGGAACATACAAGAAAAAGGAGGAAAAGGTCACAAGAATGCGCCTTCCGGCAAGGCGTATTTCAACAAAATAAGCAAAGCCCAAAGTCCAAGATGTCAACTGAGCCAACAACCCACGGGAGAAAGATCCGTAAGCGACAAGAGGGCCATGGGCCGAAGTCGGCCGAGGGGCCCGCCCACGTGCGGCCGCACCAGGGGTGCGGGCGCACCCCAAGGAGGCCGGCCCAAATTTTTATCTTTCTCTCGGGCGGTTCGTGGAGGCGGTTCCAAAGGCGGTTCTGCATGGCATTTACTCCCCCTCCTCCAAATCGACCTGGATCAAGTATAAAGCTAAGGGTGGAGCTCTCCATTTCAAAAAGACACACACCCCACTACACCTCTCACTTGTACTCTCAAGTGTACCTCTCCACTTTTCTCTTTATCATTAGTAGTAGTAGAGGAGCAAAGCTCAAGTTGTAAGAGGAGGAGACATCTTGGCTACTTTTGGTATGAATACTATTCTTTCCATTATACTCTTCTTCTCTTTTTATCAATATAGCTATGTTCTAGAATTAGAGTATGGTTCTAGTACTATGATCTTGTTAGATGAACTAGGTACTAGTTTGTGTAGATGAACTAGATACTAGTTTGTGTAGCTAGATCATAGAACATAGGACTTCTAGTTCATATGCCTTGTTCATGATATGTTTGCTAGTTCATAGTGTTCATATCATGTTCGTAGCATATAGAGCTCTGTTCTTAGTCGTTCATACATTTAGATGATGAAGAATAGAGTTGTGTGCGGGTTGGTGGTTCATCGCACAACATCCAAGTTCTTTACTTGTTCATCTGTAGGGTGAGAGACCCGGGGGGCTTGGGTAGCTACTTTATATGCGAGCATGGTGCTCGGGTATGGGGTAGCCGGTGATTGCACTTCATAGTCCACGGATGAGGGGGTAGGCGGCAGGTGGTGACAACCCTGTCCGTCCCTTCGTAATCCCCCCACGTTCGGCTATGGTGTAGGAGTCTAAATTAACCACCCATCTCGCTGGCAGACCAGCGGCCGGTGGTCTTCCAATCCATCGCAAACACAACTCTAGCTCTGATTCATGTATTTGTATGACTATCCACTATCTAGGCATTAGCTATATTAGGACCATTGCTTCTGTAGGATATTCTTTTATTCTTTATTCTTTTATTCTTTATGCTTCATTCATCTTTCCCCACTTAAGAGACGTCTACCTGTATGTGTGTGTCCACTATCATGAAAACCGTATTGTTTACCCCTGTTATGAACATTAGTCTACTTTTCATACAACGTATAATATTCCTAATTATGGTTTCATACTAAAATCTACACTAGCCTTCCTTTGGGAAAATATAAATACAACACCTAGGAATTCTCCGGGTTGAAATGCTACAACGGTAATTCCGTGCGCTTGCGGAGTAACATCCAAAACTGCAAAGGTTTATGGATCATCGTTACCTCTTTACTGTAGTTAGGAATATTGTTTTAGCCCTAGTATCAAGGAATGCTGAAAGTGCCCTTTGTAGCATCTCTGAGGTACTAGTAGCTAAGGCTATAGTCCTAGTGTTATTGGGGATGTAACTCTCTTGATAGAGGTAAGAATAGTTTGGTATGCCACGGTGTCCATGCCATGCTATTCTGAAACTATCATCCGAGGTATATCACTAGTAGCGGTAAAGGGAATAATTGGTGAGGTGTATCTCAGTACCATGGCATTTCTTACTTATTACCGGGGATAGACTTACATCTATTCTCAGTAGTAATGTTAAGGAATGTCAACTGCATTTCTGGCATTGTCACCAGGGATCCAAACTTGGTGATGTGCTAAGAAATGCCAACAATTACCCTCATTATTAGAGCGTGATGACACTGGGTGATGAAGGTTAGATGACTGGTGGTCCTTTCCTTCCTTCACATCTTGAGTTGTTCATGAGCATCTTGTCTTCTCCGTTGCACTCCTTCTACCATCTTTTTTGCTTCATTGATCTTATTACTCTTATCACTTCACTCATTCTTATGATCTGCAATGATTAGTAGACAACACCTACCCGAAGGAGTATACAATTTTGAAACATAGGTTTGTTTGTCTAGAATTTTATTCTGTTCCATCTATGCTAATAAGAAAAGTGGTATTAAGATTATTTTAGCATAGATTATGTTCTATATAGACATGGCTTGAGGCAAAGTAACTTGCAGCAGAAGATAAAGTGAATGAATCATTGATACTCACAGTTCTTCCATCTATGATGAATGAGCTGTGTCTTGCTCTGCAAATTTATTTAAGTTTAACATGTGCCCTGTCTTATCTCTAATTTGAATTCATCCCATAACTTACCCAGTTTAATTTTTAGAAGTTTCCTGCAGGGGGTTAGTCCAAAATATCCAATGTCTACCACAATAATTTTTAGTTCAATAACCGAACTAAACTCCATGTCTAGTCTTAGTTAAGGAAGGTATTTTAACCTAAGCACCACGCTCAGCCTTCGAAAATACACATATGGCCGTATGTAGTACCTCCAAACCAAAACTTACTATGGCGGACAAAGGTGACATGAAAGCACTTATAACGATTTATTCATTTAGAGACAAAAGGGTGAATAATCGAACATGGATAAAAAATAGAGACAACCAATATTAGCAACATAAGATTTTCTATTTAAGCCCATTCCCCCAAGCTGGAATTTTGCAAAGCAAAGTTAAGCTTGGATGGATATAGTTCAATATTGCATGACGATTGGTTGGACATACCTGACACTGTCATTCTTCTACTTCAAGCCAAGCCTGGAATGGTTAGTGACAACAATACCCAAAGGAATACACTATTTATTTAAGGTATGGATAATATTTGCCAAGGAGTTAAAGATTAATTTGTAGCCCATGTTTTAAATGATTCACCATTATTTCAAATTTTCAAACAAGGTTAAAGCGGACATATAATTTTGAAGAATACCTCTAACCTTGATTTTATTCTATGAAGTCTCCTAATATGATTTAGACATTTTTATATAGGAGAGGATAGTCAGTATATTCAATCAAATTCTTATACAAATATGCTTTCATATTATAATGTTTAAGTAATACTTTGAAGCATACTTGTAATAGAATAATGAAGTTCAAAAGACTAAAGATATTTATTCAAATAGAACCAAAAATATGTAGGTGAACCAAAAGAGTATTTTATTTGTTTTAAGTTTTAGTAAATTAAGCATGACATAAGGTAAGGATAACCAAGACAATTAACAAATATATCGTATAAGATGTTTAATATAGTTAAAAGTTGCATGAGACTTGGGTAAACGTACCTTATATCTTGCAGGGTAATTAGTCCACTATCATGGTGAAGTGTAGGAGGTGTTGAAGTGTTCTTACATTGATTTCTTTCTATCTTGGTCTTTTCTATACACTCGTTCTCCTTTCTTTTTATTTTGAACCATGATCGACATTTATTATTTATTATTTTTTTCTTTTCTGCAATAAATGTTAGTGGACACATACCCGAAGGATTGCAATATAAGATTTTCTATTTAAGCCCATTCCCCAAGCTGGAATTTTGCAAAGCAAAGTTAAGCTTGGATGGATATAGTTCAATATTGCATGACGATTGGTTGGACATACGACAATTGTCATTCTTCTACTTCAAGCCAAGCCTGGAATGGTTAGTGACAACAATACCCAAAGGAATATACTATTTATTTAAGGTATGGATAATATTTGCCAAGGAGTTAAAGATTAACTTGTAGCCCATGTTTTAAATGATTCACCATTATTTTAAATTTTCAAACAAGGTTAAAGCGAACATATAATTTTGAAGAATACCTCTAACCTTGACTTGATTCTATGAAGTCTCCTAATATGATTTAGACATTTTTATATAGGAGAGGATAGTCAGTATATTCAATCAAATTCTTATACAAATATGCTTTCATATTGTAATGTTTAAGTAATACTTTGAAGCATACTTATAATAGAGTAATGAAGTTCAAAAGACTAAAGATATTTATTCAAATAGAACCAAAAATATATAATGAACCAAAAGAGTATTTTATTTGTTTTAAGTTTTAGTAAATTAAGCATGACATAAGGTAAGGATAACCAAGATAATTAACAATATGGTATAAGATGTTTAATATAGTTAAAAATTGCATGAGACTTGGGTAAACGTACCTTATGTCTTGCAGGGTAATTAGTCCACTATCATGGTGAAGTGTAGGAGGAGTTGAAGTGTTCTTACATTGATTTCTTTCCATCTTGATCTTTTCTATACACTTGTTCTCCTTTCTTTTTATTTTGAACCATGATTAGATATTTATTATTTATTATTTTTTCTTTTTCGGCAATAAATGTTAGTGGACACATACCCGAAGGATTGCAACAAGTTTGGAATACGGGGTTATGGTCCATAATTTATGTGAATTTTATCTATGTTAATGAAAGGATGGACTTTTAGGATTACTTTAGCATAGATTTCTTCTAATAAATTTTATTGGTAGCTGCACTTTTATATGGTTCAAGGCATAGGTAACTTGCGACAAAAGATTAAGTGAATAATCTTTGATACTTACAGCTCTTCCATGGAGAATGAGCTGTGTCTTCCTTTTGTGCAAAGTTATTGGACTTCATCACATGTTTTGATTTATCTCTGGTGTGTGTTCATCACTTGACTTACCCGAATTGAATTTAGGAGTTTTCTGCAGGGGTTAGTCCAACAAATAACCAATGTCTACACTAGTAGGTTCCAGTTCAATAACCAAACCAGACTCCATATCTAATTTGACTAAGGTAGGCTATTTAACCTAGGCACCATGCTTAATTTAAAAGCCTATGAAAGTATGTACAGTACTTTCAAGCCAAAGCATACTATAGCAAACAAAGGTAGCATAAGAGCACATAGAGATTTACTCTATTAGACATGAAAGCATGATCATGCATGGTGAGAATGTTGTTTTTTTTCTTTTTTATTTTAAGTAGAGATGCAAGTGACATATATATGTGCAAGAAACTAAACATGCTGTGGATTTAATATGAGATGGAGTAGATGCATGGATTATTCAAAGTAAACATGCAAAGGGAATGGAACAAGATAACCACCCATCAAATTTAAAGTCTATGAGCAAGACTTTCTCACCTTTCTTGATCATACTTTACCTTGACTCACAATGAAATTTGTGAGTTATGCAACATCTTTTATTCGTCACATGTGATGAACTTTGATTTCATATGATGTCGACTTTTTTCTCCAATCTACACATGGTTAGAGGAATATATTTATTTATACATACCTGTGAGATGGCAGGGTTCTATTATTGATGGATTATGAATGTTTAGGCACCCTGAGTTCTTCAATATCCTCCTTGTCTTGGTCTTGTGGAATTTCACCATAAAGTTGAAACGGTTGATAGCCTGCTTATTCCACAACTTAACAAAACAAGGGTAATCCTACTAAAGCTAGTAGTAGACTAGATTAGTAGACATCAAGATCAATATCAAAATCTTCACGCCAATTGTTTCCCAAGAACGGCGCCAAAAATGCTTGTTGGTATTTCTTATGCACAATTAAAATATAAAGGATTCCGCAAGCGCACAGAAAACTATTGTAGCATTTTATCAAGAGTATTCTAGGTATCGTTATTTATATTTTACCACTGGGAAACAATGGATAAAGACATTGATAGTTCACCATCATGTATCTACTAATTAATACACCAACTAGACTAGAGCAGGGGGTAAATGATAAATAATAGGAGTTATGCATAATGACACACAGGAGAATTCTGTGATAAAAGAGTAGATAGCTAAAGTGAGAGGACAACGGGAGAGCTCAAGGTTCCTAAATACTTCTCTATTACTAGGGTTCTATAATAACTGATTCATGGTAGATAAAGCAATCACATAATAACACTTTGGAGCAGCAGTACCTTTCCAGCTCTCGAATAAGACTGGGAAGAAGGTAGTCAGGGAAGGCTGCCAAAAGCTCTACGAAACACCAACTCCGACGTGGTGGAATACGAAGGCCTAACAAAGCTGTCACCTCCGGGGCTACCACAACTAACCGTAAGAATTGGGCGCAATCTCGGGTAACCTATAGCCTAGACTCCACGTCTACACTACCGATTACTACTCTAGCCACACGTGATAACTAGGGCACCCAATACAGGCGAAGATCCCATGCTAATGTATAACAACTATACTAACCAATCAAATGCTAGGCATAAAAGTAAATAGAGAAGATGAAATATAATAAAGCATAAGTCATACAAGAATAGATACAAAGATATACCAGAACTCTGACGACTCCTCGAAGACTCCTCCGGAACCCAAGCGTAGCTCCGCTCTCCCTAACTCTCAACTAGAACTAATCTACTACATTGAAAAGTCTAGCCCTAATTCCCTAGAGGTCAGAGATCATCCTTTCGAGGGATGCCTCTACATATCCATAATGATATGGTGCCCTTAGGGAGGGGGGTCTGCCTCTTTATTTATAGCCCGGTGGGATGAACATGCGCCACAGGATCAAACTGACTTAACCAAGGGCTGAGATGACTCCTCATAGGTGGTGGAAGAAGACTCCAGAAGGCAAGGGTGAAAACCCTAGGGGTGAGGCCGTCCGGCCCCATGGGTGCGCCGGTCGGCGCCCAATTGTGGCGATTCGGGCCCATCTTCGTCGTGGTGTCTTCTCGGGCCTCCTGTAGTCCAATAGCACTTGTGTTGCGGCAGATTTTGATTCTGAACTCCGAATATAGCAAATGATAGGTCCGTTTCAATCATCTCGATGAGCCGTCGCAATGGTGCAGTCCAATTACGTATTTGAGATACTTTTATTTCATGGAAAATTGGATACACCTGCAAAACGATCGAGAACAACACAACTCGTAGAACTCATTAGAATTAAACCTTACAACTATGCTTTATGATTCATTTCATATTAATTCATGCAATAATTGATGGTATAAAATAGGCATTAAGGACCATCAACAGCGGGGAAGGTGAGCGGCCTTCCAGGTGAGCAGAACATCGTGAAGACATCTGCGTTGTAGCTATAAAAGCATTTTAGTGCACGTGACATGGATTATAGTAACTTTATTTCAATAGTAATTAAGAGCTTAATCAATTTAAAACATTTTTCTATCCTACACTCAATCAAAGAAGCAATTAAAACCTACAAAGATGCGTTAAGAACTGATTCACTCAGCACATGGTTTTGTTACACAGCGATATCCCTAGCAACTACACTAGAGGGATTCACAAAGATCGTACTATGTGTACAAAATAACGTCTTACCAAGCCTGGATTCCTCTTTAAAAAGGGTACAACCTAGCTCATGGCAGGTCACAACTATTGTCCTTGTAAGGTTCTTTTGCCCCAAGTCTCGTTCGAGGAGGTATCCTACAAAGGATCATGAATGTCTGTAGCTCAACCTAGTTGTCTTGCCTAGTATAGGTGGCCCAGGTAGCAAAGGCTTCTAGCTAGCTCCTAAGTCGGCTAAGTCTCCAATGGGTGTAGACGGGTACTTGAGTTGTAGTAGACAGGGTCCTATTTGAATATTCCTTTCCAAAGCGGGTCTTAGGGGTAAAGTCTAGGAGTTGGTCCTATAGGCCACCTATATTTCTAAGGTGTTACAATATTTCAAATGATAATGGTTAACAAATTGGTCAATAGTAGATAAGCCTTGCAAGCAAAGGTGTTGTAGGGTTGGTATATAACCAAAGAGAGGATTGTCTTGTCCTGTTTCTATTGTCTATTTCTAAGGGTTTTGTCCTAGGGTCAAGTACGGCTCTGATACCAACTGAAACGACCTGATTTTCTACAAAGGGAAAATCCACACAGTCGAAGTGTAACATAACCTTTCAAATCATATTACCTATATTTTAGTCGATAATCAAATCCATACAACGATAAATAGAGTGCAACTAGGAAGGTTTACGATAACTTATTACAATGCCAACAGGCGCAAATCATAAAGTAGCATCAACTGGAACAGCTTAAGGGTGTGGAAGCAACTTCTATCCAACGACTTGAGCGTAGCGATGAAACCTCTAACCATCGAATCCTTCGAAGTTGTAAGCCTCCTCAGAACCTGCGTGCCAAAGTATCAGTACGATATGTACTGGCCACATTTTCACCCTGTGCTTTGCTATGCTTTGTGGAACTGGATGCAATAAGGTTATATCAAGAGAACCTATATTTGGCTGTGGTTTTCTATACAATATCTGTCAAGTATAATGTATTATAAGTATGTATATAGTTTAAGTTTAACATCATATTCACACACACACCATCCATTCATCCATCCCATACCACCCATCCACCTCATCCACCTCATCTCATCTCACTCATGTCGACAGGCCAACTCCCACTCGGCCTACCTCAATGGTCCTCGACCGGCTCTATCTCACAACACGGGGGAGAAAAGGACTCATCTCCTATCTAGTGAAGCAGGTCCCTAGGAAAGGTCTATAGCTGACGAGTCGGCATATGTATCGACCGATCAACCAAAACACGCTGCAGAGGTTTACATACCCACAAGATTAGCCATCCTCAGAGTCATGACCTCCTAAGCAGAATTTCGGCTGCTTGCTAGCCCAGAGCGATGTCATCCTACCACTCAGCCCTGGGTCGCCCCGTAGAATAGGCACGCTGAGACTGGGGAAGGCAGCACCGGGCCCAACAAGTGGTACTGCCGACTAGAACGCTACAGGAACTTTCGACATCTATACCGCCCACCCTATCACCTTGCAACCTAGCAGTAATGGCACCGCTCTACCAAGTAGTCCAGCCGTCTCCCTTCCCATTAGGGAGCGGGTGGGAATGTAAGGGATTCCCGGTGAGTCTGAGTACTAGTAAGTCCTTAGGGTTGACCAAGCTGGACATCTTCATTAGGTTTACCATTTAATGTGCCACCACAGCACCTCTGTCCTGGGCTCCACCTCTCAACATGCTCACACCCAGGATCCCACCTCACACATCACATCACATCACATATACCTGCCATAGGTATTCATCACATAGGATGCCCAGGTCACATCACACGGCAAGACTCGCCTCAAGCTCGTCATAGATCCCAGCTCGGTCGACACAACCCTCACCCTCCACTCACCCAAGACACACACAGCACACTCAACACCCATCAGGTTTAGGTTGGCACCACGTGCCTTAGTCATATATATATAACAGTTTTCACCACGCATCACATCAAGATATAAAGCGTAGTAGAGATCAAAATAGTAATCATGATAGCATGCGTGTGTCTAGCCTAACAGCGGGTGAGCAGGGGCAAGGTTGCGTCAAGATAATGGCAATCAAGAAGTACTACCATGCAACCCTAAATAGGTGATAGCAACAGTAATTAAAGCACTAGCAGTACTACTCATTTGCAATGCGTAATAGGATCTACAAGAAGTGGGTGGAATGTGGCACCTTCGAAGTAGTCATCTCCCAATTCCTCGTTGTAGTCACGATCGTACACGGCACGTTCCTCCTCTGACTCTGAAACGGTACAAAAACGGTTGCATTAGCGACGCCTATAGAGGGCACAAAGAACAAATGAACTACAAAAAGATCCAAATGCACTCAAACATGGCTCCAATGCATAGAGCTTGATTTTAGATGAATTTATAAATTTGGTTCACCAAATTTGGAGCTCGTATGAATTAGTTATGATTTTCTGAAGTTTAATCAATTTCTAAAAAAGATAAAAGGCTGGAATATTCTTGGAGTGACACGTGTCAGCTGCTGGTTGGTCAACAGTGCAGGGCTGACGTCAGCATGACGTCAGTAGAGGGTCCTTAGTGGGCCTGAGTGGGCCTGAGTGGGCCTAAGTGTCGGCGCGTGAACGCGCCACGTCACTGGCTGGATAAGGGCTCGGGCCACGGTCTTCAATGCGGGGCTCACGGTGGACCCACTATGGTTGGTCTATGGACCACAGGCACGGTGCGCGGTGGACTTGGTTCACCTTACTCCTCTCGGCGTTGGTTCACGTGGACCGGGTGCACGCAGTGGCCAGTTTTTCTCCTCTCCTTCTCCCTCTGTTTAACAGCAACGCGGCGAGGCACCCGCCGGCGGTGAGCTCACGCTCACGGCACGGTGGTGTCTCCCGGCCCCTTCGAGAGGGAGCATTGGTTTTGGTGGTTCTCGACGAGCTCAGCGGAACACCTCGCGGCTACTTGCCCCTCCCCTCTCCTTCTCGGTTTGCCTCGACGCAGCTCCCGCCGGCGGTGTGCACGTGTGCCGCGGTGCTCCGGCCCTCCTCGGTTATGGATAAGGCGCGTAGCGGCATCAGAAGGTTATGGCGGGCTCTACAGCATGCTTCTCAGTGGCTGCGGCTCTCCAGATATGGCTGGTCACGATGGCGGCAATCCACCGGTGGTGGCATGCGACGGCATCGGGACTAAGGGGCTTTCCAGGTCCAATTCAAGGTGCGATCCATCGATTGGTGTCCCCGGGGTCATGTTCGGCTTGCCGGCGGTGACCATAGGGCATGGCGGCGTTGTTCTCCGTGGTGGCGGAGTTCGGCTTCTCGGCGGTCACGCGGGCAAGGCTCTGGAGGGGCTCTAGGGCTTCGTTCTCCACACGGCTAAGCAACAGGGGTCTCGGGGATGCTACGTAGGTCATCTATGCGGTGTACGGTGGCTGGGGCAGGTCGGAACACCCGCGACGTGGCGGCGCTCTGTGGAACGCCGATGAGCGCACGGCTCAAGGTTCCGGGGCTCCAGTGTTCCCCTCCTTCATCTAACGTGTGCGTGAGGTACTACACGGTAGGGCGGACATGGTCCCGTGGTTGGTAGCGTCTCCGGTGGCCTCTTGTTCTCAGAACGTCGGCTCGCCGTGGCGTGGCTTGACCGCGGCGGCGGTGAGGCGGTCGCGGCTTGCCGGCGCTTGTAGTACCGATCCAATTGGCTTAGGCTAGTCTCGTGCGTGTGTGCGATCGTGTGTCCAGAGCTAGTGCGGCTCGTGCCTTCACGTTCTGGTGAGCGCCATGGCGGCCAGCAGGGCAGGATTGGAAAGGAAGGCAGGGGCGCTCACTGTGGTTGCGGGGGAGAAAGTGGTGCAGTGACGATTTGATGCGGAGATGAGGTGGTGCGGTGCTGTGCCGAGCTGCAGCGCCTACGGCGTCGCCCTTCCCGGCTCCGGCGTCGGCTCGGCGGAACTCCGGCGGGCTCCTCCTCCGTGCTCCTCCCTCCTTCCCTTCTCTTCTCAGCGTGGTGAGGGTAGTTGGGTGCCACAGAGTGGCGGCAAGGCGACTGGGAAGCCCTAGCGGCTTTGGAGGTGACTTAAATAGGTGAGCGGCTGGCCATGGCGCGGAGATGAACGGTGATCGTGGCTCCGCATGATCAAGCGGCTTGGAGGGGCTCGGGTGGTTGCCTACGAGCTCGCGCGGGCCCAATTAGTAGCCAGTGGCGCCAATTTCACCTTCGCAGCCAAGGAAGCAAGGAACAGGCAGGCAGGGCACGGCAGCGGCAGACGGCGTCGGCATGCGTGCGTGAGGGGAGTCTAGCTGTCACGCGATTTGCATGACCTGTGGGTCCCGCTAGGCAGTGGGGGATCGGGCAAAGGCGTGCGAGAGGCGTGGGTGCCAGCGCGGCATGGTGGGGCGCGCAACGTCGTGCTAGCGTTTGTTCGTCACGGCGTGGGGAAGGGAGTGCCATGGAAGAAGATGAATAGGACGGGCTAACGAGCGGGTCCCACTTGTCGGTGGCCAGGGCGAAGGCAGGTTCAGGCTGGGCGCCTTCATCGTGTGGAGAGTGCGGCTTGCTGGGCCTTGCTGTTGGGCCGATCCATGCGGCGTGGGCGCAGTGCGCGAAGAAAAAGGGGAGAGCAGTCATGGGCTCTGTTGGGCTGCACAGGCTGCTTTGCCTTGCTCCATCCTTTTCTATTTCTTCCCTAATTCTATTTCTTTTCTATTTTATTTCCTGGATCATTAGTGTTTAACCTTGGTTAGCTTGGGTAATTAGGGTTTTGTTATACTGGTGGGGATTGGGAATTATTCCCATATATTGGGATTTATTTAATAGTACTGTACCATTGACATTAGTAAGTATATATTTGGTGGTGTATGATTTATTTAGTTAAATAATTAACAATCCTTTATTGATTATTTATATTTATTTAATTATCATTGCACATCACAAAATCCAAAAAGAGAGTCAAATCACCCATGTTTCATATTAGGAATCAAAATAAGGTGCATTCTTATGAGATGAGATATTTTGTAATCCATTGTTGGTACATGTGATAATAGGAGTCACGAAGTATGTCGATATGCAAGTGATATTAGGAGAAACAAAGGTTTTAACTAATTGCCATGCTTGCATGCACTTATAATAACCTATTTGGGCTACTTTCCATGCAAGCTAGGGTTGGTTTTCTAAATGCCACTCAACATTACATGGAGTATTTCAGGAAAATTTTGTAGTTGGTATTTTCATGTTGTGTAAAATTTTGGGTTGTTACAGAGATACACCACCCTACTTTGCGCTTTTTGCATAAATGGCTAGCTGTCTCTTTATTTCCTAAGGAGGAGCTTGGCACTGTTAGAAATGAGGAGATGAAATTATTATTTGCAATGACTAAGAGGCGAAGGATTTCACCTGTTAAATTTATGCTGCATTATTGGACTCTTGTGCCTGCTATGAAGAAGTGTCGCATTCCATTTACTTCCTGGATTACACGCATAGCTTCAGGGTTAGGTTTATTACAAAATGCAATACTCACATTTGTTTCTACACCGCGATGGATTATTGGATATGATTTCTTCTTCCATGCTCATTTGCTCAAAAAGAAAGGAAATAAAATATTCATGATTTATAAAAATTTCATAAATAAGTATGAACTGCTCAACAGAGGACTTGGTCTCTACACAGTAGAGAGTTTTGTTTTTGACATGTAGACAGGTAGAGCTAGTGTTGGAAGGAGCCCCTCAGTTCGTTTTGCTAGGACACAGAGACCAAATTACCAGGGAGCAGATACCACACCAGCAGGACCGGCGTACACTCACTTCATGGGTTTTGACTAGCCAGGACCATCACACCAGACTACATAGCCATGGACTTACCACTCAGCATGGGAGGATTATTCCTCCTATCAGGAGGGAGAGTCATCTTTAGGAGGTTGTGGCAAGGTAATTTTTCTCTTTCGCAGGACACGGGATCCACTTCAGGAGGATTCAAGAGAGGATGTATGTCTTTCTCTGCATGCCCACGCACAGATTTCAGCACCGGTGGACCATACCCGTTCCATGCACCTCCAGCAGACAACTACTTTCCGCCTCCAGAGCAGCACTGTCGGCCTCCATCAACTTTTGGTAGTGTTTCTATCCCTGATGATAACATTGTTGATCAGCGTCAGGCCAACTTGGAGTTAGGCCAGGAGAGATGTCAGACCACGCTGGACTAGACATTGGCGTGGCAGCACCATATGGATAATCGGATGGACACATTGCAGAAGAATAGCGATCAGGGGCAGGAAAACCTAGCATATTTGATTCGCAGTCTGGGATTTGATTTTCCACCACCACCACCTCCAGAGTATTGACGGAGCCAGTTTGGGGGAGGACCCCCACAAGGTGAGCACATTTCACCTTTGTATATATTTATTTTTAGCAGTTATTCCCATGCTATTTAAAAAGAATGCAAAACTAGAAAATCAAAATAAAAATTATCTTTACTGTTTTCTTTAAACTTCAGCATTTAATTCTTGCATGATAAAATGAAAACCCAAAAAATATAGTGTGTAAAAAGGTTTGCTTTAATTTTTAGTTGTTAGTAGAACTTGAAAGCTAGACTCTCTGATCCATGAAAATGCAAGGCATGAGTTTCTTCAAATACTTAGTATTTAAATTGAGATTCTCCTATGGATTGCATGAAGTTGATCTAGTATGAAAATTTATTTTAAATCTTGATTTCTGTGGGTGGCATAGGCTTGAATCTAAATCTAGGTAATTGATGGACATGATATAAGAAAGATGAGCTGCTATTTATCTGATTGTAAGTGATACTTGAGCTCTAGAGCTTTCAAAAAAAAATTAAAAACTAAAAAAATTATTTATTATGCTAGTATGATTTAAGTAGACTATTTTGTTATGCATCCTTGATTGGAATTCACAAGCATAAATAAAAGTTTTTACTCTGTGCAAACTTTATCTCTTTAAAGTCCGAAAGAGAGTTTGGGCTATAAAAAAGAAGAAAAAAAAAAGAATAATCCATGCCAAAAGATACATGGGAGGATATAAAAAAATGGACACACGTGTGTCCGAGAAAATGAAAACAATGGGTACACCGATATCCGCCAAATGAAAACAATGCGTACTCCGATGCCGACCAGAAAAATAGCCTAGATTTCTCAGAAGACAGAAGAGAGGAAGGCATGCATAAGAGTTTGAAAATAAAAAGTTTTTCCACACTTGCACATTTCGATCAAGGTGTGTGGCTTAGTGGTCTTCTATGATCTTATTGGCAGCTAAGTATTATTATAAAAAAACCTCTAGAGTAATGGCTGAGCTAAAAAAATTTGAGATATAGTGCTTAGTTGGTTGTTCTGTCCTTCAATTACTTAGGAAATGAGTGAAAGACCAAAAGCCCCATGATTGAAAAGAATAAGAGTAAGCTTGAAAATTGGATCAATGAATTTCAATCTGAGAAGAATTTTTGTTTAAATGCATAAGTACTTGTTGGGAGTTATTTAAAATTTTTTTGAAACCCCGAGTATTAATTTTTCCTATCATTTTAGAGTTAGCTTTGCTAGAGACTAGCAAAGATTTAGCTTGGGGGAGCTTGTTGACGGTAGATAACGACCATTTTAAACCGTCAACTAAATGCATAAAAGAGGTCACCAATAGAAAGTTAGGGGTTTTAACTAATAATTTCCACGAGCCTTGGTGATTTCATATTTTCTACAGGATTATTCCTGAAGAGAGAATTTGGAGGATTTAATTACAAAATTAGGACGAAACTTTACGGAAATGAAACTACGCACATTGGACTTAGGAAGGTTCTAGAAAACACCAGAACAAAGCGGAGGCGCAGGGCCCATCATGTGGGGTCGGCCGTCCTAGCCCATAGTGCCAGGCGGCACCCCCTTCTACACCCTTGCACAAGCTTTCAGAGTATTCCTCCACCGCCTTTGAGGATCAATTTTGATCCTATATGAAGTCGTTTTGATCCAACGGCCGTCGTTTCCTCCACCGGACTATAAATATGGGCCTGCACCCCAGAAGCAATAAGGGTTTTGCCTCAATTCATTTCTCAAGATTAGACTAGAACCTAGGGTTTTCAGAAATTAGAATTAGAGTTCCAATTCTTCAAGTTCTAGATTAGGCTTTAGCTAGCAAGGTTCAAGTAGAGTTGGATGCTACGCTCGAATTTCAGATCTACAGTTAGGAGATTGGTAATTAGTCTTATATCTCTTTTATGACTTTATTCTTAATTATTATATTGTTCTTAGTTTGCTCTAGTTGCATTCTTGATATAGTTATGATTGGTGATAATTATAGTCATATGTTCGTAAAGCGTCTAATTCAATACTCGAGTGGGTTAGGTTCTATGTATTAAATATGTAAGCATGGAGCTTAAATATCATATATACCTATGGATGCATCCTGATATGCTGGGTAGTGTGGTAGATCACAGATGTATAGGTCTGTTGAGTCCTCTGTATCTCATCCCCCATGATACCACCTGATGAGGACACCTATGCTGTCCAAGATTTGCCCCAATCTTTCACGGTACAAAATCTCAAAAAAAAGGTTGTGTATTTAACTTTAATCAGCCAGAAAATAATTAATACTTGAATATCAACACTGTGGTCCGTGACAAGAAATTCAGTAGTTGATCTTATCTCAAACAAATGAGCAGTAGTAACACCTAGCAGTATGTGACAGACAGAGTAGCAGCAGCACAGCTTTGAACCAATAATTGTCACTGTTAATTAAAGCTTTAACAACAGATAGAATTATCTCAAGGCAATGACTACTCGGCAAAGGTAGATCACGCACAGATATATAATAATGATATGATCTCTCGAGAATAATTCAGTCACAACCAAGTTGTATCAAAATAGATCAAATATCTCCAGTAGAAATATCAATGATAGATCGATTTGGCTTACAGAGATGCAATCCAACCTCTAGATAAATCTTCCACCCGCGGCCACGACCAACCATGATCAGAAGAGAGGGAACTTCCGAAATTCCAAGCAACGCACTCGAACTGCAGCAGCTCGATCACGCACTCCTCACAAATCCACGAAGGATCCGGATCAATCACTCCGACCAACTAGGGTTCTCGAGCGGTAAACTCTACAAAATAAAATCCAATCTAATTACGTGGGTTGCTGACCCAGGCTTAAAAGGCACGCTGGCCGCCTTGGAAACTTGGTCGGACCAAGACAGCAGGGCCAGCATGACGTGGTACGTGACTTGACCCTGACGCCTATAATTAACCAAAACGGACTCAACCAAAATCATGGAAAAAGCAAAGAGACTCATCCTGACGTGCTACCAGATATAAACTATAAATAATAAACTATTCCGGCCATGCTGCTACCATTAGAATATATGTGATCTCCTTGCTTGCAGAATGCATGCATTGATATGCATCAAATTACCAGCTTCAGCAAAAACTCTCCTACGCCAACTATGCTCATGTCGTGTGCACCTGCATCGAACCAATAAACATATATTTCCTTGGCTTCTTTTTCTCCTCTTTTCCAAACAGTAAAGCACCTCTAAAAAATATACTTGATGAAAGGCCAGCAGTGGTAAATTTGTCCATCAGGTTCATGTTCTCGCTATATTTCTTATTAAAAATAATAGCTCCAAATTGAATATCAGAGGGCTTCAAAGAATTACCAGCTGCTATATTTAAAATAATGCTAGACTTGTCTGTACCAATATCTCGATGAGACATGGGCTCATCACCCTGCATATAGGTTAGTAGAGCGCGGTTGAGAAGGAGGTGACAGTTATGTCTTAAATCCTCCCTAGTTGATGCTCCTTATGCTGTTTTCTGAGTTGATTATACTATAGATGAAAGTGCGTACATTGGCGTGTTCTATAGACTTATTATTTAGGAGTAACTTAGAAGTTCTTTACTCTAGCTGAATCTCATGTTAGCCTGATTACATTAATTGAGTCTCTATATTCTGTCTCTGGAGAATGCCCTTTTATCATATTTATCTTTATATCTATTTTTATCTTAACTCACCCCTGCTAAAGCATTAGAGTGGTTAATTAATATAGGTTTGCACATTTATAGTCATAGTCATAATTCCTTTTCTACCCCTTAGAGATAATCCTACGCGAGTAAATAAGTTTTCCTTTTGGCTAAAAACAAATCAACGATACTTGGGAATCTTACCAGGTGAAATGCTACAACAGGAGAATTATCTGTGCGCTTGCAGATATATTCTATAGAGTTATTTTTAGAACAGTCAAGTGTAGATTCTTTTCTAATATTTCTAGCATCATGTTAGGGATGACAATTTAGCGCGAAGTGATATTAGAAATGTCAACAGCGACGATGGATGGACCAAAGATCCACTGGAGGGAGATGTGAAGGGCAACCAGATGTGGATGACCTTGGATTGCTTTGAACAGGTGCCATGTCCCACCTAGACTCGTAGAATCCTATTAGGCAGGCAATATGTAGCTGCTAGTGCTTTACTTATTCAAATGAGCTATGATAGGTTGCATGGAAGATTGTTTGAAAAGCCATTACCTTGACGCAACCTTTCCCCAGCACATCCACTGTTAGGCTAGATGCACGCTTATCATGATACCATTCCAGCTACTCACTCTACATATTGATGATGTGAGCTTACTTGTGAGTGGCTAAGGCACGCGGTGCCGATAAACTGTGGATAACTGGGGATAACTTGGGAGAGATCTTGGCGTGTGTCTTGGGTGTGTGGTGTGTGTTGTGTCGACTGGGCAGGATCTACGACGAGTCAGGGGACAAGTCTTACCGGAGGGAGTGTGATTTGAGCACTCCCTATGTGGGTTAAAACTTGATGAACTATATTATATTTACATTATGAACTTGCATAGGAAAACTACAGCCAAATATAGGTCTTTTTCTCTACCCTTGCATTCCACTTACCACATAGCCATAGAGTGGGAGCCAGTGGCCAGTACAATTCGTACTGATAGAGTTGAGCAGGTTTGGTACCCGAGGATGACTACAACGATAATGGAGCTATAAGGATTAGGTGGTCTCGTTCCTGCACTCAAGTTTGGTTAAGAAGATCAAGTCTACGCCCACTGATACTCTACCCCAACTCTGATGATCATCCGTGAAGGAGGAGCCTTCACCCGCTATGGCGCCACGTCTACTCTGATGTTGACTCATGTGCATTTATCGCTAGGATACAATGTATCTAGGCGGGTTACAAATGTTGTAGTACTCTGTAATTTGTACCTTTCACGATGTATGAACTATGGTACCAACGGTACTCGATGTAATCTGTGGATTTCCCTTCGAGAAAATCATGGGTCGCTTCAGGTAGTTAGCCCAACTCAAGTCCATTTCCTTTGACGAAAAATAAACATCATGGTCATGGATAAATTGACACATCAGCATTGATGCTTACATGGATGCTTACATGGATGATGACATATTCACTACCTCAGCCCATCTACTAGCAGGCCAAAATCTAAGACGGGCCAATTTTTAGCCCAAGTACAGCCTTGTTCACATCTCTTTTTCAGCAGTTTTAGCAACCCAATTTCAGCTATTTTAAAGCCCAATTTCATCACCATTTGTTAGGATACTTTTCTGCCCACTACAACAGCAAATACAGCCCATATACACAGCCCATTTCGCACATGCAGCCCGTATATATCACAGGAAATAACTGTAGCAACAGATCAAATAAAAATATTATCTTCCCAGCCAACATCAGATCATATGAATTTTCAACCAGATTACAGAAGTTTTCAGCCAATATCAGACTACATACAAACATCCCACCAACCTTGCAGTTTACCATAGCACAAGCCAACAATTAGAGATTCCAAAAAATGGTATTCATCTCCAGCAGGTTAATGCAGCAGCAGCAGCAGCAGCAGCAGCAAAATGCAAGTAGCGGCAGCAGCAAAATGCATGTAGCAGTAGTGGCAAAATGCAAGCAGCAGCAGCAGCGACAAAAGATATACCACCATACATAGCTTAACTTGGTCAAAATTCGCTTGACACAAGTCACCAGCAGCAAAATGCATGAAGTTAGTAGCAAAAGATGACCATGCATGTCTTAACATGGTTGAACTTGACTGAGCAAAAGATCTAGTTTTGCTTGCATCTCAGATTAAGTCCTCTTTATCTCCTCTCAGTCCATTATTCTTGCATGCTCAGATTCTTCCACTTTCTTTGACAAATCAGCCACCTGTCCACGAAGATCAGCATTGACCCTTTTCTCCACTAACAGGTCTGCCTCAGTGTTCTGCTCATTGGATCTAGGACGAACATTCTGAAACCCCACATTCTTCAAGAACTTATTGTTCTTGGTGTCCTCAGCAAGCACATCACCAACAACCTGAGCTGCAGACTTGGGTTCTTCACCTTCTATTGTTGTAGACAGCTTGTTTTCCATTTGAGTCTAGCAAGCAAGTAGCAAGGTAATGAGAGAATAGAAAACAAGCATTACAAATATTAAAGTGTCAAAGTTATCTTAAAATAGCCTCCTGTACAGAAGGGGCATAGCATTTTTTTTCTTGCTGTAGTGGCACTCCTTGAACAAATCAAATGCATTGGGTTCTTCATCATTGTATTTGTCTCCCTAAAAACAGCATTAATATGCATCAGGTCTAGCAGGATAGAATCAGGCATACACATATTGAATGGCATGTTAATTTGATAGGTTTTCCCAAAAGTCACTACCACTGTACTGTCACTCGACACGAAATTTTTGTTTCCTAACCTTCGTAAATCGAAATTGTAGAGTTAAGGAATACTGAACTGAAATAAAATTGTCATGTAGTGGTCTAGGCATAGTCTTGCATGAGCATAATGGCAAGTCTTTCCTGTTATATCAGTTGCCATTCAGCTATCTACCAATCGAGTATGGCTGCTAGAAAATTATTGCATCTACTTGCTTGAGAACAGTGAGCATGCTAAACTGAAAATAGTTTCTCCTTATACTATTGACTGTAAAATCTATAATCTGACCCCTCAAAATGCAATGAGAAGAATTAAGCGAAGGAGACAAAAATAAAAAGAATAATCTAGATCGAGATATAGATTAGGCATATACAATATAAGAGATATACATTAGGCATATACAGTATAAGAGATATAGATTAGGCATACACCTATAGGACAACTCCTGTTCAACTGAAAAGAAATTAAGAACAGTAGCTGATGTTGAACTAAATTAAATCTAGCATTTTTTATATTTGATGTTGAGTTGCAGCAGCTGATGTTCAACTAAATTAAGGCCACATGATGCATTTTATTATTTGTGCAGCAAATGTTGTGTTACAGCAGCTACTGCCAAAAAGAAAAGCATCCTAAGTAGGCTCAGTACAACACAGCAATAATTTCTCCTTACCAAATTTTCAACATGAATCATGTAGGCACGAGAGCCAGTTGTATGATGGTACTTAGCATTCCCTCGGTTCACTTTGTTCTTTTGACATGTCTCCTACATCAAAGACAAAATACATGTACATATAAAGTTAGAGATAGATTAACATGTACAAGGCAACAATCTGTCCTTTAGAGAAAACATACTAATTAGTACTTCAGTGAACAAGATCATATATACTACTACTAAATAGAGATGCGTTTCTGAACAAGATGTCAGATTGGATGCGGCATCTTTTACCACAATCCGCAAAACAGGCCAGCAATCATTAAGTAATTAGTACACATTCTAAAACCAACCATTTATCCCTACTGTCTAGACCTTTGGTACACATTGCAGGCCTATTGTTTTGGACTAAATAGAGTATGATGAGTTTAAAATCATACATCGTGACGATCCAGATAAAATCATCACGAGTTATCAGGCCAGGAATATCCATCGATGCATTTATCATCATGGATTGCGTCTGTCAGTGATGATTTGTATATCCGTCACCGAGAAACCATCATGGATTAACAAGTTTCTTATAGTGCCAGATGATAGAATTAAACAAGATGAAGGACCTAAATAGGTGATTTCCTTGTTTAGGGACCAGGATGACACAGTCAGACAAGCTTAGGGATCGATGACACAGATGAACAAGTTTGACGACCTAAATGGTTAATTTACTGGAATAACCTAACAGTATAAGTTTAGGGACCGGTGATAGACTTTACTCAAAAAGAAAAATAGGTTAACTAGTCAAGTGGAGGTGTGCCAAGAGAGATTAGTATGTAATAAGCAAATTAAAACCCCTGCGATCGCACTAGTTTTTCTGCTTCGGCATGCTCTCTCTCTCTCTCTCTCTCTCTCCCCCCCTCCCTCTCTCCCCTTTGGCAGATTTCGCTGAGCTCCAAGCATGGTAGTCTCACGCCGCATCTGTAAAAAAAAAATAGTCATGTTGCTGGTCATTGAAAAGCTATAAAAAAATTTGCTTTATTGATTGATGAGTTTAATGTTTTATTGGAGTTCATAGTAATGACAATCCTAAACTGCTTCATCAGCACTTTCTCTTTGGATCTCTTTTTTTCCATTCAGGAGTTTGTCTTGATTAAGTTCAGCTACAATTAAATTTATGTAATTTTATCTGTATATAAATGCTTTGGCCAGGACTTAGATTAATATACCAGAAATAATATTTGAAAACATATTGTAATGGTGTTTAATTGAGGCATGAGCTATGGAAAGTTGTGAGATATAAGCAGCTAAAAGGTCATTTTGTTAAAATAGTTATGAAACTGTAGCTTAGATAAAAAAGAGACGATGCATTATTGTTCTTGTTTTTAACTCTAGTTGCACGTTTGCCCTTGTTTTCTAAGTTTGTATATTTATCCCTGTTTTAAAAAACTGAAGCTACTATTTGCATCTGTTTCTCAACTCGGTGAGCTGTTGTAAATAATGGGTCAAAAACAATTGGAAAAAAAGATGGAAATAGAAAAAAACTGTGTGCTGCCCATCTCTTGTCCAAAGCATGCAGGTGGGGGCGGATCCAAAGGGGGCTGGGTGGGCTCCAACCCCCCTTTAAGTCTGTATTCTTCACTAATTCCATTAGTTATTCCTAGCTATATAATTGGGGATGACAACCTAATTCCATGCTTAGGAGTAAAGGTAAGAGATAGGTGGCTAGTTGCTAAATACAAGTTAATCAGTACCATACATCTTTTGGTGTTGTTATAATGATGACACTAAGAGGTGGTTACTTCAAGGTTCGGTAAGTCTCGCACACCAAACGGGTATCTGCTGGATCCCCCATTTATCGCCAAGGAGGATCTGGGCCAACCAACAATTAAGTGCTTGAGTGGCCCGAAAGATTTCCGACACGCATTATATGACCTTAGGGCCAATGTGAAGATAATGTCCAAGGTAACCTTTGACAACATAATCAGTGGGCTCCTACTTCCCATAGACTTCAAGTTACAAATGCTGGACAAGTCCGTATGGGCTGTAGAGGGGATCGCTAAAGAGATCCTATAAGAATCCAGTATGACTACGTGCCTGCAGACTTCATTGTCCTTGATATGGGCAATGATGAGGGCATTCCTCTCCTCTTGGGGAGACCGTTCCTCAACACAACAAATGCCATCATATATGTGGGGTTAGGACAGATCCATTTTTAGTTTAATTCCTGGCTAGAGGGTAAAGTGTCCATTCGATGGATATACCCAAAAGACCTCCCGACCATGGAAACAGCCCAATCACTCAAGAAAACCACCACCGAACTGTAGGCAGCAGAAGAAATATTCCAAGCCACAAAAAAATCAATAACCAAAAAGAAGTGGCAAATAAAGCCTGACTACCGGCCTGAACATTGCAAAATGATGAAGATCAAGTACAGGCCGGCAAGAGATAAGAAAGGTTGAGATCAACCCTTTACCGATGGGAAGCCTCCCAAAAAAGAAAGAGAACAAAAAGAGCCAGAGCACAAAAGGACCAAGTAGGTCCAAAAGAAAGAGACACTACAGGTTAATCCCACATTACCAAAGCAGAAAAGAAGGTGTGGAAACCAAAGGATGCTCTGAAGTCTACAACCACACCATCAAATAAAACAAAGATGGTGTGGAAATTGAAGGCACCAACATCCATGTCTACTTCTCCAAATATGGACATACCATCCACTTTAGAAACTAAATGAAAGGAGAAGAGTCCTACCCGCCAGACTTAAAATGGTGAGTCCTCCCACCTACTAACACTACTAATTCTAAATATTCAAAAAAATTCTTTCATGATTTTCATTAGTAAGATTTGGTTTGAAATATATTGTTATCGCCAACATATTTTTCGTTGGCTTTGAATATAAGCATAGTACTTAGATTATTTAGCCTACCCTGATCAAATAAAATGCATGTTTTGCTTGATCATTGAACTAAAATCTTCTATATGTAATTTTATGGAAAACTTTCATGTTTCTTACTCTTTAGAAAATTCTAAAATCTTACCTTAATAAAATTGTTATCTCTATGAAAATAAAGCTTGAACATCCACCTTAAGTTTTATACAAATGCGATCTAGTTTGAAGAATGGTTTGTGATGTCAATCATTTCTTCATAAGCTTTCAATATAACCATGGTGCTTAGATTGTCAGCTTACCTTGGTCAAACGACATGTTTGAGCATTGAACCAAATAATGTTTAGTATAAACTTTGGTCGATTTTTAGACGACATGTTTGAGCATTGAACCAAATAATGTTTAGTATAAACTTTGGTCGATTTTTAGACTAACATCTGCAGAGAAAACAAAAACTTAACCTAACCATAGGCATCAAGCTAGCTTGGCGGAGGACCCCAGCTCACAGGTAACATGTATTTTGCATTGCATATTTATTTCCAACAAAATTCCTTTTTTCTGCATTGGCATATTTAAATTTAAGTAATTTTATTTTTGCCTTTCCATAAAAAAAATAGATATAATAAAAAGACCAAATATATTAATTCCACTTCTAATATGTGATTGAAGATATGCTTAGTTTTTTTTTTGTTGAAATGATGAATAGTTGATCTATCTTATAATTCATCTGTGCCTAGTTTATAATTTAGTTTTCCCCGAAGTCTGGATTTATTGGCTAAAAATATCTCACCCCAAAAACTTGAAACTTTGGGTAGCACATGGTTAATCTAGTCTAAGTTGTTGCTAGGTGTGATATGGTATAAGCAGAATTTGCTATGATTTTGTTCTAAAAAAGACTTGACATCTGGAGTTTTCTATTCAAAATCATTAAAATTCAAAAGTTCCTCACTGATGATATTTCCTGCCAAAGCTATATGACATGATTTATCAAATTCAAAACCTTTCATTCATATGCTGCTTGTATTAACTTTGAGCTTTGTCAAATTGTTGTGACTCTAGTGAGATTCTTTTCATGCACCCATGATCAGGATTCATGCGCACTCAACAAATAAACCGCTAATTCTTACCCTAAGAGTTACACAAAAACATGACTTCCATCCACCAAATAAAATAAAAAACCACCATTATGTCATATCTATCTCTAACGTTCTTTTGCCACAAGGAAGTATGGGCTAGAAAAACAGAGAAGAGAGATGAAAAAATCCATACCAAAAGGCATGAGAGAAAAAAATGAATGCCAAAAGGCATGAAAAGAGAAAATAATTCCATGCTAAAAAGGCATGAGAGAAAAAGAAGAGAAAAAGAGGGGGGCCCATATTTCCCAAGAATCAAGCAAAAGAGAGAGAGTTTTTGACAAAGAAGTTCAAAAATTCAAAAATTCCACGCACTTATACATCTTGATCAAAGTGTATGTCTTGAATCTCCTTGGATCCGGTTTCTCCTTAACGTCACTACAAAAATAGATATAAAACCTATCCCTAGCAACGGTGCTAGAAATGCAGGTGAGCATATCATAGCATCACCACTAAAGCGCCAAGTTGTCATCCCCGGCTATGACGTCAGGAGTGTGGCATTAAATTATGCCACCATTTAGAATATAGAAATAGTATCCACAAGCGCACAGATCAAATACCATTGTAGCATTTTACCTGGAGTGTTAACAGTTGTCATTTATATTTTTCCCATGGGAAGGTCTACGGGGTATACTCGTAGGATAGCTGAATAACCTATAGTGGATAGGCATAACCATGTCCTCGCTACTCAATGCAGGGGTAAGTCACAAGATAAATGATAAAGATAAGTATAAATTACCAGCATAAATAGATACAGACTCCTAGCTATATCATTAGGGTTACTAGCAGAACATCAAGAGATATTCTTAAGTTATTCCTAGCTACATGCCAATGTATACTATGGTTAGTGCAATTACACCTAGTAGTCATCGCTAAGGTTAGCATTATATCTACTCATAGTGGACGTACTAGGGAAGTTTGAGAACATAGCACGCCCTTCCTTCGTATACAAGTCCTACTATGCCTATAAACAGGGGTTGGACTACATAGGACTCAACGGGGTCGTCACACCCACGATCTACCAAACCTGGCCTATAGGGTGCATTCGCAAGTAAACAACGTATAAGCACCATACGTACACAATGTTGACCACTCACCCAATGATCAATTAGATGAGCGCTATACGAACCTATGAATAAGTATAATGTCATTCTAGCTATGCTAAGCATATAACCACAATAGACAACGAACATAATAACTATGAATATAAGCAGATAAGTATTCATCAATTCAATTATAGCAATCATATTATCTATACAATGAAAGAGAACAAAGGTGAGAGGAGGTAGGAACTATACCAAATTCAAGCTCTTGATGGCTTTGAAATCTAAGCCTTTGCTTGCCTCTCTCTAGTTCTAAGTAGCTATCTAGGCCATAGCTAAGGAGCTCTGATTAGGGTTTCTGGCTGATGATCGAACTTTGAATGAGAATGAATGAATGTGCCTCCCTCCCGAGGGGGTCCTGCCATTCTCTTATAGCCCTGGGCGATGATCGTGAGCCATCAGATCAAATCGACTTCAACATGTGGCTGAGATCGATCCTCAAAGGCGATGGAGCAACCTAGGCGAAGCGGGCCACGAGTGGGCCCAGGCCTAGACCGACCGGTCTGAGGGGGGACCGGCCAGTCCCACCTAGGGCCTGCTAGTCTACTCCTTTGTCACGGTGTCTTCTGGTCTCTTCTAGAATCTTCTTGTGTTTCCGTGGCGTCCGATTACCCGCTCTATGTTCCGATAAACTCCCGGATAGCGTCATTTCTAGTTTACACCTGCAGAAATAGTAAAACACCAAAACTCGTGGAATTCTCGTCAGTGTAAACCCTAAATCTACTTTGGTGATCACAATTGCATTCTTTTCCATGGCTAGTTGACGGTTGAATTCATACATTAACGACCGTCAACAACTCCCCCAAGCTTAACCTTTGCTAGTCCCTTAGCAAAGAAAACTCAGAAAAAGTTATTGTAGGATATATAAATGTTTAAGCATTGTAGCCATCTCGTAATCGACTTCCCTAGAGGTATATCTCAAAATGTATTGAAATTCTCCTCCAAGCTTAAGAAATAAATGAGCTGACTTTTAAATTTACTCATGTTACCTTTGACTATGGGGCTTATTAGCTCTTCCTCGGCCTTGAGTACTTGGATGTACATGTAAAGATCCCATCCAAGCACTATGTCTCAAGCTCTTCGCTGAACTATCATTCTCGAGTTTTTAAAGGTTTTCAAATAAAGCTCAGAGTTTCCCATGTATGACACTCTCAAGTCTCTCAGTATATGTGGTATTTATGGATTCTCACCAAGGTAGTGATGATGGTTGCCTTTCTTTTCATCCTATAACTAAAGCTTATGTGGAGCTCATAGGTAAGGAAAAAAACTTGAAAGAGCAAATTTGCAATGCATGTGTTGTAAAGCTAAACAAAGGATCCATGGAGAAACGGGTCATACAGTCAAATCAAGATGTGTAGGTGGATAGATGTGGTGGATATATGGTGGAACATAATTCTACTCAACTCCTTGAATGCCTATCTCTCTCTTGGACTTTAAAAACTGGCCAGAGGTTATGAGCTATCTTTTTCTTTTTCTTAGGGAGTCGGATATCTAAGTACCCATTGTTTTCAGCATTTGGACACTTATCCATTTTTTTTCTTCTCCCTTTTTAATATCTTTTTGCATAGCTCATAGTACTCCTTTTGGCACTTAGGGAATTGGAGAGATAGCAACAGGAACTTGGAGCATTTATTGGGTGGCTATCCTAATGGAAATATTTTTGGTGTTTTCTCCTAGTGTAGGAGGAAAACATTTTTGGAATGGATGTAGATGGCATGTTGTTGGGCCTACTCCAATGTTGATTAGTGCATATGGAGGTGGATCTTGATTCAACAAAGATGACAAATTTCTCACCGTGGTCACAAAGGTTGACAAAACTCAATGCATGACAAGCAACATGTATGTGGAAGTTTAACTAGCCTATCTCATCATGTTTGGCTCTGGTGGGAATGTAAGCTTTTTCATATAGGAACTCATCATATTTTTGTATTTTTTAAAAGATAAATCTCCAGAACTCTAGTGTCACTTAGAACAAGATAAATAGCAGTTTAGACTTTTTAGTCTTATCAATCAGGTACCTAGACTTAGTTCAAGCATATACAACCCATAAGTTTTAGGCTTAGAGCAAATCTTCATGTCAAAACAGTTGGAGCTAAAACTTGGGAAAACTTTTGTCTAAACTCTAGGCACTTCAAAGGTGTTATAACAGAGTAGCTTATCATCATTTCAGATCATCTTAAGAGCTTTCTTTTTATTGACTCTATCTAGACAAATATTTTTATTTGGTTTTTTCATTTTTAAAGACTCATACTATACAAGATTCTAAGGACTCTTCAAAGCATGGACCTTTATGTGCCCATATATTTTTGGTATTTTTAAGTTTTCTTATGATACTATGGTGAACCTTCATATGCTCAAATATTTTTGGTATTTTTTATTTTTATGACTGACTCGATAATCGCATAGGTACACTTACCTAGGTACCTAGGAGATGCCTTCCCCCAAGCTAGTTGTTGTCATGGTTGAGCATTGAAGCTGAGCAGTCCTCTTGATGGAGCTCATGCTTATGAGAGCTGGTGTAGCCGGGAACCTCAGTCTCATCCAACAAGAAGTTGCTTTCTCCACACAGTGATTAGCTGTGTGTTAGGAAGATGTACTTCAAGTGATATTGATGATGATTCCTAGATGGACTAGCTTTTAGAGTCATCCTGCAGCAAACATCTCATAAAACACCAAAACTCATGGAACAGGTTAGGATAAACAATTAGTGGTTAGCCATTTCGCGGACTGATTTTTGTGAGAGATTTTCAAAGGTTGTTACAGTGCATACAGTGCAGCAAGATGCTCGATAATTATTTTTTGATTTTTCTTTTTATCAAACAGAAAGGAAATATGCATGCTATTTTTTATTTTATTTTTAGGCCACCACAGGGAACACTTCTTTAGTTTTCACTACTGGGATGTCATATGGGGCTTTGAGTTTTTCAAATGTTCTTATTGTTTTCCATATAAGGATAAAAATCACGTGTGAATTAAAAGTGCAAGAAAGTAAATGGATAACTACCATTGTTACCTTATGGCAAGGGTTCGGAGTTTAGAGTCCTCCTGACAAGACTTCGCCGTCGTCACCCCCGGGTGCTTCATCGGATCCCGAGGATGGGGACCCTGACGCTGGACCTCTTGGTGATAATGACTCAGTTGAGGAGGTTACCTTTTCCTTCCATACCTTTGTAGGTTGGGGATGTTCCTTAGGTGTAGTAGATTCTTCTTTGATTGCCTCCTCCTCAACATTACTCCTTTGAGAGCGATTCTTCCGGCGCTGGTGTATCCTCTTGGACTGGGTGAAAGCTGCTAATACAGGGAAGTTATAATCTTTGAAATGACATCATACCTTTTCCCCTGGGAATTGGAAGTGGACTTAGCCTGATCCATTGTAGATGATAGCGTTGGTGGTGCTGAGAAACGGCCTCCCAAGGATGATGGGTGTCTCATCTTCTTCTCCCATGTCCAATATCACGAAGTCGGTCGAGATGTAGTGAGTGTGGATTTTGTCATGTTGTTCGCCAGCTGTAGCTACATATAGGTAGGGTATAGAGGTGTATCGAATAATAAGTCATATACCTTTTTGGATATGACGTTGACAGCTGATCTGGTGTCACAGAAAGCGTTGTAGAAGGAGCATTGTCTAATAGTGCAATTGATGGTTGGCATGCCTAGGTACTCCCTCTTGATTAGGAATGGTGAAGCTAAGAGGCGGTCATGCTTATACTCGACAGCCTTGACTGCTTGGACTTGCTAGCTTCAAGGGTCAAGAATGAATCCTGGCACTATCTGTGTAGATGACAGCTTTTGCAGTACTCAGGAATGGTCAGCCAAGAATGATTGGACTCTTGGGATCTCTGCTAGTATCCAGGACTACAAAGTCTACAAGGACATATGATCTCCCGATTTGTATGCACACATCATCTAAGATTCCTTTGGGGTGCTTAACCGTCTGGTCTGCAAGCTGCAAGCATATATTCGTGTACAACAAATATACCCATGCAAAGACTTGGTCAAGGATTACCTTAGGCATGATGTTGACACTAGTGCCCAGATCGCAGACAACTTTAGAAAAGTCATGCTGTCCAATAGAGATGGGGGTCACAGATCCCCCTGGATCTCCTCTCTCGGGTGGCATGGACTCATCCTTCCATCCTCCTAATGATGCTTCAATATAGTAACCTGCATGTACGTCAACAAGTTCGGGCTCTAGAGGTTGCCCTGGAATCCTACCTTTGTTGGTCGGTGGAATAGCGGCCGCCAGCTGAGCTAGTTGTTGTTCTATCATTTTGTTAAAGCTAAGCTGGTTCTTAACAGTAGAGGTAAAGCTATCCATTTTAGTGTTTATGTTTTCTAGCATTTTATCATTGGATGCTACCTTCGTAGATAAAGTCTCTATAATTTTATTTTGGTTGGAGATTGTCGACGCAAAAAGTGGTAGGGATCTTCCTGCGTCAGTTGGGTCACACGAGTAGGCTCTCAGAGAGTGTATGGGAGCCGGAGTCCTTGATCCCCTGAGCCTGGACGAGGCAAGCCGAGCTTGGTGGCTTCGATCTGGGGCGTGCCAGTCAATTTGACCTGCAATTGATAAGGGATAGCAAACGTTAAATCCTGGAACCTGCCAGTTTTGTTGCCAGACAGTTCCAAGATATATGGTTCTCAATGACCGATGAATGAAAAGAGATTAACTAGAAAGTCAACTCCTACCAGTGTAAAGCATGTAGCAATAACAATGCGATTTGAACAGCTGATCATCATATATAGCGAGTAAAGCAACCTATTTAGCCGATCTCATCAATTGATAAAAGATACGAGTTATGCAACACATGCCAGCTCAAAGACTGCTAGTTTAATAAACGTGCCAGATAAAATTAACCACTAACAGTGGGGTGTTTCCATACAGCCAATAATAATAATTAATTAGATAAAATAACCTGCTTACTAATGTGGGTGTTTCCATACAGCCTACAGTAGCAAACAGACCAGATTACGCCAGCATATTTATTAAGTCTAACTATATTTAAGACAACAAACGTGCATGCATCGTCGTTAAAACATAACTGGATCGGCTATTTAGGCGATACAAGATCCAGATAATAGGGTAGTTCATACATATAAATCTAGCTCAATCGCCAAATAAACAATAATTGATCAAGACTGGTCTACTGGCCAGCAGTCCTGATAAACTACTTTTATGAAGCTTGCTAGACCTACATCCACCTGGTCTATTGGCCAACGGGCTTCAATAGATCTAACAAACAACACTAGTCTATTTGACTCTCAAACAGATCTACGCTTAAGCACTACTCGTGAAAGCATAACTGGATCAGCTGTTTAGCCGATATAAGGTCCATAAAGCAGGAACAGACTGCTTGTCTTAACCGCAGCTATCCTTCAAATTAAAACAGTGCTGGTCTGCCAGCCAGCAGCTCTAGGCTAACTTCAAACATAACCACAAGCATACCTAAATTACAACGAAGCTGGTCCGACGGCCGGCGGCTTCAAGATAACCTAAATCTACTCTTGTTAAGCAGGCATCTCCAAACACGAGCAGTCCCTCAAATCAAAGATAGAGCTGGTCTAACGGCCGGTGGCTCTAAATTAACCCTTGGGCCCACTCGCATCCAGATAAGGCTCGAACCCACAACATGTGACAACCAAGATCAACAGATTAGTCGATATGAGCCTGATCGACTACTCTGGTAAGAATAAGCGTGAGCATGAATACATACCAGAATAAAGGATCTTTGACAGAGTTTAAGCACAAGCTAATCTGTCAATCTTGATTGGACAATGATTTTGTTGCAAAAAATAAATAAATTTAGAGCAAACAATATCGGTAACTTAATAAATCTACTAGATCACCAATCTAATAGAGCTGATAACTAATTTATACCTAATTCGCAGTGGGGTCGTTAGATGCAGCCATACAAACGAGATATAAATCGATAACTAGCTCAAATCAAGCCTATATGAGGTCAAATGATACAGCCGTATAAACGAGACATGAACCGTGGCAATACTTACAAGCAAACCGAAGATCGGACTCAACCGATGCAGCTCGATTCGTCGAAGGTCTCGCCGAGATCTACTCAACTCCTACTCCCAAGGGGTGGTCGGAGGCTGAAGTTGTTGTTGTATTGATTGATTGGATGTTTTTTACAATGACCGAGGGTTTATATTTATACCCTGGGCTAATAAGAGTCGTAATGGGTTATGACTAGTCTTCTGCCACAGTATTACCTACGAGACATATACCTAAATTTACTTACTTAAATTGAAACAGCCTCGCCGGCAACCAGCTAGGCCACGTTAGTAAAAATGATTTCAGCCATTTGATAACGACATTAACGGTTAGATCTTCTATTAGCTTCTGTTTACTACTTTGTGAGGCGTGTTATCATATTTACTGCCCCCTTGTTTATGGTGCGCATCCTTATCTCTTCCACCCCCGCCTTCGTCTCCTCCGTCGCTCGCGCCGGCGCCTCCGCCGTCCGGCCCCGCCCCCCCCCTCCCCGCACCCCGCCCTCACCATCCTCTCCCTCTATCTAGATGGCGGCGCAGTAGGTGGGCAGCCCGACCGTCCTACCACTCCTGCTTCTAGACCATTCTTGTCTTCACTCTCTCACTCTCTCTCCACAGGCGGGCGGCGGCGACGGCAGGATCCCGCGGTGGCCGCTCTCCAACGCGGCAGCACATAGACGGTGGCCCCGTCCTCCTTCCCCCAGTGTGGCGGCCGGGACAGCGCCATCGGCTTGCCGCGCTAGGCGCCACGGCGCTGCCGGTTTGCGTCAGCGGTGCCGCGCTTGCCACCGGGCGGTGGCAGTCCCGGCCAGGCGCGGCTCAACCATCCCCTCCAGTGGCCACCAGCGTGGCTGCCCCTGGCGCTGCCGCCTCCCTTTGCTCCGCGTGTTCTCTTCTGCTACAGGAAACCCTAGCTGCCCCCACGACTGGCGACTCCTGGCATAGCGCTGCCGGCGTAGGTCGCGCGGAGGCACGGTGCGGTGTGGCCTCCGATGCCGCGTCATCCTGCCGGTCCTCCTGCAGCGCCGCCTTCGCCGCCTCTGTCTCTCTCACAAACCCTCTTTCCCGACCTAGTAGCGAGCTGTCTGGTCCGAGCACGGACGGCGCCCTGCGCGCACCACATCTGGGGCAGCGGCGTTCACCTTTTCCTTCCTCTGCTCCTCATCACAGCTCAGCTGCTTCTCTCAGTTTGAGAGCGTGGGCACGCGACGCTGTTACTTAGAGCTACAGCTGTGCTTTGTTCTGTTGTTTGCTTGTTTGGGATTGCATCAGTGGATTGGATTCTGCAATCAATTGCTGGGTTCTTACCTGTATGAAGCTGCAGTGAAATATTTACTCTTTCACAAATCTTTCTGCTCCCTACACAGGTCATGCGTCCATGCCACAATGTGTTTGTGAGGCTCCACAGAGTTGTTTCCTCCGCCTCCCCAAATCCTCCTACTCCCTATGGATGATTTGTTGACTTACTTTGACAAACAAAGTTTTCCAGTGTTAAAGTTTTGCAGGTTTATAGGAGTGTATGAGAGAACAAACGAAAACACCATACCTTTTTCTAGCTTCAGAAGGTAAAGGTACAATGATATAAAATGTCCTTTATTTAAGCTTGAAATTTTAGTGTCTTGTAGGTTTCGTCATCTATTCATTTAAAAAACATAGACAACATGTCACTTCAGGTTAATGATCCTATGTTGGTGGAGCCCATACACAGAAGGATGCTGATAGCAGTAAAGGATACGAGAGAGAGATATACATGAGATTCTACAGCCCACCACAGCGGGCATATGATAGGTAATTTGGGCCAGCATTTTAAGTTTGATACAAACATATTTTGGCTTATTTGCATGTAAGTATGGTAGCTCATCTACTCCTAGGATTAGTGTGGATATGAAATAAGATGATGTATTCCATTATCCCAGTCTTCTTAGCTGTATCCAAACATAGCCATGCCTTATATAAGTAACCACAACTATCCAATAGCCACAGTTCTCAGGCTTGCCATGGATTTTAAATCTATATTACTCTGTTTTAGGTTTTTAGGGAAGGTAGTGCAGCCTAATTCTACAAAGAGAAACAGCTTAATGTCATGTTTGCATTTATTCTTCTGTCAGGCTTTTCTTTTAGGGTACAATCATATTTACTACTTGGCTTCAAATGATTTGTTTTTGTCTTTCTTAAATCCCTTTCTCCAGTCATCAGTGTTTCTTTTTGTATCTCTTGCATCTTTAAGTTTTAGATATATGAAATTTTAGGAAAATACATATTTTAATTGCTTCCATCTTTTAGTATGGCTGAAGCCTGCCTTATTTGTAATAGAATATTTAAACCTCCACAATGTTAGGTCTGTCGTAGTAGGTGCCATAATTTTTAGTTGACGTTTTTTGTATGGCCCTAATTAATATTTCAAAGAAAAGACAAAGGAGACTGAGTTGAAAAGACAAAGGAAACTGAGTACATAGCTGACTAGAATTGAAACTATAGCGTGGTTCACTTTGTTAGGTTTCCTGTTAATTATCTCATGACCCCCTAAATCGGTCAACAGGGCTAGAGGAGTTGTGTACATAAGACTCCTCACTAGCATGCTTTTGTAGCTGCAGCCTATTGCTTTAGGATGATGAGACCTAATTAGTTATTCTGTTTTGTTCTGTTGACTGAAAAATGACTGAGTCTAGGAAGCAAGACCCTTTTTTAGTTCTGTGTTGTGATTCAGTGACTCAAAAATTGCTTGCGCACTGAATTTGGGTGTTTGCTGCTTAGTTTTCAGAAGACAAACTTTCCCAGTCATGATTCTATCTACTGGTCCAGGTTAGTAATAGGATAGTTAAAATTTGTTCTACGAAGAAGAACTACATGTAACTTTTGCTTTTGCAAAATTGTACCAGACCCATAGGCCATAGCAGAATTCTATTTGTCCACATATCAAAATTCTCATTTTTCTGGTTATGTTTGAGTATTCATAGGTGTATAAAATGTATTAGGCTCCTATGAGTGCAGTTTCCTCATGCTGTTAAATTAATCAGGGAATGGGGTAGTGTAGTGATCATGGGCTCTGTCGGTCCACAAGTTACATGTCTTCCCTTTTTTTTGATAACTGACACATTGCTCATGAGCTATGACAGTGCCTGTAACAGCAAGCTTATACTGATGGTGCTGGACACCATTCTTTTACTTTTCTTCCATTATTCCTTTCCTATGTTGAACTATTATCTAATTGCCCATTCATTTGTGCCGTTCTTTTTTTGTGGTCGTTCATGGTGCATGTTGATTAGTTTGCTGAACCCTTGATTGACCTTGTTTTTAATTTCATGATTTCTTGTCCATAGAATCTCCAAGGGTTGGTCTCATGTTCTATGTGTCACATTATCGACAATGCTCTATGTACAATATCCTTTAAGTATGGTTTTACCTGCAAAATATTGTGTTTAAAAAGTTGATATTGACTTCACTGAACTTCCAGACTCATGAAACATGGTCCCACACCTATCAGTTGCATGCTTGTTGTCTCTAATTTACTCCATTTTCCTAAAGTCATAATTTTCAGTTTATTTAATGGACAGGTCTTCTTCCAGAGGTGAATATACTTTCAGACAATTTAATCACCATCTATGTGCGTTCTTTCTCATGCTTTGCTTCATTCTAGCCAAGGGCTTCGTTTCATTACTTTTTTTCCCTTCTGCAGTCTATTCTCAGTAGTAAAGAATGATTGAGGCATGGCATTTTTTTTGGTTATATCTTCAAAGTCATGGATAGTGGAAAGTGTGGAGTTACTAAATGTAAGTACTCCAGCAACCTAAATAAATATCGACTATCATTCTAGCCAACAGCTGTCTCATTACCTTTTTCCCCCCTTCTGCAGTCTATTCCCAATAGCGAAAAATGATTGAGGCATGACATTTTCTGGTTATATCTTCAAGCCATGGATACTGGAGAGTTTGGAATTACTAAATGTAAGTGCTCCTCAAAGCCAAATAAATATCAACTAATGCATACCTAACCCATGCATTGCCTGCGTTCTAAGAATTTTGTTGCCATGAATCTAATTGTGCTGCGAAGACGAAAAAGGGGCCAGCCCCTCTATCTATATTATATTGTAGCCATCTAAAGCTTTTTAATTTTCATATTTTTGCAAAAATGTCTTGGTGATACAGAATTAGAACATGTAGGACCTGATGGGATTGGTTTGGATCTTAATTCAAGGGTTCATTCCTGTATCCAACTTACGCTTCACTATCTCCAGTTTGTAACTGATTCTTTGAACAACCGCAGGCAGCTGATGCCTTCCAGAATGAGTTTGGGTTTGTGCTTTGCAGTAGCATTTTCATGACCACTAGATTCAGAAGAGTATGCCATCAAATTTATGCACTTCTTCAGTTCTTTTCCATTTGCTTGGACCAATTTCCAATGCCTTTGTTTCTAATCAATCATGTTATGTGACTGTCAATTATTTTATTTTCACTACTTATGCAATTCATGTTACTTTAGAGAAGGCAACGCACGTGTAACAACATTCTATCATGTATCACAGGAAGAAAAAGGTGACTGCTCATTGCAGAAAGTATGTAAGCTAACTAACGTGGACATTCCAATGGCTAGAAGTGCGGATGAAGGATTTGTAGACACAAGTGTCTAAATATGACAGCGAACTTGCAGTACTCAAGCATGAGGAGTTCCACAAAAAAAATGATTGAGTTGAATTATTCCTCCTCGTGATCAGCACCATTCTCCTCTCTTTGCTGCAAAAAGACTGAAGCTGAGGAGGAGAAAAAAAAAACTACGACAAGATTGATGCTTCATCATATATCTCTAATCATACTATGTTCTCTTATTTTGATAACTGTGTTCTACTTTACACATAGAGATAGCAATAGCCTTTCTGATATTCCATTTTAACTGTCCTGCAAAAAAAAAATAGAAAGCAGATGGCCATTCTTTTGAAGACAATTCCATCCTAGGTAATACTATCAAGTGCTTAATGGCTGCAAACAAATATGATTTCCCTGATGTGGTACTGACCACACTGTTTGCCTCTTCATGCATATTCGACTATATTTGGTTAATTGTTATTGCTTTGGAATTAAGTTTATTATCGCACTTCTTTAAAAGAGATCTTTAGTGCAGTCATCTTGCATATAAGGATTGTTAACTGCACAAAAAGTAAAAGCTCAATCTCCTGCTTCCTGTAGTAATTCAACCAATTACTGGAATTTCTGTTCTCATGGTTACATGTTGACTTCAATTTTGCAAACTAACATTCAAATTTGACTGTCAATAATCATTTATTTACGTGGGAATTTTGTTAATTCTTACTAAGTTCAGATAAATTAATGAACCTTTTCTTGAGCATTCAGCAGATGGCAACACAAAAGGAAACAATGATGCTGATTGGCTACATGGTATTGAAGGAGGCGAGAGCACTGTCGAGCAGATTCTTGTAAGCATTCAAGCTCCCCAAGACAATGGCTACAAAGAATAAGGGAACAACACTTAAAATTAGCACATCGATCAACAGTTCACAGAGCTCAGGTTGCTCACCAGGACAGGGCAAAGTTGCTGGACTGCATGATATGGATGATTCTGCCATGCCTGATAGTGCTCTCTGAAAGCTATGGAGAAGCTAGCAAGATGGATATTTTTGACAGCACCATGAACCTATTATCTGAAGGCCCACATCAGATCACATGTTATGCCTATGTACTCCTCTAACTTTTGCTATGATAAAATACTATATATAAATACACATATATATACCTATGTATATATTCGTGTACCACTCTTGGCCACTTTCCAATCTCTAAATCAAATCAAATATATATCTTTTATGAGTACACCGACCAGCGGGCAGGTGCGCACCTTTCTACTAGTAAAATATAAAGATACAAGGACTCTAGCTTAATCTGATCTAGCTCGTAACCACGTGATGCTGCATGGAGTCCAGTACAAATTCGATCCAATGAATAACCATATTTGATTTCCTCTCAGTCCTTTTACCGTGAGCAAATAATTAGCATCTGGACCTCCTTGAAAATGCCACCGAAGTTTCCAAATATTTTTTCGGCCACCAAGCATACGCTCATGTACCTGAAGCATAAGATATTCCAAATCCATCCAATACGTGTGCATATACATTGTCCCCTTCAGCTTTCCTTTTTGTCTTCTGCTCACGTAAGGAGCTCTGGGCATTATTAATCTCTCTTCTGAATATATATTAAATAATATTTCTTGGCGGGTGAGAAGATCCTGGACGTCATGCATCTTCAAATATACTCCTTTCCTTTTCTTGCACGTACGTGATGCACTTCGTGTCTTTCCTTGCCGAATATTAATTAATCTTTCTTACTCGGCAGCAGAGATCGATGATTAAACCTTCTTGCTCTTGACATCATCAACTTATCTCCTTCTTTCTAGGACAAGCTTGCTAAATTTTGGTGTCAACACAGGCCCCCCTAGTTTGGAGTATGAATTTTCATGCTTCGAACTATTTCAATCTGTTGATCTTATCATGAGCCCATAACGTCTGACTTCAATACGTTCATTTGCTTTAGCCGGTTAGGAGTGAGCTTCCCTGAGTCTACAATTACATTCGGCTATCTAAAGGCAATAATCATGAGCATCAGTCTCTCCTTTTGTAGATGAAATCTTTGACGCGGCCTTGCTGGTTATGTATTTTTACTATAATTCACTTGTATACCTGCAAAAGAGTGAATCTCCAATACAAGTGGAACTATGTCAATAATAAAAGTGTATATGCATGAATTATGCTTATTTTCCCCTTCATGGACTCATATTGGTGGATAAAAATAGTTGATAAGAACCATCAACAAAATCTCCCAAGCTTACTCTTTGTGTGTCTCGAGCAAGTAAATAAACTTTGGTTGTTGATCAGGAGTTGCTATTATGCTGATCATATCTCAAGAGTATCATGTTTATAACCAAGATTTCTTTTATATTTGAATAAAGTGGTACCCTATTCATCCATCTATCTCTTTAACCATGGGGCTTTCAATTCTCACTAAGTCTTTAAGCAACTGCAAAAATAGAATAGCTACTGCTTATCTTTTATCCCTTGATCACTTTTCTTCCGGAGTTTTATTACTGTATAAAATTGCACCACATAATATTGCAAAGTCAAAAACCGAACCATAAGGAGGTACAAGTCATATACTTAGATCAAGAAGAGCAAGTGAATATTTTGTTTCTTTTTATTATTTTTTGCACATGTATTCTTTCTAATCATCATTTAAAACTATGAGGCTATTGGGCCTTCGGCCATCTTTTTATTTTATTCGGTGGTCACTTGACCCCCCCCTTTTTGCATTTTTTATTTGAGTGGTCATTTGACCCCCTCCTTTTTTTCCTCAGTTCTGGCAAACATGTGTCCGTTGTTTTTATTTCTGAGTTTATGGAATAGTCTCATATTTTTAATCAAAGAGAGAATACACATACAAAATACTTATTAGTTTATAACGTGTACGTGATTCTTGATCTTATGAATATGACTATAATCTCAACTAGTGGTCACAACAATTTGACAATTTTATTAATCATTTTATGAAATCTCTAAAATTTAAGTATCCCTCAGAATAATGTCATAGCAAATTCTATTCCCATTCACTTTCCACAAATATTTTTTAGACAAAGTTCAAATTCTATGCAACCCACAAAATTTCAAAGATTTTATGACAAATATCAAACCACTAAACCCAAACCTTAAAGAAATCAAAGTTATAGGCTAGACACGAATGAAACATAAAACAAAGTATCTATCCATCATTTCAACAAAGGATGAACTAAACATATGACATATAGGGATGAAATTGTATTTTTGGTCCGTTCATCATGTTTTGAAGGAAAGGCAAAGAATAATATGCAAGCCACCCTTAGAAAGGCATGTACCTCATATTTGTATGTACGTTCCTTAACTCTGAGCTGATGAATGCCTCATCTCGGCCCCATTTGTTAGCATCACGTTCTCTCCGTTGTAGGCTGTGAGCTCCTTATTTACGCTTGCCTTTATCATGGCCGAACCATTTATATTCTTGCCTGTAATTTGCTAGAAGTAAGAGTCGGCCTTTCTTCCTTCAAAACTTCCCTGGATATTTCTTTGGTGATATTTCTTGTGATCGGCTGCAATTTTTAAAAGTATTGCTGTTTTGCAAAAACCGATGATAATTTTCAGCCGATGGTATGACCTCCTGTCGGCTGTTAGGTTGATAACCTCTTGCTGCAAGAACAACCAAATACATATCTATACCTAATATTTAAAAGGCAAAATTTCTGTCTTTTCTTTCGTCTGGCCCATTCTAAATTAGCTCAACTGTCTTGCCACTCACTGGCTTTCGATCCATTCATGGCCCAATAAAATATTTAGGGTTTCGTTTTGGCCCAATCAACAGATGGACAGGCCCACGGCCTCCAATTCCCCCACTCCACGCTCTCATCCCATCCCATATCCCGTGTAAAAAAGAGGAAAACGGAGTTGCTCGACGCTGTGCCGGCGACTACTACTCGACGCCCGCCGTGGCCGCCGGTGGCTTCCGGGTGGGTGGATCCGGCGGCGCGAGTGCACCTGCACCGCGTTCGAGGCCGCCGCCGTCAAGCCGGAGTTGGTCGCCTGCCTCCGAGGCCACTGCCGCCGCGGGCGTCCGTGGATCGCTTCACCCTCTACGGACTACTACTCGACGCCGCGCCGTGGCCGCTGGTGGCTTCCGGGTGGGTGGATCCGGCAGCGCGAGCACACCTGCACCGCGTCCGATGCCACCGCCGTCAAGCCGGAGTCGGCCGCCTGCCCCTGAGGCCGCTATCGTCGCGGGCGTCTGTGGATCGCTTCAACCTCTACGCCGGCATGAACATGGACACGAAGTTCGTCGTCGCGCCCGATCTATACTGATTCTTATATTACTTATATGTACTGACAAGAGTAGCAGTAGGGGTTACTTAAACCTTGGTACAATTGATTCCTACGATACTGAGAAGAGTAATGCTGAGGAATTTTAAACATAGCTCCAGATATTGAAGCATTTATACTTCCTATTGGTGTAAATAGAAAGGACATCAAGGCTGGTGAGCAAATAATCTTGTTGATAAAAGTTTGCAGATTTTGCTTCTTCACATCACAATAAAATGGGAGTGGTTTATATCACCCAGTAGCAGGCTGGTTTTAGAACATTGGCATGTTGATTTTGTTTTTGTTGTAGACACATTGTTCATAGATGCTCTGTACAAATATTGTTGCCAATAAGTGACGTGGTGAGGTGGACATTGTAAACAAGATGTACTTATTGATTCATGTGCTTCCTGTTTAGATCTGAATATAGATAACATGTACTGCAACTATTAACTGAATAATGTTTAGGGTTAAACCTTTGGTTCTATTTTTGTTTCAGGTTTCTAGAAACATATCTCCGAGGTGCTGAACTTACTCTTCCGCTCAAATAGAAGGAATTTTCAGACCCAACATCGCCGCTGCGTGTGCCTTGGGATCAAGAGTCCATTGCTTCATGTAGTGGCACCTGAAGTTTGCTTCCCAAGCAGCAGTGCAGGTGAACAGACCGAGATGGAGGCAAGCAGATTTTGCAAGGCGAAGAAATCAACAAGACAAAGGTGCAAGTGGTGGGTGGAGGAGGTTCCCCTTTCTCCCTCACATCTGAATAGGATGGCCCTATAAGTTGCTATAAGTGTTGGGTTAACAGTTCATTCTCCTGAACTTGGTAAATGTGATATTGGTCCGCAAAGTGCAGTTAATCATGTCATCTGAGAATTGCATTTTGCCTTCACATTCATTTTCCTATCCCAGTTTCATTAGATATGCTTATAGTCTTGATGCTACTTTTACGAAGTGTGATATTGGTTTGGTTTAACAGGTCATTCAGATCTTTTTAACAGTCATATCTCTTATGCATAAACAATGTTATTAGAGTGTATGGTACATCTTTAGATGCACTGTGATATCTGTGAGGAACATTTACTCTAGAATTAAGCATAACTTTCACTTATGAAAAGCTGTTATATGAGTGCTTTTAAGAGAGACTCAATAGAGTTTTTAATACAGTTATATGTTTAATCATAGCTCATATGCTATTCTACATATCAACTAATGTTTTTTCCTGCCTACGGAATAAATCTAATTTGTGTCAGGGATAATTAATGTCTAAACTGAGTGCAATTTTTCAGAAGATGAGCTTTCTCTTGTTCCTACATATTTTTCAGCTATGCAGAATGATAACCTGCCGTTTTTTTGTGATATGGATTGCGATTCAAACATATAAATTATTTGTTTAGCTCATCTTTTCAGTTATGTTGATGATATCCTTTAGCCCCACATTCTCAGGATCCCTTCGCGCCCAACGCACCCACATCCACTGTGTCCTGTTCCTGACATGCAGGAGATTGTGAGGCTTGGAGTGTTCCTTGCCCTTGTCACACTCAAGAGGTTTGTGCTTGACTCCCCCACGGTGCTCAAGAGACCTGCGCTTGCACTTGTTCTGGCCGGAGTGCTGTTGGCCACATCAGGCTCCTCACCTCCATGGCAAGGGTACATTGCAATATGCTCACAATTTTCACTAGGATGTGATCAGCCTTGTTCATTCCTCCGTCACTGCTGGTCTACTACTTTTTTTGCTGCTAGATCTGGTGGTCTTGTATGTGACCGTTTGTGTTCATTATAGCTGCCTGCTAAGTCTCAGTTAGAGATTGTCAGATTGTTAATTGTGCATCATTTCTATGAGGTTTATTATTTCAGTGGGGGATAGATTATTGTAGTAAGTACCAATGCCTTATCCTAACTTGAATTTCTACAAATTAGATAACATTGTTTCTGTAATCATGTCCACTTTAATCTGTTAATATTTAATAATCATGCCACTATTTATTTCATTTCAGCTACTGGCATTATCCTAGGTTGATGGTGGTCCTGCGATGTGGATGACACGAACAAGCCGAAGGTCTCCATGCCACCTCACAACCAGCTTCCGTGACATGGGGATGAGGTATCAAGGAACACGGCTACTATCCAGTTTCAAGGATGACGCTAATATGGACATTTGATTATTGAGGTTTTACTCATGCCATCAATATTATGAAATTGTGCCGCTAGAGGTAGTATTCCTTCATTGAATTGAGCTGTGACAGCATATGCTGACCAGAGGCAATAGGTTTTGCTATCGCTGCAGCAGTATAGCCATCACTTGTGTTGTCCCTGTAGTTACTTGTGTTGTTGATCCATAATTTGGTGCTTATATGATGACAAGTGAACTGCTGCTGTAGACTAATTTTGATTATCTAGCTTATTTTAACGATTGAACTTCTGAATTTCGATACTGTATCCCTACATTTTGGAGTAGTTTTTAGTCTTTTCAGCTATGATATTTATTAAGAATCAACACATCGGTTATGCATATGAGTGCCCCTATAAGAATAGACGATTCTGAGTAGTAGAGAATAGGGGATTAAATGGATGCAGCATCTGACAATGCGTTCCACGAATCTCTTGTTTTGCTTGCATTGTCACCAGAAAAAAAAACTCAATAATGAAAAAAAAAAACCTCCACAATGATTCAAGGTATCATCAATCAAATTGTATTTTTTACCCGTAGCAACGCACAGGCATATTTACTAGTACTATAATATATATACACACACATATATTGACTTCAATCATATATATATTGAAACACCATAATCTCTTAAATAATTAATTATGCATAATTTTGCGATGGAAAATATAACGATAAGCATAAATTATTATCTGCTGCCGATGCTTATCCTTTAATATAAAAATAATAGTTTAATTAGCCAATCAGACATTAGCTCTAAACTGCATATACAGCAAAATCAGAATAGAACAAAGAACATACCTGGGCACCTGGCTACTGCTGCCGTGCTACGTGGACCTGGACTGGACGCCGGACGGAGGTGCGGGCTGCAGTCTACGGCCGGGCGGCGAGGCGAGTGTGGCGGTGCCGGTGCCGGCGCCTGCGCCGGCGGCACTGCGGTATGCAGAATAGCGATTGGCGTGGAGTGCCCTCGGCGGCTCGGCCCTTGCCCCGGCTAGGCTCGTTAGTCTACACGTACGTGTACATACGTACATGGGCTTGGCCACTTAGCTTGGGCCATATGCTACACAGGAATACTAGTTTTGTGCACCAAACATTGGGTGGGGCCATGGCCCCCGCTGGCCACCCCCTGCCTCCGCCACTAGTCTTGCATATCTCTGACGCAACCTTTCATGATGAATTTTCCTTATAGAAAATTATATTTACCATATGTCGTCCTCAACATAATACTTATGTGTATTCAATCTCTTATAAGCCAACTTTACCCTAATCTTGGCTCGCTTTATGTTTCCCCGAGGCGCACATCTCCTGGACTTTTGTTGGATGCACTTGATGCCGTGTTTTGTATTGGAGTGTCATATTCTCGGAAATTCAGAGTCTGGAATTCTTTTGCCTGGTGTGAATCAGGTGGCCTTGTGGTCCAGCAACACATCCTGACTCCTTTTCTTGAGAACATATCAGCAGCATATTGCCGGAGAGTACCAGATCAATTGCACGTAGTGAACATGAGGCATTGCACTCCTGTATCTCCATCTTCACTGAGAATTAAGCTGATACATCTAGCTGATCAAAATAGAAAGCACTGGTGACCTTGTCTTCCCTTTGCTCATGCAGCAGTATTAAAGTCACTTGGTTTCTCGTCAAAATAAGAAGCTACTAAGCGAACAAAGCAGTGATCAGGCAGTTCAGAATCATGTGTTTCTCTGAGTCCCGTTGTCGCCACCCACCGTCAATGACCGTGGATAAAATCATGGTAGGCAGTCTTCCTGCAATCATGAGTGCTGTGTTCTTTTTTCCTTCATGTACAAAACTCCAAACACAGAATGTTCCAGACATCATCGGCGATCTTCTGTTTCTTTGGTAATCAACATATAGCTTCAAATTTCGAAGGCTGACGATTTCTCTTCCACTCAGCCTGACTACCACATAAAAAGTTCCACCGATTTGATACCTCCATTGGTTCTCATGACAGTCCGCTCCAATCCCTCGAGATGAGAAGCTTTTCAACGTTTTCACACCAATGACCCCACTACGTGATGCTCGTTCTCAGCTTGGTCCCTTTTTATTTGATAGAGCTGTTTGTTACTCAAGGCCCATGCACTGCATGGCATACACCATCATGACGAGCTTGAGGAGGATCGGCAGATACTGTCAGAGCTCCACACTTAGATGAGTGCAATACTTTTAAACATAAAACAGCCGATTCCTCTTTCGACCAGTCGATTTCCCTTTTGAACAGTCAACAGCCGATTCTTATCCAATAGTCGATTCTTCCTGCTGATTTTGGCAGCTGCCCAGAACACACGCATGCATGCTATCAGCTGATTTGTTTCAATACCTTCTATATATTGTTTGAATTCAATTAGCCTGGACTCTTGAAATGTCGGTATCCACTTGATGAAAACCTCCTCTATCGGCTACTTATAAAATAATTCCATCGATCTAATTTTATTGTTAGAGTCCACGTAATAACTGTGCCGATACAACTGAATCTGCTTTTCTGTTAATATTTCATCGGCTATACGGAGCATTTAGGAAGAGCAGACGGATTGAAGTCTTCCGATATGTTAGTCAAAATAAAATTGCTGAGGAAGCCTTTATGAGAATTAATCAACCGATTAACTTGCCATTGCTCCATCGGCTAATGACTCTTCTATTTACTGTCTTCTTTACGTGACCAGCTTTTCCTTCACAACCCTGCCTTGCACCTAGCGGTCTCGCAAGCCGTCTGATCAACATCTAACCCCGTCGGCACACCGCACCTAGTTCTGTCCTCCATGCGCACTGCACGCAACTTTTGTCATGTAAGGCTGTACGCCAGCACTGTACTGGCCATCCGGTCCCCAATTAGGCATCTACGCCATACGTGTAGATAAGATCCTTTTTGTGTATGATGTCATCGTCTTAATAGCCGATTCTATGATTGGTTTATCGGCTGTTCACTTGATGAAAAATAACTCTAGTCCACCAGCCGGCCAATACTTCAGCCCATCAGCTTAAAATAAAACAACTTCATCGACTAACATTTCACATTGGTCTGTTGCTTCCCAACTCATTATTAGCTTCTGATATAAAATCAGCCGATACTTCTATTCTTGATTGTCCTTTTGAACTATAAGGAACCGATGTACTAACAGATTGCTCATACAGTCTTTGGCAATCCGGAGCAGAAATCCTTTGCATGTATACGTGATCCCCTTCTGAGCAACTGATCAACTCCATGTATTTTGAGGGCATGTACCATGCACGGGCGTATACATACTTGCTAGCTCCTCCCACTATACGTCGATATGTATATGTACATATGCATGCATGGCACTGTAATGTATTAGCCTTTTCCTTTTCTGCTTAAGTGAAGAGATTTGCTAGCTTCACAGCCGATCCCATTCCAGGAAGTGATCGGCTATTGCTCTGTTGCTCTTATGAACATCCTGAAGTAGGGAATCTTTAATGCTTAAACATGAACAATGCAGAATTGCAGACCAAGCCTCGCTTCAGCTACCAGCAACAGAATTCAGAGATCAACAATTCCTCTAACAGGAGTCGTAACACCATAACCAACAGGTTGAACCAGCGCTTGGACTCGTAGGCCATTTTCGCTGCTGCTATTTATTTCCAGCGTACCCTAGGCCGTCCATGATTCAACCTTTGTTTCCTCTTCTTGCTGATCCCATTCCTTGCTCCATTGTCGCCGGTTCGTACCCAGTATCGCACATAGCCATGCTGGCGGTTATAGGTGCCCGTGCATCCTCCTGTTCTCTGAACTCTGCTTTTGTGCTGCTTGTTTGCTCTGCTTTCACGGTTCCTCTACAGGGAATCATCTAGCAGCTGCAGTCTTTCTTCGGTGACAGCAACAAGTGATTGATATTGATATCAGCACATGCTCTTTGCCTATGAGTCCTGTTGTCTCTCAGGTTACATTGCTGCCTTGTTTCTTCTTTCTCTGAAGAAAAAGGTAACTCCACTATCGGCTGTCCCTTGCTGTATTTACTCGATCGGCTGTTTACTCTTTAGAGCCGATAACTATGCCCTTTTTATGTGCAAACCGATAGGCAAAATGGAAGCCACTAGAGTTTATCCATGACTCTTCCAAGCTGTATTAATCAGCTAATTACTCCTGTGCACATGACCATATCGGCTATTCTTGTGGGAATTCTCTTTCTTTTTCTTTGACCAATATATTCCAAATATGCACATACAGCAGACGTGCAACACTTGGACTTCTAACTTTCCTCGAATATTGCTGATATAGTAGCCTAGTGTCAACACAATCAACCTTTTGGACCCATGGGCTATTTATTTGATAATGAAATATCTTCATCAGCCGAATATTCAGTTAGTCCTTTGTTTTTAATTGAAGAACCGATGCCCCTTTTGGTCAGAAGAAGCGACTATCCCTGGTTCCCTTGGTTTATGTAGTAGCCGATGTAGTATAACTTATCACTTGGTTTGTAAGCGTGTTGCCAACCTTCCCATGCAGATGACATGTACAGCAGGATTGGCTTGCAGGCTTCATGCGGTGGCAAATCTTGATAATATAGATGAAATAGATTTGGCTGACTTCTAATCAAACCACCAGACGTGCCAAAAGGTGTGTTGACGCAAAAAGTGGTATGGATCTTCCTGCGTCAGTTGGGTCACACGAGTAGGCTCTCCGAGAGTGTACAGGAGCCGGAGTCCTTGACCCCCGGAGTCTGGACGAGGCAAGCCGAGCTTGGTGACTTCGATCTGGGGCGTGCCAGTCAATTTGCCCTGCAATTGATAAGGGATAGCAAACATCAAATTCTGGAACCTGCCGGTTTTGTTGCCAGACAGTTTCAAGATGTATGGTCCTCAATGACCGATGAATCAAAGAAGATTAACTAGAAAGTCAACTCCTACCAGTGTAAAGCATGTAGCAATAACAATGCGATTTGAACGGTTGATCATCATATATAGCGAGTAAAGCAACCTATTTAGCCAATCTCATCGATTGATAAAAGATACGAATTATGCAACACATCCAGCTCAAAGACTGCTAGTTTAATAAACGTGCCAGATAAAATTAACCATTAACAGTGGGGTATTTCCATACAGTCGATAATAATGATTAATCCGATAAAATAAAATAACCTGCTTACTAATATGGTTATTTCCATGCAGCCTACAGTAGCAAACAGACCAGATTACGCCAGCATATTTATTAAGCCTAACTATATTTAAGACAACAAACATACATGCATCATCGTTAAAACATAACTGGATCAGCTATTTAGCCGATACAGGGTCTAGATAATGGAGTAGTTCATACGTATAAATCTAGCTCAATCACCAAATAAATTATAATTCACCAAGACTGGTCTACCGGCCAGCGATCCTGATAAACTACTTTCATAAAGCTTGCTAGACCTACATCCACCTGGTCTATCGGCCAACGGGCTTCAACAGATCTAACAAATAACACTAGTCTATTTGACTCTCAAACAGATCTACGCGTAAGCACTACTCGTGAAAGCATAACTGGATCTGCTGTTTAGCCGATACAAAGTCCATGAAGTAGGAACGGACTACTTATCTTAACCGCAGCTATCCTTCAAATTAAAACAGAGCTAGTCTGCCGGCCAGCGGCTCTGAGCTAACTTCAAACATAACCACAAGCATACCTAAATTACAACGAAGCTGGTCTAATGGCCGGCGGTTTCGAGATTACCTAAATCTACTCTTATTAAGCAAGCATCTCCAAACACGGGCAGCCCCTCAAATCAAAGATAGAGCTGGTATAACAGCCGGCGGCTCTAAAATTAACCCTTGGGCCCACCCGCATCCAGATAAGTCTCGCACCCACAACACGTGACAACCACGATCAATAGATTAGTCGATACGAGCCTAATTGACTACTCCGTTAAGAATAAGCGTGAGCATGAATACACACTGGAACAAAGGATCTTTGACAGAGTTTAAGCGCAAGCTAATCTATCAATCTTGATTGGGCAATGATATTGTTGCAAAAGATAAATAAATTTAGAGCAAACAATATCGATAACTTAATGAATCTACTAGATCGCCAATATAATAAAGCCGATAACTAGTTTATACCTAATTCGTAGTGGGGTCGTTAGATGCAGTCATATAAACGAAATATAAACCGATAACTAGCTCAAATCAAGCTTATACGAAGTCAAACGATACAGCCTATAAACGAGACATGAACCATGGCAATTCTTACAAGCAAACCAAAGGTCGGACTCAACCGATGCAACTCGATTCGTCGAAGGTCTCGTTGAGATCTACTCTACTCCTACTCCTAAAGGGTGGCCGGAGGCCGAAGCTTTTGTTGTATTGACTAATTGGATGTTTTTTACAATGTCCGAGGGTTTATATTTATACCCTGGGCTAATAAGAGCTGTAATGGGTTACGACTAGTCTTCTGCCACAATATTACCTACGAGACATATACCTAAATAAAATATAAAGATACAAGGACTCTAGCTTAATCTGATCCAGCTCGTAACCACGTGATGCTGCATGGAGTCCAGTACAAATCCGATCCAATGAATAACCATATTTGATTTCCTCTCCGTCCTTTTACCGTGAGCAAATAATTAGCATCTAGACCTCCTTGAAAATGCCACCGAAATTTCCAAATATTTTTTCGGCCATCAAGCATATGTCATGTACCTGAAGCATAAGATATTCCAAATCCATCCAATACGTGTGCATATACGTTGTCCCCTTCAGCTTTCCTTTTTGTCTTCTACTCACGTAAGGAGATCTGGGCATTATTAATCTCTCTTCTAAATATATATTAAATAATATTTCTTGGCCGGTGCGAAGATCCTGGACGTCATGCATCTTCAAATATACTCCTTTCCTTTTCTTGCACGTACGTGATGCACTTCGTGTCTTTCCTTGCCGAATATTAAATAATCTTTCTTACTCGGCAGCAGAGATAATTATGTAATAAAACACGTCGTTGACGTCGGATCGGTTCTCGCTCACAATTGCAACAAACACAGTAGAGAACACAAGAGAACAATTGTGGGACTATTCTTTATTGCTTTCTTGATATTGATAATTTACAATGAAGGATCTCCCACGTATATATAGTCCGAATATATCCTAGAGTCTTGGTAAACGCCCACACAACAAACGGACTAGGATTAGGAATCCTTCTCCTCTTCTTTCTATATTCCGGAGTCCGTATGTTTTACAACACTCCCCCTTGGGCGATTACTACGATATTATGCCTCACTAAAAACTCTATTCGAAAACCCAGTGGGAAAAAACAATATGGAGAAAAGAGCACATATATATCGTCCTTGTTATTGCACATGTATTGCCTCGTTAAAACCTTTTTGTGAAACTTCGGAAAAACTCATAATAGGGAAAAGAGTACAATAATAATAATCTTCAAGATTTTAGTGAACATTCTTCTAGAATGATTCCAGTGTCTTCTAGATAGAACAATCAGGGCAATCTAATCAAGGAGTTCTCCCCCTGATTCTTGAATTTCTCTGTGTCTTCTCATGCCAAGCCCACGTATGCACTTTTCAAAAGTTGGTGGAGCTAAAACCTTTGTGAATACATCTGCGAGATTATCACAAGATTTGACACGAGTTACCATAATTTCTTCATTCTTTTGCAATTCATGCGGATAGAAAAATTTAGGTGAAATATGCTTCGTGATATTTGATTTGATATAACCTGATTGAACTTGTGCAATACAAGTTGAATTATCTTCATAGATAATAGTAGGGGTAGGCGCAATGTTAATTCCACATGCATTCTGTACATGGTGATGGACACGCCTAAGCCAAATGCTCTCTTTGGCTGCTTCATATAATGCAATGATTTTAGAGTGGTTAGTGGATGTAGTTACCAAAGTCTGCTTAGATGACTTCCAGGAGATGGCTGTTCCACCACTAAGAAATACATACCCAGTCTGTGATAATCCATTATGGGGATCAGACAAGTATCCTGCATCTGTATACCCAATTATGCTAAGATCTTGTTTCTTCCGGAAATATAATCCAAGATCAATAGTACCCCTAAGGTACCTAAGAATTCTTTTTACACCACTCCAATGCCTTTTTGTTGGAGCTGAACTGAACCTAGCTAATAGGTTAACAGCAAATGCAATATCTGGTCTTGTACCATTTGCAAGGTACATTAATGCTCCAATAGCACTTAAGTAGGGATACCCAGATCCTAATAATTCTTCTCCTTTTTCTCTAGGTCTAAAAGGATCTTTTTCAACATCGAGGGATCTCCCCATCATAGGTGTACGTTCAGGATGTGCATTTTCATGATGGAATTTCTTTAATACCTTCTTGGTATATGCAGACTGGTGCACTAATATCCCTTCATGGGTATGCTCAAGCTGCAAGCCTAAGCAAAATTTAGTTTTACCTAAATCTTTCATTTCAAATTCAGATTTTAGGTAAGTACTAGCTTCTTCGATGTCTTTTGTAGTTCCAATGACATTCAGGTCATCTACATAGAACGAAATTATACAAAATCCTTTCTCAGATTTTCGTATAAAAACACAGGGACAATCTTCATTCTTCAAGAATCCCTTCTCTTCAAGAAAATCGCTAAGACGATTATACCACATTCTTCTAGATTGTTTCAAGCCATAAAGTGATCGTTGTAATTTCACACTATACATATTACGTTCATCTGGTTTGGGGACTGAAATTCCTTCAGGGACTTTCATATAAATTTCAGCATCTAATGACCCATATAAATATGTGGTCACGACATCCATTAATTTCATCTGCAAGTTCATACATGTTGCCATTGATATCAAATACCGAATGTGATTCCATCCATTACAGAGAATAAGTCTCATCAAAATCGATGCCGGGTCTCTGCGTAAACCCTTGTGCTACTAGTCTCGCTTTATATCTTACCACCTCATTATTTTCGTTTCTCTTTCGCACGAAAAACCCATTTATGTCCTACAGGGAATATACCTTCAAGGGTTCGACCTACGGGGCCAAATACTTTTCTTTTATTTAGCGAGAGTAATTCAGCTGCGATTGCTTCTTTCCACTTAGGCCAATCGAACGCTTCTTGCATTCTATCAATGTTTTTGGTTCAGGATCTAGATCAATTTTAGCAATCTTCTCAAAAAAATAAATGTCGACATTAGTAGTCTTTCTATCATATACTTCTCCAGTTTCAACATAATTTGTTGAATGTTCCAAAATTCTTTCACATTCATCCCGATTAACCAAAGATATTTAAATCAGAATTTCCGGTCTCCCATCGTGAGTTTTTTCTATGTGCACATTCTCACTGGGTTCTTTATCTTCAAGATGTGTCACTGCAGGTGTACCTTCACTTTTATTTTTATTTTCTTTCTGCCCAGTCTTAAGCTTCTTAGGACGTCTCCATATAGCTACGGACTGAGTAGATGCACCTTTTTCTTTATTAGCATTGCTACTTTGTCTCCCCCTCTTCAAGGTATGAGGAGTCAATGTAGTCTTTGCTTGGAATTTCAATTCATCCACTTCATGTGGTATTTCTATTCTTTCAGGTGCGTTTACTGCAGGTATGTGGGATTTCATAATCCCTTTAGTATTAGTGAAGGCTTCAGGCAACTCGTTTGCAATTCTTTGCAAATCTATTATATTCTGAACTTCAAGTTCATTTTCTTTAGTGCGAGGATCCATTCCAAAGACCCCAGTGCTTTCCCATGTTATTTCTCGGCATTCGTCCCTAGCGAGGTACTTTCCTCCCCCTAATGCCGGAAAATGATCTTCATTAAAAATACAATCAGCGAACCGAGCCGTATGCAAATCTCCAGTTAATGGCTCTATATATTTTATTATAGATGGGCTTTTAAAACCTACATAGATTCCCAGACTACGCTGAGGTCCCATCGTTGTTCGCTGAGGTGGTGGTATAGGAATGTATACAGCACATCCAAATTTACGCAGATGGGAAATATTCGGTTTTATTTTTCGCACTAACTGTATCGGTGATACATCATGATATGCAGATGGTCTAAGTTGAATTAATGCTGCTGCATGCAACACAGCATGCCCCCAACAAGTGGAAGGTAGCTGACTATTCTGTATTAATGGTCTTGCAATTAACTTTATCCTCTTAATTAATGATTCTGCCAGACCGTTGCACAGAGTGCTCAACTTTAATTCCCAGAGCCATACAATAATCATTAAATACCTTCGAGGTAAATTCTCCAGCATTATCCATTCTAATGGATTTAATTCTAGAATCTGGAAAATTGGCTCGTAATTGAATTATTTGGGATATTAATCGTGCAAAGGCATGATTTCTAGTAGAGAGAAGACATACATGACTCCACTTCGTGGAAGCATCAATTAGCACCATGAAGTACCGAAATGGCCCTGACAGAGGACTAATCGGACCACAAATATCACCCTGAATTCTTTCTAGGAATGATGGTGATTCATCTCTCACTTTTAAAATAGAGGGTCGAGTTATGAATTTCCCTTTGGCGCATGCAACGCACATAAAATCTTCATGATTAGGGAAATCATTCTTCTTTAAATTATGACCATTTGAATTTTTAGTAATTCTTTTTATCATACTTAGACCAGGATGTCCCAAACGATCGTGCCATATTCTGTATGACTCATTATTTCTTAGGATCGTTTGCATTGTAACATGTTTTTGAGTTGGCTTAATATATGTGTAGTACAATGCTTGGCGCATGGAAGGGAAAATTTCGACAATCTTCTTGTTGTCTCCTATTGACTTAGTCATGATTAGGCGTTCTTCGCCATCATCATCATTTGTTTCTAAATGAAAATTGTTTGCACGTATATCCTTAAATGAAAGCAACATTCTAGTTGATTCTGGATAAAGTAATGCTTCTTGGATTACTAGTTCTGTTCCATTAGGGAGAATTATAGTGGCTCTTCCAATGCCAACTATATGCGTATCACTTCCAGTGATAGTAGTAATATTTTCATCATTCTTTCTAATAGTCTGAAAATATCGTGTGTCCCTAAGGATTGTATCGGTTGTGCAACTATCAATTAAACACAATTCCTCTTCCATAGCCATTTGTACTCCACGGGTTCTATAATAAAGTAATTAAATATATTTAGCATGCAACTAAAATAAACTTTAAAATAGAACAATAATATAGCTAAGAAATTATTTAAAATAAATCTGTCTGCAAGACTCTTTATTACATTAGGCTCTTCGTGAGCCGACTCCAAACCATAAAATTCATGCAAGAATAAAATACTTAATGTATACTATTATTTATACTATACTACTAGATAGCTAAATAAGAGCTCAAATAGAGTCTCCGTGCATATCTTCGTCTTCTTTCTCAATATCATCAGTCTCCATGTCTGTACGCATGCCTTCAAGGTTTTTCATAATAACATCCCAACTATCATTGGACGTGATGTCTGCAGGCACATCTTCAATTTTCTCAGGAGCTTTAGTCTCTTCATGTTCTTCAGGTTTAGAAGATTCTTGCTCCCTGTCCTTGGATTTGGAACATTCACCAATTTCCAGCTTCTTGGTAGAGACAAAATGAGTTTCATGCTTTGCTTCAGGCTGATTATTCTTGAGCTGAGCTTTTAATTCTTGATAGAGTTTCACTATATGCTTAGGAGTGCGACAAATTCTAGACCAATGGCCTTTCATCCCGCACTTATAGCAATCTTGGTCCTGCTTGCCATATTCTCCCCCTGGTGGAATCTTCTTTGATTTCCACTGTTCCTTCTTCTTGAAGCTATGAAACTTCTGGTTCTTTCCTTTCCATGGTGCCTTCTGTGGCCCCTTTCCTTTTCCTTCATTCTTTTGAGATGAGGAAACAGCATGTGCTTCAGGCTTACTTAAGCTACCAGTAGGACGAGTTAGATGGTTCTACATCAACTCTTCATCTTCACCTTGGTCTTGCTGTAAAGCATTACTAAGGTCAATGTACTTCTTGTACTTTTCTTTCTTATACTGACGACTTAAGTAGGTGAATTTAGGGTGGAAGGTTGACAGGGTTTTTTCTATGAGATCCGATTCAGTCAGATTAATGCCACATAGCTTCATGCGTGTGACAATCCCATAGAGTTTGGCATTGTAATCCTCAACAGTCTTGTAGTCTTGGTAGATTCTGCCATTCGCGTTTCACCCGAGGGAGAAGTACAGTCTCCATCTTTTCAAAGCGTTCATGCAATGCATTCCACAAGACTTGAGGATCACGTTCAGTCATATACTCATTCTTCAATGATGAGCTTATGTGATGTCTGAGAAAGTGTAGGGCTTGCGCCCTTTCAGCAGTTGTTGCATTTTTGTCATTGGGTTTGATAGCATGCAAAAGATTCTTCCTATCCAAGACAATCTCAGCATCTAAGGACCAAGAAAGATAGTTGCTACCATTCGGGGCTAGCTCAGTGATCTCTCTTTTCACAAGGTCAGACATGTCTACATGATAAAAATAATATGCACATAAGTTTACTGCTAGTAAACATGTATAGTATACAAAAGTAGCATGGATGAAGAAAATTCTTAGTAAAATAATTATAGCATGGTCAAAAATTGATCGACATAATTTTCAGAATTATATACCAAATAAATATGCTAACAAAAAAAATAGAATATGAGTCTCGCGGGGGTTTCAAATCAGAGAACTCATATATATATATATTAAAATACTAGTAATAAACAAGCCACGGCAAAGCCTAATTTGTTTTCTTAAACAAATTTTATTCTTATTTTGCTGGTATTCAACATGAAGCATAATCTATCGATGTGGGCTGGACTATGCGGCCCACTTCTTTTCATATAAATACCGTGAGGTCTTCAGAACCCTAGCTGCTTTACCATACCCTTTCCTTTTTTTTTCTTTTATTACGGCGGCGGCGCAACTTCCAGGCTGAGCGGCGCTCACCTTCAGGTGGCCGAGATTGTAGGCACATGCTAGAAGGGAAGCGTGTTCGAGTAGTATGAGAAGAGTAGCAAGCAACCAGCGGGGGTCACCAGCGTTCAGGCAATGGCTTCCGCTCGCATTCGGACGGCGCATCCGCTCGCGTTCAGGCGGCGGCGCATCCGCTCGTATTCAGGCGGAGGTGTGAAAATTTGCCGATTCAAAATTCTAATGGTGAGTTGGGCAGCTGCTTATACTAGATCTAGGTTCTCATCAACTGGTCTTCTTGCCTGTCTAATTAGGATTTAAATTTGGTTAATCAGTCTGTGTGCTGATCTATGATGTGGTCGTCGGACTTCAAGTCGGCGATTTGTACCTACTGATCTGTTGATATTGCCCTGATTGGCGTTCAGGCCCTTATTAAGTTTCTCGGCAAATCTAGTAGATTAGAACACATCTCGAATCTAATCTACTGAAATAAAACTTATGTACCTTCAGATCTGTTCTTGAGTTCAGCTGTCGCGTAGGACAGTTTGGCTAGGCCGCGGTGACCTGTCGGCGTGGTGACGAGTTGATGCAGATCGTTTCGTCAACGACGTCGATGTTCCGGCGTCGTCGAAGTCGACGTTGATGTAGTCGTACAGGATTTACGATCTTGGTGTCTGCCTGTGTAGACGACTGTAGGCTCGGCGTCAACTTCGGCAATGTCGATGTAGTAGAGCTTCGTGCTGATAGCGTGTAATAAAACACGTCGTTGACGTCGGATCGGTTCTCGCTCACAATTGCAACAAACACAGTAGAGAACACAAGAGAACAATTGTGGGACTATTCTTTACTGCTTTCTTGATATTGATAATTTACAATGAAGGATCACCCACGTATATATAGTCCGAATATGTCCTAGAGTTTTGGTAAACGCCCACACAACAAACGGACTAGGATTAGGAATCCTTCTCCTCTTCTTTCTATATTCCGGAGTCCGTATGTTTTACAACAAATTAAACCTTCTTGCTCTTGACATCATCAACTTATCTCCTTCTTTCTAGGACAAGCTTGCTAAATTTTGGTGTCAACAGAGATCACTTCTCTCAAAGGCAATTGAGCATAGCTATTGAAATTAGTGCCTTAAAAGTTACCTAAGTAATTACCTTGGTAGTTCGGCCTTTACTGATTCCATCTTTGATTTTGAGGACGATAGTTGTTGTTGTTGTTGTTGATGAAGTTCACATCCTCACGGGTCTTAGGACAGCTGTTGCCTGAGTGTCCTATATTGCCACACACTTCACAGGTCATGCATGAATCACTGATGCGCATGATGTCTTGTTTTAAGCTGGCCTTGTCTTCCAGCTTCTTCATGAGCAGATCTATTTTGGCAGACAGCATGTCTACTTACTTGAGCTGGTGTATTCCTCCACTCCTCTTATGGGTTGGTTGGCGCTCTTCTCTTCAATCTTGGTTGGAAGCTATCTTCTCCATAAGAGCAGTAGCTTGTGGTATGGTCAATGACATGAATGCACCTCCAGCAGCAGCATCAACGTTGTTACAGGTGCTATTGGTGAGCCTGTGATAGAAAGTCTGTATGAGGAGCCAATTCTCCATCCCGTGATGAGGATATTCTGATATATAGTCTTCGAAGCGTTCCTATGCCTCTAGGACTGACTCATCATGTTGTTGCTGGAAACTTGAGATCTTCCTCCTTAGGGCACTTGTCTTACCCATAGGAAAGAATCTTAATAGAAAAGCTGTGGAGTACTTGTACTAAGTTCTATGATTATCCTTGTTGGTGTAGAACCATTATTTTGCCTTTCCCAATAGTGAGAATGGGAACAGATGCAGCAAGATGGTGTTTCTTAGTACATCCTTTATCTTGAAAGTGCTGCAAATCTCCAGTAAGTGTTGGAGATGAGCACTAGCATCTTCGTGTGTGTCCATAGAACAAGTTGGCTTGCACCATGGTGATAAGAGCCAGCTTGAGCTCGAATACATTCTCCCCAACTTTGACATGAGGTCCAGTACGGATGTTGTTGGTGGTTGGAGCGGAGAACTCACGCAGTGACTTATCAGCCATTTCCTCGAAAGCTGGTGCTAAGTTGCCTTCTTGTTGCTCTTCTTCTTCACTTATAGGAGCTTGCTCCTCCAAAGAACGAACCTCAGCAGTGGGTGTCTTTGGTGAAGATTCAAAGATATCCCTCACTTGCTGGAATTTCCTTCTTTAAAAGAGATTCTCTGAATTTTCAACGTAGTTATCTGGCAGATCAAAACCACTCATTCATTATACTGTATAAGATATCACAAAGATAGAAAGCACAAAGGGTAAACTTGCATTGAGTAGGGGTCTATGGTTTCCTCTATCTTATTACACTAGTACAAAAATCATTTTTGCTGGCACCTTCTTTTTTTTTCACAGGTGGTTCATAATTTCATGACGCCAGTAGAAAAAATACGGTGAGCCCAAAAGGAGAACTGCCTGTGTAAAACCGTTTACACAGGCGGCCCTCCTAACTGTGCCGCCTTTGTGTAAATAGGTGTATTTACACAAAGCGGTTTACAATGTCAACCGCATGTGTAAACACCATTTACACAGGCGGCTAACATTGTAAAACCGCCTGTGTAAATACACCTATTTACACACGCGCATAGTTAGGGGGGCCTGTCTTAATTTGTTTACACAGGCGGCCCTCCTTACCAACCGCCTGTGGTAATTCAACTATATATACCCTTCTCCTACCTCCGGACAAGAACAAGCACTCCCGTGGTGTGGTGCACAAAATGGACAGACCCGATGGGGATTCAAGGGGAGGTTTTGAACTTCATTTCTTTAGAAAAAACTTCCAAAAGGTTAGTTAGTGCCCTTGAAGCTATTTTTTTAGTGATTCATTGGTTCAATTCTTGTATTGGAGGTGCTCTAAATCTAGGGTTAGGGTTAGAGTTCATAGCTAGGGCAAGAGAGGAAGTTTTAGCTATTTTTTTAATTCATAGTAAATTGTATCTTGCTTGGATTATAGAAAATAAATACTTTTTAGAATTCTTGTGAGTAGATCTATGCAATAGAGTAATGATGTGCAATATATTTGAAGTATATTTTTTATTCTGTTTTTAGTTTATATTATTTAGATGATTAACACTTTATTAATCTGTGTACTAAATTGTTGGAAAATCATAAGATTGAAAATAAGTACCTTTTTAAGTCGTTGTACTTATTCCCTGTACTTATAAACTGTGAATTAATTTAGTAAATAATTAATTGCACTATTAACTAGGGTTAGTGATACCCTGTACTTAGGGTTTGTTAATTAAATAACTTATTTGTAATTAATGGTTTATTAATTAGTGAAAGGTATTCATTTGTACTTAGGGTTTGTGAATTAATTTAGTAGTTAATGGTTTGTTAATTAGGGTTAGTTATTATTGCCTATACTTATTGTTCGTAAATTAATTTAGTAGTTAATGGTTTGTTAATTAGGGTTAGTTATTATTGCCTATACTTAGGATTTGTAAATTAATTTAGTTAGTAATTAAAGGTTTACTAATTAGGGTTAGTTAGTATTTCATGTACTTAAGATTTGTTTAAAAGTATAGTTAGTAATGAATGGTTTGTTATTTAGGGTTAGTTATTATTTCATGTACCTTAGGTTTTTTAAATTTTTTTGTTAGTAATTAATGGTTTATACTTTAGGGTTACATATTTCATGTATTTAGGGTTTGTGAATTAATTTAGTTAGTAATTAATGATTTATTAATTAGGGTTTCTTAACTAATTACAGATAAATATGGAGAGGTCACTATGGATGTACAACTTATCAAGATTAGACCCATCATATGTAGTGGAGGTCCAAAAATTTATTGATGCCACAAAGATACATGCTCGAGAGAACAAAGGCGAAGCACATATGTTGTCCATGCGCAGACTGTAAAAATATTGTGGTATTTGACAATGTGGAAGCAATCACTTCTCATCCGGTTTTGCGAGGGATTTATGGAGGACTACTTGATATGGACAAAACATGGTGAGGGTAGTTCTACACCTTATATGCGGACAACCCGACAACACTGCAAATAACATTAATGTGGAGGGTCCAATGCCATATCTCAATGAATATGATGATATGCCGGATATCAATGAAACCCATCATGCTATGCCCGATGTCAATCAAACTCATAATGCTACGTCCGATGTCAATGAAACTGAGCATGCAAACACTGATGCCATTGAAGATGCAGATTTCTTGGAGGCAATAATGAACCGTTGTGCGGATCCATCAATATTCTTCATGAAGCGAATGGAAGCCTTGAAGAAGGCAGCAGAGGAGCCTTTGTACGACGAGTCGAAAGGTTGTACCAAAGAGTGGTCGACACTACGGGCTGTTCTTCAGTTTTTGACGATTAAGGCTAGATATGGTTGGTCCGATGCTAGCTTCAATGATTTATTGCATGTACTTGGAGACCTTCTTCCTAAGGAGAACAAAGTGCCTGCTAACATGTACTATGCAAAGAAGCTAGTCAGTCCACTTACGATGGGTGTTGAGAAGATCCACGCATGTAGAAATCATTGTATTCTATATCGGGGTGATCAGTACAAAGACTTAGATAGCTGTCCAAACTGTGGTGCTAGTAGGTACAAGATGAATAAAGATTATCGAGAGGAAGAGAATTCAGCCTTTGTTTCTTCAGGGAGGAAGCGAAAGAAGACCCAAACAAAAACTCAACAAGACAAACGTTCAAAGCACACTAGCAATATCGAAGTGGACTATTATACGTTGAGAAGAATTCCTGCATTGGTGATATGGTATCTCCCCGTGGTTGATCGTTTGAGGTGTTTGTTTGCAAACCCTGATGATGCGGAACTTATGACCTGGCATGCTTCTGATGAAAGGAAAGATGATGGAAAGTTACGACATCCAGCCGATGCAAAGCAATGACAAGAATTCGATAAGAAATATCCGAACTTTGCCGATGATCCACGAAATGTTAGGTTTGCTCTGAGTACTAATGGAATGAATCCATTTGCCGAGAGGAGCAAAGACGCCACGACACATGGCCGATTGATCTTGACAATATACAACCTTCCTTCATGGTTGTGTCAAAAAAGAAAATATCTTTTGCTTACCATTCTTATTTCCGGACCTACACAACCTAGAGTTGATATGGGTGTGAACATGATCGATGCGTTCCGCAAAGAGACATTCACACTTAGAGCAATTATTATTGTCACAATTAATAATTACCCTGCTCTCTTCTCATTATCAGGCCAGTTCAAGGGAAAGCTTGGTTGTGTAGAGTGCATAGATGGAACATGGCACGTGTCTCTTCCTCCATCTAACAAGAGAGTGTACATGAGGCATAGGAGGTGGCTACCGGCAGGCCATAAGTACCGCTTACAAAAGATGAACAAGTACTTTGACAATATGGATGAATCAAAATCTACTGCTCCATCAGGTTATAGTAAAGGGCATAGAGTGTACAAGATAGTTGAGAATGTGAAGTTTGTTTTTGGAAAGAAGACCAAAGATAGGAAACCAAGAAAGGTTGTGAAGGCAAATGAAGGGGACACATTCAAGAAGAAGTCTATTTTCTTTAAGTACTTATCGTCTCTTGGAAAGACTTGGACGTATGACATGCGATCGATGGTATGCATGTTCAGAAGAATGTGTTTGACAGCGTAATTGGAACTTTGCTAGACATAAAGAGCAAGACAAAGGAAGGTCTCAATTCACGTTTGGACATGCAACATTTAAAGATCGAGAAAGAACGTCACCCCCGTACTCCTAGAGAATGGGAAGTACCATCTACCGGCAAAGAAGCTATAATCTGAACAGAGAGGAGAAACATGCAATGTGTGTGTGGTTGAAGAATTTAAAAGTTCCATCTGGTTTCTGCTCCAACATAAGGAGTCTTGTGTCGATGAAAGATCTTACACTCACTAACTACAACTCACATGATTGTCATGTCATGCTTACCACTTTCCTTCCTATTGCCATCAGGGCTGTAAATCCAGTGTTCTTAAAAATGGCAATCACACGGTTGTGCTACTTCTTCAATAAGATATCTAAGAAGATAATTGTCCGTGATGAGTTAGAGTCCCTACAGAAATTTGCTGCAGAGACATTGAGCCAGTTGGAGATGTGCTTTCCCCCATCGTTCTTTGATATCATGGTACACCTTGTTGTTCATTTGGTGCCTCAAATTGAGGCATTAGGTCCTATGTATTTTCATGAAATGTGGACGTATGAGCGTTTCATGTCAATATTGAATGGCTATATGTCAAATCGTGCTCATCCAGAGGGTTCCATGATAGAGGCATACACTACAGAAGAGGCCATTGAGTCTGGAGGCCCAATATGTAATAATCTCCTAAAAGACCAGGTATCAATTGGTTTGCCTCCATTGCGCCATGAGGGAAGACTTGTTGGACGTGGGAGGATGGGACGGAAATCATTCATCCCGCCGGATTACAACATAATCCTAGAGGTACATTATAGCATATTACAACAACTCATAATAATGGACCCATTCATCGAGCAGCATATGAAAGAGCTTCGTGAGGAGAATCCCGGGTGCACAAATGATTGGGTAGACAAGGAACACAAGCGTCGGTTCGTTGCATGGCTAAAGACTTTGGACATGACAGAGGAATCAGAAACCATCAAAATTTTAGCATCTGGACCATCAAGCCAGGTCACATCATGGCAGAGCTATGACATTAGTGGCTTCTCATTTTCCACCAGCTTTAGGGACACCAAGAGCATGGCACGTAATAGTGGCGTTCGATGTGAGGTCAGATGATGCAACTGGTGAAACAACTACATACTTTGGGTTCATTGATGACATATGGGAGGTTGAATATGGTCCACGGCTGCAGATTCCAGTGTTCCGATGTCGATGGGTTCAAGATAAATATGTCACTATAGATAACTATGGCTAGAGAGTCCTTGACCTAAGTAAAGTAGGTTACAAAGATGATCCGTGGATCCTTGCTAACCGTGCTGCACAGGTGTTCTATGTGGAACAAATCCTCTCTAAGGATGAAAAGAAAAGTACCCAAAAGCCAAAGCACGTAGCTATCCCTGGAAAGCAATAAATTATAGGAGTTGATGGTGTAATGGATTTAGAGGATGTTAACCAGTTCAGCGAGATGTCTCTTTTTACAAACTTTGAAGAGAACATAAAAAATGTTGAGAAAAGTATCCCGCAAACCTCTTTGCCCTGGGTGCGCCACGATGGACAAGGAAGGACTGTAGCACGCTAGATTCTATATCATGTAACTCATGTATCACTTATCATTTTTACCTAATGCTACTCTTTCTTATTAAGCAAGATGTTTCCATTTTCTCTTGTTGTATACCTTTGGACAATGATATTATTTACTAACTTAATTAAATCACAAACCCTAGGTATATGAAATATTAACTAACCCAAATTAACAAATCTTTATTTCATAACCCAAATTAACAAACCTGTTATACATTGGAAATTGAAAAAAATATTTGTACAGACGGCTGTCATTGATCGGCGCCTGTGCAAATATTTCATGTACATTGAATTAAATTGTAAATTACTAAACCCTAATTAATAAACCATGGATTACTTACTAAAGTATTTAACTAACACTAAGTACATGAAATAATAACTAACCCTAATTAATAAACCATGAATTACTAACTAAAGTATTTAACTAACCCTAATTAATAAACCTAAAATTACTAACTAAAGTAATTAATAACCCTAATTAATAAACCTAAAATTACTAACTAAAGTAATTAATAACCCTAATTAATAAACCTAAAATTACTAACTAAAATAATTAATAACCCTAATTAATAAACCTAAAATTACTAACTAAAGTAATTAATAACCCTAATTAATAAGTTAATTAGTTACTAATATTTTTCGTTAGGCATACATTGAATTAAATTGTAAATTGTGAAAATATTAACACAGGCGGGCTGTGTTGACCGCCCCGTAAAAATATATTTGTACAGGCGGCTGTCCATGGGAGCCGCCTGTACAAATATATATGTACAAAGGGCGGTCGATGCGGCCCCGCCTGTGTTAATGTTTTCACAGGCGGTGGTCAATGTGACCCGCCTGTATAAAAAGGCCCTCCCAGATAAAAAAACAATCGCGCGGGACTCCAAATTTTCTAAGTCCGGTGGCGCGATTTTGAAACAAGTGACGCCGACAGTGCCGAAATTCGCCGCCGCGCCGCCACCTCTCGCTGCACCGCCGCCGCCGTCCTCCCATCGGCCGCCGCCACGGCACCACCTCACCGGCCGCCGCCGCTGCCCCAGAAAACGCCGCTATTGACGGCCACTATTGTAATAATTCAACCGTCAACTAGCCATGAAAAGGATGCAAATGTGATCACCGAAGTAGACATAGGGTTTACACTGACCGAATTCCACGAGTTTTGGTGTTTCACTATTTATACAGGCGTAAACCGGAAAAGGCGCAAACATACAAGCTTATCGGAACAAGGAAAACGGAAAATGGACTCCACGGCTACACAGGAAAGTTCTAGAAGAGACGAGAAGGCACCACGCCGAGCCGGGGCCCGGAGGCCACCAGGTGGGACCGGCCGGTCCCACCCCAGACCGGCCGGTCTAGCCCTGGCCCCGGTCGGGTCCCGGTTCGCCCGGTTCACTCCACCACCTTTGAGGATCAATCCTAGCCACCCGTCAATGTCGGTTTGATCCGATGGCTCACGATCATCGCGTAGGGCTATAAAAGGAAAGGCACCCCCCCGGAGGGAGAGCCCCCATTCATTCATTCTCATTCAGAAGTCCGATCATCAGCCAGAAACCCTAATTAGAGCTCCTTAGCTAGGGCCTAGATAGCTAGATTAGAACTAGAGGGAGGCAAACGCAGGCTTGGATTCCGGAGCCATCAAGAGCTTGGATTTGGTATAGTTCTTACCTCCTCTCGCCTTTGTTCTCTTTCATTGTATAGTTATATGATTGCGACAATTGAATTGATGAATTCTTATTTACTTATATTGATAGTTATTATGTTCTTTGTCTATTGTGGTTATATGCTTAGTATAGCTAGATTAACATTATGTTTATCCATAGGTTCGTATAGCACTCATCTAATCGATCGTTGGGTGAGTGATAAACATTGTGTAAGCATGGTGCTTATATGTTGTTTATCTACGAATGCACCCTATAGGCTGGGTTTGGTAGATCGCGGGTGTGACATTCCTGTTGAGTCCTATGTAATCCGAACCCCGTTTATAGGCACAGTAGGGCTTGAATACGACGGAAGGGCGAGCTATGTTCTCAAACCTCCTTTGTATGTCCACTATGAATAAATGTAATGCTAACCTTAGCCATGATTACTAGGTGTATTGCACTAACCATAATATACATTGACATGTAGCTAGGAATAACCCAGGAATATCTCTTGATGTTCTACTAGCAACCCTAATGATATAGCTAGTAGTCTCTATCTGTTTATGCTGATGATTATATACTTATCTTATCTATTATCTTGTGACTTACCCCTGCATTGAGTAGCGAGGACATGGTTATGCCTATTCGTTACACTCTAGGTCGACACACTACCTTTACACAACCATGTAGACCTTCCTTTAGGAAAATATAAATGACAACCCGTAATACTCCGGGTAAAATGCTACAATGGTATTTGATCTGTGCGCTTGCGGATACATTTCTATATTCTAGATGGTGGCATGATTTAATACCACACCTCTTGGTGTTATGCTGGGGATGACAACTTGGCATTCTAGTGGCGGTGCGCTGCTCTAGCATTTTTGGCGCCGTTATTAGAGATAACATTAAGAGGTGTCGACAAGCATTTTTGGCGCCGTTGCCGGGGAAGGCAATTGGCAATTAAAAAGGATAGCGATAGACCTAACAAACTAATGAGTTAGAGGAAACCATAGACCCCTACTCAATGCAGGCTTACCCTTGTATTTTCTATATTTGTGAAATCTTATGCAGGGTAATGAATGAGTGGTTTTGATCTGCCAGATAACTACGTTGAAAATCCAGAGAAACTCTTTCGAAGAAAGAAATTCCAGCAAGTGAGGGACATCTTTGAATCTCCATCAAGGACACCCACTGCTGAGGTTCGTTCTTTGGAGGAGCAAGCTCCTACAAGAGAAGAAGAAGAAGAGCAACAAGAGGGCAACTTAGCACCAGTTTTCGAGGAAATGGCTGATAAGTCACTGCGCGAGTTCTCCGCTCTAAACACCAACAACATCTGCACTGGACCTAATGTCGAAGTTGGGGAGAATGGATCGAGCTCAAGCCAGCTCTTATCACCATGGTGCAATCCATGCTGTTCTGTGGGAAAGCACATGAAGATGCAAGTGCTCATCTCCAACACTTCCTGGAGATTTATAGCACTTTCAAGCTGAGAGATGTACCAAGGGATACCGTTCTGCTACGTTTGTTCCCATTCTCACTACTGGGAAAGGCCAAGCAATGGTTCTACGCCAACAAAGACAACCATATAACTTGGGACAAGTGCTCCACAGCGTTTCTAGCAAGATTCTTTCCTGTGGGCAAGACGAGTGCCCTAAGGGGGAAGATCTCGAGTTTCCAGCAACAACATGATGAGTCAGTCCCTGAGGCATGGCAACGCTTCCAAGATTACGTATCAGAATGTCCTCATCATGGGATGGAGAATTGGCTCCTGATGCAAACTTTCTATCATGGGCTCACCAACAGCACCCGCAACAACGTTGATGCTGCTGTTGGAGGTGCATTTATGTCACTGACCATACCACAAGCTACTGCTCTTATGGAGAAGATGGCCTCCAATCAAGATTGGAATGATGAGCGCCAGACCACCCGCAAGAGGAGTGGAGGAATGCACCAGCTCAAGGAGGTAGACATGCTGTCTACCAAGATAGACCTGCTCATGAAGAAGCTGGAAGACAAGACAAGCCAAAGACAAGATGTCATGCGCATTAATGATTCATGCATGACCTGTGAAGTGTGTGGCAATATGGGACACTAAGGCAACAGCTGTCCTGAGACCCGTGAGGACGTGAACTTCATCAACAACAACAACAACAACTATCGTCCTCAAAATCAAGGATGGAACCAGCAAAGGCCCAACTACCAAGGTAACTTTCAAGGTAACTTTCAAGGCAATAATTACAATAACTATGCCCAACTGCCTTTGAGAGAAGTGATCTCCAACCAAAATAAAATTGTGGAGACTTTATCTAGAAAGGTAGCATCCAATGATAAAATGCTAGAGAATATAAACATTAAAATGGATAGCTTTACATCTATTGTTAAGAACCAGCTCAGCTTTAATAAATTGATAGAACAACAACTAGCTCAGCTGGCGGCCGCTGTTCACCGACCCATGAAGGTAAAATTCCAGGGCAACCTCTAGAGCCCGAGACCGCGAATCTTGTTGATGTGTATGCAGGTTACTACGTTGAAGCATCATCGGGATGGAAGGACGACTCCATGCCACCCAAGAGAGGAGATCCAGGGAGACCTGTGATTCCCATCTCTATTGGGCAGCATGACTTCCCTAAAGTTGTCTGCGATCTAGGCGCCAGTGTCAATATCATGCCTAAGGTAATCTTCGACCAAGTCTTTCCATGGGCACCTTTGTTGTACACAGATATGTGTTTGCAGCTAGCAGACCAGACGATCAAGTACCCCAAGGGAATCTTAGATGACGTGTGCATACGAATCGGGAGATCATATGTCCCTGTAGACTTTGTAGTCCTGGATATCGGCAGAGACCCCAAGAGTCCAATCATTCTTGGCCGACCATTCCTGAGTACTGCAAAGGCTGTCATCTACACGGACAGTGCCAAGATTTGTTTCACCATCAAGGGCAATAAAGAGAAGTTCAGTTTCAAGAACAAGACCCTTGAAGCTCCTATTGATCCAGGAGGAGCTTACTTGCCAGTCAAGCCAACAAACGAAGGAACCAAGAGGAATTCCAATGGGAAGAGAAAGAACAAGAACAGAAGACAAGTGAGAAAGTAAGTCCAACTAGTCAAGGCTGTTGAGTACAAGCTTGACCACCTCTTAGCTTCACCATTCCTAACCAAGAAAGAGGATCTAGGCACACCGGATCAGCTATTGGACAGTGCTCATTCTACAATGCCTTCTGCGACACCGGATCAGCTGTCAATATAATGTCCAAAAAGGTATATGATTTATTATTCGATACACCCCTGTACCCTACCTATATGCAGCTGCAGCTGGCGGACAACACGACAAGATTTCTGGAGGGAGTAGCAAGAGACATCATGGTCAAGATCCAAGACCACTACGTTTCGACCGACTTCATGATACTAGACATGGGAGAAGAAGACGAAACACCCATCATACTTGGAAGGCCGTTCCTCAGCACCACCAACGCGATCATCTACAATGGATCAGGCCAAGTCCACTTCCAATTTCCAGGAGAGAAGGTACGCTGTTATTTTAAAGATTATAACTCTCCTGGATTAGCAGCTTTTACCCAGTCCAAGAGGAGACGTCAGCGCCGGAGGAATCGCTCTCAAAAGAGCACTGTTGAGGAGGAGGAAATCAAGGAAGAATCTACAGCACCAAAGGCACAACCTACAAAGGTATGGAAAGAAAAGGTAACCTCCTCAACTGAGTCATCGTCACCAGGAAGTCCAACATCAGGGTCCCCATCCTCGGGATCCAATGAAGCACCCCAGGAATGAAGACGACGAGAAGTCTTGTCCGGAGGACTCTAAACTCCAAACCCTTGCCATAAGGTAACAATGGTAGTTATCCATTTACTTTCTTGCACTTTTTATTTCGTGGTTAATTTTTATCCCTATAGAAAATCACAAAAACATTTGGAAAACCTTAAAGCCCCATGTGACATACCTGCAGTGCAAGCTAAAGGAGTGTTCACTATAGTGGCATAAAAATAAAATCAAAATTAGCATATATATTTCAATTCAGTTTGATAAAAAAAATCCAAAAAATAATCATTGAGCATCTTGCTGCATTGAATGCACCGTAACAACCTTTGAAAACCTCTCACAACAACTAATCCTCGAACGGCTAACCACTAACTGTTTGTCCTAATCCGTTCCACGAGTTTTGGTGTTTTGTGAGATGTTTACTGCAGGATGACTCTGAGAGCTAGTCCACCTAAGAATCATCATCTTCATCACCCGAAGTACACCTTCTTGCACACAGCTAACCACTGTGTGAAGGAAGCAACTTCTGGTTGGATAAGATGAAGATTCTTGGCTACACCACCTCTTACAAGCGTGAGCTCCATCGAGAGGACTGCTCAGCTTTAATGCTCAACCACGACAACAATCAGCTTGGGGGAAGGCATCCCCTAGGTACCCAGGTAAGTGTACCTACGTGATTATCGAGTCAGTCATAAAAACTAAAAATACCAAAAATATGTGAGCACATGAAGGTTCACCATAGTATCTAAGAAAATCTAAAAATACCAAAAATATGTGGGCACATGAAGGTCCATGCTTTTTAAGAGTCCTTAGAGTCTTTTGAGTTTTATAGTTTGAGTCTTTGAAAAAAATGAAAAATCAAATAAAAATGTTTGTCTATCTAGAGTCATAAAAAGGAAGCTCTTGAATGATCGAATTGAAATGATGATAAGCTGCTCTGTTACAACACCTCTGAAATGCCTAGAGCTTAGACAAAAGTTTTCCCAAGTTTTAGCTCCAACTGTTTTGATATGAGAATTTGCTCTGAGCCTAAAACTTGTGGGTTGCATATGCTTAAACTAAGTCTAGGTACCTGATTGATAAGATTAAGAAAGTCTGAGCTGCTATCTATCTTGTTCGAAGTGACGCTAGAGTTCTGGAGATTTATCTTTTGAAAAATGCAAAAACATGATGAGTTCCTATATGACAAAGCTTATATTCCCACCAGAGCCAAACATGTTGAGATAGGCTAGTTAAACTTCCACATAAATGCTGCTTGTCTTGCATGGAGTTTTGTCAACCTTTGTGACCCTGGTGAGAGATTTGTCATGCTCTTGAATCAAGATCCACCTCCATATGCACTACTCTATACTGGAGTAGGCGCAACAACATGCCATTCCACTTACATCCATTCCAGAAATGTTTTTCTCCTACATTGGGAGAGAACACCAAAAATATTCCATTAGGTTAGCCACCCAATAAATGCTCCATGTTCCTATGTTATCTCTCTAATTCCATCAATGCCAAAATGTAGCACCCAGTTTTAAGAACAAAACCGGATACACACTATATGTGAGCCCAGGAAGTCAAATCTCACATATAGCCACAAATGGAGGTAATATCAAAAGACAATGCTTAAATATAGTAGCGTATTAGTAAAGAATATAACCTCAGAGAGCAATCAGCGGAAAGACACTCCGATCTTCAGGTAAAGACTCCACTCCACAGGGATAACTGACTGGTTGATCACAAGCCTAAACTTCTCCTGATGGGTGAGGGAATAGCAAGAGTGAGTCCATGTCGAACTCCGCAAGTATAGCAACAAGGTAGTATAGATCCCATATACTCATGATCATAGTAACATAAATAATGTAGAGCATTAAACAGTAAACAATGAGTATGTTAGCAATCAAAAGTCATCATCTAAAATGTAAGGATTCCAAGGCCGCTCGTGACCTTGAGCAAGGCTAGTATACCAGTTTAATAAACTCTGCGCAAAGGTGTACACTTTCACTGTGAGTCGTGATTTACCCTTTTGCCCGAGGTGATCAGCCTCTTGACCCACTTCCAAGGAAGGCCGGCAGGGTTCACTATGAAGCCTTTCAAAGGTTCGTCTAACAAGTTAGGGCCGCTAGGTTTCAATAGTCAGTCTGTGTGATACAACCAGTCCCAGGGATCCACAGTCTGCTTTCCCCCATTTGCGCCACAAGGGTAACCTCTAACAAGCTAGAAAAGGTCCTCATACTGAGCTAAAGCCAGAGCCATATAGCCCTCACAGCTGTACTGTCAATCCCGGAGCTTCTCTTACAGATAAATCCTCAAGTTGCTAAAAAGTCATTTTTATTGTTTGTTGCGTAAACATTAATCAAGTCACAAGATCATGGTCACAGAAAGAAAACCCAAAGCTATACTTGCCTTAAACTTTAGATCCTCTCTTCAAGCTCTTTAAACTTAGACTCTCCTTGAAACACTTTTTCCTCCAAAGATCCGCTCCTTGATCACCAAGTAGAGCTCACCGATCGACTAAATACGATCATCATAGCAACAACACGCATCCAAGAGCAATCATACATAACAAACAAGGCTATAATTAGAACAATACACCAGTCAATAATAATAAAAATAAAAGCTGAAAAGATTATAAAACCAATCTTCATGTTGCAACGAATACACAAACATGAAAAGCACACTAATCGAAGCTAGAGGAAAAAGAGATGGCTACTCAAAGATTTACTTTACATGGGAAAAGAAAAACCATAGGCTTTATTTATTTTAATAATTACATAAAACAATTATAGATACTGGAAAGAAATATCTAAATTGAATTTATTCAGATTGTCGTTTAGTTGGAAAACTGAAACAAAACTAATCTTATTTTTTTTTATCATAAAAGGCTGAGATGGAAAACTTAGGTTGCTTTTCAATTGAAAAAAATAATTGTGTATAGATTAATCAAATTTGTATTTTATTTGGAATCTAGATACATATTAGATAATTATACTAGTGTGTAGATTACGTTGCTACAAATCTGATGCACAACTTGAATAGATCCAAACGGAGCTAAAACTGATATTTTGAAGAAAACAAGATCAGAGGTATTTTGGTAAATACTGAAACTTTGTTTTTTGAATTAATATAAAGCAAAATCGATTTTGAATAAAGAAATAGCAGCACAGCTATAGTCAACAGGGTGTGTGATTAACAACGATAAATTAATGGAAAGCAATGGAGATGCTCACCAACGAATTATGAACAGCAGTGCATGGATGGGGTTGCATGGCTGGACGTAAGAAGGCAGCACAGAAAATTCCTTGCGCACGGTCTGCCTTCAGCAGTGGCTAGCGGCGATCTAGGCGACGACGGACTTGGCGACCCGCAGATGGCCTCGAACTGCAAAACTCGACAGGATGAACCGCAGCCGATTGCCTGCCATTACAGCAACAACAGCTTCAGAAGACGACCACTAGTCGACGAGCGCCGGCGTCTTAGGATATGGCGGCTCTAGGTCACCAGTCGACGAGCGCCGGCGTCCGGGCACACGTACGTCGTGTAACGACGGAAGACGGAGCAAATAAAGACAGCATGACTTACTTAGGATATGGCGGCGAATGAACTTGAGCTCGGCGACGGCGAGATCGAAACAGCGGCAACACTATGGAGCTAGGGCTCGGCGGCGCTGAAGTGCAAACGACGAGATGAACTCGGCGACTTCCCTGCTAGGGTTTCAACGGCGGCTGCGGCTCGACTGCGAGGCTGCTGCTGCTGCGCTTTAGGCGAGATATATAGGGAGACGGCCTGGATCCGGGGCTAGCTGCTATTTATGGGAGGGTTCATGGGAGTCCAGGTGTGGTACGTGCATGAGGAACGACGGGGCCGAAGAAATCGCTCGGAAGCACGACGTCCGACTCCTGTCCTGCTTGTGTCCATCCCCAGGTTGAAGACGTCCTAGCGCTAAGGACCTGTGGTGTGCATCGGCCAATAGGAAAGGAGGGAGATAGCCGGAGTGGGCAGCGCGCTCGGCCTGCTGGCTGGCGTGCAAGGCTGAAAGAGACAAGGAGAGACATCTCAGCACAGCCAAGAAGGTGGGCCGGCTGGTGCTCAATCGTTGTGCTGCTTCAACGTGTGAGGGAGAGAGAAAATTCTCTTTTTTTGCTTCAAATTTATTTTCCAAGCTCATTTTCAAATATGATTTTTTTGAAATTCATTTGGATTTGAGTCAAAGCCACACAATCAAAAGCATATGCAGCAGCATGAGTGCACAATCATGTAGCTAGACCTTATAGTTGATTTTAATTTACTAAACTTTATTATTTTCCTATGTTTAATGAGCACAAAAGTACATAATTAAATCAATTTCTACCTATTTTCAAAAGAGCAAATTTTAGGGTGTTACACAAAAGGAGTGCTATGAGCTATGCAAAAAGATATTTGAGAAAAGGGAGAAGAAAAAAATGGACAAGTGTCCCAGCGCAAAACAATGGGTACTAGATACCCGACTCCCTGAAAAAAAAAGAAAGAAAAGAAAAAAAAGAGATAGCTCATAACCTCTGGCCAGTTCTCAAAAGAGAGAAGCATTCAAGGAGCTGACTAGAATTAGGTTCCACCATATATCCACCATATCCATCAACTTATACATCTTGATTTGACTGCATGACTCGTTTCTCCTTGGATCCATCGTTTGACTTAGCAACATATGCATTGCAAGTTTGCTCTTTCAGTTTTCTCCTTACCTATGAGCTCCACATAAGCTTTAGCTATAGGATGAAAAGAAAGGCAATCATCATCACTGCCTTGGTGAGAATCCACAAATACCACATATATTAAGAGACTTGAGAGTATCATACATGGGAAGCTCTGAGTTTTATTTGAAAATCTCTAAAAAACTCCAGAATGATAGTTGATCGAAGAACTCAAGACATAGTGCTTAGATAGGATCTTTCTGTCTGTCAAGTGCTCAAGACCCAAGGAAGAGCTAATAAGCCCTACAGTCAAGGGTAATATGGGTAAGTTTGAAAGTCAGCTCAGTTATTGCATAACTTGGAGGAGAATTTTTGTCTGGCTGCAGGTATATTTAGAGTGAGTTGCTCCGAGATGGCTACAATGCTTAAACATATACATATTTTCAATAACTTTTCTAAGTTTTCTTTGCTAAGGGACTAGCAAAGGTTAAGCTTGGGGGAGTTGTTGACGGCCACTATTGTAATAATTCAACCGTCAACTAGCCATGAAAAGAATGCAAATGTGATCACTGAAGTAGACATAGGGTTTACACTGACCGAATTCCACGAGTTTTGGTGTTTCACTATTTATGCAGGCGTAAACCGGAAAAGGCGCAAACATACAAGCTTATCGGAACAAGGAAACGGAAAATAGACTCCACGGCTACACAGGAAAGTTCTAGAAGAGACGAGAAGGCACCACGCCGAGCCGGGGGCCCGGAGGCCACCAGGTGGGACCGGCCGGTCCCACCCCAGACCGGCCGGTCTGGCCCTGGCCCCTGTCGGGTCCCGGTTCGCCCGGTTCGCTCCACCGCCTTTGAGGATCAATCCTAGCCACCCGTCAATGTCGGTTTGATCCGATGGCTCACGATCATCGCCCAGGGCTATAAAAGGAAAGGCACCCCCCCGGAGGGAGAGCCCCCATTCATTCATTCTCATTCAGAAGTCTGATCATCAGCCAGAAACCCTAATCAGAGCTCCTTAGCTAGGGCCTAGATAGCTAGATTAGAACTAGAGGGAGGCAAGCGCAGGCTTGGATTCCTGAGCCATCAAGAGCTTGGATTTGGTATAGTTCTTACCTCCTCTCGCCTTTGTTCTCTTTCATTGTATAGTTATATGATTGCTACAATTGAATTGATGAATTCTTATTTACTTATATTCATAGTTATTATGTTCTTTGTCTATTGTGGTTATATGCTTAGTATAGCTAGATTAACATTATGTTTATCCATAGGTTCGTATAGCGCTCATCTAATCGATCGTTGGGTGAGTGATAAACATTGTGTAAGCATGGTGCTTATGTGTTGTTTATCTGCGAATGCACCCTATAGGCTGGGTTTGGTAGATCGCGGGTGTGACATTCCTGTTGAGTCCTATGTAATCCGAACCCCGTTTATAGGCACAGTAGGGCTTGAATACGACGGAAGGGCGAGCTATGTTCTCAAACCTCCTTAGTATGTCCACTATGAATAAATGTAATGCTAACCTTAGTCATGATTACTAGGTGTATTGCACTAACCATAATATACATTGACATGCAGCTAGGAATAACCCAGGAATATCTCTTGATGTTCTACTAGCAACCCTAATGATATAGCTAGGAGTTTCTATCTGTTTATGCTGATGATTATATACTTATCTTATCTATTATCTTGTGACTTACCCCTACATTGAGTAGCGAGGACATGGTTATGCCTATTCGTTACACTCTAGGTCGACACTCTACCTTTACACAGCCATGTAGACCTTCCTTTGGGAAAATATAAATGACAACCCGTAATACTCCGGGTAAAATGCTACAATGGTATTTGATCTGTGTGCTTACGGATACATTTCTATATTCTAGATGGTGGCATGATTTAATACCATACCTCTTGGTGTTATGCTGGGGATGACAACTTGGCATTCTAGTGGCGGTGTGCTGCTCTAGCATTTTTGGCGCCGTTATTAGAGATAACATTAAGAGGTGTCAATAGCCACCACGCCCGGCTCGCCGCGCGACCCACGCCACCGCCCTACTCCGCCCGGCCCCACAGCTGACGCGAGCGCCGTGGCGCCGTGCGCCCGTGACCGCCCGTCGTTCCCGCGTGCCTTCTCCGCCGGACCGCCCGCCTCTTCTCCCGCCGCCCGGGGTGGCGCCGCCGCCGCCGCCTTCTCTCCCTGCGTCGGCGGCGGCCAAGCAACCAGTGGGCCTTCTTTGGCCCCTATTGGGCTGGCGAGCCGCCCGGCCGGGTCGGGTCGTTTTTTTTTGTTTTTGTTAATTATTTATTAGTATTTTGGTTTAGGGTTTTTCCAACCATTAATTAGTAACTAATTAGGGTTAATTAGAGTTTATTAATACTAGTTAGTAATATTTTTAGTTAGGGTTTGTTAATAATAATTAGTAATATTTTTTTTTGTTAGGGTTTGTTAATAATGAAAGTTAGTAATTTAGAGTATGTTAATTATAGTTTATTATTAATAGTTAGTAATGTTTTTGTTAGGGTTTGTTAATAATAAGTAGTAATGTTTTTGTTAGGGTTTGTTAATAATACTTAGTCATATTGTTTGTTAGGGTTTGTTAATAATTGTTTGCAATATTTTTTGTTAGGCCTTGTTAATATTAATAGTTAGTTTAGTTAGTTAATGTAGTTAGTGTAGTTAGTAATTTTTTGTTAGGGTTTGTTAGTAATAGTTAGTAGGTTTTTTTAGGGTTTGTTAATAATACTTAGTAATAGTTTTTGTTAGGGTTTGTTAATAATATTTAGTAATATTTTTTGTTAGGGTTTGTTAATAATAGTTAGTAATAGTTTTTTAGGGTTTGTTAATAATAGTTAGTAATAGTTTTTTTAGGGTTTGTTAATAATAGTTAGTAGGGTTTAGGGTAATAGGTTTGCTAATTACACTACGTAATTAGAGTATATACTTATATTACATGGTCATACATGTATTTCATGCAGATGAGTACTCCATCAAATGCTGAGCAGGCCGATGCCCAAATAGGTACACCGGGATCTGACTCCTCTGGATCCGAACCTTATAGGAGCCCGAGCGTATCACCACGTGAATCCCCTAGAGCTAAGAAGGCCCGTCTTGAGTTGGAACATGACCCTAATTACGAGCCTGAAGGTGATCCAGATGATGATGAGGTATATATGGAAGTAGAGTGTCTATATGAGATAATATTTCATGTGTATTTCATGTACTTAACAATTGAATTGACAGGAGGTGTTCTCTCAAGTTGTTGCAGAAATGGAGGCGGAAGAACAAGATGTTCAGAAGGAAACGGCACCTCAAACGACCGGGACATCCTCCGAGCGAAGAAGTACAAAGAAAAAGAGTGATCGGGCACGAGGAGATAGAGGAAGGAATAGATTTCCAGAAGAAGTTTATAGGATTACAGAGGTTAGCCCGAGCGGAGAGCCCTTAGCACCTCTAGAGGCGCTACCCAAATTTAGGGCCGCCATTGGATGGTTAGTAAAGGAAGAATTTGATATCACCTGGAGTGATTGGAGTATGGTGCCTGAAGGAAAGAGGAAGAATTGTTGGACTCGATTGTGCACTAAGTTCATTTTCCCGAAGGGAACAGAAGGTTTGGTCAAGGGTCATGTCATGAAGCAGTTAGCAATAACATTCCAGGGCTGTAGGCACGATATGAATAAAAAGTGGCTGCAGAAGGGGCGGGACCCGACGAAGCGGTACCCTATCACAGCGGAACAGTGGGCATGTTTTAGTGTCATAAAAAACTCCGACGACTCCAAGGCTAAGAGCCAAGCCGCCTCGGAACTTGCGAAGAAGAACAAGTACCACCACCACCTCGGCACTGGTGGTTACAAGACCAAGATTCCTAAATGGAGGGCAGAAGACAAAGCAAAGAGGAGAGAGGGCTAGTTGGCATTGACCGATATAGTGCCTGAACGAAGTGCGAATTGGCTTCGCGCTCGGAAGGCAAACACCGAGAGCGATGAGATCTCCCCGTCCCGATGAGATCGAGGCCGATTCTTTGAGAAGGTTTTGGAAGCAACAAACCTGGAAAAAACAGGTGCCTTCAAGTCACAGAGGGAGAGGGACAGCCTTTCCCATGCTCTAGGTACCAAAATTATATTTTCCATTTTGTTCGAGTAAAATAGAAATCGACATTGACATGAAATATCATGTTGTAGGTAACCCCGAGCATCCAGGCCGTGTGGGGCGTCTCATCCGTAACCACCGGAAAGAAGGGTTTGGCGAAGAGTGGAAAGGCATGTATAAGAAAAGAGAACGACAGAAGGAGCAAATGAAGGATTTTTTTGAGCAGCAGGCCGCCAAAAAGTTTAGGGATTTGATGGAAGATTTCGTTAAAAACCCTGATCCTGAAGTGATGAAGCGGCTTGGCGGGGCGATGTTACGCTCAACAGATGTCATCACAAGCTCCTTCATATATGCAGCTTGTCCCAGCTCAACCCTTGGGTAGCCAGGAGATGGCCACACAATCTATGCCCTTTCCAAGCAGTATAGCGTCAACATCAAATCAGGACCATTATCCAGTTGACGATATTGATAAACCTTGGCCTTGCTCATTGCTAATTGGATATGGCCTTAGGAATCAGCATACAAAGCAAGTGGCCACAGGCAATGCTATCCCTGGACGTAGTTTCCATGGTGTCGAGATGCAAGATGCATACTGCAGGGTGGAAGTGTTGACGGTCGAGAGTGGATATGAAGACGACTTCATCGACATCCCGACCTCTGAGGGTATAGAGAAGCTTGGACAAGCAGTCAAGAACTTCATACAATGGCTGAGACGGTACGTAAGGTTGATTGATCCACCAACGGCACCCTCTCCACCAGTGCATCAAGCATCCCAAGAGGCCGAAACAAGTCAACAACCACCATCGCTAATGCATGCTCCAGCATCCCCGTACATTTATGAGCCACCGTCGTCATCCCCAATACATGATCTGACTGGATGAGCTCGAGGGGCCAGCCAAGAACATGCCTGAGCAGCAGACTCCTCCAGCCAAGAAGGACACAGCACCGGAAAAGGAGGTAGAGCAAACTCCTCCGCCACCACCAAAGCAGAATGTAGATGAGCAAACTCCCCCGCCACCACCAAAGCAGAATGTAGCAGAGCAAACTCCCCCACAAGCACCGGCCTCCAAGAGGGCGAAGAAATTTCTAATTCCAAAATTGGTTTCTCCCTATGAGCCAAAAAAGGGGAAAGCAAAGCAGTACGACTCTATTTCGAAAGGGCTTGGAAAGCGAGGGGGCGGCACGAGTCGTTGAGCTCGAACCGTCACAGAATAAGGAAGCCACCGGCCAAGCAACTAAAGCCGTGCCACCAACAAAGGAAGCCCCAAGTGGCGATGTACATGTCGAACCGCCATCAAGTACACCATTGACCCTTAAGGATATAAGAAAGCCAATGATTGATGATTATGTCAATGTCCCCAGTAACTATGTGCCTGGAAGGCCTATGCTGCAATGGACGGTGCTTGAAAAGGGTGCATGGACGATAAAAAGGTTTCATGACTGGTACATGAGAGCAGTGAATGTTGGCCTGCATGCAGTTAGTGTTGACATACCAGCAAACGTGTTTGCTACTGGCAAGGATAGAAGCAGGGCATTTGTTACCTTCGAGGACATGCACCTGCTATTGAACTATAGGCAGCTTGACGTCCAACTCATTACAATCTGGTACCTGTAAGTATCACTCATGCACACACATTGTTATTATTAATTATAGACTGTGAAACTCTAATATGCGGATGTTGTCTCGTAGTTTGCAAGATCACGAGCGAGAGATCGATAGAATCGTAGGATCGATGGTCGGTTACCTGAGCCCAATCAGGTTACAAGAAAATATGCACAAATTTATACTGACAAATGAAGATAGAGCCAAGATAGAGAAGGACAAACCACCAGAAGCAGTTGCAGAAGCTATAAAAGAGTTACAACGAAAATACGAGGACGATTATGCCCTCTATCTTGGTAGAGCAATGCTGAGATATAAGTACAGGGATTTTATATTGGCACCCTACAACTTTGGGTAAGCGTGACCTCGTATACGTACTTCAAATTATCGTGTTAACCCTAAGTACATGTGTCGCTCACTCATTTATTCATGCAGTGACCACTGGATTGTTTTTTATATTTATTCATTCGAAAGGGAAGGTGCTTGTCCTAGACTCCTTACATTATCCTCCCCAGTCGTATCAACCATTCTTGGTTCATTTAGAAAGGTGAGCCAACATGCAACCACATCCATACTAAAGTGAATTAGAGTTTGTAAATAACTTTAGAGTTTTATATTCGATATCTATAGGGCATGGCGGTTCTATAAGAAACAAAAAGGACCGGTCGACGACGCCCGCAAAGATCCTAGGGTGCCATTGACGATACAACACCATTATCCGGTAAGTTGTCACCCACATATCATCATATAATTATAAATAATACACAAGGCATGACAATTTTAGAATAATCTGTTGCTCATTACATAGTGCCACAAGCAACCACCGGAACGGTCTCATGGATACTATGTGTGTGAGTTCATAAGGCAGCCGGGGGGACGATACGTCGGGGACAAAAAAATATGGTAAAAAATATCTATGTATGAAGTTTTCTTATTAAAGTTGTCAATGTTAATATTGGACATGTGTCAATAATGCTTTTAAACTTTGTTTCCAAAAGAGAAGCAAAGGAAAGGACGTGCCCTTCACTCCAACGACTATGGAAAATATAGTAGCGCACTTGTGCGGTTTTATTATGAGAGAAATAATTCCAAGTGACGGATCATATTTTGATGAAGCCGGCGATTTAGCAAGTGAAAGATTTAGAGCGCTAACAGACCTAGCAGGTCTAAACTTGAAAAGAAATGACATGTAAACATTAAATAGTTGTGCGGATAACATGTAATGATGTGTATTATATGTAATTTTATGCTTGATGTTTGATTTCATGTGTACATATCTATAATATTTATGTGTTGTATGTATGATGCAATTTTATGGTTCATGTTTGCATATCTTAAATATATATATATTTATATATATGTGACAAATATAGCACAGTGTGGAGGCAAATGTTAAAATTGGAAATAAAAAAGTAATTACATAGGCGGGCGCACAGATTGAGCCGCCTTGTGTAAAATGGTTTTTCACAAAGGCGGCCGACCTAGTAAACCGCCTTGTGTAAATAACTATTTACACAGGCGGCTCGCTTTGTGAGCCGCCTGTGAAAACCCTTTTTTCACAGGCGGCTCACAGCCCGCCGCTTTATCTTGTGGGCCGATTAGTACTGACCCCTGGTACAGGTGGTGGGCTTGGCCGCCTGTACAAATGCCTCTAGCACCGCCTGTACAAAGGATTTCTGTAGTAGTGTTAGTTTGTTAGGTCTATTGCTATTCCTTTTTCCACTCGCCATTACCTTCCCCGGTAACGGCGCCAAAAATGCTTGTTGACACTCCTTAACGTCACTATAAAAATAGATATAAAACCTATCCTCAGCAACAGTGCAAAAAATGCAGGTGAGCATATCATAGCATCACCACTAAAGCGCCAAGTTGTCATCCCCGGCTATGACATCAGGAGTGTGGTATTAAATCATGCCACCATTTAGAATATAGAAATAGTATCTGCAAGCGCACAGATCAAATACCATTGTAGTAATTTACCCGGAGTATTACTAGGTTATCATTTATATTTTTCCCATGGGAAGGTCTATGGGGTATACGTGTAGGATAGCTGAATAACCTATAGTGGATAGGCATAACTATGTACTCGCTACTCAATGCAGGGGTATGTCACAAGATAAATGATAAAGATGAGTATAAATTATCAGCGTAAACAGATAGAGACTCCTAACTATATCATTAGGGCTACTAGCAGAATATCAAGAGATATTCCTAAGTTATTCCAAGCTACATGCCAAAGCATACTATGGTTAGTGCAATTACGCCTAGTAGTTATCACTAAGGTTAGCATTATATCTACTCATAGTGGACATACTAGGCAAGTTTGAGAACATAGCACGCCCTTTCTTCGTATACAAATCCTACTGTGCCTATAAACGGGGGTTGGACTACATAGGACTCAATGGGGTCGTCACACCCACGATCTACTAAACCCGGCCTATAGGGTGCATTCGCAGGTAAACAATATATAAGCACTACGCTTACATAATATTGACCACTCACCCAATGATCAATTAGATGAGCGCTATACGAACCTATGAATAATTATAATGTCAATCTAGCTATACTAAGCATATAACCACAATAAACAAAGAACATAATAACTATAAATATAAGCAGATAAGTATTCATCAATTCAATTGTAGTAATCATATTATCTATACAATGAAAGAGAACAAAGGTGAGAGGAGGTAAGAACTATACCAAATCCAAGCTCTTGATGGCTCCGGAATCCAAGCCTTCGCTTGCCTCTCTCGAGTTCTATTAGCTATCTAGGCCCTGGCTAAGGAGCTCTGATTAGGGTTTCTGGTTGATGATCGGACTTCAAATGAGAATGAATGAATGTGCCTCCCTCCCTGGGGGTCCTGCCCTTCATTTATAGCCCTGGGCGATGATCGTGGGCCATCGGATCAAACTAACTTCAATGTGCGGCTGAGATCGATCCTCAAAGGCGATGGAGCAACCTGGGTGAAGCAGGCCACGAGTGGGCCTAGGCCCAGACCGACCGGTCTGAGAGGGGACCGGCCGGTACCACCTGGGGCCCGCTGGTCCACTCCTTAGGCGCAGTGTCTTCTGGTCTCTTCTAGAATCTTCTTGCGTTACCATGGCGTCCGATTTCCCGTTCTATGTTTTGATAAACTCCTAGGATTGCGTCTTTTCCAGTTTACACCTGCAGAAACAGTAAAATACAAAAACTCGTGGAATTCTGTCAGTGTAAACCCTATATCTACTTTGGTGATCACAATTGCATCCTTTTCCATGGCTAGTTGATGGTTGAATTCATACATTAACGACCGTCAATAGTAGGGCAGCTCATTTTAGAACCATTTGTAGGGACAGTTTTAGATTGAGATGCCCCTAATAAAGAGGCATTGCTACAAATCTTTTTTGTAGTAGTGGTTATTAGGCACTGAAGCTAGTAGTTTTTAATCTATCTAGAGGATATGGAGCCTGCAGCAGCTGAGAGCTATGCTCTAGTGATGATCGGTGAAAAGGAACCAGGAATGATACACATTAATGCATCCCTGATGCAATACCGAGATGAGAGGTTAGAAATAGACCCAAATACGCTTTGGGCAAGTATAGTTCCATTTTTACTTTGTCTAAAGCTAAGCTATATACCTACAAAAATAAAATGGTGTACAAAAATAAATAAGCCTACAGTTCAACCTGCATTTACTATTGTTTTCATTGATGTGTACTACTACAATCACTATGCATCATGCTGCCATCGTCATTGTGATTGTTATTTAGGCCATGTTTGGGCAGGGTCCTCTCCAATGGCTCCTGCAGAGGAGCTAGAACTTTTTTGGAGAAAAATGCCTTTAAACGGTTCCTCCGACTAAACCATTTGGTAGGACTTCTCTAGAGGAGCCGGAACTGGAGAGGAGAGGAGGCCTTCGAAACGGGGCTTTATTGCAATTCATTTTCTTGCATTCTAGGATGTTGATCTTGAGGAACCTAAGACACTGATGTGCAAGAGGATCGTGAACTAGCTTGTGTTCAAGCGAGGAAGTGGAGGAGGCAGCCAAGACTACTAGCATGATGAGAATGTTGCTGATTGTATGATCTGAAGCAGCAGATGAAAAGACCGATTCTTCTGGTTAGCATTGTTCACTGGTTGGTATCTACTTAGCTTACTAATTGAATATTGTTGTGAGATAATTGGTCGCGATTGCAATGTATGGGTTATATTTATATGATTTTTGTCTTTTGGTCTTTCAACATTGTAATTGGACTTGTAAACATAATGTCTACTTTTTGGTATATGCAAAAGTGTGGACTGTATGTATATGCGAGATTGCCTTCGATGTGATGTTGTTAGAATGAGTCAGGTTCAGAGAATATTTGGACAAATATCGTGTCATATGTAAAATAGACTAAGCATGTAAACATTGTGCTCCAAAAAAGGGTTTTTGGAGAAAACAAACAGGGCCTGAAATGGGTTTGGGATAGACAAAATGGTCAACTAGGCTAAAAAACATTTCCCATGTGATCCGGGAACAATTCTATTGTGCCATTTCTTCATCCACATGTCAGAAACCCTATTCAATGTGTTGTGACGTTCTTAATACACTGGTAGATAGATAGGCTTCAGTCCTAGCTCCCAACCCCCCTTTTTTTTTCCTGGTTTTGGAACCGGGAGTATGAAAGCGGGACTAAAGATCTTTGATTTTTAGTCCAAGTTCCTACAACTGAGACTAAATGTGTGTATTTCGATAAAAAAAGAGTGCAGCTGTGGGGTTTCAAAGCCGAGGTCTCTCGCTTCAACCCATGTGTGCGCAACCATCTCAGCTCCATCCACACATCTATCATCGATAAGATACGTGTTCCTTTTTAATTTACTCTGCAAGTACCTTTAGTCTAGGTTTGAGACACAAACCGGAACTAAAGGTGCCTTCATTCTGGGTTCATATTTCAAACCCAGACTAAAAGTCAGACTTTTAGTCTGGGTTCATATCTCAAACCGGGACTAAAAGATTTTCCGCACTGACATGTCTCAGTAACGGTTACAACTGGGACTAAAAGGCGGAATTAGTCCCAGCTTGTGTTATAAACCGAGACTAAAGGTCTCAGGCCTCCTTTAGTCGCGGTGTGCAATTTAAAACTAGGACTAAATATTTTTTGGCCATCGACGGAAAGTCGTTTCTCTACTAGTGATAATGAATAGAACCATCATAGGTTAAGGATGAAATCTTAGGTTCTGTTCATTCGGCTGGTTTTGGCTGGTTCTATGAGGGAGAATAAGCCAAAACAAGCTGAAACTAGTTCAAGATATTCTACCACTACACACGCCAAAGGAAATAAGAGAGTATGTTGCAGCTTGGGACGCAATTAGGCGAACACAGTTGCAGGATGGTGTTCAGGATAATATACGGTGGCGATAGACAGCAGATGGCGAATACACAACTAAAAGTGCATATCAGATCCAATTTGAGGGCCCGTTTAGCAAATTGAAGCTCGTGCCAATTTGGAAAGCAAAGATAGAACCCAAATGCTGATTCTACGCCTGGACATTACTGCATAGGAAAATCCTCACCGCAAATAATTTAAATAAATGCAACTAGCCAAATGATCCAATTTGCAAACTTTGCGGGGTCGACCATGAGACACCAAGACACCTATGCAAAGATTGTACCTTCTTAATTGAGGTATGTTCAATACTAAAACAGTGGCTTGGTTTAGCTGTGATGGACACAATAGGAAGAGAGGGATCGATTCACAAGTATTGGCGCAAATGTCGTGCAAAGTTCCAAGGAGGCAATAAGAAGGTGTTCGACGGCATCATGATTTATTTTTGGTGGAACATTTGGAAGGAGCGAAATAGAAGGACTTTCGAGAATAAATCACTACAGCCAAGACAGGTTGCCCTTTTATGGAAGGAAGATATACAACAATTCCAGTTGGCGATGAGACCAAATGGAGTGGTGGAGGAGTAACTGCTGAATATACGACCTGTTCTTTTTTCAGTTGGGTTCAGCTTTGAGTTTTGGTGCTTAGCTTGTCTGTTAGTGTTTTTAGGGGCTTCAGCCTTGAGTTGGTGTTTTTCTCCTTTAAGTAGAAGTTTCGGCGGGGGTGCTATAGTGGCGCAAAGGATAGTACCCTGTCTTTGTAACCCTTTTCATCTTTTTGTTTTTCCATTACTCGTCTAATAAAAATCCAGCGAAGCTTAGTGATGAAATCTTAGTTGTCACAGAAGGTGTATAGTGAAGCTCCTGCTATGTCACACGCCATTTCATCATCCACATGTCAGAAACCCTATTCATTGTGTTGTGACGTTCTTAATAACGAACAGAACCATCATAGGTTAGTGATGAAATCTTAGTTGCCACAGAAGGTGTATAGTGAGGTTCCTATAAGCATAGAATGGTTGGAAAGAATAACAAAATCAGGAGAGAAATCTCATCCACCATCTTGATTAGTGATGTAAAGTGTACGGATATTTCTAGATTTACATTCCAACGATTGAAGGGTCTCATATTGAAATATTTTTTTTGTGAATATGTGAGTGTTCTTTCTTCTTTCAACACCGAATAAAAATTGAGATATATTTTCTGGATATTTGATACAAATATAATCGGCTTGTTTGAATGGAAACCAAAATTTCCGAAATGTCAATATACACGGGAGAAGATAGTATGTTCATATACATATTAAAGTGGCATGATAACACACAAATACAGATGTTGCTTTGCTATTATTTTTGGCATAACATACTGCTTTATTAATGATAAGACATGACAAAATGAGTGGAAATACATATATTATGGAACAAATTGCAAGGTACAACACTGGACCCGCAAAATTGTCTTTTTTAGACAAAGGCCTTGGCCCTGCTTATATTGAAAGTGAAATGCATGTAGCTGGTGGGGATACCAGTTTCTTTATTTTTGGAAACAAACAAGAAAAGGATTGTAGATCAACCATGGTGGTCATCTCATCAAACATACATGAAGTTGTCTAATTGTCCGCAATAGGCTCACTTGCCTTTGAGTTACAACCAGTCTTACCATGAACCTGCATTAAGTGTGCAGAATAATCAGCAAACTAAAAAGTGTTTTCTTTTAAATCTTTATTTTCCCAGATACAATACTATACGAAGTATATCACAACATGTTGCATATTGATTTTATGTCATATAATACCAATAATTAAGAAAATAAATAATTGGTATGTCAACTAATTTTGATTACAAGTGAATCCTAATGCATGTAAAATTTACTGAAAATATAATGCATTTATCTCTACAACTAAAAAGATGCAAATGTTATGGTCACCGCTAAACTAATCGCTCCGCTTAAACTAATCGCCCCCTACTCGCTACTTCTATCGCGCTTCAGCGGAACCGCCGTCGTGCGACGCCCAACTTCGCCCCGCCGGCCCGCGCACGACGCCCGGCTCGCTCCGGAGCCTTCTATCGCTCTCCTGCCCTTCCGATCCGATCCGTGCGCGCACCACGGAAGGCCACACCGCCGCATCCCGCCACTGATGCTACTGAGCAGAGACTGCCAGCCCACTGTAACGCCCTGCGCGGCTGCGACGGCCCCCCTACACCGGCGATGCCACCACCCTGTCCCGTCACGCCAACGCCCTGTTCCGATCCTGTACTGCCCGTTTCCAGTTCCGGCACCAGCGGCTGCAGCATCGATCTGGTCAAGTGCCCGATTTCCAACTGGAGCCAGCAACGGACCTGATGCTGTTGTGGACGAGGAGGTTGTTCGCTCGTTCGTCTGCCAGAGCAAAGACCTGCGAGAAAGCGGCGGCGGCGGTGGCAGAGCCAGAGACGTCGGTGGCAGGTGAACGGCTTGCGGGTGAGCTGGTGAGGGGATTTTCCCGGAAAGCTGCGCGTGGCCATCACGGGCTCACGGCCTTACCCAACCCGGCCCATCCCCTGCTTGCACCATCATATGATCTTTTTTTGATAATTATCATATGATCTTCTTTTGATGCAATGTTTTTATTTTCCTGCCTTTTTACAACAGTAATTTTCTGGTGATCAACATGTGCCTTGTGCGTTATTGTGGTTTACATTTGGGTTGGTTTAATAGCATCGGAATCAAGCGACAAGGCAATACCATATGAAATCAAGCGCCGAGGCAATACTATATGAGGTAGGCTTTTCCCTTCTGTTGGATCAGACAGTTAGATGTTTACATTAATTCCTTGCTAGCTATCTCTATCGCATCCATGCATAATATGGCCCATATCTCGCTATTACCGCATCCAGTACTGAAAGTGGCTGATTGTAACGATCTGATTGTATCTGCACAAATTCCAGTAGAATTACATACTGTATTACTTCGTGTGAATCACATGGCCAAGCACGCACGAATTCTGTAGAATATATAATACAATCACATGGCAAGCTATTTCGAGCCACATATGGTTGAATAACTTATCTTGGAGAGTAGTTGTTTGTGATGGTCACTTAAATGATTTAACCCTCCTCACCATTATAGGATTATGCTTATGTAGTATTGGATGGGATGGATTTTGCATTATGAAGGAAGTAGGCAAACAGACATTAGGAATAGCATTTGTGCTTTGTATAAAAACAATTTCTTAATCATGTATAACAATAGTATTGTTTCCTATAGAAAAAACATTGGCTTTGTGTTGCCTACATTGGAAACTTCGGTTAACAGGGTAAGCAAGGCATCCAGAAGAACTGACAATGGCAGGAGTCCAAAGTGCTTCCAAGTACTATATAAAAAAATGTTCTTTTATTATGATTGCCAATTTTATTATGATTGCCAATAAAGTAGATGCTATTTTACATGTCTTGACATCATCACATGGATTTTAGGTTTACAAAGACTTTGATGGTGCTGCATTTGGAATTTCTGCATACTGCGTATATGGGGGTTGCCCTTATCATTCTCAACAAATGAAGGGTTGTTGGAACTTCTGGTCATGTGAAGAATTGTCTCATTTTTGTTGATATCTCCAGCCGGTTGGACCATTACCTCAGTTTCTCTTTTTCTTGTACTTCTTGTTTTACTTCCTTGTGCAGGATCTCAATGTAAAAGGAACTTCCATTGCCCTTGAAGTAGATGAGAAGCTCAACTTGAGCTTTCTTGATTTAGCTCATTCTTGGTATGCTTATTCTTTGGTTTTTGGGTCCCATAAATTAATTTTGTTATTACTCACATACTAACTTTTAAAGGAAACACATAACATGGTTTTTAAATGATGTAATTAATTGTGCTGATTTTTTTAATATTTGACGTTGCTTCTTATGTGATCACACCATTAAATATGTAAAGAAGAAGGTATAAGATGCTACCGAGCTACAAACATTTTTCTTCAGTGCTGCTTTTCCAGATTGGATGAATAAGGTAAAAACAATTCGTAGGGCTTTCCATTTGCTTTCCATTTTCTAAAAATGTTTTTCAGTATTCATGTGAATTTCCTTTGTATTTTTGAACAATTGTAGTCCTCTATGAGCTTTCTGAAACTTGACCGGAAAACAGAATATCTTGTCAGTAATGAGAAATTGAAGGATGGTTCATCTGCTACCCACCTTGCTCTTCCCTGTAATATGGCATGGCAGCAAGACTGCAAGAGCTCAAGTTCTTCGAGACATTATCTGATCCTATAGCCTAAAAGGATCTCACTCCACAATTATTAATAGCAGGGGAGAGGAAGATGGAAGAGATTGATAAGATGTAGAGATAAGGTGCAGAATGGAGGGGAAACTCGCACTTGTGCTCTATCGACATGTCATACGAACGTTGATACATGTTGGCGTGGCCACGAGGGGCTGTGGGGGTCTCTGGATGTTGCTGTGTACTCTACGGCAGGCGGGGTGAGTGTGCGAGACAAGTAGCTATGTGTGTCTCAGTGTAGCGTAACCTCACTGGCTCGCCTCTGCTTGAGCCTCCTCGTGAATGAATAACTAAATATATAATTTGATTGACCCTACTCACATACATGGTGAACCAAAATGAGGCCATCATACCTGAAGGTCTATGAGATTATCTGTGATGCTATATTAGTTTCACAAACAAAAAACAATAAATTGTCGCTTACTTTTCCTCTGGCTAGGTGAAGTCAATAACATCGTACTGGTTTTCTTTATTTCAAAGAAGTTAGTTTGAATTATATGTTTTAATGTTAATTATTTGTGATGACATAGGATTCTATATGTGCTTTACTTGTGTGGTTATATGTTATAAGATGTTTTACCCGTAGCAACGCACGGGCACTTAACTAGTATAAACATAAAATTCAAAGCTTCAACTCAAGTGTAGTGTATTAGCTACTACCAAGAGTAAGTCATAGTGGTATAAACACAAGTCATACCAAATGGAATTTATGTGCCGTTCCTTTTAATAATCCAACAATACTATAAGTTGGAACTTGCATCCATAGTTTTCTTTTTAAAAGAGAATACAGATAATCTTGAAGTAGAATATATGGACCCCCCCACCACACACACACACTTACATAATTTTTTTTTTTTTTTTATCTACGCATTGACTTTGTGCTTGGTGCTCACATCATTCATGACGTAATGCCTCCCACCAAAACTATTTACCTAGTGATTTAGCTAACTATTTAAGCTCAACCCTTCACATAAACAACTACACATTAAACCAAGTTGCAATTGAGACCTACCGTGCTGGTGAGACAACAAAATTAAGAAAAAAAAATGCCTAGTGACCACTACTGATGCACCGGAGGTGGGAACGGAGGAATGTGGTCAGGGCAGTTGTCATAGTACAATTTATATATAAAATGCCAAATGGTGAAAAAGGATAATTATGGCTCTAGGTACTGAGATATATAAGAATGAGCCCATATCAAAAGGTACAATAATTAATATACCAATGGATTGTTTGGACGTAGAAATGTAAGAACTTATATTGAGGAAAAATATTATGAAGTGAACTTAATATGAACAAAAAATAATCAAAAGAAGGTACATGTCATGACGAAAAGATGCATGGTACGCTACTTACAGCCATGGAGTCCGTTGAATAGTGGGGGTTTCTCTCGTATTGAGGTAAATATACTACAACGTTTAGTATATAAAGCCTCTTGCCAGAGGTTTCTTCTTTAGTACTGTACTTGACAGTACCTCGTGCCATACTGTATATTCCGGTCCCACCGACAATGCTCCATTCACTAGCATACGGAAGAATCCCTGCCACCAGAAGTGACGACCTACATATGATTTCAAAACAAGTACCACATATAATTAGTTGGAAGCTATTTGGCTGCATATATCCTGAAAGAAGAAACGTGAAAAAAAAAATCTTGTAGCTCAATGAAACGAAAATAGGAATTATTCTTCAATGTTTTTTAGATAATTATTATGCGTAAGAAAACTATCAAAACTCTGTATTAACATCTTGTTACTTTCTGAAATTGAGCAGCTTAAAATAAGGAAAATAGCTTTGTCAAATACAGTACAAACTTTGCAGCGCTATAACAACACCATGCCAGTATATAAGCGGTCACTATTACACTTTTGGGGAACTGAGGCTAACAAGTGCTTGAGTCTATGTCAGAATGAAACAACTATTTGTACTCTGCCTTGTATGAACCAAAACCAAAACATATGCGTGTATTTTCTGAGTCACATTCGTTCCGGCCTTGCTTGTGGCGAAACATCATGCAGAAACTTATCTATATAGCTTGGAATGGAAACATATATAGTCAATATGTGTGTGCGCCTTTCTTTTGCTTGAGATAGAAGATTCTTACCTCTTGTCATTGAACACTAAGCTCATGGACGAGTACCAGCTCTCGTCAGCTTGACCTGCATATGCATATGGAAGCCCTGAGCACGCCCGATGACGTTTGCTGTTGGATCTGGCTGGTCACGTATATCCCAATCATGAACAACGACAATTATTACATGCTGCTATTACTTCGTTTTTGCCTGGTTCACTAGCCACCTGACTGATGTATAGGGTCATCGGCATCTCAAGTTCAACTAGCGCGCAAACGAGAGGAGCTATTGCGAAGAAGGCCATGAGGGCGCAAAGGAGAGGAGCTCTTGCGAAGAAGGCCACGGCTAGCTAGCAGTGGTTTGAGCACAGCAAGGAAAACAAACCAGTGCGTACTCCAGAATGGAGGGAGACCCTGTACTTATATATATGAAAAGAACAGCAGTGGGGTGGTAGCAATGGATCTAGGGTAGTAACATGGTTTCACGTGGTGCACGAGCTGTGTGTAAGCCCGATATATGCTCATGGTACAACTACAATGGAATCTACTCCAGTTAACAATGTAACTCCGATCCAGAAAGATTCCATTACAAGGCCGCGCACGCGCCCTCTGAGGTTCTCTTAACTTTAGATGCATTTGCATAGTAACACTATACGACCTTAATTACTCCTCCTGTAGATTTTATTTTATTTAGTAAGCAGATGCACGCCCAAATACCAACGTCAGAACATCTCCAGTGTAGCCCACAGACAAATTCCCATCCTAAAATTAATTTGAGGGCCTAACTAAAAAACACAAGTCCAACAAGACCCTACTCAGGCCTCCAAAATTAGGAGCCCTCAATTTCTCCCCTGAGGAGGCCCTGAAAGCCCTAGTTAAGTTTTGGATAATTGATGAAACCTAATGTGTGACGAGGTAGGTTGGTTCACACCAAGTGGTGGAGCTAGATGACTACAATGGAGATGGATAGTGGAGTCCAAAAGATGGTGATCAAGTGCTCCAACATGAAAAATAAGAAATAAAACAACAAAATAGACTCAAGGGGGTGGCGGCGGGCGGTGGCGGTGGTGGTGGCATGCGGCGGCTAGGGCAGGGGCAGGGGGCGGCACAGCCAGGGAGAGAGCAAGGAAAAGGCACGAGCACGGGAGAATAGGAATAAAGGACTTTCATCTAATTACTTCTTAATTTAATCCGATTACAATCTCCTAACATTTATAGTCCCAATTGGACTCTAATAGGAAAGTCCTTATCGAACACGGACTTTCTAGTTTTTCTAATCTTAATTCTCTAATTAATAATAACTAGGAAAAGTGCCCGTGCATTACTATAGGTTAATAATACATTTTAAAAGTCATAAATTTTTGTAGAAGTTGAATCAGGTCCATGATTGAAAATGGATCATCTGATCATTACCGTTTATCTTAAAACTGCGAGCAATCCCAAGCACAAAGCAGCAGATGGACCATGAGTAGAAAAAAATGCAATAGCCTATAATAAAATAAATACAGATATAGTTATACTGCTGTAATAAGTATGGACACAGGCTAAAGCCAGAAATTCTAGGTTATCTAGAAAATAAAGTAAATAATAAGGGTCCATAAAATTTTTGGATTCAGTCTGCTGTGACATCAGTGTAGAATAGAAAATCGTTTAAAAATAAATACACTATACAGTACATTAGCGTCATAAAGGGCTCAGGGATCAAACTCGAACCTTTCTCCAACTGGTATGAGATTAAATTCTTTGTTGTTGTATTACAATGTGTCAGTGTATGGTAAAGCCATAGAGTTAGACATAGAGCACTATCGTTAATATATTTCTAATTACATAAGTATGAGTATATATATATATATATATATATATCCTATAATTAGCATATTTCTAATTACATAAGTATGAGTATATATATAATATAATTAGCAAATTTTACAAACTAAACTTAGTTGCATAGTAAAATTACATTGGGCAATAGCGGATAGACTGCCAGAGGCATTGCTCACTCTGGCAGCTCCTTGCAGCCACGTCCTGATGTCTCCCACGCTACCGTGCCATAACGTCATCTCTTTGTTAATACTAGGTAAATGCCCGTGCGTTGCGATGGAAACACATAATACGACGAGCGTGTATTATACTGCTACTTTAAATAGATAATGCAATCGTAATGTTTGAAACATCAATATTACATAATTCTTCAAAGAAATATAGATAGTAACTCTAAATTTTGATTATATATCACTTCATATTTACGATACACGAAAGATAGACTTGCACACTTTTAGGAATTAAAGGTTTCTTGAATTTCCTTTGTATCTCAATAGTTTGATCACGAAGTCATTTCGTATTCTTTGGCCATCCTGTACATAGTTAAATGTGAAACCAGAAACTACAATCAATAGCATTATTATATATAAACCAGAGGTTTCTGCAACAAACTGAAGTTTGTAAACTTGACACCAAATAGAAGGAACATCATAATAGACCAAACATGAGACAAAGTAGCAAGCACATAGGTTTGAAATTGAGGAGAAAACACAATTCACTCCAAATTCAGTAGGAACCTTCCTCTCCTAGAACCTTCCTCCTATATAACAAAACAAAACAACAAAACGAAGCAGATATTATTTTCTAGATACAAAGAAACTCAACTTATTTTGCCGTACCTCCTGTTGTAGCCAAACCATAGCAGCAGCAGCTGCTGCTGCGTGCACAGTGGGCGAGGGTGACGGAGACAGCAACTTCCGGGAAGCCTGGCTGCAGCAGCAGCAAGAACTGGATGACTACAATTGCTACAAACAAACAACAGTAGAGTATTAGGTGTGACTAAATCAGAATTCTTGGTGTAGATATGCAGAGTATGTCTGAGAAAGTTTTTTTTTGGCTTTCAGATTGTTGTTGCCATTGACAGTGTTCAAAATGCAGAAGTAATAACCAAGATACAAAGGAATCAAATAGCATGTCATCAAATAAAATTCCCTAAATTTTCTTCACTGAATGAAAACAGAGTGAGAGGGAGAGTGTTTTTTATAGGAAGCAAACCTTGGACTCGAGTATGTCGTTGTGCACAGAGCTGAGAAGATCGACACTACCAGTACAAGCAACACCATTGAATTAGCACTAATGCAATATCATATATATCAAGACAACAGATGTTCAGCTTGGTATAGATCCTGACCAAAGTTCAAGCTTAACACTATTTTCTCTGTATATGATGGAACTCTAAATCTTCCCAAATGTTTAGACCTTATCAGGTGCTTTATTCAGTTCTAGATAGCAAATCATAAAAATCCTATTGAAGCACTTTGACCAAAGCTTCAAGAAGCAATTTCTACCCTCATCAGGTGCTTTTTTCAGTTCCAGCACGAGTCGTATGTCTGAAAATCACAGGATTTTTTTTATTGCAGAATAGGTGCAGCTTCATTAACTGGCCTTTAGCAAATCCAGTATTTTAGTCAGACAGGTCTGATGGCAATAATAATCCTAGGACCAAACCTTATAAAGAAGTTTAATCGTTCACCATTGACAACTAAATGTAGTGTATAATTATTGCTAAGATTAGCATCCCATTGTGCCTAAAACTATTAAAATGATTCAGCACGGTGGTTCAGTAATAGACATATTTAAAACGAGGTGATAAGCGAACAGGTTTACACTCACCAGTGCTTCAATTCCAAATCAACTCTCTACAAAGCCTGCAAATACATTGTTCAAAATTCAATTTAGGTAACTACAAAGAGACCAACAGCCAGAAGCCCAACAACTACATAGACACAACGATATAGCTTCTAAAAGGCTCTTCTAAGTTTTCAGAGATCAAGAAGAGCAGCAACATCTGAAATCTAAAACTTATTGTGGAACAAATTTATCTTTCTGAATATACACTGATGTTCTTAGATATCACAGAACCACGTGATTCACTATTATATATAAAAGAGATGTGTGCCAGTAGTATCTAGGACCACTCATCCAATATGCTTTAATTCCCTTCTATATTGTACGTTCATTATACGCTACTGAGTGATCTGTACAATCCCATCAGCAAGCCTCGTTCTTACGAAAAAGACACCACGCCACGCCACCCACCAGCCGTCCCCCAACCATGGCCAGTGGTGCCTGGCCTTGCCGCCCATCGACAATCCCAAGATTTATAAGGGGGTCTCAAAGCCCAAGTGACTTATGCATAGTTTTTTTGTAATTTTGCTAAAAGAGACTACTAATTTAATTCACACAAGAACACAAGCAATTGTAGAAAAGGACAACAAAGCCTGAATACAGATAACATGAGTAATCAAGCTATGATGTAGATTCGTACCATTTTCTTCGATGCACAGAAATTCAGAAAGTTGATATAAAGCACCTGAAAGAAAAACATGAGGTACATTAGTAAGATCATCAGAAAGGGTACAGTGATGCCACAGTGAACAGGGGCAGTTTATGTAGATGGCCAAAGGCAGTAGATGGTGTTTGCAGCGAAGATGTGGAGAGCAACCAAAGTAATAAATTTTCCATGAATATGCAGAAAGCTCAGTAAGCATTATTGACCAAGATATCCTGAAATGGTTCCAAACGCAAGGAGCCCATCTCAAATTAGGTACATAGTTTAGCTGAAAGAAAGGAAACAAAATAAGATGCTTCAAAATTGGACATCTTAAATTAACGAATAAGAAAGGCACCATCTGGCCATTTCACTGTCTCAAAAAATTAATTTAGTTCTTCATTTGAATATCACTATCAAGGAAAAAAAGAGGTTACAAGGTTCCAAAATTTCCTGTCCAGTGCATCATTATTTGTAGTTATTTCCAAGACAAAACCGTTCCAGTGATAAGGCTACACTTTTGTCAACTTTAAGCAGTGTTTTAAGGCGATGCTTAGGCGTCCAGACGTACCCAGCTCACTTTGGAAAACAGTGGCGCCTTGTCGCCTAGGCGTCTAGGCATGCTCAGCACTCGCCTGGATGCCCAGTACGAATTATCCTTGCTCTTAGTGTTTGACATCTCTTAGAATAAACAAAAATTCAACCTTGTACTGACTTCAAATGATCTGAAATTTGGCAAATTAGATCGAGAAGATCAAAACAGAGGACAGGAGAATATTTGTTACCTTCAGTAGGGGCTGACTGAAAAATCTGTGAAATCCAAAATGCCTTGAAAAGTTTCATTAAGAAGCCATATGAGACAGCATTCTTCTCAGCCGGACCCACTTCATTGATATCAAAGGCAGATAAATAGATAATATGCAAGTAAAAATATGATAAAATAGTCCCATTTGGCGGTAGTTATTAAATCTAAAAGGACTCATCACTGAACCTAAGATGAAGCACAACAAAGTTTAACTATTCCATCAGGTTTTTAGGATCCCCTCTAAGTGTGCCAGGGGTATAATTTGTCGCAACATAAGCATATATGCCTTCACCGGAGCCTCCAAAAGAAGAGATATTTCAGCTAATGCCACAAAGGGCATACACCAATGGTTTATATTCTTAATAATTTACATTGGCATACATTGTGTTGGATCGTTGCTTCTATTTGATGAAGCTCCATTGCTAATAAATAAAAAGAATCATCTAGTAAACCCCCTCCCCCACCCCACCAAAAGAAACCCTATATATCTCGGAAGTGAATGCGATACTTTAATAGGAAGGATCACATACCAGTCGTATATAATGCATCAACAGCTGATGTAGTGTTTTCCTATTAGTAGCAGGATAATTTTTTTAGTTCACTAAAATAATGTTTTCTAGTTCAAACCTTGCAATTCACACTTGCACATTCACACAGCACATACGTATTTAACAAAACTGGCATCTAGTAATACATAATACTGAGACTATTGATGTAAATGATAACAATTTTGCCAATTTGTCAACTATACTAATCTAATGTCCCAAAACTCTGAAGGAAATATCTAAGAATCCCTATCTGTATATCTCAAATCACATTCATCCAACCACAAATCCACAAGATAGATAGGTTATAGTCACTGAGATGAGAGGTATACATGAAGATCCAGGCCAAGAAACAAGAACAGACAGAGATCAGGCAATGTCTTCGTGGAATACCTGGATTGGAGGAAGGGGATGCCAAAACAGAGAAGCAGGCTGAGGGGAAGCGGCTAACGGGTGAATGCCCTAGTTTGGTTTTGGCTAATTGATGAAACCTAGGACTAACCCTATTGCTAAGTGTGTAGCATTAGAGAAAGGGGAGGTCCAAGCCAAGTGGTGGAGTGGAGATCAAGGTGATGATGGAAACCCAAGATGATCAAGTGCCACCCTTGGAGATGAAGGAAGAAGAGGAGTGGAATCGAAAGCTAGAGGCAAAGGTATATGATAGGGCATTTCCATTTCACCAGCCGTAGGCGAGTAGAGAAGTTGACGGCCGGGTTTAGGATTGATAACCGTACTATTAAGAGGGGCGATGTCGTGCAGTATCAGTTATCTAAGTGCCACTAGGTGAGAAATGACTTTGCATGTGTATTAGGGACCTAGTGTGCTAACTACCTCTTGCAAAATTCAATTGAAAATACTAACACACGTGCACAAGTGATGAGACACTTTGGTGTTGGCACATGAGAGCAAGGGTTGTTGGGGTTTGGGTGTAAACCCCTCCCGCCGAGCTTGCGAGACAGGACTCGGCGATTTTCGGAGAAACGTATGCACTTATAGGAGCATCAGACGCTGAGTCCTGTGGCGTCGGACGCGTCCGATGACCCAGTGGGTTGGCGTTGCACAGTGTGTGCATCAGAGTGTCCGACGTTTATTCTTCGGCGCGTCCGGTGCAAAGCAAAGTTGTGTCAGTGCTCGAGCCGTGCGTTCATCAGACAATGTTGCATCCGATTCCACCCCGTCAGATGCGTCCGATGGGTGTGTGCATGTTTCTGGACCTCTCTGCATAGCGTCCGGAGTTACGGCTGGTGTCCGGTGTGTTTCGTCTGACGTTGGGGTTCACGCGCATGTTCTCAATGCGTCGGACGCATCCAGTGAATGTCACCTGAGCGTCCGACAGTACCTTAGAAGCGCGCGTAACGGTCAAATTTGAATGAGGACACGTAGCGACTCGGTGTGTCTCGAGAAGGGGCATCAGACGCGTCCGATGCTTAGGCGTCTGATCGTCCGACGCCCCCGACTCAGCTCCACTTAGAAGGTAACGGTTGAGACATTTGGGTGGCGGCTATATAAGCTAGTTGGCTGGCTTGGGGGCTTCTCTTGCACATTTTGATCATTCTTGACCACCCTAGAGTTAAGCCAAGCGGCTATATAAGCTAGTTGGCTGGCTTGGGGGGCTTCTCTTGCACATTTTGATCATTCTTGACCACCCTAGAGTCAAGCCAACCACCTCCCTTTCATCTTGCTTGATTGCTTGCATCCAAAGAGTGATTGGGAGTGTTCCTAGTGCATTTGCCTTGCGATTGAGCATCTAGTGGCACTAGTGAGCGATCTTGCTGCGATTGAGCTTGTTACTCTTGGTGATTGCCGTCACCTAGACGGTCGGAGCAGGGAGGGGCTGTTGAGCAAGTGAAGAAGATTGTTTTTGTCACACCCAGTGGTTGTGAGGGGTTTTGTTCCTACCCCGCGGGAGTGGTGAAAGGAATCCTTAGTGGAATCTTGTGGCCCTGGTGAGGGCTTAGCATTGACGCCAATTAGCCACCGAACTACCAAGTGTGTGGTCGACACAACGGGGAGTAGCGTGCCGGCAAGCACGTGAACCTCGGGATAAAACTCGCATGTCTCTTGGTATTCTTGTGTGGTTTGATCCTTTGAGATCAACTTGGAATTCTCTATTAAATCATCTCTTCAGGTTTCTTTGTATTGACAAGATGGTGATTGGTCATCATCCCGAAGGCATGGTTTGCTTCACTCGGTTCCTTCCTTGCGACTACATTTGTGCAAAGTAGCATATTAGGTTGTGTAGAGTAATTTGATTGCTAAGGATATTACCTTTAGTGTGCCTAGTGTATTAGGTTTGCTAGAATTAGTTAGGTTGGCTTGCAACCCCCTTCTAGGCTAGCACAACACTTGCTCTACCATTTAATTTACTAACTGGTTTGTTTAATCCTTTGTAGAAATTTTATTAGGCTATTCACCCCCGCCTCTAGCCATTTAGGACCTTTCAACGGGTTGGGTGCTCAGTTTTGCAGAGCAGGAAGGGAGAGAGAAGGGGTTGGCACATCTGGTGGCAGCAGCGAGGGAGGGTGCAGGAGGAACGGCTACATCAGGGGGATGAACGGCCATGAACCCGAGGTCCTCGGAGATAGCGTTCGCGTGGGAGACGGCAGCGGGGTCGTCGCTATTGGGCGAGAAGGAACGGTGACGACGTCGTTCGTAGAAGCGGTGATTGACGGCGCGGCGGAGGCCGGTGTGATAGAACCAACGAATTTATACATGATCAAGTATGAACATCCCTGTTGATCACGGTGGCACGCACATACCATCACGTATATAAACCCGGTAGTCTGCCGAGTGTCACGAATGACCTCGGTAAATCAACTTTACAACCAGAATTATACTCGATTAAGCAAATACACATCATATACTCAGAGTTTGTAGCAGAAAGATTACTACAATAGAATTATAAATAACGAATAAAAGTTTAGTTTCAAATCATTTCACAATAAAACAAGGTTTGGAATAATTACCAAATCAAAACTTGAGTGGTATTGCCAGCTTAATTGACCTTCTCTAATGAAGTATAGGTGAGAAACATATACGGAGTAGCCGTGCCCGTCAGCTTTTAGTTATCAACATCTGCAAACAAGTAATTCACCTGCAACATGGTACGATAAAATCCTGAGTACTCAATTGTACTCCGCAAGACTTACCCGTCAGGGAGAAGAAATAAAAAGACTCCAAGTATAATGATAAGCCATATGTGTGGAGTTTGATGGCTAGCATCATTTGCGGAAAAGCTTACCAAAGTAATCCTTACTTTAAATTTTAGTAGCAGAATTAATTTTGATCCTCTTAGAACTACATTAGCACCTTTTTATGTCATATTATTTAAATCATAGAAACAATCAATTATAGATGGGATACCAACATAATCCTTCCATCATCATTCAATATTCCATTTCTTACTATGTTTCTGCGGTCAGGCATGAGTTTCTCACTATCCGGAAGAGACGGTGATTCGAATCGATTACACCTGCTGGGTAGAGCCCCTATCACACACCCGCACAGGTTTGTACATCGCCCGCGCGAGTCACCGTTCACTCTATTCGAAAGATAGGATTGAACTATTTCACAAAACTCATGGTCCTCGAGCCTCACCAGTCAGTACCCTAACGACCCGTGGCCTGTAGTTGCTGCTGGATCATGGATCAGTCCCCTCATACCATTTGCTCTCCTCCCAGTAATGCTAACGGTTCAATACCTACCTCAAACGAGCTAATCGGTTTCACAGTCGAAACGAGTTATTCGACTGTTATGTGAAGGTACATTCAATCACCTAGATCCAGAATACGGTACGGTCCTTAATCGACATAGACGGAAAAGATATAGACATACAAGACCTCCATGTCCTGTAGCCTCACCAACACCGAATCCCATCCAGTCTCCAATTATGATTCACCTCATGTTTAAGGATATCACATATATATCCTGTAGTATCAATTAATCACCCTATATCTCGCGGGAGACAGGAAATCACCCGACTTCTACCGGTCTAAGCATGACTAAGCATTTAGGGAAAATGTCCTACACATACTAGTGGGGTTGTATATGGAAATAACTGTAGATCACGGTGATCATGCAGCAACGGTTTCAACCAACTCCTATTTACTTAATGCACATTACACTAGACTTAAAGTGTAGTAAAGCATTTGTAAACCAAAGAGAAAGGGTCATGCTCCGGGGCTTGCCTGTGTTGCAGGGAAGGTTAGTGGTTAATCTTGCTATTGGCACCTTCTATGGAAACATCTTATTAGGACGGGGTCATCGTGAATCTTTTCCGAAGCTTTGACCATCACGCTTCTTCTCTCACATGCGCTACAAGAAATGAAATGATGCATGCTTAATGACATGTTTGACATGATGCATGATGAGATGATTTACTTGAATGATATCAATAGAAAACTATGTAAGGTTCCATGTGTGCAATTCTCTTTCTTTGATGACAACATTGTATTATTAGGCCCCCGCAGGTCCCGCCGCTTCGGGTGTCTTCTAGATGTTTCCTGAGCTCGATGACGATATTTTCGGACGTGGATAAGTTTCATGATAATTATGCACTCTAATTCCTCTTTATGCTTTTCTGAAATAATCCCTGGAAAATATAGAATATGCAAAACTCATAGAAATTTTCAGTTTAGACAAGGTACTTGGTAAAAGGTAAGCTGCAATACTTTTATTTCTAATTATTAATAAACTTACCCATCAACAACTTGCTTTTGAACATAAATTTTATGCTTGGATCTGGAGTTGCTTGCAATACTTTTTTTATTTCTGAGTGCGCTACAGGTAAGTTTGCAATACGTTATCCACCATCAACAACTCCCCCAAGTTTCTAATTATTAATAAACTTGGATCTGGAGTTGCTGCAATACTTTTATTTCTTTTAAGCACACTTGCTTTTGAACATAAATTTTTCTCGGTTTTAGACAAAACTGCTCTAACTTTCAAACTTACCCATTTTACCTTTAACCATGGGGCTTTACAGCTTTTGCATAAGTCTTGAGCAATTGAAAGATAGAACAATCAAGTCAAGCACTATATCTCAAATTCTTCACAGTACCAATATTCCGGAGTTTTGTAAGTTTTCGAAATAAAACTCCGAGCATGATTGTATGACACCCTCAAATCTCTTATTATATATGGTATTTATGGATCTCACTGAGGCATTAATGATGTTATGTCGTACTACAACTAAGGATTTATAGTGGAACTTATAGGAGAGGCAATAACAAGGATGAGCATACTTGCAATTCATATGTTGTAAAGTCAAACAATGGATCCACAGAGAATTGAGGCATACAATCAAATCAAGATGTGCATGTGTATGGAATATGGTGGATATGTGTATATATGGTATTTAGTGGCTAATCCTAATTCTACTTTTGCTCTTTGAAGATAACTCCCTCCTTCAAAACTTAGAACTCTCCGCAGGAAAACATGGGCTATCTTTATTCTCTCTCTTCTTTTTTTATTAATCTGGGAGGCGGGCATCTATGTACCCATTGTTTTAATTGTTGGGACACTTGTCCATCTTTTATTCCCCTTTTTTTTCTTCTTCTATTTTTTCAATACTTTTGCATAGCCACATGCATCCTTTGAATATAAATAATTAGAGAGATAATGATAAGAATTTGGAGCAATTAAATAGGGGTTGTCCTATAAGGTATATTTTTGGGTGTTTACTCCCAGTGTAGGAGAAAAACATTTTTAAAGTGGATCTAGACGAAAGTGAAAATGACTGCGCTTACATCCCAGAGTAAGAGTAATGCATATGTGGGTGGAGTGCATAAGTGATCTCGATTTTAAAAGCAAGATAAGGATCTCATAAGATATACAACAAAGGTTGACTAAACTCAATGCAAAGCAAGTAGCATGAATGCGCAAAGGTTTTCTTAAATCCTAATGTATCATATATGGCTTTGGTAGGAATTTAAACTTTATCATACTAGAGCTCATCATGTAAGGTTTTTTTTAGGTTTTCAAAATAAATCTCCAAAACTTAGTAATGCTAGGAATAAGATAAATAGCAGCTTAGACCTTCATGTATCATATCAATCAATTACCTAGACTTAGCTCAAGCATATGTCTCCATAAATTTCAGGTTCAGAGTAAATTCTTATATCAAAGTAGTCATGTCCAAAACTCAGGAGAATTCATGGTTGAAAACTAGGCACTTAAAAGGAATTACAGTAAAGCAACTATTCATCATCTCCAAGACAAAATTTTAATGTTCTCCAGTTTTTATTTGACTCTTACTTATTAGACACATTCTATGATCACACACCTTAATAAATAGCTAAATATATTTGTTTAGTTTTAATTTGTTAATCATCTTTTTATTTCTATTGGTCTCACAAGACTCTAAAGACGTGGACCTTCATGTGCCCATATATTTTTGGTATTTTATGACTATATAAAATAGACTCGATAATCGCCTAGGTATAGTTACCTAATAACTAGGGGATGCTCCTCCCCCAAGCAAGATATTTGCAATACTTGGTGTTATGATCTTCAAAGTGAGCTAACCAGCAGCTGTCTTACAGTGGGTGCCACCGATAGACTCTTTTCTTGTCATAATGTTGTTCCTGCATAATTACACTCCAAAAAAAAAATCAAAACTCGAGGCTCGAATTTAATAAGAGGTTAGATCAGCCAATAAGTAATTGATTATTCTTATGAGTTGATTTCAAATTGACAAGTTCTAGTAGGATTCTCTTTTTTTAGGATTTTCTAGTTTAATTATGTAGAAATTAAATATGTGTGTGTTATATAGTTGTATTTTTATGCCACCATAGAGAATATTTATTCTTGTGGGGTTTAGAATTTTATAATGCAAGAAATTAAATACAGGAGCTATTATTATTATTATTTTTTTTTATACCACCACAAGAAATATTTCTCTGGGGTTACCACAAGTTTATTCACGTGGGACTTTTAATATTTTATGATGCAGTAAATGAAGCAATAAAGATTTTTATTTTATTTTATTTTCTTTTTAATATTTATGAAGATAAATATGTTAAGGTAAATTTATTAATGTAGACAGAAGTACTAATTAATTAGATAACTACCATATTACCTTATGGCAAGGGTACAAAATTGAAAGTCTACCGATAGGTCTTCTTCTTTCACTCTTGTGTATCTCTCCATCTTGAGAGATGGAGGTCTTGATGGTTGCATACCTCTAGTGATGATGATGTCACTTTTGTTCTTTGGTTTGGTCTATAGGTTGAAGTAGAGCATTAATAGTAGCTGGCAGCATCTTACTCAGTGTGCAAGTTCATAGAACTTTCACTTGTAGAATTAATAAACTTTGCTCGATGTGTTGTCCTGTTTGCAAAACTAAGGTAGAGATCAAATGCATGGGCTCTACTGGTGGAAAAACACCAATAGACCCAAATCTATTTCTTTATTTATTTTTCTTCATCCTTAGGCACATTGAACAAGAAAAAGTTGGTGTTACATGAATTATTTATTTATGACATGAGTGGTAAGATCAAAAGATTAAGTATTTAATGCTGCATTTAAGTTTACATAGTAGAAAAGAATGAAATTGCTTAACCAATGGAAGGATTATCTATCTTCCCAAGATCAAATATAATATTTTAGCTTGTTTGGTTAAGACTGAGATTAAGAGAACGGTGCCACAAACAATTTTAAAGAACAAAGCATGTTGAGTTAATTTGGTTTATCGATTTTAGTTGTAACTCTAACATGTTTGTGTTTGCATTTATGTGTGCACCAAGATCAAGAGAAGAGCAGTGACAACTTACTTTAAAATATTACCTTCATTATTAGAGCTTGATGACACTAAGTGGTGAAGGGTAAATGACTGGTGGTCCTTTCTCTTGCATCTTGAGTTGTTCATAGACAAATTTCCTCTGTTGCACTCATTCTTTTGCCATCTTTTACTTCTTTGATCTTTTGACTCTTTTCACTCTAGTCATTATAATGCCTATAACAGATTAGAGGACAATACATATCCGAAGGAGTATACAACTTTTGCACACAGGTTGCTTGTCCAGTATTTTATTTTGTTCTGTGTATGCTAATAAAAAGATAGTATTGATATTGTTTTAGCATAGATCATATTTTATATAGGAATGGCTTGAGGCACAGTAACTTGTAGTAGAAGATAAAGTGAATGAACCATTAATACTCGTAGTTCTTCCATCTATGATGAATGAGCTGTGTCTTCTTCTACAAAGTTATTGAAATTCATGATTTACCCTACTTCGTCTCTGATTTGAATTCATCTCATGACTTACCCAAGTTAAATTGAAAGTTTTTCTACAGGGGTTAGTCTACAAAATATTTAATGTCTACTACAACAATTTCTAGTTCAATAACCAAGCTAAACTCCATGTCTAATTTAGTTAAGGAAGACTATTTAACCTAAGCACCACGCTTAATTCAAAAAAAACCTTTGGAAGTATGTGCAGTACTTCCAAACCAAATCTTATTATAGCAAACAAAGGTAATATGAAAACACTTATAGAGATTTATTCATTTAGAGATGAAAAGGTAAATAATTGAACATGAATTAAAAAGTAGATACAACTAATATTAGCAACATAGGATTTTCTAAATAAGTCCATTCCCCAAGCTTGAATTTTGCAAGGCAGATTTAAGTTCGGATGAATTAGTGTTGCATTATGATAGATTGGTCATACCTAGTGCTGCCATTAGTCATTTTCTCACTTCAAACCTGAAATGGTTAGTGACAAAAAATATCTAAAGGAATATTTTGATAATTATATTTCTATGCTAAAGGTGCAAGCTCAATTCATTTTTTAAGAGTGGTTATTTTGAGACACAAAGTTATTCTTGGGAAACCTTCTAATTATCCAGTTGGTGAAGGGGCTTCCTTTAGAACATTAGCCTTTATGCACCTATATCAAGATTACAACGAGATCTATAATATTTATGATAAATATATGCATCTACAACCACCCTTTCAATGATTTTATGAATAGGTAGAATGAGGGGGTTGAAAATCTCATGTAGGGTAATATTATAGAGACTAATTGATCGAGAAGATTTCTCATATGAGCATGGATTCGATGAAGTGTTAATGAGATAATTCCCATGCTCATCGATGTGAGCTCCCTTTTCGAACTCCAAGGGTGTTTCCTCATGGATGTCTATCGGCAACAAGTTTGCCTCTATTATTTCGTGCCTATGACATTTATTGGATGTTTTATTTTCTAGAATTTCCCATGAATTGATATCCCTAAGGTTGGTCTCGTCTAAAAGCTTTCTCTAAACTTGGTTGAGTTCTGTTTGTTAAAGAAATTGATTTAAGCTCACCATTTGAATTTAAACCAAGTTTAGATGCTAGTGCTAAAGCTTCATCCTCTTCCATCCATTCTTTTACAATAGCATATGTATTTCTAGAATGTTCTATGCATTCCTGCCATTATCGTTGCCCTTCTTGGGCATTCCTATAGTTTTCATGACTCTTATTCTTGGGATGTCTTGATGGATTTCCAGGGTCATTATGAAGTTTAGTAGAAAGAGCATAAAAAGATTCATTGGGGTCAAGGATGGGTTTAGAGATAGGTTCAGAGACATTTATTATGGGCATAGAAGGGGAGAAGATAGAATTTACTCCTGAGTGGCTTGGCTCTCCTTCTATGGCATCACTCGACATGCCATCCTTGAACTCTCCCCAGTGCCTTTTATGAGGGAAAGGAAGTTGACGACACTTTTTCCAAGATGCTCCTCTGAGAAGATCTGATGTATATTGATTTACGAGCATCTTAGGTAACTGGAAGTCTAAATCATCAAATTTCAAAGGTTTAGGATTGATAGCTAAATCTTGGGAATGGGATGATTGTATTTTAGCTACCAAGACTTCCGTTTCTAGTTCGGGTGATAAGTTCTTCTCTTCCTCGGGGAGCTCAGAATAGGCTTGAACAACATTTTCTAGCATAGGCCTTGCTTCAGTTATAGGTAAGTGAAGAAAAGCTCCTCCAGAGGCTAAATCAAGGGATGCCTTAGATTCCTTGGTAAGACCCAAATAAAAATGTTGAATAAGCACGGGGTCTGGAAAATCAAGGTCAGAGCCAAATGTGATAAGTTCATTAAAACGCTCCCATGATTTACTAAGAGATTCTTGTTCTAGTTGCCCAAAAGTTAGAACCTCTTTTCGAAGGTTACCTACTCTATGGATGGGAAAGAAATATAAACAAAATTCAGAGTATAATGTTTCCCAATCACCTTGCATACTTCCGACGGCTCGATTATGTAACATCCCTGTTAAACCAACACCCAAAAATCACAACTTTCAAAAACTTTTTCGAAAGCTAACCTATGCTTGGTGAGTGTCATATAGGAAACCCTCCTTAGTAATTAGCATTAGCTCCTATGCACCATTAGTGGCATATGCATTTTACCTTTCTCTAAATTATACCATGTGATTTGGATTTCTTTCGGGATTTCATGTGATGCTCAACTTCCACTTAATAAATGTTGTTGGTGACATGTGTGCAACCAAGTGGGGCCCACCCTTGACCCAACCCTAGGTTACCTTAGGTGGACCCCACCAACAAGGTATATGTACATGTATATATATGTGTAAACCTAGTAGCTAGCCAAATAGAAAAGTAGGAAAAAGAAAAGGAGAAGGGAGGGAGGAAACCAACCAAACCGAACCGGCCTGCTAAGGCCCAGCCCAACCAGCCCTACACCCCCTTCCCTCCTTTTTTTCCCCACCGCTAGCGTGGAGCCCGGCATCGCGGCCCGAAGCCCGCCGGCCGATCCCTTCCCCTTACCCGCATGCGCACGCGCAAGACGGCCCAGCAGCCGCCCGCCCGGCCCAACAGCGCTTCGCGCCCCTCACCCCCTTCTCTTAGGGTCGATGACAGGCGGACCCCGCGGTCCCACCTGTCATCCCCCTTCCCTTCCGCCGCTCCGCTTTAGCAAAGCGCAGGGGAGCGCCGCCGCCGATCCTCGCCGCCCGCGCTGGACCGCTGGGCGCGAGGGCGCATGGATGATCGCCACGCACGCCCCGCTGCCGCCCCCGGCATCTCCGCTCCGTGATGAGCTGCGATGAGGCACTTTGGCCCCCCAAGGCTGACGCCATGGCTGCCGCCCCGCCGCTTTTGACCGCCCGCCGCCAAATTGAACCGCCCGAAAGCCGCACGCGCCCCCCGAACCCTAAATCTAGCCGTGAGCCCCCGGATGAGCACCACGTACCCCTACATCGCCTCATCGCCGTCCACCGGTGCCATCGCCGCCGCTCACCTATAAAGGGACACCCCTCGGTGCCCTAGTGCCCCATCCGCCTCCGCCGCCACCTGGTGGCATCTCACACCCCACCACAACCGATTCGAGAGGAGGGCCGTGTCGGAGAAGAGGAGAAGGGAGCCGCCCCACCGGGCTGTCCGGCCGGCCGCACGAGCCATCCATCCCGCCCGCCCGGCCGCCTAAGTCGAGGGCGGCGCGCCCCGAACGACTACAACACCGTAGCGGTTTGGCGCGGCACGACCTCGGCCGCCACGGCAACACCTCTCCTCGCGCCGCCAGCCTATCGCCCGCAAAGACCCAGCCGGTGAGCCCCCTTCCCCTTTCACGCTCTTCTATCTCGCCCGCCGTCCGCGCACCATGGCCCCGTACCCGAACCCCACCTGGTTAGCAAATCGCCCGGGCCGCACCGCGACGCTACCGCGCCACACACCGCCGAGCCGCCGAGCCGCCACGGCTTGCTCCGACGCGACGGCTTGGCACGCTGCGCTTTGCCGCCGCGCTTTCCCCCTCGTAGGCAAAGCCGTGTCGCCTTTCATCTTTGTCACCTCGCAATGACGCATATGTACGCGCATTATGCTGCGCTACCTCGCAACGCACTTCAAGTAGACTTCGGAGGCGGGCGGCACCGCAAGAATCACAGACCGAACTCGTTGCCGGGCCGGGTGTTTCACCGATCATAAGCGAGGCGTTCCCACAGACACCGCCGCGATACCAGCCGCTGATGGGCGGGCGCAGTTTCGCCTCACCGCCGCACACTTAGTCGCCGGCTTTTCGGGCCGAGGCCCTGGCTTCAGCCCACACCAGAAGTTTCCGTGGCGCCGCGAGAGCGCCATGGCGCCCGGCACGGTGGACTCCGCCGCCCTATGGTCGCCCGGCGCTACGCCGCCGATCACGGCCGAGTCTAATTGCAAGAGAAATGGAGCTCCTGGCTCCGTTTGCTTCGGCACAGCGCGCTTCCGCCCGCCGGAAAGCCACCGCCCTTGCCGTCGCATGGCTCGGGCGAGCCCCACGCCGCCCTAAAGCGCACAAGCCGCGCTCCTCTGGTCACCATAGAGCCCCAGGACTCCGCCAGCTCCCCGCCGTGGTCAGGTGCGGCCGTCGTCACCGCGACGCGCTGCCGGCGGCTCTGCTCCGCCGCCGGCGAGAGTTGGGGGGGAAGCGAAGCCCCGCGACCTTGGTGAGCTCGGCTCGCGGTGGACCAGAGGGGGAAAGCGAGAGGGTGACCACGTGAACCAACCGGGGTTCACGGTGCACCGGCCCACGGTCCCACGGTGCACCGGCCGCCGGTCCACCACAGCCCGATGGAGGCCCAGGCCCGCCACGTGGCCGACCTCCCCGGCTTGACACGTGTCCCGGGCGGGCCAGCCCAACCCGGCCCTGATCCAGCCCGCCTAGGCCCACACCGAGCCCGGTCGGCGTTGACCGTTGACCGGTCAACGTTGACCGTTGACCTGGCCCACCAGTCAGTGACCCACCAGAGCCGGCCAATCACAACCTGCCACGTGTCACCTATTTTCGGAAAATAATAAAATGATTTTCTCTTTTTCAGATATGATTTAATCTTCGGAAAATCATAATAAATCCATTTTAACTCCGAAAAATATGAAACCAGTGTCCAAATTTTTCTAAAAATGAGCTCTAGGTCATAGGCTTATCCATGAGTGCATTTGCTTCTTTTGGTTTTCAGTTGCTTCTTTGTGCACCTCTATAGGAGCCGCTAAACGCGGTGTTATGTCACGCTTTTCAGAGACGGAGGAGCCGCTGACTGAGGAGGGAGAGGACTACGAGTACACCGAGGACCTGGGAGACGACCCGACTGCAGGTGCCACGTCCCACCCAACCTCTTAGCTCCTATCTAGATATACAATAACTAGAAAATGCTAGCGCTATTAATTATTGCTTGCTTTGCTTTGTTTATAGGGTGCATGGTAGATTGTTTGATTCAGCCTATGCCTTGTCGAAACCGATCCCCTCGCATACCCGCGGCTAGGATTAGACTTCGCGCTTATCATGTTTATTTTGATGCTACTCACTTACTTTACACGATGTATCATGACTGTGAGTGGCTAAGGCACAGGATGCCGAGGTTGTGGAAACCGGGATTTTTGGGAGAGATCTTGGCGTGAGTCTTGGGTGTGTGGTGAGGGTTGTGTCGACTGGGCAGGATCTAGGGCAAGTCATGAGGACGAGCCATGCCGGGGGAGTGTGATCTGGGCACTCCCCACATGGGAGTACCTGTGGCGGGTATTTGTGTTGGAAGAAGGTTCCGGGAGGAGTGCCTTTGTGGTACGAATCGCCGGGACGGGAGGTGCCGTTGAGGCACGGGGCAATGGGCCCCGGTGAAGATGTCCTGTCTAGTCACCCCTAAGGACTGGTATGTTGTGAGAACCGGTTCATAGGACCACTCGTGCACACCACTGCGTTCCCCGATGGGCGGGAAACGACTTGACGGTTAGCTAGCCCCCCCGCCATTACTACTAGGTTGTCAGGTGATAGTGTAGGGAGGTACGGGTGTCGAGACCCACACCCTCCTGAGACAGCGTGGTGCCCCCTGGGGTCCGGCGCCACGTTTCACAGTCTCAGCGTGCCGGTGGACTCCGGGGTGTCCCAGAGCTGAGTGGTAGGATGGCAGTGGGCCCGTTAGACGGCAGCTCGGTATCAGCCTAGGCGAGGCGCATCGCCGATGATGGTGATCTTGTGGTTCCAGGTGTACACACTCTGCAGAGTTGATCGATCTATACGTATAGCCGTGTCCGCGGTCATGGACATTCCTATGATTTACGCTTCACATGATTAGTGAGCGGAGTCCCTTCTCTTCTCTCCCCTGGGTGTGGTGTTTTCCCGGCCTAGGGGCCGTTGAGGCGAGGGAGGAGCGGGAGTCTTCCTCGTCGACTTGAGTGAGAGTGTGGTGTGATGAGTGGATGGTTATGGATGGGATGGATGGGAGGTTTATGGGTATGAATGGGTTAAAACTTGACAAATATTATTTAATTATGCAATGGCATAGGAAACCCAGAGCCTCAAATAGGTCTTTTGATTACCCTTGCATCCACCTTCCACATAGCAAGCTTCATTCATATGGGTGGGATTAGTGGCCAGTACAAATCGTACTGATACATTGTGGATCAGGGGAGAACATCGAGTGGGAGACCGACGAGGATGACGAGGAGGAGTAGGTGTCTCGAGCTACGCGCAAGTGGATGACGCGTCGATCCGCTTCTACCTACCTTATGCCTTTCCGTATGTGTGTGTGAGTGTGATTCCGCCTTGTTGGCGATGTAATAAGTACTTAAATCTCGCTATTTGTACTCTCTAAATTAAATATTCCGCTGTATGCGCACTTTGGACCGCAGATATGTCGATGATGGCAATGAGCCCTTCGAGGCCATTGCATTATTGTACAAAAACTGTGTCTTTTCCCTTCGAGGAAAAGCGGGTTGTTTCAGTTGGTATCAAGAGCCATACTTGCCCGTAGGACGAGACCTCTAGAAATGGCCGATAGATTAGGATGAATTCTTTGTCTTCGGTTATATTTACCGACCTTGCATCTTTTTATGCATGGCTTATCTTATATTCTAAACCTAAAAGTTGCCTTTTACCAATGCAGCTATGGAGACGCCGAACGAGTTGAGGACCAACGGGATGCACTACGGTGGGTTCGCCAAGCTGCTGCGCGAGGTGCTACTGGACCTCGGGGTTAATCCCGAGCAGGTCCAGTACGTCATCCGCGGGGAGAGGGGCATCGTTGCCATCTCCATCGAGGTGCCGCCGAGTGAGAACTGGCCGCACATCCGTGGTTTCACGGAGCTGGAGGTCGACACCACCGTCGACATGTGCGTTCAGTCCGTTGCGCGCACGGCCCTCCGTACCGTGTGCCGCAACTCCCGCCAGCTCCTTGCGCACGGACCCTTCTGCATGCTGCCCGGAGGCTTCGACACCGACTCCGGCGCTCCGACCCTGCCGAGGCTCACCGACATCGTCGAGCCAGTCGGACCCAGGCTGGTCCGCATGCTGGACGTGACCTCCAGCTACGCTCTCGCCCAGGATCGTTACATAACGACCTTGGAGGCCGAGAACCGCCGCTACAGGAGCTTCCTGCTCAAGACCGATGACATCGTCGCCGAGATGGAGCGGGACGAGCTTCGTCTGCGAGACGAGCTGAGCTGGGAGAGAGAGAGCCGCCGCTCCAAGGAGGCCAGGCTCGAGAGGGAGAACGAGCGACTCCAGGCGGAGATCGCCAACCTCCGAGACCAGGTTGGGGACTTCGGGCTCCGCAACCACTACTTGGACAGCCGCGTCCTTGAGCTCGAGAGTACCCTGGCTCGTACCATGGAGGCCCTCCGGGAGCGAGAGGACGCCACCAGGAACTTCAACCTCCGCTACCTGGGGCTTCTGAACGAGGTCAACTGGGGGAAGAAGAGGATCACTCAGGAGGCAGACCATGCCTGGAACAACGTGCTCCACCAGGTGCAGCTCATGAAGAGCGAAAGCGCCGCCCACGACCGGCTCCGTCGTGTGGAGAAGGCCCGGAGGAGGTCGGACAAGCGGCGCGTCCGACGAGTACCACCACCGCAGCAGGCGGTGCCCGCCCGTGTACCGCCGCCCGCCCTTCGCCGAGGACTTCCGCCCGCACAGGAGCCTCGCTCAATCTGCGAGCCGCCGACACCCGCCACACTGCGACCTGGCTGGGACTCCCCGGATGGAGTCGGCAGCCTCCTTCACCAACCGGCTGTACTGGCCGGTTGAGCCTTCCACCCCTGCACCACCACCACCTCCACCAGTCGAGCAGCACCACCTTGGGCCCGAGCCTTCCACCCCACTCTCTCCAGCTACCCCACCCTACGACACCTAGGTGTTCTACCCCTGTTACTAGTAGTATAGGTTAGCATCCTTACATGTTGCCCTGCGTGGCACTGGAGACATGTCTCACCTACCCAAGGATAGAGTAATTGTCACCCTTTTTGGGGCCTACTGCATGCGAGTAGAGCGTTCTCGCGAGTCTTCTAAGCGTAGCTGCTAGAGACATCGCCATGTAATAAAATGAATGTAATGGATGCTTGGATTTTATGCAATCCTTATGGATCTTTATGCTTCTTTGATTGAGTGTACTGTTAGCGTTTTTCAAATTAATTGACTAATAACTTAACCACCCAATTTTAATGCAAGCTTGGTATCTTTAATCAACCCCTCTAACAGATGTCCCTCCGCCGCTCTAGCCGCTTGTCTGAACCACCCTGCGGGACGCCGATGCCGGCGGTTCGAGGTCGTGGGCGTGGTCGCGGGCGTGGCCGCCGTGGCGCCGGCCGCGTCGGACACGTTCCGATCAACTTCGAGGAGGGGGCGAGGTTGTCGTGGAGAACGTTCTCGAGGAGAACGAGGTGCCACAGCCCGCACCACCCGGGGTGCTGCACCTAACCCACCACCGGCCGGAGGTGCTGTCCCGACCCACCACCGGCCGGGAGGCGCCGCTCCACCGCCACCGCCGCCTCCGCCTCCGCCCGCCGCCCCGCTCTTGGCTGAGGTCATGCAGCGCCAGACCAGTTTGTTGGAGACCCCCAAAGGGAGTCCTTCGCCGCCACGGAGGTCCGCCCAACGACTTCCGGCGCAAGCTTGAGGGTTTTCTGAAGCCGAGGCCACCGACCTTCGACAACTCCGACGACCCCATCGTCGCCCTCGACCGGCTCAAGGAGATCGTGAAGAACCTCGACCTCACCACCCGCACGGACGAGGAGTGTGTGGCCATCGCCGCACACCCGGCTCGTCGGAGCTGCACGTGCGTGGTGGGACGGCTTTGCGACATGCACGCAGACCCCGCGCACATCACCTGGGAGGAGTTCGAGGAGGCCTTCATCGAGTACCACGTGCCGGGGGGTGATGGACGCCAAGGTGGAGGAGTTCCGCAACATCCAAAGGGGATCCCGTAAGATCCAGAGTACGACAACCGCTTCACCTCCATGATGCGGTATGCCGCCGGCGACACCGACACAGAAAAGAAGAAAATGTACTTCTTCAAGAAAGGTCTCAACACGCGCATCAAGCTTTCTCTCTCTGGGCACACCTGCCACACTCTCCGTGAGATGATGAACAAGTGCCTGGAGATCGAGAAGGATCGCTTGGAGGCTGACCTGTCGAAGGAGAAGAAGAAGAGACATTTCGAGGGGTCGTCCCGCACCTCCGCTCCACAGAGGTCGCGTGGAGGGCTGCCCTCGCACCTCCGCACCCGCACCGTCAAGCGCGCTGCGCCTACCGTGAGCCAGGGTGGTGGTACCTACGCCACCAACTACCCCCGCCGCCTCGAGTACGAGCGTGGAAGACCCCCTGCACCGAGCACGTGGAAGGCTGCCGCGTCTACCCCCACAGGCGGCATCCCTTTCACTTGCTTCGGTGTGGCAAGCCCGGCCACAAGATTCTCGGCGCCCCGACAGAAGACTGCTGCTACACCGATGGCTCCCGACGGAAGCCGCCCGTCCCAGCGACGCCCCACGAGAGTACCCCCCGAGCCACCCAGCGGCCGCGACCCACCTCACAGCAGAGGACGCCTAGGACGCCCCGGCGTGGTGTACGGTATGTTCATGGTTAACGGAGCTAAGGCTTCGGTGTTTTTTGATTCTGGTGCTACATGCTCATACATATCATCCAAGTTTGCACGAGAATCACGTACCCGTCACTCCACGACGGGGGGAGCTATTGTAACAAGTTCCCCCTTGGGAAACTTGAGGTGTACACACAAATGTCAGGGAGTGAGAATAAACATCGAGGGTCACCCTTTTCTAGCCAACCTCACCCTTCTTCCTTCTAATGGTCTAGATGTCATCTTGGGGATGGATTGGTTAACCCAAAGACAAGGGTGTGATCTCATGCTCACCCAGGTATGTAGAGTTTACCCATCCCAAGGGTCATGTAATCAGGTGTGAGCCCAACCACGGCAAAACGGTCTCCATGTTGTGTGCCCTAGAGGCCAAAACCATGGAGGACGTACTGTGTGTGTGTGAGTATCCGGATGTGTTTCCCGAGGAGTTGCCGGGAATGCCACCCGGATCGTGATGTGGAGTTCGTGATCGACCTTACGCCTGGGCGGGACCGATTGCCAAACGACCCTACCGCATGTCGGTCGACGAGCTGGAGGAGCTCAAGAAGCGGCTTAAGGAGCTTTCCGACAAAGGGGTACATCAGGCCTAGTGCTTCCCCTTGGGGATCTCCCGTCCTGTTCGTAAAGAAGAAAGACGGCTCGATGAGGATGTGCATAGACTACAGGAATCTGAATACCGTGACTGTCAAGAACAAGTACCCCCTCCCAAGGATCGATGACTTGCTTGATCGGTTGAGGAATGCCAAGTTCTTCTCCAAGATTGACCTCCGATCGAGGGGTACCACCGGATGAAGATCCGGCCCAAAGATATACCCAAGACAGCCTTTGTCACTCGGGTGCGGGTAGTATGAGTTCACGGTAGTGTCGTTTGGGCTCACTAATGCCCCGGCCTATTTCATGAACATGATGAACAAGGTGTTCATGGACGAGTCACTACTACACAAAAGATTTTGCAAGGCACTTGAAAAATGAGCTCGGAGGCGGTTTTAGGAAAAAACCGCCTCGGTTAATGATTCCCAACCGAGTCAATGCTCAGCCCCAAAAACCGCCTCGGAAAATATATTAACCGAGGCGGTTTTTATAAAAAAACCGCCTCGGTTAATGGATATTAACCGAGGCGGTTACTCTAACGTAACCGCTTCGTTAATGCATTAACCGAGGCGGTTTTTTAAAGATAACCGCCTCGGTTAATAGACATTAACCGAGGCGGTTGTTTATAAAAACCGCCTCGGTTAAAGAATTAACCGAGGCGGTTGTTGTAACACAAACCGCCTCGGTTAATGTATCATTAACCGAGGCGGTTTTCTAACAAAAACCGCCACGCTTAACTCTCGCTCTATATAGCCAGCAGCCTCCTTCTTCTTCCCCGCGGCTTCTCCTCCATTTTTGCGGGTTTTGAGCTCCAAAACCGCAAAAATTGTATATTTTCTAGGGGGAGAAGTTTTGCTCTTGGAATAGGCAAAGGGGCAACGCAAGAGCTCAATTCTTACCCTCCAACCCTCATTTTCTTCTCTCTTTCCCTCTTTTCTCTCCTCTCTTTCCCTAGATCTAGATCTAAGTGGAGGAGAAAAAGAACCATCTCCTAAGAAGGAGGAACCCTTGGATTTGTGAAAGGTGGCACCACAATAGGTTGATTCTTACTCTTCAAAATCCTACCTTTTCCTCTCTTTTTCTCTCTTTGTTCATTCTTTCTATTCCTCTCCTCTTTTCCTCTCTCTTTCTCTCTCTTTTCTTTAGATCTAGATTTAGATACATGCATTTTTTTAGCTCCCATCCTTATATATGTTTATGGTACGTGTGCAAGGTTACGGATGGCAAGGGATTGGATGTACAAGGGATCGAGGCTAGATCCATCTTTCTTGGATCATGTGAAGAGAAAGTTCATTCCTACGGCGACAAAGCATCGTCTGAGTGTGGGTCGAGATTTTATAATTTGTCCGTGCAATAGCTGTAAGAATTTGTTGGCACATAGTGAGAGTGTGGTGCAATCTCACTTAGTGCGGTTTGGTTTCGTCAAAGACTATAAGGTCTGGAAGTATCACGGTGAATCAGATCCGAGTGCCGCCACCACTTGCTCATCTAGAGAAAACAAGTCGTCGACGACAACGACACAGGTGGTGATTGACGGAGAAAATGGAGAACAACCTGAAGTATCAGCAGCCAAAGCATCAGCTGCGGGTGACAATAATGATGTGCATCATGATTACATCACGATTGAAGATCTGCTACAGGCAGAGGAGGACACTGCAGATGACGATGGTGGTAATCCGGCGGAGGTGTTAGACCCCGAAGATGTGGATCTCTTTGATAGAATCGCTAACTGTCAAGATCAGGATGATGTCTTGTTTGGGAATCCTAAGTGGCTAGAGAACTTCAGGGAGATGAAGCAGGCGGCAATTGATCCCCTGTACAATGGTTGTCCGAAGCATTGGACGGCGTTACGTTTCAATCTTCAGATGTTGATGCTCAAGGCTCGCCATGGGTGGTCTGACTCTAGCTTCAACGATCTGTTACGTATCCTCGCTGACACATTCCCGGAGGGTAATAAGGTGCCCGCCAATACCTATCGGGCAAAGAAGCTGATCAGACCAGTGGCGATGAAACTTAAAAAGTTCCATGCCTGTCCAAACCACTGTATTTTATATCGGGGCGAGTATGAGAACTTGCAGAGCTGTCCTCGCTGCGGAGCAAGCCGTTACAAGAGGAATGCTGGTTGCCGGACGGACGCAGCTGACGACGGACCCACCTCAAGAGGGCCAAAGAAGAAGATGAAGACGACAAAGAAGCAGGCCCCACCTCCAGAGGACCAGGAAGAAGAGGGTTATATGAGTAGAAAAAGTCCTGCCCTATCTGTTTGGTACTTGCCTGTGATCGATCGGCTGCGTGCGATATTCGGGAACCCGGATGATGCAAAGCTCATGTCTTGGCATGCATCAGCCGAACGCACGAAGGGTGATGGCAAGCTTCGACACCCCTCCGATGGCAAGCAGTGGAAGCGTTTCAACGACAAGTTCCCAGAGTTTGGTGACGAGGCCGTGAACGTCGGGTTCGCGCTAAGGCACCGACGGGATGAATCCGTTCGGTGACCTAAGTAGCTCGCGCGACAAAGACCTGGCCTGGTCATCCTTACCATCTATAACTTACCTCCCCATCTATGTCACAAGCGCAGTACTTATTTGAAACTTGGACGGTGTGTGTGATAGTTGTTGTCATCAATTTATATAATAACAGCCCTCTTACAAATATCTATTATAACAGGTATCTTCTACTAACCATGCTTATATCCGGACCGGCGACTGAAATGATATAGATGTCTTCCTAGAGCCATTTATGGAGGACATGCAGTTTCTATGGGAAAAGGGGGTCAAAATGATGGATGCATTCTTAAAGAAAGATTTCACTATGAAGGCTATCATATTTGTCACCATAACAGACTACCCTGGTCTTTTTTCACTGTCTGGGCAGATTAAAGGTAAGACTGGTTGTGTAGTTTGCATTGATGGTACTTGCTACACTTACCTTGCTGCATCCAAGAAGATGGTGTACATGAGGAACAGACGATTCCTCTGTAAAAAGCACAGGTATCGAAGACCTATGATGAATCAGTACTTTGACAATAAGGCCGAACCTCAAACTGACGAGCCGGAAAGAACAAGGTACGGGCAAAAGGTGTTTGACATGGTCAAGGGCATAAACATCGAGTTTGGAAAGAAGAAGAAAGAGGGGAAAGATGGTGGAAAGCCAACCAAGAAAAAAGAGAAAGCGGGGTGCGAGGGATGAAGAATACGAAGGCGAGCCTATCACGGCCCCCTTCCTTTCAAGAAGCGCCTTGTTTCTTCAAGTACCTATCATCTTTGGAAGGAACTAGATACGCCCCATGCCATCGACCGCATGCACCTAGAGAAGAATGTGTTTGAGAGCACGATAGGAATCCTGCTTGACATCAAGAAAAAGACAAAGGATGGTCTCAAGTCTCGTCGGGGATTTGGTCAACATGGGCATCGGGCCTGAAATTCAACCGACACTGGCAAGCGCAGAATGGAAAAGTCGACCTCCCGGGGCGAGCTACAACCCGACATTGGATGAGAGGAGGGCTATGTGCCGGTGGCTCGGGGCAGTCAAGGTGCCGACCGGTTTTTCTTCCAACATCAAGAGCCTTGTTTCTATGAAAGACCTTACTCTTACCAACTTCAACTCACATGACTGCCATGTCATGCTTACGGTGTTCCTTCCAATTGTGATCGATGTATCGGTCCCGAGTGCGTTAAGATGGTAATAACACGCATGTGCTACTTCTTTAACCAGTTACATACGTGAGGTCATCGATGAAGCCGAGCTGCCGGCTTTGAAACAATTCATCGCAGAAACTCTTTGTCGCCTTGAGATGTGCTTCCCACCGTCTTTCTTTGATATTATGCCACACCCGATGATGCACATGGTTGATCGATACAGGGAACTAGGCCCGGTGTACCTTCATCGATGTGGACATACGAGCGGTTTATGTCGACCCTCAACGAGATATGTGCATAATCGTGCTTACCCGGAGGGCTCTATGATCGAGGCATATACAACGGAGGAGGCCGTTAACCGGTGCACCAAATACATTAGGGATGGAAGAGCGATTGGGTTGCCCGCTCTTTTGCATGAGGGCAAAACCTCGGGGGGATGGGATGTACGGGAAGGAAAGTCCGCACCGATGTAGATGAAGAGACCCCCGCAACAAGCTCACAATAGCGCGCTCAATCGGTTAGTGGTCATGGAAGACTGGGTTCGAAGCACGTAGATGAGATCCGCCTTTCCAAAGTGGTGGACGTGGTGAGGCATGGGTTCGAAAACAAAGACAACATCAATTTCACGACGTGGATCAAAGAGCAAGGCATATATGGAGAAACCGATGAAGCAAGGTTTGCGTCGGGGCCCTAGAACACAAATCACCTCATGGCAAGGGTATGACATCAATGGTTACAGGTTCCACACGAAAGAGAGAAGGACAAGAAGAGCGCCTCACAAAATAGTGGCGTTCGATATGAGGGCATCGATGACAAGACGAAGAAGATTATGTCATACTATGGGCAGATCGAAGAGATATGGGAACTTGACTATGGTGGTGACCTACAGGTGCCTATATTTCGGTGCCGGTGGGTAAAGCCAACAAATGTTGTTGTGGATGATTTTGGGCTCACCACGGTGGAGCTCGGCAATGTGGGGTACAAAGATGACCAATGGGTGGTAGCAAACCGCGTTGCACAGGTAGCCTACTTCAAAAAAGCCCAAAGACACCAAGAAGCATGTGGTTGTGTCGGGAAAGCGTAGAATCGTGGGAGCAGATGGAGTACGAGTCCCGAAGAACACAACAATTACTCGGAGATGTCGCTCTTTACTGATCATCCATCCAAAATCAAGCTCGTCGAGACCCGTGTCAACAAGACCAAGATGAAGCCTTGGTGCCGCCCCGATGGCGAGAAGAGGACCGTGGTAGCGTCGACACCAAAATGAGTTATCATGTCACATATTTATGTAATATAACTTATGTAATGCCTGTAACATTTATAAATTTTATTATGTTCGAACAATTATGAGTCACATATTTGTAAGCGTCACTATTGAAATACTCCATCTGTCCCATGGAGACTGCGTTTTAGTTTTTTGCACTTCATGTTTCACCATCCGTCTTATTTAAAATATTTATGCAAATAATAAAATAAATCTATCAATATTCAATTATTTTTGTTGATAAAAGAAGTCATCATAAAATAAATTATATTTATAGAAAAAATTGAATAAGACGAATGATTGACAAGTACATACTACTACTACTACTACAATACTATACTACATACTATACTACTACTACAATACGGTAGCGACATTCTATACTACTACTGCAATACTGCACTACATATACTACTACTTGTACAACTACTACTACAATATGTGAACAACAACTACAATAAACTACAACTATTATTACTACATACTACTACTATTACTTACCCTACTATATCAAGAAATTGTTAGTTTCATAATTATTAGAAGCATTTTTGCTGTTAATTTAGGGAGGCATTAACCGAGGCGGTTATTTTAGAATAACCGCCTCTCGGTAAATTAACCGAGGCGGTTATTATAGAATAACCGCCTCGGTTAATTCCTCCCTATATAAACTAACCGAAACCGAGCAAGGCGCCCAAGTCGCCGCCTCGGTTCAAATCCTCCCGAAGGGGCTGCCGGTTTTCCCTCGGCGCCGCCGCATCCGCTGTCCGCCGCCACCGCCCGCCGTCCGCCGCCACCGTCCGCCGTCGACCAGCGCCGGGTCGCGAGTGCCGCCGCCGTCGGGGCTGTCTGGCGAGCCGCGGAGGAGGAGTTGCCGTCCGCCCGGGTCCGAGGAGCCGTCGAGCCGCCATCCGCCCGCCCGTCGAAGCAGCGGAGGAGCGCCGCCATCCGCCCACCGTCGAGCCCGCGGAGCCGCCTCGGGGCTGCCGTCCAGGAGTCGCGGAGGAGCGCCGCCCGTCGCTGGGCTGTCTCCGGCCGAAGCCCTAGGTGCGCCGCCACCCGCTGGACCGAGGAGCCGCGGGCGCAGAGCCAGCCCGGCGTGGAGTCGCCCGGGGCGGCGCTCTGGCCGCCTCCTCTGTCCGCTCCACGGACCTGCTCTAGCACCAGCAGCGCGGGACCCGCTCCGCCACCACCGCCGGGGCACCAAAGAAGCCGGGCGCCGTGGGCCGAGCGCCTCTGGGCGACCTCCTCCTCCTCCCCGACTCCCTCCTCCTCCTCGCCGACGGCAGCGCCGCGGTTGGCCTCCTCCTCCTGTTGCTAATTTATGTGAAGTGGAGACTTGTCACCCTAGTCACCCTAGTTTTCCCTTTGTTACAAATCAATATGCATGTGGATCTCTCTTGTTCTGTATGAGTTTTTCTTTGCAAGGGGAGTGGAGACTTGTCACACTTGTAGCATCAGATATAGATTTGAATGATTGGGCCTTCCCTTGGTAGTACTTGGACAGTCCTTTCCTGTGGAAATTGTATTACTTGAACATGAATTTGAATGCTTTGCATCTGAAGTTAACTTTATGGATACATTTGGCTATTGGATCCACCAGCAGGCATCTGAAGTGAACTTTATGGATACATCTGAAGTGGTAGTACTTGGTAGTCTATTTAATGCTGATTGAATTGAATCACCCTTGCTTTGCTTGCATAGGAAAGCTCTTTCTTTGTTAATTAATCTGCTGCTGATCCCATCAGTCTAGCTATAGCTTAATGCCGCTTAATGCCGCGCTGAACTGCGGTGGAGTACTCCTGTACTGGTGGTATGTGTCTTTGTGTGTGTGTGTGTGCACGCAACCAGCAATCTGTATGATGCAACAAGATCTGCCGTGCAGTGGACACTAGTGGCAGTAGCATTATTATTAGTCCTGTAGCATTATTAGTCCTTTTGTTTTGGTTTGGTTTGTTTTGGTTTGGTTTGGTTTGGGGGGAGCTGAAACTCTGAGAATGAGGTCTTTTCATGCCTCATTTCAATATTGGTTTGATCAGAAGAGCACTATATATATATATCTCTTTTTTCAGAGAGAAAGAAAAAACAATGTTTCTCCTTTTCAGTTGCTATTCCCTCCCTACCTCTTGTCTGAAGGAAGGGCTTTCAGCTGCTGCTCCTTCCTACCTCTTGTCTCAAGGCAGGGGAGCAAGAAAGAACAAGTCACATTTCTGAAAACCCCAACCAAGCAGTGCATGCAGCTTCTGAAGGGAGCAAGCAAAGCAACAGATGCATGCATGGGCAACCTCACCAAGGAGCCAGCCTCTTGCTTATCAGAGTATCAGCGGCTAGTGTGGGTACAGGTAGAGCAGGTCCGTCCAGTATTTATTTTAGATCTGAATCGCCTCCCTGATTGGCCCCTGGGCTGCTCCTATGGACCCATGCATCTGCTGCTGTGGTTTGCTGTGGTTTGCATGGCAATAATCTGAATCCAGAATGTCTTTGGGCCCCTGCCTGCAACTGCAACTGCAATGCATGCATGCCTGATGCCCTTGCCCACCCTCCCTCCATCAGCCATCACCTGAGATCAGATCACAGCGCCACGTACGCTAGATAGTCCTAGTCAGACTAGTGTTCATAGCACAGCACTCACACAGTGCTGCTCCAGCTCCAGTCCAATCCCATCCAATCTTCCTTCCCCATCTACTATTCTAAATCTAATCTAGAGTACTTCCACTGCTGTTAATGTTATGCTGTGTTCCTGTTCTCCAGCAAAATATGTCAAGGTGTTGGACTAGTTGTATAAACCAACTAATAAAATAAATCAATTAATCTAGAGTCCTGCATTAATTTTTTTCTCCTCTATCTGAAAATTTAGGTTTGGTGCAGTACAAACACTACTCGCAGCACCCGGTCAAGGCATTGTTTCATTTCTTTTGGGTAGTTCAGTTTTAGTCTTGTAGAATCTAGGCTGGTTTAAGTACAGTTTAGTATAATATTTGTTCAGTTAAATTTCAGTTCAGACATGTAGAATCTAGGTTCAGTTTCAAGGTTTAGTTAAGGTCCGGTAGAATCCAGGTTGAGTTCATGTTCAGTCAAGTATAATCTATTTTCAGTTTAAGTTTAGTTCAGTCCCGTAGAATCTAGGTTTTGTAGTTCAGGTTCAGTAGAATCTATTTTCAATATAAGTTCAGGTTCTGTTTAGTAGAATCTAGTTCAATCCAGTAACCTGCATTAGAGTTTCAGTGTTCTGCATTAGAATTCGACTGTTCAGTTTTTCAGTATTATTGTGTTCAGTAGGTTGGCACTTTTTCCTCTACTGCTCAGTGCAGCAGCAACCTGAGAGTAGACACTGCATAGTTGCATATTCTTTTCATCAATTTCTAGAAGAAGGAACTGCAGCTCACATCAGTTTTTGTTCTGTGCAAGTAAAGCAGGTTAGCAGCACGCAAATCTTGTGGTATGTGCATGTCCTTTTCATGATCTAGAGAAGCAAATATTGTTTCAATTAAAATTTTGGCAAGGGAATATCAATGTATATTTGTTTTTCATGTATATACCTCTGTTTCAAGGGCTCTGTTTCAATAACTGTTTACGTACATATACATACACACGCTAACGACCTGCATATCACGAAATTATACTATATGCAGTTCATCTTGGACTGGAATGGAATGTGTGTATAAATTAAAATGCTACCGGTAATCTGGTATAGCAATGCAGCATGTGTGTATCTTGGCTGCCGATACGCATCAGTTGCACACGATCGGAGAAGACCTGCGTCGTGTCCCTGCAGTCGTTGCACACGATCCACCCCTGCACCAACACCACACCACCATCAATTAATCAGCATGGCCAATCTTTACTTGTTGCCGTTCCAGTTGTTGCTCTGCTCTGCAGCCACTTCTAGGCTTTCTCTCTGAATTTGTGACACTTACTACTTTATCTTTCAAGTAATGTTCCTGTAGACTTCAATGTAAATGGAAAAAAATGATGTAATCTTTCAAGAGGAGGAATATAAGAGATATGTTTCATTTATATTATTGTCATGTTACCTTTGCATATGAAGTTGAATAAAATTGTTATCCGCATCTTTGACCTGACAATATCTTCTTCATAGCTTCCAATGGCTAACAAGCCTGACGACGAAGGACAATGGCGCCAGCCTAGTCCTTATGAGAGTGATGATCACACGTCATCGTCATCAGGCAGCTCTACCGAGTACGAGGAGGAGGTGCCAACACCATTGCCAGAAAAGAAGCGCAAAACGGAGGAAGATGATGACCCGAATTATAATGTAGAAGATGATCTGAAGGACATGTATAGGGCTTCTTCACGAAGTTCTCGCATGGAAGCACGATACCATCCAGAGGATGATACTGAAACTCAAAGGCGTGAAGTACGTATATAACTACCATAACATGGAGGCCCTCGCGTAAGCATATAGCTAATAATGCTTGTTATGCTCGACAGATACCGCAGGTGCCTCTGCGCTTGGAGTTCCACGATGAGGGAGAGGGGGAGGGTGGAGAGGGGCATGCATCCGTTCCTACCCCAAGCTCTTCAAGCGCACTAGGCAGTGGCAAGAGTACTGGCAAGAGTGGCAAGAAATCAGATTTGAAGAGGGGCCAACACGGTAGGCACCAAGTGTCTAGCAAGGTGCATGTCATACACCAGATAGGGCGGCATGGAGAGCCCTTGCTACCGGAAAGTGTGATAGGCACATTCAGCAACCAGTGCTCCTGTGTAGCTAGGGAGCACGTGCCAATCACCTACTTTGATTGGAGAAAAGTCCCGAAAGAACTCAAGGATAAAGTGTGGAAAGACGTGAAGAAGCGGTTCGAGTATCCACCAGACCAGTACAACGAAGATCTATGCAGAAGCATGCATTAGCGGTTGCGGAAAAAGCGCTTAGCAACTTGCGCTCCACACCGAACAACGAGTACGTGAAGATGGAGAAGACACCCTTTGAAGACTACAACTTCATCAAGCGTCACGTCTGGGATGAATTTGTGGAGAAGGTGTCGATGATGGCTCAAAGGACAAGAGCAAGAAGTACTCGACCTCGCAAAAGAGGAATACGCTCCCTCACCATTTGGGTATGACGAGTACGCCGCTAAGAGGCCCAAGTGGCGGCAGGAAGAAAGTGAGGCAGGCAGCTTTGCTGCCGGTATAGAGGATCCGTTAGCGTGCCTCGACACCGGGGCACGTGACTACTTCAAAGCCCGTCGGCCGAAGAGGCTAAAGGAGGGAAGAACCAAGTACAACGAGCCAGAGACCGAGGAGGCGGAGAAGGCGGTGATCGCGGTACAAAAGGCTAAGGAAGAAGGGTTGTTCGAACCTCGGAGGGATCATGACGTCCTGACCGAGGGGCTTGGAAGGCCGGAGCACCACGGCCGTGTACGGGCATCTCCTCGAGGCGTAGCCGGAAGACCGTGGAGTCCCGGGTAATCCGACGCCGCCTCGCACCGCACGAGGCGAGGCATATAAGGAACGGCTCATCCAGCAAGGCCATGATGCGGCCGTGAAGGAAATGATCATGGGGTCGATACAGAAGCTTTCACGAGTAACGACCCTAAGATGGTGGACTGCGGTCACAGATGCTTCGACAGTGGCGTCCCAGCTACCGCAAATAAAGCCGGGTACCTCACAAAGACCAAAGGTACCCGGTCGATGAGATCAAGAAACCAACACTGGCAAGCTCCCGGTGCCCTTTGGCCGGACGGGGAAGACGAAGAAAGAAGTGGGAGAAGGAGAGGTTAAGCCGCCCAAAGATGTAGAAATCTACGACGGCAAGCCGATCCCGCCCGAGTACGCCGTAGTGCTCTTGGTGTACACTAAAGATGAATTCGATCAAGATGAAATCGAGTTTCCCACCGAAAGTGGTGCAACAACGCCGGCCAAGCACTCGGCGATATCGTGCTTTGGAACAAAGCTGATATCGTGCTGAAAATGGAGACATCGTGCTCACCGCCGTCATCGTCTCCCCGGTGGCGGCCCAAGTGATGACGACGACGGCGGCGGTGGCAACAACGATGGCGTCCCCTGCATCGATCCTCGACGAGAGCCCATCTCCCGACAAAGGCAACCCACAAGGAGATGCCGGGGTTGCATCGGGCCGTAACACGCCGCCTCAAGTCATCCCAAAGAGTGCCCTTCGGCACCGATGAAGCCAACAGATGAGGAGGACAATAGAGGTGCATCGGGGGCACGACTCGCCACCTCCAAGCCAACCCGAAGAGTGCCCAATAGATGAGGAGGACGACAGGCCTCCGAATATACCCTCGCAAATTGAGGGCGTATAAAATCGCAAAGCAGTCTCCCTTTTTCAACTGCATTCGATAGGTACTATTGCTAACACACTTTTCGGCTTATCTCAATTATAGAGTATGTGTGTCTCTCGATGATGGTGCTAACAACATTTGCACTCGCCGTGATTGCAGCCACCAACGCCACCGTCGATCGGCCACTAACTCCGCACTGCCCGGACAACTACGAGCATGGCAAGTTCATGTTGCCCTTGGGCCAGCTAGTCCAGGAGGAGACGTGGGAGGTTCGACGGTTCCATCTATGGTACATGCATGCTTTGCCAAGTTAGGAATGAAAGAATTCGTTGTGAGGGTCCCCAAGGAGTACTTCCACTTGGAAGAGGATTGCTTTTTCTCTGTGACCTTCCACGACATGCATAGGATGCTTTGCTTGGCGCAAGGACCTCGACGTCGCCCAAGTCACCCTTTTTTTGCATTGTAAGTTGTTATAGCATTGCATCGTTGTCCCTATGCCTTCTTCAATCAATACAACAATGTCGTGACCAAGACTTGTGCCTGCAGGATGCAATCATATATAAATCAGGAGCTTGGTGATAATGTTATCTACCTCTCTCCTATGCATATTACCCAGAGGGCCATCATTGGCTACGATATACCAGATACAGATCCGCGGTTGGTGAACTTGACCCCGATGCAAATGGATAGAAACCAGGCATGCCTACGGAGTGAGATTAGGTATAGAAAGGGAGAGTACATCCTTCAAGCCATGAAGAAGGTCGAGGAACATGGGTGTATCCTTGCCGCCCATCGGTTTAGGTACGTGAAAACACAGGTTCCAATACGTATACCATCCATTGGGTTCACGATTTCTTACATTTGAAGAGTTGAGATTTAAATTGTTTCGATGGTGCAGCTTGGGCGTCATGGGGCACTTTGGATTGTATTTATGATCTTCCCACGGGATGGAAAGGCTGTTGTATTCGACTCCTTGAGAAAAACAAACAAAACAACAGTACAATGATTTTGAATTCTGTGTCCGATAGTAAGTGTGACATCACATTCATTTATTTACACATATAAATCGTATCAATTTTGATGTTGACACGAGTGGTTTTGCATACGATTAACTTACGGGAAGTACCTTGAAGACCCCAACCGCTTGGATCGGAGGTCCGAGAAAAAGAAGTTGAAGTACAAACACGCACTCAAAGTTAGGCGACAATTCCCGGTAACTATATATCGTGAATCTCTAATGTGCTATAACATCGTCCATCATGCTCTCCATATGGCCTAACTATTTCGTATTACGTATAACGTTCATGCAAAGGCTCTAAACAACCCGAAGGATCGCTTCTATGTGGATACTATGCTTGTGAGTATCTTAGGGCGTGCGGGAAGTACGGATGACAGCTACCGACAAATTTGAACAAATCAAAAGGATGGTGGAAGAGGAACAGGATCGACAAGATGATCATCGGTCAAACAATATCCGACGTTTGCAAGTTTGTAACCGATCAATGTTGTCATGTCGATGGCAAGTTCTTCTACGAAGAGAGCGAGCTAGCAACTGAGGACAAGTACGAGAAGCTACGCAAATGGAGAACAATGCTAGATATGAGGGATTATGTGTTGCCGGATATCTTCGACTAGTTTAGCTTGTGATATACTTTTCATATCGCTTATGTGTATGTGTTTGATCGTGACTTTGTGTGCATGTAATTTAAACTTCGTGGTGGAACTTGAAATGACGTTTGACATCAGATCTCTTAATATATGTTCAGCCTTTAAGCGCTTATTCTATGTGTTCCATATGATCTGTATTTACTATATTTAATACTGCTTATATTTCAAAATATTAAATGATTAATATAAATTACCTGAAAATATTTTTTTAATTTGAAAAATAATAACGAGGCGGTTATATTATAATAACCGCCTTGGTTAATAGACATTAACCGAGGCGGTTTTTATAAGGAAACCGCCTCGGTTAATAGACATTAACCGAGGCGGTTTTTTATAATATAACCGCCTCGGTTAATAGACATTAACCGAGGCGGTTGTTATAAGAAAACCGCCTCGGTTAATCTTTAACCGAGGCGGTTTTTCTAACCGCCTCGGTTAAGGCCACGATGAACTTGACCCTTATCTTCGAGGCGGTTAAAAAACCGCCTCGGTTAACCAAAAATAACCGCCTCGGTTAAGTTTTTCTGTAGTAGTGAGTTAGACAAGTTCGTCGTCGTGTTCATTGATGACATACTCGTCTACTCGGCTTCAGCTGAGGAACACGAACAGCATCTGTGGACAGTGCTTGAGAAGCTAAGACAGAATCAGCTCTACGCCAAGTTCAGCAAATGTGAGTTCTGGCTCGAAGAAGTTGCATTTCTGGGACATGTGCTCACCGCAGAAGGGGTGGCAGTGGATCCAGCCAAGATTGAAGCCGTGAAGGCATGGGAGCAGCCACGCAACGTGACTGACATTCAGAGTTTTCTCGGTTTAGCGGGCTACTACCGCCGCTTCATCGAGAACTTTTCCAAGATTGCAAGACCCATGACCAATCTCTTGAAGAAGACCAATGAGTTTGAATGGACTCCGGATTGTGAGAGAAGCTTTCAGACTCTAAAGGAGAAGCTTACCACTACCCCCGTGCTAGCCTTGCCAGATATTCGTCTGGACTTCGTGATCTACTGCGATGCTTCGGCCATGGCTTGGGGTGTGTCCTTATGCGTAACGGGGAAAGTGATCGCTATGCCTCCCGGCAAATTGAAGCAACACGAGCAACGCTACCCGACCCATGATCTTGAGCTCGCAGCTAGTTGTACACGCTTTGAAGATCTGGAGGCACTACTTGATTGGCAACAAGTGCGACATTTACACCGATCACAAGAGTTTGAAGTACTTCTTCACTCAGGAAGACCTGAACATGAGACAGCGAAGATGGCTAGAGTTAATCAAGGATTACAACCTAGAGATCCACTATCACCCAGGAAAGGCTAATGTGGTTGCAGACGCTCTGAGCCGCAAGAGCTAGTGCCACTACCTCACGACGAGTACCACCCCTCCTGAGCTATGTCGTGAAATGGAGAAGCTCCAGCTAGAAGAAGTGCCGAGGAGTCAGATGAACTTTCTGAGAGTGCAGTGCAATCTTGAAGAGAGAATCCGCAAGGCCCAAGAGACCTGCCCTGAGATCATAGAGTTTCGAGAGCTCATGAGGATAGGCAAGTGTCCTGAATTCAGAGAAGACGGACAAGGCACAATCATGTACAAAGATCATGTCTGTGTACCCCTAGACGAGAAGCTACGGGAAGAGATTCTGTCAGAAGGGCATGATTCCAAGTTCTGCATACATCCAGGAAGCACCAAGATGTACAATGATCTCAAGAAGACTTTTCGGTGGAGGGGTATGAAAGCGCATACATTGCCGGACATGTGGCAAGATGTGACATATGCAACCGAGTCAAGGCAGAGCATCAAAGACCAGCTGGACTGTTAAAGCCGCTCGATGTACCAACCTGGAAATGGGAGAGCATCTCCATGGACTTCATAGTAGGACTGCCCCGCTCCCCAAAAGGGCACGACTCGATATGGGTAATTGTCGACCGTCTGACCAAAGTGGCCCACTTCCTGCCAGTTAAAAGGGGTTACCGAACTGATCAGTTGGCAGATCTATACTTCGACAACATTCTGAGGCTCCATGGTGCCCCGAGTCACATCGTGTCGGCGGCGAGGGAGCCAGTTCGTATCTCGGTTACGGAAGAGCCTCCACAAGGCAATTGGCACCCGACTTCGATTAAAGACCGCTTACCACCCACGCACGGATGGGCGCAGCAGAGAGTAAACCAAATCCTGGAAGACATGTTGAGGGCTTGTGTACTCAAGTATGGGAAGGACTGGGAGAAATGCTTGTCTCACGCAGAGTTCTCCTACAACAACAGCTACCAAGCTAGTATCAGGATGTCACCCTTCGAGGCCCCATGCGGACGGAAGGAAATGCCGAACCCCACTCATGTGGTCCGGTAGGCGAGAGGTCGTTCTTCGGACCCGCCAAGATACAAGAAGTGAAGAAGGAGTCGCCCAAGTACGAGAGAACCTCGAGGATTGCGCAGAAGCGGACAAAAAAGAGCTATGCGATATAAGCGAAGAAGGGATCTCACGTTCGAGGAAGGAGACTATGTCTACCTCAAGGTATCTCCACTTCGAGGTACCGGCAGATTTCATGTGAAAGGGAAGTTGGCCCCCAGATACGTCGGACCCTACCGCATTATATGCAAGATTGGCAAGCTGGCCTACAAGCTTGAGCTACCCGAGGAGTTAACGGGGAGTACACCCCGTGTTCCACGTGTCCCAACTCCGTAAATGTCCGAAGGTGCCGGATCAACAGTGCCCACGGACATCTTGGATCTCCAAGACACGCTTGAATACAGGGGGAGCACCCCACGTGTATCCTTGATCGAGCAACCAAAGAGACCCGAAGCACCACAATCCCCATGTGCAAGGTTCGGTGGAGCAACCACACCGAAAGAGAAGCCACACGGGAGAAGGAGTCCGAACTCGGATGCTTTTACCCCTACCTCTTCGAAAGGTACGCTTCTTCCGAATCTCGGGGACGAGATTCCCGTAAGGGGGGGGAGTCTCAGAACATCCCCGTTAAACCAACACCCAAAAATCACAACTTTCAAAAAACTTTTTCGAAAGCTAACCTATGCTTGGTGAGTGTCATATAGGAAACCCTCCTTAGTAATTAGCATTAGCTCCTATGCACCATTAGTGGCATATGCATTTTACCTTTCTCTAAATTATACCATGTGATTTGGATTTCTTTCGGGATTTCATGTGATGCTCAACTTCCACTTAATAAATGTTGTTGGTGACATGTGTGCAACCAAGTGGGGCCCACCCTTGACCCAACCCGTTCCGCCACACACCGCTCGCGACACCAGGCCGCTGATGGGCGGGCGAGTTTCGCCTCACCGCCGCACACTTAGCCGCCTAGCTTTTCGGGCGAAAAGACCCCGGCTTGGCCCACACCCGTAGTTTCCGTGCGCCGCGACTCCGCCAAGCGCCCGACGGGCGTGGACTCCGCCCCGCGCCCTATGGTCGCCGGGCGCTGCCTTCGCTTCGATCACGGCCGAGTCTAATTGCAAGAGAAATGGAGCTCGGCTCCGTTTGCTTCCAAAGCGGCCCGTCGCCGCCGTCCGCCGGGCGCCACCAGCGCCCGCCGTCGCGGCCGAGCCCCCCTAATGCCGCCACAGGCGCACAAGCCCCGCTCCTCGGTCACCATAGAGCCCCGGGGACCCGCCCGGCTCCCGCCGTGGTCGGTGCGGCCGTCGTCACCGCAACGCCGCCCGGCTCTGCTCGGCCGCTCGGCGGGGAGCTGGGAGAGCGAAGCCCCGCGACCTTGGTGAGCTCGGCTCGCGGTGGACCCGAGGGGGAAAGCGAGAGGGTGGGCGTGGTCCACCCGTGAACCAACCGGGGTTCACGGTGCACCGCCCACGGTCCACGGTGCACCCGGCCCGGTCCACCACACAGCCGGTGGAGGCCCAGGCCCGCCACGTGGCCGACCTCCCGCTTGACACGTGTCCGGGCCGGGCGGCCCAACCCGGCCCCGATCCGGCCCGCCTAGGCCCACACCGAGCCCGGTCGGCGTTGACCGTTGACCGGTCAACGTTGACCGTTGACCTGGCCCACCAGTCAGTGACCCACCAGAGCCGGCCAATCACAACCTGCCACGTGTCACCTATTTTCGGAAAATAATAAAATGATTTTCTCTTTTTCAGATATGATTTAATCTTCGGAAAATCATAATAAATCCATTTTAACTCCGAAAAATATGAAACCAGTGTCCAAATTTTTCTAAAAATGAGCTCTAGGTCATAGGCTTATCCATGAGTGCATTTGCTTCTTTTGGGTTTTCAGTTGCTTCTTTGTGCACCTCTATAGGAGCCGCTAAACGCGGTGTTATGTCACGCTTTTCAGAGACGGAGGAGCCGCTGACTGAGGAGGGAGAGGACTACGAGTACACCGAGGACCTGGGAGACGACCCGACTGCAGGTGCCACGTCCCACCCAACCTCTTAGCTCCTATCTAGACATACAATAACTAGAAAATGCTAGCGCTCTATTAATTATTGCTTGCTGCTGTTTATAGGGTGCATGGTAGATTGTTTGATTCAGCCTATGCCTTGTCGAAACCGATCCCCTGCATACCCGCGGCTAGGATTAGACTCGCGCTTATCATGTTTATTTTGATGCTACTCACTTACTTGCTATCACTACTTGTTGATGTATCATGACTTGTGAGTGGCTAAGGCACGGATGCCGAGGTTGTGGAAACCGGGATTTTTGGGAGAGATCTTGGCGTGAGTCTTGGGTGTGTGGTGAGGGTTGTGTCGACTGGGCAGGATCTAGGGCAAGTCATGAGGACGAGCCATGCCGGGGGAGTGTGATCTGGGCACTCCCCACATGGGAGTACCTGGGCGGGTATTTGTGTTGGAAGAAGGTTCCGGGAGGAGTGCCTTTGTGGTACGAATCGCCGGGGGAGGGTGCCGTTGAGGCACGGGGCAATGGGCCCCGGTGAAGATGTCCCCGTCTAGTCACCCCTAAGGACTGGTATGTTGTGAGAACCGGTTCATAGGACCACTCGTGCACACCACTCGTTCCCGATGGGCGGGAAACGACTTGACGGTTAGCTGGCCCCCCCCGCCATTACTACTAGGTTGTCAGGTGATAGTGTAGGGAGGTACGGGTGTCGAGACCCACACCCTCCTGAGACAGCGTGGTGCCCCCTGGGGTCCGGCGCCACGTTTCACGATCTCGGCGTGCCGGTGGACTCCGGGTGTCCCGCAGCCGAGTGGTAGGATGGCAAGGGGGCCCGTTAGGCAGCGGCTTCGGTATCGGCCTAGGCGAGGCGCATCGCCGATGATGGTGATCTTGTGGTTCCAGGTGTACACACTCTGCAGAGTTGATCGTTCTATACGTATAGCCGTGTCCGCGGTCATGGACATTCCTATGATTTACGCTTCACATGATTAGTGAGCGGAGTCCCTTCTCTTCTCTCCCCTGGGTGTGGTGTTTTCCGGCCTAGGGCCGTTGAGGCGAGGAGGAGCGGGAGTCTTCCTCGTCGACTTGAGTGAGAGTGTGGTGTGATGAGTGGATGGTTATGGATGGGATGGATGGGAGGTTTATGGGTATAAATGGGTTAAAACTTGACAAATATTATTTAATTATGCAATGGCATAGGAAACCCAGAGCCTCAAATAGGTCTTTTGATTACCCTTGCATCCACCTTCCACATAGCAAGCTTCATTCATATGGGTGGGATTAGTGGCCAGTACAAATCGTACTGATACATTGTGGATCAGGGGAGAACATCGAGTGGGAGACCGACGAGGATGACGAGGAGGAGTAGGTGTCTCGAGCTACGCGCAAGTGGATGACGCGTCGATCCGCTTCTACCTACCTTATGCCTTTCCGTATGTGTGTGTGAGTGTGATTCCGCCTTGTTGGCGATGTAATAAGTACTTAAATCTCGCTATTTGTACTCTCTAAATTAAATATTCCGCTTGTATGCGCACTTTGGACCGCAGATATATGTCGATGATGGCAATGAGCCCTTCGAGGCCATTGCATTATTGTACAAAAACTGTGTCTTTTCCCTTCGAGGAAAAGCGGGTTGTTTCAGTTGGTATCAAGAGCCATACTTGCCCGTAGGACGAGACCTCTAGAAATGGCCGATAGATTAGGATGAATTCTTTGTCTTCGGTTATATTTACCGACCTTGCATCTTTTTATGCATGGCTTATCTTATATTCTAAACCTAAAAGTTGCCTTTTACCAATGCAGCTATGGAGACGCCCGAACGAGTTGAGGACCAACGGGATGCACTACGGTGGGTTCGCCAAGGCTGCTTTGCGAGGTGCTCTTGGACCTCGGGGTTAATCCCAAGCAGGTCCAAAGACGTCATCCGCGGGGAGAGGGGCATCGTTGCCATCTCCATCGAGGTGCCGCCAGTGAGAACTGGCCGCACATCCGTGGTTTCACGGAGGCTGGAGGTCGACACCACCGTCGACATGTGCGTTCAGTCCGTTGCGCGCCGCGGCCCTCCGTGCCGTGTGCCGCAACTCCCGCCCGACTCCTTGCGCACGGACCCTTCTGCATGCTTGCCGGAGGCTTCGACACCGACTCCGGCGCTCCGACCCTGCCGAGGCTCACCGACATCGTCGAGCCGGTCGGACCCAGCTGGTCCGCATCTTTGGGCGTGACCTCGGCCTACGCTCGCCCGGGATCGTTACATAACGACCTTGGAGGCCGAGAACCGCCGCTACAGGAGCTTCCTGCTCAAGACCGATGACATCGTCGCCGAGATGGAGCGGGACGAGCTTCGTCTGCGAGACGAGCCGAGCTGGGAAAGAGAGAGCCGCCGCTCAAGGAGGCCAGGCTCGAGAGGGAGAACGAGCGACTCCAGACGGAGATCGCCAACCTCCGAGACCAGGTTGGGGACTTCGGGCTCCGCAACCACTACTTGGACAGCCGCGTCCCTTGAGCTCGAGAGTACCCCTGCTCGTACCATGGAGGCCCTCCGGGAGCGAGAGGACGCCACCAGAACTTCAACCTCCGCTACCAGGGGCTTCTGAACGAGGTCAACTGGGGAAGAAGAGGATCACTCGGGAGGCGCACCATGCACGAACAACGTGCTCCACCAGTGCAGCTCATGAAGAGCGAGCGCATCGCCCACGACCGGCTCCGTCGTGTGGAGAAGGCCTGGAGGAGGTCGGACAAGCGGCGCGTCGGCCGACGAGTACCACCCATTACGCAGCAGCGGTGCCCGCCGTGTACCGTCGCCCGCCCTTCGCCGAGGACTTCCGCCCGCATGAGCCCTGCTCAATCTGCGAGCCGCCGACACCAGCCACCTCGACCTGGCTGGGACTCCCCGGATGGAGTCGGCAGCCTCCTTCACCAACCGGGTCAGTCTTGGCGGTTGAGCCTTCCACCCCCCGCACCACCACCACCTCCACCCGTCGAGCAAAGACACCTTGGGCCCGAGCCTTCCACCCCACTCTCTCCAAATACCCCACCCTACGACACCTAGGTGTTCTACCCCTGTTACTAGTAGTATAGGTTAGCATCCTTACATGTTGCCCTGCGTGGCACTGGAGACATGTCTCACCTACCCAAGGATAGAGTAATTGTCACCCTTTTTGGGGCCTACCTGCGAGTAGAGCATTCTCGCGAGTCTTCTAAGCGTAGCTGCTAGAGACATCGCCATGTAATAAAATGAATGTAATGGATGCTTGGATTTTATGCAATCCTTATGGATCTTTATGCTTCTTTGATTGAGTGTACTGTTAGCGTTTTTCAAATTAATTGACTAATAACTTAACCACCCAATTTTAATGCAAGCTTGGTATCTTTAATCAACCCCTCTAACAGATGTCCCTCCGCCGCTCTAGCCGCTTGCTTGAACCGCCCATGACGCCGATGCCGGCAGTTCGAGGTCGTGGGCGTGGTCGCGGGCGTGGCCGCCGTGGCGCCCGGCCGCGTCGGACACGCCCGATCAACTTCGAGGAGGACGAGGTTGTCGTGGAGAACGTTCGAGGAGAACGAGGTGCCACAGCCCGCACCACCGGGGGTGCTGCACCTAACCCACCACCGGGCCGGAGGTGCTGTCCCGACCCACCACCGGCCGGAGGCGCCGCCCACCGCCACCGCCGCCTCCGCCTCCGCCGCCCCCGCTCTTGGCTGAGGTCATGCAGCGCCCGAACCCGGCTGTTGGAGACCCCGGCTAAGGGAGTCCTTCGCCGCCACGGAGGTCCGCCCAACGACTTCCAAATAAGCAAGCTTGAGGGTTTTTCTCAAGCCGAGGCCACCGACCTTCGACAACTCCGACGACCCCATCGTCGCCCCTCGACCGGCCTCAAGGAGATCGTGAAGAACCTCGACCTCACCACCGCACGGACGAGGAGTGTGTGGCCATCGCCGCACACCCGGCTCGTCGGAGCTGCACGTGCGTGGTGGGACAGCTTCGACATGCATGCACCCCCCACCGCGCACATCACACGGGAGGAGTTCGAGGAGGCCTTCATCGAGTACCACGTGCCGCAGGGGGTGATGGACGCCAAGGTGGAGGAGTTCCGCAACATCCAAAGCCAGGGATCCCGGAAGATCCGGGAGTACGACAACCGCTTCACCTCCATGATGCGGTATGCCGCCGGCGACACCGACACAGAAAAGAAGAAAATGTACTTCTTCAAGAAAGGTCTCAACACGCGCATCAAGCTTTCTCTCTCTGGGCACACCTGCCACACTCTCCGTGAGATGATGAACAAGTGCCTGGAGATCGAGAAGGATCGCTTGGAGGCTGACCTGTCGAAGGAGAAGAAGAAGAGACATTTCGAGGGGTCGTCCCGCACCTCCGCTCCACAGAGGTCGCGTGGAGGGCTGCCCTCGCACCTCCGCACCCGCACCGTCAAGCGCCTACCTACCGTGAGCCGGTGGTGGTGGTACCTACGCCACCAACTACCCCCCGCCCTGCTCGAGGTACGAGCGCGTGGAAGACCCCCCTGCACCGAGCACGTGGAAGGCTGCCGCGTCTACCCCCACAAGCGGTATCCCTTTCACTTGCTTCGGGTGTGGCAAGCCCGGCCACAAGATTCTCGACGCCCCAACAGAAGATGGCCGCTACACCGATGGCTCCAAAGACGAAGCCGCCCGTCCAGCGACGCCCCACGAGTACCCCGGAGCCACCCGCGCCGCCTGACCCACCTCACAGCCGAGGGACGCCTAGGACGCCCCGACGTGGTGTACGGTATGTTCATGGTTAACGGAGCTAAGGCTTCGGTGTTTTTTGATTCCGGTGCTACATGCTCATACATATCATCCAAGTTTGCACGAGAGAATCACGCACCCGCCACTCCACGACGGGGAGTTATTGTAACAAGTTCCCCTTGGGAAACTTGAGGTGTACGCACAAATGTCGGGGAGTGAGAATAAACATCGAGGGTCACCCTTTTCTAGCCAACCTCACCCTTCTTCCTTCTAATGGTCTAGATGTCATCTTGGGGATGGATTGGTTAACCCAAAGACAAGGGTGTGATCTCATGCTCACCCGTATGTAGAGTTTACCCATCCCAAGGGTCATGTAATCAGTGTGAGCCCAACCACGGCAAAACGGTCTCCATGTTGTGTGCCCTAGAGGCCAAAACCATGGAGGACGTACCTGTAGTGTGTGAGTATCCGGATGTGTTTTCCGAGGAGTTGCCGGGAATGCCACCAGATCGTGATGTGGAGTTCGTGATCGACCTTCTGCCTGGTACGGGACCGATTGCCAAACGACCCTACCGCATGTCGGTCGACGAGCTGGAGGAGCTCAAGAAGCAGCTTAAGGAGCTTTCCGACAAGGGGTACATCAGGCCTAGTGCTTCCCCTTGGGGATCTCCCGTCCTGTTCGTAAAGAAGAAAGACGGCTCGATGAGGATGTGCATAGACTACAGGAATCTGAATACCGTGACTGTCAAGAACAAGTACCCCCTCCCAAGGATCGATGACTTGCTTGATCAGTTGAGGAATGCCAAGTTCTTCTCCAAGATTGACCTCCGATCAGGGTACCACCAGATGAAGATCCGGCCCAAAGATATACCCAAGACAGCCTTTGTCACTCGGTACGGGTAGTATGAGTTCACGGTAGTGTCGTTTGGGCTCACTAATGCCCCGGCCTATTTCATGAACATGATGAACAAGGTGTTCATGGACGAGTTAGACAAGTTCGTCGTCGTGTTCATTGATGACATACTCGTCTACTCGGCTTCAAATTGAGGAACACGAACAAAGATCTCGTGGGCGATTGCTTGAGAAGCTAAGACAGAATCAGCTCTACGCCAAGTTCAAGAAATGTGAGTTCCGCTCGAAGAAGTTGCATTTCTGGGACATGTGCTCACCGCAGAAGGGGTGGCAGTGGATCCAGCCAAGATTGAAGCCGTGAAGGCATGGGAGCAGCCACGCAACGTGACTGACATTCAGAGTTTTCTCGGTTTAGCGGGCTACTACCGCCGCTTCATCAAGAACTTTTCCAAGATTGCAAGACCCATGACCAATCTCTTGAAGAAGACCAATGAGTTTGAATGGACTCCGGATTGTGAGAGAAGCTTTCAGACTCTAAAGGAGAAGCTTACCACTACCCCCGTGCTAGCCTTGCCAGATATTCGTCTGGACTTCGTGATCTACTGCGATGCTTCTGGCCATGGCTTGGGGTGTGTCCTTATGCAGAACGGGAAAGTGATCGCTTATGCCTCCCGGCAGCTGAAGCAACACGAGCAACGCTACCCGACCCATGATCTTGAGCTCGCAGCAGTTGTACACGCTTTGAAGATCTGGAGGCACTACTTGATTGGCAACAAGTGCGACATTTACACCGATCACAAGAGTTTGAAGTACTTCTTCACTCAGGAAGACCTGAACATGAGACAGCGAAGATGGCTAGAGTTAATCAAGGATTACAACCTAGAGATCCACTATCACCCAGGAAAGGCTAATGTGGTTGCAGACGCTCTGAGCCGCAAGAGCTAGTGCCACTACCTCACGACGAGTACCACCCCTCCTGAGCTATGTCGTGAAATGGAGAAGCTCCAGCTAGAAGAAGTGCCGAGGAGTCAGATGAACTTTCTGAGAGTGCAGTGCAATCTTGAAGAGAGAATCCGCAAGGCCCAAGAGACCTGCCCTGAGATCATAGAGTTTCGAGAGCTCATGAGGATAGGCAAGTGTCCTGAATTCAGAGAAGACGGACAAGGCACAATCATGTACAAAGATCGTGTCTGTGTACCCCTAGACGAGAAGCTACGGGAAGAGATTCTGTCAGAAGGGCATGATTCCAAGTTCTGCATACATCCAGGAAGCACCAAGATGTACAATGATCTCAAGAAGACTTTCTGGTGGAGGGGTATGAAAGCAGACATTGCCGGACATGTGGCAAGATGTGACATATGCAACCGAGTCAAGGCAGAGCATCAAAGACCAGCTGGACTGTTAAAGCCGCTCGATGTACCAACCTGGAAATGGGAGAGCATCTCCATGGACTTCATAGTCGGGCTGCCCCGCTCCCCAAAAGGGCACGACTCGATATGGGTAATTGTCGACCGTCTGACCAAAGTGGCCCACTTCCTGCCAGTTAAAAGGGGTTACCGAACTGATCAGTTGGCAGATCTATACTTCGACAACATTCTGAGGCTCCATGGTGCCCCGAGTCACATCGTGTCTGACAGAGGGAGCCAGTTCGTATCTCAGTTCTGGAAGAGCCTCCACAAGGCAATTGGCACCCGACTCGATTACAGCACCGCTTACCACCCACAGACGGATGGGCAGACAGAGAGAGTAAACCAAATCCTGGAAGACATGTTGAGGGCTTGTGTACTCAAGTATGGGAAGGACTGGGAGAAATGCTTGTCTCACGCAGAGTTCTCCTACAACAACAGCTACCAAGCTAGTATCAGGATGTCACCCTTCGAGGCCCTGTACGGAAGGAAATGCCGAACCCCACTCATGTGGTCCGAAGTAGGCGAGAGGTCGTTCTTCGGACCCGCCAAGATACAAGAAGCTGAAGAAGGAGTCGCCCAAGTACGAGAGAACCTGAGGATTGCGCAGAGCAGACAAAAGAGCTATGCAGATAAGCGAAGAAGGGATCTCACGTTCGAGGAAGGAGACTATGTCTACCTCAAGGTATCTCCACTTCGAGGTACCGGCAGATTTCATGTGAAAGGGAAGTTGGCCCCCAGATACGTCGGACCCTACCGCATTATATGCAAGATTGGCAAGCTGGCCTACAAGCTTGAGCTACCCGAGGAGTTAACGGGAGTACACCCCGTGTTCCACGTGTCCCAACTCCGTAAATGTCTGAAGGTGCCAGATCAACAGGTGCCCACGGACATCTTGGATCTCCAAGACACGCTTGAATACAGGGAGCACCCCACGTGTATCCTTGATCGAGCAACCAAAGAGACCCGAAGCACCACAATCCCCATGTGCAAGGTTCAGTGGAGCAACCACACTGAAAGAGAAGCCACACGGGAGAAGGAGTCCGAACTCAGGATGCTTTACCCCTACCTCTTCGAAAGGTACGCTTCTTCTGAATCTCGGGGACGAGATTCCCGTAAGGGGGGGAGTCTGTAACATCCCTGTTAAACCAACACCCAAAAATCACAACTTTCAAAAACTTTTTCGAAAGCTAACCTATGCTTGGTGAGTGTCATATAGGAAACCCTCCTTAGTAATTAGCATTAGCTCCTATGCACCATTAGTGGCATATGCATTTTACCTTTCTCTAAATTATACCATGTGATTTGGATTTCTTTCGGGATTTCATGTGATGCTCAACTTCCACTTAATAAATGTTGTTGGTGACATGTGTGCAACCAAGTGGGGCCCACCCTTGACCCAACCCTAGGTTACCTTAGGTGGACCCCACCAACAAGGTATATGTACATGTATATATATGTGTAAACCTAGTAGCTAGCCAAATAGAAAAGTAGGAAAAAGAAAAGGAGAAGGGAGGGAGGAAACCAACCAGCCGAACCGGCCTGCTAAGGCCCAGCCCAACCAGCCCTACACCCCCTTCCCTCCTTTTTCCCCCACCTGCCAGCAGGAGCCCGGCATCGCGGCCCAGCAAGCCCGCCGGCCGATCCCTTCCCCTTACCTGCATGCGCCACAAGACGGCCCCAGCAGCCGCCCCGGCCCAACAGGCGCTCGCGCCCCTCCTGCCCTCTCTTAGGGTCGATGACAGGCGGACCCCGCGGTCCCACCTGTCATCCCCTTCCTTCCGCTGCTCTGCTTTAGCAAAAGCAGAGGGGCGCTTCGCCGCCGATCCTCAGCCGCCCGCGCTCGGACCGTTGGCGCGAGGGCGCATGGATGATTGCCACGCACGCCCCGCGTTGCCCCACTGGCATCTCCGCTCCGTGATGAGCTGCGATGAGGCACTGTGGCCCCCCGCCGCTGACGCCATGGCCAGCTGCCGCCGCGCCTGCTTTTGACCGGCCGCCGCTCCAAATTGGAACCGCCCGAGCGCCGCACGCGCCTCCCCGAACCCTAAATCTAGCCGTGAGCCCCCGGATGAGCACCACGTACCCCTACATCGCCTCATCGCCGTCCACCGTGTGCCATCGCCGCCGCTCACCTATAAAAGGGACACCCCTCGGTGCCCTAGCGCCCCATCCGCTCCGCCGCCACCTGGTGGCATCTCACACCCCACCACAACCGATTCGAGAGGAGGGCCGTGTAGGAGAAGAGGAGAAGGGAGCCGTCCCACCGAAGCCGTCCGCCGCCGCACCAGAGCCATCCGCCGCCGCCGCGCCTGAGTCGAGGACGACGCCGCCCCGAACGACTACAACACCGTAGCGGTTCGGCACGGCACAGCCTCGGCTCGCCACGGCAACACCTCTCCCTGCGCCGCTAGCCTATCGTCTGCAGCACCCACGGTGAGCCCCTTCCCCTTTCACGCTCTTCTATCTCGCCGCCGTGCCGCGACCATGGCGCTGCCGAACCCCACCTGGGTGGTTCGCAAAATGCGTCCACGGGCCGCACCTCTCGCGACGCGCGCCCGCGCCACACACCGCTGAGAGCCGCCGAGCCGCCACGGCTCGGGTTCGACGCACCGGCGTACACGCCGCCGTGGCGCCGCCGCGCTTTCCCCCCTACCTGTAGAGGGCAAAGCCGTCGCCTTTCGTGCGTCTGGTCGCACGCACGCACGCGCATCATGCACGCGCGCACTGCAACGCACTCGTTGTGACTCGAATGCGGCCGCGCAAACCGCGCCCGGACGCAGCGCTTCGTCGCGGGCAGAACACGACAGCGGCGAGGCCGTTCCGCCTCACCGCTTTCGCGACACCAGCCGCTGATGGGCGGGCGAGTTTCGCCTCACCGCCGCACACTTAGCCGCCTAGCTTTTCGGGCCGAAGACCCCAGCTTGGCCCACACCCGTAGTTTCCGTGCGCCGCGAGCTCCGCCAAGCGCCCCCGACACGGCGTGGACTCCGCCCGCGCCCTATGGTCGCCCGGCGCTGCCTTCGCTTCGATCACGGCCGAGTCTAATTGCAAGAGAAATGGAGCTCCTGGCTCCGTTTGCTTCAACAGCCGCGCCGTCCGCCCCCGGGCGCCACCAGCGCCGCCCGGGCGCCCGAGCCTGGCCGAGCCCTAATGCCGCCCTGGGCGCACAAGCCCGCGCTCCTCTGGTCACCATAGAGCCCCGAGGGACCCGCCCCCTCCCCGACGCCGTGGTCGAGGTGCGGCCGTCGTCACCGCGACGCCGCCCGGCGGCTTTCTGCTCGGCCGTTCGGCAGGAGTTGGGGGAAAGCGGCCCCCGCGACCTTGGTGAGCTCGGCTCGGGTGACCGAGGGGGAAAGCGAGAGGGTGGACGTGGTCCACCCGTGAACCAACCGGGGTTCACGGTGCACCGGCCCACGGTCCACGGTGCACCAGCCCCGCACACCACAGCCCGGTGGAGGCCCGGGCCCGCCACGTGGCCGACCTCCCCGGCTTGACACGTGTCCGGGCCGGGCACCCAACCCGGCCCCGATCCGGCCCGCCTAGGCCCACACCGAGCCCTGGCGGCGTTGACCGTTGACCGGTCAATGTTGACCGCTTGACCTGGCCCACCAGTCGGTGACCCACCGTAGCCGGCCAATCACAACCTGCCACGTGTCACCTATTTTCGGAAAATAATAAAATGATTTTCTCTTTTTCGATATATGATTTAATCCTCGAAAAATCATAATAAATCCATTTTAACTCCGAAAAATATGAAACCAAAGTCCAAATTTTTCTAAAAATGAGCTCTAGGTCATAGGCTTATCCATGAGTGCATTTGCTTCTTTTGGTTTTCAGTTGCTTCTTTGTGCACCTCTATAGGAGCCGCTAAACGCGGTGTTATGTCACGCTTTTCAGAGACGGAGGAGCCGCTGACTGAGGAGGGAGAGGACTACGAGTACACCGAGGACCTGGGAGACGACCCGACTGCAGGTGCCACGTCCCACCCAACCTCTTAGCTCCTATCTAGACATACAATAACTAGAAAATGCTAGCGCTCTATTAATTGTTGCTTGCTGCTGTTTATAGGGTGCATGGTAGATTGTTTGATTCAGCCTATGCCTTGTCGAAACCGATCCCCTGCATACCCGCGGCTAGGATTAGACTCGCGCTTATCATGTTTATTTTGATGCTACTCACTTACTGCTATCACTACTGTTGATGTATCATGACTGTGAGTGGCTAAGGCATAGGATGCCGAGGTTGTGGAAACCGGGATTTTTGGGAGAGATCTTGGCGTGAGTCTTGGGTGTGTGGTGAGGGTTGTGTCGACTGGGCAGGATCTAGGGCAAGTCATGAGGACGAGCCATGCCGGGGGAGTGTGATCTGGGCACTCCCCACATGGGAGTACCTGTGGCGGGTATTTGTGTTGGAAGAAGGTTCCGGGAGGAGTGCCTTTGTGGTACGAATCGCCGGGACGGGAGGTGCCGTTGAGGCACGGGGCAATGGGCCCCGGTGAAGATGTCCTGTCTAGTCACCCCTAAGGACTGGTATGTTGTGAGAACCGGTTCATAGGACCACTCGTGCACACCACTCGTTCCTCGATGGGCGGGAAACGACTTGACGGTTAGGCGGCCCCCCGCCATTACTACTAGGTTGTCGGGTGATAGTGTAGGGAGGTGCGGTGTCGAGACCCACACCCTCCCCGAGACAGCGTGGTGCCCCCCGGGGTCCGGCGCCACGTTTCACGCCTCGGCGTCTTGCGGTGGACTCCGGGTGTCCTGTAGCCGAGTGGTAGGATGGCGGTGGGCCCGTTAGGCGGCAGCTCGGTATCGGCCTAGGCGAGGCGCATCGCCGATGATGGTGATCTTGTGGTTCCGTGTACACACTCTCGCAGAGTTGATCGATCTATACGTATAGCCGTGTCCGCGGTCATGGACATTCCTATGATTTACGCTTCACATGATTAGTGAGCGGAGTCCCTTCTCTTCTCTCCCCCCGGTGTGGTGTTTTCCCGGCCTAGGGCCGTTGAGGCGAGGAGGAGGAGCGGGAGTCTTCCTCGTCGACTTGAGTGAGAGTGTGGTGTGATGAGTGGATGGTTATGGATGGGATGGATGGGAGGTTTATGGGTATAAATGGGTTAAAACTTGACAAATATTATTTAATTATGCAATGGCATAGGAAACCCGAGCCTCAAATAGGTCTTTTGATTACCCTTGCATCCACCTTCCACATAGCAAGCTTCATTCATATGGGTGGGATTAGTGGCCGGTGTAAATCGTCTTGATACATTGTGGATCGGGGAGAACATCGAGTGGGAGACCGACGAGGATGACGAGGAGGAGTAGGTGTCTCGAGCTACGCAAGTGTGCATGACGCGTCGATCCGCTTCTACCTACCTTATGCCTTTCCGTATGTGTGTGTGAGTGTGATTCCGCCTTGTTGGCGATGTAATAAGTACTTAAATCTCGCTATTTGTACTCTCTAAATTAAATATTCCGCTGTATGCGCACTTTGGACCGCTGATATGTCGATGATGGCAATGAGCCCTTCGAGGCCATTGCATTATTGTACAAAAACTGTGTCTTTTCCCTTCGAGGAAAAGCGGGTTGTTTCAGATTATACCAACATATGGCTCTTCCGGTCAAGGAGAATAGAAAAAGCTTCCAACTAATAGTCTTATCGGACATGCCAGCAATACGCAAGCATGCACAGGTCTGCTCGAATTCTCGTAAGTGTGAGTATGGGTTTTCGTTACCTTCTCCTGAGAAGGGTTTATCCCGAATCATATTAATTAAATATGGGCGCAGCTCGTAGCCAGGTGTTAGCCCGAAGCTTTTGCGCATGCCATAAAGACAGATAGGAATAGAATTAAAAGCATCCATAAGGATAAACACAAAAATAATGAAGAGAATGGGATAAAATAAGAAAAGATAAAAAGTATAATACAAGATTAAGCTAAACTAAGTTAAAATCAGCAAACCGTTTCCCCAAGAACGGCGCCAAAAATGCTTGTTGGTATAAATTAACCGCACTCCACTAAATAAGATTTAAGTAAGATTATCCGCAAGCGCCACAGATATCATACCAGTGTCACATTTTACCCGGAGGTTTTAAATATCGTATCCACAGGGAACAGTTGTGATGATGACAAAGTCTATAAACTTAACTCTATAATTAGGCTAGATAATATCAAGAAAGAGGAAATAGCTATTGAACTCTAGTTCTGACAACCGGTAAGCTTTGTATAATATTGTTCTAACTAGGCAAGTATCCTGAATAAGAGAAGAAACAGAGTAATCTCCTACCAAGAACCTATAAGCCTATCAGTCCTATCAACGGGAAGTGGACTACAGAGGAACCACCGCAGCTGTCACCTACGCGTACTACCACTATCCGGCTAATCAGGGGACATCCACAAGCAATCATAGCCCAGACACCACGTCTACACTATGAATTACTACTTCAATCAAGTAATGACCAAGACCAAAGCACTCAATATGAGATGTGAACTTAAGAACAAATAAAAACAACTGCTTACTTGAATCGGAATGACGAATATAAAAGTACCTCAGAATGCAGCTCCGAGCGAGGGAGCTGAATCCAGAAGAATACAGCCACGAAGAAGCACCGACAGGCCGGAACTCCTCTAGAATCTCTACTCCTCTACTCAATCTCTCTAATCTCTAAACAAGACTAGATCTACATGAACTAGTCTCCCCTAATTGCTACAACTAGATGAACTAGAACTAGATCAACTAGAGGGACCCTAACCCTAATTATGTAGAGAATATGAAGCACCGGGGTGTAGAATGCCTCTAGGAAGGGCCTTGGGGCGTCATTATATAGGCCGAGGTGGAGTAGGGGGCAAGGAACCGCCACGTCATCGATCTGCGTCTTCATGTTGTGTGCACCGTCGGATCAAACCGACCTTAGATCAACGTAGGGATGCTTTGCTTGACTTCCAAGGAAGCGTGAGAGGAAGACTCCAGAAGGCGGCAGCCATTTGACCTAGGGGGCACCGGCCAGTGCCAGGGTGGGGCCGGTGGGCCCCACCAGGTGTCCCCTGCGGGTCCCGCTGCTTTGGGTGTCTTCTAGATGTTTCCTGAGCCTGAAGACAATATTTTCTGACGTGGATAAATTTCATAATAATTATGCACTCTAATCCCTCTTTTATGCTTTTCTGGAATAATCCCTGGAAAATATAGAATATACAAAACTCATGGAAATTTTCAGTTAAAACCCTAGACTAGTGTGTATTCATGCGTCCTTTCATGTCTAAAGTTCTAATAAATATTGACGTTATCCACCGTCAACAGGTATACACCAAAGGTTGACTAAACTCAATGTAAAGCAAGCAGCATGTGCGCAAAGGTTTTCTTAACTCTAATTGTATTATATGGCTTTGGTAGGAATTCAAACTTTATCATACAAGAGCACATCATGTAAGATTTTGGGTTTTTCAAAATAAATCTCCAGAACTTAGTAATGCTAGGAATAAGATAAATAGCAGCTTAGACCTTCATGTATCATATCAATCAATTACCTAGACTTAGCTCAAACATATGCCTCCACAAATTTTAGGTTCAGAGTAAATTCTTATATCAAAGTAATCATGTTCAAAACTCAGGAGAATTCATGGTTGAAAACTAGGCACTTAAAAGGAATTATGGTAGAGCAACTATTCATCATCTCCAAGATAAAATTTAATGTTCTCCAGTTTTTAGTTGACTCTAAACTAGACCGACTGTAGACACACTCTATGATCACACCTTAGTAAATAGATAAGTATATTTGTTTGGTTTTAATTTATTATTCATCTTTTTATTTCTATTCGACTCACAAGACTCTAAAGACATGGACCTTCAGGTGCCCATATATTTTTGGTATTTTATGACTATATAAAATAGACTCGATAATCGCCTAGGTATAGTTACCTGATAACTAGAGGATGCTCCTCCCCCAAGCTAGATGTTTGCAATACTTGGTGTTGATGATCTTTAGGGCAAGCTTGTCAGCGATAGTCTTAGTGGGCTCCACTGATAGACTTACTCCTTAGTCATAATGTTATCCTGCATAGTTATACTCCAACAAGAAAACCAAAACTCAAGTCTCAAATTTAATAAGAGGTTAGCGATTAGCCAATAAATAATTGATTATTCTTATGAGTTGATTTCAAATTGACAAGTTTTTAGCAGGATTCTCTTTTTTAGTATTTTCTAGTTTAATTATGTAGAAATTAAATATGTGTGCATTATATAGTTGTATTTTTATGCCACCATAGAGAATTTTTTTATTCTAATAGGGTTTAGGCTTTTTATAATGCAAGAAAGTAAATACAGGAGCTATTATTATTTTTTATGCCACCACAGTAAATATTCCTACAGGGTTACCACAAGTTTATTCACGTGCGGCTTTTAATATTTTATGATGCAGTAAATGAAGCAATAAAGATTTTTTTATTTTATTTTCCTTTTAATATTTATGAAGATGAATATGTTAAAGTGAAATTATTAATGTAGATAGGAATATTAATTAATTAGATAACTACCATATTACCTTATGGCAAGGGTACGGACTTTAAAGTTTATCGATAGGACTTCTTCTTCCACTCTTGTTATCTCTCTATATTAGAGATGGAGGTCTTGATGGTTGCATACCTCTAGTGATGATGATGTCACTTTTATTTTTTGGTTTAGCCAGCAGGTTGAAATAGAGCTTTAATAGTAGCTGGCAAAGATCTTGCTCAAGATGCATGTTCACAGAACTTTCACTTGTAGAATTAATAAACTTTGCTCAACGTGTTGTCCTGTTTGCAAAACCAAGGTAGAGATCAAGTGCATAGGCTCTGCTGGTGGAAAAACACCAACAGAACCAAATCTAATTCTTTATTTATTGTTTCTCCATCCTTAGGCACATTAAACAAGATAAAGTTAGTGTTACATGAATTGTTTATTTATGACATGAGTGGTATGATCAAAAGATTAAGCATTGACTGCTGCATTTAAGTTCACATGGTAGAAAAAAATAAAATTGCTTAACCAATAGAAGGATTGTCTATCTTTACATAAATCTTTAAATAAGTATGACTATCATCTTCTCAAGATCGAATATAATGTTTTAGCTTGTTTGGTTAAGACTGAGATTAAGAGAATGGTGCCATGAATAATTTTAAAGAACAGATCATGTTGAGTTAATCAGGTTAATCAATTTAAGTTGTAACTCTAACATGTTTGTGTCTGCATTTATGTGTGCACCAAGATCAAGAGGAGAGCAGTGACAACTTACCTTAGGATATTACCTTCATTATTAGAGCGTGACGACACTAAGTGATGAAGGGTAAATGACTGGTGGTCCTTTCTCTTGCATCTTGAGTTGTTCATGGACATCTTGTCCTCTGTTGCACTCATTCTTTTGCCATCTTTTACTTCTTTGATCTTTTGACTCTTTTCACTCCAGTCATTATTATACCTGCAATACATTAGTGGACAACACATACCCAAAAGAATATACAAATTTTGAACACAGGTTGCTTGTCCAAGATTTTATTTTGTTCTGTCTATGCTAATGAAAAGATAATATTGATATTATTTTAGCATAGATCATGTTTTATACTGACATGGCTCGAGGCAAAGTAACTTGCAGTAGAAGATAAAGTGAATGAACCATTAATGCTCATAGTTCTTTTATTCATGATGAATGAGCTGTGTCTTCTTCTACAAAGTTATTAAAGTTCAGCATGTACCCTACTTTGTCTCTGATTTGAATTCATCTCATAACTTACCCAAGTTAAATTGAAAGTTTTTCTGCAGGGGTTAGTCTACAAAATATCCAATGTCTACTACAATAATTTCTAGTTCAATAACCAAGCTAAACTCCATGTCTAATTTTGGTTAAGAAAGGCTATTTAACCTAAGCACCACACTTAATTCAAAAAGCCTTTGAAAGTATGTACACTACTTCCAAACCAAATCTTACTATAGCAGACAAAGGTAATATGAAAGCACTTATAGAGATTGTTTATTCAAAAAACAGAGATGAAAGAGCATGGTTAACAAATTGAATAAAGGTAGAGACAACCAATACTAGCAACATGAGATTTTCTAAATAAGGCCATTCCCCCCAAGCTGGATTTTGCAAAGCAAAATTAAGTTTGGATGGATTAATTTGTATTATAATCGGTTGGTCGTACTGGTACGCCATTAGTTATTTTCTCACTTCAAACCTGAAATGGTTAGTGATAAAAATATCCAAAGGAATATTTTGACTATTATATTTCTATGCTAAAGGTGCAAGCTCAATTCATTTTTTAAGAGTGGTTATTTTGGGACACAAAGTTGTTCTTGGGAAACCTTCTAATTATCCAGTTGGTGAAGGGACTTCCTTTAGAACATTAGCCTTTGTGCACCTATATCAAGATTACAATGAGATCTATAATATTTATGATAAACATATGCATCTACAACCACCCTTTCAATGATTTTATGAACAGGTAGAATGAGGGGTTGAAAATCTCGTGTAGGGTAATGTTATAGAAACTAATTGATCCAAGAGATTTCTCATATGACCATGGATCTGATGGGATGTTAATGAAATAACTGCCATGCTCATCGATATGATCTCCCTTTTCAAATCCCACGGGTGTTTCTGTATGAAGGTCTATAGGCAATAAGTTTGTCTCTATTTTTTCATGCCTATGACATTTATTGGATGTTTTATTTTCTAGGATTTTCCATGAATCGATGTCTCCAAGGTTGGTCTCGTCTAAAGCTTTTTCTAAACTTGGGTGAGTTATGTTTATTAAAGAAATTGATTTAAGCTCATCATTTGAATTTAGACCAAGTTTAGATGCTAGTGCTAAGGCTTCACCTTCTTTCATCCATTCTTTTACAATAGCATATGTATTTCTAGTATGTTCTATGCATTCCTGCCATTGTCGTTGCTCTTCTTGGGTATTTCTATAATCTTCATGACTCTTATTTTTGAGATGTCTTGATGGATTTCTAGGTCATTATGAAGTTTAGTAGAAAGAGCATAAAAAGATTCATTGGGGTCAAGGATGGGTTTAGAGACATTTACTGTGGGCATAGAAGGGGAGAAGATAGAATTTAATCCTAAGTGGCTTGGCTCTCCTTCTATGGCATCACTCGACATGCCATCCTTGAACTCTTCCCAGTGTCTTTCAGGAGGGAAAGGAAGTGGATGACACTTTTCCTAAGATGCTCTTCTGAGAAGATTTGATATGTATTGATTTACGAGCATCTTAGCTAACTGGAAGTCTAAATCATCAAAGTGGAATTTCAAAGGTTGAGGATCAATAGCTAAATCTTGGGAATGAAATGATTGTGTTTTAGCTACCAAGACTTCCGTATCTAGTTCGGGTGATAAGTCCTTCTCTTTGTCGAGGAGTTCAGAATTAGCTAGAGCAACCTTTTCGAGCATAGCTCTTGCTTCACTTATGGGCAAATAGGGAAAGGCTCCTCCAGAGGATAAATCAAGGGATTTTCGATAACTCTTGGTAAGACCCAGATAAAGTGTTGAATAAGCGCGGGGTCTAGAAAACCATGGTCAGGGCCAGATGTAACAAGTTCATTAAAACGATTCCATGATGTACTAAGAGATTCTTGTTCTACTTGCCTAAAAGTTAGAACCTCTTTTCGAAGGTTAACTACTGTATGGATGGGAAAGAAATATAAACAAAATTTAGAGTCTAATGTTTCTCAATCACCTTGCATAGTCCCTACGGCTCGATTATACCAACGTTTGGCTCTTCCGATCAAGGAGAACGGAAAAAGCTTCCATCTAATAGTCTTCTCAGACATGCCAAAGAATGCGCCAAAGATGCACAGGTCTGCTCGAATTCTCGTAAGTGTGAGTATGGGTTTTCGTTACCTTCTCCCGAGAAGGGTTTATCCCGAATCATATTAATTAAACATGGGCGCAGCTCATAGCCAGGTGTTATGATAGGTTCATTAGATTTTGGTGGCCCGAAGCTTTCGCGCATGCCATAAAGACAGATAGGAATGGAATTAAAAGCATCCACAAGGATGAACCCAAAAATAATGAAGAGAATGGGATAAAATAAGAAAAGATAAAAGTATAATACAAGATTAAGCTAGACTAAGTCAAAATCAGCAAACCGTTCCCCGGCAACGGCGCCAAAAATGCTTGTTGGTATAAATTAACTGCACTCCCTTAAATAAGATTTAAGTAAGATTATCCGCAAGCGTACAGGTATCATACCAGTGTCACATTTTACCTGGAGATTTTAATTATCATATCCACAGGGAACAGTTCTGATGATGACAAAGTATATAGACTTAACCCTACAATTAGGCTAGATAATATCAAGAAAGAGAAAATAGCTATTGAACTCTAGTTCTGACAACCGGTAAGCTTTGTATAATACCGTTCTAACTAGGCAAGTAACCCGAATAGAAGAAGAAATAGAGTAATCCCCTACTAAGCACCTATAAGCCTATCAATCCTATGAACGGGAAGTGGACTACAGAGGATTCAACGAAGCTATAAAGTCACCTTCGTGAGCTACCACTATCCGGCTAATCAGGGGACATCCACAAGCAATCATAGCCCAGACACCACGTCTATACTACGAATTACTACTTCAACCAAGTAATGACCACGATCAAAGCACTCAATATGAGCTGTGAACTTAAGAACAAATAAGAATAACTGCTTACTTGAATCGGAATGTTGAATACAAAAAGTATCTCAGAACGCCGCTCCGGGCGAGGGAGCAGAATCCAGACGAATACAGCCACGAAGAAGCACCGACAGGTCGAAACTCCTCTAGAATCTCTAATCCTCTACTCTATCTCTCTAATCTCTAAACAAGACTAGATCTAGATGAACTAGTCTCTCCTAATTGCTACATCTAGATGAACTAGAACTAGATGAACTAGAACTAAATCAACTAGAGGGACCCTAACCCTAATTATGTAGAGAATATGAAGCACCGGGGTGTAGAATGCCTCTAGGAAGGGCCTTGGGGCGTCATTATATAGGCCGAGGTGGAGTAGGGGGCAAGGAACCGCCACGTCATCGATCCGCGTCTTCATGTTGTGTGCACCGTCGGATCAAACCGACCTTAGATTGACATAGGGATGCTTTGCTTGGGTGCTAAGGAAGCGTGGGAGGAAGACTCCAGAAGGCGGCGGCCAGATGCCACAGGGGGGGCACCGACCGGCGCCAGGGTGGGGCCGGCCGGCCCCATCTGGTCTCCTCTGTGGGTCCCGCTTCTTCGGGTGTCTTCTAGATCCTTCCTGAGCCTGATGACGGTGTTTGCCGACGCGGATAAGTTTTGTGATAATTATGCACTCTAATCCCTCTTTTATGCTTTTCTGGAATAATCCCTGGAAAATATAGAATATGCAAAGCTCGTGGAACTTGTCAGTTAAAACCCTAGACTAGTGTGTATTCATGTGCCCTTTTCATGTCTAAAGTTCTAATAAAAGTTGACGTTATCCACCGTCAACAAACAAGGAGGGCGACGACGAGCGTGTCGTCCGGTGGCCAGCCAGCCAGCCGCCGACGGCGGGGGAGCAAAGGCCGCAGCGTGGGGAGCACCGAGAGGTGGGCGTCGCACGATTGCAGGCGGCTAGGAGTCGTGGGAGTGGGTCGGCGTGGGGGGCGAAGGGGGATCGTGTGCCGGGGGCGGCAGTTCCTCGAGGGCGAGCTAGGTGCGAGAGACTTTTTGCGAGGGAGATTAGAACGAGGGGGAGAGGTTAAGCGAGCGATTAGTGAACGATTAGCGGATGACGATTCCTTTTGCACCTTTTTAGTCGTAGAGATTAGGTGTATATATATATAATAGATACAGAATAGGTCTATACCATAGCCATATAGTGATCTAGTATTAGATTTGAATTGAGTTCCTCTAGTTTTAGATTGCAAACGGGATTACATGTTGGATTATAAAAGTGGTACCTTTTTGAATTATAAATATAATCATGTCTCGAAAAGAAAACTCACCGGTGAAAAAATAGGAAACAAAAAATAAAAAAGAAATCACTAAAATTGTGCCGTTGGAAAAGTAACCTAAAATAAAAAATAAAAACCACCGTGGAGCCATGGAAGGTTTCGTGCCAAAAAAATTGGAAAACAAAAAAGTGTTGAATCTAGCGTTGATTAGTGGGCTCCATGCGGACAAATAAACCGAAATAGAAAACTAATTGAAAAGTGTCATATCCAACTTTTTCATCTTCCATCCACACAATGTATCATTGCTAAACACGAATTATTCTAACTTTTATGAGTACAGTTTATAAGTCTGGGTCACATACACGGTCCAATATGTATTGGAACTAGACTCCATATCGTGCTAGACATGAACTGTTCCAACTCGTACGTACACAAAGTTATATATATGTGTCTGAACGGGGAGAAACTCTCCATTGCCTGGGTAATTAGGGAGGAGATAGACCAAAAAATGGGTGGAGAAATTTTGCCTCTTTATTATTAGGTATAGATAATAATAAGGTAACTCACAGCGACGACGACGACAGCGAAGGCAGAAGGAGGCTGCATGGGGCCCACACCCTTGCCCGGCGCGCGGCAGGCAGCGGCGGATAGGGTAGCCGTCGCCTGCCTCTCTAGGCGCCCCATGCACGTCGCTCATCCCTAGGGCGGGCCATGGGGCCCACTGGCCCCGGCTTCAACCTCCTCGGGGGCCCTTTTGGCCCGTTAACTTCGTAATTTGTCAACGTCTTTGTTGGACGTGTGACAGAACTCCTCTTCTCCGATCAGCGCATCCTCGCGCTGAATGTCAGTCCAGTCAGTGATGCCACAAGAAGGATGATTGCTACTCCAAATTCCTCTCCATAGCCAAAGTAGGAAGTGCCCCAGAGTGCGTTCTGTGTTGTCATCATAGTCTACCACGAAGAAAAAGCAGTATTTGAGGTTCCCGCAGCACTCACTCACATATCGATCGAATCCCTCAAAACTCCAGACTGTATCTCTACTGTTCCTGAGACAATGCCTGACAAGAATAGATTCTGTACAATCTATGGAGGGCTAGCAAACTCATATGTTTGTCCCACATCTACTTGCCCTTTGCTACACCGGCACATAGTCGACTGAACCACCATAATGGGTGCTATAAAAAAGTGATGCATCACACGGAAAAAAGAAGATCGCCCGAGGTGTTATCTTTTGGAGACATTGTTGATGGTAGCGTCAACATTTAATAGTGCAATAAACATGAGAAACGATCCAAACACATGAAGTCTAAGATTTTATCCGACAAATTCCACGAGTTTTGGTGAATTTTTATTTTTTCAGGGAGTAATCCAGAAAGCATACAAAGGAGGATTAATTTGCATAAAAAGATGAAACTTAACCCCGACGAAACATATGCCATCGACTCAAGAAGCATCTAGAAGGTGCCACGACGAAGATGAGCCCGAGCGGCCAACCTAGTGGGCCAGCCAGCCTAGGCTCTATTGCTGGGCGGCACCCCCCGTAACCTCCTCCTACGCCCTTTTGGAACCTTCCTCCACTACCTTTGAGGATCCATCTCAGCTCTATTATAAGTATGCTTTAGCATATTTCTTAAAACATTATAAAGTCAAAGCAAGCTTGCATAAGGATTTGGTTGTGTATACAGACTACCCCTCATATATATAAAAATGATTGAATCATATTAGGAGATTATTCATGGAATCAAATCAAGGTTATATGTAATTTTTATAATAATAATTTCACACATTTTCACCTTAAACCTTCTTGAAAAATTAAAGTATTGGTGAATCATTTAAAATGCAGATTACAGATTAATCTTGAACACCTTGACAAACACTATCTATACTTTAATAAGTAGTATATTCCTTTGGGTATGTGTTGTCTACTAATCCCTTGCAGAGAAGGAATAATCAGAGAAGCAAAAGGCTGGAAGAGTGAGAAAGGAGTACAACATAAGAGACAAGATGCCAATGAACAACTCAAGATGCAAGGAAGGAAAAGACCATTGAAATTCATTTACCCTTTACCACATGGTGTCATCACGCTCCAAGAATAAAAAGAAACATCTTAAAGGTAAGTGGTCATCATTTCCTCTTGATCTTGAAGTATACATCATAGCACCATTCTTTTGATCTCATTCTTAACCAAATGAGCTAAAATATTATATATCTTATTTTTTGAAGATGATAATCATCATGTTAATCTTGATAATTTATAAAGATGAACAATCCTCGATAGGTTAAGCAACTCCACTCTTTTATCTAGTAAACTTAAATACCATATTTATACTTTTGATCTTCTCACCCATGTTATAAATGTTTTCTAGTTCTATTGGTGTTTTCCCACCAATAGGGTCCAAGCACTTGATCTCTACCTTGTCTTTATGAGTAGAACGCCCTTCAAGCACGGTGTGGAGAGATTCTCCAAATTCTACAAGTGAAAGTTCTCAACCAGTGACAATGATGCGGATAACATTGGCTTTTAGATGCTAACAAAAAGAAAGAAAGAAGGTGGCACCATCATTGGAAGCGCCACTAGTGGAGGCACCACCTCAATCCTCGAGAGCAAACCAAAGTACTTGATCAATGAGCTACTGCAAAGAGGAGTCCAGTTCGGAGGACTCAAAACATAGAACCCTCACCAAGAGGTAACATAGGTAGTTATCCATATCTACTTTCTTACGTTGCATGGTTTATTTTCATTTAAGCATGTTTGTTTTTCTACATTAGAATTGCATAGAAAATAACAAAAGTAAATAGACATGCATTAGGCTGCATTCATCTTAAAAAACTTGAAGCCTCATGTGAAACCTTTACGGTATAAAAAGCTGTAGGAGTTCTCGCTGTGGTGGATTAAAATAAATAAAAATAAAAATAGCATTTGTAATTATATTCTTGCATTATAAAAGAGAAAATTACAAAAAGAAGTGAAATAAGAATCCAGTTAAAATCTAAAAATCTATATTAACTCATAAGAATAATCAATTACTCATTTGGCTGACCGCTAACCCCTTGTCATAATTCAAGCCTCGAGTTTTTGGTTTTCTTGTTGGAGTACAATTTTGTAGGATAACCCCTTGTCATAATTGGAGCCCACTAAGGACGGCTGCTAACAACCTTGCTCTGAAGATCACTTAACAATCAACCATAGCAAACATCTAGCTTGGGGGAGGGCATCCCCTAGTTATCGGGTAAGTACACCTAAAAGAAGCCAAAAGGCATAAAGAAATGAAAAGAACCTCGGAGGTCCTTCTCCAAAATGGCTAGTTTCTCGGAGGCATCTTTCATAGACGCCAGGGCAGCAGACTTGTGCTACTCTGCCTCAACCACTTGGGCACGGAGAGCAGCTTCTGAAGCCTGACGCCCTTGACGCTCAGCCTCGACCTCTGACTTCAATGTCACCAGATCCCCCATCAACCTTTTTTGTGACTCAGTAGAGCCAAAAAGAAGATTGGAATCATGGGCATAATCCTGCAAAGAAAAAAAGGCAGAGAGTAAGTCACAACCAAGAGAAAGGAAAACAAAAAGAAGCAAAAAATAAACTCACATGAAGCCACTACGAGAAAGACTGCATTTTAGCCTATGCGAAGCTCCATTCAGAAACAAGCTCCCCCAAGCGAGAGCTCGGATCAAACTTCGCCTCTAGCTCCTGTGCCAACTTCGAATCACGAGACAAATTCCACAGAGCAAGAGGAGGAGAAGAAGGGGAAGAACTCCTGACCTGGGGGCGAGAAGAAGTCAGGGGCAGAGCAATAGGCAATTGCTTCACCCCCCCCCCCCCGAATTAGCCACCACAATGGTCTCTGCCACCGGCAGCAAAGAAGGCATGGCTACAGAAGACGTAGCCACCATCTCCACAACAACCAAGGCAGACTCCGCCGCCGGATGAGAATCAGGTTCCAAGGGTACTCGGTCCTCAACTCCCGCACAAACAGTCCTCTCCGAATTCGGAGAAGCCAGAGGCTGGAGAGGAGCAGCAGTCGGCCTACAAACAAAACAAAGTCACAATCACAAGAAAAAGGAGAAGAAGAACTCAAAAATTGTCAAATAGAACTCACTGAGAGTTGCGGCGATGAATGACAATGGGCTGAGATGGTGGAGGCTGCATGACCTCATTCCGATCACCCAACACCCCGGTAGCAGAAGAAGGAAGAATTGGCAAAGCAGCCAACCCAGGAGGAGAAGAAGAAGTCCCCCGGGGGCTACAAAAAGGGCACCAAACCATCAAAGAAAGAATAGCTACAAGAACTAAAATTAATCAATCAACACCAACCGGCAAAGTAGAGAAGTCTCTGCGGAATCCTCAGCTTCATCTTCAAGAAGAGGAACTGTTGACACCCCTTAATGTCACTACAAAAATAGGTACAAAACCTATCCCCAGCAACGGTGCCAGAAATGCAGGTAAGCATATCATAGCATCGCCACTAAAGGACAAGTAGTCATCCCCAGCTATGAAATCAGGAGTGTGGTATTAAATCATGCCACCATTTAGAATATAGAAATAGTATCCACAAGCGCACAGATCAAATACCATTGTAGCATTTTACCCAGATATTACCAAGTTGTCATTTATATTTTTCCCATAGGAAGGTCTATGGGGTATACGTGTAGGCCAGCTGAATAACCTATAGTGTAATGAATAGGCATAACCATATCCTCGCTACTCAATGCAGGGGTAAGTCATAAGATAAATGATAAAGATAAGTATAAATCATCAGTGTAAACAGATAGAGACTCCTAGCTATATCATTAGGGTTACTAGCAGAACATCAAGAGATATTCCTAAGTCATTCCTAGCTACATGCCAATGCACACCATGGTTAGTGCAATTACACCTAGTAGTCATCGCTATGGTTAGCATTATATCGACTCATAGTGGACATACTAGGGAAGTTTGAGAACATAGCACGCCCTTCCTTCGTATACAAGTCCTACTGTGGCTATAAACGGGGGTTGGAATATAGAGGACTCAATGGGGTCATCACGCCCACGATCTATCAAACCCGGCCTATAGGGTGCATTCGCAGGCAAACAACGTATAAGCATCAAGCTTACACAATGTTGACCGCTCACCCAATGATCAATTAGATGAGCGCTATACGAACCTATGAATAAGTATAATGTCAATCAAGCTATACTAAGCATAATACCACATTGGACAAAGAACATAATAACTATAAATATAAGCAGATAAGTATTTATCAATTCAGTTATAGCAATCATATTATCTATACAATGAAAGAGAACAAAGGTGAGAGGAGGTAAGAACTATACCAAATCCAAGTTCTTGATGGCTTCGGAATCCAAGCCTTCGCTTGCCTCTCTCTGGCTCTAACTAGCTATCTAGGCCCTAGCTAAGGAGCTTTGATTAGGGTTTCTGGCTGATGATCGGACTTTGAATGGGAATGAATGAATGTGCCTCCCTCCCGGAGGGTCCTGCCCTTCATTTATAGCCCTGAGCGATGATCATGAGCCATCGGATCAAACCGACTTCAACTTAAGGCTGAGATCGATCCTCAAAGGCGGTGGAGCTACCTGGGCGAAGCAGGCCGCAAGTGGGCCTAGGTCTGGGGGGGGACCGGTCGGTCCCACATGGGGCCCACTGGTCCTCTGCTTCGGCGCGGTGTCTTCTGGTCTCTTCTAGATCCTTCCTGCGTTGTTGTGGCGCCCGATCTCCCGTATGTTCCGATAAACTCCTAGGATTGCGTCTTTTCCAGTTTACACCTGCAGAAATAGTGAAACACCAAAACTCATGGAATTCTATCGGTGTAAACGCTACATGTACTTTGGTGATCGCAATTGCATTCTTTTTTATGGCTAGTTGACGGTTGAATTCATACATTGATGACCGTCAACAACTCCCCCAAGCTTAACCTTTGCTAGTCCCTTGGCAAAGAAAACTCAGAAAAAATTATTGTAAGATATATATGTTTAAGCATTGTAGTCATCTCAGAATGACTCCCTAGAAGTATTCCTGTAGTTAGACAGAAATTCTCCTTCAAGCTTATGCAATAACTGAGCTGACTTTCAAACTTACTCATGTTACCTTTGACTATGGGGCTGATCAGCTCTTCCTTGGGCCTTGAGTACTTGACAGACAGAAAGATCCTACCCAAGCACTATGTCTCAAGCTCTTCGCTCAACTATCATTTTGGAGTTTTTAGAGGTTTTCAAATAAAACTCAGAATTTTCCATGTATGACACTCGCAATTCTCTCAATATATGAGGTATTTATGGATTCTCACCAAGGCAGTGATGATGGTTGCCTTTCTTCTCATCCTATAACTAAAGCTTATGTGGAGCTCATAGGTAAGAAGAAAACTTAAAAGAGCAAACTTGTAATGCATGTGTTGTAAAGTCAAACAATGGATCCATGGAGAAACAAATCATACAGTCGAATCAAGATGTGTAGGTGGATGGATATGGTAGATATATGGTGGAACCTAATTCTACTCAGCTCCTCGAATGCCTACCTCTCTCTTGGACTTTGAAAACTAGCCAGAGGTTATGAGCTATTTTTTTCTTTTTTTTCTCTAGGAGTCGGGCATCTAAGCACCCATTGTTTTCAGCGTTTGGACACTTGTCTATTTTTATTTTCTTTCTCCCCTTTCTCTCTTTTTCACTTTTTTAATTATCTTTTTGCATAGCTCATAGCACTCCTTTTGGCATTTAAAGAATTAGAGAGATAGCAATAGGAACTTAGAGCATTTATTGGGTGGCTATCTAATGGAAATATTTTTGGTGTTTTCTCCCAGTGTAGGAGGAAAACATTTTTGAAATGGATGTAGATGGAATTTCATGTTGTTGCGCCTACTCCAATATAGAGTAGTGCATATGGAGGTGAATCTTGATTCAAAAGCATGATAAATTTCTCACCAGGGTCACAAAGGTTGACAAAACTCAATTCATGTTGTTGCGCCTACCTCATCATGTTTGGCTCTAGTGGGAATGTAAGCTTTGTCATATAGGAACTTGTTAACACTGGATTTTGGTAAAGGCCGAGAAGATGACAATTGGCCGGTACATGGCGGACTCGCAAGTATTCAGGAGCATTCGGCAAGTATCCATTCGGCTAGCTCTGGGCAGTTCGGTAAGCATCCACGCGGTCGGCTAACTCTAGGCGATTCGGCAAGCATTCATGCGGTCGGCTATCTTTGAAGGTGGTGGCTTCATTCGGGAAGCAAAAGGTGGCAAGCAGGAAGCCGAATAGAAGGAGAAGAGCGTGATGATCAAGGACTCCGAAGAAGACTATGGCAAGAGAGTCGCCATACTTTTGAGTTACTTTTAATATGTTATGTAAATCGTAACCTCTTAGGATTCATATTATGTCCAGGGTATAAATATAAACCCTCGACCATTGTAAAGGATATTCACAATCAAATCAACACAACCGGCCCGTGCCAAGTTTCGAGTCCCTTTTGTCGTGTCGCCGAAGTTCTTCGAGAGGAGTCATCGATCCGTCGACCTCCGTAAGTTCCGCAACCTTGCTATCATGTCTAGTATCATGTGGTGGATTTAGATGTTGATGCAAGTAGTCTTGTTCGTCTCGACTGGATGGCCGTGCGGCAGGCGTCTGCTTGATGATCAGGAAGTCTTTGCTTATGCTTTGTTTATCTCGACTAGATGGCCGTGCGGCAGGCGTCCGCTTGATAGCTTAGCGAGGCAAGATAGTTATCAGAGTCTTTGTTTATGCTTTGTTTATCTCGACTAGATGGCCGTGCGGTAGGCGTCCGCTTGATAGCTTAGCGAAGCAAGGATTAGTTATCGGCTCTATTAGATTTGGCAAGATCTAGTAGATTCATTAAGTTACCACGTGTTGCATGTGTTTAATGCTTTTAATTATTTGTAACACTTTTTTGCCCGATCTAGATTGATTAGTTTCGGCTCTACACTTTTATAGATCTATTCGTTCTTTAACGTTCTTATTCTTTTATTATCATGGTAAATAGATCATATGCTCAAGTGGCGAATTAGATCAATCTAGATTGTTACATGTTGCGGGTTCTTGCACGTTAGAAACGCGTTTAGATCTTGATAGGATTGAGTGTCGTGCGGCAGATGCAAGTTCTTGATGGATTTACTCGTGATAGTTTGTTAGTTCCTTCTTCATGGACCCCGAGTCGGCTGAATTGCCGAGCTTGGTTATGCTTCAACTTGTAGTTAATTTTCACTTGTTCAAACATGTCTTCTCATGCATATTCGGCAATCAATGCTTTACGTGTTTTGTCTCCATATTAGCCAAATGAATCATATGCATAATTGGCGCATGCCTTCTATAGCCGTATGTCGCCGTAAGTGGCTTCGGGGGGCCGTATATACGGAACTGCCCGTCTCATCCGGCACGTTCCGATTTTATATTTGACAATCTTTTGTCCCTTGTCGGTTTTTTCAGTCAAACCGACCGGCACGCTTCCGATCTCTAAACCGTGCGGTGTCCGATTGAAGCCACGCTTTTCTTTGCCGTGTGTGAGGCACGGAGAGTCACATTTCGTGTCAACACACTTTTTGGCACGCTTCGGTGGGACAACGTTGCTCAAGATGTCTGAAATCAGCAACAATCACGTTCGGATGTGACTTTGGATGAACTGCCCTCGAAGATGTAAGAGAGTTGGTGCAACAAGCATGTAATCGGTTTCAGCAGAAGTGTTTGATGTCCTTCTCCAAGAACAAGAGCAATAAGATCATCCAAAAGCAATCGTTGCCAAGGGTTCTTCTTCCGCATCAGTCTGATTACACCGAAGAAGAAGAAGCTCAAAAGGTGTCGGAGTTGGTTCACAAAGCTTTGGGAGAAACTATTACAAATCATAATACAGCCTTCTTGAACACTTTTCGTGCTATCATGGTTAGTACCTTCGGCCCAACGGCTGATAAGTATTTTGAGGAGAATGCAGGCCCAATTCATGGACCAACGCTTTTCAATCCACCAAAGTACCAAGAAAAGCCTGAGGGAGGTGAAGGAGCATCTGGTTCAAATAAAGATGGACTAATCCCTAATGAAAAACAACAGCCTCCTACTTATGGTCAGGTAACATTTGGTACGACTGAAGATGTACCACAATCAGCTTTCAAGGTATCTCTAGCATCGAATGCAGGCTAGAGAAACATGTATGGAGATGGATACCAAGAATTTACTGATTACATCGCTCTAGATGCTTTGCCGAATCCGGGATACGAGCGCATCGAAATACCTTCGAAGACAGGCACGTGGAACCCCGAAGTCGGATGTTGATATCATCATGCATAGGATGGCTGATATGATGCAAAGATCGATTCGGCCTAAAGCCAAAGAATCAATCCTATTCATACAAGTCTCCTTATCCGAATGGTACAATAGAGTCGCACTTCCTCCAAGGGTGAAACCTCCGACGGACTTGACTAAGTTTTCTCGGTCAAGATGATACTAGCACCGTGGAACATATCGGTCGGTACTTGATGCAACTTGGGGAAGCATCCACGGATGAAGCTTGGAGGATTCGATATTTTCCATTGTCCCTCACAGGGGCCAGCTTTCTCATGGTTTACCTCATTGCCGCCCCCATTCCATTGGTACGTGGGCGGAGCTGGAGCGTAAGTTCCATGCGTACTTCTTCACCGGCACTAATGAAAAGAAGCTAGTCGACCTCATGAGTCTGAGACAGAGAGCTAATGAAACACCGCAGGAGTATCTTCGCAGATTTAGAGAGACCAAGAACCTTTGTTATTCATTGAACCTACCAGATGATCGGGTTGCCCGATGGCGATAGCGTGCATGCAGCCGAATGTCGAGAGAAGTCTGTTTGGCATGGAATTTGATGATCTTGGTCAACTTTCACAACGACCGGCTGCTATGAGTAATCAAGCTCGGGGGTTCAAGAGAGACAACCGCTTCCAAAAGGGGGAACATTGCTAGTGAAATGTATCAAAGTTTCCTGGAAGAAGCGTATGAGTATGATGATGATGATGAGATAGCCGCAGGCTGAATTGACTTGGGCGAAGGAACCTACTCAAAGGTTAGCCAGCGTTGGTTGAGGCAACAAAAGGGAACTTATGACTTTGACGTCTCCAAATCGGATAAGCTCTTTGATTTGTTAGTAAGGGAAGGACGCATCAAACCGCGGATGGACATCCTATGCCGCGACCGAGGGAGTGAAAGACAAGAAATATTGTGGCTATCATAACACTAATTCTCACTCCATCAATGATTGCCGGGTGTTTAGGGTTCGATTCGAAAAGCTATTCAAGAGGGACATCTGAAGTTTGATGGCAAAATGAAGGTTGATGGTTCAGCCTTTCCCTCGAGAACATGATCTCTTTCTCCGTAAGTATGGTTTCTGCAGATGATCCCAAAGGGAAAGGTAAGGTGAAGGTGTTAACCTCTGACAGAGCAAAGAAGAACGGTGCTGTCGACCCTAATCAGCAGATTACAACTGAGGAGCTGAAAGAGAAAGTTCGGTTCAAGAATAGCCGAACCGAAAAAGGTGAAACTTCTAAGCCTAGGGTTACATCATGTATTCTGCTAAACAAGTGGCAAAGGCAACAAGAACGAGAGTACTATGAAGAGCAGAGGTTTATAGAGGAACGTCGGAGATACGAAGAAGAAGTATACCGCAGGGAGCAAGAAGAGCATATGAGAGAGATGAAGCAGTCTCATTGGGGGTGTTCATTCTTTAAACATTGTTGGAATGAAGGCTTGAAGTTGCCTGCTAGAAATAATTGCCCCGAATGCGGTGATCAATATTTCGGTACAGGCAATCTCGAAGTCAACCGCCATCCAAATCCATGAAAGACTTGGAATACAATTTCCCGAGGACGATCGGGCGCGTAAAATTAGATAGTTTTGAAAATCAGCAAAGAAAGAGGTTTGCGAGATCAACGATGGACTCATCACAAGGGATACAATGGAAATCCTCATGAATACGCCCGCGTAAAGGACAATGGTGTCCTCCCCGACCGAGGAAGAGCCGTAAAAAGAAGAGTTCAGCGTTTGAGAAACAAAGAACTGGAGCAAGCCGATGCAGAGGAAAAAAACGGCATGGCGCCCTAAAAAGAAACCTGATGAGTATGGCCCGTCAGGTGATGCATGCATGGCCTTTTTTCTCCCATCGGAATTCATAGCTCCTGAAAATCAGGATATCCAAGAAGAAGTATACTCCGATTTTGATGAAAGTGAGTTTCAGAATTTGATGGCTCAGCTTGTATTGACACAACAGGCAACTTTCGACAAACCCGACCAAACATCGCCATTTGAAACCACTTTATTTGAAAGGATATGTCAACGGCAAACCTCTGACCAAGATGTTTGTTGATGGAGGAGCTGCTATCAACATCATGCCATACACCACCTTCAGGAAGCTTGGGATGACAAGTGAAGATTTGTTGAAGACCGACATGATTCTCAGGGATTTCGCCGGTAATCCTTCTGACACTCGAGGAGCTGTACATGTTGAGTTGATGATTGGATCAAAACTTTGATCACTACCTTCTTTGTCATTGACGGCAAGGGGGCATACAGTCTACTTCTGGGAAGGGACTGGATTCATGCCAATTGTTGCATTCCTTCAACCATGCACCAGATTCTTATTCAGTGGGTTGGAGATGACATTGAAGTCGTGCACGCTGATGATTCCGTAAGTGTTGCTGCTTCGGAGCCTGCTTACTGGGAATATGATGGCATTGATTGTTTCTCCGGCAAAGTATGGGGAGAAGGTCCCGTGAATGTCTTCAACAGAGATCAACAAATTTATCCAAGCAAATCGGCTCTCATAGTAATTTTTAATGGGTAATCCAATCGATGGCAACAAAGGAAAATCTGGGCGAGGTTTTATGTCGGCCGACAAGTTAGAAGAAATAAATGTTGGTGATGAAGCTAAACCAAGGCCGATGTACATTAGTGCAAGATTGAACCCAGAGTACAAAACACAGTTGGTAGCCCTTTTAAAGGAATTCAAAGATTGTTTTGCCTGGGATTATACAGAGATGCCCGGATTAGATCGCTCTATTGTTGAACATCGGTTACCTATTAAGTCCGGTTATCGTCCTTACAAACAACCTCCACGAAGGATCTACAAAGAGGAGGTGTTGGCCGATGTGAAGAAAGAGATCGAAAGATTGTTGGAAGCAAATTTCATTCGGCCATGCGGTATGCGTAATGGATTTCAAATATAGTTCCCGTATACAAGAAGAATGGAAAGATGAGGGTATGCATAGATTTCGAAACCTTAATAAAGCTACTCCGATGGATGGATACCCAATGCCGCTTTCCGACTTGCTGGTAGATGCGGCAGCTGGGTATGAAATTATTAGTTTTATGGACGGGAATGCTGGTTATAACCAGATTTTCATGGCAATAGAAGATATTTCAAAGACAGCCTTCAGATGCCCTGGTCATATTGGTTTGTTTGAATGGATCGTCATGACATTCGGGTTAAAGAATGCCGGTGCAACTTATCAAAGGGCTATGAATTACATCTTTCATGAGTTGATCGGCAAGGTTGTGGAGATTTATATTGATGACGTGGTGGTCAAGTCTAGAAACCATGAAGAGCATTTAGCCGATTTGAAGAAGACTCTGGAATGCACTAGAAAACATGGTTTGAAAATGAATCCAAATAAATGTGCTTTCGGAGTATCGGCTGGTGAGTTTCTGGGATTTCTTGTCCATAAAGGAGGGATTGAAGTTGGAAAAAAGAGCATGGAAGCAATAGACAAGGTTGTCCCTCCAACTAATCTCACGGAGTTATAGATCCACCGCTTGGCAAAATTAACTTTGTAAGAAGGTTTATATCCAATCTATCAAAAGAGTCTTGCCTTTCTCTCCCACTTCTAAAGCTCAAGAAAGATCAAAAGTTTGTATGGGGTGACGCACAACAAGAGGCTTTTGATGAAATCAAAGAATATATGAAGGCACCACCAAGTCGGTACCTCCACAACTTGACAAGCCTTTCAAAATGTACGGGCGGCCGATAGTCTAACAATAGGGTCGGCCCTCATGCAAGAGTTTGAAGGAAAGGAGAGAGTAATAGCTTACCTTAGCCGAAAACTATTGGATCCAGAAACAAGATATTCGGCTACGGAGAAACTGTGCTTGTGTGTGTATTACTCATGTACCAAATTTCGGCACTACCTGTTAAATGCCGAATGTGTGGTAGTTTCTAGTTTTGATGTAATAAAGCATATGCTATCAATGCCAATTTTAAATGGAAGGATTGGCAAGTGGATTTTTGCTTTATCGGAGTTTGATTTAAGATATGAATCGGCAAAAGCAAAGAAAGGGTCAAATTATTGCCGATTTTATTACACAACATCGTGATCTTTCTATTGAGATGATCAAATTGTGCCCCCGGCTTTATTCTTCGATGGTTCATCCTGTTGCAAAGGTGGTGGTGCTGGTATTCTCTTAATTTCTCCATAGGGAGCAACTTTTGAGTATGCTATTCCCATTGAATTTTATGTTACTAACAATCAAGCGGAGTATGAAGCATTGCTTAGAGGGCTTCGCTTATAGAAGTGAAAGCCGTTGTCGTTGAGATCTTTGGGGATTCTGAGCTAGTAATTAACCAATTAACTCGGCCAATATGAATGCAAGAGTGAGGTGTTGAGAGAATATTATGAAGAATGCCGGGAACTTTTGAAAAGCTTTCGGGTAGTAACCTTGCATCATATCCCTAGGGGGCACAATGAAGAAGCAAATAGGTTGGCTCAAATTGCTTCGGATACCGTGAAAATCAAGAAGTCCTCACTATAGATGAAGATGTTTCAATGCCGAGCAAGTGGTTGATGATTGAGATGCGAAATCATCGAATATCTAAGAAATCCATCACGTAGAGTTTCCCGAAAAGCTCGTGTATAAAGCCCTCAAATTGCATTTTGATGATCACTTATACTACAAGTCTATAGATGGAGTATTGCTTAAATGTTTGAGTCAAGAAGAGGCTAGAAAGGTGATGTATGAGGTGCATGAAGGATTATGCGGTGCACATCAGTCAGCTTACCGAATGAAGTGGATAATTCGAGAACTGGTTATTTTTGGCCAACCATGCTGGAGGATTGCTTTGAATATTATAAGGGATGTCACGATTGTCAAAAGTTCGGCAATATTCAAAAGGCTCCAAAGATCCCGCTATGAACCCAATAATCAAACCTTGGCCATTTAGAGGATGGGGCATAGATTTAATTGGTCAAATTCATCCTCCTTCTAGCAAAGGACATAAGTTTGTGCTCTTGGCCACGGATTATTTTACCAAGTGGGTCGGGTATTCCATTGAAGAAAGTCACGTCGAAAAATATGATCGGTTTCATTAAAGAGCATATAATTTATAGGTTTGGAATTCCTCAAACTATAACGACCGATCAAGGGACTCGGTTTACTTCTTCTGAGTTTTGTGACTTTGTCAAGACATGGGAATTAAGTTGTATAATTCTTCTCCTTATTATGCACAAGCCAATGGTCAAGCGTAAGCATCAAATAAGATTATGATTAAGATCATTCAAAAGAAGATTGATGAGAAGCCAAAGAGATGGCATTTGGTTCTTAATGAAGCATTGTGGGCTTGCCGAATGGCTTGTCACGGGTTGACTCAAACATCTCCCTATGAGTTGGTTTATGGGCATCATGTTTGTGTTACCTTGGGAGTTGCAAACGGGTTCAAGACGAAGTTATGTTACAAAAGGATTTGGAAAAAGGAGATTATACAAATTTGATGATAGATGAACCGAGGATTTGCATCCGATTCGTCTCAAGGCACCGGAAAACATTGAGAAAAACAAAGTACGTGTTGCCAAATACTACAATAAGAGAGTCAAGATAAAGCAATTCACGTAAGGTGATCCGTTTGGAAGACTATACCGCCGATTGATCAAAAGACGAGCATTCGCAAATGGTCTCCGAATTGGGAAGGACCCTTTTGGGTAGAAAGATGTGTGCCTAGCAATGCATATATTTTGAAGACTTTGTTTGGAGAAGAATTCGCCGAGCTATCAATGGAAGATATCTTAAAAATACTACCCTAGTGTTGAGGTTGGTTCATAGAAAGAATTGAAAACCAAACAAAATGATGGAGGAAACATCGCCTTTAGCACAAAATTGTGAAACCAAAATAGCCGATATGGTTCATATCGCCTCTAGTACAAAAAAATATCTATGTTTAGCCAAGTGGCTCGAAATTGACTTCAGCATTCCGACCGGTTGGTTTATCGAAAAAAGAAAAAGTGAAGCGCCGAGTGACAATACCGATGACACGTCAAGTCGATTGCTACGCAAGGTTAAGATCTACTCGGCTAAAATGACGCCATTACATTCGGGAAACATCGCTTTGAGTTATTTTTATTCAGAAAATGCTGAAGACAACTATTCGGCATCCAACACAAGAACAAACGCATCTTCGTAAAGTAATTTGATTATTTACGCTCAATCCCTAATTACAAACTACTCCTAGAACAACTTATTCAGACGGACTGAGGATTGGTGGACTCAATGAGGGCGTAGCATGATCTTCATACTACCCAGCGCCGTTGACGCCCTCAATCTCATGAGGAGGGCCGCCAAAGAAAGCCCACGGCTTGGATGTAATAGTCTTCGCGTCCGAAGACATCGCCGCCAAAGTTAAGAGATGCGCCAAGGTGCACACCTTGGATGACGGCCGATCAACGCTGCCGCCCACAAAGATCCGTGCGCGTGCCTCGATAGTCTCCCCCTCGGGCGCTCACCTTGTCGGCCACCCCGCTTCGCCACGCCGCCTTCGTGACGCCATTCTTCGCAGAGATAGTGCCGAACAAGAAAAGCAAGTCAGCACACGAAGAGGATTGAGAGAAAAAGAAATCTATGTGAGGATACCGAACCAGTGATGGCGCCGCAGAATCGCTTGCGCCGATCCTCCCATTCGGCTTGCGCAATGCCGAATCGCTTGGTGACGCCGCCCAGCTCGGGTCCGGGCTTCATCCCTTTCCTTGCGGAACCGAGCGCCTCCGTGAATGTACAAAGGGTCCTCACCCTCCGATTCCGCCGACCCCAAGGGTTGGCGTTGTATGAGTTGTCGGACTCGAAGAGCTCGACGAACTCGAGGAGCCGAGACGGGGACCGCCTGGTCCGAGGTTCCCCGTTGAGTCACCACCATCGGGGGAAGGAGGTGAGACTGTTAATGATGACCTCGCCCCTAAGCGTATGAAGAAAACCAAGGTTAGGGGAGATGAACATAAAGCATAAACCGCAAAGAAACCACCGATTGATTCTCACCCGTGGCGCCGACGGGCGCGGAGCTCGACTTCCTCTCGCCTCTCTCTCGGCAGGACGCTTTTGCCACGATCATCGCCGCCGCCGCCATTGACGCTTGATCTTCTTAGGGTTGGATGAGGCGAGAGATGAAGGGACGGCGATGAGAATGCTAGTCGGAGGTAACAAAGAATGCCGATGAAGGGCTTTATTTATAAACCGGAGTGGAGATCGTGGCATATGCCTCGGAGTATCTCAAGCGACGAAATAGGGTTTACTCCTTTTTGGGCCATTATCTGACCGGGCCAAGATCGGCTAAATCAAAAACAACGGTTCAAAGGAATCGACTATCTTTCTAATCGGAAGCCCGAGGCGCTTGGTTATCATTCTAATCGGGAAGCCCGGAAGCGGTCGGTTATTTTTCCAATCGGGAAGCTTAAAGCATTCGGCTATGTCACTAGTCGACGTAAAATGAAAAAGACCGAAACATAACAAGGAGTATAATTGTTCGTAATCCGGTATATTACAAGCCGAATGTTTTACTCATTTAAGAACAGCTTTGATTGCGCGCTATGGCATCATTCCTAATTTGGTCGACTTCCTCTAGCACCTTCTTGTCATCTTCCTCGAGCTTTGGATTCTTGGTAAGCCCGGTTTTGACCTCGCCGATGCTCCTTGATGACAGATGCTATCTTTGTTTTGGCTATATCTATGGAGTTCGGCAAGGTGGCAATTTTATTTTTGTGAGACTAGATTCTCACATTCAATTGAGTCGGGGCTGAGTTTCCAAATGGCCTTTTCCTCCTCCATGGCTTCCAGCCCCTGGTTCCTGTGGTTACCAAAGACCGCTTAGCAACTGGATCCGGGAGTGCAGCTCTTTGACTTGGTGCTTTTTTTCGCCGATTATCATTCTCAGAGAGCGGCTCTAGAGGCTATGTTCCCGCTTGCTCTCCCCGACCTTGCCAAGATGATCATCAAGATGAGTTGCGATTCTAGAGGGACCTTGAGAGTTGGAGGGATGTCTTGGTCGATGAGCTCAACAAGTTCTCTTATCCGGTCCGCATCTTGAACGAGAGCATTTATATCTTTGGCCGCAAAAGGGATATTTCCTTTAACCGAGCCTGGTTCTCTCACCGATAACCTCTCTGTTGAGATGTAGCTTCTTCACCTCCCTCATTGATGTACTCTTCAACTATGAAAGAGTAGTCGACAATGGGCTTGGCCTCATCCTTAAAGGAAGAAAAAATCATTAGCCGATTGGTCAAAATTGTTAAAGAAACCAATGAGTTGAAGTATTACCTTTTGAATAGAGTCTTCTTCAGGTTGAATCCTACTCGCTTGGTTGAGGACTTGGTTGGATACCCAGTGGATGATGAGCTAGAGGCCCGTGAGGGGAAGATTCTTCTCGCTATCTCATCCAAAATATTATATGAAAGTGAGTAAATGAAAATGCGTAGAGCAATGGGTAAGTTTGGCAAAAAAAAAAAAGAAGGATATGTGAAGAAAATTATTACCAATATGGTTAATAGCTCCATGAAGTTCTCGCACCGGCCAACAGAGGCACGAGGGGAGGATTCTTCCGCTGTCCCCGTCCCAAGAATTGATCTGTTTCTAAAAAGTAGCGTAATATGAGAACTAATCAAAGCATCTAGTACAAAGAAGGGAAACGATCAACCGATATAATAATACCTGTATGGCCGGTGGTTTCTTGGATTTCTGCATCTCCGCCAGAGGCCTAAGGGGGGATCTCAATGGTTGTTGAAGCATTGGCCGATCTTGAAAGCTTAACCCGGTGGGTCAGCAGAGGAAGTGAGTACAAAATTATCGCCCAAATGAGACCGGTAAGGATATACCTTGGGGAGACAGCTTTGGATTTCTTGGATCTTGTTCTTTCCGGGCACAAAGAACATCCTTGCTTGATTCGGCAAAGGGCCTTCCTCTTGCCTTCACCTTTAAAGGTAATCGAACCCAAAACCGGCTGGGGTTTTCATGAAAGTCGCCAAAGTAGGGGCATTATATCCCAAAGCGTGAATAGGCCCAAAATTTTGGTAATAATTGAACCGCCGAGAAGGAGGAGTAGGCTCAATATCCTCGTGAATGACAAAGTGTTAAAATCGTGGATGAATCCAATAATGAGAAAATGAGTACAAAGAAATTACCTCACTATCGAGGCAAATTGAGCTTGTAGATCCCGGCATAGAGGGTGCACCGGTATATTGAAGATATGGGCACGCCACTCCCGCCACCGTGAAGCAAAAGAGGATGGGTCGATCTATTAATCCTAGAGGAGAAGGCATAAATGATGGCAGCCCCATCCAAGTTCAAAAATTTTTCTTGGCTTCTATTTCATCCCCTATTTTCTCCCCGGGCCTTATAGTTTTTGAGAGATATAGCCTTGGAGGCAACCGTCCCACACCCTAATTGCCTAGCCACCATGTTTGGGTTGTAGAATTGTAAAGTAGGGCACAAAGATCCTCCCATGATGAAATTCCCCCCGGGCAGGACACAGGCTTGATGAAAGAATTAAAGATATCTGTGGACACTTTATCCGACCAGTCCTCATAGCTAAACTTGCAAGGCAAAGTCGATTTTCATTCTCTCTATAGGGGAGCCAAATCACATTGTCAAAGCCTTTGAAGAACAAATTGAATAAATGGCCTATATCCATGTTAATGACAATGGTAGATGCCGCTTCCCATATGTCCGACAAGCTTTCTTTTTGCGAATCATCTTCAAAGATTATTAACCTAAGGGAAGCCTAAGTCATAAAGGTCCACGTAAAACTATCCGGTGTATATACAACCGCAGCCCACATTTGGACGAACCACCAAGGACCATTTACACAAAGGATTTCTCCATGGTCGCGCATCTAGACGGTGATCCGACGCATCATATGATAGACAGCCCCTAAAAAGATATTTGCCCAAGGGGGACTAAAATGCCCGCAGCCGTGTCTTCACCATCACCATATGATTCAGAGTTGGCTCATTAGATTTACCACGTAAGATGAATCGCATGACCACATGTTCATGAAAGCCTTATATTCTTTGTCACCCACAAAGACTGCATGACATGTAAGTTTGGA